>CM060435.1:97509857-98994857 GCA_030545235.1 Helianthus tuberosus
TGTCCTGACCCCATTTCCTACAACAACCACTACCGTGACCAACATCATGCCCATCACTATTAGTACCGTGATCACACCACTTGCGACAATGTGATCACAGTGGCCATTTGTTAGCACCCCGACTGGCTTTATGACATGCAATTAGTTAACTAGTCCATGAAGATTAGGTTAAGGTTCTGTTTGGTATGGGGTAATGGAATGGACGAAGGAATGGAATGAACGGGGTTATGGAATGGACGAGTGAATGCAATGGATCATTACCATTCCATGTCTTGTTTGGTTACCATGTGTGAATGGAATGAATTATTATTGTATATTCTTCGGTAGGCAAGAAAAAACGGAGTAATAAAATCAGCGATGAGTGGTGGTGGTGGTCGGTGGTAGTGATTGTGGGTGGTTATAGGTGGCAGTGGTGGGTGTCGGCGACGGCGATGGGTGGTGGTGGCGACAGCGAGTGGCGGTGCGGCCGGTGACGACGAGTGGTGGTGGCGGCAAGGTGACCGTTGGTGGTGTGTGGCAGCAGAGGTGGCAGTAGGCGGCGGCGGCAGTTGGTGGTGGCAGTGGGGGGTGGCTGTGGTGGTGGCGTCGACGATAGTGGTAGGCGGCGGCAGCGAGTGGCGTTGGCGGTTGGTCGCGGTTGTGCTGATAACGGTGGTGAGTGGGTGGCGGCGGCGGCGACGGTGGCTGTCGGGTGAGGTGGTGGGGCGTTGTGGCGGCGATTGGCGTCGGTGGTGGTGGTGGGTTTTGGTGTTGTTGATGAATGATTCAAAAGGGGATGGAATGGAAAAAAAAACATGGGGGGTAGAAGGAATGATTTTGAGGGAATGGAATGCCTTTTGGAATGGGTGATTCCATTCCATTGACCAACCAAACACCCTTTTCTTCATTCCCTCGTAATCATCCATTCCATTCCACCTTCCATTCCTTCATACCAAACACTACCTAAGTACTTAAGTATGCGTACATAACTTTCCTTTTATACGGTGGTTCTGGATTTAGTTGTAGTACTATGATCAAAATTTATTCACGTAATCCATCAAGTAAATACATATCTAAACTAAAGTTTTGCATCAACTTATCGTGGTATTTATGAGCCGCATTTAGGGACGTAGGTTTTTCTATCCTTTAAGTGACTTTACCGGTGATTACCTTCTTGTGTTTATGCCCAAATGAGGTTGCATGCTATTATACATGATTTACATTATATTTTTACCGGAAACAACACCAACACCGCTAACAATCCAAAAGCCTAAATTACCTACATATAGTTAAATTTTTAGATTTTGTGGGGCCCTAAAAAGTGAAAACACAAAGCCCTTACTTTATTTTTACTCCTCGTTAAGCCACCCATTACGTAATTAATGTAAAGTTTGCTTCAAAAAAACTCAATTCTTATCACATGCATTTAGTTTTACAAGTCCGCAAAGATTTATGTGACATAATAATCAGGTGTACAAAATCTTTTCGTTTTACATAGTCGAGTTCTACTATTATGAACGTAATTGGTAATCTATACATGTAATGGTAACTCCAACAGTTCTCTTCATAATGTTTACAACATACATTTAGTTTTACCAAGGTTTCGGTTGTTTATTTGTACTTTAGGTGTAAAAATCACAGTAGATTACTTGGGATCAATGGTGTAGATTTGAAGTTTCACTTTAACTCTTTGTGATCGTTTGGTGACGTGTTATTTCTTTTATACTTGATGCGGGCTAACTCGTTGGTCTGATTTTTTAATAATATGTTTGTTTTCCGTTCAAAAAAACAACCAATATATCGGTTAAATGCTTAAATAATTGTACATAACTTAAGGGTAGCAAAAGTAAAGCCTTTTTAAAATGAAATTAAATATCATAATCTAGTACCTATAGGGTATGTTTGGCAAAAGTAGCTAGTGACTGGGGCTTAAAGCTGATAGCTGGTAGTTTTTTAGATATATTTAGGGTGAGAGGGGGTGCTCCCCTCAACTCCCCCTCACCGGAGCCAATCAAATTCTGTTGAAAACATAAACATAACGAATATTATTATAACATAACATTCGCTTTATTATAACATAACATTCGCTTATTCACTTTTTTTTTTTTTGTTAACATGTACTGGGCTGCTGCTGCTAAGTGACTGGGCTTGCTTATGGGCTGTTGATGTGGGTTGTGGGCTGTTGCGGTTGCGGGTCAGGTGGTCTTCATGTGTGCTTATATAAGAAGGCCTTCACTTCAGTTTATTGGCCCTAGATCATTCGAGATATTTTTTGAGTTTACCTTCTCTCACATAGTTGTCTTCTCTGCACTTCTCTCTAGGGTTTGTTGGTCAGTTCTTGTTTTAAGATCTGATTTGTTTCGGTCCTGTGTAAGTGAGGTCTGATCATCGTGTTGATGATCAGTGAGTGTTAGTTGTGAGATTGTAAAGTTCTTGTATCCGATTTCTTTGTTTCTGTTGTTGTTCATCGATAACATAAAGGGTTTCTAGATACATGTTAATTTTGACATGGTATCAGAGCCATCTTAGATGCTCTGGGTTTGTTGTTTGCTTCCGCTGATTGTTCCTTCAGGTTCCGGAAATTAGGGTTTTGGAGATTTGGGGATTTTGTTGATCTGTATCATTCTTGGTCGATTACGTGAGCGGTTAGGGTTTCTTGGAATCGTGGTGGACCTAGGGTTTGCTGATTCGAGAAGCACTTCACGGTGATTGTCTGGTCTTGACATTCAAAGCTATTGCAAGGTGTTGAAAGTTTCAGGAAGCTGCTGTTGCGATTAGAATTCTAATCGTGATCGGAGAAACCCGTGCTAGGGTTTGCAAATTTGGTGAGATTGCTCCTTGTTACTTTCTGTTTTTCTTTTCTTGCATTATAGGCATATTTGTTTGCCGGACTAGTCGGGCCGGTGTGTTGATTGGGACACAGAGAGGGTACACTCTGTTGCATTATTGTGTGTTTCTGTGAATACTTGTTGCCTGTATATTCTGTGTTTTTTTTCTTTGGATTCTTAGTTGATTTCTGGTCTTTGATTCTGTTTACTATTGTAGTGGTCCAGTCTCTGTTCTAAGACTTGGGTAGGCACCTTCTGAGTGACGAACCTACCATCTGGCCCCTGGAACAGTTTGACTGTTTAGAATCTGTGTGTTTAGTATAATCTTGACTGTTATTTCGTGTACTTGTTGGTTGTGATTTTCTGTTCTGATGGCTGGTGAAACACTAATTAGTAAACTTGAACCTGATAATCCGTTGTATCTGCATGCAAGTGATTCAGTAAACTTGACTGTAGTTAGTGTTAAGTTGAAAGGAACTGAAAATTATACTGTATGGGCTAATGCGATGACACTTGCTTTGAGAGTTAAAAATAAAATTGGGTTTATTGATGGAACATTTGCAAAACCTGAGGGTAATGAAATTCTTGGAACACAGTGGGAAAGGTGTAATTCTATGGTCTTAACTTGGATACTAAATTCTGTTTCAGAAGAATTGTACTTAGGTCATGTATACTCTAAATCTGCTGCTGATGTTTGGAAAGAGTTAAGAGATACCTATGATAAAGTAGATGGGGTCTGTTGTTTTTGATTTGTATCAAAAGATCAATTCGTTCAGTCAAAATGGTTTGTCTGTGGCTGAGTATTATCATAGGTTAAACATAATGTGGAAACAGTTAGATCAAATTTTACAAATTCCTACTTGTACGTGCAATGCTTCTACTCAGTATAATAATTTCAGTCACTTGATTAAATTGATGCAGTTTTTGATGGGATTAGACAATGTTTATCAATCTGTTAGGACAAGTTTGTTGATTAGAGAGCCTCTTCCGTCTGTGAAAGATGCTTTCTCTATTATTTCCAGGGAAGAGTCTCATAGAAATTCAAATATAACTTTGACTAAGGAACCAACAGTGGGTTTTTTTTTTCTAAAACTAATACTGTTTTTGATAATAAGAAAAAGTTTGGAAAGGCTCCTAATCAAAATATAAAGTGTACTCATTGTAATAAACCGGGTCATTCTATTGATAAGTGTTTTGAATTGATTGGGTATCCTCCCTGGATAAAGTCTAGGTCTAACCAAGGAAAAAAACAGGCTGTTAGTAATATTGCAGTTAGTACTAGTTCTGCTGATGTTAATAAATTTGATGCTGCAAGTCTTACATCTGATCAGGTTTCAAAGTTGCTTAGTTTGTTAAGTCAAAAGACGGATGAAGGGTCCATTAGCTGTAATATGACAGGTAGTTCTAGTGTGTTTTGTTCTACTAGTTTTAATAAGCCTGTTTATTGCTTTGCAAATTTTACTAAGTCTTTGAAGAGCATTGGTTGGATTTGTGATTCTGGTGCTAACCAACCACATGGTCATGAGTGACAGAAATATGTTTAATATAGTTGATGTTTCAGAATATAATATTAAAGTGAATCATCCTAATGGGATAAGTGCTTTGGTTACTAAAATTGGAGACATAAAACTGAATGATAAAGTCACTCTGTTTGATGTGTTTGTTGTACCTGATTACTGTGTAAACTTGATATCTGTAAATAAGTTAGCTAGAGATAATAAAGTTGTTGTGTCATTTGATGAACATTCTTGTTATCTCCAGGATTCATTAACAAAGAAAAACCTGGCGATTGGTAGTCAGCATGAGGGTTTGTATTTTTGTGGTGAGTCATCTGTGTTTGATTGTGTTAGTTCCAGTAGTAAGTCTGTGAGTAGTTTATGGCATGCTAGATTGGGTCATCCATCTGAAATGGTTTTTAAAAGTGTTAAAAAGTGATCTTAGTTTAAAAGAGGTTGATAAAGATGATCCGTGTGAAACATGTCACAACTCTAAACAGCATAGGGAACCATTTCCTTTAAGTGAACATAAAAGTAAAACAAATAGGAGAACTTGTTCATTTGGATGTATGGGGTCCTTATAAAGTTAAAAGTAAAGAAGCATGTAGGTATTTTTTTGACTGTGGTGGATGACTATACTAGGTCTGTTTGGGTGTATCTCATGAAACACAAGGATGAAGTGTTAGAAAATGTTAAACATGTTGTTAATTTAATTAAAACTCAGTTTGAAAAACCTGTTAAAATCTTGCGAAGTGATAATGGTACTGAATTTGTTAACAATATGTTTAAAGAGTTTACAAATAAACATGGGATAATACATCAAACAACTTGTGTATACACTCCCCAACAAAATGGTATTGCTGAGAGGAAACATCGACACCTTTTGAATGTTGCTAGGGCGTTAATGTTTCAAAGTAATGTGCCTTTAAGTTTTTGGTCTGAATGTATTCTAACTGCTGCATATTTAATTAACAGGACTCCATCTTCTGTGCTGTTTGGTAGGTCTCCATATGAGTTGGTTCATGGTTTTAAGCCCTCTTTGTCCCACCTTAGAGTGTTTGGTTGTTTTGTGTTATAGTACTGTTTTAAATAATAGTGATAAGTTTGGTAGTCGTGCTGATAAGTGTGTTTTAATCGGCTACTCTAATGAAAAAAAGGGATATAAACTTTGGAACTTAGAAACAAAAAGTATTGTCTTTTCAAGAGATGTTAGATTCTATGAGTCTATTTTTCCTTTTAAAAGTAATGGTTTTGAAAGTAACTCGATGTTCCAAAAGAGTTAAACAATTTAAATTTTTTTGATCTGTTAGAACAACCAGTTTTTCAACATTCTAAGGTGGTAAATCCCGATGATGAGCAGGGGGTTAATCAGTTCAAAGATTCTGGTTTTCATGAGCCTCAGCAATCTGTTAAAGATTCTGCGGCTACTGTTGATAGGGCTGTAAATCAACCATCTAGTTCTCAGGGGTAATAGTGGGGAATTCTGAGAATTTTGTAGATGAAGCTGTGCCTCAGCAATCCAGTAGGACATAAATTTATCGTGATAGGGCTTGAGCGTGAAAATATAGAACATGAAGGTGATAACCTGTCTGAGGGTAACTTACCACCAAATCCCGGTCCTTATGTTAGAAGGTCATCTAGACAATCTGTTTTACCAAAAAGGCTTGATGAGTTTGTTTTAGATGGTAAAGTGAAATATGGGTTAGAAAAAGTTGTCAATTATTCTCATTTATCTCATGAAAATTTTTGTTTTATATCTTTGCTTAATAAAACTGTTGAACCAAAACATTATTATGAGGCATGTAATGATCCAAATTGGATAAATGCTATGAATGATGAAATTGAGGCATTAAACAGAAATAAAACATGGGACCTAGTTGAGTTACCTAGTGATAGGAAAGCTATTGGGTGTAAATGGATATTCAAGATAAAATATAAGGCAACTGGGGAGATAGAACGATATAAGGCTAGGTTAGTTGCTAAAGGTTACAGTCAGAGAGAAGGGATAGATTTTGACGAGACCTTCTCTCCGGTTGTCAAAATGGTCACTGTCAGATGTGTTCTGTCAGTTGCGGTTCAAAATGACTGGCCTATATATCAATTAGATATTAATAATGCGTTTTTATATGGGGACTTGGTGGAAGATGTTTATATGAAGCTTCCAGAAGGTTATTATGCTAAAAATGATACTAGAGTTTGTAAACTAAATAAATCTTTGTATGGTTTAAAACAAGCACCTAGAATGTGGAATGCTAAACTTGTTAGTGTCTTGTTGGAACTTGGTTTTGTACAAAGTATGTGTGATCACTCAATGTTTGTGAAATCATCTAATTCTGTGTTTATGGTTTTACTTGTGTACGTAGATGATATATTAATAACCGGTAACAATGAACAAGAAATTGTAAATGTTAAGAAGTTCATTCAAACCAAGTTTCTAATAAAAGATTTAGGTACCTTAAAGTATTTTTTGGGTATTGAAGTGTTAAAAATAAATGATGGTTTGTGTCTTTCGCAAAGAAAGTGCTGTTTAGAATTGCTTGCTGAGTATGGCATGTCTGCATGTAAGCCTGTACAGACACCTATTGAACCAAATCATGTTGTTACCGCTTTAATGTGAGAAAGAATCTGAGAATTTAATTAATGTAACAGGTTATCAGCGTTTGGTAGGTAGATTAATATATTTATCTCATACCAGAACTGATATATCTTATTCAGTGCATGTGTTAAGTCAGTTTATGCATAAACCTACTAGAGCACATTGCTTTTAGCTGTGAGAGTCTTGAGATATCTTAAGAATTCTCCAGGTAAAGGTATCTTTTTTGGTAAATGTTCTAAATTTGAACTGACTGCATATGCTGATTCGGATTGGGGTAAATGTTTGGTTTCTAGGAAGTCTGTCACGGGTTTTTTGTGTCTTTCTAGGTACTTCGTTAGTTACTTGGAAGAGTAAAAAGCAGTCCACTGTTTCTCGGTCTACAGCCGAAGCTGAATACCGAGCCATGTGTACTGCAACATGTGAAGTTTTGTGGTTAATAAATTTGCTTAGTGAGTTGCAAATTAAAATAAGTTTACCAGTCTCTGTATTCTGTGATAATAGTGCTGCGTTGTCAATTGCTGCTAATCCTGTCTTTCATGACAGAACTAAGCATTTTGAGTTGGATTTATTTTTTCTTCGTGAAAAAATTCAAGCAGGCTGTATTTCAGCTATTGGTATTAACACTGAAAAACAGGTCGCTGATATTTTTACAAAAGGGCTTCTGGTTAGTCAGCATAAATTAGTTTGTCAATGGTTAAATCTATTGGATGTCTTTAATAATAAAAGTGAGGGGGGGTGTTGAAAACATAAACATAACGAATATTATTATAACATAACATTCTCTTTATTATAACATAACATTCGCTTATTCACTTTTATTTTTTTTTGTTAACATGTACTGGGCTGCTGCTGCTAAGTGACTGGGCTTGCTTATGGGCTGTTGATGTGGGCTGTGGGCTGTTGCGGTTGCGGGTCAGGTGGTCTTCATGTGTGCTTATATAAGAAGGCCTTCACTTCAGTTTATTGGCCCTAGATCATTCGAGATATTTTTTGAGTTTACCTTCTCTTACATAGTTGTCTTCTCTGCACTTCTCTCTTAGGGTTTGTTGGTCAGTTCTTGTTTTAAGATCTGATTTGTTTCGGTCCTGTGTAAGTGAGGTCTGATCATCGTGTTGATGATCAGTGAGTGTTAGTTGTGAGATTGTAAAGTTCTTGTATCCGATTTCTTTGTTTCTGTTGTTGTTCATCGATAACATAAAGGGTTTCTAGATACATGTTAATTTTGACAAATTCGTTCATGTCAACTCACCTCTCCAACTCCTTTCAAGCACTTAATCACAAGGGGAGGTTTCATCCAGACCATGTTTTTTTTTTTAAAAAAAAAGAAAAAAATGTATGTGATTGATTGAAAGAAAGTGGGGTCCACCATTACCCCCTCTCCCTCATCTTCCCGCATGTGATAACAATTTACCGAAATATGAGTTCACCTCAAGCACTTGGAGTGTTGGCGGCACATCCCCCCTCGCGGCAAAAACAGTTCCCGCTCACTTCCCTCCATGCACCTCGGACACCCTTAGGTGTTTGGCAGAATAACTGGATCTTTTAATAAAATGTATAAAATGACCAAAATGGACATAACTAAAAAGTTCATTATCTTTAGAGGTTAAAATAATCATTTTTCCCTAAATGCTTGTATCTCCTTCTAAACGCTACTAGTAGGACTGTAGGAGCGTTCAACCAAAAGCTTCAAGCTCCTAATCTAAAAGTTTCAAGCTCCTTAAACCAAACAAAGCTTTTTATTGAGTAGGAGTTTTTTTTTAAAAGCTTAAAGTTGAAAGCTCCTAAAAGCTCTATGCCAAAGATACTCATAATGATAAATAAGAAGTTCGTTTTGCTTCAGTTTAGACGGTTCAATCCTAGTTTGTGTGGTTGTTTCTTTTGAGCATTGGCGCAGCTTAGAGTATGCCCGGGGGGCGCCCGCCCCCCGAACTTTTCGATGCGTAGTGTTATGAACAGTACTTTCGTATAGAAATTTTTTAGCTATGTATGTTTCCGCCTCCCCGGTTTCGGCAAAATTGAGGGGGGGGGGGGGGGGGGGGAGCTTCGCCAATGCTTTTGAGAAACCGATTTGGTCAAATCTAGGAAAAATTATAGCAAGAATGGTGTGTTATAGAACATTAAGTTACTTTAATTCGTTCCATAGAATAAGGTACATTATGTGAATTACTGTGAATATATAATAAAATCAACATGATATGAATGTGTGGAATGAGAGAAATGTAAGTTTAACATGTAATGAAGAAAATTAATGGAGTTATTTAACAATAGTTTATAGATATCTATACTAGATAGTAAAAGAAACCATTTTGAGGACACATGTCGCTTTATAAGGTGGTCTCAAATTAACATTTGTAGAAGAGATTTTAATGATAAGGATAAAGATAAGTGATAACAATATATTAATTATTAAAATTAAAAGATTTTGATGATATGAATAACACACATGTCGCTTTATAAGGTGGTCTCAAATTAAAATTTGTAGAAGAAATTTTGATGATAAGGATAAAGATAAGTGATAACCATATATTAATTATTAAAATTAAAAGATTTTGATGATAAAGATAACACTGATAATCATATATTAATTAATAAAAATTAAAAATATATATTAACATTTTTATTATTTAAAAAGATAATTTAGTTGTTTATATAAAATTTTATAATTTTTATCTTTATTTACTATGTAATAACCGACAGGTAATGAAACTGATAAAGAACTGCATTCAATTAAAAATTATTTCCAAATTCCAATCAATTACAAGTAGTTCAAAAGGAACAAAAAAAAATATTTACTGTTAATTCCTCTTGCTACTACTATACTAACCTAATCAAATGAAAATTTAAAAAAATTAACATTTTTTTCTTTTAACTTTTTCTATTACTTTTTCCGTTTATTAATAACTGTTTAATTTAAAATTTCATTGATCTAACCATGAGTAATACTTAAGTTTCTAACCTAATAATAAATAAATAAAAAACAAAGTAAAATGTTATAATACATCAAAGTTTATTTTTTTTTCAAAAAAAATATCTTGACGACCATATGCGTTAACCGATTATATTATATTTAATTAACCCGTGTAATACACATGTTTATTCAACCTATGCAATACACGTTTTTAAAAATGTAACTTTTTATTACCTAATATATATATATATATATAATTATATTTATTCCCGTGTAATACACGGGGTTATAACCTAGTGTATATATATATATATATATATATATATATAATATATAATGCAAATGGGAGATGCTAAATAGACAATATACCGATTTATCATCTGTCACATTCAAAACGTTGATAATAAAACACATATAAATATAGATCAATTTTGATTAAAACTCTCTATAAAATACGTTAATGTTCTTTAAATTGTTAAAGGAGAATGTTGTATGTCTTGTTAAACAAAGGGCAAACGTGTCGCATCAAGTGGAGACGACGATCTAAACCAAAGTGTATTGTAATTTTTTGAGACATTGATACTGTATCAGGTTGAGATCAACTTACTACAAAAAAAAAAAAAAAAAAAAAAAAAAAAAAAAAAAAAAAAAACCAATGAGTGTTTATGACATGCATTTAGTTTAGTAGTCCACACTAATTTAGGTTAAAAATAGTCATCAAAAAGTTTAGGTTAAGCGATCAAGTCCCACAGACGATAAGAATAAAAAAATTCGCCGTTCAGAAAAAAGTGAATGTACATAAGTTTCTATTTTTACATGAGTACCTAAAAAACATAATCCGAGTCTTATTATGATGGCAATTCATTCATATAACCATCATGTGGAGACATGTATCTAAACCTAAGGGTGGTCGGAGTCATAGCGGGAAAGGGAATCGGGGAGTGGGGTTGCCGCACGGGGAAGGGGTGCCGGTGTTGGATCGGTGAGCGGGGAGAGGTTTCTTTGGTGTATACTCACCGACGCGGGAACAGGAGGGAAGAAGAAGAGAGGGGGGGGGGGGTTTAATGGTGGGTCCCAACCCCTTTCTACCAATCACAATTTTTTTAAAAATTTTTTACCACTCTCCATGTGTTTGACTATTGCCAGTGATTGAGTGCAAGATAGCGAGGGGAATGGGGACTTGACATAGCATGTATTATTGGTTAGAGAATAACTCAAACACCCTAAAGTGATTGAACGACTCCCTTCACTAAACGAAGATTTAGGTTAAGCACTTAAGTAGAAGTCATAACTTTCTGATTAACTATGGTCTATGGGTACACAAAGCCTTATGTGTTTATGACTTTATGTCATGCATTTAGTTTTACAACTCGACACAGATTTATGCTAAGTACTACTTCCGTAGGCGGTAGGTTTACATAACTTTTTTTCTTTTTTACATGGGTACAAAGAAAATCTAGCTCAACTCTAATTATGATGATAATCTGCGTTCATGTATAATCCATCATGTGAAGGTGGGTATATAAACTCAAGTGTATTAGGTTGACAGTCGCTTATTAAAAAGTAAACCATGTGAAGTACTTAGTTTTACAAGTCAACGGAAATTTAGGTGAAGTACTTAACTAGGTGTTCATAACTTCTTGTTGACATGGGTAATCCATCTTTTTAAGACGGGTATCTGAACCTAACTGTATCAAGTAACCCATGTGTGTTTACGACATGAATTTAGTTTATCAAGTCAATGATGATTTACTAGACTAGGTTTTCAGAAATTTTCGATTCACATGGGTACATCAAAAACTACCTCAAGTTTTAGTATGATGGTAATTCATTTATGTAATCATCACGTAGAGACGCGTATGTAAACCTAAATGTATCAAGTTGACGTTAGCCTATTAAGGTAACTCATGTGTGTTTATGACATGCGTTTAGATGTATAAAAGCTAACTTGAGCCTTATTAGGTTGGAGGGTGTGGGGGTTCCATGGGGCTCCATCCATGCCACATCAGCATCCATCACCACACCCTCCAAGTGGGGGCTCCATGGTGGTAACCATGTATGGCGCCTACTTCTTCAATTTGGACCAATCAAATGTTTTTTTTTTTTTAATTTTGTTTAATAGGGGCTCCATCCACACCCTCCAAATTAAAAGGGGGCTCCATGGCTGACGTGGATCCTATGTGGACTTGATAAAGCCCTGTGGGGCTCCATCCACTCCTCATAGCCTTATGATGACACTTCATTCATGCATGTAAACCTATGTGTAGCTAAAGTTGGCATATCATGTTAAAAGATAATCCATGAATCTTTATGACATCATGCATTAGTGGTTAACATATATGAGTTAGAGAAGTAAAACAAAATAACTAGACAAGAATAACAAAAAGTCATAACATTGAATAGTAAGTTTTTTATTATTGTAAAATGAGAATTAAATCATAAGTTCAATTGGTTGTTCAGACAATTTGAACAACCATGTAAGGAAATTGTAAAACAAAGCCCCCACTCAATATAGCTTAAGGGCAACAAGAAAAAGTTGCTAATTTGTTTTCTAAATAACCCCCTTCTAAATATCTCAGTTGTTAAAACCAACCCCCAAAGTTTCACAAGTCAGGAAGTTAAACTACAACCCTCTTCATTATTGTGCCTCCTCTACAATAAACTTCGCCGGCTCGCACTTTGCAGCATAGCCAAACTTCGAAGTGTTGTACTTTCTGTAAACCCCGGTTAATCTCCCGGTTGCTGCTCGTTGGTGGTATCCCACTATCATCCTCGAGCATTCCCTATAACAAAAAAAAAGTAACAAAAACCGCAAAAATCATTAATGAACGTTCTAAAAGTGTTATAACGTATGACCCATGTTATAACATTTTTGAAAATGTCAGACGGGAAAGGCTATCAAAGTCAAACCTTACTCGTACCCTAAAACTGTAAACTTATTCCACGTGTCGAGTTATTCATTAATGCTTTGTAACATATGTAAATATGGAAAATATATATGACTTGTGACCCGTGTTATAACATAGTTTAATAAATGTTTTAAACGTATTCATAAATGAGCTATAACTTATGACCCGCATTATAACATATTTAAGAATGTCGGGCCGAGAAAGACTATCAAAGTCAACTTAGTCATACCCTAAAATGGTAAACTGTATTTCACGTGTCGAGTTATTTCATTAATATGCTTTGTGACGTATGTAAACATTGAAAATACAAATGACTTATGACCCGTTTTATAACATATTTCCATAAACATTTTAAACGTCTTCATAAGTGAGTCATAGCTTATGACCCGCGTTATAACATATATAAAATTGGTGGGCCGAGAAGGGCTTATAACACGGGTGTTATATGACGTATTAAGATACGTAAATATGGAAATTTATAGGGTAATAAAGATGAAGGGCTTACACAAGCTGATCTTCAGAGTAGCTTGTATACCATTCACAAGTCCTGGACCATTGCTTCAACCCATAAAGACTACACTGAGCAGTGTACACTGAAGCTGCAGCCAAGAATGATGGCGAGAATTTGACCGTCTCATATTCCACGAGGCAAAGCTCCATCAAGAAAAACGACATCTGGTCTAGTTTTGAGTCTGATTGAGCCGCCTTTAGGTATCTTTTCAAAAACACATATGGTGTTGGAACTGATATGTTGAACTCCAATGTGTTCAGCATTAGTTTCTCCTTAAAAACACAAAGATGTATATGTTTAGAGGCTTACAAGATCAAAACTAGGAAAAAAAACTTTGATTTATAATACTTTAATAATATTTGCACCAGATGCATGACATGACTGAAATTAAAAAAAAATTAAAATGTACTACCATTTTAATAAATTAATTTCAACCCAATCAATGAAACATATAGTACCATTTAATAGAGTTCCATTTCTTGAATTAGTTTCTCAAATAAAACGCGATTTAAGCGTGCCGAAAATCTTTAAAACGCGATTTAAGGTGCCGATAATCTTTAAATTCACATAAGATACATAAAACAAGATAAAAATAATCAAAGAACCATAAAACCATAAACACATGATTAAAATTTCACATAAGAAGCATAAATTTCCATTTCTTGAATAAGTTTTGCCAACGAAAACACATAATTGTAACCGGCCGAAAATCTCTAACTTTTTTTTATCACTCTCAAGAAGTTTACCCTAAATGCATATAAAAAAAAGACCAAAATGAAGAAAAAATAGTAAAAATAAGTACCATTTCAAGAATATCACTTCTTGAGTAAGCTTTGTCAGAGATGAAAACCAAATCATCAACAACCGGGACCGAAACCTCCTCATATTTACAAGCCAGCAGCATGGCAACCAAACCGACCAGCTGCAGCTTCTTTCTAACCACACTTTGCGTAGCCAAAAACCGGTCTATCAGGTTAACCGTCAAGAACAGTGTCTCATGTTGAAGATCAAACTTGTGGTGCACCTGATTTGATTTCCAAACCATGTTTTGTTAGTGTTTATTCAAATATATATATAAAATTTGAAGGTTAAAAAAACAAAAGTTACCTCAATGAGCCAGTCAATTAATATGGCTCTCATCTTCTCATTGATATCAGTTTGTTGTGTTAACATATAGTTTGGTGACACCATGCTACAACTCTACAATTCAATCAACATAAATTAATCTTGATCATGTGGGTCCCTCTAATTATACCAAAAAGTTCATAAAAATGTTCCATTTTAATAAAAAATTGTTACCTCTATCCTTCTGTAATGAGCATACAGATCTTCAACGTATTCAACAACAGCAAGAGGATTTTTGGCGTCCAAAATGTCGATATCAATAACAGGTTCTTCAAAGATGTCCTCCATTTCAACCTCCTGCAATGATTTTTTTAATAATATCCAAATTAATATAATCTAATTATTGTTATTGAATTAATAATAAAATATGCAAAAAAACATGAAAGAAAGATCAATACCATAAGATCCTTTTCGGGTTCGGTTGCTTCCAATGCCATGGGCACAGGTTGATCTTCCTCATCTTCAAATATCTTAAAGCTCTCAGTTGACTGTTTCGGCTTCAAAACGTCCTGATTTCGATAAAAGGTTTCATTTTTTTAATAAAATACACATTAAAATAAACGAAATTCTTCATTGGTATGCAGTGACAATGGTACCTCAGGTAAACACTGTTTCTTGTTGGCAATTTGAGCTGCAAGTTTCCTTGTGATTGGTCTATTAACATGGCTCACAACATTGTTCTCATTGTTACCATTGGCCCTAAAGATCAAACAATAGTAAATACAAGCTACATTACATCAATACAATATGTATTATGATTAAAATAAATATTTTTTTTAATAAATTATAGAATACATACTGTGATAAACCTCTCTTGTGGACAACACAAGGGTGAATCTGAGCTCCTCCTTTCAGATTAATCGCGCCTAGTGTTCTTCGGTTATTACCGATCTCAACCCCAAATTTCCTAGTGACCATCTTCTCTCCTTTGACTTCACAAATAAAGTCAAAATTAAATTTTTGAAACAGCCCAATTCATTTTTTTTTTGAACGGTAACAGACCAGCTGGTTGGGCTTTCGCTCCAACTTCAGTAAGGTCAAGAGCGACCCCGGGTTCGAAACCTATAGCAATTATTTACAGATTTAACATTTAGGGTACTAGAAAAATTCAAACTTTTAAGCTGCAAAAAAATCTTGATCTGAGTTTAAACTTCACAATCTAAACCATCCAAACACATTCAAGATTTTGGCTTTTTTTTTTATCAAATTCAAATCCATACACAAGATCAAGTTCAAACCAAATTTTGATCAATAAACAAGATTTAAACTAGGGTTTTGTTTTTCAAGATTCAAAATCTTGAAAACCCCAAATTACAAGTGTTTAGATTTACCTTGCAGATTTGTGGGTTTGTTGTTATCGGCTGAAATCTCCATCGGTTAATCGAAAGTAATCCAAACGAGTCAGCCGAAACACCCGAAATACAAGATCTTGAACAACAAAGATCAAGCAAACAATCAATCAAGATTCAAGAACCCCACAAGAATGCAGATTAAGAGCATTAAATTAAGAACACCCTTGAATCTTGACACTGTTGGGGTGCATTAACTGGAAGAAGAATGAGGAGAGAGAGTAAGAAGAATGAAGAGAGAGAGAGAGAGTAATGGTGGAAGTGTGTCTGAAAGGGGGGTAATTATATTTGAAATCAACGGCTAGTGAATGAAATATTTCCGTTGGTTTTAGTTTCAATGAACATGTGATTGACACCTTTGATTTCAAATCTTTTTCTCTTTTTGGAATATTAAAAAAACTTATTTTTTATCAGGCTATTTGAGTTAATGGTATTAATGGTATTAACCCTTTGGTTATTATATTTAATAATTATCTATCAATATATTTTAATTTAATATTTGATGATTTATGCTTTTATTAAGTAAGATTACAACGTTAAAGTTTGAAAAGTTATTTTTGTATTTTTTTCCCTAGCTACTCATTAAAAATTTAAGTAAACCTGAAAAAAGCAATAAATGAAATTAACAAACATTTCTTTTTTCTTTTATTAAAATGTAGTAATCTATTTACAAATATTAAAGTTTTATATTTTTGTGTTTAAATTATTAATAATAATATTGAAAATGTAATATAGGGAAAAAAATTAATATGGGTTCTGATTAAATGTTAACATGATCGAAAAGTCGAAAATAATTTGAATTAGATTCGGTTCGAATTTTTGATTTTCTCGCATTACGTTAACGCGATCGAAAAGTCGAACAAAATTTGAATTAGATTCGGTTTGAATTTTTGATTTTCAAACATCACGTTAACGCGATCGGAAATTCAAACATAATTTGAATTAGATTCGGTTCAATTTTTTGATTTTCAAGCTTCACTTGAATAATGAATATCTCTATATTTTTCTTACTTTGCACATTAAACTAAAGAGGTTAATTAAAATGCTAAAATTGTATATTTTTCTTTGTTCTTAACTTTATCAAAATTTATTGCAAATTATTTCAAGCATCGATTTTGTAGTTTACTCATTTTCTAAATTCAAGTTTTATTATTAAACTCAAGTATCGATTTTTTAATTTACTCATTTTCTAAATTCAAGTTTTATTATTAAACTAATAAGCATTTTCAAAGAACTAGAATTTTGAAATATCACTAATTTTACATATTCAAAAAAAAAATAAATAATAAAAAAGTTTAACAGCCAAAGAAACATTTTATTCAATAAAAAACCACAACCTTCAGCAATTAAATATTTAAATGTTTATTTAATTATTATATTATTATACATATCAATTTAAAGTGACCATGAATAGTGTTAAGAATTTTTTAAATATTCTTTTTATGTTTTCTAATGAAAGGTTATTTATCATTTGGTTTGATTTTTTATAACTTCCTCTTGTAAGGTTTTTTTTTTTTTTTTTTTTTTTTTTTTTTTTTTTTTTTTTTTTTTTTAATCTAACTTTGCACTTATAGTTTTTAAACATTGTGATATGAATTTTATTGAATTTGAATATGGTGCTGTTATCATACCAAATCGAATTGAAACCAACGATGTATAGTGATTTACATTTTTTGTATTCAAAACAACATAATTTTTTTTATTCAAAACAACATAATTTTTTTTTGTATCGTAAATTATACGAGTGCTGATAACAATATTAAAAACATATTTTTTTATTGGAAACTATATGAGTATCGATATGTGACGAATTTAATCGATTTCGAACGAATAACATTGGTACCGATATCAGCAATATCAGAAAGACAGAAACCGTTATTTGTTTTTATGGTTTTTGATTGATGTAAAAGATGCATCGATAGCCTTTTGAGCATATCGCGACTTTGTTTTTTTTAGTTTTCTCTTTCAGTTACAAAAGAGAGTGTCATCGAACCAAACGGATACCAACTGAGTTACCGCCGCATAGCACGTGAGAAAACCCACTAGTTTATATGAAAAGAAAGTTTTAATGAATACTGCCATAAATAAAATATTGAGTAATTAATTATGAGAATAAGAAAAATTATGAAGAGCTAAAATTGTAAGGAAGATTTATGAAAAGCTGTTTGTTTTTTTGTTTGTTGGGATTGAACCCTACCAAAGGAACAGTTGATTAAAGCCAAAACCGGATCAGAGCAGTGGATCCAAAATAAGCAGATGTTTGTATTTCATTCTCTCCCCTTGAAAGCGTTTCTAACAGCTGATGACCTTCATCCACTGATCCTTTACAACAACTGCTGCCTTACAACTGCTGATCAAGTATAAAGACTGATGAAGACTAAAGCCCTGATGATCAATCTACTGCTATGGATCAAGCACTGCTGAAGAAACCAAGTACTGCTGGAGTCACAACAATGGAAGGATAAAGCAGTAGTTTAGTTTTTCCTTTGTAATGTATTGTAATCAGTAGTTAGCTAAAGAGTGCTTGTATTAGATCAGTAGTTTCAGGTTGTTAGGAGGTTAGATGTCACTTTCATAGTGAGATCAGCCAAGATGCTTCAGTGGTTTGCTCGTGCCTATAAATAGAACAGTACCCTATACTGTTCTATTAGCTCTTTCACCACTTGTCTTCCTGCACGAACAATTCACTGTGAGCTCAGGCTGAGGGGGAGTTCGTATTACATGCATGCAAAGTTGTAATCAGTGATTGAAATAAATTTAATCATTTGGTTCAATGTTCAAACATGTGTGTTGAAAGCATTTCTCCTGTTTGATTGTGTGCAAAGTTTATTTCCATTTATTTCCGCTGCAATTACTTGTTCATCTTCATTAATCTCTAAACAAAAACACAATAAAAAAGAAACTAAGATCCTAACAATTGGTATCAGAGCTCGGACAGTCAAATTTGATCTAACAATCATTTTGACGTAAATAGTTCAGCTCATAATCGTTGATACTGATAGTTGTTCGTTTTGTTGAAAAACAGAGTAAGGTTTAATCACGAGCAAAGTTGATTAATCAGTATCTGTAAAACAACCAGGATGACGTCACAATCACAAGATGATAAAAATAACATCGATTCACTTTTCAAACCACCCATGTTGAAACAAAATGAATACAACATCTGGGAGAGAAGGATGGGTCACATCCTTGCTCAACAGAATACTGGATGTTGGAGATCGGTTGTCTTTGGATCACATGTTCCAATGGTGCCAAGTGCTGAGGACACAAAGAAGTTCGAACCTAAGAAACCTGAAAACTATACTGAAACTGATTTTCAAAAATTCGAACTGGATGCCAAAGCATTTAGCATCATTGCATCTGCACTACCCAATGAAATTTATGCTGGGCTGTTACATTGTAACAGTGCCAAGGAATTATAGGATGCACTTAAGGAACAATTTGGGGGGACTGAAGAAGTAATTGAAAATAACAGGGTAATTCTGAATCAGCAGTATGAAACCTTTTGTCACATTAAGGGTGAATCATTAACTCAACAGTTTGAGCGATTCAGTTGTCTCATTAGTGAGCTAAGACTTGTTAAAGTTGAATTTCCTAAATCTACACAAAATAGCAGGTTTCTTAGATCACTGCCTGAAAAATGGGATACAATTGCCTTTGTAACTAGAAACTCTGTTGAGTTCAAATATCTGACACTGACCCAACTTCATGGTAGACTCCTGACCTATGAAAGGGAGTTAAACCAGAAAAAGAAGTTGCAAGAGTCTGGCAAAGTTGCAGATGATTATTCATTTGGCAACACAACTCTTCTGGGTCAAGAAGAGTCTGGCAGTAGTAAGGATCAGAGTTATGATCATTTTATTGACATAACTACTGGTGGTAATTTCAACTCTGATCCTCACTCATCCCACTTTGTTTTCACAGCAAATGGAGAAAGCCAGAACTCTGATAATCTGTGCTTTGAACTCAATGACTTACAACACTTTGATCCAACTGATCTTGAAGAAATAGACATTCTGCATCAATTGGCTTTGCTTAGTGTAAGAACAAGCAAATTCTATAAAAGGACAGGGAGAAAATTCCCAGGGTTACATGGGAATTTAAAAGTGGGGTTGGATAAGTCAAAGATCAAGTGCTATAAGTGCAATAGGCTAGGTCATTTTGCTAGGGAATGTAGGAGTCAAACCACTGGTCCAATTATTACTCACCCCAGCTCAAACCCTTGACCACAAAACCAAAGCACTGTGCACTATTCCCATTATACCCCTGCTGCCCATGTAAACACTGCTCATTATGCAAACCCTGTTCCTGTGCATTATGTTAAAACCACTGTCCCTCAAATTCAGTATGTCCAAGCTCCTGTACCTCAGGTTCAAGTGCAACCAGTTGCATCTCAACAAGCTGCTCCAGCAGTGGTTCAACCAGATCAGTAAAGCTTCTTCACCCAAGGCTTTGTTGACTGGAGCAGTATGCCTGATGAACTTGGTGATGAAAATTTTGCACTCTATGCTACTAATGATGCTTCTAATGATGAATTTTGTCTTATGGCATTAGAGTCAATACCAGAAGAGCTGGATGCTGAAAAAGGACAGCTAAGTGCTGAAACAGTGGATGAAGTTGCTGAAGCAGTGGTTACTGCTGTTGCTAGTGAAATACTACTGGGAGAAAATTCAGAACCCCTAATAGAACCACTGTCTGACCCCTGGTCTGAAGAAGAAGAGAAGAAACATGGTGAGAAGGAAGAGAAGGTGACTGATGAGAAAGAGCATACTTGTGATTGTGCCATGATGGCTGCAGCTAAGGTATCATCTCAGGTTCTTGAAAATCTGTGTTCAGACAAATGCATCATAGCATTTGCTAACATTAAAGAGGTGAATGAAAACCTTAGGGATAGAGTGTTGAATGATGAAGTCAAATTTGAAAAGTCTTTAAAAGAACTTAAAAACAAATTGGCTGAAAAGGATAAAGAAATATGCAGTCTAAAAGAGGAGCATAGCATAACCAAGAACCAACTCCAAACAATGGTAGAAAAATATCATGTTTGCAAAAAGGAGTTGGAATCCACCCAAATCACTTGTGAAAGATGGGTGGAATCTTGCAAAGGTTATGAGGTCATGCTTGAAAAACATCTTGAGAGCAATGTAAAATTAGGCATAGGGTTTAGAAATATGATGAAATTGAAAACACTGCTGCAAAACAAGCTGGTTCTGTTGAAATAACACCAACCAACAAGAATGGCCAAGAAGTTAAGATAACTGACAAACTTGGTAACAAAATCACTCTGGAAAGATCTGTGGGATCCTCAACCTTTGAGGAAATTGAGAAATACCAATTTAAACCCACATGGTCTGATGAGTGTGACATTCTTGAAAATTTTAAACTAATGGACTTCACAACCACTGATGGTGTAAAAGCTCCTAAAGCAAAGGTCATTCCTCTGAAAGACATCCTAACAGTGGTTCAAAACTCTGTTGCTAAGGAGTCTGAGAAGAAGAAAAGAAGAGAAAAAGTTAAAAACCTGTTTTGTGATTTCTGTGAAAAGAAGAACCATCTAACAAAAGACTGTTTTCATCTAAAAGCATATGATATCAACAAAACAAGTGTTATTGTACCTGCTGAGAGCTGCACCATCTGTGGTAAATCAAACCACAAAACTTAGGAATGTATGTATCTCAAATCCTTTGATGTAAAAAAGAATGAGTACACTGCAAAAACATCCTTGAGCTCATCAACATCATTTGTCAAATTCACCAAGAATCAACCACTGTTTGTGCCAGTTCAAACAGCTGTTACAAAATAGCTGAACCAAACCTCTGTTAAAAGAGTTGTTAAGGTGACTGATGCACCCCCTGCCAACCAATACCGAAGAGGTAAAGGTCAACCACCATACCAAAGGATCCCACATGTTTATGAGGTTTACAAAAAGCCTTCTAAACCAAGAGTGAACAGGCATCCTTTTGGGTACCAGCAGATCATTGGGCAAGACCCTCAGCAGTGGTTAGAGAAAAACAGTACCAAACTTGTCCAAACCCCTGAGCTAACCACTGTCCATCCACCTGAATAAAACACAGACACTGTTGAGACCCCATCCAAAGCCTTGTTGTCTTTGGAGACCCAAATGAACTAATCCTTTTACTTCATGTGCAGGGAGCTTCTGCATGCTTAGATAGCCTTTGGTATATAGATAGTGGAGGCTCCAGGAACATGACAGGATGTAAAGCCCTACTCAAAGATTTCAAAATCCATGGAGGGGGTGATATATCCTTTGGTAATAATAGTAAAGGGAAGGTTCTGGGGTCTGGTACAGTATAGTCTGGTAATGTCAAATTTGAAAATGTCAATCTAATAGACAATCTAAAATTCAACCTCCTGAGTGTCTCACAAATGAGTGATAAGGGCTATGGCTCATTCTTCACAAAGGATTGTTGTAGGATTGTTGGACCAGAAATGGTTAAAAGGATTGAAGAAATAATAAAAAATGGAAAAACCCAACTTGTTGCTCAAAGAAGTGGCAATGTTTATGTAGTTGATATGTCAAAAGAGAGCCCCAAGATTGATGCCTGTCTGTTCTCAGTTGCCTCTAACAAAGAGACAGAATTATGGCACAGGTGATTGGGGCACACAAATCTCAAGACAATCACTGCCATATCCAAACAGGGGTTAGTAAGAGGTTTACCTCAAAAACTGTTCACCTGTCCTGAGCATTGTGTTTCCTGCCTAAAAGGAAAACAACATAAAAGCACATACAAATCAATTGAAGAGTCCAAAACAACCAAGTGTTTGCAAATGCTTCATATGGATTTGTTTGGCCCAGTTAAAGTCATGAGTCTTAGGAAGAAAAGATATTGTTTGGTTATTGTTGATGACTTTTCTAGGTTTACATGGACTTACTTTTTACATTCCAAAGATGAGACTGCAGGCATTCTGCAAGACTTTGTTACACAGGTTGAAAAGCAGTTTGATCTTCCAGTGAAAATATTTAGGAGTGATAATGGCACAGAGTTCAGAAATAAGGAGTTAGATGATTTCTATGTGTCAAAAGGAATTGTACGGCAGTACAGCATTCCAAGAACACCATAGCAAAATGGGGTTGTTGAGAGAAAGAACACGACTTTGTTTGAGGCTGCCAGAACCATGCTTGCTGATTCAGGTTTACCATTAACTTTCTGGGCAGAGGCAGTAAACACTGCTTGTTATGTCCAGAACAGAGTTTTAATCAACCCTAGACATCAAAAGACTGCTTATGAACTGCTGTATAAAATAAAGCCATTGATTTCATATTTCAAAGTTTTTGGTTGCCCATGCTTCATTTTAAACTTAAAAGATTCAATCTCAAAGTTTGCAGCCAAAATTGATTGTGGTTATCATCTGGGGTACTCAACCACTGCTAAGGCCTACAAAGTGTTTAACACAAGGACTAAGACAGTGGAAGAGACTTTGAATGTAAAGTTCAATGAACTTTCATCAATGAAAATCCCAGCAAACCCTGCAGAATTATTTGATCTTGATAAATTCACATTTGAAAATACTGCTGTCAAGACTAACAGTGCAGGTCCATCACAAAGTTCATCATCAGACTATGGATATGAAGTCATCATTCCACAATAAAAGTCTGCATCAACTAGAAGAGCAGCAGATGTTCAAAACAACTGTCAAAGCTCAACCATTGCTTCCTCAACAGTTGTTGACCAAAGCAGCCCATCAACCCCTGCTTCCACATCATCAAACACTGTTGATAAAATTCCTCAAACAGTGGATAAAAGTCAACATGTGTCCACACCACTACCGCCTATTCCACCTCCATTTGAAGCCATTGCTGGATCATCAAAGTCACCAGCAGTAGTTAGCTCAGATGATCCACATCTGCAGCCCTCACCATTAAATGCCATTGTTCCATACAAAGGAGATCTTATCTTCTTGAAGTCTCATCCACCTGACCTATTCATTGGCAACATCAGTGAAGGGGTGCTCACAAGAAGTCAATCCCAAAACATCTATCTTTTTGCTGGTTTCCTATCTCTCCGTCAGCCAGTCAAGTACCAAGAGGCACTGAAAGACAACAGCTGGGTAGAAGCCATGCAAGAGGAGCTCCAACAGTTTAAAAGACAACAAGTTTGGGAGCTTGTACCACTGCCAGAGGGTGTGAGTCCTATTGGTACAAAGTGGGTCTTCAAAAATAAAACTGATGAAAGGGGTATAATTGTCAAGAATAAAGCTAGGCTTGTGGTTCAAAGGTTCAGACAGGAAGAGGGCATTGACTATGATGAAACATTTGCCCTTGTAGCAAGATTAGAATCTATCAGATTATTCCTGGCCTTTGCTGTCAACCACAACATCAAGGTGTATCAAATGGATATCAAATGTGCATTCCTCTATGGTAAGATTCAAGAAGAGGTTTATGTTTGTCAACCTCCAGGCTTTGAGGATCCATTTAATCCAAATCATGTCTACAAGCTAAATAAAGCTTTGTATGGCCTGAAACAAGCACCAAGAGCCTGATATGAAACTCTTTCCACTTTTCTACTTTCCATTGGTTTCACAAGAGGTAAAATAGATAAAACATTATTTTTAAAATGGAGAGGGAAAGACTTGATGATTGTCCAGATTTATGTGGATGACATCATTTTTGGAAGCACATGTAATAAAATGTGTGAAGAGTTTAGGCAACTCATGACAGCTGAGTTTGAGATGAGTGCAATGGGTGAACTCCAGTGCTTTCTTGGTCTCCAAATAAGGCAACTGCAAAATGGCACTTTCATCCATCAAGGCAGATATGCCAAAGAACTTTTAAAGAAATTTGAGATGGATGATTGTAAACCATGCAGTACACCCATTGCAACAAATAAAATAGTCATGTCTAATGAAAATGATGATTTGGTTGATTAAATCTTATATAGAAGCATGATTGGATCTTTATTGTACCTAACTGCATCTAGGCCAGACATCATGTTTGCAACATGTGTTTGTGCAAGATCCCAATCAACCCCTAGAAAGTCAAACCTTATTGCTGTAAAAAGGATATTCAGATACCTAAAAGGTGCTCCCACACTTGGTATCTGGTATCCAGCTGATGGAAATATCAAGCTTTCAGGTTTCTCAGATAGTGACTTTGCTGGATGTGACAAGACAAGGAATTCCACTTCAGGAGGGTGCCAATTCCTAGGCAATTGCTTAGTGTCTTGGCAAAGCAAAGAGCAAGCAGCTGTTTCCACATCTACTGCTGAGGCAGAATATATAGCTGCTGCAAGCTGTACAGCCCAACTGCTTTGGCTTCAAAATCAGTTGCTGGATTTTGGTATCACTGCCCTAAAGACACCTCTCATGTTGGACAGTCAGGCAGCAGAAAATATCATCAAAAATCCTGTTTCCCATTCAACCACCAAGCACATTGATATCAGACATCACTTTGTGAGGGATTGCTATGAAAAAGGTTTGATTTCTCTGCACCATGTTCCAACTAAAGATCAGCTGGCAGATGTGCTAACCAAAGCATTAGACACATCCACCTTTGAAAGCTTGATTTCTAGGATTGGCATGCTTAACATGGAATAACAGGCAAAATCCTGTTTTTTGATGAATAAAAGCATTAAAATGTTTTCATAAAATAAAAAATCCATCCTTAAAAATAGCTAAAAATGAAATTTTCATTAAATCCTTAAAAGTCTGCCATAACCACTGTTTTGTTTCAAACATCTGTTCTGTTTAAAAGCTGTCCACTGCTGAAAGTCAACCTCTGTTCTCTCATTTCCTTGGTAATCACTGTTGTTCAAAATCAGTGTTTTATCCACTGATAGGCTATCCACTGATAGTTAAAGTCACCCACTGCTTTCATTCTAACCGTTGCAACCACTGATCTTGTTCCATCAGTGGTTTCCATAAAACACCTGTCTTCCATTATTCATCAGGGGCTGGCACGTGGACAGTACATAGCGGTCAGATCTTTTGTAACCGCTGCTACGTCAGCATTCACTTTTTCCCCCTATAAAACCCTGATCAAAACCCCCCAAATAGGGTTTTTACTGTCGAATCGAATTCAAAATTCCTTTCTCAAAGCAGTTATAATCCATTTCTCTCAAATCATTCATCATTCTTCTTCTCAAATGGCAAAATCACCGTCTTCATCATCTGAGAAATCCACTCAAAAGGCCATCGAAATTCCATACAAAGCTCCTCACAATTATTTGGGTCTACTCACAAAACCCACTCAAACTGAAACCTTCAATTCCATCATTGATGCTCTTTCGTCTTCAAAGTACAAAAGTTTGTTGACTGCTAATGCTCCGATTTACTTAAAAACCCAGAGAGAATTTTGGAAGAATGCCACACTTGAATCTCAAGGTGAGACAATCATAGCCATCAATTCCTCAATAAAGGGTAAACAAGTTCAAATTACACCACAATCCATCTCCGAGGTTTTCGAACTCGATGATCAGCAAGGTAAAACTTATTTTCCCAAAATCGAGTATCAAACTGATTTTATTGAGAGGGGGTATACTGCAGAAATGAAAAGGGACACCTTACAAATAGGTAGCTTTCCTCCTGTAACAAGATTTTTATTCCATATCCTCTTGATGTGTGTTGCAAATAAAAAACTGCGTTTAACAAAATACCATTAAAGATCCAATACCTGGGTTATGTTATTTTACATAAAGAAAATTTTAACTACTCCCAGGAGATCTTTGATGACTTGGTCAAAAATGTTACCAGCAAATCTTTCTTACTATTTCCAAGGTTCCTAAGCTTTTATTTTCAAAAGAAATTTGGAAAGGATGATGCTCATGTGATCATCCAAGGTGAATCTTTTCAAATAAAAGCTTAGCAGCTGAAACTTTTACAAGATTATCAAAACCTTCTAAAACAAAAGCAGAGGCTCCTGAGCAGAATTTAGCAGCTACCACTTCTCCTCAGGCACCTGCTGCTGAGCCCACTGCTCTAGATGATCACAGCAGCAAAACAACTGCTGTGAAACCCACACCTAAAACCACCAGGAAACCAAGACAAAAGAAAACACAAAAGCCCCCCAAAGCTACAAAAAAGGCAACTCTGGAAGATGAGATCCCAGAGCAACTGCTAGTGACAACACAAAAGTCACAAGAAACCACTGCTGCTACTTCCTCACAGCAGATGGTAGAAAGATCTCAACCCTTGCCTCAAACTCCTCTTGATTCTTCTAAAAAAGAATAGGTTGTAAGAATAGGGACACCACAATATGATGCTCTGGAATCACTTGCTTCCATCATCCAGAGCCCACTGCCCGGGGCAAATTCGCTTTCTACACCCATACTCACTGCCACAATTCCCCCACAAACAAAACTTTTGTTGGATGCTCTTGATTTGAACCAGACACAAACCAGTCCTTCTCACTCACATGTAAATGAGAATATACCCCAACAAGTGACTGGGTCTGGTGTTTCAATCATTACTAACCCACCAACAACACCTGAGGAGGTTACACCCCTTGAGTTACAAGTAACTCTTGGTGGTAGTTCAAGTGAAACAACTACTACAAGTGCTGAACCCACTGGTTTGCACTTGGATAGTGGTTTCATTAATAAGACTTCCTTGAAGGCAATTTCTTCTCTGGGAACTCTTGTGTATCCAGTATTCACTGGTTCACTAAAAAGTGTTTCTCATTTTGAAGGAAGAAGTCCCCAGTACCAAGAAAAAGGGGCATCAGTGGATGACTTTTGGAATACATTCCCTGAGTCAACCACTGTTACAACCACTGAATGTGGGAAATCAGATGATCCCATTAAGTTGGGTGATGGTTTAATGTACCAAGAATTGATGGCTAGAGTTGACAAGCTTGATACATCTGTTGCAGAAATCAAAGAAATGCTGCAATAGTTGTTGAAAGTACAAAAGGTACCAACCACTGCTACACCAACTCCAACAGCTGCTCCATCATCTGCTCCTACTCCAGATGAGCTGTGGAGTTTGTTTCAACCACTGCTCCATCATCAAAGAGAATTAGCTGATCAGCAACATGAGATACAAGTTCAAAAGATCAGAAATCTCATGGAAGCAAGGTTTAAAGACACCTAGGCAGATATCAAGGCAATCAAGGCCCATTTACTAAACACCACTGGTACTGCTCCTCCCTCTATCATCTTTGTGGATAACCCACCACCAGATAATGCCAAAAAGGGGGGGGGGGGAAATTGAAGCAGTTGAAAAAGAAGGGATATGAAGATGGCCTGTATATTGAACTAGGTAAGTCAAGCATGCTTGCAGACATTCCCTTGCCAGATGGTACTAAAAAGATTGATGTAACCACAAATGCCATTGCTGATGCACAAGCAAGGGTAAAAAGGGATATGGAGGTAAAGGATAAAGCAAGGTTTGAACAGGAGAAGAGAGTTTTTATGGAACTGAATGAGTAGGGTACTTCTGAGCCAAAGGATGATAAAAATCCTGAGCCAAAAAGAAAGAATCCCACTAGAAAAGTGAGGCAACCCAAACACACACCATCCAGATCCATAAAACAGACTCCGAAACCTTCCAAAAGCTCCACACATCAATCTCCCAAACCAACAGCTGTTGTAACACCTGCTGTATCAACAACTGTTGGTACTTCAGTGGTTTCAGCAGTTGTTAACCCTACAACCACCACTTCAACTACAACAACTGCTCCCACTTCAACCACTGCCCCACCAAAAATACCATCACCACCAAAAACCACCTCACCACCAAAAACAACTTCATCACCACCATCACCTCCTGCTAAAAAGTAGAAGACTTCAGATGACACATCATCTGTTGTAATGACAACAGTGGTTGAAACACCAGTTGTTTCAACAGCTATTAGTCAGCCACAAATCACCACTTCACAACCATCCAAAACACCACCAGCCTCTCCTAAGCCTAAAAGGAGAAGAGTAATACTCAATGATGAACCTTCACCACCACCAACATCATCACAATCACTGTCCCTTGTACCTATTCCAAACCCTGTTCCTCTTTCTTCAGTCCAAGTTCAAAAACCAAACACTGCCATCACTCCTGCAGGTGTTCAGTACCCTTTAGAGCTTATAGCAGTTAGAGAGGAGATCAAATCCTTCTACAATGAAGATGACCCTGCTAAAAGGAGTTTGCCATCTCTTGAAGGATATCCTAGGCCAAGCAACATTGAAGAATATATGAAGTTAAAGGCTCAACAAGCAGAGGATATCTCTAAAAGGAATTCACATGGTAAATCTGACAAGGAAATCCAAAGATATTATCAATTTCTGTTAACTCAGGTCAGAACTTTGGAGCAGTTTGCAAAAAATCTTTTTCAGCAACTATCAGAAAGGGTAGATGAAACTTTGAGAAAGGATTATCTTGATAACATCATGGCTTACAGGAAATACAAGGGAGAAAGGTACATGTACAAAGAATGGACCATTCAAGAGCTTGAAAGTTAAGCAACCAGAATTCAAGATATGATTAAGAATAAAGTAAAGCAGACTCCTCCTATCTGGGCAAAGTTCAAAAAGAACGTACCAGAAAGGACCCTGTAGCTGAAGAGGATGAAAGAAGAGCTGATTACAGCTGATTTTGGGTCAAGGAACCAAGTGTCAAGATGGACCGAGGAGAAAGTGATGATTTCTTACAAAAGGCTGGAAGAACTAAGGAAGAAAAATCCTAACATTCCACAAAAGCCAGACTATCCTGAAGCAGTGGTTCCAGAAAAGCCACAAAAACAAGAATTCAGGAGATCCACTGCTCCACCTACTGCCATCCTTTACCAAAGAAGGAAACAAAAGCAGATGGATAAAGTGACAGCAGCAGATAAAGAGGCAGAGGATTATCTTGTGAAAGAAGGAGTTAAACAAATGATTATAGAAAGACTTAAATATGCACAAACTCCAACTACTGCTGAGCCAGTTATTACCAGGCCACCATCTCCAAACTCATTTGCAATAAAACCTCTCCCAAGAAACCCACTGGATTCAAAAATACTAAAGTGGAAAACTGAAAAACAGTCCCACGTATTGACTCTGATCAAATCCAGTCGTGAAGAGAAGAAAATATCAAAGGAACAAGCATTGGGCCTGGGTGTTGAAGATCTGCAGGATCTCCTTGATCTTCCACTGTGCAGGGATGAGGATGATACAGATGCCCTGGACTTTGAGTTACAACTTAAAGGACAAATAAGGGAACTGTTGATGAGGCAATAAAGATCTACAATAATGAAGGGTTTTGGCATCATCTGTTCCAGGGGGAGATTGTTGGGATTGAACCCTACCAAAGGAACAGTTGATTAAAGCGAAAACCGGATCAGAGCAGTGGATCCAAAATAAGCAGATGTTTGTATTTCATTCTCTCTCCTTGAAAGTGTTTCTAACAGCTGATGACCTTCATCCACTGATCCTTTACAACAACTGATGCCTTACAACTGCTGATCAAGTATAAAGACTGATGAAGACTAAAGCCCTGATGATCAATCTACAGTTATAGATCAAGCACTGCTGAAGAAACCAAGTACTGCTGGAGTCACAACAGTGGAAGGATAAAGCAGTAGTTTAGTCTTTCCTTTGTAATGTATTGTAATCAGTAGTTAGCTAAACAGTGCTTGTATTAGATCAGTAGTTTCAGGGTGTTAGGAGGTTAGATGTCACTTTCATGGTGACGTCAGCCAAGATGCTTCAGTGGTTTGCTCGTGCCTATAAATAGAACAGTACCCTGTACTGTTCTATTAGCTCTTTCACCACTTGTCTTCCTGCACGAACAATTCACTGTGAGCTCAGGCTGAGGGGGAGTTTGTATTACATGCATGCAAAGTTGTAATCAGTGATTGAAATAAATTTAATCATTCGGTTCAATGTTCAAACATGTGTGTTGAAAGCATTTCTCCTGTTTGATTGTGTGCAAAGTTTATTTCCATTTATTTCTACTGCAATTACTTGTTCATCTTCATTAATCTCTAAACAAAAACACAATAAAAAAGAAACTCAGATCCTAACATAGTTCTTTATATTTTTAAGGTTAGGTATTCAACATTAACGTAATCAAATTATAAAAAGAGCAAAACATTTATAAATAAAATGAATATCCTAAGAAAACTTATTATTACATTACACATATTTAAAATAATAAGTATCCTAAAACTTAAACCCCAAACTCATAAGAAATACTGTGCCGCTAACATAGTGAATTGAATTGAAACCAACCTAACAACAACAATATCGGTATTAGTATTTAATTTTATTGTTTTTTGTTTCAATAAACTGACACCGTATTGCTCATCATCGGTACTAGTATATGTATTTTATTTTATGGTTTTTGGTTTTTGGTTTTTGGTTTTGAGACATGTTAATATATAGATAAATGAATATCGGTACCAATAATATGATGTCCTAAACTGATCGATACCTTTTGAACAACATCAGTGTTGATACCGATGTTTGTTTTTATCGTTTTCGGTTGATGTAAAACATGTGTTAATTTCTATACCAAGTGCATGTATCATAACGGTACTGTAACGAACGAACCAATGTCAATCGAATGCATGTGGTAATATACCGTCGCAACGCGCGGGCATATAACCTATATATTTAATTTGAAAGTGAGTATAAATAGTGGTTTGATTTTTATAATAATATAGAGTGTTTCTTTTTTCATGAATAATAATATATTTTTATGATAATATCTATTTTCATATTTTTTTATTTCAATATTACAATAGATTATTAATATATTTACTTTCAACCTAAAATATATTTCTTGAATTTTAACTTTTAATGATTTTCTTTATTATTACTAATATTGTTTGAACAACATCGATACCGGTATCGTATAACATCGGTATAGTTTTCATTATTAATGTCATCACCTGCCTATTATTTTGTACGATTCGATAAAAGTTCTACTTGAACGGGTCATATATAATTGATTTTTTTTATCATCACAACTAAATATATACCGACCAAACAACATCGGTATTCAAACGGGTCATATATAGTTGCTTTTATTTATCATCACAAACTGAACATATACCAACCAAACAACATCGGTATTTGAATGAGTCATATATAGTTAATTTATACCGACCAAACAACATCGGTAATGGTACCGTATTCGTTTTTATAGAATTCTCCACGTGGCGATATAAAATTCATTCAACACAAAGTAATATTCGCAATAAAGTATTTTTTGGTATCTAAGCTATATCGAGTGTATGTACGATTGCGGTATCGTAACGGACTGATACCGACCAAACAACAACGGTACCGGTACTAGTACGGGTATTCATTTTTATGGGTTTTCAATCGATTTAAAAAACGTGTCGATTGGAAACGATTGATATGCCGGGTGCCGGTATAGTATTGGTATTGTAATGAATCAAACAGATAATGCCCAAAAACCGCAGTAAAGCGTACTATAACTGGAAAGTGAGTATGAATAATAAATTTTTATAATAATATATAGTTTTTTTCTTCTTATTTTTTTTTAAAACTACACTAGATTCTATTATACATATTATTATTTACATTTAATTGTACCACTATCGTACCAAAAAGAACCGAAACCAACCGAAATATATATGTATCGGTACCGGTAAAGAACCGAAACCGACAGAATAATATATATATATATATATATATACCGGTACCAATAATTATTAAGGTTGTTTTTGCTTTCGACAAACTAATATTTATTTCTATTGATTTTGCTTTCGATAAACTGACATTGTATCGCTACTATACCATGCCGAACAACATCGGTACCTGTACCTATACTCATTTGTATGGTTTATGTTTGGTAATGAATTTTGTGCCGCAACCGTAGTCAACCGAAATCGAAATCGAATGAACAACATCGATGTTGGTACAGATACTTATTTTTATTGTTTTTACTTTTGATAAACTGACTTATCCTACTGAACAACATTGTTACGTTTACCTGTATTCATTTTTATGATCTCCAGTTTTGATAATTTCATTTATACAACTATGTCTACGATGATAAACGAATATCATTACCAGAACCATGACGATATGAATTGATGGATACCATTTGGACAACATTGTTGTCATTACCAGTGTTCGTTCTTTTTCGTTTCAATCGATATAAAACATGTGTTGATTTCTATACTGAGTGCATGTATCACCAGTACTATAACGAACCTAACCGATACGGATCGAATGCCCGTGATAACGTACCACCACTACGCGTGGGGAAACAACCTAGTATATAACAAAGTCACATTGGTATCAACAATGGTAATGTACAAGTATCAAAGGTGTGGGTATACGTGTTTAAAGCATGCTTTCATTTTTAATTTAATTTACAATTTAACCTCTTAAAAGTTATAGTTTTGGCTCCCTCAAATTTAGAGTATCCATTTTTTTCACACATTTTTTCTCTTTTAACTGTTAAAAAATAAATTTTATAAAGTCTAAATATAGTGTTGTGACGTGCTTCTTTTTAAATACGTTATCATGTTCAAAACAGAGTTGCACATCATAATATACAAATATACAAGTCTTCAAAGTAGATTCAAGATTTCGAATTTTTTACCCTTTCTTTTTTGTTTTACTCTTAGAACTTTTAAATTTTTAATTCTTTATCTTTATAGAAATCCAAATTTGTCATTGTGATGTGCTTATTCTCAGAACATTAATGTAAGCCTCGAAAACACGATATCAAGTAAAACTAACAATTTGGCGCGATCAAACGTTTGATCATATTAAGAACACGAAGAAATACTTCAACAACCTTGCATATGATCTTGATTATAAACTGCAACATCGTCTGTTACAAGGCAAAACACTTTAAACCGCTAACCTAACTAATGACCAAGAACCTTGGTTATATAGCTAAGCTTGGGTCTCCCCATATGGTGTAACACGCGTTTCCATTTATATCAAATATTTAAAATATTCTGATGATTAGGCCAGGGTAAGTAATCTACACGTGGTACACATGACCTTATCATAACTAACACATTAACTACATTACCTCCTATGTAAGTAAATTCTCAGTTCATGATCCTAGCCTCAAATTTTTATTTGGCAAAACATCTTTTATTGTTGTACTAGGTTATAACCCCGTGTATTCCACGGGTTGAGTAAATAAATTTATATACTAAATAATAAAACATTATATCTTTAAAAACTTCCTTTATTGCACGGGTTGAATAAATATAATTTTATATATTAAATAATAAAAAGTTATATATATAAGAACCATATTGTACGGGTTGAATTAATGTAATTTTATATACCAAATAAAAAAATTATATCTTTAAAACCACATGTATTACACGGGTTGAATAAATGTAATATTGTTTACCAAATAATAAAATAATACATCTTTAAAAAACCTCATTTATTACGCGAGTTAAATAAATGTAATTTTATATATCAAATAATAAAAAAGTTAGTAAATGTAATTTTGTATAGTGAAAATAAAAATATTTAATATATTAATACAAAATTTGGTTTTCGTGATAAATAATTTGTTTTATTTAAAATGTTTTAAATTAACAATTTACAATTTCGGATAATATTTTATTAGAAAAATAGAAGAATGGTATTCGAAATTTAAAGTAGGATAAAATTTAATATTAGCTCATTATTAATTAATTTATTTAATTTTATATAAGATAAATTTAGAAGTGAGGCGAGAAAATCATAAAATAAATACCTACAATGAACGACATGTGTCACACATTAATGTTTTATTATATAGTATAGTATAGATAAAAATTTAGATTGATATAAATAGATTATTTTGTTGTAGCAAAATTTGTTAACGAAGTCTCAATAAATTTAACCCATTATTTAAAACTTTGTAAATGTATAAATGATAAATAATATTAGTTAGAGTAAATTACGATTTTGGCCCCTGTAGTTGTATCACTTTTACCCTTTTAGCCCAAAAAAGAATTTTTTAACATCTGAGCCGCCAACATCTTTTTTTCTAACCCCATAACACTAACCCCATCCATTAAATGTTAGGGGCCAAAAGGGTTAAAAAAAGACGTTAGGGGCCAAAAAAATTAGAAAAAAAAGATAATGGCTCAGATGTTAAAAATTCTTTTTGGGCTAAAAGAGTAAAAATGATATAATCACAGGGGCCAAAATCGTAGTTTACTCTATTAGTTAAATAAATAATATTATTAATGAGAAGGAGATTAAACTAAATAATAATTATCCATAAAAAATTATAATAAATAATATTTAGTAAGAGGATTATCTATAATTAATTAGAAAAGATTAAACTAAAATAATACTTATCTCTAAAATATAGCCTAATATGATGACAAGTGTCCTCAAAATAGTTTCTTTTATTATATAGTATAGATTAGAATTACCAGGTTTACCTTTATTCATCTAAAAAACATGTGAAATGTTTTCATTTCATAAAGCTTTTATGCAATCACATTCATCCATGTGATTGTTACTTTTCCTAAATAGGATTTTATTGAGGACATCTATTTGGGTGGTCACCCTCATCTAGATTTCTGAATCTGAAACTCTTTTATAAATCTGTTATTCACTATTGTGAATAATTTCTATTACCAACCCAATTTCTCTTGGGAACGTCATCCGGGATGAGTATCCCATCTAAGTATCCCAAGCCTTAAATCCCCGTATGCAACCATTATTCACCACGTAAATGTTGCATACAATTGTTCATATCATAACTAAAGCGTGCACATGGGTGATACTCGCCCTGATGAGCCTTCATTGCCATTCGACCATTATTCCGAATCATCATTTAATTTATGTCCTTGATGAGCATGCCCTACCGGCATACTTTCGACCATTCTACCATCACGTCGGTAGATCGTCAAATTCCTGCCATCTTCAGATGCGGGTATCGTACCACTGAAATGTTCACAAAATAAGAGGCCACACAATAATACAAGGCATTCTATAATACTTGTCCTCGTGATCAAATACAAAAGTTGGAGAATGAGTTCTATCATCTGAAGATGGTGGGATCGGAATTTGAAGCTTATACGAAGCGATCTCATGAGCTTGCAAACATGTGCCCAAACTTATCGAACCCGCCCCATAGGGGGATCGAGCTGTATATCAAAGGCTTGGTGCCACAGATTAAGAGTATGGTCACAGCGGCGAATCTCGATAACTTGCCACGAGTTATCCGTCTCGCCCACAAGATTAATGATCAGGAAGTCGAACGTGGTGCACTACCAGAGCGAGGTGCTGTGACTACTATAGCTATCGATCACAAGCGGAAGTGGAACGACTCAGACAAGGCTTCAATTCCAACCAGCAACAGAAAAAGGCTGATAACAAAAACAACCGCCACTTCAACCAGTCTTCCTCTGCAAATCAGAACCAGGGCAACAATCAGAATCAGGGTTAGAGCTCCGTTCCCAAAGCAACAACAGCCGCAGTGTAACACCCCAAAACTTGAATCTTTAACCCGTTAATACGATTTCCACATATTATGGAATAAAGTATAATATCTAGGATTAACTAACCTGGTTTATAAGTATTAAGCGATGGATGAAAACATGAATTAGTGGCTTTTATAATAAAAGCCATAGTTGAGGTACTAAATGGGAACAATTAGAAATTTGTATCACCCCAAAAGTGCATATAATTTAATTATATCATTATTCTATAATATACCTGGAATGTTAGTAAATAGTGATCCTATAATAAGGTATGTTAACTAGAAGTTATAACTTAGTTAACATATAAGACTAGTTGGTGAGGATTAATAACTAATACCTAATACTTAAAATGCCCGAAAGTTGAGGGGCTGGAATTGAGCAATTCCAAACTGAAATTTACAAAAGAAAAATGGAAGAGAAACCTCTGGACATACATATGTGTGTGCGTAAATTAGACGGGGAAAGGGGAGAAGAACACCCAGCAAACTCTTACAAAAATTTAGTAATTAAGAAGCGAATTGATGATCAACTCTATGCATGAACATGATTTCTTAACCATCTAAGCTTGATAATCATAAGGTAAGTTACAATTTTTGATTTGGTGATGTTTGTAGAAAGGATGAACATAGATATACCAAATCTCATATAGGTTATGTTGCTATGATGTAAAATTGATATAGGAAGTTGGTCTAAAATCAACATATGAATAATATTGTATGTGAATTTTTGATAAAATCTTCATGTCATATGAAATGGGTTTTTATTTTAATACCACAATGAAATTGAAAGTCTCTTGATGATTGTTGATACTAGTTAAGTAGTGTGAAAGTAGTATTACTCTTTATAACAAATGAAATCATGATGAATTGAATATAAGTAAATTTATGTGTGTATTGACAATAGGATATGATGACATGAAAATAGAGGTTTGCTAAGTAACTAAAAATGAATGCCCACCAAGTGTTTGATGAAATGCTTATAGTGATAAATGTATGAAATTCTGAAATTTGGTGACAATGTTCATAATTTAAATATGAGGAATATATTCATAATGAAATCTATGTGCAAATGTATTTCAATTGTGATTAAGTAGAAGTATGTTCTAAGAATGTACTATATGCTTGGTTGATGTAACGCTTTAATCGTTTGTGGTTTTGGTTGATGAAACATAATATGTCCAGAAAGTTACAGCCGAATTTAATCGGATGTAACCGAGTCAAATCTTGTCAAAAACTGATGTTTATTGAGTTTGTGATGAACTTCCAGGAAAAACCTTTCGAACCCAACTGGAATTTCATTTTTCAACGAAAATTGAACGTTTTATGAATTTTTCCATATCGAAGGTTCAGGCTGGGTTTTCTTGCAGAATTTGTTGCCCATTACGAATGTTATAACTCAATTTAGGAATTGAGTTATGATCTCAAATTTTTACTGTAGGTAGCTTCAGGAGGTCATGTAAATCTCCAATTGGAATTATGTTAATCGGATAATCGAGGATTTTTAAATAAATTTTCTGTGGGCTGCAGTCAGAAAATGACGAATCTGATTGCTACTTAGTAAAAGATTTTTTATAAATATTTGGTAGAGAGTTAGATTCTAAAAATTTAACATAAGGATAATCCCACTGAGCGGCACGTCACATAAAAATATTGTAATTTTTGCAAGCCCGTAAGTACAGAAAACAAACGTCCCAAAACAGCCTATTTTCAGTGAATTGAGCTATGCATGTTAGTGAATGATTGACTAATGAGAGTAATGCAACTAAAAATTTGGAATGATGCATTGTTGAATTTATGCCTTGTACTTGTTACAAATGATAAGTGAAATTCAAATGTGAAATATGCAATCTATATGATCATTAACATGTACAATTATGTATGCTAACAAGAATCTGATTGCGATGACATGAAAGTATAGGGATCATGGCGAGATGGACTCAAGCGCGAAAGGCTAACGGGTCAAGAAGAGGCAAGGAAGCGGATATAAACACGAACACATAAGGTAAGTGAATCCCGAATTCACTTAGTATATTATAATTGATATTTGGTATGATTTAATATAGGGAATCATGTAAGAAAGTATAGGTAATGCAAACATAAGGCAAGTTTTATTGTTATGCATTAAAAAGTAGATGACTATGTCAAAAATCGTATGTTAGAAGCAAACGGGTCAAAAAGCAAAAGTAGCATAATAAGGTATTGATTGTCGGACGTCAGATTATCAGGATTAATGTGAAGTTTTGTTTGTATGAATGTTGGGAGTCATGTAGGAATGTTTTAGAATGTTTCGAAACGATATGGGTCAGTTCGGGTTGGAACAGGACTTGAAAATGGGTCGAATAAGCTGAAATAACAAAAATCAGCGTCTAGGGAATGGGGGAGGCGTCGCCGACGCCCTAAACTAGTCCAGAAACTCTGATTTGTTTATTTTAACCCACGATAAGTTCCATACCTTCTGAAACTATACCGTAACCTTTAAAGAGTCCCGAAATGTATTCCAAACTCACCAAAGAGTGTTTATGAGGTGCGATGAGTGTGTGCGAAGTATATGAGGGAATGAAATACGTCTAGAAGCCTACATGTAAGCACGCGCATGGATTTACTTATATGTTAGCAATGGAATCCATAGGTAAGCACGACTAGAAAGCAGTACACGCGTAGGACGATACGTAGGAGAGTTATTCATATGGGTGTTTGTAAGTAAGATAAGGTAGTATAATCATTTGAGAGTGTAAGCGGTATGAAAGAATCATGTATGTATTTATGTATGTATGAATGAATGCATGTGTGTATGTATGTAGGTATGTATGTGTGTAGAAACATGTATATATATATATATATATAGTGTGAGGTTCATTGGGGAACACTAAAAAAGTGGGGAACAGTGGGGAACCGACTCAAACAAACTCCGATTGGACTCATTCCAGCGGCGTTGGAACCGGCTCATCGAACCCTAACTAGGATCTCTTAACCCTAAACCCTAAATATATTAGGGTTTGGCTTTTAGGGTTTAGCTTTAGGGTTTAACTTTAGGGTTTAGATTTAGGGTTTAGTGTTTAGCTTTAGGGTTTAGCGTTAGGGTTTAGCTTTAGGTTTAGCCTTTAAGGTTTAGCTTTTAGGGTTTATAGTTTAGATTTTACGATTTAGCTTAGGTTTTAGCCTTATTTTTTAGCTTTAGGGTTTAGAGTTTAGGAGTTAGGATTTAGGGTTTAGGGTTAAGAGATCTTAGTTAGGATTCGACGAGCCGGTTCCAACGCCGCTGGAATGAGTCCAATCGGAGTTCGTTTGAGTCGGTTCCTCGATGTTTCCCACTTTTTTAGTGTTCCTCAATAAACCTTCCTATATACATATATATATATATATACATACATATACATATATATACATACATATACATATATATACATATATATATGAATGTATGTAAGCACGAAGAAGAATCTATTGTTCATAAAAGAATTTACGGGGCTAGTGTATATATATATATATATATATATATATGGCTTCAATATGTTCGAATATTTACTTTACTAATGGTGTGCATTAAGAATGAAATGTAATGCAGGTACATTATGGTTGTCTCATCGAAGATTAGACAACCGGATGAAATGCTTGAATTTAGAAAGATAACGGAACGGAAAGTATACGAGGATAGAACATGACGAGACTCTATAATTATGAATTTACATTATATATACATAATGCGTACTAATGTTGCGAATGTATGTGGTGAGTGCAGGTTGTACAAAATTTTGGATTAACATCATGAAGGGCAAGTGATCGATGATCGAGTTAAAGAGACACGGATTATACAGATTGAGTGGTCATGAAATCTGTATTTGTATGGTATAACCGATACAGTAATGACGGATAAACGATGTAATTCTTTTAAAGAAGTGTTTTTAAATGACTTTCAAGTATAAAGGAATATTTTAAGAAAGAAATTTTGTGGTACGTATTTTCCGCTCCGTCTTTTCAGTTAGATCGTGTAAGGGGTCTTACAAGTTGGTATCAAAGCCTAGGTTTGAGTGAAATCAAGTACAAATAAGTGAGTACTTGAACTCAAACCCGTGTGCACTTGTGATTAGTGACCCGTACAATCCGAGACTCGTTCAAGACCGAAAGGTAAAATTTAATACAAGTAAATATGTGTGATGATACTAACAATGATGAATGTTGTAAGGTTAGCTTGTTGGATAATCAGGATGTTCCGCAGTCGCGGGCTAGTATGAAGGTTAAGGCGTGTGATAAGTCAGGCAAACGGACCTCCGGTACACAAATTTTAAATTTGGTAAGTACTAGTATTTAGCATACATTTAAATACGAGGGTGTAATCCTAGAAGGATTCAAATGAGTGTGGCACGAACTTAAGACCGGTTCCCTGGATATAATGTAATGATTCTCATGAAGGCACAAGACTAGTATGTGGATTGCACGTCTGGCCAGTGTGCAAGAAGCATAGGACGCTCGTGAGACCATGAAAATCATCATATGTATGTCCGGACGAATTGGGAAATAGGGGTCGTGCGGAATGGAAGGGGTCCAATGATTCTTCAAGAATCGGGTCTAATATAAGACAGAAAGAAAGATAAGAATGAAAAAGTTTGAATTCGTAAGTAAGTATGGATCAAACAAGTAAGAATGAATGGTAAGAATGAAGATGTTTGAATCCGTAAGTAAGTACGGATCAAACAAGTAAGAATGAATGGTAAGAATGAAGATGTTTGAATCCGTAAGTAAGTACGAATCAAACAAGTACGAATGAAAGTAGGGAATGAAGAGTATGGATGAAAAATAAACCCGTAGATGAGTACGGGTAAAAACATGTATGAACACGTTTGGGTACGATTGTAGCCAACTGTTAAAAAATGTGAATAAGAATGTAAGTACGGATTGAGTTTCTAAAAAGTCAAAAGAAGATGATGATATTGTTAGTTAGAAGGCAAGTAATGTTAATATAACATGAAAGGCTCGATAACTAAAAAAGACTGTCGAAAGTTGTTGTCATAATGAATAAACATATATGTATTGTGTAACAACCCGACTTTTGAAAGTCAAAGTACAAGTCAAAGTCAAAGTAAGAAAAGATTGCTAATTGTGATCTGTCACTCCTTGCTTAATTATTAACTGTACTTCTCGACTTGTAATCGATACTCTAATTTAAGTTACTTTAGTTGTATTATGTGGAGTACATGTTAATAAATCGCAGTTTAATCGCTAATCGACTTATCGCTAATCGCATCGCTATCGCATCGCAACTCAAATTATGTGTTCTGGATATTGTTTTACGTGTGTGTGCTATTATGTGTTAGTTGTGCATGTTATGTTTATGTTCAGGTGATTAATCGCAAACACAATCGCAAATCTATCGCAACGCAATCTCATCGCAAACTCGATATTCAATGATTATATTTATGGAATTTAGTATTTAGGTTATTTGTGTAACTAATGGGTAATACTATCGCACCGCTTACTCGCAACACTCAACGCACGAAACGAAACATCGAAACGCGACTCGCCGGAGACATTCGACCGAATGACCATTCGATAGAATGGTCATTTGTCTGGATGACCATCCGATCGGACTGTCCTCCGATCCGTCACCTGCACCGCCTTTCCTCTTTTGGCATCTATAAATAGCACCTGTCAGATCACTTGAACAGTGATGTGACAGCTCTGGTGCGACCCTTCGACTTCTCAGCCTCTTTTCTCTAGATTCTCGTGATTCTTGTAAGTTTCTACTCCAAATCTTGTACTTTTTTGATCTTCACACACTTCTTCATCTTTTTCAACATCAAATCTTCACTTTTAACCATGAAATCGGCTGATTTGGGGTGTTCTAGGATGATGTCATCATGGGGTTCTTATGAACTTCAAGACTTGACCTCATTCCACCAAGAACAACTCAGATCTAAGAGATTTCAACATGTTTAAACACTGATTTCGCATAAATCTAAACATTTTCAAGATTAAAAGGATTGAAAGATGATTTCATAACTTTCTTTCAACTCTTTTACACTCATGCACTCAAAACCAATAGAATCGGAGCTCATTCAGGCCTTCCACTCATTCCCTAGTGATGTGTCGGTCTGATATATGATTCCTATCAACGAGATAACCGACTTAGCGGGTTGAACACGAACAACCGTCAAGAACAGTTAACTAGTCAGAATGAGGTGATTCCCGTCCAATCGGATAACCTGGACTTGAGGGAATTGCCGTTGTTTAACACGTTGTCATACCGTCTCGATCAAACCACAAACTTTCAAACTTAACAAATTTCAAAACGAGAAAGTCACCAAACGGACTGTCGTCCTATCAGATTGCCATCCGATCGAACGACAATCCGATCGGATGACTCGTGGTCTCAAACACTTGAACTTTTTACAACTTTCAATACATATCAGTTTCCAGCGAATGGACATCCGATCGGACGACCATCCAATCGAATGACCATCCTGCTGTGAACTTGTTCTCTCAGAAATATCTCACCTGGAACGGATCGCCATCCGGGCGAATGGCCATCCGACCAGACGACCGTTCGATCGAACGACTTGAAAGGTAGAGATACTTCTCTGATTTTAAAATGCTATAGCGAAAACTTCAAAGTCACATCATACACAAACACATCCAGCCCAAACGAATGGTAAACCGACCGAATGGACATCCGACCGGATGACCATCCGTCCGGATTGCCATCCGATCGGATGACCCTTCGTCACTCAGTCACTCGCACCGTTTAACGCACCATCCATCGCTTATGCTATCATTCTGTAATCAGGCTTACTCTAGTGCTCCCTTCAATCCAACCACAGATAGTGTTTAATCGCTACCATCTCTGTGAGTATACTCGATCCCTTTTTGCTTTAAGCACTTTTGGATGTTACATACGTTACTTATATCAAATCACATCGATCACACAATGCAAACACTTTTTATACGCTAACCGTTACTGCATGTTATACGTGTTACTCGATGAATGCTTGTATGTAATGTTTACACAGAGATTGTTGCCTGACACCTTAGCAACGATAGTACTATAGTTTGGACTCAGCACCTGTCGTGGACAGGGGTTGTTAAGGGCTTTTCTTCACATATCACAGTGGTGATATGTATTGCGCATTCTACAACTCGCAGTCACATCTGTGCATATTTCATTGTCGATAACCTACTTGCTTCACATTATACATGTTACATGCTGGTTAAGCGTAAATTCGCTTTCGCTACTATTATACTATCAAACTTGTATGCTCACCTTTACACTATGTGTATTGACTTTTACTTTAACGTATGTGACAGGTGTTTAGGATGTTTGCTCTACTTGCTGGAATCAAGCTAGGATGGAGTCTAGAAACAAATCTAATAAAATCTGAGTTGTCGGAACATTTTATCTGTCTTTGTGAAAACAATGTCTGTAATAACTGCTTTTATTTGAAATATTATGGTATGGGACATAATGCTAAATATCCGATAATTTTAGTTGTTATGGATTTCTCTTGTACAATCTGTTTTGCTCAGTGCCGCGCCCCGATGTTTCCGCCATCGGTTGGGGTGTGACATATTGTGTAACAGAATTTTTGAATAAAGCTATGAAATAACTTTTTGTAAGTATGTTCGAACTGAAAGTGAGTACAACACGTACTATGAGACTTGTATACAATAAGTGCTTAGTGGCGGTTGACTTTGGAAAGTCAAATTGGAGACGTCGGTAAACAATTATTTACAAATTTTGAAAGTATTACGTAATAAATGCAATGTGTAAAGTAGGATTGTAACAACCCGACTTTTCAAGTCAAAGTCAAAGTCAAGTCAAAGTCAAAGTCAAGACATGTCATTATTTAGATCTGTTATTTCTTGCTTAATAATCTAACCCATCGTAGTAACCAATGTGAACTATTTTAGATGATATTACAAACTATGTTTTACAATGCTTATTCAAAATGTAGTTATGGCATGCTAAACGCTATTTAGAAATGCATACTATTTAAACGCACTTTATCGCATTGTTACTATCGCTATCACAACGCATCGCAACTCGAAACGCAGTTATTGGTATTGTTCTATGTATGTGTTATTATGTTCTTTACTTGTGTGTGCCTCATATATGTTTTGGGATGTTAATCGCAAACACAATCGCAACTCTATCGCATCGCAATCCCAACGCAACACGAAACGCGAATTTACTTTATGCATATTATTATGAGTTATGTTATTTGTGTAACTACTTGTTTAAATGTTATGTGGTTATCTCATCGCAACGCTCACTCGCAACTCGCTTAAACGCAACGCAATGCTTAACGCACGAAACGAAAGTCAGAATCCAACAAAACGCAACTCGGCTGGTCGAATGACCAACCGATCGAATGGACATCCGACCGGATGACCATCTGATCGCATGGCCATCCGATCGACTAGCCATCCGACACCACACTTACACCGCCTTTCTCCCTCTCTCACCCTATAAATACTCACCTGTCACATCACTATTCACTGATGTGACAGCTCTATCCGACCTAAACGCTCTCAGTCATTCTCAAGCACTTTTCTCTCGATCCAAGGCTATTTCATAAGTATTTCATCCTAAATGTTGTACTTCCATCATCACCAGACACTCTCTCATCATTTTCTCCTCAAATCTTACATTTTCACCATGAAATCACCCGGTTTGGACTGCTTGAAATCACGGTTTCTTAGGAAAATTGTGGTATGGCATCATCTCATCAAGGTTTGTTCAGATCTGGAGGATTTCTACGCGATTTAACACAAATCCCAATTAGATTTCAACACTACTTCACTGATTTCAAACTTTCTTTCAACTCTTTTACACTCTTCTACTCAAAATCGATGGAAACTAGACCTAATCTGACTTTAGACTCGTTCCTTAGTCTATAGCCGGCTTGAAAATGGATTTCCACCGGAGAGACGACCGATTCACGGGTTGAACATAAAACACCATCAAAGGACAGTTAATTCGGATCGAATGGGGTTATTCCCATCCGATCGGCTGAGCTGGACTTGGTGTGGGTTCCCGTTGTTTGAAACGTCATCACGCCGTCTCCGTTAAAACTTTCAACTTAGAAAACTTTGTGAGATTTTCAAACATCAGCTCACCAATCGAGCGGCCATCCGATCGGATCACCATCCGATCGTATGACCATTCGGTCAGGTGACTTGTTCCTTACAACTTTCAAAACTTAAACAATTTTGCTCAAACTTCAAACTATCAAAATCCCCAATCGAGTAGCCATCCGACCGAATGGCCATCCGTCCGGATGACCATCCGACCGGATGACTTGATTTATACTACAACAAAAACTTCAAAAGTTTCAAAACAAATTACAAACACACTCACCCAATAGAATGACCAACCATCCAAATGGTCATCCGTCTGGATGACCATCCGTTCGGATGGCCATCCGATCGGCTCAGCATTCGACGCTCAACTCACCGTTTACACGCTGCTCAATGCTTACGCTATTGTTCTGTACTCAGGCTAATCTCCAAGCGCTCCCTTCAATCCAAGGCTGTGTTTAATTACTAAACACATACTGTGAGTATACTCGAACCCTTTTTTCTTAACGCACTTTTAGGTGTTACATACGTTCTCTATATCAAATCACAACAACACACAACGCAAACACTTTTAACGCTAACCGCCCTCGCATGTTGTACGTGACTCGATGAGTGCTTGTATGTTATGTTTACACAGTGATTGTTTGCCTGACACCTTAGCAACGATAGTACTATAGTTTGGACTCAGCACCTGTCGTGGACAGGGGTTGTTAAGGGTTTTACTTCACATGGTCACAGTGGTGATAATGTGTTGTGCATTCTACAACTCGCAGTCATGTCGGTTGCATATTTCATTGTCGATAGCTTACTTGCTTCACACCTCTACGTGTTACATGCTGGTTATGCATAAACGTTTTCGCTATACTATATACTATGCAAACTTGTGTACTCACCTTTACTCTTTGTGTATTGACTATCATTTTAACGTATGTGACGGGTTGATTAGGATGCTTTGCTTGCTGTGCTATGGTGAATAAGCTAGGAGGTCTAGAAACAAACTAAATAAATCTGAGTTGTCGGAACAGTGTTTTGTTTATGAGACAATTATCTGTAATAACTGTTGATGCTTTATATGTTTATGGTATGGGACATGAACGTTAAATATATTGTCACTTAATAGTTGTTATAGATTCTCTTGAACAATCTGTTTCGCTCAGTGCCACGCCCCGATGATTCCGCCATCAGTTGGGGTGTGACAAGGATACCCAGTAGTAAGGGATTGCTAAAGAACTGAGTGGAAATGATAAGAATGGTAGACCGCTTGATGAGTAAAGCTGGTAGAGATGGAAAAGGATGTGCACGAGTGGAAGCTCATCACATGGATGGATGAAGCCAATTTAGTTATGGCTTGAACTCATGAAGAAGTGGGCCAATCCGGGTCGCGGATCAATGATTTATGCAATAAAAGCAAGGTTAGTAAAATCTTTAGCTCGTGATTGTTTTGGTCAAAAATCACACAAGGATAATGTAACCAAATCTGATTTTTGTGAGGTTGGATGCTTGATTAAATGAGCAAGTGTATGAACAATTATCAAAATGAAATGACAATGAACACAAGGATTTATACGAGGAAAGACCCTTGATCAATGAATGATCTCCGGCATAAAAAACCTCGGATAGTGAAAACTATCACTATCAACTATATTAATAAAAAAGGTTACAACTTTGGATGATATCAAGCTCAATACAATGAATTGCTAATGTGAAAGTGTGTGTGTTCACCAATGTTGATCAGAGAATTCAAATACAGGGTGTTGTGTTGTGTCTAAAAATGTGAGCTTGATACCCCTTAAAAGATCAAAAATATCCTCGTAACAAACTATCCGAAAATCATGCAAGCTTCCCACGACCTTCTTCAACGGTTATGAGCCTCATGCACGTGCCAAAATAGCATATTCCTCCGAGATTCTCTCAATGACCTAGTCCACAAATACCTGCAAACATAAACAGAGAATACAAGGAACAATTGTTAAAACCATAAACAATAGTAAGGATCCTGGATCCTCAGACTCCCTGCATTATCCATTAAGGATCCGTGATCCAGGCCCAGTCTCAGGATATATGATCCTTAGCATTGAATCCATGCCCTAACAATCGCCCCCAAAATATGAGGAATAAGATGCAACGAGATGAGTCATATTTTCGTTGAAATCCAATCACTCGTCGCCATAAAACTAGCTGTTGTAATCGGACTAGCCATTACAGTCTGACGTCACCTGATAAGACTCCGCCTGCAACTAACATCATTATAAATAGGATAGAGAGAGGATCAGGATTCTTCATTTAAGTTGAAAATATTTCCTTTAAATCCTCATTCGAAGATCAAGCAGGTATTATCCTCTCCCCTTTCTCTCAAATTCTGTTCTTCTTCTTCTTCTTCTTTTCTTCATCACATCATGACGAGAACCATGATCCGAGTCTCACCAAATAAGGATCAAGAAAAGAACAGTCCCCCAAAAACCCAAAACCTTTTGAAGGAACCATCTCAGGAACTTTGTAGATTCACCGACCCTGAAATTGATCAGATGCACTCCCACTTTCAACCGGGTACCATCTTCAGACCCTTTAATTCCGCAATGAAAAGTGATTGTATGTCTGCTACCTGGTTGTGCTTTCCTGCTGCCCCTTTTCAAATCGGATTCTCATATCCTTTTCCAGCTTTCACCCAGAGTCTGTTTACCTTCACTGGCCTTTGTTATAGTCAAGCCATGCCTATGTTGTGGAGGGTTCTCTACACCCTTGAACACATCATTACTGAGGAAGGTATTGACCTTGGTCTCACCGAGCTCAGTCACCTGTACAATCTGGTTAGCCATGGTTCCCACCGTTATCTGTTCAAAGCCAAGCCTCAACAACCACACCCTCTCCTCAAGGTCATTAAGAACGAATCCAACTGGAGAAATCAGTTCTTTTTTTGTTAGGAGGGATTCCATTCCCACTGGGAATCATCTCCCTAAAAAATGGAACTTGAAGGGTAGGATATAGGATCCTTAGGCTAGGGCCATAGAAAATCCCTTTCTCTTTCTGAACAGGATAATTGATGCTTATGTTTTTGTGTCTATGCGGCTGCTAGCTTATCATCTCTAATGGATACATCTGCCACACCCGAACGAGTTGCTGCTTTCTGGGACCTGGATTCAAGTATCAAGAAATACCAAGCAAGGATTAAGGATTCAGAAGAAGCCTCCTACACTTCCTACACCATGTCAAGTAAGTATCCATATATGCAAGTATTTAATAGAAAAATAGTTAATGAATACTTATCTGTTTCATATGTTTGTAGGTGATGCAAAGTCATCCAAGTCTGCCTCCCGGTTCAGAGTGAGTGACATCAAAGGCATCGTCTCCCTCAGGTCCGTTAAAAAAGAGCTGGCCACAGGCCCAAGCATCCCTGAGGTGAAAGGCACGGCCAGTAGATCCAAAGTAGGAAGCAAAAGGAAGAAACCCAGTGAGCCCTCCAATGGTCTCCCCTTAATTGAGTAACAACTCCATGAAGCAGTCACCGAGGTAAGGATCACATATCCTGAAATTGTATCTTATCCAAGGTTAAAGGATCCTGAATGTTGACTCTTTCTCTGCAGAAATTTGCTGAGATCCAGATCTTCCAAGGCCAACATTTGGCCGATGCTGAAGAGCGTATCCTTAACCTCCAGACCATTGCAGCTGCCAAAGATAAGAGGATTGCTCACCTGGAGAAGGAGAACAAGGCGTTGGAGAAGCAAGTTCTTGTTGCTGAGATGACTTCTTCCAAGGAGCGATTAGAGATCATTGATGAGGCTAAGAACTTTGCTGCTATTGTGGCCCAGCTGCCAAAGATAAGAGGATTGCTCACCTGGAGAAGGAGAACAAGGCGTTGGAGAAGCAAGTTCTTGTTGCTGAGATGACTTCTTCCAAGGAGCGATTAGAGATCATTGATGAGGCTAAGAACTTTGCTGCTATTGTGGCCCTTAAGATCAGGCTTCAGATGGCTAGGGAGGCTGCTGACCCTTCCTTCAACAGGGCTGAGTGGGACATTGCTGCTTGGAGACAAAGGCTTCATGAGCTTGGGGATGATGATGATACTGAGGAGGTGCTGACCATTGAAGCTGGTGGAAGCGACAGCTAGGATCCTTTGGATGCGGCATAGGCTGTGTTAGGGGAGGATTTTCCAATCCTAAGGATCACGGATCCTCAAGTACTGTCAGGATCACGGATCCTCAATTCTGTTTGAATTAAGGATCCTCAGAAGGTGTTGCAGGATCAGGATCCAGGATCCTCATTGTTATCCTTACACTAACGGTTGTCTTCATTGTATGTGAGCTTGTTTTGTAGGAGTATACGCATTGGACTTGGTCTTACCGATATTCTTGGGGAATATGCCCTCAATATTCCGCACGTGCATGGCTTGGTGACCGTTTTAGAAGTCGTGGGGAGCTTGCACATTTAGCGGATAGTTAGTTATTTAGGTTATTTCTATTTTTAAAAGGGGATAACAAGCTGGAGTTAGAATGATTGTCTAAACACACACACACACACACACACACACACACACACACACACACACACACACACACACACACACACACACACACACACACACACACACTCGAAACAGCTCTCAACAGTTCATCGGCGATTTCATACACATTGTACTCTAGTGATCCTTGTAACAAGCTTTTTATCATCCTGAGTTGTAACAATCATTTGTTTAATTATAGTTGGTGATCGGTAGTTTCCATCACCTGAGGTTTTTTATGCCAGAGATCAACTCTTGATCAAGGGCCTTTTCCTCGTATAAATCCTTGTGTCACTTGTTCATTTCATTTGCAAGATATTCATACATTTGTTCATTGTTTCAAGCATCATTCCTCACAACAAAAGATTTGGTTGCATTATCGTACCGTGAATTTTAACCAAAACAGTTTGGCGCCCACCGTGGGGCAATTGGTGCTTCATTTCTAAAAACTTTTGCTCATTGTGTTCATTTCGGTTCATTATCTTCAACCATATGGCTTCTTCAGCAAAGAACACTTCAAGTTCCATGCCGACAATCACTTCTTCACAGGGCGTTCCACCTTTGCCTCCACCACCTTTTGGATCTCAGAAGAATGCTGAGAATCCTGCGAAGAAACCGACCCTCGTTTTCTCAAAACCACCAACTTCTGCTGTTTCCTCTGGCCCTACTAACAGTGATCTTTTTACTTTGATTTTGCAGATGAGGGATCACATACAAGAGCAGGATAAAACCAATGAAAGGATCCTCCAGGAGATTGGTGACATCAAGAAACAGAAGAAATCAGTGGGGGATCACTCTCCTCTGATGCCGAGGTCGTTGAATTTCGACACTCCGGTCATAACTTCCCAGCATTCTGCAGCTCCAGACGTCCAATACCGGGGTGGATCAATAGAAATGCGCTCTGGATCATCGGAAATGACTCAAGCTTTAGGATCCTATTTTCAACCTTCAGGATCCTTCTTCCAGCATCAGGGATCCTCTCAGGTTCAAGGATCCTCTCAAGTTCAAGGATCCTCTTAGCATCAGGGATCCTCTCAGGTTCAAGGATCCTCTCCGGTTCAGGGATCCTCTCAGGTTCAGGGATCCTCTCAGGTTCAAGGATCCTCTCAGGTTCAAGGATCCTCCTTTCAGGTTCAAGGATCCTCATCTCAGGTTCCCGGATACATGGGTTATCCTCCAAGACCCCCAGTCATAGCACTTCAAGGATCCAACATCTTTCAGGATCAGGGATTCTTAAGAAGTGTGCAGCCCTCAAGTTCAGATGTTCATCAAGGAGACTTCATTCCATTGCAGAACATTGCTTCTTCTGGTCCTTCAGTCATACTAGAATCTCGTCAATATGGATTCACATCTGGGATTCCAAACTTGAATCCTCCGGGAGGTAACACTTTGAATAATTCTTATAACACTAACCATGGCTTTATACAGGATGCAGGTATCAATCAAGCTATGGCTAGAGAATTACAGAAACTAAAGGATATGATATCCAGCGTTCCACGAGTGGTTAAGCCCATTCCTGAAATTGCAGATGGAAGCCACAGGATATCTCGCTTTGAACCACCCATTTGTGATGCAGAAATTCTAAAGAGGTTCCAAATACCAACCATGAAGTTGTATGATGGTTCAACGGATCCAGAGGAGCATGTAGCTCAGTACAGAGAAAGGATGGAGATCAATCCAATTCCTGAGAGGTTCAAAGAAGCATGTCTATGCAAGGGTTTTGGATCCACACTCACAGGATCAGCTCTTAAATGGCTGCTAAGTCTTCCCCCTTACTCTATTACTTCATTTGCTAATCTAGTTAATCTGTTTAATAACCAATTCTCATGTAGTAGAAAATTTGAACATTTAACTAGTGATCTATATAGGGTAACACAAGGTCAAAATGAATCACTTAGAGATTATATCACTAAGTTTAGTAAAGAATTCTTAGATATTCCTAATCTGGATATAGCTACGGCTGTGGAAGCCTTTAAAATGGGTTTACTTAGGGATTCATTATTCTACGATGATCTTGTCATGACCCCATGCAGGAATCTTGATGAGGTAAGAACCAGGGCCCTTAGATTCATCCGACTAGAGGATGATAAAAGGATCCAGGAAAGACTGGCAGGATCCTCGAAGCAGGAAAAGCAAGGATCCTACTTCAGGAACAACAAGTCCAAATTTTACAACAAGTCTGACAACCAGAATGTGCATGCAGTAGAACAGGAAGAGGATGATGAGGATTATCCTCCCATTTCTGAATATTGTTTTTCTGTTTATAACAATGAACTAATTCTTGCAGTGCAGAATTTAGGTGAGAAAGCAAGATGGCCTAGAAAAAGTGATAAACCAGCTGCAACAAAAGGCAAGTCTAATTGGTGTGCATATCATGAGGATTTCAGACATCTCACTGAAGAATGTATTGCACTTAGAAAAGAAATCGGTTACTTGTTAAGCAAGGGGCACTTGAAGGAGCTTTTGGGAAGAAAAAAGTCAAGGATCCAGGATCCTGAAAAGGTTCCAGAAAGAGCTCCTGCTCCTCCGGAAGATGCACAAGTTATAAACTTCATATCTAGTGGATCAGACATTTGTGGTACTTCCTTTTCAGCAGCCAAAAGACATGCCAAGGAGACCAAGATGGATAATGGGGATAGACCCATCCGAACCTCTACTGTTACACAGGAAAAAGTTATAACTTTTGATGTGGATGATCGTGTTGATGTCCAGGATCCTCATCATGATGGTCTTGTTATTACCTTATTTATATCTAACCATTTTGTTCGCAGGATCCTGATAGATGGAGGAAGCTCAGTAAACATCATTCAGCTTGATGTCCTCAAGAAAATGAACATCCCTGAATCGGATATTGTCCCAAGATCCTCAGTTCTTGTGGGATTCAGAGGAGAAACCAAGATACATTGGGGGACATTAAACTTCCCATCTACATTGAAGGACTTCATTCTTATAAAAAAATTTATGTTATAGATTGCTTATCTTGTTGCAATGTTATCCTTGGCAGGCCATGGATACATGACATGAAGGCAGTTGCATCTACATATCATCAATGTGTGAAGCTTCCTAGTCCATGGGGGGTGATAAAGATTGAGAGTGACCAACAAGAAGCAAAGAATTGCTATACATCATCAATGAAGCCAGCCTCAAGACCAAGGGAGCAATAACAACTAAAGTATCCTCCGAGAGACATCTTGGAGGCAAGAGAACAGGACGTGAAAGATATCCTTATGGATCCTCATGATCCTGAATCCAAAATATTCATAGGATCTGGGATCCTCAGCAACATTGAACAGGATTTGGTATCCTTCCTTAAGAGGAGAAAAACTACCTTTGCCTGGAAGCACGAAGATATGACAGGTATCTCTAAAGATATAATTACTCATAAACTTGGCATTGACAGGTCATTCAAGCCCATACATAGAAGAGGAGGAAGTTTGCACCTGAGAGGAATGCCATTATCCAGGAGGAGGTAGACAAATTACTCCGAGCAGGTATGATTAGAGAGGTTAAGTATCCAAGATGGTTAGCCAATGTGGTTGTTGTTCAAAAGAAAAATGGAAAGTGGAGGGTATGTGTCGATTTCACTGATTTAAACAAGGCATGTCCCAAGGATCCTTTCCCATTACCCTACATTGACTCCATGGTGGATGCTATCGCAGGTCATGAGTTGTTGACTTTTATGGATGCTTCATCTGGATTTCAACAAATTCAAATGGAACCATCTGATCAAGAGGATACAGCCTTTATGACCCCAACTGCTATCTATTGTTATATTGCTATGCCATTTGGACTAAGGAATGCAGGTGCTACTTATCAAAGGCTAGTCAATATGATGTTTAAGGAACAAATATGACACACTATGGAAGTCTATGTAGAGGACATAGTGGTTAAGTCTAAGAGAGCTGAGGATCACCTTAGAGACCTGGAAGAAGCATTCGATATCCTTGACAAATTCAATATGAAGTTGAATCCTTCAAAGTGTCACTTTGGTGTTAAAGCGGGCAAATTCCTAGGCTATATGGTAACAAAAAGAGGCATAGAAGCAAGTCCAGAGCAAATCAAGGCAATTGTAAATATCAAATCTCCTGCCAATGCCAAGGATGTGCAAAGGTTGACAGGGAGGATCGCAGCCTTGAATAGGTTCATATCCAAATCATCAGAAAAGTGCAAGGAATTCTATGACATTTTGAGAAAGAACAAGAAATTTGAATGGAATGAAAAGCATGAAAATGCTCTCAAAGCCCAGCTCCTGCTTTGATGAAACCAGAAAAAGGGGATGTATTATCTTTATATCTAGCGGTATTCTCTAAAGCAGTAAGTGCAGTCCTTGTTAAGGATCACGAAGGTACACAACATCCTGTCTATTATGTAAGTAAGAGTTTGCTTGATGCTGAATCCAGGTATTCACATTTAGAAAAACTTATCCTTGCTTTGATTATGGCATCTACTAAATTAAGACATTATTTTGAAACTCGTGCCATTATTGTTAAGACTAATTTTCCAATTAAGAATGTCCTCAGGAAACCTGAAATGTTAGGAAGGATGGCTAAATGGGCAGTGAAGCTTAGTGCTTATGATATAAGATATGAACCAAGGACTGCCATCAAATCCCAAGCCTTAGCTGACTCTGTGGCAGATTTTAGTAGTGACTTACAAAGAGAAGCTGAGTTAGAAGTTTAGCAGCTTGAAGAGACTAAGGATCCTTGGATACTCTTCACTGATGGAGCATCTAATGTCAAAGGAACAGGACTTGGAATACTACTAAAATCGCCACAGGGGGACATAATACCCCACTCCATAGCTTGTGAGTTTTAAACTACTAATAATGAGGCTGAATATGAAGCCTTGATAGCTGGTTTGCAAATTGCCAAGCATATGAGGATCAAGTATCTTGAGGTACATGTAGATTCATTGTTAATTACTAATCACTTTAATGGATCCTACACTGTTAAAGGTGAAAAGCTAATCAAATACCTAGAGATAGTCAAGGAATTGGCACTCTCTTTTGTTTCTTTTAGTTTGACATAGGTACCTAGGGAAGAGAATGCAGAAGCTGATGCATTGCCCAATCTTGGATCATCACTAAAAATTCCAGAGGATATCAAGATCCCTATCATCCATATTTTGGCTCCTGCTATTGAGGTCACATAACTATGGAGATAGAAGAGAATTCTGCAATGGTTCCTGTTTTGGTCAAAAAATCTGTTGAGGATATTGCAACCAAACTCTATGTTGTGGGGGATGATGCAAAAAAATGTGTAACAATGATGAGGATCACTTTAGTGTAAAATTGCACAAACAACACAAGGGTTTATACGGGGAAAAAACCCTTGATCAAAAGTTGATCTCCGGCACAAAAAACCCCGGGTGATGGAAACTACCGATCACCAAGCTCAAATAAATGAAAAAGTGTTTACAACTTCGGATAGTAACGAGCTAGGTACAAGGATCACTACGGTGGAATGTGTAAAAAGTGAATGTAATTGCTAAGTGTTTGAACGAGAGCTTGTATGAGAGCTTGTATGAGTGTGTGTAACTGGAAAAATGACTAAGTGTTTTTCTACTAGCTCGTTACTCCCTTTTAAAATAGAAATAACCACCTAAACTAACTATCCGACTTTCGTGCCAAGCCTCCACGTTCTCCATAACGTCTATTTTTGGTCAAGCACGTGTAGAATAGTTTAGGAATATTCTCCAGGAATGTCGCCAAGACTTGGTCAAGCTCGTTATACCTGCGAGATAGTACAATACATAAGTAAACAATCGTCAGTACGAGGATCCTTAAAGTGATCCATGATCCTGATCCTGAAGCTCTTCTGAGGATCACCACCTGTCACAGAAGTAAGGATCACTAGTTAGGATAACGAATAAGGATCACTAATTGTTAGAAAATCCTCCCCTAACAATTGCCCCCAAAATATAAGGAGTGAAATTGTAAAATTAGCGAGTTATGTTTTCTTGATCTTATCCGTAACAAACTAACGGATATATAGCCGTTAAAATAGAACTAGCCGTTGCGATGATGATGTCACGGAAGTGACAATCCTGCAGAATCATAATTATAAATAGAGATATAGATAGGATCATTATGCATTTAAATTCGAAAGAGACTCCCTTTATATTCTCAGTTGAAGATCAATCAGGTATCTCCTTCTTCTCTTTCTTCCTCTCTTACTCTGTTTTTCTTCTTTATCTCCGTCACTTCGAGAATGTTGCTCCGAAGCTCACCGGGCAAGGATCACAAGAAGGATAGCCCTTTAAAGAGTCAAAAGATCATCAAGGATTCAGTGCACGAGAGATGTTGTTTTAACGACGCACAAGTAGATAACATTCGTCACCGTTTTCCGGCGAATGTCTTTTTCAAACCCTTTGATCCTACTGTTCTGAGTGACTACGTTTCTGATACATGGGTTGCCTTTCCAGTCACTCCATTTGCTATAGGGTATACCTATCCTTTCCCGGAGTTCACACAATCCTTCTTTTCCCTTACCGGCATATCTTACATTCAAGCCATGCCGATGATTTGGAGGGTTCTGTATACCCTGGAGAGGATCATTGAGCAGGAGAGCATCGATTTAGGAATGTCGGAACTGGCGGAGTTGTATGATCTTACCACCTTCGGTTCCCATCGTTACTTATTCAAACGAAAACCTGGTGCAGAAGATCCTCTTCTTAAAGTCACCAAGAACGATAAAGATTGGAAACGCCGCTTCTTCTTTGTAAGAAGGGATACCATTCCTGATGGAGAACATTTACCAAGGGAGTGGTCCACCAATGGTAGGACGGAGGATCCTGAGAAGGATCACCAGATGGTCATGTTTTTGTAATAGGATCACTAACCCTTTTTGTCTTGTGTCATGCAGCCATTTCTGTTTCACATCTCATCACAACATCCGCAAACAGGGAAAGACTTGCTACTTTCTGGGGACTCGACCCTGAAACTAGAACTTTTAAGACAATATCCCAAGACTCACAGGAGGTATCCTCAGGCTCTGTCACAATGTCAAGTAAGTATCCTTGTTTAAAATTCAAATAAATAGTTAAATATATATTAAGAAAAGATACTTATCTTGTTTTGGTTGTGTAGGTGCTGGAAAATCTGCCAAAGCTGCTTCAAGGTTCAGTGTCACCGATCTCACCACTGTCAAATCCTCCAAGAGAAAGGTCCCTACTAGCCCGACAGCCTCAATCCCCAAGGCACCCCTCAAAGGGAAGGGAATCAAGAAAAGAAAGACTTCCGAGGCTGAGGATTTGCAGGGTCTGCCCTTAATTCGCCACCAGTTCCTCGAGTACTTCAATGATGTAAGGATCACTGTCTCTGCTTGTATATCCTGCTGTTCTAAGGATCACTTGCTCTTGAACTGCTTTATCCTTTTCTTTTGCAGAAATTTGCTGAGATCGAGGATTACGTCGGCCATGTTGAGGATCAAGATAAGAAGATTGCCGACCTCCAGCAGGTTGCTGTGCTCAAGGATCTTGCACTTGCTGATCTTCAGAAGGAACTCCAGGATACCAAGCAGAAGATGGCTAAGGTGCTGGTTAACTTTGACTATGAAAGGCAAGAGATCACAGATGATGCTAAAGTTTCTGCCGCCATAGCAATGTACAAAACCAAGCTTCAAATGGCCTTGGAAGCCCAGGATCCTGCCTTTGACAAAAGTAGCTGGGAAATTGAAGAATGGAAGGCAAGGCTGGCTGAATTGGGTGATGAAGAGGAGGCTGAGGAGATTCTGGCAATTGAGGCTAGTGGCAGCGGGTTGAAAGATAAAGCTGAGGATGCAGCGGCTGGTGGTGATGATGATGCAGCGAAGGTGTGAGCTGCAAAAATGGGCGATGATGGAAATTTCTAGACGTGGCCGGAGCCCATTTTTTATGGTTTGGTAGTTTTTTGATTGTTGATGTTTTTGAACAATGGTGGGTCTGTAATAACTCTAAACAATATTTCTTAGGTTTAAGGATCATGTATGATCCTTTGGACAATAGGCAGGATTGCAATTGGTGGAGGGATCCTCTGTTTGGGGGATGAAGCCATTGTAATCCTGCCGCCTTTATATTCCTGCACTACCTTTGAACTCATTATCATGGACACCCTTTACCTACCCCAGCGGACGGGCCACGTTTTGCTGGTAGATGCTCGGGTAGGTAATTTTGACAACCTTTAAGGGTTAGTCTTTTGTTTATAAATAAAAACTTAACCTTTTGTCGCTTATCATGTGTTGTTATCCTTTTCAATATGTTACTTTCCAACTGTTGTAATGTTTATTTTGTTTATACTTATCAAGCCTTGAAAATTTAGAAAACATATCCAAAAAGTTTAGGATATGATCAAGGATCGAATATCCCATAACCGATAGGTTCTAAAAAGTGATATGGTTTAAGAAACACAAGTTCAGTTGTCAAGTATAAGGGTTATTCAAATAAATAATGAATAGAATCAAAATTAGTTAAGGATCATACCTGAGGATCCAAGTTAGGATCCTGACCATAGTAAGGATAACTATAAGATAAACCTTAGAATAAAGTAAGGATCAAAGATCCCTAGTTGCCTATCTTCAAGAACCTGAAATAGAGCATAACTTGGGACTAAGCCATCATAAGAAAAGAGTTAGCAACTGGGGACAAGCCCAAGGATAACTGGGGACAAGCCCAAGGATAGCTGGGGACAAGCCCAAGGATAGCTGGGGACAAGCCCAAGGATCGTATGTAAACTGGGGACAAGCCCAAGGATCGTATGTAAACTGGAGTATGGCCCTAACTGGCGACTATCCAAACTTAGTGACATGAAAATGCCAAAACCTTAGCTAACGTGAAAACGTTAGAAACCTTAGCTAACGTGAAAACGTTAGAAACCTTATGAACGGATGTATGGTACGTCTACCATTATACGTAGGATCCTAAGCATAGCCAGAACAATGGAATTATCAGCCCCTAGAACGAGTACTGGTCCCAAAGTCTTGAACTACACCAGGATCATCGTGCGCTACAGGCGGAATCTGGGGACAAGCCCGAATAACTGGGGTTAAACCCAAAAGACGGATTGCTTCTGTGGATAACCAACGTTGTGCTAAAGATACCTGAACTTTCAAAACTTGAATTCACGTGAGAAATGGATAAAGGATACGTGATCCTTATCCTAATATGAGAAAATAAAGAAATGAATTAGTTCAAGATTAGGATATTACCTGAATAAGGATCACCGATACTTTGAGGATCCTTTAAGGATAAACCTATCGTGAGGATCACCTATACCATAAGGATCCTGCTTACATGAAATATTTCTTCAAGTGGACAGCATTCCAAGCTCTTGGTAGCAAATCACCTTCCATTGTTAGCAATCTATATGCCCCCTTTCCTGCTTCAGCTTCAATCAAATAGGGGCCTTCCCATTTTGGAGCCAATTTTCCATCAGCAGGATTGGTGGTATTCTGAAATGCTTTCCTTAATACCATATCTCCAATTTGAAACCTCCTGATCCTGACATTTTTGTTGTAAGCACCAGCCATTCTTTGTTGATAACTGGCCATCCTTATCCTAGCCATATCCCTGATTTCTTCAATAGTATCCAGGTCTTGAGCCAAGTTTTCATCATTTTCCTCAGGATCACGGGTACTTGTTCTAGCAGTAGGAACCACCATTTCTGTTGGGATCACTGATTCTGCTCCAAACACCAAAGAGAATGGTGTTTGACCAGTAGCATTCTTGGGGGTTGTCCTATCAGCCCAAAGCACATAGGGTAGTTCTTCTGCCCATTTCCCTTTCTTGGATCCAAGCTTTTTCTTCAAATTGTTGATGATGATCTTGTTGGATGATTCTGCTTGGCCATTAGCTTGTGGGTGGACTGGTGTTGATGTTATCATCCTAATCCCCCAGCTGTCACAAAAGTTAGTGGTTCTGCCCCCAATAAATTGGGAACCATTATCACATATAATCTCAGAAGGAATTCCAAATCTAGTTATAACATTTCTTTTAATGAAGGATATAACTTCCTTTTCTCTAACTTGGGCAAAAGCTTCAGCCTCTATCCACTTGGAGAAGTAATCAGTCATAGCAAGCATGAATACTTTTCCACCAGGTGCCTTAGGGAGCTTACCAACTATATCCATACCCCATCTCATAAATGGCCAGGAGGAGGATATAGGGTGCAATAATTCAGCTGGTTGATGAAGGATATTGCTGTGTCTCTGGCAAGGATCACATCTTCTAGCATACTCCACAGCATCTTTCTTCATGGTTGGCCAGTAGTATCCTGTCCTCAGGATCCTTGAGAATAATGCCCTGCCCCCAGTGTGGTTTCCACAATCTCCTTCATGGAAGTCTTTTAAAACTTCTTGAACTTCAGGATCCTCAATGCATCTCAAGTATGGTCCTGCAAGGGATCGTCTATACAACATATTATTTAAAATTGTGAATTGAGATACCTTAGATTTGAAAGCCCTAGGGTTTTCTCCTGTAGGAATCTCTCCATGTTGTAAGTATCTCATAATTGGTGAGATCCATGATCCTGATCCTGGATGAGATCGAGTATCCTCACTAGGGATCATTGCAGAATTATTCCCTATCTCCATAGCCACATGATCCTCAATAGCTGGGGTCAGGATATGAATAATAGGGATCTTGATATCCTCTGGGATCTTCAAAGATGATCCTAAGTTAGCCAATGCATCAGCCTCTGTATTTTCTTCCCTTGGTACCTGTGACAAACTAAAGGAGACAAAAGAGAGTGCCAAACTTTTGACTATCTCCAAATATTTGGTTAGCTTTTCACCTTTAACAGCATATGATCCATTAAAGTGATTTGTAATTAACAAAGAATCTACGTGTACCTCAAGATACCTGATCCCCATATGCTTTGCAATTTGCAAACCAGCAATTAAGGCTTCATATTCAGCCTCATTATTAGTGGTTTGGAACTCACAAGCTATAGAATGGGGTATTATGTCCCCCTGTGGCGATTTTAGTAGTATTCCAAGCCCTGTGCCTTTGACATTTGAGGATCCATCAGTGTGGAGTATCCAAGGATCCTTGGTCTCCTCTAGCTGCTGGACTTCTAACTCAGCTTCTTCTTGTAAATCACTACTGAAATCAGCCACAAAGTCAGCTAATGCTTGGGATTTGATGGCTGTCCTAGGCTCATATCTTATATCATATGCACTCAGCTTCACTGCCCACTTAGCCATCCTTCCTGACATCTCTGGTTTCCTGAGGACATTCTTAATTGGAAAATTAGTTTTAACAATGATAACATGAGTTTCAAAATAATGTCTTAACTTGGTAGATGCCATAATTAATGCAAGGATAAGCTTTTCAAGGTGTGAATACCTGGATTCGGCATCAAGTAAACTTTTACTTACATAATAGACAGGATGTTGTGTACCTTCATGATCCTTAACAAGGACCGCACTTACTGCTTTTGAGGATACTGCAAGATACAAGGATAACACATCGCCTTTTTCTGGTTTCATCAAAGCCGGGGCCGAGGATAGGTAATCTTTGAGGGCTTTTAAAGCATTTTCATGCTTCTCCGTCCACTCAAATTTCTTGTTCTTCCTTAGGATATCATAGAATTCTTTACACCTCTCGGAGGACTTGGATATAAATCTGTTCAAGGCTGCTATCCTTCCTGTTAGCCTTTGAACATCCTTAGCATTGACCGGAGATTTGATATTCACTATTGCTTTGATCTGTTCCGGGCTAGCTTCAATGCCTCTCTTAGTCACCATGTATCCTAAGAATTTACCTGCTTTAACACCAAAATGACATTTTGAAGGATTAAGCTTCATATTATATTTGTCAAGGATATCAAATGCTTCCTCCAAATCTTTTAGGTGATCCTCAGCTCTTATGGATTTTACCACCATATCATCTATGTAAACCTCCATAGTTTGTCCGATCTGATCCTTGAACATCATATTCACCAGCCTTTGGTACGTTGCACCTGCATTTCTTAATCCGAACGGCATAGCAATATAGCAATATATACCAGTTGGAGTCATGAAGGCTGTATCCTCTTGGTCGGATGGTTCCATTTGGATTTGTTGGAATCCAGATGAAGCATCCATAAAAGTTAACAGTTCATGACCCGCAGTTGCATCCACCATGGAGTCAATGTGGGGTAAAGGGAAAGGATCCTTGGGACATGCCTTATTTAAATCGGTAAAATCGACACATACCCTCCACTTTCCGTTTTTCTTTTGAACAACAACCACATTGGCCAACCATCTTGGATACTTGACCTCTCTAATCATACCTGCCCGGAGCAATTTCTCTACCTCTTCTTGGATGATGGCATTCCTTTCCGGTGCAAACTTTCTTCTCCTTTGATGGATTGGTTTGAAGGATCTGTCAATGCTGAGTTTATGAGTGATAACATCCTTGGATATACCAGTCATGTCTTCGTGTTTCCATGCAAAGGTAGTCTTTCTCCTTTTGAGGAAGGACACGAGGTCTTCTTTCATTTCGCCAAGGATCCCTGATCCGATATAGACTTTGGATTCAGGATCATCGGGATCCATGAGGATTTCTACCACATCCTGTTCTCTGGCCTCCAAGACATTCCTTGGAGGATACCTTGATTGCTATTGCTCCCTGGACTTCGAGGCTGGTTTCATCGATGAAGTGTAGCAATTCTTAGCCTCCTGCTGATCACTATCAATCTTCACTATTCCCCAAGGACTAGGGAGCTTCACACATTGATGGTAAGTAGATGGGACTGCCTTCATATCGTGTATCCAAGGCCTGCCAAGGATAACATTACAACAAGATAAACAGTCAATGACACAAAATTTTTGATAAGAGTGTAAGCCTTCAATATATATTGGGAGTTTAATGTCCCCCAGGGTGTTCTTAGTTTCGCCACTAAATCCCACAAGCACGGAGGATCTTGGTATGATCTCTGATTCAGGGATACCCATCTTCTTTAGAACATCAAGCTGGATAATGTTCACTGAACTTCCTCCGTCTATAAGGATCCTGCGGACAAAATGGTTAGATATGAAAAAAGTAATAACTAAACCATCGTGATGAGGATCCTGGATATCAACACGATCCTCTTCGTCGAAGGTTATGACTTTTCCTTCGGAGACACTGGATGTTCGAACTGGTCTTTCTCCATTATCCATTTTAGTTTCCTTTGCATGCCTTTTAGCTGCTGAGAAGGATGTGCCACAAATGTCGGATCCTCCAGAAATAAAGTTTATCACTTGTGCATCTGCTGGAGGGGCCGGAGCTTTCTCAGGGATCCTTTCATGATCCTGAGTCTTTGACTTTTTTCTTCCCAACAATTCCTTTAGATGCCCCTTGCTCAACAAGTATCCAATCTCCTTTCTTAGAGCAATGCATTCTTCTGTGAGATGCCCAAAATCTTCATGGTATGCACACCACTTTGATTTATCCTTAGTTGCAGCCGGCCTATCATTCTTTCTGGGCCATCTAGCTTTATCACCTAAACCCTGCATCGCAAGGATTAGTTCATTGCTGTCAACAGAAAAACAATACTCAGAAATTGGAGGATAATCCTCATCATCCTCTTCTTGATCAACAGAATGCACGTTCTGATTATCAGATCTGTTGTAGGATCTGAACTTGTTATTCCTGAATGAGGATCCTTGCTTATCCTGCTTTGAGGATCCTGCTAACCTCTCCTGGATCCTCTTGTCATCCTCTAGCCGAATGAATCTAAGTGCTCGAGTTCTCACCTCATCTAAGTTCCTGCATGGTGTCATAACAAGATCATCATAGAAAGACGAATCCCTAAGCAATCCCATTTTGAAGGCCTCAACAGCCGTAGCTATATCCAAGTTGGGAATGTCTAAGGATTCTTTACTGAATTTGGTAATATAATCCCTTAATGATTCATTATGACCCTGGGTTATCCTATATAAATCACTAGTTAATCGTTCGAATTTTCTACTACAAGAAAATTGATTATTAAACAAGTTAACTAAGTTAGCAAATGAGGTAATAGAATAGGGAGGAAGACTTAGCAGCCATTTGAGAGCTGATCCAGTAAGAGTGGATCCGAATCCCTTGCACAGGCATGCTTCCTTTAACCTTTCTGGGATTGGATTGATCTCCATCCTCTCCCTGTATTGTGCTATGTGTTCTTCAGGATCCGTCGAACCATCATACAGCTTCATTGTTGGCACATGGAACCTCTTGGGTATCTCAGCATCACAGATTGGTGGTGCAAAACGAGATATCTTGTGGCTCCCATCTGCAATCTCTGGGATAGGTTTGACCACTCCTGGAACACTTGATATCATATCCTTTAGCTTTTGCAATTCTCTGGCCATGGCATGATTGATACCTGGATCCTGCATAAGACCATGGTTAGTATAAGAATTATTAAAAGTGTTACCTCCCATTGGATTCATGTTAGGAAGATTGGATGTTAGTCCATATGGTTGAGGCTCTGGAATGATCGAGGGACCAGTAGAAGCATTAGTCTGCATTGGAATAAAATCTCCCTGATGGACATCTGAACTTCCTGTTTGCAAACTCCTGAAGGATCCTGGCATCTGGAAGGATCCCTGAAACTGGGATGATCCTGGGATGAAAGAGGATCCTTGAACCTGGGATGATCCTGGAACAAAGGAGGATCCTTGAACCTGGGATGATCCTGGAACAAAGGAGGATCCTTGAACCTGGGATGATCCTGGAACGAAGGAGGATCCTTGAACCTGGGATGATCCTGGAACAAAGGAGGATCCTTGAACCTGGGATGATCCTGGAACAAAGGAGGATCCTTGAACCTGGGATGATCCTGGAACGAAGGAGGATCCTTGAACCTGCTGCACTCCTGAATATCCTCCTGAATTCATGAGGGATCCAATATACTGAGGATAGGATCCCGCTGGCTGGAAGTATGAGCCTGCTGCCTGGGTGATTGCTGTTGTTCCGTAGTGCACTCCTTTTGGTCCACCCACATATTGAATGTCTGGAACCACTGATGGCTGAGAAGTAATCACCGGAGTGTCAAAATTTAACGATCTGGGCATCAGTGGGGAATGATCCTCTGCCGTTTTCTTCTGTTTCTTAATTTCGTCAATCTCCCGGAGGATCCTTTCGTTGGTTTTATCCTGCTCTTGTGCATGATTCCTCATCTGCAAAATCAAGGTATAGAGATCATTAGTAGTAGGATTAGTTGAAACAGAAGAAGTAGGTGGTTTTGAGAAAATGGGAGTTGGTTTCTTCGCGGCATTCTCGGTATTCTTCTGGGATCCAGAAGGTGGTGGAGGCAAAGGAGGAACGCCTTGTGAAGAAGTGAATGAGGGCATCAAGTTTGAAGCATTCTTCGCTGAGGAAGCCATTTGCTTGGTTGTAGTGAACCGGAATGAGCACAGAAATGCGAATTCTTCTAAGGACAAGGCACCAATTGCCCCACGGTGGGCGCCAAACTGTTTTGGTCAAAAAATCTGTTGAGGATATTGCAACCAAACTCTATGTTGTGGGGGATGATGCAAAAAAATGTGTAACAATGATGAGGATCACTTTAGTGTAAAATTGCACAAACAACACAAGGGTTTATACGGGGAAAAAGCCCTTGATCAAAAGTTGATCTCCGGCACAAAAAACCCCGGGTGATGGAAACTACCGATCACCAAGCTCAAATAAATGAAAAAGTGTTTACAACTTCGGATAGTAACGAGCTAGGTACAAGGATCACTACGGTGGAATGTGTAAAAAGTGAATGTAATTGCTAAGTGTTTGAACGAGAGCTTGTATGAGAGCTTGTATGAGTGTGTGTAACTGGAAAAATGACTAAGTGTTTTTCTACTAGCTCGTTACTCCCTTTTAAAATAGAAATAACCACCTAAACTAACTATCCGACTTTCGTGCCAAGCCTCCACGTTCTCCATAACGTCTATTTTTGGTCAAGCACGTGTAGAATAGTTTAGGAATATTCTCCAGGAATGTCGCCAAGACTTGGTCAAGCTCGTTATACCTGCGAGATAGTACAATACATAAGTAAACAATCGTCAGTACGAGGATCCTTAAAGTGATCCATGATCCTGATCCTGAAGCTCTTCTGAGGATCACCACCTGTCACAGAAGTAAGGATCACTAGTTAGGATAACGAATAAGGATCACTAATTGTTAGAAAATCCTCCCCTAACAGTTCCTAGTGATGGTGCACAGTCTCACTCAGGATCATGGATCATTCTAATCATGAGATATATACAACATGGAGAGATTCCTACAGGAGAAAACCCCAGGGCTTTCAAAATCAAGGTATCTCAATTTACAATATTAAATAACATGTTATATAAATGATCTCTTGCAGGTCCATATCTAAGGTGCATAGAGGATCCTGAAATTCAAGAAGTCCTAAAGGATTTTCATGAAGGAGATTATGGAAACCACACTGGGGGCAGGGCATTGTTCTCAAGGATCCTTAGGACAGGATACTATTGGCCTACAATGAAGAAGGATGCTGTGGATTATGCCAAGAAGTGTGATCCTTGTAAGAGACATAGTAATATCCTTCATCAGCCAGCAGAGCTCCTACATCCTATATCCTCTTCTTGGCCATTCATGAGATGGGGAATGGATATAGTTGGTAAACTTCCCAAGGCACCTGTGTTTATGCTTGCCATGACTGATTACTTCTCCAAGTGGATAGAGGCTGAAGCTTTTGCTCAAGTCAGAGAAAAAGAAGTGATATCCTTTATTAAAAGAAACATTATTACCAGATTTGGTATCCCTTCTGAAATTGTTTGTGATAACGGATCCCAATTTATTAGGAGTAGAACTACTAACTTTTGTGACAGCTGGGGGATTAAGATGATAACATCAACACAGTCCACCCACAAGCTAATGGTCAAGCAGAATCATCCAACAAGATCATCATCAACAACTTGAAGAAGAAGCTTGGATCCAAGAAAGGAAAGTGGGCAGAAGAACTACCTTATGTACTATGGGCTGATAGGACAACTCCCAAGAATGCCACTGGCCAAACTCCATTCTCTTTAGTATTTGGAGTAGAATCAGTGATCCCTACAGAGATGGTGGTTCCTATTGCAAGAACAAGCATCCGTGATCCTGAAGGAAATGCTGGAAACTTGGTTCAAGACTTGGATACCATAGAAGAACTCAGGGATTTGGCAAGGATAAGGATGGCTAGTTATCAACAAAGGATGGCTGGAGTCTACAATAAGAATGTCAAGATTAGGAAGTTCCAAGTTGGTGATATGGTATTGAGGAAAGCATTTCAGAATACCACAAATCCTGCTGATGGAAAATTGGCACCAAAGTGGGAAGGCCCCTACCTGATTGAAGCTGAGGCAGGAAAGGGGGCATATCGGTTGCTAACCATGGAAGGTGATTTACTACCAAGAGCTTGGAATGCTGTCCACTTGAAGAAATACTTCATGTAATAAGGATTCAGGATCCTTAGCAACATTCATGGCCGATATCCTCGAAGGATCCTTAGAGGGTAGATGATCCTCATTCTGGTAATGATCTAATTTTAAACTATTTAATTCTTTAATTATCTTATATACAGGGAGAAGGATCCTGGATCCTTCATCCTTCTTTCACTTAGTTCTGAGTTTTGTAGAAGGTTAATATATCCTTAACAAAGGATTGAGTATCCACAGAAGTTTCCAGTTATTTGGGCTTGACCCCAGTTATTTGGGCTTGACCCTAGTTATTTGGGCCTGTCCCCAGTATCGCCAGTAGCGCGTGATGATCCTGATGCAGTTCAAGGCAATGGGACCAGTACTTGCTTAGGGGCTGACAATTTCATTGTACTGGCTGTATTCAGGATCCTACGTATAATGGTAGACGTACCATACATCCGTTCCTAAGGTTTCTAACGTTTTCACGTTAGCTAAGGTTTTGGCATTTTCATGTCACTAAGTTTGGATAGTCGCCAGTGAGGGCCATACTCCAGTTTACACAAGATCCTTTGGGCTTGTCCCCTGTTTTTGGGCTTGTCCCCAGTTTTTTGGGCTTGTCCCCAGTATATTGGGCTTGTCCCCAGAATTGTTGGGCTTGTCCCCAGTTGCTAACTCTTCTCTTATATTGGCTTAGTCCCAAGTTGTGTTCCATTTCAGGTTAAACAGCTAAGGATCCTTGATCCTAGCCTTTTATTAGAGGTTTGTCTTTTGGTTATCCTGATTGTAAGTATTAAAGGTCTAGGATCCTAACTTGGATTCTCAGGTATGATCCTTAATCACTTTAATTTTATACTTTATTTGTCCAAGTGACCCTTATTCTTTGACAACAGCTTGCATGATCCTTAAATTTAACTACTTTTTTGAATTTATCGACTATAAGATATTTGATCCTTGATCATATCCTAAACTTTTTGACATAATCCATTAAACTTTTATTCTCAATTTATGAATTCAAACAAAGTATATAATAGCAACTGAAAGGTAAAGTATTCACAAATGTAACAACACATGAGATAGCCAAAAGATTAAGATTTTATTTACCAAAAGTTAAACCCTTTTAAGGTTGTTAAAATTGCCAACCCAAGTTTCTACCAGCAAAACGTGGCCCGTCCACCTGGGTTGGCAAAGGGTGTCCATATTAACAAGGTCTGAGTGCAGGAAATAAAGGCGGAAGGATAACAAGTGGTTTCATCCCCCAAACAGAGGATCCATCCACCACCCATTATCCTACCTATTGTCCAAGGATCCATGATCCTCAACCCTAAAAACTATTGTCTAAATTATTACAGACCATCGTTGTTCAAGAAAAACACCATCAAACAAAAACCACTACCAAACCATAAAAAATGGGCTCCGGCCGCATCTAGATAAATCCATCATCGCCCATTTCTGGAGCTCACACCTTCGCTGCATTACCATCACCATCATCTCCAGCCCCAGCATCACCAGCCTGATCCTTAGCCCCACTACCGTTTGCCTCAAGCATCAAGACCTCTGTAGCCTCCTCTTCATCATCCAGCTCAGCCAGCCTAGCCTTCCTGGTCCTAATTGGTCCTGTCAAAGTCAGGATCCTTAGCTTCCTGGGCCATCTGCAGTTTGGTCTTGTACATAGGAATGGCGGCAGAGAGTTTAGCATCCTTCATCACCTCATTCTTCTCTTGATCAGCAGTGATGTGGGTCATGGCCAACTGTTTCTTTGCCAAGTTGAGCTCTTTCTCGAGGTTGGAGATGGTTTGATCCTTAGCCAGGAAGATCTTCTGGAAGTCCAGCTCCTTCAGTTCAGCCTTTTCAACATATGCATAAAAGAGCATCTGGATCTCAGCAAATTTCTGCAAAGAAAGAAGGGGTCAATTCAGGATCCGTTATCCTTAAATGGGCATGATAGAATTAAGGATCAGGGATCCTTACATCAGCGAAGTATTCTTCAAACTGATGACGGATGAGGGGCAGGCCTTCGAGGTTATCAGCTTCAGTGGACTTCCTCTTCTTTCCTCCCTTGCCTTTGGAGATGACAGGCTTAGGAACTGGAACACTTGGGCTAGCAGCATATTTCTTCTTTCCGGACCGGGGAGCGACAGTACTAAGATCACTGACGCTGAAGCGAGTGGCTGATTTCAAGGACTTTCCAGCACCTACAAAGGAGAAATAACAGATAAGTATCCTTAATCTATATCTATTTACTCATACATAAATTTAAACACTTACTTGACATTGTGACTGAACCGGAGGATACTTCTTGTGAATCCTTTGTGTTTGCCTGGAACGATCTAACTGTAGGATCAAGGCTCCAAAAAGTAGCGATCCTTTCTTTGGTTGCAGGTGACTGAATGATATGAGAGACAGAGATAGCTGCAAAACAGAAAAGGGTCAGTTATCCTCAACAGAAACAGGGTTATCCTATGATCCTTCTATAAGGATCCTCTATCCTACCATGGGTGGTCCACTTTCTAGGGAGATCCTTCCCATCCGGGATAGAATCCCTCCTAACGAAGAAGAAACACCTTTTCCAGTTGGTATCATTTTTTGTGGTCTTGAGGATTGGGTGTGCATCACCGGGTTTATGTTTGAACAAGTAGCGGTGTGAACCATGGCTCACAAGGTTATACAGTTCAGCCAGTTCTGACATCCCCAACTCTATGCCTTCCTGCTCAATGATGTTCTCTAGGGTATATAAAACCCTCCACATCATTGGCAGGGCCTGAATGTAGCACATGCCGGTGAGAGAAAAGAAGGATTCAGTGAAGGCGGGGAAAGGATAAGAGAATCCTATCAGGAATGGGATGGCCGGAAAAGCAACCCAAGTCTCCGAGATGAAGTCGCTTTTGGCAGTAGGGTCAAAAGGCTTGAAGACGGTATTCGCCGGAAAACAGTGGCGAATCTGGTCAATCTCCGGATCGGTGAAGCTGCAGAGTTCTTTCGAAAGATTTTTGATAATCCCTTGGCTTTTTAAAGGGCTATCTTTCTGGTGATCCTTGGCGGGGGAGGATCGTAGCTTCATTGTAATCTAAAAATTTTGATGAAGATCAGAATAAGAAGATGAAGAGAGAAAGAGAAGAGAAATACCTGATCGGTCTTGGGATGAGGATTTAAAGGGAGTAACGCATGAATTTAAATGCCTATCGATCCTTATCTCTAATCTCAAATTTATAATGATGGTTCTGCAGGATGTCATGTCACTGACGTATGATCAGCAACGGCTAGTTCGATTCTAACGGCTATATATTCGTTAGTCAGTTGCAGATAAGATCAAAAAATATAACTCGTTAATTTACATTTTACTCCTTATATTTTTGGGGGCAATTGTTAGGTGAGGATTTTCCAATCCTAAGGATCACGGATCCTCAAGTACTATTAGGATCACGGATCCTCAATTCTGTTTGAATTAAGGATCCTCAGAAGGTGTTGCAGGATCAGGATCCATGATCCTCATTGTTATACTTACACTAACAGTTGTCTTCATTGTATGTGAGCTTGTTTTGCAGGAGTATACGCATTGGATTTGGTCTTACCGATATTCTTGGGGAATATGCCCTCAATATTCTGCACGTGCATGGCTTGGTGACCGTTTTAGAAGTCGTGGGGAGCTTGCACATTTAGAGGATAGTTAGTTATTTAGGTTATTTCTATTTTTAAAAGGGGATAACAAGCTGGAGTTAGAATGATTGGCTAAAAAAACGCACACACACACACACACTCGAAACAGCTCTCAACAGTTCATCGGTGATTTCATACACATTGTACTCTAGTGATCCTTGTAACAAGCTTGTTATCATCCCGAGTTGTAACAATCATTTGTTTAATTATAATTGGTGATCGGTAGTTTCCATCACCCGAGGTTTTTTATGCCGGAGATCAACTCTTGATCAAGGGCTTTTTCCTCGTATAAATCCTTGTGTCACTTGTTCATTTCATTTGCAAGATATTCATACATTTTTTCATTGTTTCAAGCATCATTCCTCACAACAAAAGATTGGTTGCATTATCTTACCCTGATTTTTAACCAAAACAGGCTGGTGGTGAGGCTAGTGGAGCTAAGGTGGATGATGCGGTGAAGGAGGCCCATTTTTTATGGTTTATGATTTTTGGTTATGGTGTTTTTATTCTGAACAATTGGTCTGTAATAACTTTAAACAATAGTTTCTAGGGTTAAGGATCACTGATCCTTTGGACAAAAAGGGGGTGGCAAAGGTGGATGGATCCTTCTGTTTGTGGAGGATGAAGCCTTTGGTGCCCCTCGCTCTTTATTTCCTGCACTTTTTGACCTGTTAGTATGGACACCCTTTGCCAACCCAAGTGGATGGGCCATATTTTGCTGGTAGAAACTTGGGTAGGCAATTTTGACAACCTTTAAAAGGGTTTAATGATAATTAAATAAAACTTTAAGCTTTTGACTATCTTTTGTGTTGTTAACTTTATTTTGAATGTTGTTCTATTTACATTTACTTGCCGATGTCTATCTTACAACTTTGGAGTTTACAAGTTGTTAGAAAAAAAATACCAAATGTTTGTGTCAAAACCAGTTTATGTCAAAAGATTAAAAATTATATGAACAAAGATCACATATCCTGTTGTCAAAGGATAAGGGTAACATTAATAAATCAGAAATAAAATAAAGGCAAATAAATGATTATACCAGAGAATCCAAGATAGGATTCTATATCCTTAACACTTACAACTATGCTAACAAGACACAAGAACCAATAATAAGTGAGTATCCTGGATCCTTAACTGTTTGGCTTTGGGAACCTGTAACAACACATAACTTGGGACTAAGCCAAATATGACACAAAAGAATCATTAGCGACTGGGGACAAGCCCAACAAGCTGGAGAAAAGCCCAATAAACTGGGGACAAGCCCAATAAACTGGGGACAAGCCCAAATATACTTGTGTAAAATGGAGTATGGCCCAAACTGGCGACTATCCCAATGCGAGTGACATGAAAATGCCAAAATCTTAGCTAACGTGAAAATGTTAGAAACCTTAGGAATGGATGTATGGTACGTCTACCATTATACTTAGAATCCTGAATATAGCCAACAACAATGAAATTGTCAGTCCCTAAAGTGGGTACTGGTCCCATTGCCTCAAACTATACTTGGATAATCATGCACAACTGGCATGGGTGTTGAAACCTGATTCGTAGAAGGTAATAGATACCTTAGACTGGGGACGAGCCCAAAAACTTTGGAGAGTTGACCAACCACTTGATCCTTTGTAAAAAATGAAACTAATTCTGCAAAACTTACAACTTGATGAAAAAGGATAAAGGATTCTAACACTTTCCCCTCATAATCAAATGAATTAAAAAACTTGTTAATAATAAGAAATAAATCATTACCAAAGTGGGGATCAAATATCCTCTGAGGATCCTCAATGTGAACTAAGTATCAGAATATTTTAGGATCCCAGATCCTTCTCACATGAAGTATCTTTTTAGATGAACAACGTTCCAAGCCCTTGGTAAGAGGTCACCATCCATTGTCAGCAAACGATATGCCCCCTTTCTTGCCTTAGCTTCACTTAGATAGGGGCCTTCCCACTTTGGTGCTAGCTTGCCATCAGCAGGATTTGTGGTATTTTGGAATGCCTTCCTCAACACCATATCACCAACTTGAAACTTTCTGATCCTGACATTCTTGTTGTAGGCTCCAGCCACTCTTCGTTGATGGCTAGCCAACCTTATCCTTGCTAAATCCCTGAGTTCTTCTATAGTATCCAGATCTTGAGTCAAGTTTTCAGCATTTCCTTCAGGATCACGGATGCTTGTTCTTGAAGTAGGGACTACCATCTCTGTAGGGATCATAAATTAAACTCTAAAGATCAAAGAGAATAAAGTTTGACCAGTAGCATTTTTAGGAGTTGTTCTATCGGCCCACAATACATATGGTAGCTCTTCTGCCCATTTCCCTTTCTTGGATCCAAGCTTCTTCTTCAAGTTGTTGATGATGATCTTGTTGGATGATTCTGCTTGATCATTAGCTTATGGGTGGACAGGTGTTGATGTTATCATCCTAATCCCCCAGCTGTCACAAAAGTTAGTAGTTCGGCTCCCAATGAATTGGGATCCATTATCACAAACAATTTCAGAAGGTATGCTAAATCTAGTAATGATGTTTCTTTTGATAAAGGATATAACTTCTTTTTCTCTGACTTGTGCAAAGGCTTCAGCTTCTATCCACTTGGAGAAGTAATCAGTCATGGCCAACATAAATACTTTCCCTCCTGGTGCCTTAGGAAGTTTTCCAACTATGTCCATCCCCCATCTCATGAATGGCCAAGAAGAGGATATAGGATGCAGAGGCTCTGCTGGTTGGGGAAGGATATTACTATGTCTCTAACAAGCATAACACTTCTTTGCATATTCCACATTATCCTTCTTCATTGTCATCCAATAATATCGTGTTCTAAGGATCCTTGATAATAGTGCTCTGCCCCTAGTGTGGTTCCCACAATCTCCTTCATGAAAATCTTTTAAAACTTCTTGAATTTCTGGATCCTCAATGCATCTTAAATATGGACCTGCAAGAGACCGTTTATATAAGATGTTATTTAGTAATGTAAATTGAGATACCTTAATTTTCAAGGCTCTAGGATTTTCTTCAGCAGGAATCTCTCCATTCTGTATATATCTCAGGATTGAAAGGATCCAGGATCCTGAATTTGACTGTGCACCATCACTAGGTACAATTGTAGAATCCTCCACTATCTCCATGGCTATGTTATCCTCAATAGCAGGGGTTAAAATGTGGATGATGGGTATCTTAACATCCTCTGGAATCTTCAATGATGATCCAAGGTTAGCTAAGGCATCAGCTTCCGCATTCTTTTCTCTGGGTACCTGTGTTAAACTAAAAGAAGCAAAAGAATCTGCCAATTTCTTGACCATTTCTAGATACTTGATTAGCCTTTCACCTTTGACAGTATAAGAACCATTATAGTGGTTAGTAATTAATAAAGAATCTACATGTACCTCAAGATACCTGATCCTCATATGCTTGGCTAATTACAAACCTGCTATCAAGGCCTCATACTCAGCCTCATTGTTGGTGGTTTGAAATTCACATGCAATTGACTGGGGTATAATGTCCCACTATGGCGATTTTAGTAGTATGCCTAATCCAGTTCCCTTGACATTTGAAGTTCCATCTGTGAAGAGTGTCCAAGGATCCTTGTTTTCTTCAAGTTGTTGAACTTCCAATTCAGCTTCCCTTTGTAGATCACTACTGAAATCAGCCACCAAGTCAGGTAAGGCTTGGGATTTGATGGCAGTCCTAGGTTCATAGTTAATGTCATATACACTAAGCTTGACTGCCTATTTTGCCATCCTTCCTGACATTTCAGGTTTCCTAAGAACATTCTTGATAGGAAAGTTATTTTTAACAACAATGGGATGAGTTTCAAAATAATGACATAGTTTAGTATATACCTTGATTAAAGCAAGAATAAGTTTCTCTAAATGAGAATACCTTGACTCAGCATCAAGTAGACTTTTACTTACATAGTATACCAGATGTTGAGAACCTTCATGATCCTTAACTACGACCGCACTTACTGCCTTAATGGAGACAACTAGATATAAGGATAATGTTTCCCCATTTTCTGGTTTCATTAGAGCTGGAGCTGAGGATAAGTAATCCTTGAGGGCCTTGAGGGCATGCTCATGCTTTTCAGTCCATTCGAATTTTTTATTCTTTCTCAGGATGTCGTAGAACTCTTTACATTTCTCTGACGACTTTGAGATGAATCTGTTCAAGGCTGCGATTCTTCCTGTCAACCTTTGCACATCCTTAGCATTGGCAGGAGACTTGATGTTCAGGATGGCCTTGATTTTTTCTGGACTTGCCTCTATTCCCCTCTTTGTCACCATGTAACCTAAGAATTTACCAGCTTTAACTCCAAAATGGCATTTGGAAGGATTCAGCTTCATGTTGTATCTATCAAGGATATCAAATGCTTCTTCCAAATCCTTTAGGTGATCCTCAGCTCATTTGGACTTAACCACCATATCATCTATGTAGACTTCCATTATGTGTCCAATCGGCTCTTTAAACATCATATTCACTAGCCTTTGGTATGTAGCACCTGCATTTCTTAATCCAAATGGCATAGCAATATAGCAATAGATACCAGTGGGAGTTATAAAAGCTGTATCCTCTTGGTCAGATGGTTCCATCTGAATTTGTTGAAATCCAGATGAAGCATCTATAAAAGTTAACAACTCATGACCCGCCATAGCATCCACCATGGAGTCAATGTGGGGTAAAGGGAAAGGATCCTTGGGAAATGCTTTATTTAAGTCAGTAAAATCAATGCATACCCTCCACTTTCCATTCTTTTTCTGAATAACAACCACATTGGCTAGCCATCTTGGATACTTTACCTCTCTGATCATACCTGCCTTGAGCAATTTGTTTACCTCTTCTTGGATAATGGCATTTCTTTCGGGTGTAAATTTCCTCCTTTCTGATGTATTGGCTTGAAGGACCTGTCAATACCAAGTTTGTGAGTAATAACATCCTTAGAAATACCTGTCATATCTTCATGTTTCCAAGCAAAGGTAGTTTTTCTTCTTTTCAAGAAGGATATTAAATCCTGCTCAATACTGTCAAGGATCCCAGATCCTATAAAAATCTTGGATTCAGGATCCTCCGGGTTTAGCAGAATATCCTTGATGTCTTGCTCTCTTGCCTCCAGGACGTCTCTTGGAGGGTACTTTAATTGCTATGCCTCCCTAGGTTTTGAGGCTGGTTTCATTAATGAAGTGTAGCAATTTTTGGCTTTTTGCTGATCACTTTCGATCTTCACCACGCCCCATGGAGTAGGGAGCTTCACACACTGATGATATGTTGAGGGGACCGCCTTCATATCGTTTATCCATGGCCTGCCAAGGATAATATTACAGCAAGATAAGCAATCAATGACACAAAATTTTTGAACGGAATTTACTCCCTCTATATAAATAGAAAGTTTGATGTCCCCCAATGTATTCTTTGTCTCTCCACTGAATCCCACAAGGACAGATGATCTTGGGACAATATCGGATTCATGGATGTTCATTCTTTTGAGGACATCTAACTCGATGATGTTCACTGAGCTTCCCCCATCAATGAGAATCCTGCGAACAAAATGGTTAGAGATAAATAATGTAATAACTAGACCGTCATGATGAGGATCCTGTATATCCATGCGGTCATCCTCATCAAAGGATATGACTTTTTCCTGGGTAAGGATGGAAGTTCGAACAGGTCTGTCCCCATTCTCTATCTTTGTCTCCTTTGCATGTCTTTTAGCTGCCGAGAATGAAGTGCCACATATATCAGAGCTACCGGAGATGAAATGGATAATTTGAGCATCGGCTGGTGGAGGAGGAGCTTTTTCATGGACTTTCTCAGAATCCTGGATCCTTGATTTTTTTCTTCTGAATAACTCCTTCAAGTATCCTTTGCTCAAGAGGTAACCAATCTCCTTCCTTAATGCTATGCATTCATCTGTGAGATGACCAAAGTCTTCATGATAAGCACACCACTTCGATTTATCCTTGGTAGCCGCTGGCTTGTCACTTTTCTTTGGCCACCTAGCTTTGTCACCTAAGTTCTGCATAGCAAGGATTAGTTCACTACTATCAGCAGCAAAACAATATTCAGAGATAGGAGGATAATCCTCATCATCTTCCTCTTGTACCACATCATGCACATTCTGGTTGTCAGATTTAGTGTATGAATTGGGTATGTTATTCTTGAAATAGGATCTTTGTTTGTCTTGCTTTGAGGATCCTGATAGCCTCTCCTGGATCCTTTTGTCATCCTCTAAATGGATGAACCTAAGGGCCCTGTTTCTTATCTCATCTAGGTTCCTGCAAGGAGTCATAACAAGATCATCATAGAACTGGGAATCTTTAAGTAAACCCATTTTAAAAGCTTCAATAGCAGTAACTGTTTTGGTCAAAAATCAAGCAATGATAATGCAACCAAACTTTCTGTTGTGAGGTATGATGCTTGAATTGATGAACAACAATAAGGATCACTCTGAAATGTAATGAACAAGTGACACAAAGATTTATACGAGGAAAAAGCCCTTGATCAATGAATGATCTCCGGCATAAAAAACCTCGGGTGATGGAAACTACCGATCACCAACTCAAATTAAACAAGAAATGTATTACAACTTCGGATGATAGCGAGCTAGGTACAATGATCACTATAGTGTATTGTGTCAAAAAGTGTGTAATCGCTAAGTGAATTAATGAGAGCTGGTGAGAGCAGTTGTAAGAGTGTGTGTGTAGCCAAAAATAGCCAAGTATTTTCTAATTAGCTCGCTACCCCTTTAAAAATAGAAAATATCTACACTAACTAACATTCCACATATCATGCAACCTCCCCACGAACTCCATAACGTCCACTTCAGGTAAGCACGTGCGGAATAAGTCATGGAATATGCTCCAGGAATATCGCCAAGACTAAGTCCAAGCTCGCACTCCTGCAATACAATACCATATTCAAAGTAAACAATCGTTAGTATAAGGATCCTTAAGATGATCCATGATCCTGATCCTGAAACACTTCTGAGGATCACTAACTCAAACAGAAGTGAGGATCACTAAACCCAACAGTAATTGAGGATCACAGGTCATTCAAAAATCCTCCCCTAACAATTGCCCCCAAAATATAAGGAGTAATTATGTAAATAAACGAGTTGTATTTTGTTGTTATCCGCAATCAACCAACGGATAACTAGCCGTTGTAATCGGACTAGCCGTTACGAACATGACGTCACTGAGGTGACTATCCTGCAAAATCATCATTATAAATAGGAGTTAGAGATAGGGATCAATCCGCATTTAAATTTAAGAGAAACTCCCTTTAAATTCATATCCGAAGATCAAGCAGGTATCTCTCTTCCTCTTCTTCCTTTACGTTTTCTTTCTCTGCTCCTTTTTTCTTCACCTTCTTCATAATCAAGATGATGCTAAGATCCTCACCGGCCAAGGATCACAAGAAGGACAGTCCTCTTAAGAGCCAGGGGATCATCAAAGATTTGATGAATGAAAGGTGCTGCTTCACTGATCCACAAATAGACAGAATCCGCCGTTGCTTTCCGGCAAACACCGATTTCAAGCCATTTTACCCCACCGTTCTAAGTGATTACGTTTCTGAAACTTGGGTAGCTTTCCCGATCACACCGTTCACAATAGGATACACTTATCCTTTCCCTGAATTCACCCAGTCTTTCTTCTCCCTCACCGGCATCTCCTACATTCAAGCTATGCCAATGATCTGGAGGGTCTTATATACCCTCGAAAGGATCATTGAACAAGAAGGAATTGCCCTAGGAATGTCGGAGTTGGCAGAGATGTATGATCTCACAACATTTGGATCCCACCGATATCTATTCAAGCGTAAACCCGGTGAAGAACACCCCATCTTCAAAGCCACTAAGAATGATACTAACTGGAAACGGAGATTCTTCTTTGTCAGAAGGGATTCTCTCTCTGATGGAAAGGATCTGCCAAGGAAGTGGACCACCCATGGTAGGATAGAGGATCCTGAGAAGGATCACCAGATAACCTTGTTTTTGTATAGGGATCACTAACACCCTTTTGTTTCCATTGTACAGCTATCTCTGTTTCGCACCTTATACCATCACCTGCCACCAAGGAAAGGCTCGCTGCTTTCAGAAGACTTGATCCTGCCACAAGGTCATTCAAAACAAACACCCAGGACTCACAAGAAGTATCCTCAGGTTCTGTCACCATGTCAAGTAAGTATCCTGTTTTTTGTATAGTCAAATGTTTAAATAAATAGTTAAATAGAAGTAAGATAAGGATACTTATCTGTTTTGGGTGTGTAGGTGCCGGGAAATCCTCAAAATCTGCCTCCAAATTCAGTGTCACTGACCTTGACACAGTCAGATCCTCAAAGAAAAAGTCTACCGCTAGCCCCTCCGTCGTAATCCCCAAGGCAACCACTTCAAAGGGAAGAGGTGGAAAGAAAAGAAAGACTTCTGAAGCTGACAACCTACAAGGCTTGCCTCTGATCCGCCATCAGTTCCTTGAGTATTTCGTAGATGTAAGGATCACTGACTTAGCTTAGTTATCCTGCCCATTTGAGGATCACCTGATCCTAATCTTTGCATTGTCTTCTTTGTAGAAATTTGCGGAGATTGAGGACTATGTTGGGAATGTTGAAGAGGTTGAGGAGAAGTACTCTGACCTCCAAAAAGTGGCGGTGCTCAAGGATCACAAGATTGCTTCCCTTGAAAAGGATCTCAATGACGCCAAAGCTCAGATAGTTGCAACTCAGATCAATGCTGATTATGAGAAGCATGAGATCACACAGGATGCTAAAGTCTCCGCTGCAATTGCCATGTACAAGACCAAACTACAGATGGCCCAAGAAGCTCAGGATCCTGCCTTTGACAGGAGCAACTGGGACATGGAGGGCTGGAAGGCTAGGCTGGCTGAGTTGGAGGATGAGGATGAGGCTGACGAGGTTCTGGCAATCGAGGCTAGTGGCAGTGGTAAGGATCACACGAAGGATACTGGAGCTGGAGGGGATGATGATGCAGCGAAGGTGTAGGCTGCATGAATGGGCGATGAAGGACATTTCTAGACGTAGCCGGAGCCCATTTTTCTTTTAAGTTTGGTTATGGTTTTTGGTTTGATGATGTTTTTGTTGAACAATGATGGGTTGTACTTAAACAATAGTAATTAGGGCTAAGGATCATGGATCCTTCGAACAATAGGTAGGATTACAAGTGGTGGAGGGATCCTCTGTTTGGGGGATGAAGCCATTGTGATCCTGCCGTCTTTAGATTCCTGCACTATCAAGACCCTTAAACAATGGACACCCTTTGCCAACCCATGTGGACGGGCCACGTTTTGCTGGTAGAACGTGGGTTGGCAATTTTGACAACCTTAAAGGGTTTAATCTTTTGTGAATAAAATAACTTTAACTTTTTGGCTTATCCTGTGTTGATATCCTTGTTAATATTTTACTTTCCAACTGTTGTGATGTTCATTTTGTTTAAACTTATCAAGTTAAAGAAAAAATTTAAGAAATATCCCCAAAAAGTTTAGGATATGATCAAGGATCACATATCCCATAATCGATAAGTTCTGAAAAGTAATATAGTTTAAGGATCATAAGTTCAGTTGTCAAAGGACAAGGGTTATTCAAATAAATAATGAATAAAATCAAAATAGTTAAGGATCATACCTGAGGATCCAAGTTAGGATCCTAACCTTTAACACTTATTATCAGGATAACCCAAAAGACAAACCTTAGTAGAAGGTAAGGATCAAGGATTCTTGGTCGTTTATCTGCAAAAACCTGAAATAGGATACAACTTGGGACTAAGCCAATATAAGATAAGAGTTAGTAACTGGGGACAAGCCCAACAATTCTAGGGACAAGCCCAAAGGATAACTGGGGACAAGCCCAAAGGATAACTGGGGACAAGCCCAAAGGATCGTATGTAAACTGGAGTATGGCCCTTACTGGCGACTCTCCAAACTTAGTGACATGAAAATGCCAAAACCTTAGCTAACGTGAAAACGTTAGAAACCTTAGGAACGGATGTATGGTACGTCTACCATTATACGTAGGATCCTGAATATAGCCAGTACAATGAAATTGTCAGCCCCTAAAGCGAGTACTGGTCCCATTGCCATGAACTATACCAGGATCATCATGCGCTACTGGCGAAACTGGGGACATGCCCAAACTGGGGTCAAGCCCAAATAACTGGGGTCAAGCCCAAATAACTGGATACTTCTGTGGATGCTCAATCCTTAGTTAAGGATACCTGAACCTTCAAAACTCAGAATCAAGTGAAAGGAGGATAAAGGATGCAGGATCCTTATCCTTATATAAGAGAATAAAAGAATGAAATATTTTAAGATTAGATCGTTACCAAAATGAGGATCCTCTGTCCTGTAAGGATCCTTCAAGGATACTTGTCAGGTAAGGATCATGGATCCTTATTACATGAAGTATTTCTTCAAGTGGACAGCATTCCATGCTCTTGGTAGCAAATCACCTTCCATTGTTAGCAATCGATATGCCCCCTTTCCTGCCTCAGCTTCGATCAAGTAAGGGCCTTCCCACTTTGGTGCCAACTTTCCATCAGCAGGATTGGTGGTATTCTGAAATGCTTTCCTTAATACCATATCACCAACTTGGAATTTCCTGATCCTGACGTTTTTGTTGTAAGCTCTAGCCATCCTTTGTTGATAACTGGCCATCCTTATCCTTGCCAAATCCCTGATTTCTTCTATAGTATCCAAGTCTTGAACCAAGTTTTCAGCATTTTCATCAGGATCACGAATGCTTGTTCTTGCAGTTGGAACCACCATCTCTGTAGGGATCACTGATTCTGCCCCAAATACCAAAGAAAATGGAGTTTGGCCTGTAGCATTCTTGGGAGTTATCCTATCAGCCCAAAGCACATAAGGTAGTTCTTCTGGCCATTTTCCTTTCTTGGATCCAAGCTTCTTCTTCAAATTGTTGATGATGATCTTGTTGGATGATTCTGCCTGACCATTAGCTTGTGGGTGGACTGGTGTTGATGTTATCATCTTAATCCCCCAGCTGTCACAAAAGTTAGTGGTTCTATTCCCAATAAATTGGGATCCATTATCACAAATAATTTCAGAAGGGATACCAAATCTAGTAATAATGTTTCTTTTGATAAAGGATATAACTTCCTTTTCTCTGACTTGAGCAAAGGCTTCAGCCTCTATCCACTTAGAGAAGTAATCAATCATAGCAAGCATGAATACTTTTCCACCAGGTGCCTTAGGAAGCTTTCCAACTATATCCATTCCCCATCTCATGAATGGCCAGGAAGAGGATATAGGATGCAAGAGCTCTACTGGTTGGTGAAGGATATTACTATGCCTCTGACAAGGATCACACTTCTTGGCATACTCCACAGCATCCTTCTTCATAGTGGGCCAATAGTATCCTGTCCTCAGGATCCTTGAGAATAATGCCCTGCCCCCAGTGTGGTTTCCACAATCCCCCTCATGGAAATCCTTTAAGACTTCTTGGATTTCAGGATCCTCAATGCATCTTAGATATGGTCCTGCAAGAGATCGTTAGTACAACATATTATTCAATATTGTGAATTGAGATACCTTAGTTTTGAAAGCCCTAGGGTTTTCTCCTGTAGGAATCTCTCCATGTTGTATGTATCTCATGATTGGGAGGATCCATGATCCTGAATGAGATTGAGTATCATCACTAGGGATGACTGCAGAATCTTCTCCTATCTCCATAGCTACATGATCCTCGATAGCAGGGGTCAGGATATGGATAATAGGGATCTTGATATCTTCCGGGATCTTCAAGGATGATCCTAGATTAGCTAATGCATCAGCTTCTGCATTCTCTTCCCTTGGTACCTGTGTCAAACTAAAGGAAACAAAAGAGAGTGCCAATTCTTTGACTATCTCCAAATATTTGATTAGCTTTTCACCTTTAACAGCATAGGATCCATTAAAGTGATTAGTGATCAGTAGAGAATCTACATGTACCTTAAGATACCTGATCCTCATATGCTTTGCAATTTGCAAACCAGCTATCAAGGCTTCATACTCAGCCTCATTGTTGGTAGTTTGAAATTCACAAGCTATGGAGTGGGGTATTAAGTCCCCCTGTGGCGATTTTAGTAGTATTCCAAGTCCTGTTCCTTTTACATTAGAGGCTCCATCAGTGAAGAGAATCCAAGGATCCTTAGTCTCTTCAAGTTGTTGGACTTCTAACTCAGCTTCCTTTTGCAAGTCACTACTAAAATCTGCCACAAAGTCAGCTAAGGCTTGGGATTTGATGGCAGTCCTTGGTTCATATCTTATATCATATGCACTCAGCTTCACTGCCCACTTAGCCATCCTTCCTGACATTTCAGGTTTCCTGAGAACATTCTTAATAGGAAAGTTAGTTTTAACAATAATGGCATGAGTCTCAAAATAATGTCTCAATTTAGTAGATGCCATAATTAATGCAAGGATAAGTTTTTCTAAGTGTGAATACCTGGATTTAGCATCAAGTAAACTCTTACTTACATAATAAACAGGATGTTGTGTACCTTGGTGATCCTTAACAAGGACCGCACTTACTGCTTTTGAGGATACTGCTAGGTATAAGGATAATACATCTCCCTTTTCTGGATTCATCAAAGCCGGGGCTGAGGATAGGTAATCCTTAAGAGCTTTAAGGGCATTTTCATGCTTCTCAGTCCATTCAAATTTCTTGTTCTTCCTCAGGATGTCATAGAATTCCTTACACTTTTCTGAGGATTTGGATATGAATCTGTTCAAGGCTGCGATCCTGCCTGTCAATCTTTGTACATCCTTAGCATTGGCAGGAGATTTGATATTCACAATAGCCTTGATTTGCTCTAGACTTGCTTCAATGCCCCTCTTTGTCACCATATAGCCAAAGAATTTACCTGCCTTAACACCAAAATGACACTTGGAAGGATTAAGTTTCATATTAAATTTATCAAGGATATTGAATGCTTCCTCCAAGTCTTTAAGGTGATCCTCAGCTTTCTTGGACTTAACCACCATGTCATCTATATAGACTTCCATAGTGTGTCCAATTTGTTCCTTGAACATCATATTGACTAGCCTTTGATAAGTAGCACATGCATTCCTTAATCCAAATGGCATAGCAATATAACAGTATATACCAGTTGGGGTCATAAAGGATGTATCCTCTTGATCAGATGGTTCCATCTGAATTTGTTGAAATCCAGATGAAGCATCCATAAAAGTCAACAACTCATGACCCGCGGTAGCATCCACCATGGAGTCAATGTGGGGTAATGGGAAAGGATCCTTGGGACATGCCTTGTTTAAATCAGTAAAATCGACACATACCCTCCACTTTCCATTTTTCTTCTGAACAACAACCACATTGGCTAACCATCTTGGATACTTAACCTCTCTTATCATACCTGCCCGAAGTAGTTTATCCACCTCTTCCTGGATAATAGCATTCCTTTCAGGTGCAAATTTCCTCCTCTTTTGATGAATTGGCTTGAATGACCTGTCAATGCCAAGTTTATGAGTGATTATATCTTTAGATATACCTGTCATATCCTCATGTTTCCAGGCAAAGGTGGTTTTCCTTCTTTTGAGGAAGGATACTAGCTCCTATTCAATATCGCTAAGGATCCCTGATCCTATGAAGATCTTGGATTCAGGATCATCAGGATCCATGAGGATTTCTTTCAAATCATGTTCTCTTGCCTCCAAGACATCTCTTGAAGGATACTTTAATTGCTATTGCTCCCTTGGTCTTGAGGCTGGTTTCATTGATGAGGTATAGCAATTCTTAGCCTCTTGTTGATCACTCTCAATTTTCACCACTCCCCAAGGACTTGGAAGCTTTACACATTGATGATAGGTGGATGGGACTGCCTTCATGTCATGTATCCATGGCCTGCCAAGGATAACATTACAACATGATAAGCAATCTATAACACAAAACTTTTGATAAGAATGCAATCCTTCAATATAGATTGGGAGTTTGATGTCCCCCAATGTATTCTTAGTTTCTCCACTGAATCCCACAAGTACTGAGGATCTTGGGATGATATCAGACTCCGGGATATTCATCTTCTTGAGGACATCAAGCTGAATGATGTTCACAGAGCTTCCTCCATCTATAAGGATCCTGCGAACAAAGTGGTTAGAAATAAATAATGTAATTACAAGACCATCATGATGAGGATCCTGGACGTCAACACGATCATCCTCATCAAAAGTTATGTCTTTATCCTGGGTGACAACGGAGGTCCAGATGGGTTTGTCTCCATTATCCATCTTGGTTTCCTTAGCATGTCTTTTTGCTGCTGAAAATGAGGTACCACAAATATCTGATCCACCGGATATGAAGTTTATGACTTGTGCATCTGCTGGAGGAGCAGGAGCCCTTTCCGGGATCCTTTCAGGATCCTGGATCTTTGACTTTTTCCGTCCCAAAAGTTCCTTCAAATGCCCCTTGCTCAACAAGTAACCAATTTCCTTTCTAAGTGCAATACACTCTTCAGTGAGATGCCCGAAATCCTCATGATATGCACACCACTTGGACTTATCCTTTGTAGCAGCTGGTTTATCGCTTTTCCTTGGCCACCTAGCTTTCTCACCTAGATTCTGCATTGCAAGGATTAGTTCATTGTTATCAACAGAAAAACAGTATTCAGAAATAGGAGGATAATCCTCATCATCCTCTTCTTGTTCCACTGCATGCACATTCTGGTTATCAGATCTGTTGTAGGACTTGGATTTGTTGTTCCTGAAGTAGGATCCTTGCTTATCCTGTTTTGAGGATCCTGTCAATCTATCCTGGATCCTTTTATCATCCTCTAAGCGGATAAACCTAAGGGCCCTGGTTCTTACTTCATCAAGATTCCTGCAAGGTGTCATAACAAGATCATCATAGAATAGTGAATCCCTAAGCAATCCCATTTTAAAGGCTTCTACAGCCGTAGCAATATCCAAGTTAGGAATATCCAAGGATTCTTTACTAAACTTAGTGATGTAATCTCTAAGTGATTCATTTTGACCTTGTGTTACCCTATATAGATCACTAGTTAATCGTTCAAATTTTCTACTACAAGAGAATTGACTATTAAACAAATTAACTAGATTAGCAAATGAAGTAATAGAGTAAGGGGGAAGACTTAGCAGCCATTTAAGAGCAGATCCTGTGAGTGTGGATCCAAACCCCTTGCATAGACATGCTTCTTTTAACCTTTCAGGAATTGGATTGATCTCCATCCTCTCCCTGTACTGAGCTACATGCTCCTCTGGATCCGTTGAACCATCATACAACTTCATTGATGGTATCTGGAATCTTTTAGGTATCTCAGCATCACATAAGGGTGGTGCAAAACGAGATATCCTATGGCTACCATCTGCAATTTCAGGTATGGGTTTAACCACTCCCGGTACACTGGATATCATATCCTTAAGCTTCTGTAGCTCTCTAGCCATAGCCTGATTAATACCTGTATCCTGCATTAAGCCATGGTTAGTGTTATATGAATTATTAAAAATGTTACCTCCCACAGGATTCGTGTTTGGAATTGCGGATGTGAATCCATATTGACGAGACTCTGGCATGATTGAAGGACCAGAGGGAGCAATGGTCTGCATTGGTATGAAGTCTCCTTGATGAACGTCCGAGCTCTGAGGCTGCATACTTCTCAAGAATCCTTGATCCTGAAGGACTTGAGATAATCCTTGAACCTGAAGGGATCCTGGGACCAGAGAGGATCCTGGGACCAGAGAGGATCCTGGGACCAGAGAGGATCCTGGGACAAGGGAGGATCCTGGGACAAGGGAGGATCCTGGGACAAGGGAGGATCCTTGAACCTGGGAGGATCCTTGGACCTGTGAGGATCCTTGGACCGGGAATGATCCTTGGACTGCATGCATTCCCAAATATCCTCCTGACGTGAAGTATCCCTGATGCTGAGAAGAGGATCCTTGAGGCTGGAAGTGAGAGCCAAATGCCTGACTCATAGTTGCTATTCCATAACGCCTTCCTGGTAATTCACCCAAGTATTGCACGTCCGGAACTGCTGAGTGTTGGTAAGTTATGACTGGAGTGTCGAAGTTCAGCGACCTTGGCATCAGAGGGGAGTGATCCTCCACTGATTTCTTCTGTTTCTTGATCTCATCGATCTCCCGGAGGATCCTTTCGTTGGTTTTGTCCTGCTCTTGTGCATGATTCCTCATCTGCAAAATCAGAGCATAAAGATCATTAGTAGTAGGATTAGTTGAAACAGAAGAAGTAGGTGGTTTTTGGAAAATGGGGGTTTGTTTCTTCGCAGCATTCTCAGCATTCTTCTGGGATCCAGAAGGAGGTGGAGGTAAAGGAGGAACGCCTTGTGAAGAACTGAATGACGGCATCAAGTTTGAAGTGTTCTTCACCGAGGAAGCCATCTGCCTGGTTGTTATGAACCGAAATGACCACAAAAGTATGAATCTTCTTAGGAATGAAGCACCAATTACCCCACGGTGGGCGCCAAACTGTTTTGGTCAAAAATCAAGCAATGATAATGCAACCAAACTTTCTATTATGAGGTATGATGCTTGAATTGATGAACAACAATAAGGATCACTCTGAAATGTAATGAACAAGTGACACACAGATTTATACGAGGAAAAAGCCCTTGATCAATGAATGATCTCCGGCATAAAAAACCTCGGGTGATGGAAACTACCGATCACCAACTCAAATTAAACAAGAAATGTATTACAACTTCGGATGATAGCGAGCTAGGTACAAGGATCACTATAGTGTATTGTGTCAAAAAGTGTGTAATCGCTAAGTGAATTAACGAGAGCTGGTGAGAGCAGTTGTAAGAGTGTGTGTGTAGCCAAAAATAGCCAAGTGTTTTCTAATTAGCTCGCTACCCCTTTAAAAATAGAAAATATCTACACTAACTAACATTCCGCATATCATGCAACCTCCCCACGAACTCCATAACGTCCACTTCAGGTAAGCACGTGCGGAATAAGTCATGGAATATGCTCCAGGAATATCGCCAAGACTAAGTCCAAGCTCGTACTCCTGCAATACAATACCATATTCAAAGTAAACAATCGTTAGTATAAGGATCCTTAAGATGATCCATGATCCTGATCCTGAAACACTTCTGAGGATCACTAACTCAAACAGAAGTGAGGATCACTAAACCCAACAGTAATTGAGGATCACAGGTCATTCAAAAATCCTCCCCTAATAGTAACAATATCTAAGTTAGGGATTTCTAAGGATTCTCTACTAAATTTAGTTATGTAATCCCTTAATGATTCATTATGACCTTGGGTGACCCTATATAAATCACTAGTTAACCGTTCAAATCTTCTACTACATGAAAATTTACTATTGAACAAGTTAACCAAATTAGAAAATGAAGTAATTGAATAAGGAGGAAGAATTAGCAGCCATTTCAGAGCTGATCCAGTCAATGTGGATCCGAAACCCTTGCAAAGGCAGGCTTCTTTTAACCTTTCTGGAATGGGATTGATCTCAATTCTCTCCCTGTATTGTGCCACGTGTTCTTCTGGATCGGTGGTACCGTCATAGAGCTTCATATTGGGTGTTTCACATCATTTTGGTATCTCAGCATTACATATGGGTGGTGCAAAGTGAGACACCTTGTGACTCCCATCCGAAATCTCAGGAATGGGCTTAACCACTCGTGGAACACTGGATATCATATCCTTGAGTTTTTGCAACTCTCTAGCCATGGCCTGGTTGATCCCTGGTTCCTACATAAGACCATGGTAAGTATTATAAGATGTATTGAAAGTGTTACCTCTTAACTGATTTGAAATTGGAATCCCAGATGAATATCCGAAATGAGGCAATTCTGGTGCAATGGTGGGACCAGACGAAGCAATAGTATGCATAGGAATGAAGTCTCCCCCATGAATCTCAGAACTTCTGAGTTGTTGACTCCCCGAGGATCCTTGATCCTGAAAGATGTTGGATCCAGGATACATTGGAGCTGAAGGTCTTGGAGGATATTCCATGGATCCTTGAACCTATGATGAGGATCCTTGATGCTGAGGGTAGGATCCTTGAGCTGATAGCGTCCCCATGTATCCTCTCGAACTAAATAAGGATCCATGATGCTGGAAGGAGGATCCTTGAGGCAGGAAAGAGGATCCTGGAGGCTGGAAGTAGGATCCTTGAGCCTGTGTCATAGCTGACGATCCATACTGCATACTTGATGATCCCCCATGATACTGGACACCTGCTGCTTTGGAATGCTGGATGGTTGTTGGTGGAGTTGTGAAATCCAACGATCTGGGCATCAATGGAGAGTGATCCTCCGTTGACTTCTTCAATTTCTTGATTTCATCAATCTCATGAAGTATCCTGCAGTTACTTTCATCCTGCTGTTGCATGTAACCTCTCATCTGCAAAATCAAAGAATAAAGATCACAGTTAGTAGGTGTAGAAGAAACAGCAGTAGTTGTTTTTTTGTGAAAATGGGGGTTGTCTTCTTCGCTGCATTCTCAGCATTCTTCCGGGATCCAGAAGAAACAGGAGGCAATGGTGGAATGCCATGTGATGAGGTGATCGCCGACATGGAGCTTGATGTGTTTTTCCCTTGAGAAGCCATGTGGTTGAAGGTAATGAACAAAAATGAATGAAATGAACAGAATTTTCAGGAATGAAGCACCAATTGCCCCACGGTAGGCGCCAATATGTTTTGGTCAAAAATCACACAAGGATAATGTAACCAAATCTGATTTTTGTGAGGTTGGATGCTTGATTAAATGAGCAAGTGTATGAACAATTATCAAAATGAAATGACAATGAACACAAGGATTTATACGAGGAAATAACCCTTGATCAATGAATGATCCCTGGCATAAAAAACATCGGATAGTGAAAACTATCACTATCAACTATATTGATAAAAAAAGTTACAACTTTGGATGATATCAACCTTAATACAATGAATTGCTAATGTGAAAGTGTGTGTGTTCACCAATGTTGATCAGAGAATTCGAATACAGGGTGTTGTGTCTAAAAATGTGAGCTTGATACCCCTTAAAAGATAAAAAATATCCTCGTAACAAATTATCCAAAAATCATGCAAGCTTCCCACGACCTTCTTCAACGGTTATGAGCATCATGCACGTGCCAAAAATAGCATATTCCTCCGAGATTCTCTCAATGACCTAGTCCACAAATACTTGCAAACGTAAACAGAGAATACAAGGAACAATTGTTAAAAACATAAACAATACTAAGGATCCTGGATCCACAGACTTCCTGCATTATCCATTAAGGATCTGTGATCCAGGCCCAGTCTCAGGATAGATGATCCTTAGCATTGAATCCATGCCCTAACAGTGATTATGAGTAAGAATTGATATATTGAATGTTTGGCTTTTAATAGTTAATATAAGAAGGAAGGTTATGTCATTATGAGGAAATTTCCAAAATCCTTGAGTAAAAACTTAGGGTATTGGTTAAACGCCCTCACGATGCACTCGCACAACATACTTGCTAAGTAAGATAAGTAGTGCTAGAATAGAGCTAATAATAAAGAGATATGAATGAGATGATTTGAGGTTAACTTAATGGTATGTTTGGTACAAGTAACGATAACAACCATAGAATGATACCTAATTCTCGTGTTAAGTACGAATAAGTAAGCAAGAAAAGGGTAGGTTTGTTGTAATATTAATTGATAATCGAATGTCTATTGGTATGCATATAATGATATGTTGACCTTCATATGAATACGAAAATACATAAGAAGGAATGTTAATAATGGAAATTTGGGATTTATGTTTGGTGGTCAAAATGAAATATCATAGATGATATATGAATAGAATAAAATAAATTGATTTATTTTGAATAAGTAAAACATAAATGTATTATGTTTAATTAAAAAGATGAAAACAAGCCGTAAACTTAGATCTGTACGAGCAATAGAGTGATGAAGTGTGTTAGGAACTGGCGCTATAGAGTGAAAGCGACACTAATAAGAGCTCTGGATAGATTCTGAATTTTTATGTGATGATGAATGTAACTTGCTAAGTTCAAGAAGGTAGGGGCAATGCGTATAGTTATGATTATTTTGCTAGAAACTAGCACTATGCAATGAGGACGACACTAATAAGAACTCCGTTTTGGGTTCTTGGAGTTAGAAGGTCCTCACCAATACGGGCTCGTGATCAAGTTGATGGGCGGAAAGATAAATATAGTTAATGATAAGTGGAAATGAACAAGGCTTCGGGGATGAAACCTCCTGTAGGGGGGGGGGATAGACTTATAACGGCCCAAAACTTGAATCTTTAACCCGTTAATACGATTTCCACATATTATGGAATAAAGTATAATATGTAGGATTAACTAACCTAGTTTATAAGTATTAAATAATGGATGAAAACATGAACTAGTGGCTTTTATAATAAAAGCCATAGTTGAGGGACTAAATGGGAACAATTAGAAATATGTAACACCCCAAAAGTGCATATAATTTAATTATATCATTATTCTATAATATACCCAGAATGTTAGTAAATAATTGATCCTATAATGAGGTATGTTAACTATAAGTTATAACTTAGTTATCATATAAGACTAGTTGACGAGGATTAATAACTAATACCTAATACTTAAAATGCCCGAAGTTGAGGGGCTGGAATTGAGCAATTCTAAATTGAAATTTACAAAAGAAAAATGGAAAAGATACCGGACATACATATGTGTGTGCGTAAATTAGAGGGGGAAGGGAGAAGAACACCCAACAAACTCTTACAAAAAATCAGCAATTAAGAAGCGAATTGATGATCAACTCTATGCATGAACATGATTTCTTAACCATCTAAGCTTGATAATCATAAGGTAAGTTACAATTTTTTATTTGGTGATGTTTGTAGAAAAGATGAACATAGATATACCAAATCTCATATGGGTTATGTTGCTATGATGTAAAATTGATATAGTATGTGATTTTTTTATGAAATCTTCATGTCATATGAAATGGGTTTTTATTTTAATACCACAATGAAATTGAAAGTCTCTTGATAATTGTTGATACTAGTTAAGTAGTGTGAAAGTAGGATTACTCTTTATAACAAATGAAATCATGATGACTTGAATAGAAGTAAATTTATGTGTATATTCACAATAGGATATGATGACATGAAAATAGAGGTTTGCTAAGTAACTAAAAATGAATGCCCACCAAGTGTTTGATGAAATGCTTATAGTGATAAATGTATGAAATTCTGAAATTTGGTGACAATATTCATAATTTAAATATGAGAAATATATTCGTAATGAAATCTATGTGCAAATGTAATTCAATTGTGATTAACTAGAAGTATGTTCTAAGAATGTGCTATATGCTTGGTTGATGTAACGCTTTAATCGTTTGTGGGGTTCGGGTGATGAAACATAACATGTCCAGAAAGTTACAGCCGAATTTAATCGGCTTTAACCGAGTTAAATCTTGTCGAAAACTAATGTTTATTGAGTTTGTGATGAACTTCTAGGAAAAACCTTTCGAACCCAACTGAAATTGCATTTTCTCGAAGAAAATTGAACATTTTATGAATTTTTCCGTATCGAAGGTTCAGGCTGCATTTTTTGGCAGAATTTGCAGCTCATTACGAATGCCATAACTCAATTTAGGAATTGAGTTATGATCTCAAATTTTTATTGTAGGTAGCTTCAGGAGGTCATGTAAATCTCCAACTGGAATTATGTCAATCGGATAATCGAGGATTTTTAAATGAATTTTTTCGTGGGCTGCAGTCAGAAAGTGACGAATTGATTGCTGCTTAGTAAATGATTTTTTGTTAATTTTTGGTAGAGATTTAGATTCTAAAAATTTTACATAAGGATAATCCCTCAGAGGGACACGTCACATAAAAAGATTGCAATTTTTGCAAGCTCGTAAGTACAGATAACGGACGTCCCAAAACATCCTATTTTCAGTGAATTGAGCTATGCATGTTAGTGAATGATTGACTAATGAAAGTAACGCAACTAAGAATTTGGAATGATGCATTGTTGAATTTATGCCTTGTACTTATTACAAATGATAAGTGAAAGTCAAATGTGAAATATGCAATCTATATGATCATTAACATGTACAATTATGTATGCTAACAAGAATGTGATTACGATGACATGAAAGTATAGGGATCGTGTCAAGATGGACTCAAGCGCGAAAGGCTAACGGGTCAAGAAGAGGCAAGGAAATGGTTATAAACACGGACGCATAAGGTAAGTGAATCCCGAATTCACTTCGTATATTATAATTGATATTTGGTATGATTTAATATAGGGAATCATGTAAGAAAGTATAGGTAATGCAAACATAAGGTAAGTTTTATTTTTATGCATTAAAAAGTCGATGACTATGTCAAAAATCGTATGTTAGAAGCAAACGGGTCAAAAAGCGAAAGTAGCATAATAAGGTATTGATTTTCGGACGTCAGATTGTGGGGATTAATGTGAAGTTTTGTTTGTATGAATGTTGGGAGTCATGTAAGAATGTCTTAGAACGTTTCGGAACGATATGGGTCAGTTCGGGTTGGAACGGGACTCAAAAACGGGTCGAATAAGCTGAAATAACAAAAATTAGCGTCTGGGGAATGGAGGAGGCGTCGCCGATGCCCTAAGCTGGTCCAGGAACTCTGATTTGTTTATTTTAACGCACGATAAGTTTCTTACCTTCCTGAACTATTCCGTAACCTTTAAAGAGTCCCGAAATGTATTCCAAACTCACCAAAGAGTGTTTATGAGGTGCGATGAGTGTGTGCGAACTAAATGAGGGAATGAAATAAGTCTAGAAGCCTATATGTAAGCACAGGCATGGATTTACTTATATGTTAGCAATGGAATCCATAGCTAAGCACGACTTGAAAGGAGTACACGCGTAGGATAATACGTATGAGGTTTATTCATATGGGTGTTTGTAACTAAGATAAGTTAGTATAATCATATGAGAGTGTAAGCGGTATGCAAGAATCATGTGTGTATGTATGAATATATATATATATATATAAGCATGAAGAAGAATCTATTGTTCATAAAAGAATTTATGGGCATTGTGTATATATATGTATATACATACGGCTTCAATATGTTTGAATATTTACTTTACTAATGGTGTGCCTTAAGAATGAAATGTAATGCAGGTACATTATGGTTGTCTCATCGAAGATTAGACAACCGGATGAAATGCTTGAATTTAGAAAGATAACGAAACGAAACGAAATGTATACGAGGATAGAACATGATGAGACTTTATAATTATGAATTTACGTTATATATACTTAATGCATACTAATGTTGTGAATGTATGTGGTGAGTGCAGGTTGTACAAAATTTTGGATTAATATCATGAAGGGCAAGTGATTGATGATCGAGTTAAAGAGACACGGATTATACGGATTGAGTGGTCATGAAATCTGTATTTGTATGTTATAACCGATACAGTAATGACGGATAAACGATGTAATTCTTTTAAAGAAGTGTTTTTAAATGACTTTCAAGTATAAAGGAATATTATAAGAAAGAAATATTGTGGTACGTATTTTCCGCTGCGTCTTTTCAGTTAGATCGTGTTAGGGGTGTTACACGCAGCAGCAAGGCGATCGAAAGAGCTGCTTTCAGTGTGGAAGTGAGAGTCACTTCAAGAGGGATTGCCCGCAGCTAAACCAGAACGCCAACAATGCTAGAAACAACAAACACGACAATGGGAATAACAATAGTAACGATAACAACAATGGTGGAAATGGTGCTCGCGTGAGAGCATTTACGATTGGCGCGCGTGACGCCATGAATGATGACAACTTTGTGACCGGCACATTTCTATAAACAATCTCTTCACTTCTGTTTTATTCGATTCTGGTGCCGATTGGAGTCTCGTGACTTTGAAGTTCAGTAAACTGTTAGGATCAAATCCAAATCCCTTTTGAAACCAAACACATTGAGGAATTGGCTGACGGTCAGCCGATTGAAGCATCCCATATTTATGTTGGGTGCAAACTCGATTTTCTAGGTCAAGTGTTTGACACTTATCTCCTTCCAGTTACCCTTGGTAGCTTTAATGTAGTCATCGGTATGGTCTGGTTGACCAAACATCAAGATGAACCTAACACTCATTTATTCAAAACTGCGGAACCTAACACTGATGCAAATAGTGAATTTCGGCACGAAATTCCCTTTCAACCTGAGAAAGAACATGCAAAAAATTAACATAAAGTTGCTGAGTTCATAGTTTGTTTGTAAAAGATTTTAAATAAATCTTTTGATAACCGGTTTAAATTATGTTGAGAAACGCAATATAATCATTATCCTCGGCATGTCATATGAAAACTTTGTATTTGTAAAACTTCTAACCGTCAATGTCCGCGTACGAAAAAGACAACATGCCCGCATGAGCCTATAACCCACCTCGTGCTAGGAAGTGCCTTGCCAAACCGTTTACTCAAGACGGTAGACTAGCAGGTGAGTATAGTTCCGATATGTAGCAAAGCCTTCACTACATAGTTTTAAGAACCCTACAGCCCTTACAGTTGAGTAGAGGACAATCCAGTCCTTAAATTATATGTAGGACAATCCAGTACCTGTGTCTGTATGTAGGACAACCCAGTCCCGTTGTTCAGATGTAGGAAAACCGAATCCTATGTTCAGATGTAGGGCAACTCAATCCCTATGTTTAAATGCAGGACAAACCAGTCCCCTTATTTGTATGCAGGCCAACCCAGTCCCGTTGTAACTAGGACAAACCTGTCACTAGTCATGTAACTCATGCATGTTTTGAAAATACGCGTGTGTTTTGTAAAACCAGTATGTTTAGCATAAACCTTTCATAAACCATTTGAGTTAGATGGAATTCATTTGCAACATGGTTTAGAAAATATGAATTTTCATTCATCGAAATGTTGTGTACTTTTGCAAATCTTGCATGTCTTTCCACCCCCGAAAACATTTATAAAAATGTAAAACCGTAAAAAGTGGGGGTTATGAACTCACCTCGATATCCTTGTGCAAAGCTAGCTTAATATGATTCCATAATGTCGTTTCCAGAATGTAACTCTCTAGCATGCAATCTATAAAATTCATATCAAGGAATAACTTATAAGTTTCTAATAAAATGATGTAGCTAAACTATGTATCACCGAGCTCTATCCAATCGCTACCCGAAAGATTCAACGGGAAGGTGTCGTTAACTTGATGGGAACAATAATGTTATACTCGTTTAATCCTGTTTATTGTCGGTGGTAATTACTAAGTATTGGAAACACTTAGTTTCCGAGGGATTTAGAATATATATATATATATATATATATATATATATATATATATTATAAATATATTTATGGAATCGTATTAGTCGTCCCGTATGGTCGTGCGTGTACGTACACAAGTGTTGGTATGAAAATAATACATGTCATATACTTGTAATAAGTATTTGTATGGTTTCCGAGTAGTCGTCATGTACGTAGATAAACGTATGTATACGTAACTATATATATATATATATAGGGAGGGGCTCATGCGAGAACCACCCTTCTTATGAGAACCTTGAGAAACAATGTGAACACAACCTAAAATAGCTAAAAAAACCTAAAAAAACCTAACCCCCACCCCCTAAAAACCTAAACCCCCCCACCCCCCCCCCCCCCCCAAGCTAAAAAAAAACTAACCCCCCCCCCCCCCCAAAAAAAACCTAAACCCCCCTCCCCCACCCCCAAAAACCTAAGCCCCCCCCCACCCCCCCCCCAAGCTAAAATGCTAAAAACTAAACCCCCAAAAAACCTAAAAAAATAAAAAAAAAATCTAAAAATTTTTTTTTGATTTTTTTAATATTTTTTAGGTTAAAATCGCTACTTTTCGAAGCCAAAAAAAAAAAAAAAAAAATTTAAAAAAATTTTTTTTTTTTTTTGGCTTCGAAAAGTAGCGATTTTAACCTAAAAAATATTAAAAAAATCAAAAAAAAAAATTTGTGTGATTTTTAGCTATTTTTAGGCATTTTTGGTGTGTTCACATTGGTTCTCGCGGTTCTCACAATAAGAGGTGGTTCTCGCATGATTTTCTCCCTATATATATATATATATAGGGTGAGGATCATTTTAGAACCATAAATATTTACAGAACTCGCAGAACTCCTAATAAACAATCTTTTATTTATATATTTTTATATTTAGGATAACTTTATCATTTATTATATGTATTTTAATCATTACATACATTTTAAGAGTAATTTTATTATTTTTTATATGTGATTTTATGATTACATATCTGTAAACTAGTATTTTTACATATATGTAATAAGTTATTACACATATATATATAATTTGACTATTACACATATGTAAACTACTCTTAACATGTATATATATATATATATATATATATATATAGGTAAAGAGTATGGTACAAATATGGTTATCATACATTATGTACGCTATATTGTGAGCCGTACACGTGTCCTGATTCAGTTGGGTTTAAGAAGGTTAAATCAGACAATTAACATAACCATCAGAGGGCAAATTCGTCTCTTCGTTCATTCAGCGAGAAGTTCGTTACACTGATATCCCGGTAATTATTATTCAAATCAGTTTCAAATTTTCCATAATTCACAATTTGCAGTTTTCGGTCGTACGTGTTAGGGTTTAATTCAATTTGTCTATTTTTCGATGGATCCACAGAGTAGCACTGGACGAACAGAAGATGATTTTGAAGAAAATCGACCGATCGGTGATCATGCTCAATTATCTGCTTATCAGAGAGTTTCGATTGAGGATGTTTTAAATCCGCGACCTGCAAATCCAATTCCAATTCCAGGTTCAAGTTCAAGTGCTGCAAACGAGATTTCTATTGGTAATTATGTTAATTCAGATATCTAAATTGTTCGTATAATTGTTTTTTGTTTAATCGTAGCATTGTTGTAGCTGTTTTTGTAGTTTGAATGTTTGATTACACTTTTGTATTTTTTTGAGAACAACATGTTTAACTTCGCATGTTATTACTCTTTACAATTCGCATTTGGTTTGTTTTTTTTCTAATTTCGCATTTGATTTTGTAATAAATCGCACATGTAATTCAATTAATCAATATCATCATTTTGCATGTATTGATCAGATAATTCGCATGTGGTTTATATGACTTTTTTATGTTTTTTATTTTGATTCATGTAGATGAAAGGGTTTACACTCCGGAAGTTCAGGCATCAGCTACACCTGTTGTTGGAATGCAATTTATCTCCATTGAACAAGCATATGCGTTTTATCAATCATATGCTAAGTTAGCTGGTTTTTCTATTCGGAAAGGTGGCGAAGTATATAGCGGTGGTATAATCAAAACTAAGTATTTTGTTTGTTCTAAAGAGGGACATAAGCCTGTTTGTATTGATGATAATTCCAAGTCAAAAAAGCAATTCAAAACAAGGAAGAGGGGGACTATTAGGACCGGATGCAAAGCTCAACTTATGATTTGCACTGTGGACGGTAGATTATATACAGTCAAGAGATTTGTTGATGGTCATAACCATAAGTTTGTTTGTCAAAATGACATTCACATGCTCCCAGCTTACAGACAATTGTCAGATGTCCAGGAGGAGATGGTATGGGAACTAGGCACTTTAAACCTTGGTCCTGTCAAAGCTTTCCATATAATGAGGAAACGTTATGGTGGTTTCGAGAACGTTGGTGCCACGGTTGATGATTGCAAAAATTTTAGAAAGCGAATAAACAGCTATATAGGAGAGTATGACGTTGACATGGTTATAAATAGGATGACTGACAAAAAATAATTTTTAGCTGATTATTCGTTTGAATACTCTGTTGATGATGGCAAACGTTTAACTGGGTTGTTCTGGGCTGATGGTTTATGCAAGCTTAACTATATGGAATTTGGCGATGTGATATCGTTCGATGCAACCTTCAAGACAAACAGGTAACTGTTTTAAAGACAAACATGTTTTGTTACTGATTTTTTTCGCACGTTTTGTCTGCTAATGAGGGTTCAATATCGCAAGTGTAGACAACAGAGTGGTGTTGAATATATCGCATGCCTTTTCCCCTGGTTTCGCATTTGATTTTTATTAATTCGCATATAATAAATGTGATTTCGCATTTGTTGTTCAGGTACAAGATGGTGTTTGTTCCGTTCACAGGCATTGACAACCACTGTCGGAATGTAACACTCTCAGCTGGGTTGTTGGCATCAGAGAGTATTGAATCATATAAATGGCTTCTAAATTCATTTTTAAAGTCATTTGGTCGGCAGCCTAATGTTGTAGTGACGGATCAAGACCCTGCTATGAAACAGGCTATTGAGGAGGTTTTCCCTATTAGCAGACACAGATTGTGTATGTGGCACATAATGAAAAAAGTGGCAGATAAGGTAGAGCATGCAACATTTTTGTGTTTTTGTTGGTGTTATTTTTTATTATTATAGTTTTTTGTAATAGACTGATATAAAATGCATTTATTGTTAAAGGTTGGGCACGAGTTGTGCAATAATGATGAGTTTAAAAGGAGGATGTGCGACATTGTTTGGACAGATTCGATTGAGCCCGAAGAATTCGAGAGACAGTGGAAGTTGGTGATGATTGAGTTTGGTCTTACTGAAAACAAATGGATTGATGATATGTTTGGGATGAGATCCATGTGGATTCCGGCTTTTTACCGGCATGAGCCAATGTCTGGTCTTATGAGAACAACTTCAAGATCAGAGAGTGAGAACCATTTTTTTTGTCAGGTTGCTAATTCACAACTAACACTCGTAGAGTTTATGAATCATTTTGATGGGGCAATGGATGTTCAAAGGTTCAATCATAGAAAAAATGATCATATTTCAAGATATACTGAGCCAGCTGATTGGAGTCGAACTACATTGGAAAAAGATGCTGCTAAGATCTACACCAGGTCTATATTTTTTGATCAGCAATCAGAGATTCATGGAACAATTTCCGAATGTTTGCCGATGGACACCAAAGTTGAAGGTCCACGTATCAGAATATTGTTGAAGGACTTTAAAGCACATGGTGATGGTTTATTGGAGGTACTTTTCATGTTTTTTTTTAGATTTGCGAATTTTTTACATTACATATGCGATTTTAGTTTGTTTACTTTACATTAACTTTTTAGAAATGCGAAATTGTTATTTTCCACATGCGATATTAAATTTACTTACTTACATGATTATTTAAACATGCGAAATTGTTATGTTTATACATGCGATTTTAAATCTTATCATTATTATTATTTTTTTTTGGTTATTTTTGCTAGGTGTGGTTCAAGAATCTTGAAAATGATGTAACTGCACAGTGTAGCTGTTTGCGTTTTGAGCAATATGGGCTGCTATGTAAACATATCTATTTCTTATTCATAATGTTTGGTGTTAAAGAAATTCCAAACAAATATGTTACGAAGAGATGGACGAAGGATGTGGTGCCTAATGAGTTAAATGTGAAGTATAATCTAAATATTGGTGGTAAGGATGTGCAACACAAGGCTAAACGGATTGCTCGTGAAATCATTCATACTGGGGAGTATTTGGTTAGTAATTTGATTTCCGACCTTGATCAACTTGTTTTAGTGAGGGATCAAATGATGCAGCTTAAAGAGAGAGTTGATCAGAGTCGCATAACCAAGCAACTTGATCCAAAATTTGACCGATTTTCAAGGTTGGTTGGTTATCAACAACCAGTAACTAATGCTCCCCCTACTGTTCGTGTGCCGGCTGGTATAAGAAACAAAGGCCGCGGCTCGCATAGAAGGATTAAATCTAAGAAGGAACAAATGATCCGCCGTAAAGGGAAAAGGTCAAGGACATGTAGTGTATGCAATGTAAAAGGTCATGACATTCGGACTTGCGAGGAGCTGAAAGCCAAACAACAAGGTAAACAGCAAAAAAAAAAGAAGAAGGTTGTCCAGATTGAAGATGGTTTGAGAGACAAAGACAATGAGGGTGAAGACGACGAAGAGGAAGATGATTTTGAAGATTACATTAGTGATGATGGATCCGAAGAAGATCAGTGGGAAGAGGTGTCTGGAGATGAAGATGACGAGGATGAGTAATGGTTTTTTAAATGTAAATGCGAATTTACACGGAACACATGCGATTTTTATATTCATTTATGTATATCATTTTTCACATGCGATTTTAGTATTATAAACATGCGATTTTATATGCATCAGTTTATATTTATTTATATGATTTTTCACATGCGATTTCTCTTTTAATACATGCGATTTTGAGTTATCTTGTTTTTTTTTATGTTATTGTGTCAAAGATCCCTAATTCATTCATGCGATTTTAAATTATATTAAAGCATAAGATTTGTTCAAAACATATATCCAAAATAATAGTTATTGTCTAACACAGCCACAACCACAAAAGGATTAAAAAGATAAATTAGTTACTTGAAGAAATGATTTTGTCACGTGCAGAAGAGCTGAACTTCATCTTCTCCTTCACAGTGTTCAGAGCATCTGTTAGGAAAGAGAAGGCCAAGTCATCAGATCGAGATTGTTCCTTTAGGTGATCCAAAGCTCTGTCTCTGAATGTTGATGGTGGTTCTTGAAGTAGCTTTTCCCATACTTCTTGATTGTTCTTGATTTGTTCAAGGATTCTGCCCTGCACATCAAGAATCAGATGAGAAGAGGTGACATTAGGGCTTGAAAATAGCTCTTTGATTGCAATGGTTTTGATTTTTTCTATATCTTCAGATGCCATTTTTGTTGTCTGTGTTTTTGTGTGTGTTTATTATATGGAAGGTAGTTATCAAGGTTTTTTATATTAATATAGTAAATTTATTATATAGGTAGGGTGGTAAGTTCAGTAGTATTCATTGTAAAATTCATCATTACAAGTCAAATTATAGTCACATCGTTAATAAATTAAGTTTTTGTATATACAATAATATCATTTTTGGTTTTTAAGATTAGTAGTTTTTTTTTTTTTTTTTGTAATTTTTATTACAAAGTATTTTTTTTAAGTTTTTTTTTTTGCACTCTTCCTGATTCGAAATCGCATTTGATTTGAAAGTAATTCGCAAACTGTAAGAAAAAAAAACCTTTAAATATCATTCTCTATGATATCGCATGTGTATTTTTTTGAAATCGCAAACTATATGAAGAGATTTTGTAAGGGTTTGAAAACGCATGTGCATTATGCTGAAATTCGCAAACTATATGAAATCTCAAAGAATTCTTAACTTTTTTGTTGATATCGCACATGCATCCCATGAATTCGCAAACTATTTGAAATGTCAAAGAATTCTTTTTTATACCAAATTCGCATTTGTATTGTAGACGTTTTCGCACATGATTTGACAAACTGCATCATCTTCTTCGATAGTCAGTGCATACAGAATTTCTAAATTCATCAGAAGTTCATTTTCTCAGAAGAATTTGGTGAATAGGAATCGATCGTTTTGGTGAATAAGAATCGATCGATTTTTTGTTAATTGTTATAATTTCGTTTTTGGTTTTGATTTAGGATCTTTCGTTATGATTTTTGAGGTTTTGTTTGCCGTTATCAGGTGTTTTGATCTTAAATTTGACGTTTTTAACCTTGGCGGTTTCTGTTTTTGAATCATATGTTGATAAATTTAATGGAAAAACGCGCTGTTTAAGGAAGATGATCCGACGGTTGTAGACGACGCGTACATAATGTACGATTAGAGTATTTGTATGATAACCGGCCTCTATATATATATATATATAGGGAGAAGATCATGCGAGAACCACCTCTTATTGTGAGAACCGCGAGAACCAATGTGAACACACAAAAAATGCCTAAAAATAGCTAAAAATCACACAAAAATTTTTTTTTTGAATTTTTTAATATTTTTTATAAAAAAAATCGCTACTTTTCGAAGCCAAAAAAAAAAAAAAAACATTTTTTTTAAATTTGTTTTTAAAAAAAAAAATTTTTTTGCTTCTAAAAATAGCGATTTTAACATAAAAAATATTAAAAAATTCAAAAAAAAAATTTTAGATTTTTTTTTTGATTTTTTTAGATTTTTTTAGGTTTATTGGGGGTTTAGTTTTTTAGCATTTTAGCTTGGGGGGGTGGGGGGGTTTAGGTTTTTGGGGGGTGGGGGAGGGGGGTTTAGGTTTTTTTTTGGGGGGGGGGGGGGGGTGGGGTTAGGTTTTTTTTAGGTTTTTTTTTAGCTTGGGGGGGGGGGGTTTAGGTTTTTTTTTTTTTGGGGGGGGGGGGGGATTAGGTTTTTTTTTGGGGGGGGGGGGGTGGGGGGTTTAGGTTTTTTTGGGGGGGGGGGGGGGTGGGGGTTAGGTTTTTTTTAGGTTAGGTTGTGTTCACATTGGTTCTCAAGGTTCTCACAATAAGGGTGGTTCTCGCATGAGCCCCTCCCTACATATATATATATATATATATATAGACAGTGAGAGGTTCATTGGGGAACACTAAAAAAATGGGGAACAGTGGGGAACCGGCTCAAACGAACTCCGATTGGACTCATTCCAGCGGCGTTGGAACCGTCTCGTCGAACCCTAACTAGGATCTCTTAACCCTAAACCCTAAATCATAACCCTTAATCCCTAAATATATTAGGGTTTGGCTTTTAGGGTTTAGCTTTAGGGTTTAGGGTTAGCTTTAGAGTTTAGGGTTTAGATTTAGGGTTTAGCTTTAGGGTTTAGCTTTAGGTTTAGCCTTTAGGGTTTAGCTTTTAGGGTTTATAGTTTAGATTTTACGGTTTAGCTTAGGTTTTAGCCTTATTTTTTAGCTTTAGGGTTTAGAGTTTAGGAGTTAGGATTTAGGGTTAAGAGATCTTAGTTAGGGTTTGAAGAGCCGGTTCTAACGCCGCTGGAATGAGTCAAATTGGAGTCCGTTTGAGTCGGTTCCCCGCTGTTCTCCACTTTTTTAGTGTTCCCCAATGAACCTTCCCCTATATATATATATATATATATATATATATAGGGCAAGGCTATATAGAAAACCCTATCTATATAAAAAACCCTAGAAAACCCAACCTCCCGACATTTTTTTTTTTTGAAAAAAATATCACATGTAAGATACATGTTTTTAAGAGTTTTGGGCCAAGAAAATCAAAAAAGCGCCGAAGGGATAATTTAAAAAAAAAAAAAAAAAATTTCAGCAATTTCTGTCTTTTGTGCCTAACACATGTTAGGCGACCGGACATTGCTGAAATTTGTTTATTTTTTTTAAAAAATCCCTTCGGCGCTTTTTTGATTTTTTTGGCCCAAAACACTCTAAAACATGTATATTACATGTGTTATTTTTTTCAAAAAAAAAATAATGTCGGGAAGTTGGGTAAAAATGGGGGGAGATTTGGGTTTCCAGAGTTTTCTACCAAAATGAGGGTTTTCTATCTAGCCTTCCCTTATATATATATATATATATATGGGAAGGATGTATAGAAAACCCACTTGTGGTTAGAAAACCCAGGAAACTCAAAGCTCCCGATTTTGTTTTTTTTTTTTTAAACTTACACATGTTATATACATGCTTTTAAGGGTTTTGGGCAAAAAAAAATCAAAAAAGCGCCGAGTAGATATTTAAAAAAAATAAACAAGTTTTGGTGTAACATATGTTACATTCCTCTGACATATGTTACCCCAGAAATTTGTTTATTTTTTTTAAATATCCACTCGGCGCTTTTTTGATTTTTTTGGCCCAAAACCCTTACAAACATGTATATAACATGTGTAATTTTTTTTAAATTCGGGAGGTTAGAGTTTCCCAAGTTTTCTAAATTATAAGGGTTTTCTATAGATACTTCTATTATATATATATATATAGGGTTGGGTTCATTTCAGAACTCTAAATAATTGCAGAACTTTCAGAACTCCAAATAAACAATCATTTTAAAAAAGTATTTTTATATTTAGCGCACTTTTATTATTTATTACATGTATTATTATGGTTACATACATGTTAAGAGTAGTTTACATATGTGTAATAGTCAAATTATATATATGTGTAATAACTTATTACATATATGTACAGATATGTAATCATAAAATCACATATAAAAAATAATAAAATTACTCTTAAAATGTATATAACGATTAAAATACATATAATAAATGATAAAGTTATCCTAAATATAAAAATATATAAATAAAAGATTGTTTATTAGGTGTTCTGCGAGTTTTGTAAATATTTATGGTTCTGAAATGATCCTCACCCTATATATATATATATATATATATATAGGGTTGGGTTCATTTTAGAACTCTAAATAATTGCAGAACTTTCAGAACTCCTAATAAACAACCATTTAACAAAAGTATTTTTATATTTAGGGCACTTTTATTATTTATTACATGTATTATTATGGTTACATACATGTTAAGAGTAGTTTACATATGTGTAATAGTCAAATTATATATATGTATATTAACTTATTACATATATGTGAAAATACTAGTTTACAGATATGTAATCATAAAATCACATATAAAAAATAATAAAATTACTCTTAAAATGTATGTAATGATTAAAATACATATAATAAATGATAAAGTTATCCTAAATATAAAAATATATAAATAAAAGATTGTTTATTAGGAGTTCTGCGAGTTCTATAAATATTTATGGTTCTGAAATGATTCTCACCCTATATATATATAGGGTTGGGTTCATTTCAGAACTCTAAATAATTGCAGAACTTTTAGAACTCCTAATAAACAATCATTTTACAAAAGTATTTTTATATTTAGGGCACTTTTATTATTTATTACATGGATTATTATCGTTACATACATGTTAAGAGTAGTTTACATATGTGTAATAGTCAAATTATATATATGTGTAATAACTTATTACATATATGTAAAAATACTAGTTTACAGATATGTAATCATAAAATCACATATAAAAAATAATAAAATTACTCTTAAAATGTATGTAATGATTAAAATACATATAATAAATGACAAAGTTGTCCTAAATATAAAAATATATAAATAAAAGATTGTTTATTTGGAGTTCTGTAAATATTTATGGTTCTGAAATGATCCTCACCCTATATATAGGGTTGGGTTCATTTCAGAACTCTAAATAATTGCAGAACTTTCAGAACTCCTAATAAACAATCATTTTACAAAAGTATTTTTTATATTTAGGGCACTTTTATTATTTATTACATGTATTATTATGGTTACATACATGTTAAGAGTAGTTTACATATGTGTAATAGTCAAATTATATATATGTGTAATAACTTATTACATATATGTAAAAATACTAGTTTACAGATATGTAATCATAAAATCACATATAAAAAATAATAAAATTACTCTTAAAATGTATGTAATGATTAAAATACATATAATAAATGATAAAGTTATCCTAAATATAAAAATATATAAATAAAAGATTGTTTATTAGGAGTTCTACGAGTTCTATAAATATTTATGGTTCTGAAATGATTCTCACCTTATATATATATATATATATATATATATATATATATATATATAGGGTTGGGTTCATTTCAGAACTCTAAATAATTGCAGAACTTTCAGAACTCCTAATAAACAATCATTTTACAAAAGTATTTTTATATTTAGGGCACTTTTTTTATTTATTACATGTATTATTATGGTTACATACATGTTAAGAGTAGTTTACATATGTGTAATAGTCAAATTATATATATGTGTAATAACTTATTACATATATGTAAAAATACTAGTTTACAGAAATGTAATCATAAAATCACATATAAAAAATAATAAAATTACTCTTAAAATGTATGTAATGATTAAAATGCATATAATAAATGATAAAGTTATCCTAAATATAAAAATATATAAATAAAAGATTGTTTATTAGGAGTTCTGCGAGTTCTGTAAATATTTATGGTTCTGAAATGATCCTCACCCTATATATAGGGTTGGGTTTATTTCAGAACTCTAAATAATTGCCGAACTTTCGGAACTCCTAATAAACAATCATTTTACGAAAGTATTTTTATATTTAGGGCAATTTTATTATTTATTACATGTATTATTATGGTTACATACATGTTAAGAGTAGTTTACATATGTGTAATAGTCAAATTATATATATGTGTAATAACTTATTACATATATGTAAAAATACTAGTTTACAGATATGTAATCATAAAATCACATATAAAAAATAATAAAATTACTCTTAAAATGTATGTAATGATTAAAATACATATAATAAATGATAAAGTTATCCTAAATATGAAAATATATAAATAAAAGATTGTTTATTAGGAGTTTTGTAAATATTTATGGTTCTGAAATGATCCTCACCCTATATATATAGGGCCAGGATCATTTCAGAACCATAAATATTTACAAAACTCGCAGAACACCTAATAAACAATCTTTTTATTTATATATTTTTATGTTTAGGATAATTTTATCATTTATTATGTGTATTTTTATGATTACATACATGTTAAGAGTAATTTATCATTTTTTATATGTAATTTTATAATTACACATATGTAAACTAGTTTTTTTACATATATGTAATTAGTTATGACACATATATATAATTTTGCCAATTAAACGTATGTAAACTACTTTTAACATGTATGTAATCAAAGAAATACATATAATAGATGATAAAAAGATCATAAATACAAAAACTTATATATAAAATGATTGTTTATTTGGAGTTCTGAAAGTTCTGTAGTTATTTAGAGTTCTGAAATGAACTCAACCCTATATATATTTAGAGTTCTGAAATGAACTCAACCCTATATATATATATATATAGGGTTGAGTTCATTTCAGAACTCTAAATAACTACAGAACTTTCAGAACTCCTAATAAACAATCATTTTACAAAAGTATTTTTATATTTAGGTCACTTTTATTATTTATTACATGTATTATTATGGTTACATACATGTTAAGAGTAGTTTACATATGTGTAATAGTCAAATTATATATATGTGTAATAGCTGATTACATATATGTAAAAATACTAGTTTACAGATATGTAATCATAAAATCACATATAAAAAATAATAAAATTACTCTTAAAATGTATGTAATGATTAAAATACATATAATAAATGATAAAGTTATCCTAAATATAAAAATATATAAATAAAAGATTGTTTACTAGGAGTTCTGCGAGTTCTGTAAATATTTATGGTTCTGAAATGATCCTCACCATATATATATATATATATATATATATATATATATATATATATATAGGGTTGGGTTCATTTCAGAACTCTAAATAATTGCAGAACGTTCAGAACTCCTAATAAACAATCATTTTACAAAAGTATTTTTATATTTTGGGCACTTTTATTATTTATTACATGTATTATTATGGTTACATACATGTTTAGAGTAGTTTACATATGTGTAATAGTCAAATTATATATATGTGTATTAACTTATTACATATATGTAAAAATACTAGTTTACAGATATGTAATCAAACACACACTCCCAAACCTGTTCATCATGTCTAGCACTCGGAATTTTGAAAATCAGTTTTTCAACATCAGTTGTCTAAAATCTTTTTGGATTTTTCAAAATTTATGCTAAAACAATTCGGAAATCTTTTTGGAATTTTTTATATTAAAGAAATACAGTAAAGAAATATTTACAAACAGTATTTTTGTAAGTTTGTGTAAGAGGATCATATCAGTTTTTGAGACAAATCACCAACACCGTTAAACTTTAAACATTTTAAGTTTTAAACGATTCACTTAGATTGTCAGTATACTGATCCGCTTAAATTTTCACACAAAGTTCAACTGTTTCGAGATACGAGATTAGTGTTTTAAGCACTTAAACTTATTCATGTGTCCCACCTCAGAATATACTCCTGTATCCAGATCCCAATATTCAGTCTTATAGGTGAGTATACCACAGATGATATCTGTAAAGGGTTAAATGCGAGGGCCGTGAGAGCTCAGGCTATTGCTTCCGCAAAATCAGAGAGATGACGGCTTCGACTTTTGGTGTGTTCCCTTTAGAGAATCTTTTCTTCAACAGCACATGATTAGCATTTTGCAATGTTTCATCATTTTTTGTACTGAGGGTGATGCTATATTTCAAGCAAGCAGAAAGTATTATACGGGGACTAGGCCATTACTTTCGCAAAATCAGAAGTCCCGGGATAATACCCCAGATATCACTAAGTATAAAGACCTAGTATCTCAGAAAGAGGGACCTTTCAAACAAGATTTCGGGGGTTACCCATATATCCGAGAGATGTTCCCAATGATATAAGCAAGTTTGAAAATTTAGGTTTATATCTCGTCACAATCTACTAAATGTGTAAAAACCTACTGGCACATCATACTGCTATACTAACTACTGCTTAATACATTACATTACATAAAGACAGAATAAACAACTGCTGCATCCCTCCACTGCTGTGAACCCAACAGTACTTGTCCGGATCAACAGTGCTTGACTCAAGGCAGTAGATTGAACAGCAGAGCTTTAGTCTTTCATCAGGTCTTCACTTGAGCAGCAGTTTGACGGTCAGTAGCTTGTACGATCAGTAGATAGGAGGTCAGCAGATGTTGAAACCACTTTCAAGGGGAGAGACTTGTATGTAACATCTGCTTATTTTGGATCCACTGCTCTGATCCAGTTTTGGCTTTAATTATCTGTTCCTATGGTAGGGTTCAATCCCAACAATCTCCCCCTGGAAGAGATAATGCCAAAACTCTTCATTATTGTGGAACTTTATTGCCTCATTAACAGTTCCCTTATCTGACCTTTAAATTGTAGTTCAAAATCTAGGGCATCTGTATCATCATCATCCCTGCTAAGTGGAAGATCAAGGAGATCCTGCAAATCTTCAAGACTCAGGCCAAGAGCTTGTTCCCTTGATATTTTCTTCACTTCTCCACCAGACCTGAGCAAAGTCAATACGTAGGTCTGTTTGTCAGTTTCCCACTTTTGTATTTTTGAGCCTGGTGGGTTTCTTGGGAGATGTTTATTTGCAGAGGTATTTGGTGAGGCTGGCCTATTCATGACTGGCTGAGCAGTAGTTGCAGATTGTTCCAATTCAAGATCTTCTTTTATCATTAATTTAATGCCCTCTTTTACAACAGCATTTCCAGCTTTTAGATCTTGAATTGTTTCAGCACCTGACTGGTTTTGACTCCTTCTTTTGTAGATGGCAGCACCAGCTGGAGCAATGGTTCTTTTGACTTGCAGCTTTGGTGGTCTTTTTGAGACCTCTGCTTTGGAATAGTCAGGCTTTTGTGGAACTTTGGGATCTTTCTTCCTCAGTTCTTCCAACCTTTTGTAGGTGGCCCTGACTACATCTTCTTTCCACCTTGCTATTTGTCGTTTAGACCCATAATCAGCAGCAACTAATTCCTCTTTCATTCTCTTCAGCTCAAGTGATTTATCATGCACATTCTTTTTGAATTTTGACCATTCTGGAGGAGTGTGTTTGACCTCATTTTTTATCATTTCTTGAATCCTGGCTGCTTCTCGTTCAAGCTCAAGAATGGTCCACTCCTTGTACATGTGCTTTTCTCCCTTGTATTTCTTTGTTGCCATGATGCTTTCAATGTATTCTTTTCTCAGAGTTTCATCTGCTCTTTCTGAAATTTGTTGACATACATTTTTTGCAAATTGTTCCAGGGATTTGACTTGTGTGAGCAAGTACTGATAGTTCTGCTGTATTTCCCTATCAGATTTCCCTTTTGTGTTTCTTTTTGAGATATCCTTTGCTTGCTTAGCCTTGAGTTTCAAATATTCTTCAATATTGTTAGGCCTGGGATATCCTTCAACTGATGGCAATCTCCTTTTAGCAGGATCATCCTCATAATAAAAGGACTTGATTTCATCTCTGACTGCAATGAGCTCAAGAGGAAATTGGACACCTACAGGAGCTAAGGGCTGTTGAACTTGTGCTGATGAGAGAGGAACAGGTTTGGGTATTGTAACAAGTGACAAGGATTTTGAAGATGTTGGTGGTGGTGAATTGTCATCATCTTTAAGAATTAGCCTTCTCCTTTTTGTTTGAGGAGGGACTGATGATGTTTTGGGTGGAACAGTGGTGGTAGATTGAGTGGCAGTGATTTGTGTTTGACTAACAGCAGTTGAAACAACTGGTGCTTCAACCACTGTTGTCATTACAACAGATGTTATAACATCTGTTGTCTTCTGCTTTTTGTCAGCAGGTGATGTTGTTTTTGGTGGTGATGGTGGTGAAGCAGTAGATGTGGTGTGTGTTGAAGTGGTGTGTGTTGAAGTGAGAACAGATGTTGAAACCACTGAAGTACCGGCAGTAGTTGATACAACTGGAGTTACAACAGCTGTTTTGGATGGTGGTTTTGGAGCAGACTTTGAACGTCTGGTTGGAATAGATTTGGGTTGCCTTACTTTTCTAGTAGGCTTCTTCTTTCCCTCAACAGGATTTTCATGATCCTTTGAGCCAGAAGTAACCTGATCTGGATAATCCACCCTAGCTTTCTTCTTAGCCTCTCTGTCCTTTTTGACACTTGCAACTGCTTCTGCCAGTGCATTTGTGGTCTCATCAATTTTCTTGCTACCATCTGGCAAAGGGATATTTTTGGTCATGTTTTCTCTTTCTGGTTCAATGTAAAGACCATCATCTATTCCCTTCTTCTTCCTTTTCCTGAAATTTCTCCCCCTTTTTGGCATTATCTGGAGGAAGTTGATCAATAAAAAGGACAGTTGGAGGAGGAGTGCCAGTGGTATGCAGGATCTGGGCTTTTAGAGCTTTGAGATCAGCTTGGGTGTTCTTGAACCTAGACTCCAATGTATTTCTCAGCTTTAGTACATGTTTTTTATGTTGCTGATCTGCCATTTGTGCTTGTTGATGGAGAAAAGGTTGAAATAAATTCCAGATCTCATTTGTAGCAGGTGCTTGTGGTGGAGCAGGTGCTTGAGGTGGAACAACAGTGGATTGCACCTTTTGTACTTGTAACAATTGTTGCAGCATATCTTTGAGTTCTGCAACAGAGTTATCAAGTTTTTCAACACGATACGTCAATTTCTGGTACTTTAAACCATCACCCAATTTAATGGGATCATCTGATTTCCCACTAGCAGTGGTTTTATCAGTGGTTGAGGTAGGGAGTTTACTCCAAACATTAACCACTGATGCCCCTTTTTCTTGGTACTGGGGTCTTCTCCCTTCAACACTTGACAGTCTTTTGATGTTGCCAGAGGTCAAGAAAAGTCCAATGGTAGACGTCAGAGGTGCTATAGAAGTAATTGCCTCCAAGGAAGTCTTATTAATGTAACCACTGTCCAACTGTAAACCAGTGGGTTCAACAGTTGTAGTGGCTGCTTCACTTGGATTACCACCAAGAGTTACTTGTAACTCAAGGGGTGTAACCTCCTCAGGTTGTGTTGGTGGGTTAGCAAAGATTGATACATCAGACCCAGTCATTTGTTGAGGTATATTCTCATTAATAGGTGTTTGAGAAGGACTGGTTAATGCCTGGTTCAAATCAATTGCATCCAACAGAAGTTTAGTTGGTGGGGGATTGTGGATGTGATGTTTGGTTTAGAAACATAATTTGCCCCGGGAATTGGGCTGTGGATGATGAAATCAAGTGATTTCAGAGCATCATGATGTGGTGTCCCAATTTTTACAACCTGTTCTTTTTGTGAAGAAGCAGGAGGAGCTATGGTTATGGGTTGAGATATTTGTACCAACTGCTGTGAGGAAGAGGCAGCAGTGGTTTCTTGTGACTTTTGTTTTGTCACAGGCAGTTGTTCTGGTATCTCATCCTCCAGAGTTGCCTTTTTGATGGGTTTGGAGGGTTTTTGAGTTTTTCTTTTTGTTGGCTTTTTGGTGATTGTAGGTGTGGGTTTCAAAACAGTTGTTCTGCTGCTTTGATCACCTTGAGCAGTGGGCTCAGCAGCAGATACCTGAGGAGCAGTGGTAGCAGCTAAATTCTGCTTAGGCACCTCTGCTTGTGTTTTGCAATGTGTTAACATTCGTGTAAAAGTTTCAGCAGTTAAGCTGTTTATTTGAAAATAATCACCTTGGTTTATTACAGCAATATCATCCTTACTGAATTTTCTTTCAAAATAATAACTTAAAAACCTTGGAAACAGTAAGAATGATTTTGTTTCAACATTGTTAACCAAATCATTAAAGATTTCCCGAGAATAATTAAAATTTTCTTCTTGAAGAATAGCATATCCCAGATTTTGAATCTTTAATGGTATTTCATTAAAAGAAGTGGTTTTGTTTGAAACACACATGAGGAGGGTATGGAATAAAAATCTTGTTGCAGAAGGAAAGAAACCTTTTTGTAAGGTAGCTTTCTTCATCATTGTGTCCGCATACCCTCTCTCAATGAAGTCAATTTTTAACTCGTTTTTAGGGAAAGAAGTGTTACCTTGCTGATCCTCGAGTTTAAAGACTTCTGATATTGATTGTGGCGTGATTTGAACAGCTTTACCCTTTAAAGAGGAGTTAATGGCTACCACATTTTCACCTTGTTTGTCAAGGGTTGCGTTTTTCCAAAACTCTCGTTGGGTTGCTAAGTAAATTTGTGCATCGGCTGTTAACAAAGTTTTGTACTTTGATTTGGCCATTTTGTCGATGATGGAGTCGAAAGCATCTGTGGTGCTGGGTTTTGTGAGAAGACCCAGAAGATTGTGAGATGGTTTGTATGGAATTTCGGTGGGATTTGCCTTTTGAGAGGCCGCTTTCGACGATGATTTGGAGGTGGCTTTGATTTTGTCATTTTGAGGATGATGATCGAAGAAATTTGTGAAGAAATGAGATGGAAAAACTGCTTTGAGAAGAGAATTTTTTTGAGAATTCAATTCGACAGGAAAACCCTGTTTTTGATGGTGAGTGGGGGTTTTAAAGAGGAAAAAGTGAATGCTGACGTGGCAGCGGTTACAAAAGGTCTGACCAAAATGTACTGCCCACGTGACAACCCCTAATGAAATGAAGGACAATACTTTTATGAAAGTTACTGGTGAAGGCAGTGGTTATGGAAGCAGTGGATGATTTTCACTATCAGTTGATAGCATATCAGTGGATAAGACACTGGTTTTGAATAACAGTGTTTATCAGAGAAATGAGGAAACAGGGGTTGACTTTCAGCAGTGGACAAACTTTAAAGCAAAGCAGTCTTTTGAACAAGCAGTGGATATGGCAGACTTTTAAGGATTTTAATGAAAATTTCATTTTTGCTATTTTTAAGGATGGATTTTTGATTTTCTGAAAACATTTTGATGCTTTTATTCATAGAAAAACAAGATTTTGCTTGTTATTCCATGTTTAGCATCCCAATTCTAGAGACCAAGCTTTCAAAGGTGGCTGTATCAAGTGCTTTTGTGAGCACATCTGCCAGCTGGTCTTTAGTTGGGACATGATGCAGAGAAATCAAACCTTTTTCATAGCAATCCCTCACAAAGTGATGTCTGATGTCGATGTGTTTGGTGGTTGAATGGAAAACTGGATTTTTGATGATATTTTCTGCTGCCTGGCTATCCAACATGAGTGGTGTCCTTAAGGCAGTGATACCAAAATCCAGCAACTGATTTTGAAGCCACAGGAGTTGGGCTGTACAGCTTGCAGCAGCAATGTATTCAGCTTCAGCAGTGGATGTTGAAACAGCTGCTTGCTTTTTGCTTTGCCATGAAACTAAGCAATCACCTAGGAACTGGCACCCTCCTGATGTGGACTTCCTTGTGGTGTGACATCCAGCAAAGTCACTGTCTGAAAAACCTGAAAGCTTGATATTCCCATTAGCTGGATACCAGATACCAAGTGTGGGAGCACCTTTTATGTATCTGAAGATCCTTTTTACAGCAATGAGATTTGATTTTCTAGGGACTGATTGACTTCTTGCACAGACACATGTTGCAAACATGATGTCTGGTCTAGATGCAGTTAGGTACAATAAAGACCCAATCATGCTTCTATAAAGTGTTTGGTCAATCAGCTCATCCTTTTCATCAGACATGACAAGCTTATTTGTTGCCATGGGTGTGCTGCATGGTTTATAATCATTCATATCAAATTTGTTTAAAAGTTCTTAGCATATTTGCTTTGATGAATGAAAGTTCCATTTTGCATCTGCTGAACTTGGAGACCAAGAAAGCATTGCAGCTCACCCATTGCACTCATTTCAAACTCAGCTGTCATGAGTTCCCTAAACTCTTCACAGATTTTGTTACATGTGCTTCCAAAAATAATGTCATCCACATAAATTTGGACAATCATTAAATCCTTTCCTCTCCATTTAAGAAATAGTGTTTTATCAATGGTACCTCTTTTGAAACCATTTGAGAGTAGAAAGGTGGAAAGAGTTTCATATCAGGCTCTAGGTGCTTGTTTCAGGCCATACAAGGCTTTGTTTAACCTGTAAACATGATCTGGATAAAATGGATCCTCAAAACCTGGAGGTTGATAGACATACACCTCTTCTTGAATTGTACCATAGAGGAAAGCACTTTTGATATCCATTTGAAACACCTTCATGTTGTGGTTGACAGCAAAGGCCAGGAACAGTCTAATGGCTTCCAATCTTGCAACAGGGGCGAATGTTTCATCATAATCAATCCCCTCTTCCTATCTGTAACCTTGAACCACAAGCCTGGCTTTATTCTTGACAACAATGCCCCTTTCATCAGTTTTGTTTTTAAAGACCCACTTTGTGCCGATGGGACTGACATCTTTTGGTAGTGGTACAAGCTCCCATGCTTGTTGTCTTTTGAACTGTTGGAGCTCTTCTTGCATGGCTTCTACCCAGCTGTTGTCTTTCAGTGCCTCTTGGTACTTGACTGGCTGATGGAGTGATAGAAAACCAGCAAAAAGACAAATGTTTTGGGTTTGGCTTCTTGTGAGCACCCCTTCATTGATGTTGCCAATGATTTGATCAGGTGGATGAGATCTCAAGAAGATTAAATCTCCTTGGTATGGTATGATGGCATTTGTTGGTGAAGGCTGCAAATGTGTATCATCTGAGCTAACCACTGCTGGTGACTTTGATGACCCAGCAGTGGCTTCAAAAGGTGGTGGAATTGGTGGTAATGATGAGGACACATGCTGACTTTTATCCACTATTTGGGGACTTTTGTCAGCAGTGTTTGTTGATGTGGAAGCAGTGGTTGATGGGCTACTTTGGTCAACAACTGTTGAGGTAGCAGTGGTTGAGCTTTGACAGCTGTTTTGAACAACTGATGCTTTTCCCATTGTGGCAGACTTTTGTGGGATGATGATTTCATACCCATAGTCTGGTGTTGCATCCACTGATGTACCTGCACTGTTAGTCTTGACAGCAGTATTTTCAAAAGTAATTTTTTCAAGGTCAAACAGATTAGCAGGATTTGCTGGGATTTTCATTGATGAGAGTTCATTGAACTTCACATTCAAGGTCTCCTCCACTGCCTTGGTCCGTGTATTAAACACTTTGTAGGCCTTGGCAGTGGTTGAGTATCCCAGATGATAACCACCATCAACTTTAGCTGCAAATTTTGAGATGGAGTCTTTTAAGTTCAAAATAAAACACGGGCAGCCAAAGACTTTGAAATATGAGATCAGTGGTTTGATTTTGTACAGAATTTCATAGGCAGTCTTTTTGTGCCTGGGATTGATTAAAACTCTGTTTTGGACATAGCAAGCAGTGTTTACTGCCTCTGCCCAAAAAGTTAATGGCAAACCTGAATCTGCAAGTATGGTTCTGGCAGCCTCAATCAAAGTTCTGTTCTTTCTTTCAACTACCCCATTTTGTTCTGGTGTTCTAGGGATGCTGTACTGCCTTGCAATCCCTTTCTTCACACAGAAGGCATCCAACTCCCTATTCTTGAATTCTGTGCCATTGTCACTCCTGAAGACTTTTACTGGAAGGTCAAATTGCTTTTCAACCTGTGTCACAAAGTCTTGCAAAATGCCTGCAGTCTCATCTTTTGAGTGTAAAACGAAAGTCCATGTAAACCTAGAAAAGTCATCAATAATAACCAAACAATATCTCTTCTTTTTTAGACTCATGACTTGAACTGGGCCAAACAAATCCATGTGCAGCATTTGCAAACACTGGGTTGTTTTGGACTCTTCAATGGACTTGAAAGAGCTTTTATGCTGTTTTCCTTTTAAACAGGAAACACAATGCTCAGGACATGAAAACAATTTTTGTGGTAGGCCTCTTACCAAACCATTTTTTGAAATTTCAGTGATTGTCTTAAGATTTGTGTTCCCCAGTCTTCTGTGCCAAAGTTCTGTCTCTTTGTTAGAGGCAGCTGAGAACAGACAGGCATCAGCTCTGGGACACTCTTTTGACATATCAACAACATAAACATTGCCACTTCTTTGAGCAACAAGTTTTGTTTGACCAGTTTTTATTATTGCTTCAATCTTTTTGACCATTTCTGGTCCAACAATCCTACAACACTCCTTTGTGAAGAATGACCCATACCCCTTGTCACTCATTTGTGAAACACTCAGGAGGTTGAATTTCAGATTGTCTATCAGATTGAGATTTTCAAATTTTACATTTCCAGATTGTACTGTACCAGACCCCAGAACTTTCCCTTTACTGTTATTCCCAAAGGATATATCACCCCCTCCATGAATTTTGAAATCTTTGAGTAGGGCTTTACATCCAGTCATGTGCCTGGAGCCTCCACTATCAACATACCAAAGGCTATCTAAACAGGCAGAAGCTCCCTGCACATGAAGTAAAAGGATTAGTTCATTAGGGTTTCCAAAGCCAATAAGGCTTTGGATGGGGTCTCAACAGTGTCTGGGATGGATGCACATTTATGGACAGTGGTTAGGTCAGGGGTTTGGACAGTTTTAGTACTGTTTCTTGCTAACCACTGTTGGGGGTCTTGACCAATCACCTGTTGGTACCCAAAAGGATGCCTGTTCACTTTAGGTTCAGAGGGCCTTTTGTAGGCCTCATAAACGTGTGGAATCCTTTGGTAAGACTGTTTTTCCTTGCCTTTTCTGAATTGGTTGGCAGGGGGTACATCAGTAACCTGAACATCTCTTTTAACAGATGTTTGGTTCAGCTGTTTTGTGATAGCTGTTTGAACTGGCACAAACAGTGGTTGGTTTTTGGTGAATTTGACATATGATGTTGATGGACTCAAGGATGTTTTAGCAGTGTACTCATTCTTTTTCACATCAAAGTTTTTGAGATACACACATGCTTGAGTTTTGTGGTTTGTTTTACCACAGACAATGCAGCTTTCAGCAGGAACAATGACACTTGTTTTGTTTAAATCATAAGCTTTTAAATGAAAGCAGTCTTTTGTTAGATGATTCTTTTTCTCACAAAATTCACAAAACAAGTTATTGACCTTTTCTTTCTTCTTTCTCTTTTCAGACTCCTTTGCAACAGAAGTTTTAACCTCTGTTGGGACGTCCTTGAGTGGAATGACTTTAGCTTTTGGAGCTTTAACACCATCAGTGGATGTAAAGTCCATGGGCTTGAAATTTTCAAGAATATCACACTCATCAGACCATGTTGGTTTAAACTGATATTTTTCAAGCTCCTCAAAAGTAGAGGATCCCATTGGTCTGTCAAGAGTGATTTTGTTACCAAGTTTATCAGTGATTTTCACTTCTTGGCCATTCTTGTTTGTGGGGATGAACTCAGTGGTTACATCAGTGGTTTGAACAGATTTTTCAACAGCAGTGTTTTCATCATCATGTTTTCTATAACCAATACCAAACTTCACATTGCTTTTAATCTGTTTTTCAAGCAATAACTCATATCCTTTGCAGGATTCCACCCATTTCTCACATGTGATTTGGGTGGACTCTAACTCCTTTTTGCAAACTTGGTATTTTTCTACCATAGTTTGGAGTTGAGTTTTGGTTATGCTTTGCTCTTCTTTGAGACTGCTGATTTCTTTATCTTTTTCAGTCAACTTGTTTCTAAGTTCTTTTAAAGACTTTTCAAATTTGACTTCATCAGACAAGACTTTGTCCCTAAGGTTTTCATTTACCTCTTTGATGTTAGCAAATGCAATAATGCATTTGTCAGAACACAGTTTTTCAAGAACTTGAGGAGATACCTTGGCAGCAGCCATCATTGCACAATCACATTGATGATCCTCTTCATCATCAGCTCTTGCTTCTTTCTTATCTGCTCTTTTCTCTTTCTCTTCTTCTTTGTCCTCTTTGGACCATGGATCTGTCAGTGGTTCAATCAGGGTTCCTGAACTTTCTCCCAGCAGTAGTTCACCAGCCACAGCAGTAACCACTGCTTCAGTCACCTCATCCACTGTTTCAGCACTTAGCTGTTCACCTTCAGTTTCAACCCCCTCTGGTATTGACTCTAAAGCCATCAAACAAAATTCATCATTAGAAGGTTCATTAAAGGCATAGAGAGCAAAATTTTCATCACTAAGCTCATCAGGCATACTGCTCCAGTCAACAAAGCCTTGAGTGAAAAAGCTTTGCTGATCTGGTTGTACCACTGCTGGAGCAGCTGTTTGAGGTGCAGCAGGTTGCACTTGTGCCTGGGGGACAGGGGTTTGAACATACTGAATTTGTGGAACAGTAGTTTGGACATAATGCACAGGCACAGGGGTAGCAGCATAGTGAGCAGTGTTAACATGAGCTGCAGGGGTATATTGGGTATAGTGCACAGTGCTTTGGTTTTGTGGTCTAGGGTTTGAGCTGGGATGAGTGATTATAGGACCAGTAGTTTGACTCCTGCATTCCCTAGCAAAATGACCTAGCCTATTGCACTTGTAACACTTGATTTTCGATTTATCCAACCCAACCCTTAGATTCCCATGTAACCCTGGGAATTTTCTCCCTGTTCTTTTGTAGAATTTGCTTGTTCTCACACTAAGCAAAGCCAACTAATGCAAAATGTCCATCTCTTCTAAGTCAGTGGGATCAAAATGTTGTAAATCATTGAGTTCAAAACACAAATTATCTGACATCTGGTTTTCATTTGCAGTAAATGCATAGTTTGCAGAGTGAGGATCAGGGTTGTTAAAATTTGCACCAGCAGTTATATCAATGAAATGATCATAACCTTGTTCCTTACCACTGCTACCAGATTCTTCCTGACCCAAAAGAGCTGTGCTGCCAAATGAATAATCATCAGCAACTTTGCCAGACTCTTGCAACTTCCTTTTCTGGTTTAACTCCCTTTCATAGGTCAGGAGTCTACCATGAAGTTGGGTCAGGGTCAGATCTTTGAACTCAGCAGAGTTTCTGGTGACAAAAGCTATGGTATCCCATTTTTCTGGTAGTGACCTAAGGAACCTGCTATTTTGAGTTGAATTTGGAAAAGTTACTTTAACAAGCCTTAGTTCACTAATGAGACAACTGAATCGCTCAAACTGCTGAGTCAATGATTCACCCTTGATGTGACAAAATGTTTCATACTGCTGATTCAGAATTTCCCTATTGTTTTCTATGACTTCTTCAGTTCCCCCAAACTGTTCCTTTAATGCATCCCATAGTTCTTTGGCACTGTTACGATGTAACAGTCCAACATAGATCTCATTTGGTAATGCAGATGCTATGATGCTAAATGCTTTGGCATCGAGTTCGAACTTTTGAAAATCAATTTCGGTATAGTTTTCAGATGGTTTAGGAACGAACTTCTTTGGATCCTCAGCACTTGGCACCGTAGGAACATGGGGACCAAAAACAACAGACCTCCAACATCCAGTGTTCTGTTGAGCAAGGATGTGACCCATCCTTCTCTCCCAGATGTTGTATTCATTACGTTTAAGCATAGGTGGTTTAAAAAGAGAGCCAATGTTATTCTTATCATCTTGTGATTGTGACGTTATCCTGGTTGTTTTACAGGCACTGATTAATCAACTTTAATGGTGATTAAACCTTACTCTGTTTTTCAACAAACCGAACAAACTATCGATATCAACGATTTTGAGCTGAACTATTTATGTCAAAATGATTGTTAAATCAAATTTGACTGTCCAAGCTCTGATACCAATTGTTGGATCTGAGCTTGGTTTTGATTGTATTTTACGTTTGAAATTAAGATGGAAATGGATGAGTTGTGCAGCGGAATTAAGATGGAAACAAACTTTGCATACAATCAAACGAGAGTATTGTTTTGATCAAACATTTTGCACAATGAACCGAAAGATTGAATTTATTTCAATTACGATTACAATTGCAATGATTGACTACAAACTCTCCCTCAGCCAGAGCTCAGTGTTTGTTCGTGCAATTCTTTAGGTTACCCATATATCCGAGAGATGTTCCCCATGATATAAGCAAGTTTGAAAATTTAGGTTTATATCTCGTCACAATCTACTAAATGTGTAAAAACCTACTGGCACATCATCAGTGAGACCATTTATCACATTTTAACTTTCCAATTCTTTAGCATACTGTGAAAGTCTACTGATGTACTATCATTTCCTCTTTTTCACAACAAAACTAATTTTTTCATTTATCATGTTTTTGCCTTTTTCAAACATTTTTCACAATGAACCGAACGATTGAATTTATTTCAATTACGATTACAATTGCAATGATTGACTACAAACTCCCCCTCAGCCAGAGCTCAGTGTTTGTTCGTGCAAAGGAGACGGTGTTGCAAAGAGCTAATAGAATAGTACAGAGCACTGTTCTATTTATAGGCACTAGCAAACCACTGAGCATCTAAGCTGACGTCACCATGAAAGTGACATCTAACCTCCTAACAAACTCTAACCCCTGATCTATACAAACACTGCTATACTAACTACTGCTTAATACATTACATTACATAAAGACAGAATAAACAACTGCTGCATCCCTCCACTGCTGTGAACCCAGCAGTACTTGTCCGGATCAGCAGTGCTTGACTCAAGGCAGTAGATTGAACAGCAGAGCTTTAGTCTTTCATCAGGTCTTCACTTGAGCAGCAGTTTGACGGTCAGTAGCTTGTACGATCAGTAGATAGGAGATCAGCAGATGTTGAAACCACTTTCAAGGGGAGAGACTTGTATGTAACATCTGCTTATTTTGGATCCACTGCTCTGATCCAGTTTTGGATTTAATTATCTGTTCCTATGGTAGGGTTCAATCCCAACAAATTTTCTAATGTTTTTGGATTTTCTGAAAAACTTCTTACTCCCCCTGAAATGCAAACACATTTAAAGGAAATTTGAAAACAAGCTGTACAAGCAAAGTGACAACTGATATCAAATCACTTCAAATCGCCATCCACTTGGCATAAAAAATCAGAACTTCCCCTTACAACAAACTATTTTCCCATTATGATTTCAAAACACTTAAGTTTGTTTTAATCAAATGGTTTTTCCGGAAAATAAGTTTTGTTGATTTTATAAACCATTTGTAGGTTAGGGGATCAAATTATCACCTTGTTCTTCTTTAACCATTTGAAAAATTTAACAAATTTTAAATCAATCAACAAATATCACTTGTAGAAAATCAAGTACAACTTAATGTCCCTGATTTACCACTTGTAAGTCGAAATCACTTTCGTGAATTTCTCAAGAAAGATGCCGATACCTGCTCCACGCTTACCAACCTGGGAGCTCCGGCAAGTCAGAATTTTAAGTAGAAAATGCTGTCACCCAAGCCTGACCAGCCTTGGGTGATTTTGATTCTACTCTATCCCAACCTCCTTTTGATTTGTAAAAATCTTTTGCACTTTTCACTTTCCCATTTACCATCTTTCCAAAAATATGTTTGACTTTCCCATTGAAAGCCTTTTCAGCATCAAATTTTCCTTTACCAGAAAAGAATTGATCTGAAATCTCAAACCTACCTTTTGATTTCAGATTTTCTGCACACAATGGTGGAAAGTTTTCATCGTTCAACTCAGGAACGGAATTCTCATTCTTTTTCTCAACAAATGACTCCTCTGATTTTATGGAATCAGATTCATTGTCAGAACTACTCTCAGATTTAACAACCCATCTTTGTTTGTTCAAATCGACTTTTCTTTTGTAAAAACGTTTTGAAACCTCACCAGTTTCGAAAGTCGAATTTTCAAACACATTAGATTTATCAGTTGGTTGTTTCTTTTCATCAACACTTTTTTCTTTCAATTTTGAGTTAAAATAAACTCTCTGTTTTGTGTTGTTGTATTGTTGACAGTTCCAAGCAATATGTCCAATTTGATGACATTTGAAACATTTTCTTCTGTCAACTCTTGGAACAAATTCATTCATATTCTTCTTCCTTTCAGCAAGAAACTCTTGATTTGACTGTTTCCATAATGGTTTCTTCTGTTCTTCTTCAGAACTTCCACCTGCAATAAATTTTGTTTTTGGTTTATAATTTTTCTCATTTTTATAATTTTCTGAAGAACTAAAACCTAAACCATTCTTTTTGAAATTACCGTTATGGTTTGGTTTCTTTCGATAACCTGAACCAGAACTGTAACCCTTTTTCTTATTTAACCTTTGTTGAACTCTTGAGGTGTAAGGTCTTGGTTTTTTAGAAACATTTACATCTTTTATTTCAGAAATATTAATTTCTGTTAATTTGAAAACCTGTTTGATCATTTTAGATTTGACACCTCTTATTGGAAATTCCTCATCAGAATATAATTTGTCTGAATCATTCAAAGTATATGCTACTTTGACTGGTTCATCATTCAAATTAGATTTTGATAACAGGAATTCTTTATTGTAAACCCTTTTAACCGGTGAACTCGGACTCTTTTCTGACAAACTCAAACTTTCAGATTTTGACTCCGATTTTGACTCTTCATCCATATCCAACACCTGATCGACCACTTTCTTTAACAACTCAGACTCATGATCAGTGTCAGACACTGTGAATGTGACATCAATATTGTCTGGTAACTCATCAATGATTTCAGACTTTAACTTGATGTTGAGAGCCTTATTTAATCTTTCCACATTTGGTTTTCTGGGAGAATAACTATTCCAAATCGGGGGCGGACACTTGTTATATTTGACACTTTGTTTCTTACCAGTATCCTCTTCATTCTCCTTATCTTGGAAAGCTTCAAGACCTGCAACAGTAGGATAAACTCGATCAATCAAATATTCAAAAGTTGTATAACTCAACAGCAATCGTTTAATTCTTTCACTTTCAATCTTTTCGAGTTCCAAATCCTGCTTTAGCTTTGCACAGTCTTCAATATATTCATTGATGACCTTCTGCTTTGTCATTAACGTAGAACTCATCATTGTCATAGCAGCATCAACTTCTTTGTTTGTCTTGTTCAGACCATCAACTGTTCTGTTCAGCACATCGTAAGATTCTTTCACATATTTCACATCAGACAACAAATTCTCTTTCATCTCTTCCAGTTCATGAATCTTTTTATCTTTCTCCTTATAATCTTTGCATGACTCTAAACATTTCTGACAAGGTTTAACGACCTCAACTATCTTTTCAACCTCAACAATCTTTTCAACTTCAACAATTTTTCTATCTCGACGACTTTCTCAACTTCGACGAGTTTTTCAACTTCGACTATCTTTTCGACCTCAAATTCTATTTTTATCTCACACTCTTCATCTTCAACTTTCTTTGTTGAAATTTTTTCAACTTCAGCTTTCTCGGTTTCCAGTTTTTCTTTTTCTTCAGCAATTCTTTTTACTTCCAGTTCTTTCTTTAATCTGGCAATCTTTTTCTCATTCAGCATCTCAAATTTATCTGCAAAAAACAAATTAAAACTATCAGGATCTAGACCTTTTCTAGCTTTATTAATGTATTCTTCTTCATCATCAGGGTCTGCATCAATTCCTAATTCTGGAAAAATCGGTATTCTTTTTGACTGAGATTTGACTGATTCTGCTTCCAAAATTTAAGCAACAAGTCCTGAACCAGGTGGAATGTATTTATCCCAGTTAAACCCCTCTGTAACCTTTTCATCATTCTGATTAACAAGACAAGCTTTCTTTCTATCTTCAATAGCACGTGCATGTGCCGTTTGTGGTTGCTGAGCAATCTGGTGAAAATTTGATTTTTGATAATAATTGTTTTTTCCAGACTGATCTTGTCTTTCATTTGCTTCTTTGTTTTTGCACTCGCGCTTAAAATTACCTTTTTCTTTGCAACAAAAACAAGTGACCTTTGATTTGTCAAATCCTATCGGAGATTTAGACATCTCATTAAACTCATCTCTTCCGGTAATTTGTTGAAATTTTTCTGCCCTTCGAACTGCACTGGCTAGACACCACTTGATGTCCATCAACTCAAGTTCCTCTGCATCAATTTGGTCATAATCCTCTTTGGTAAGCATCGGATTTCCAATTCTTCCAGCAATCAAACTTTCATATGATTCCAACATAGCAACGAGTGATGCCATGTGTTGCTTTGCTATTTCTGTAGACAGATTTTGACCATTTTGAATGTTCAAGGTAACATTGCACTGCAGATTTGTAGAATTCTTTTGTTGAGGACTTGGCATTGTAAAATTTGGATCAAAGCTTGAATATGAAGATGAAGATCCACCACTTTGAGTCACAGTACTTCCCTTGGTTCCAGAAGAACTATCAGCACTGAAACCAGTTTGTATCTTTGGGCTTGGAGTAACTTCAAACTTGTTTCCTCTGTAGTATAAACTGACATCTTGTTGAGTATTTGGATTAGACATGATAGCAGTTTTCTGAATGTCTAACTCATGCTCTTCAATCTTCTGAATAAACTGTGCCAGATTCATATTTTCAGACTTTCTCATGTGCTTTAAGATCAACAAATATGTTCCCCATTTCTGCTGTGGTAAAGCATCGGCTAGTTTATCAACCCATTCTTCGTCGTCTTTCTTTATTTCCAATCTTCCCATTTCTAAAACAAGATGACAATATCTATCAATTGTTGTTTTTGTTGATTCTCCTTCGAAAGCTACAAACATATCAAATGATTTCTTTAATAAGGCCTTTTTGTTCTTTATCATATCAGCACTTCCTTTGAACTTTTGAATCAATGCAGTCCAAATTGATCTTGCAGTACCCTCATGTTGAAGTAAAACAAAGATATCTTCTTTAACTGCTTGTTGAAGAATACTAATCATCATTTTTTCACTAGTATACTTCAATTTTTCAACATCTGAATAATCACAGAAAGCTTTTTCAATTCCACGTTCATTTTTCGGTTTCTCGTAATCTTTCTCTAATGAACACCATGCGTCAAACTTATAAGCTTGCACCCAGTTCTCAAAGCGATTTTGCCATCCTCTAAAATCTTCAATGTACATAAGTTTCGGCGGTTTTTGATAAGTTCCCGTCTCATTTTCACTGTACAAAGTTTCAGCAGCCGTGACTGGAGCAACTGGTGTAGCAAACGCATTGTAGAATTCCTCTTCCATGATTCTGTAATCTGTATCACAAAATCAACACGGTTCAAAATCAACAAGATTCACACGAAATATGAATTCAAACGAAATCACTTGGAGCGAAATTATCAAACTCAAGTGAAATCTGAATTGGTGCGGAATAAGGTCTTTCAAACGAAATATCTATTCCACGCGAAAATACTCACATGAAATTACGATTTGATACGAAATAAGATAATTTCGTATGAAATAAGGTAATTTCAAATGAAATCACACTTTGGAGCGGAATTAAAACTAATTTCGTGCGGAATTAGGTAATTTCGTGTGAAACGGCTCAAACGAAATTACACTTAGAAGCGAAATTAAGAATTTCAAGCGGAATTATGTAATTTCGTTTGAAATCAAGCTGTAATTCCGTACGAAATATTGCTGACATCATCATTTTCGATCTGTGTTTCAAGAGAAATTATGAATTTTATCAATTTTAGATCAAATTTAAGTCCAATTCTTTCAAGGATTTGTTAAAACACTGTTTCGCATGACATGTATGAAATTCAATCCATTTTGACCGTGAAATCTTGCGAATTTTATAAAAGAAGGTGTAGAAGACAGATTTTATGGCTGTTTTGGCAAGAACTTTTCAACCTGAGCTCTGATACCACTTGTAGGATCGTATTCAGACCCAAACGAGTCAATTAGAAGAGTTCTTATCAATTCAAGAGGCGGAAACGTATGAATTGACTTGGAAAACAGCTTGATTCACACTTAATTGTCTTGTTTTATTGATATAACAAGTTTCCAGATCAGTGGATACGTCGGCAGCACTTCGGTACCGGAATTACAAAAGTTACAAATGATTTCGCATGAAAGGGTTTATATAGAGGTGGGGATTTCGCTTGAAAGTGTCAAGTGCCATTTCAAGCGAAATAGCTAATGGTGATTTCGCTTGAAAGTGTCAAGTGCCATTTCAAGCGAAATTAGCTCAAACACATACATACCCTAGAATTCTCGTGCAACGTGCCCTGATCTAACAATTCTAGTACAAGACTCGATACAAGACGAAGTCGACAGACGCATGCACCAACAAAAAATAATAAAATTACTCTTAAAATGTATGTAATGATTAAAATACATATAATAAATGATAAAGTTATCCTAAATATAAAAATATATAAATAAAAGATTGTTTATTAGGAGTTCTGCGAGTTCTGTAAATATTTATGGTTCTGAAATGATCCTCACCCTATATATATATATATATATATAATGTAAGTTTCTATAGAAAACCCACTTTTATTTAGAAAACTTGGGAAACTCTAACCTCCCGATGTTTTTTTTTTTTTTTTTTTAATTTTACTCATGTTATATACATGTTTTTAAGGGTTTTGGGTAAAAAAATCAAAAAAGCGCCGAGTAGATATTTTTAAAAAAGATAAACAAGTTTTGGTGTAACACATGTTACAAATATGTCAGATGAATGTAACATATGTTACACCAAAACTTGTTTTTTTTTTTTTTAAATATCTACTCGGCGCTTTTTTGATTTTTTTTGCCCAAAACCCTTAAAAACATGTATATAACATGTATAATTTTTTTCAAAAAAAAAAAACATCGGGAGCTTTGAGTTTCCCGGGTTTTCTAAATTAAAGTAAGTTTTCTATACATCCTTCCCCTATATATATATATATATATATATAGGGGTCCGCTAAAATAAAAACCACCTCCAGTTGTAAGAACCGCGAGAACTACACCGTACGGGGCGAGTTGGACCAAATTTTTTTTCATAAACGTAGATGCTTGTATTATAAACACATTTGTAAAAAAAAAATAAAAAAAAATGTCGTGTGTGTAGTTTTGAGCACCACAAGTTTGTGTTTATGGGTACCGTAAGTCCAACTCGCCCCGGATCAAAAAGTTCTCATGGTTCTTACAACTGGAGGTGGTTTTCATTTTAGCGGTCCCCTATGTATATATATATATATATATACATACATATATATATATTTAGATACATGTAAACGTCGAGCGGTCGTAATAGTATTCTCGCGTCTCGTGGGTAATTATCAAAATAATTATATAGTAATACGCTTGGTATAATTGACTTTCGTTTGTTTGTTAACAAAATGACTCGGTTAATAGTATGTTTGAAGATAATACAATAACGCGTTGTATTCCGTTTAGATGTTTGAAATAAATATAACTAATTATATTTACTTTATAAATTGTGTCGAGTCGTAGACGTTGGAAATGAGTATGACTAGTTAGTTTTATTTTACATAATTGTTGAACACTAGACGTTTGGAATAAATATAAATAATTATATTTATTCTATAAAGTTTTCCGAGTTTCGTTATCTTGTAAACCATTTTTGTCAAAGCGTTATAAACGCGTTTTTGTGAGTTACAAAGTGTCGTCAAAAATAAATATACACTTATATTTATTTGTATAAAATACTTGAATCCCAATAGGTGTCGTTTTTAGAATTCTAGACGCGTTTCATATTATGGATTTTTACGAAAAACGGGCAGAGTTTCCTCTGTTTTTAGGATAACCCGACAATCAAATTGTCAAAATATTTGTCAAAACTCAACAATTTAAACGCCATTACATATTTTTATGTCACGTGTCGGCTTGGTCTATATAACATTTTGTACACACTTGATAATATATACAAGTCTGATATATTTATATATATTTACTTTTACGATGATATGCCGATCCGGTTTGAGCTCGGTACACGCGATAAAACTAACATTAATATAACTATAAACATTTTAACGCGTCCATTAAATTTTACCGTGTCTTGTGTTGACCATAGCTGACCACGTTGACCGGGTTTGACCCGAGTTGACTAAGTTGACCGGGTTTGACCGTGCTGACCGAGCTTGACAGTGTTGACCAGCCTTTGACCGTGTTGACCCGAGCACCAAAACTGACCCGGTTTGACCAGTTGACTCGAACCTAAATCTGACCGTGTTGATCGGGTTTGACCCAGGGGCGGACCCACGTTAAGCAGAACGGGGTCCCCGGACCCCAATCTTTTTATAAAAAATAGTAGAAACGGTATATAAAATTTTCTATGGACCCCATAAAATAATTTTGTTGGACCCCATAACAATAAAAGTGAGCCTGGTGCATTGGTAAAACCCCTTGTTTACACACAAAAGGTCCCGGGTTCAATACATGTTCCTTTCGTTTTTTTGTGTTTTTTTTTAAACTTGACTTTAAAATTGGATATTCTAATAGCTGAATGTGTAGTAAATGAATGTATAGTAAATGAAACTCGTAGTTTAGTTATGATATTGTTTTCTACTATGTTTCTCGACCCGATCCGAACAACGACCGATCCAAAAAATTTAACACCGGAAAAATAGGACCCCATTGTCCAAAAATCCTGGGTCCGCCACTGGTTTGACCCAACTCGAAAACCTGAGTTGTTGACCATTTTGACCACAGTTGACCCGAACATGAACCGGGTGAACCGGAATTTGAATAACCACCTCCATTGTCGCACTGTCACCACCCAACCCTTGAAATCACCTCCGTCGTCCTACTATCGTCATCACGGCTGCACCACTGCTACCTTTTTACACAGCCGCCGTCACCCCTCGCCGCCTTCACCTTCCACCGTTGCCGGTCACCATCGAGCCTCCCCATTACCTGATACAACAAGCACTAGCCAACAGAGCCGTGGTTCTACAAAGATTCTGAAAAAAAAAAAGAAGAGGAGTTATAAGGCTCACTAGGGTGAAACCCTTGTTTTCGAGGCTTCTGGAGTTAAAACTGCTACATCCGTCACTTCAATGAAAAAACGGAGGCCGGATTCACGCTCAGAAGGCTCAATTTGAAGAGGGGGTGTACGCTATGGTTCCGCCGGAGAAATCCACCATTACAGCCGCTGTCCGCGATCGTCGGCCGTCACCGGAGCTACGCCGTGCTCCGCCGCACCGTCGCCAGCTTCTCTGGACGGAGTCCGGCTGCCGGAACTCGGCTGCCGGAACTCGGCTGCCAGAACTGAAGAGAGAGAGAGGGGGTAGGTAGGTGTGGATGAGGTTTATGAAAAAAAAAAATGAAGTGTGGAGTGGGTTAAAGGAGTCTTTATATGTAGGGTTTGTGGAGTGGGTTAGGCCTAGAGCCCATTAGCATGTTCCTAGTCTTTGTGGTCCAAATGCATTTTCGAAGAGTTGTTTTGAACCCAGACTTTGTGTAACGTCATAAAATGTCATTTTAGGATCAAAATGTGAAAAATAGCGTCGGAAGTCGATGTTTGACGCGTTCGTTCGTTGATTGCGTTATACTTGCGCAAAATGCTTCGGTTATCATTTCTTATCCGTTTTTCGATCCGGTTTCAACTGCGAATATTAAAATTTGATTATGAAGCTAAATGTATCATAATATTTAAGTTTTGAAGGTAATACTCGAGTCCGATGCTTTCGTTTCTTTGCTGGTGCGTTCATACTGTCGTGTTTTTCGTTCACGTATGCGTTTTGTGCCGTTCGAAAGCATTATAATTTCGCAAAAACAAATTCATGTGCATAAAATATATGCTTAAAATTCGTATTTTTTGGCGGTGTTAGGATTTCGTCCGGTGTCAATCCGTTACCGTTAAATGTTCTGCCGTTTTTCCCGCAAATCACCATTCGCGTACTGTAAAGCCGGATAGACATTCCTAGGCATACCAAGGCTTATTTAAGTTAGTTTTCATTTTAAAACACTACTTATTATCGTCTTAATGTCTGTTTTGCATGTCATTATAAACCAGAAAATGCTAGTTGTCACACACGACTTCAGATTTCATCGCCGGAAACCTGCAACTCGTCGGAAAGCTCGTCGGACGCTTCATAAATTCTCTGAACGCATTCCTTGCATGATGCCTCGCTCCAAGGACGCATCCCGTGGCCATGTATCCCTTTTCGGTTTTGCTTGAAAGACTCATCCCATGCTTGAAAGTCTCATCCCATACATGATGCCATGTTCGAAGGGGACATGAGCTGGCTATTTTCGTAAGTCATTTTGGTCTTTGGCCATTTTGGTAATTTTCCCTTAAAAACTACCCCCTCTTCAATTCTCTCTCTCTAACACCGACCACCTCACACTCTCTCTCTCTCTCACTCACAACCAAACCCCCACCATTGCGTGTTCAATCGAGAAATATCTGATAAAGGGGTGACGACTGAGTTTGAAGGTAAACTATAAAGAAATCTAAAGTTCAATTGAGATTGAGTCACTGTTCTTTAGTTGAAGGTAAATATGATATTCAATCGAGATCTAGCAGCTGTAGCACTAAATAACTTCACGATAATATAGGCCGCTAAAATGAAAACCACCTCTAGTTGTAAGAACCATGAGAACTACACCGTACGGGGCGAGGTGGACCAAATTTTTTTTTCATAAACGTAGATGCGTGTATTATAAACACATTTGTAAAAAAAAATTCAAAAAAAAAATGTCGTGTGTGTAGTTTTGAGCACCACAAGTTTGCGTTAACAAAACTACACACACGACATTTTTTTTTTTTGAATTTTTTTTTTACAAATGTGTTTATAATACACGCATCTACGTTTATGAAAAAAAATTTTGGTCCACCTCGCCCCGTACGGTATAGTTCTCACGGTTCTTACAACTGGAGGTGGTTTTCATTTTAGCGGCCTATATTATCGTGAAGTTATTTAGTGCTACAGTTAACTAAGAAATTTTGTTTTGCATGTGTTTTCCCTTTTCTTTAACCTCCTTCAGTTGATCTTCTTGCAAGTTTTATCTGAATTTTACTTCTATAAGATTTTATGTGGCTGCTTTTAAAAAATTGAAGGTAGTGAAGCAATACCTTGGGTTTTTCCTACCAATCATATTGTCTGCTACAATAAGTCAGATGACCAGAACCAGAACTGTTTTAAAGACATTTTTTTAGTGAAATTCTCTTAAATGTAGCGAACTGACATTCATTTCTATCTTTCATGTAGATATATTCGTAACTCTAGATTTTGTGTGAAAAGATCAATGGCATGGTGCTGCTCAACGCTGGTGGATTCTTGTTGAGGTTCTGTTATGCTTATGTAGAACTAGGGGTTGGTGGTGGTGGCTGTCACAGTGGGGGTGGGGGTGGGATTTGGTGGTGGTGGCGGTGGGGTTGGTTGGAGAGAGAGGGAGGGGGAGAGGGAAGTGAGATAGAAACAGAGAGGGTAAATTACATTTTGAGTAAAACACCCATATAGTTCTTGTGGTTTTGTAAAATAACACCTATAGTTGTAACACCCTTAAAAATTTCTATTCGAATTTAACAATAATTCATATGATTTATATCAGGGATGACCCAATTTAAAACATAAGTTTCAAAAGAACAAAGTTTTAAAGTAACAAGCATTAGCCAACTACCGACTAATTAAAACATCCATAAGTTGTTTAGCAAAAGATTTACATTATAACTTTGTTTAAACAGAATTGATTTATGCGGAAGCTTCAAAAGTTGTGTTCGGTTCTTCAAAAGATAGCTTGACCGTCATCCGTGATCTTTGAATACCTAAAAGCTGAAATGTTTACACTAAACATTAGTATTAGAATACTTAGAAATCATACATATTCGAAACTACGTCTAATACGAATTCGAATTATCAAGAAATACAAAATTTTATCATAACCTATAAAGCTCTACCGTAACTTACGGTAGATACCGTAAGTTACGGTAGGTTCTATGAAATTCTGGTTCCACCGTAAATCAGGGGAAACCCACCGTAAGGCTTTGGCCTCCACCGTAAGTTACGGTGGTACCGTAACTTACGGTGGCCTCTGCACATACATGTCTTGACTGATTTGTTGGTTTTACCCAAACAATTCCTTGAAATTTTCATTCTAACAACCCAAAAGGCTAAATTCTTGTAATTTGATGTGGCAATCATCAATCGATAACAATTACAATCTATCATATTACGAAGCAATACCCATGCTTTATTCGATTATTCGACCCGTTTGGCTCACCTAAGGAATCCTCCATTTTTTGATGACTACCAAAGAGGTCTAACCAATTACTTGGCCTATCACTCGAACTAGCGAACATTATCGTTTAATTCCAAGTCGACTTTTATTCACAAATCAATTACATATATACTAAATATCAAAGTTTACTCAATTGTAACTAATCAAGTTACATACCTTCAAAGTAGGCCTTTCAAACGTGGTTCGCCACCCGCTTGTCCGCTTGACGCTCCTGCGCCTGTTCCTATAGAGTTCATTTATGATATATTTAGAACTCTCTTTAAATCATAATTCGCATAATACACCAAAACATCATAATTATGCGTTTAAACTTGGAATTTCAGTTTTAAGCCTTCTTAGAGGCATTTCAACAAACACTTTAAGGGCAGATTTTTACATGATTAAACATCAAGTCTCTAGTTTATCACTTAGCCCAAATTTCACATCATTCAACCATTTTACATGATTGTTAACTTCTAAATTTCTGAAATCACTTCAAAATTGTCAAATTACACTAGATCAACACTCTATTTCCTAGTGTTCATCAAATTACTCATAACACACTAATCACCTACAATGGTGTTCATAGGTTTCACTAAATTTCACATGATTTCAACTTGTATTTGTCTAGGGTTTGTCCCTAGACACTATAGTTGTTCCTAAATCATCATAAGACACACATGCAACCATAATTTCAGATTTTTCCCAATTCATGAGAATTTCGAGTTGAGAGATTTCTCAAAATTTTACATACCTTGTAATCCCCTTGTGATGAGGATCAGTAATCTATGTTTGGATTTTGATTTGGGACAGAATTTGGCCTTCAATTGACTGATTTTATGGATGTTTAGAGTTTGAGAATGTGGGTGTCGCCCCCTGCTTCTTCTTGATCGACCAGACACCTCTATTTGGGGTGTTTGGTTTATTTTTATTTGTTTCACCTAATTTAGTTTCAATTTTAACAACTAAGGCCCCTCTACTTTGTTCAACTTATAGCTTTGTAGCTTTTAACCCTATTATAAGCTATTTCTAGACTTGTAACTAACTAGGTTAAAATTCCTAGTTAGTAAATTCTCGTTTATTTATACTTTATAATTCTAATATAAAGTTTTATATTTTCGGGGTGTTACAATAGTCCCCAACTTTTGGAAATTACACCGGTGCTCCATGTGGTTTACTTGTTTCTTGGATGGTCCCTAGAGTGGATAGGGGTAAGTTTTCTCAGTTAAGTTAGTGGGTGTGAAACGACCTTAATGCCCTTACTGGTTAAAAAAATATTTAAAGATAAGTTAACACAATTGGGCCTCGCCCCACCCCTACCATCACCTCACCCCTTCTCTCTCTTTCTTTTCTCTCCTATTCTTTATCTACAATAACAACTAGAACCCACTATCTCGTTCTTTTTCTTCATCTTCTTAACCCCACCTAGCAGCACTGTCCACCACCGATTCCGCTTACCGTCGAACCTACAACACCGCCATACATCACCACAACAGCATCACTAGCCACAACCTTTTAAAATTGGAAGTCGGGGTGAGGTGGTGGCGGTGAGTTGCAGTTGGCGAAACAAACCTTACAGAACAAACCATTACAAACAAAATCAAAAACGATCTGTAACAACGGAAGTACCCTGTAGTAGCGGAAGTGTTGACAACCACCCCACCTCCGGTGAAGAGTTCCGCTACACCCACCACCTCCGATGAATAGTTTCGTTATAACCTCCACCCACTACAAAAAAAAGCCATCTAGTGGCACACATTTTTAATGGCATTTAGGTTTTGTGCCACTAATTTTTGTTTTTAATAGCACTTTAGGTATTTAACACATACATTTAGCGGCATTTAACTTTTTTGTCACTATTCAAGGCTTTTAGTGGCATTTTGCATATGCCACCAAATTTTTCTATATGTTTTAATGGCACTTTGCCTGTGCCACAAAAAAAATTTGAACAACTCGTTTAAGATTTTCACCATTTCCCTCTATGAAACCTAAAAATTTCCCTAGAAATTTCTTTTTCTCTTTCAACCAAATATCAATTTCCCTCCCCAAATCATTTCATATTCCCGCTCATTCCCTTAACCCCTCATCGATTTCTCTCTGATTGTCACCAAAAAACCAATTTCCCCCCTCTAATGTACTTTATTTTGTTTTTGCAGTCGACCAATGGAGGAGGATGCTATGCACCGGTAAGTACTTTTGGTTTGATTTTATAGCTTGATTTTAGTTAGAATTTCATTTTTTTTAAATTATGCATCTGATTTTGAATGGTTGAAGTGTTTGGTAATAATTGTTGCAGACCACGAATGAGGAGGAGTTCAACACTGGGTCTCTCTCTGTGTCTCCGTCAATTACAAGTAAATTGTCCTTGTTCTACTATATTTCGTCATTGCTATTCCTAAATCATATCAGTCCATCGCCTTTTGCAGGTTTCTTGAAGCAAAATTCCCGTTCACATGTTTATTTTTGCAACCTCTTCTCCTCGAGGACTAGAAAAAGTGCGAGACGGTGGTAAAATTCTTCAACTAATGGTGAGTTGCTTGGTCTCGTTTTATTTTGGCAATATAAAACCTTTAAATTCATAATCTTGACCAACCTTGTGACCAAATTGAAACCAGTATTATCTTGTTATATTTAGGTTGTTACATGAGATTGGAATAGTAGTATTATTTGTTTTAATTGTTTAACTATTTCTCAATCATATCGCTATGATTCTATCACTACAAGAAATTCCAGCTATAGTGGCCACACCTTTAGCGACGAGTCCCGAAAAGACAATCTGACGGTTGATGTTTCAAAGGTTATTAAAACCTTGGGCGGGCTATAGACTCACTCCTTCCCTCCCAAATCACACCAGTGCCGCCTCCTCCAAACCCTCAATTGACGTCGCACCACCTCGCCGGACCACCTCCTCAGTGCCGCCGTACCGCCTCGCAGGTCCACCTCCTCATCGCCGCCGCACCACCTCGCCGGTCCACCTCCTCAGCGCTACCGCACCACCAGGTAATCTTGTTTCCTTTGATTATCTCTAATTAGTATTATATATTTACAAAATTCTTAAGTTAAGAGTAGTATAGTAGGTTATTGTGTGAATGTCAAGTAAGAAAGAGCTTAGTTAGAGGTTCATTGCTGCATTTTTTTGATAACTAGGTTTAGAGAGTAGTTGAAGTGTGTTGGTGTTTGGGTTTAAAGAGTAGTTGTAGGGATGGATACTTCAAAATTCCAAGTTGGTTCTGTATCTTGTTTATGTTTGATTGGATTTGTTGATTGATATTGTAGACTGATGTGGAGTTTTTTTGTGCAGCGTTCGGGTTTAATGTAGAGACGGTGCAATATAACAATATAAGTTTCAAGTTTGGGATCTCGGTATGTTTGAGTGTTTGCTAATTGTTATCGAGTTGGATTTGTTATTATTTTCTGTATTTTTTGAATTGTTCTTTTAAAAGAAAGAGTTAGTAAGTCATATGTTTAGACCATAGTTGGCAAAGGCGCAAAGGGTGAGCCTTGTTCTTGTGATCTATGTGGCTTAGGATAATATACGTAAGATGATTTCTCACTTTTGATTTGTTTTTTCTTTTGTTTATTATACTTGTGTTGTAAATTTCTGATATCTAGGTGTAGATAAAGATTATTAGAAAGTGTAGACAAGGTGTTCGACGTTATGTCTGTGTGAGAAAGTTCATTTTTTTTTACAGTTTTGGTAGTAATACCTTTGATCTGATGAGTTACTAGGTCCGCCCGCTACTGTCAACATATACGGCTACATGTAAGTTCAGGACCTATCCGGGTTCAAAGTCAGATTCGATTCCGATTCAAAACCAAGTTTAGTTTCCATCCCGGATTTTATTGTGCACCTCCATTTACATGTGGCCAACAATGTTAGAAAAGCCCAAAACAGTTAGAATAGGTCCCTAATAATTTATTGGAAGGCCCCTGCCCAGCAAAATTGCCCCACTCAAACCTCTTGTGAAACTGCTTTCCTCTTCTACCTAATTGTGCAGTACTATAAAAATCTCATTTAAACTCCCACCATCATAAACAAGAAAGCTACATGTGATTAAGTGTGTCAAACCATAAAATGTGAGTCTGAATTGATATTCTCTTTTTAATTTCCTTAGAAGTTAGAACATAATGTTGATGTGTTAATAATAAGTGTTATGATAATATGTACATTTGTAGAAATGGAAAATGTCACTTTTTTTTTTAACCAAAATGTAATGAAAGTCTGTATATTGCATGTTCGATTTGATATGCAATCCAAGTGTTTGATATACTGCACCTAGGCATAGCAAAACAAATGGGTCAGGTCTGGTTGGGTTGAGTGGCAGGTCAGATTGGGTTTGGGTCAGAGCAGGTCAAATTAAAAATGGATTTAATATGGTTTGGCTTAGAACGGCTCATCAGCAAAATAGGTTCTGGTTAGAATTGGTTCTCACAAAATAAGTTCTAGTCAAAACAGGCCGTTTTAAGAGAATATGATTTACATCATTTATGCAAGTCTGATTTGTATAAATCATAAGACAACACATCCAAAGTTTATATTCATCTGATTACTCTTCTTTACATCCACGAATTTCAAAGGAATTTCAAACTTAAAACTATAGAGTATTGATAAGGGAACAATCAGTTCAGATTATTATATTTAAGGGATGTTTACATATAGAATCTCATTCATGACTATAGAATTTATAGATTTTTTTATTTTTTTAGATTTTTTTTTATTTTTTAGAATCTTTTTAGATTTTTTTTAGAATTTTTTTAGATGGGAAGGTATTTTGTAGGAGATGGAACAAGTATGGTCAGGTACACATTCTGCACTTGAGGGTTTTTTTACTGTCACTAGATATTATGATTCGAAGACTTTTTTTATCAAGTTTGTACATGATACAATGTGAGAAGATAGTGGAGTCAATCTGCTGAGTATCTCGCAGATCTGTGACAAGAAGTTTACTGCACACTTTAATGACCAAGAGTGTCTGATACTCAAACCGGGATTTGTCATCCCTGAAGAGTGGGTTCTGATGAGGGCGCCGAGAGAGAACGATCTTTATGTTCTGGATATGAGCATCGCGACTACTACAGATAACAAACCGCAGTGCTTTGTATCTAAGGCAACTCAAAAGGAATCAATTTTGTGGCACCGTAAAATGGCCCATATCCATTTAAGGAAAATGAATCATCTTATGCATAATAATATGGTCGAAGGTGTCAACTTAAAGAATTTCCAACTGGGCGACGAGTGCATTAGCTGCAAGAAGGGGAAACAAACCAAAAAGTCGCATCTAAGGAAACTCTTAAACTCGATTAACAAGCCACTGGAGAGACTTCACATGGATCTTTTTGGTCCTGTGAATGTGAAGAGCATTGAAGGACATCTGTATTATCTGGTGGTTATAGATGATTATTCAAGATTTTCTTGGGTACTGTTTCTGGAGACTAAAGATGAGGTTTTCACAAGTTTGATGAAGTTGTTCAAGAAGATGGAGACTCAGTACAAAAATCCGATTAGACGAATCAGAAGTGACAATGGTACTGAATTAAAAAAAACAACAAAATGACAGAATTTTGTGACGAAAAGGGTATCTTGCACGAGTTCAGCGCTCCGTATACTCCACAATATAATGAAGTAGCAGAACGAAAGAATCGAACGTTGATCAAGGCTGCTCGTACTATGTTAGCAGATTCAAAGGTCCATGTGAGCTTCTGGAGCGAAGCAGTAGCCTCTGCATGTTACACCCTAAACCGAGTGTTGACCGTCAAGTCGCACAATAAAACATGTTTTGAGTTGCTGATGAACCGGAAGCCAAATCTGAAGTACCTTGAACCTTTTGGTTCACCGTGCATAGTTATAGATCCAGATGGCAAATTCGGGTTAAAGATTTTGGAAGGATACTTCATTGGATATACTAGTCCACTCCGACGGGTATTTGTACCAACTCTCAAATGGATAATTGAATCTCAACATGTTGAATGCCAGGGGTATTCTATGCCAGTTCAAAAACCTGGTGTTGTGTGGATGTTTGACTACGATGGGTTGTGGAATTCATTCGAGCTTCCAGATGAACAATCGGATGATGAATTGGTGAAACTATTTAAGCAACATCTGTCTTCATCACAAGAACTAGAGCCAAGACTGATGGTGGTTACTGACGATCATTTAGGAGGTGCAAATGATTTGGAAGCTGGCCCTAGACAAGCTCAGAATGATTCTCAAACTCAGACAACAGAAACAGTTGCTCCAGCAGAAAATGCTCCGGCCACAGTGGTTGACAACACAAATGATTCTGATTCAGAAAGTCCTACATTTGATCAGGGATATACTGACTCTGAGGGGGAGCAGATCCAACTTGAGGTTCGTTCAAACGAAGTCATTCAAGATGCAGAGCAGAATGTTACAAATCAAGAGAACGAGGTGATAGTTTCAGATGAGGTGATGCCACGGACACTTTCCTATCACCCTGAGGAGTTTTTCATAGGAGAGCTTCAATCTGGTGTTCGAACCAGACGACAAATTGATTAGGGCCTTTTGTGCTTTTACACTAATATTGCTCCATTACAAAACGATTTTTCTCTCAAGTGTTTTATTTCGCAGGTTGAGCTGAAAACTTACAAGGAAGCACTGACGGAGGAATCATGGGTGAATGCGATGCAAGAAGAACTTGGTCAATTTGAGAAGCTAGGGGTGTGGAAGTTAGTCGACTTACCCGACGGCCACAGAAAGATAAACACAAAGTGGGTTTTTAAGTGTAAGCGAGATGATATAGGAGTCGTTGTTCGTAATAAAGCTCGCCTAGTCGTTCAAAGTTTCAGTCAGCAACAAGAAATTGATTTCACCGAAGTGTATGCCCTAGTTGCTCGACTTGAAGCTATTCGAATCTTTCCCGCATTTGCATTATGGAAAGGATTTAAAGTATATCAGTTAGATGTAAAATCCGCGTTCTTATACGGAGAGGTGAAGGAAGAGGTGTATGTCGGTCAGCCACCGGGCTTCACTGAACCTATCCACAAAGATAAGGTTTACCTTCTCGACATAGCCTTGTACTGGTTGCACCAGGCCCTGAGAGCCTGGTACGAGACGCTCTCTCAGCACCAGGAGGGAAGGTAGATGCAACTCTCTTCACAAAAGAAGCTGGTGGTCATCTTCTGATCGTACAAATTTACGTTGATGACATTATTTTCAGGTCTACCAATGATAAGCTCCATAAAGAATTTGAAAAAGTTATGAAGCAGAAGTTCGAAATAAGTTCAATGGGCGAAATGAAGTTCTTCCTCGGTTTGCAGGTCGATCAACTGCCAGAGGGGATCTTTATTCATCAAACAAAGTACGTTCATGATGTGTTGGAGAAATTCAGCATGTCAGGGACCGCTGCAAGTTCAACCCCATTAGCGACCAACCACGGTATCAATCTGGATCTCACGGGAGAGAACGTTGACGAAATGTATATTGGTCGATGATTAGTTCGCTTATGTACTTAACCACATCAACACCTAATATAATGTACCCAACTTGCCTCGTAGCCCGATATCAGTCAAGTCCGAGAGCTTCTTATCTCACAATCGTGAAAAGGATCGTGCGCTACTTGAAAGGAACTCCAAGCTTAGGGTTGTGGTACCCCAAAGATGGCGAGTTCAGACTTGAGCGCTACTTAGATTCAGATTTCGCTTGCTGCAAAATCAATTCAAAGTCTACAACTTCAGGCTGCCAATTATTCGGTCCACGACTGGTAACTTGGCAGAGTAAGAAACAAACCACAGTCTCCCTCTCAACTTTCTAAGCTGAGTACGTCTCAGCTATCAATTGCTGTTCATAGATTCTGTGGATTCAATAGCAAATGAAGGACTATGGTTTGCAATTTCTTACCTTGCCTATTTTTGTAGATAATGAGGCTGCAATAAATATCACCAAAAACCCAGTTCATCACGCTAAAACAAAACATATTGAGATTCGACATCACTTCATCCGTGATTGTTACGAGAAGAAGTTGATTTGAATTGAAAAAATCCACATCGACGAACAAAAGGCTGACCTTCACACTAAACCTTTTGATAAAACACGTTTTCAATATCTTTTGAAACTTAACGGTATGATGCTGTTGTCGTTAGGGGGAGACATTATTGGTGTTGATGAAGAATCCAGTGCAGGGGATGTTGGGAAGCAATCTGCATTGGTTTGTCACATTTTTAAATGTTTTGGTCTTTAGGGGGAGAAAATGTAAAAATACAAAAACGTTAAAAAAATGTAAAAAATACAAAAACAATAAAAAATGCAAAAAATATAAAAAATATAGAAAAAGACAAAAAGAGTTAGTGTAAAAAGAGGAAATGATAGTACATCAGCTAGACTGTCACGGTACGCTAAAGATTTGGAAAGTTAAAAAGCGTTAAACGGTCTCACTGATGATGTGCCAGTAGGTTTTACACATTTAGTAGACTGAATTCGGGATATAAACCTAAATTCAATATCTTGCTTATCTCGTGGGGAACATCTCTCGGATATATGGGTAACCCCCGAAATCTTGTTTGAAAGATTACCTAATTCTGAGATACTAGGTCTTTATACTTAGTGATATCTAGGGTATTATACCAGGACTTCTGATTTTGCGTCAGCAATGGCTTAGTCCTCATATAATACTTTACGCGCTTTAATAAAGCTTTCCCTCAGCATAAAAATTGATTAAACATCAAAAGATACAAATCAAGTGTTGTTGTAAAAAAGATCCCTAAGTGGGACACACCTAAAGTCGAGCCATCGTCTCTCTGACTAAATGGAAGTTCTAACCTGAGCTCTCATGGTCTCGCACTACCTAGAGAATAGATATCATTATAGTATATTCACCTGTAAGACTGAATATGGAGAATCTGGATACGAGAGTATATTCTGAGGTGGGACACGCGAATAAGTTAAGTGCTTAAGACATTAATCCCGTATCTTGAACCAGTTGAACTCTGTGTGAGAATTTAAGTGGATCAGTATACTGACAATCTAGGTGAATCGTTTAGAACTTGGTGTGTTTATAAGCTCAACGGTGCTTTTGACTCGTCGGTAGCTGATATGATCCTCTAACACAACTCACAAAAATATGTCTGTAAATAGCTTGTTATTTCATTTTCAGATTAAAAATCCAAAAAGATTTTCATTGTGTTTTAATATAAAGTTTTTTAAAATACAAAAAGATATTATTTAAGCGTTATTTTCGACAAACCAAGGTTGGAAAGCTGATCTTCAGATTCTGAGATGCAGAGAAAGATCCTGAATAGATTGGGTGGGAGTTTATCTGAGAATGTCGGAAAACTGAAAAGTTGAACAAGTTCATTAATTTGAAACTTGTATTTTTTTGAAAAAGTTGAAAATTTTGATCGGTTCGTAAATCGGGTCAACCAAGGTCATTAACTTGGACTTGGTCAACAAATCGAGTAATCAGGGTCATTAACTTGGACCTGGATACTTGAGTGGATGTTGAAATCTGATAAAATTGGAAAATATTTGAAAAAATTGAAAAGTTTTGAAATTGCAAAGCCCATCCGGACGGATGGAGAAAAAGTCCATCTAGAGCAAATTGCTCATCCGGACGGATGGACTTGGGAGGTATAAATAGCCCATCCGGACAGAAAAGGTTCATTCGAACCATATATTTTCCCATCCGGACATACTATTTTCTCTCAAATTTTTCACTCAAAATCTAGCCGTTACGCTGCCAAAATTTCTTCCTGAGGGTGTTGGTCAGCACAACATCCATCATGGTGAAGGTAAGATTTCAAAATTTCATCATTTAATGCTTCAATTTGACATTCGCTTAGCCAATACTCATAAAACCTTAGATCTAGGTTGTTTTAGGAAGTTTTTCATAAAATTGATCAAGGAATACATCTAATCGGCACATTATGTGAGAGATTTAATCTTCAATTTGATAAAATTCAACAAATTTATAAATGATTCATATGAATGTTCTTCAGTTTGCTCATCCGGATGAGGTTCCGGATGAGCGCATTCGGACAAAAGTGGTGTTTCAATCTGAACAGTACGTGTTTGTGTCCATCCGGATGGAATGGAATTGCCCATCTGTAGAATGTCCACCCGGACCATTTGCGTTTTGTGTTCATCCGGATGGAATGAATGTTGTTGAAAGTTAAATTTTTTTTAAGTGTTGAAATTTTCAAAAATGCAAAACTTTCTCGATATACGTGCAATATCTGATGATGTTATTTTTGCAGGCTAAGAGCTCGGATTTTAACAACAAGCACAACATTGTTATGTCTTAGATAAAAAGTTACCGAAGATGGGTCCGTTCGAAGAAATGTTGAAGTTTATTGAAGATAGCAGAATTCATAAGGCGTTAACGGATCAACATAAATGTTACGAATCGCATGTTAGAGCGTTTTGGAACAGTGCATACTACGAAGAAGATGATAAATCTATTCACTCTGTAGTAAAGATGAAAGATGCGAACGGAAAAGACATTGATGTGGCGGTAAAATTCACAGTTGGCGATATTCGAAGAGTCTTGGATTTTAAAGATAAAGACGAAGATCCAATCATCGTTTCTGAAAGATTATGCAAAGGTTTAGGGATGAGAATGGGCTACACTGGGTTTGTTAATGATTCAGCATACACAAAGTCGAAGTTGTCGAAGCCTTATAAGTTTCTTATTCATTCAGTGATACACGCGTTAGGCCACAGGAAGGGTGCTTATGACGAATCTGCAGATTATATCATTAACATAATCACTTGTTTGATTCTGAACAGACCGTACAACATATCACAAGTGATCTTCAATCACATGTTGGATAACATCAAAGGTGAACGTTTCTTGCAATATCCAATGTTTGTGCAGATGTTATTAGATGATCAAATTCCAAACTTACCAAAGGTTGATAGTGACGAGCTGAACTTAGATCATATGGACAACGAAACCTTGAAGAGGTTAGATGTGTATAGAGGAGTTGAAAAGGGCAAAGAACCAAAGTTTAGAAAGAAGTTTACTACAATAGAGAAAACGGATTATCAGGCCCCAAAAGATGACAAATGGAGGCATGATAATAGTGATTTTGATGATGAAACAAAGAAGATGGAGCAGTTTGTACCTAAGAAGACTAGGTGGTGGGTGAATAAAGACGAGAAGCAGAAAAAGAAAACTCCAACTCCACGAACACCAAAAGCTGTAACACCTAAAGCTGCACCAAAGAAGAAGAAATCACCACCACATTAGGTCGATGAACCAGATGTTGTTCCTCCTGAAAACATTGATGTTACTGTTGCAGGTGATGCAGTTGCAGATGAAATAATAGTTGATCAAGTCATGAATATTGTAGCTGATCAAGATGCTGCGAAAGCTACTCAGAATGTTGAAGCTGCAGCAGGTGGTGTGAAAAGCGACAAAAACATTGAAGCTATGAAAGAAACTCTGGTTGAAGGTGAGGTGCATATGGATTCAAGTGAAACTGAAAGTGACATAGAGGTTACAAAGATGGCACTAACATCATATGTTAGCGGCAAATTCAGAATGAAAGGTCCTACAAGAAAAAAGAAAGGTTCTGATGAAGAAGATGCTACTTACGAGCCTTCAGCTGCTGAGAAAGAAAAGTTAAAGAAGACTAAAGGTTTAAAGAAGCTTAAAGCTCAGCCAACATGTGAAGTTTCGAGGAGACAGAAAGCCAGAAAAGTCACAACTTCTAATCCTGAACAGATTCCTGAGGTTGAAGTGACAGAAAATATTGAAGTAGAGATTCCTGTACAAAGTGAGTTTAGAATGGCTACACCTCTAGCGTCACCTATTCATGAATCAATTCCAGAAGTTAATGTATCAACTCCGTAACAACCGCCAAAGTTCGTTGAAGAGCCTGGTTCTACTACAAAGAAAGCTACAACTCCGATTCCTCAAAGTTCAGGTCAAAGTTTTCCGGAGATGCCTTCTAATCTTGGTCCAGGTCCAACAAGTTTGGAAGATGTCGGATTCTTCGGTGATGAAAGAGTTGATGGTATACTCAAAAGAGTTTCTGTGTTAGAGAAGGCAAAACCAGATACAGATGCAGAACTCAAAGCTACCAAAGAGAAGCTGATAAGTGTTGAAGCTGAAAATGTAGTGCTCAAGAATGAAATAATAGCTATACAGAATCAGATTGAAGATGTCAAAGCTGGTAACAATGCATTGAATGAAACAATTGATGAGCTGCTAGTTGAAAACTGCGATTTGAATGATGCTAACACGACAAGCAATGCTAATGAGATCTTGAAGAAAGAAATAGAAGATCTAAAAGTCAAAGATTAAAACAATTCGAAGCAAATATAGATGCTATATGCGGTCATTGAAGGTAGACTTGGAATAAATGTTCATGCAGCTTTCGATGAGATTGAAATCCGAAGAGCTGAGGCTTGGAGGATAGAGAAAGAACAAAAAAATGCTGAAGAAGCCGCTGAAGCATTAAAGGATGAAGGTTAAGGTGTTGTAGTCGATAAGGAAGAAATTATTGGATCCTCAAGTCAACAAGAGCAACAACAACCAGATGCTGAAGTTAATGTTGCAGATGTTCATGTTAATGTTACAGATGCTGGAGTTAACACTGCAAGAGCTATCGTTCTTGCACAACAGTTTATACGTGTCGGTGAGACGATAGATGTTCCTTATATTGAAGAAGAAACAAAGAGGCGTGATGAGATAAAACGTCGAAAAGAAAAGAAAAATGATGTGAAAGTTGACGAGGATGAAGAAGATGATAAAAAAGATAAAGAGTTAGAATATTGGTTTGATGATATTGATAATTATCATTGTAATGATGATGATGATGATGATGATGATGATCAAGGTGGAAATGGTGGTGCACTGATAGTGAGACAACCTGGTGGCAATCAAGTTAATGATTATCTCGATGATACTCAGAATGAGGAAAGAGAGGAAGAACTACCTAAGGCGTAGTCCACATCAGGTGCAAAGGATGATGATCTTCAAAAGGTATTCTCAAATACTCCTAAAGTTATATATCTTAGTCATGATGTAGAAGAGGGAGAATTAGTAGAAAATTGGACGAAAATTTACCCCTCTTTTTTTAACAGTGGTTAAAATCGGATTAAACTAACATATTTTGAAAATGTCATGGACAAAAATCGCACGATAAAATAATTTGAATAAAATGACAAATTTCTCCATATCTTAGGGATGAAAACGACAGTTTTACTCTTAACAATATATGAACCATGAGAGTATACGTTTCACTTTCATAATACTTACAATAAATCAATCAACTATGTGTCATCTTCACATCTCTATTCTCTGTTGACTATGTCCACATGATGCAAGACAGGTTATAAATGCCGACGAAACTAATTATTTCCAAATTCATGAAAATGAACTACATAATAATGAAGTGGCCTTTAATCATATGGATGCACAAAAGTTAATAAATCAAGTATCAATCAGTTCTGGATCCAACTAGGATGAAACTGGTTGATACGAGTGTTCATGCTTTTATGATGACGACAACTGATGTTGCTTCGCACTAGTTATGGACTAGGATGAGGTTTAACCCTAAATCAGTTATGCATATTAAAATTAACTAGCAATAACACTCGCGCGGCACACCGTAAATATAGAATGGATTAGTCTAAATGTTATGTTATGCGTTAATCATATGAAAACACACGTTTCGACGTATCTGATTTTGCTCAGTGTGACCTATATAAGGATTGCGATTGGATCAAAACGTAAAGTAAATCGAGTTTATACCGTACGATCAATAACGTATTATATGTGACCCGGCTCATATATGGAAAACATTAGCGGGTATAAAAGAAAAACCAACACATGTTATCAAAAGGGATTAATTAGACCTTTTGGAAAAAGGGAAACATAAAATATGACCCCACTTGGTTCGAAACAAAATTTATAAAACATACATTAAAAAGCACGAAAACAAGTTGTATTTGACCTGAGTTGTTTTCCAAAATAGTTTACGTTGAAACGTAGAACAACTCGAATTTGTAGCAAACGCATATAAAAAGATGCACGTAAATATTTGATCTGACCTGAATCTAGAAAACATTTACGTCAAAAATATATCAATCGAAACACGTACATATAATATGCATGTAATATAATTAGTTATTTGTATGTTAGTTTATATATTTGAAAGAAAATGAAAAATGGTTTAGGATTAGAAAGATGGAATTAAAGGTCTCTATGAAAGAGATTAAAAAAAAAAAATATCATATGGCGTTAATGTGGAAGATAGAGATACTAGAGATGTGTGATTTGAACTAGATGGATACCACAGCCCTTACTTATTGAAGTTGATTGAATGATCGATGTTGCGGTCAAGGATGGAGTTATCATGAGTGTTAGACGGGCTTGGACAAGTACCCAATTGGTATGCAGTTTGAGAGTGTGAGATGGGTTAACATCAAGTTTAGCAATGCAAAGATAACGAAACTCTTTAATTTACTTCCAAGGAAACCAAGTTCTCTTGACTAGGTATTCAATTAAATGCCTGAATCACAAGTGTGCTTTCTACACCAGAGATTATTAATTTACCAGTAAACTGTAATTTTGCTACCTGTGTTTAGCGGCCGCTGACACCCTTATTCTATATTTCCAAAAAAACTACAATCTTAGCCCCCCTCCCCCCTCCCCCAACCCACGCGTCTGGCCAATTGCATAAATGTACCCCCGAGGGGTAAAACTATAACATTGCCGAAGGGGTATTTTCGAAATCTTACCCTTATTATAATATATATTAAAACACATCATAAGTTACGGTACATGAAAACCCCTTAGTTTTAAATTTATTTATTAGAATGTCATTCACACTTACATAATTAGCTAATCTTTTATATCAACTTGATAATTTAATCAATTTTTAGTGGCATTTGTATGCATCACACAAGACACCTCTATTTTATGTTTTGACCACATAATTTTGGTTCTTACACTTTTGCCCCCTCAATTTTGTTTTTTTAATACTAATTTATATTTTCTCCCCTGAATTTTAATAAAGTTATCGAACGTACCCCAAACACTAATAAAGTTGTTTTTATGCTTTTTAAATCGTTTTACATCACAATCCCCGAATTTTAATAAAGTTACCACTTTAAATTTTTAACAAGTTTTCCATTATGATGTCATTTTTTTAAATGTTTCATCTTTTTATATATAGTTTCAAAGAATATTAAGGGTGCACATGAGTTATTTTTATCTACATTTTGATATTCATTTACGTAACGTTATTTTATAACCAGCCAGCTGTACTCCCTGTGCTTGAACAACCTATGCCAAATAACATCAATGCCACACCGCTGATAGCGATCACCAACACTGAAGTTGCGGCGTCTTAATGCCAGGGCCGGCCCTGAGAGTTAATGTACCATGTTCGAGCTCGAAAACACGTGCTTTTAGCCCTTAACGAAATTGGATATTGGACTCACTAAAGGTCTAAACCTAATGCCAATGGGCTAATAACTAATCTAAACCATAAAAATAGTTTTGTAAGTGGGCCTACGTTGGTGTTTGTATGAGTATACCCTATTAATTTATTTATTTTTACATTTACATATCGAAGGTTTAAAAAAAATGTGCCCTTCGAAATGTCGGGCCCTGGGGTGGTCCTCCCCGCCTACCTTCAGGGTCGGCCATGGTTAATGCGAAGAAATAAGACTGAAACATATAACATATAAAAAATATCTATGTCGATTTAGGACACTCGTGTTGCGACAAAATTGTTAAATGGAAAAAATAGGCGTAAAAACATTGAACCACACATGCACGTTGCGCCATGTTAATTCGCAAAATAACGTAAGTCGATGTAGGATTCGCCTGATGCGGCGAACTTGCCAAAGGGAGAAAATAGACACGTTGCGACATACCTGTCAAATGTAAAAAAATAGACCAAAAACGTTGAACCACAAACGCACGTTGCGACGTATTAACTCGCAAATTTTAGAACGAAACGTAAAATGAAAAACTTGCGAAAGATAAAAAGTATGGGGAACCAAAGTTGTAAATAAAAAAGTGTTGGGTTAAATTATAAAAGATGAAAAGTTTTGGGTTAAAAGTAAACAAATAAAGAGGGTTAAAATACAAAAGATGAAAACATTTGGGTTAAAAGTGAAAAATCACAATTTTTTTTTAAAACACCCCATGTTTAAGGCACAATAACACAATGCAACAATGTATTGCTAATTTATATTATGGAAATAGAGATCTCTGATCTTTAGTTAAGATGATACAAAAGTGATCCAAGATTTGACAACTGAGGCATAAGAGGGTCCAATATAAAATGGACCCGTGATTATATGTAAAAAAGAGGGAATGGGAATAGTAAGCATCTACGACTAACTTTTTTATATAATAACATACAAATATCAAAGGCAATGTTGCATGTGGGAGCACATATAAACTACAAAGCTTGTTTCAATATTCACGATCATTTAGTGCTCTCAATGGCCTTGGCATTTTCCCTAAGAACAAATTTTTGAACCTTACCGACTGAATTCACGGGTAAATTCCCGAAACTAACGTTCGATGGGATCATGCTCTGAGGCAACGAATTTTCTTTGCAAAACTTGATAATGTCGTTACTTGTTAAACAAACCCCATCTTTCAACGTAACGAAAGCATATGGAGTTTCACCAACTAGGCTGTCAGGTTTCCCAACAACCGCAACATCCTTTACAAAAGGATGACCTCTTATGACTCGTTCAATATCCATCGTGCTCACAATCTCCCCGTTTATGATAATGCTATCTGACAAACGATCCATCATCACTATATCTCCATCAGGGTTTCTAACCCCGATGTCCCCGGTCCTATACCACCCGCCTTTAAACGCTGTTTGTGTCCTTTCCAAATTTTTAAAGTAACCTAACGTTACCACATTACCTTTAAACACCACTTCGCCGATTGTCTTCCCGTCCCATGGTACACTAGTCATGGTCTTAGGGTCTTTCACATCAACATCTTCCATTAAAATGTTGTGAATTCCTTCGCGACGACTTATCTTTATATTCTCATTGTTACATTTTTCTTCGTCATCACTCGTTCTCATAGATCTATCCATCACGGGCCCGAGAGCTTCTGTCATCCCATAGCCATGGTGAACATCAAACCCTAATTTCTCAACATTCAATATAACATCCAACTGCGGCAAAGGCCCCGCGACAATTACATTTACCTTAGTTTGAATCACCCCTTGTTCCTTAGTTTCACAACTTGCAATCTTTTCTAAAATCGTCGGGGGACCACACAAGTGTGTTACCTTATGAATCACAATCGAGTTGAAGATAACCTCCGTCGTTACTTCTCTAAGGCAAATATTGGTGCCACCTAATGCAGCCACTACCCATGGGAAACACCACCCGTTGCAACGAAACATATCAACCGTCCACAAGAAAACCGGCATTTTCTTCATGTCGTATCTAAAGATAACTGCTAACGAGTTTAAATACGCTGCTCTATGGCTATACACAACCCCCTTAGGCTTTCCAGTTGAGCCTGAAGTGAAATTTATCGAAATTGGGTCGTTTTCATCATTAGGATGTATGATTTTGAAATCGGGTTTTCCTAATGAAACAAGATCCTCATAGTCAAATGTGTTCGATGGCACGCTGGTGCAGTTCTTGCCATCGATCAAAACTAGCTGCAATGGAGCTGGTGTTTCTGGAGATAGTAGGTTGCATGCTTGAATAACAACTTGGATGTATTGGTGGTCTACAAAGATGATCGTGGGTTCGAGTTCTTGTAGAGTGGTTGCTAATGCTGGTGGATCAAGGCTTGTGTTGAGTGAAGAAAGGATCGCACCAGCCATTGGAACCCCAAATTGAAGCTCGTAATGAGCAGGCGTGTTTGGGGCAATAGTTGCAACCTGCGTGTTTATTTTTAGGATATTGTTATAGAGTAATAAGAAATACAAAGTTATTAAAAAGTAGAGAGCTGATATCCAAAGTTTAAGTGATTTTTTTAAAGGTTCATAACAAGGGTTTTCATAATAACATTTAGATCCTAATATGAATTCATTTGGTTTAATATGTAGGTTTTAACTTTTAAGGGTATTTTAGGTTCTAAATGTATGCATTTAAAAATGACACTTGTTAGTTTGAGAGTCATGGGTTTTTAAAAATCAACAAAACTACAGTTTATAATAGTGTATAGTTGAGATGCAGATGTATAGATAAAAGTCTAAAACCGAACGCCCCCTATATATATTTGTGTCAAAGATATTGATTTTAACTTTGGACACACTTTAAATAGTATAATCAAGACATGATTTGTTTAACTCATTTACATAAATGGGTCAAATAGGTTATGGCCCTGTGAAAGAGTTATAATCAAGTTGTAAGCAGATTAACCGGGTTGGTAGATCAACAAGTTAAATTAAACGAGTTAAAGATATCAATCAGAAAAGGGAAATTCGTCTGTAATAATCACAACTAAACCTTATTGGCCATTAATAATCTCACATCAGAATATTCCCCTCACCAGTCTCACCTTTCACCTATTTTTCCTACAATGGTCCCCCGTTAAAAAAACTTAACGGAGTTAAGTTTTTTTCCAAATTACAAACAGATTTTGTAAGGCTTTTGATTAGAACGACGATACGAGTCCGTTGATGTAAAACTTGCCTCGAAATGGTGCTCCAAACGATGAAAACGACGCTTCAATTCGGGTGTTTAAATTTCCAATTAACCAAAATCAAGTCACTTGGAGCACCATTTCGAAGTAAGTTTTACATCAATGGACTCATATCATCGCTCTGATCAAAAGCTCTAAAAAAATCTGTTTGTAATTTGGAAAAAAAGCTTAACTCCGTTAAGGTTTTTTAACAGGGGACCATTATAGGAAAAATAGGTGAAAGGTGGGACTGGTGGAGAGAATATTTTGAGGTGTGATTATTAATGGCCAATAAGGTCTATATGAGATTATTACAGGTCCATTCTCCATTAGAAAATAGTTTAATTATTTAAACAAATTGAAACCAACATGACTTGTTTATTAAACGGATTAAATCTGACAATGGTTTATTTATTATTAGTTTCGTGTTAGAGAAAAAGGAAATTTAAAATTTAACTCGGTAAATCTAGTGTAATCCATGTGTGATTAGAAGAAATGAAAATCTGAAAAAGAGAAGAAAACTTAACATAGATTGTTTATTGTCTCAAAAATTGTCAATGCATGAACCATGAGAATATAGATTTACTTTCATAATACGTACGACAATAGGATTTCATTGACTATTCCCAGAGGATACAAGCCCGGTCATAATGCGGACCATACACTCATCATCATCATCATACTCACTAAATCCCACCAATAGTAAAGCTAAGGTAGGGTCTGAAGAGAGGAGGGTAAGATGTAGACAGTCTTATCTCTACCCCGTAAGAATAGAGATGCTGCTTTCAGTGAGACCTCCGGCTCGATGGCAGTTTTGTATCAAGCCTTGAACATAAGGCACATAACACTCGGTAATTAAGACGAAGGCTGTGCATGTATTCTCTTGTCTCTCGGCTATCAATGCCATCACATGATGTATGACTAACCATCCCCCTCTTTTAATATTATTTTCACGAAATTAGTAAAATAACGATAAAATTAGTTCACTATCACTTTTGTCCCCCGAACACCCACACGTATATACATTATATGTGCATACCGCATGCGGAGCATATACTATATTTCCAATAAAATGATGTAGACCAACTCTTAATTAACAAGTGGTCCGCAATCATATGGATGCACAAAATTTAATAGATCAAGTACCAATATGGACTCAGGATTTTATGATGGTGACACATGGTTTAATTTGCTCCTTATGGACTCAGGATGAGGTTATTAAACCAAAAATCAGTTATGCATATTAAAAAACCAACATTTCATAATAAACAAACTAATTACTTTATTTGTAATATAATTTCTAAAATATAATTATAAACTGAGATAAAGTACGTAATTTAGATACTAATTAGCTTCGACAAACTTCAAGGTCATGTCTTCCTTACCCCACGTACTCAATATACCTAAGGTAAAAGATGCATATGAACAATAAAAGAACTTAAAAAAGAAAGATAACAACTAGTTAAGGTTGTTTAATGTTGCGTTCAAAGACGAATTTACTTTGATAAAAAAAATTATGTTATATTTAAGAGTGTGAGATGGGTGAGGACAAAGATCCGAGGGTGTAAGACGAGTTAGGATCAAGTTTAAACAATGCTCAATTAATTAAAGTCTTTAGTTTGCATAAAGTCTTTATGTATTTATACATATGAAAGAGATCTATATACAACACTATATATTGTAAGAACAAATATAACAAAATAAATTAATCATTTTTCATTTTTAGTTTATCTTTAAAATAAGATATAATTTTTATAGTTTTTTCACTCTTCTATACAGAAAATGAAAAGAAAAACATTAGTTTAGTTGTTCGTTATATATACATGTATAGGTAATATGTAGATTCTATAGTTTTTGCAAAGATTGCACTTCTCTGAGATCATGGTCCATGATAGGAGCTCGTGGAGACGTAGAATTAAGGTTAAGGATTTCTAGGAGATGGTACAATTGTTACTTTAGGTGTAGTGTATGGCCGTAGATATGTAACTATGTGTATATGATGTTTTGTGTTGTCATATTTGTCTTGTTATACTCTTTCGCATCTCATGTTACATTGGTAGCTTCATACACACACACACACACACACACCCCTCATGTTCTAATTATTTCTTTCCTGTGTGTTTTAGAGCCGAGGGTCTCACTGGAAGCAGCCTCTCTATCCCTAGGGGTAGAGGTAAGGTGTGCCTACATCCCACCCTCCCCAGACCCTACAAATAGCTTTGCTATTGGTGGGATTTTACTGGGTATGATTGATTGATTGATTGATATTAAATAAGTTTGTGTATGTAAACATATAATAAAATATATAACTAATTTATTTGATGGTTTTTTAATGTGTATAATCTACACATTTATATGTAAAATATAAAGAATTTAAATAACAGAAACTATAAATAAAAAAAATACACAACTTATATTTTATTTTAACAATACACAGGGATGCGGTTAGAATTCAGAACGTATAGCACACTACGACAATCGATAAATAAATTTGTAAAATTGAATAAAATGATATCTAAATGTGTTATGTTATCTACGTCGTAACTCGGCTCAAAACATTCAAATAATAAGAAAAGGTAAAACAATATAGTAAATAAAAAAGGTACACAATAGAAATTCGGTCGGTTTTGGTACGCTCGTTATAGCAAAGAAAAAAAAGATGAAAAAACTTATTTAAAAGAGTATCGGCGCGTTCTTAAAAAGAAAAGTTAAAAAAATATGTCTAAGACGGTATTAACGTGTTCGTTAAAAGAACTATTTAGGGGTAGAAAAATAATTTGGTTAAAGTAGAAGAAAAAAAATACAATAATTAAACTATGTAGGTTACATATAAAATAGTTTACACATGAAATAGATTAAATAATAAAAAATATTATTTATTTTCTTATAATTTATATTGAGATAATTTAGTTTTATATGTATACTTATGCTTCTAGAAAGGTGTTGACATATGATTATTTTCTTATAATTTATATAGATATAATTTAGTTTCATATGTATAGTATTATGCTTCTAGAAAGGTGTTTACATTTGAGAATGAAGTTTCCTTTTTCTTCTTTTTTTTTTTCTATTAAATCTTAGGAGCTGACTATATTTTCATTGGTTCTTGTACCTCTCCAACTATATAGAATCCTGTATCTACGGAGAGAAAAAGTATTTTACTTTATGTCTTGCCTTTCTACACCATCTTTACACAATAAGTTGTACAAATCATCTAATATCGAAAATATGTAAACAAAAACGTCATGAAGCAAAGCTGATTGAACTTACAACTTGTCCGCGGCCAACTCCTCTAATGGAGAGAGCTGAAGCGAGTTTCACACATCTGTCACGTGTTTCTTTCCATGTATACGTCTTTTCTTCGTAAATAATACATGGGCTTTTTTCATAAACGAATGATGCCCTTTCGATAAAGCTAATCGGTGATAAATGCACATAATTAGCTTCACATTGATAAAAACCCTCCATTTGAAGTACAATTTGTTGGATGTTTTTGGTCTTTTCAAACAATAACTTGCATCATATATAGGCGCACCAATAACCATGAGGTCACATGCATGATATAATGGGTATGACGTAGTCAAAATTCTTTAGTATATATAATTTTAAAAACATAGGTGTGCAACTAATAACCTAAAATTAGTTCAGTGTTTCTTCATATGGGTAAGAATAAGAAGAATACAAAATATAGCGTGGCTTATCAAAATATAATTTACAATATATATTGAGATTAAAAGGTACCTCATTACAATCATCTGAGAGATGTTTATTTAAAAAAGTCATATTAGGTATAAGATCAGTTTTTGAAGATCTTTAAGGTAACAAACGCATGCATATGAGCTAAACAAAGTTAAACTAACCTTCGTATAAATGGCCAAAGTTGACACACATGATCTGCCCATGTATTGTAAGCTAACCAACTTTTAAGTTTCACAAAAGTTGGGCATCTCATATTCAGCAAGTAGAGTTGTTCTTGTCTCCATCATTGGTAGCAATTTGGTGTACGTTTTATTGTTTTCGTCTGTGACTTTGATACCTTTGGGAATCGTGTTTTGTCACTTTCAGATTAAATTACTCATTGATATATAAAATCAACAATCGGATAGGATAAATGGTGAACTTCCAAGTTCAAGAAATTAATTACTATCTGTGTGATTTCGAAGTAAGAATTACGATAAAGAATTTAGACCAGATGTCTTCTACTTATACAGAGTTGAACCATCACAACGTTTTAGTTGGTAATTATACATTTAGGGATATAACCATGGACAGTTACAATAGTAACTGCTCGGTAGTAACTTTGTATGCTACCGAGGTTTAATGTTGTGACTAAGTTGCTACTGCATCTAAATTGCTATCTAGGTTCATTTCCTATGGCACTACATAGTTTCTACTTAGTAGTAGAGATTTGCTAATGACCTTCATAACCCTTAGAACTAGCAACTTGTTACTTATTTCCAGCAACGTTGAGGATCATTTTCCTTTTCAACTTTTCACTAGCCGTTCAAATCTGATGTGTTTCTAATGAAGCGAGACCAACACCAAGGATGTTGCCCTTAGACCCCACTTGGTGCATTGCACCCAAAGCTCCACCAAATCGGCATAGCTCCTTTAGAACCCCTTCCAATGACACGCTACCCACTTCAAACCCCCAAGTTCATTGGATCCAAAAATTACAATAGTTTTGGACAAGTGTGTACTCTACACCTCCTTACTTGCACCAATGGTTATTATGATTACTCATTTGGTCTCAAAGTAAATCCCGTTATCCAAAATAACTTAATGACACTAAACTCACCAATATTTTGTTGGTATGATCTCTTAGGCCCTTGCAACCAGGGTTTTGACTCTTTAGCGGCAACTAGGGTTTTGGGATATGGATCAATGAAGATTAAGCTCGTGGCTAGTGATGACGAAATCAATGGCTATTTTTCTAATGATGGGACGATTGATGCACTAGGTGGTAACGGCGAGTGTTGATGTTTCAACATCTATAGCGAGCAACTACTAGACTTAGTGTTAACCTAGCTTTTATTTACCTTAGAAGTTGGATATAAATGATAACCACTAATGAATAAGGCTACTACAGTCCTAAGCTTATAAGTTATAGTTCTTAAGATATTCACGTTAAGATATAATCATATTTACAATAATTATAGTAAGTTATATCAAGATGAACGAGTAAGACGCAGTGGCGGACCCATGAATTATTTGCTGGGGGTGTGGATGAATGGCTCAAGCATATTTTCAAGGGGTGCGGTCGGGTTTTTTTGCCTAAAATATACACTAATTTTTTTTTCAAGGGGTGCGCCCGCCCACCTTGGGCATAACCTTGGTCCGCCCCTGGTAAGACGTAATTTAATATAGATAAATTTAAGTGCAAAATTCTGATTATAACCTTTTTTTATGCCGAAAGTCTTTTACTTCTGGTTTGGGCCACACGGTTTCAATTAAAAAAAACGCAAAACACAATTGAAGGTGGTGTTGGAATTTTCTTGGAAATGACTTGCTTAAATTATTTAATTTATTAATAAATTATATCCTTATCGGGTCGTGGACGGCTATAAAACGCGTTAAATGTTTATGGTCTATCTCCTCACATCTATGAGTTGTATGTTTATTTTATATATTTGTTAAATAAGTTTAACTAGAATTATCACCTGCCTCATTGCGACGGGAATTCGTTAGTTATATATATCATATTAGATGAAAGTCAAATGTTTCTTATATGACCGTGAACATGTGTGTAAAACATAGAAAAGAATAACTAAGTTGATCTCTGACCCGCGCGTTACGACGGACTTATCAAACGGGGGGAAATATACACGTTGCAACAGGCATGTCAAACGGGAAAAAGTAGATGAAAAAATATGGAACATCATACGCACGTTGCGGCGTGTTAACTCGAAAAATTTAGAACGAAATGTTAAACGGAAAACTTGCGAATGATTAAAAGTTTAAAGGGCAAACTTGAAAGTTAAAAAGTATTTGCAAATGATGAAATGCTTTGAGTTAAAAGTAAAAAAAAACCCAAAAGGGTTAAATTGCAAAAGATAGAAAGTTTGAATTATAAGTGAAAAATCAAACTAATCAAAAGGTTTAAATTACCAAAAGGTGAAACATTTGACTTAAATTGTCAAATATTGATACTTTAGGGTTAGAAAGGAATTTTTTTTTTCCGAAAAAACTCCCTAAACCAATGGTACAACTATCATATGCACATAGGGGTGGAGATACAATAGGAAGTTTATTTGGCTAGGAAGGCTAGGAAGTAATCTTGACCATCCATTTAATTAATCAAGGGCTAAGATTAAATGAATGAAATTGAAGCAAAAAAAAAAAAAAAAGGCGCGTGAGTTTGTTAGGGGCATTCTAGTCAATCCAGCACAATAGTTTCTTTCTCCTCCAATTCTCCCCCATTTTTTAAACGTTAATAACTTTTTCATACGACATTATTTTTTTATAAAAATTGCACCAAAAAAACCAGCGTTTTTTAATTTTTTTTTGATTTTTTTTTTGAAAACCCAGTTGCGTAAAACGCAATGGAGAAAAACCAGTTGCGTAAAACGCAATGAAAAAAAAACGTAAAAAAATAACTTTTTCTAAAACGCAACGCACCAAAAACACAAATAAATGTCTTATTTCTAAAACGCAATGACCAGAAAACACAAATAAATGTCTTATTTCTAAAACGTAATAGCCTAAAAACACAAAAGAAAGTGTACTTTATAAAACGCAATGCACCCAAAACACTTAAAAATGTCTTATTTCTAAAACGCAATGGCCAGAAAACACTTAAAAATGTCTTATTTCTAAAACGCAATGCCTAGAAAACACATAAAAATGTCTTATTTCTAAAACGCAATGGCCTAAAAACACAAAAGAAACTGTTCTCTCTAAAACGCAATGAACTGAATACACATAAAAATGTGTTTACCTAAAACGCAATGAGTAAAAACACTTCAAAAATGTTTTATTTCTAAAACACAATGACCAGAAACTGTTGTTCACAGAACCAGAAACTGTCTAAAATGCAATGACCAGAAACTGTTGTTCATAGAACCAGAAACTGTCTAAAACGCAATGACCAGAAACTGTTGTTCACAGAACTAGAAACTGTTGTTCACAGAACCAGAATCTAACTAAAACAGAATGACCAGAACCTGTTGTTTATAGAACCAGAAACACTGTCTACGAATGCAGTTTTCTAGAGGCAATTTACAGAAAATTAATTTTTCTGATGCATTTTTATTACAGCAATTTAAGAGGAAAAAAATTTTCTGCCCCTTGGACCCCGCCAGGGGCTGCCGCCCCTGGGACCCCGCTACCAGGGGCGCTGCCCCCGGACCCCCGCCAAGATCGTAAAACGCAATGACTAAATCAAAAACCCAGATCGTAAAAATGAAATCAAAGAATTTCTTACATGAATCTAAATGATTTCTTCAACAATTGACGAAGTTTGAATGATTGAAACACTTATCAGCGTTCGAATCAAACGAATCGAGTGATTATCTCCAAAATCACCGGAAAAAACGGGATTTTTTATGAAATTAAACTGGGTTTTCTTCAAAAAAGCTGAAGAACACGTTGATCAGGTGTTTGAATCATTGATTTGTGATGAAAATCGCACTATAATGTAGTGATTATTGAGATAGAAAGTGAAGAAATGGTTGAAGATTGTGGGTTTTGAAAAAGAAGAAGAAAGGGTTGGATTGACTAAAATACCCTTTTTCTTTATTTTAAATGTTGCCACATATCCTAATCCTATTGCTTCCTACACTTTCTATCCAAAATAAACTTCCTATTTGATCTTTTCCCATGCACATAGATGTTGCTTATTTATAGTTTATACTTATAATAATGGTTAAATAATGGTCCAAATCGAAGTGGTATATATATTAGGAAATCAAGTTTCAGATAAGATATGAGTAGCAAACAATGGAATCGATTCAGACAGTGTTTGATTATGTTTACTATCGTAGTACTATACTATTGTGATAAGGTTATATATCTAGTATTTTACATGTTATCCTTATCTCTTATCTAGATGTTTTGTCCTTTTTATAAGTTTGTTGCGTCTGTCTCTTATTTATTGTTGTAGTTAGTGTTTCATTAAATAACAAAGTTATTGCGGCTCTCGTCACTTTTCTATATATCCCCTTATTTTTACATGATACAACATATGTTTGTTCATATGTCCTCATTAATTCTTTTATTACTAAAACGAATTGTATACGTTTATTTGAGGTGGAAGCACTAGAGGTTACTCATTCTAAACATGTTTGAATCATCAAACCGTATTAATTCAAGCACACATTCATCTTCTATAGACTCGAATGTCTTGATCGATGGCTCTACGCTTCAGTGTATCATTACCATGTTAGACTCTTCGACGTCACATCTTGAAATTGTTGCTCATTTAGTCTCCCTAACTTCGGAAAGTTATTGAAAACCATTGCATTTGTAACATCTCAAAATTTGTATACTTCACTTGGGAATATTTTGTCTTGTGAAGAATTCACATTCAAATTGTGTTGCTACAAATTTTATTTAAACTCATTAATTATCGGACTAAAAGGTCAATAAATGTCAACACCACCGTTAGACCATGTGTAGTGGGGCATTATGGGGCATTATAGGGCAAAAAAAACGCCCCCTTCTCCATTACATAGGGCATTATAGGGCAAAGAAAAATGGGTTTGGCGTTTTAATGAAAACGCCTAAATGAACTGTGGAAGGTTTGAATGGGTTTGACTAGCCAATGAGAAAATAGTTTTTTTTTTTTTTTTTTTGTTTAATGATTGGTAGGGCATTATAGGGCATTATGCCCACTACACCACTTTTGTTATAATGCTCAAGTGTGACTAGGATGCCACATGTCAGATAATGCCCCATGGTGGAGGCATTATAAATTGCTACCACTACACATGGTCTTAGAAGTGAAAAGATCTGATTTTGGTGGCAAATATTCAACTTCTTATCACTTGAGGGATCGAGTTAAGTTGTCATTTGACAACCTTAAAGCTTTGGATATATCTTCTTTGATAGGATAAAACACAAAACTAGAGTATAAGTTTGTTATTAAAAAATTTTATAAATATTTTATTTTTTTTCCTTTATCTATTTTCCTTTAGTGTAGATCTTCTCCTGAATGATCTCTAAATCAATTGGTGGAAGACTTATATTTCTTTTGAGAGATACAAGTTTAACTCTCATTTGGTGCAGAGTGAGATATTGTTGGGTAATGATAGGAGACCTAGGAAAACCTGGATTTGATCCTTGACCAAGGGAAACCTGGGTTGGATTCTTGACCCAGGGAAACCTGGGTAGGCGGGTTACCGGGTTTTCCCTGAAATTGGTGGTGGATCCAAGTTACTCTTGGAGTACTCCGTTTGGTCCAGTTGGTGCCCCGAGAGTGCTCGAGATTGATTTTGTTGGCGTTTTAAAAAAAAAAAATTCTTCTCCTTAAGGGGAGTGGGGGTGGTATCACTTGCAAAAATTCTATCACTCACAAACATCCAATCAAGTTCCGCCATGTTATCAACCATTTTTCCATCACTCACATCCTTTTTAGTGGCAATGGTCATCACTCACAACACCCAACAATAAACTCTCACACCCCCTCACATCCATTTATCACTCAAACCTTATCACGCGTTAACATTATCACGGAATCTATACCATCACTTGTTAACTTTTTGGTGGCGGTAGTAATTGTGTTTGTTCCACGCGTGGAAAACTGCTATCACGGACGAAAACGTAACCGCCCCCACTCCCCTAATTAGAGGAGACTACTAAATAATAAAAATCCCTAACTCTTTACCCAACTTTTCAAACAAAACCACTAAATAACACCGTAAAAACTATTTCAGTATTTCTTCTTCCCTTACATTAACTGCTCCACCACAAAACCAATTTATTTGTTTTCTTCTTATGTTGGCGTGAACCTCAAAGTCCCCTTGTAATTTCGATTGGTGCTCTTGATCAAGAAAGGCAGGTGACGACGATCGAAACAAAAAGAAAGACAAAGAGGGGTCAGGTGCTGCAATCAACTACGACTCGCCTTACTACCTTCAGCCTGATTACCCTAAACAACCACACGTCAATGAATTTCTTAGCGATAGCAACTATGCCCATTGGTCACTGATGAAACAGTGGTTAACCAAGGGAGGTTAATTCACTGGTCTCGTCAAGTAGGGTTAATCCCTTCTTTCCGAGGATCGGTGACTGTATCGTCCGCTAATCTGTCTACTGCACAAGTAAACACACCGTGACTCGTAACAAGGAGGATGAGGTGGGGGGTGCTTCTTGTTACCACTCTCCGGCGTGAAAATTAGTATTTGCTAAAGAGCAAAGTGTGTGATAGTAGCAAGTGTAAGAGAGCGTAGATAAGCGATACCTCAAACCTGGTCCTGGATGGGTATATATAGCCGAAGAGTGAAGGTGGGTAATTGAGTGGCTAGACTGACAACGCTCAGCCCTTTGCAGGTATGTCAAGCGCGTAGGTCATGGAGGTGACGCCACGTCCCGCTGTGGCTGTCAGTCTGTGTGCCAGCGTTGCTTATGTGTGGGCTGGACAGATGACTGCTATCAGTGCCACTTGTTGTTTTGGCCACTTAAGTCAAGATGTAAGTCCCACTTGCTTCGTCAATAGGATGCGGTGCTAGGCCGCATCGCTATCTATGGTAACTGCGGTTGTTTCCGCGTCCCTTTCTTTGATGAAGATGTGTACAGGATGCGGTAGTAAGCCGCATCGCCATGTGCGGTAACTGCTGTTGTTACCACATCCCTTGTCGTGACGAAAACATCCGTTTTCATGCACAAGGTAAGTCTTCTCATCACTTAACCAATTGGAATCGCCAACCTCGTTCGATCGTGCCCGCATGGACGCAGATAAGTCCTTGCTGGTGGGAGTATTTGATAAGGGTGATGGTCACTCGCGACTGCTTTGGTGCGAGATTTGGGACCATACTCCTTCAAGTCCCCCAGTCCAGTGTTGTTTCCTCATGCAAGTTGCAAGTGGGAGGAATACTGGATTATTAGGTCGACTAGGTACCTTTGAAATCAGTTTGGAGAAGATTCTAGGCCCGGCCCGTTGCACCTGCTTCAAGTAAATCAATTCGGAGACCTGGTAGAGTCGTGTGACGTCTCCTCCGGACCGGTGAGCAAGTTCAGGCTGATGCTGAACATCAGCTGATAACTCTGAGCTGGTAGTGTGGTCTACCTTTTTCTGATGTCATCAAACATGATCGCCACCTGTTGGTGTGCCGAACCAACCTTTGAAACGGTGACGGAAGATGAATATGAACTCTTCATTACGTGCAACTCTAGCTGTAACCTTTGCGGTTGCGGATGCGATGTTGTTGGGGCTTCGTTGCCGCTTTGTGTTCATCAACTGGACATGAAATGACGATCCCTGTTTTCTGGGGCGTTCGTGTTCTTCCGGTTTCGCTCTCAAGTAACCGTACGTCCTTTGCGGTTACCTCGTTTCCTAACATTGCTGGCCATGTTTGGTCGAACAAAGTGAGGAATTGCCATGCATTGTCGTCCGTGTTTGGTCGAACAATGCAAGTAGTTTAGGTGAACTATGGACAAATAACCATGGTCATAAGCATGCTTGTGTCCACCATTGTTTATTCTATGCGGTCAATTGGTAGGTAAACAAAGTCATAAGCAGACTTGTTACCACCATTGCTTGGCTTGTTGGTCAATGAGATCACCGCAGTTTATTAGGAATCTGGGTGAAAATCGTCCGCATTCGTTCTGTAGCCACTTCAGGTTCATGACATTGATTATGTTTTCCTTGAAGTAGCTTTGATCATCTTTGTGATGACTTAGTCGTGGCTCTTCCGTAGCCGCCGTTTCCATAGTCATGGATCGACCACAGCACCTCATGAGTGTCTGCGGTTTGTAACAGAAGACTCGCTTTAAAAGAGCGTTGCACTTGATGTGGCTCTTGAAGGTTGAAGAGTCAGGGTTGCTGATGTGCGATCGCTCCTCATAACTATCCTTTCCTTAGTGATGAGCTATTTGTATCCCCTCTGTGGTTGTGAACCAGAGATGAGGGATTTAAAGCTTGAAGAGGCTCTAAGGAGGCTTGCTTTGCATGTTCCTGAGATGCGGTTTACACAGTCCAAAGAACATTGCTGATTCTGAGTATCTGACACACCTGTGCGGGCTCGTGTGTGTTACTCTCCGCATATTCCATGTGTGGAAGTAAAGCTATGAAGAGCTTGGTTATCCCCCTTTACTAAGTATGTAGATATATTTTTTTATTTTTTGTGGGGGGTATGTAAAAAACGACATGCGGTATAGGTTGTGGTATGAGATACCAGATAAACCGCATGCCGCGTACATGAACTTTGTCTTCATTTTGTCGCTTACTTTAGATGTTGTAGGACGCAAGTGCCGGTTGGTCGAAGTTGGTGAGATTTAGCTGGCATGTGATGAAATGAAATGACGTTTGGACTGTCCAAGGCCATAAATGCACTGTAGCAGGAGTGCAAAAGGTCATGTATTGTCAGGTGCGTGGGTGGCCACGCGCGCATGGTAATTGTCAGAGAAACTGTCGTTTTACACGTGCGGTCTGTAATGGGCTCCGAAAGCGCACGTCTGTTCGGTTACCGTGATCGCATTAATTGCGATGGGGAAACCTTTTAGGGTTTCCCCTCACTTGTTCGAAATTTCAAATTTTTCCAGCGAGAAAATCAAGTTTACTTTATCTTCTCCGACCAAAAAACCTTGAGTTTTTCGGTGAGAGTTTCGAGGTTTCTTATTCTTCTTCCTTGTTCTATGATTCGATGGCTAGTCCCTCTAAACCACCTTCTCCATCTCCGGTAAATCCTGATCCACCGTCGTCGCCGACGTCGGAGGAGGAGACGGAAGTGAATGCTCCTGGCAAGTTTTTGCCAGTTTTAAAGTGGTCGGAGTCGTCATTCAATAACTTGATGATGAGTATCCAAAAGCCGGCTACCTATGGGGCCAGGTATCCCCAATAGGGCGATATTGCTGGTGATGCTCCGGCCGGTTATGTCAGCTTGCTCGCCGACTCGTTCGATATCTGCAATCTCCGGCTTCCACCGACCGTTTTCATGGTGGATTTGCTGGAATATTACAATATCAACATCTCCCAACTGAGTCCTTTGGGAATGGTACGTGCTCGAAATTTTGAGTACACATTTCGTGCCCAAAATGTGGAGCCTTTGGTAGAGGATTTTCGACGTTTCTACCAGATGACGTAGCAGCTTGGCTTCTTTTCTTTCCGTATGCGGGATGGTGCTCCCGAGCTTATGAGCCCACCTAAGGGCATAACCAAGTGGAAAACCAAGTTCTTCTATGTGAAGGCGGCCGCAGTTACTGCCAGGCTGCGTTTTAGAAACGTGAGGGATCCCATTGTTACTGAGCGGCTAAGTACCCCTGAAAAGGGCAAACAAGCCGGGTTTTCACATCTGCATGTTATTGCTTCCCTAAAATTGGACAACAGGCAGTTACTAATTCTGCGGATGATGCTAGGGGGCAAACCAGGGAAGAAGAACAAGCCTGTGCGTTCTGCTCTTTTGTTTACCACTTTGGTTGTTTTAGTGAGTGATATGGACTCTTTTGTAGATGCTCCCTTGTGGAGAATGTTTTGCCGTGATTTTGAGGGCAAGATTGAGATCGTCGAATGTGGGCCGGTCGAGGAAGGATGGTATGAGACCATTGTTGGGAACTTCCGGGTCCCTGATGAAGCCGCACTGAATGCCTTATTACCGCAAGGCAAAGGTATAGTGTTTTTAATCTTCCTCCATTGTTCTTCCCTTAGTAATGTTTAACTCATAAAAGATTGTACGAACCGCAGGTCATCTTGGGGCGTTGGGAGACCCTGCTGCGACGGGTGTGCCGTCCGCGTCTATGACGATGGTAGTTGATAAGCACAAGCGCAAGAAGAAAGTGCATAGTCCTGTTACCCTTCCTCCCTTGGTGCTGGATGCGTCAGGTACCTTTCGCCCTCATTTATGCAAATATGAAGATTACGTGGTAATGTCTGACATGCTTGAGGGCTTGACTGTTCCAGGTTGTTCTTTGGACGCGGGTGGCGCGGCCGTGGGTGCTAAGCCTGTTGATGATAAAAAGAGGAAAGGAGATACCGCGGTTGCTGGCGGTGAGAAGGCGCCGAAGCTTCGGAAGACTAGAGCGACAGTGATTTCGATACATAAGCCTACGGGCTCTGCTGGTAAGTTACTACAATATTTTGCAAGTTGTGGTCGCACTGTATTGATATATATTCTTTGTTTTGTAGAACCCATGAAAGAACCAACCTCCGCATCTAGTCTGCGGTCTTCTCCACCGAATGCTTCGGATGAGGAAGGTCCAAAGAAGGCTTCGGAGGACCCTCTGATTGAGTTGTTGAGTAGCGAAGGTACTCCTCCTGATGTTCGTACGGGGCGGTTGTCAAAGAAGACCGAGGGTGATACAATCTTTGATACGTTGGACTCGTCCAACAACTTGATCGACCCGTTTGGCGCTGGATATAAGGGGGCGAAAAGCCAAAGTCCCCTGTTCATGAAAACGTTTCCGGTTCTGCTGCCGCGGGCAAGAGGGGTGAAGATCAACCTCCAATTCAGCTGAATGAGACTGAGTTGGACTATTATTACCGATCTTACTCAGAAGGACGTAGTTTTACTATCCACCGTCCCCTTGGGGTATTTTGCAGGGGGATGAGGTGATGAATGATCCCTCTGCTTGCAGGGAAACTTTGAGGGGTTTGGGGACCCCTGTTGAGACTGATCGTGCTCGGGGCTGTGGCCGCCAAAACTTGCAGAATTAGCTTGCCTCTATGCTTGTTGGGGGTTCCATAATCGCGAATGCAATTTTGGAGGATTACACCGCCTTAGCTCGCAGGGAAGAAGAAACTATTCAGCTAAGGGCGAAAGTTGAGGCTATGATGAAGACTGCTCAAGTGACTGAAGAGCACTTAGAGAAAGAGAAAGCTGCGTTTGAGAAGTTGAAACAGACTGAAAAGTGGGCCGCATCTTCCGGCCTTAAACAGGTTCATTTTCTTGCCAATCTTCTTACTGAATAGCGCAAACTTTGGAAGGAAGCTTGTGCCAAAGAGAATGAAAAGATGTTCCGTCTTCGTCAGGAGTTGAACAAACTGAAGGCCGTTAATGTCGCTCTGGTCAAGGAGAAAACCGCAGCTAAAGCGGCTGTGAAAGAAGCGGAAGCACGCGATGCTACTGCGCTAAAGGAGGCGGAGGCACATGTTGTGGCACCTGTGAAGGAGCTTACGGATGCAAATGTTGATCGCTTCAAGTCAAACAAGGTTGTGGAAGAGCTCCAGGTATGAACTCTTCTATGCCTGAGTTGTTTTCTTGTTTTGATAAGTGTTGGAGACTGCCTTCTAATACTTGTATGTTTTCTTTGCAAATAGGCGGAATTGAAGACTCGAAAGAGTATTCTTGGGGAAGTGACTTCCCGCGCTACTGAAGCTGAGGAGCGGGCGAGGCACGCTGAGGAGGATAGAGATGGACTGGCCACCTTACTTGCCCAGGTCAATAGTGATCATGCTTTGGTGCGGCAGCATTGTATTGGGCATGTAAGTATCTTGTGCCTTTTTATTCCTTGTGTTTGCCTTAGTAATTTTCTTTCTGTCATGTGACTAGATTGTGGAGACTATCCTTGATGCCCCTGAGAACGCGACTTTGGTTGATGATATAAACGAGCGTGCGCGTCAGGCTGATTATAATAAGTGCCTTAATGATGTGAACCCGTTCTATGCAAGCAAATTTACCGATGAACAGTCTGGGTTTCACGGTGTGGATACCGAATCTGCTTTTTATGCCACGGTAGCTGCGTATAACAGTCTTACCATTCCTGCCCTTGATCGAATTGAAGCATGTTTGGAGGTAGAAGATTATGTGGACCGTTTACGCATGCTGTTTAAGCCGGCGAAAGAGGGTGAAGCCACTAGCGGTGCAAATGTAGAATAGGTTGGGCCAACGTGCCATTTTTGCCTTCTTTCTTGTAAACGTTTCGAAACGATGTGAAGGTTGCCTTTTTGTACTTGTTAGGTGCATAAGTATATTGAATATATAATTTTTTGTTTGGCTTAAAGTTTGTAAGTAAAGGGTATTTACTGTTTGACTTTGTGTGAGCGCGGATGAGTTAATATTATTTAAGGCCAATGTTTAAGGCGCGTGTAAATAATAGTAAGTCAGGATTTTCCTTTTGCATGTCTAGATGATATGCAAGTATGTTAATGTGTGACTTTGTTGGCTTTAGAGCGCAGATGAGTTAATATTATTTAAGGCCAACGTTTAACGCGCGTGTAAATAATAATAAGTTAGGATTTGCCTTTTGCATGTTTAGATTATATGGAAGTATGTTAATATGTGACTCTGTTGGCTTTAGGGCGCGAGTGAGTCGACACCTTTCATTATATCCGTTCCACTGGTTAGGCATCGCGTGAAATAATAAGTATACTGTACACCATTGTTGTGTAAGTAGTATTCGATTCTCGTTTTTTTATCCCGTTAGGGCCTAGGAAGTGCGTTTCGGTTTGAAGAAACCTTAAGTGATTCGTTGTATGCATCTGGCCAGATACATCACGGCGTTTGCTCTTGCTCAACTATTACAATATTTGTGTGTGACCGCCACTTTGTATAGGTATTGCAAATGAAGATTTTGCCAATCTATTTTTGTAGATACCGCAAAGTGAAACACGCATTTGTAATAGAAAGAAGAGAAACAATGTTGGAGGAACTGTTTGTTTATATATTAATAGATGGCGCGTGGGCCATTAGGTACATGGAAATGTAAATTACGGCTTACATATAGCAGCGTCTGAGCTGATGTGCGTTCCAAGTCCTTGCGATAGGGTCTCCTTTTAATGTTTGCAGTTTGTATGCGCCTTTGCTCAAGACCTCATGGATTAGGTAGGACGTAGTCTGAGCTGATGTGCGTTCCAAGTCCTTGCGATACGGCCTTCCCATTTAGGGGCAAGTTTTCCTGGGCGCTCTGCGTTAGAAGCTTCATTATCGCGAAGGACGTAGTCTCTCGGATTGAACGTGCAAATTCGCACGCGCGCGTTGTAATATTTTTCTAGCTTGGTTTTGTACTTAGCCTCGTTGATTGCTGTGTTTTTGCGCCTTTCCTCGAAGAGGTCTAAGTCAAGCCAGCGCTCGTCGCGGTTGTCAATTTTGTTGACAGCCAGCATTCTTGGTGAAGGGAGACCCATTTCAGCTAGGATCACCGCTTCAGAGCCGTAAACCAGGCTGAAGGGTGTCTCGCCGTTGCTTGTCTTTGGGTTGGTCCTATCTAGCCATAGGATACTTGGGAGTTCATTGACCCAGCCTCGTCTGGCTGTTCCCAACCGTGCCTTTATCCCTTCGGCTAAACTTTTGTTGATACTTTCGACCTGGCCATTCCCTTGAGGATGCGTCATGGAAGAGAAGACGTGTTCAATGTTTAGTTCTTTCAGCCACTTTTGGAAGTCGTTGGCAGCGAAGTTGGTGCCGTTATCGGTTACGATGCACATTGGTAACCCGAAATGGTAGATGATGTGTTCCCAGATAAACTTTTGTGTTATCATAGCGGTGATGGAGGCTAGTGGTTTTGCTTCCACCCATTTGGTGAACTAATCGACCGCAACTATGATAAATTTAACCGCACCTGGTGCGTCTGGAAAAGGTCCCACTACGTCTATGGCCCATTTCTGGAAGGGCCAGGTGGTGGTGACTGGAATCAGGTTGTTCTTGGGGCGCAACGTTTTTGGTGCGTGTCGTTTACAGTTGAAGCACTTGCGAAAGATCTTAATAGCATCCAGATGCATACCGGGCCAATAATACCCAGGTGTTGGAAGCTAGTTGATGCCAGTTTAGAAAGTGCATCCGCTGGTTTGTTTTCACTCCTGTTGATATGTACAATGTTGAAGGAGGTGAACTATGATGTTAGTTGCTTGGCTTGTTCGAGATAGAGGATCATGATGTCCCCTTTCGCGGCGTAGTCTCCGTTTACCTGCCCCGCAACTAGTAACGAATCGACGTGCACTTCCAGATGTTGCACGCCGAGTTTGACTGCCAACCGTAGCCCTGCGAGCAATGCCTCGTATTCAGCCTTTTTGTTTGTACTTTTGAAGTTGAGGCGTATGGCGTAAGTGAGCTCTTGACCGTCAGGGCTGATGAGCCACAGACCTGCGCTCGTGCGGTCCTCATTGGACGCACCATCAGTGTATAGTTCCCAGATGTCTGATGGGGACGGTGAAGGTGTAGGGTTTTGTTCTTACTCGCATACTTGGATGCGATTCGCCGGTACTTACGTGACGAAGTCAGCTAAAACCTGCCCCTTGATTGCCGGGCGTGGCCTGTAAACAAGGTTGTGTCCACCAAGCTCAATAGCCCACTTGGCAAGTCTTTCAGAGATTTTGGGCTTGGAAAGGATTTTCCCGATCCTTTAATTGGTTAAGACGGTGATGACATGGTCTGCAAAGTATCGGCGCAGCCGCCTAGAGGCATGTACCAACGCTAGGACCAATTTTTCCATGATGGAGTATCTTGTCTCTGGGTCGTTTAGCATCTTACTGACATAGTAGATTGGTGTTTGGACCCCCTCTCGATCCACTATGAGTACCGCGTCCACTGCTTTGTCCACGGCGGACAAGTACATGATGAGTGGTTCCTTCTTGCGCGGTGCGGTGAGAGTGGGTAGATGGATCAAACACTCTTTCATTTCCCGAAAGGCGCGTTCTGCCTCCGCAGTCCATTGGAACTGTTCTTTCTTTAGGCTGTTGTGCAAGGTGCTGATAAAGGGATAGGATTTCGCCACGTGATTGGCCAGGAACCTATTTAGCGCGGCCAGCCGGCCGGCCAACCTTTGCATTTCCTTTATCGTTGAAGGCGACGGCATGTGTTTGATCGCCTGAACCTTTTCCGGGTTAACCTTGAATCCATATCTTGTGATGATGAACCCAAGGAATTTGCCTTCTTCCATTCCAAACGAGCATTTCTCTGGATTCAGCTTCATGTTGACGCTCCGCAGAGTTTGGAATGTTCTTTCAATATCTTGGAGCATGGTGTCTTCTTCCATGCTCATGACGACCAGGTCGTCCATGTAAATCTCGACACTCTTGCTGATCCGATCCCCAAAAGTGTCGTTGATGCGTGTGAAGTGTGTATATAGATTTAAGTATATTTTAAGCCCTTTTACACTTTCTTTAGCCAAGTTTTAAATTTATAAAACACGATATTTACTAACACTAAACACACATATGGGCAAGTGCACCCATCGTGAGCGTAGTATAGTGTTGGTAAGATACCGAGGTCGTCCAAGGACATAAGAGCTTTTAGTACCGGTTTATCCTCAACGTCTAATCAAATCAAAAAGTTTAGAAAAATGTTTTAAACTAAGAAAAATAAAAACTAACTAAAATGCTGAAAAGAAAAATAAAAGTAAAAACAGATAGACAAGATGAATCACTTGGCTCCGACTCGTGTTTAGTGTAACCTTTGATTATTTCCGCACTTTTGCACTATTTAAGAAATTATCTTAGTTATTGTAGTAGGCCCCTCTTTTGATGGTGACGTTACCCTCAACCCAGTAGTTTGAGTCAGCAAGGATACAATCCTAAAGGGTTGGATTATTGAAAGATAATTAATTAAGTTATTAATGCATATTGTGGTAGGCCCCTCTTTTGAAGGTGACGTTACCCTCGGCTAAGTAGTCTGAGTCAGCAGGGATACAGTCCTAAGTAGCCGGGTTAAAGTATTAATAGTAGTTTAACTTATGAGGGGATCAAAGAGTTTCGACCCCCGCCATCCAATACCGTTAAGTATTGAAGGAGGTCCTACTAAATTTGACCCAGGTCCTTTGCAGGATCTATACACTGAACAATGGCAAGACTCTTACCAAACCGTTCCCTTAACCCCCGACCAGGTAGCCAAGATACCTCCATATAGACCGTGGAGATATGAATAGTGAAAATCTTTTATTTTATATAGACAGTAAAATAATGCCAAGACACCACGGACAAACGATAAGGAAGAATCACCTTCAACATAAGAAACTAGTTATTAAATTCATTAATACATAACCAATTAAAAAGTGCGAAAAGATTAAAAATAAAAAGTATTACACTAGACACTTTGTCTTCACCAAGTGATGTAAGAGACTTAGGCAAACATGGCCTTGATTGTCAAGAACTCTTACGATCAATCTTGGATCCCGAGACGACTCACACCCTCTATGATGGACAATGGATGATGGTGGTGGATGATAGTGTTATGGTGGTGGTGGGTGGTGGGTGAAGTGTGAGAGAGGTGGTGTGCCAAGGGATGGTTTGAGCTTGAGCCAAGCACTCCTATTTATAGGCTGAACAGAAGCTCGAGCATGGCCTCATGTCCACATCCTTCTCTGTCTTCATTAATTGCTCTTGTCTTTATTAGTTGACCACGGCCCCGTGTCCGCTGGGCACGACCCCGTGTGCAGAAGCATATCTGTACTATCAAGATTTGCCTGGATTCTGCGAATCCTATAGTTGACCACGACCCCGTGTCCGCTAAGCACGGCCCTGTGGTGGGCGATGGAAGCTTCTACAACTTTGTCTTTTATGCTGACACTTGGGCACGCCCCCATGCTCATTGAGCACGGGGCGTGTTCAGCCTCCTGTTTTCTTGTTTTGCTTGGGAAGATGCTTTCGGGGAGGTCGGGCATGCCACGTTTATTCCTTTTCTTGTATATATGTTAGATTTAGCTGCCTTTTTGCTTCTTTTGTTAATTTGAGCTCATTTAATCCTGAAAATACAAAAGGAAGACAAAAACACACTTTTTCCAACATTAGTACCAAAAAAGGGTTAGTTTTATGCCACAATTGATGTAATTTATATGTTGCATTTTGCACACATCAGTCGTTCATTAGTTTTTGGTAGGTTGCGCCCGCATTGCGCAACCCAAATGACATCTTCGTATAGCAGTAATTTCCCATAGGGGTGCGGAATTCCGTTTTGTCTTCTTTTTCGATTGCCATCTGTACCCGATGGTACCCTTTGTAGTAATCAAGGAAACACTTCCATCGTAATGGCGTGAGATTGTCCACCTTTTCGTCGATCTCCGTAAGTGAGTAGCAGTCTTTGGGGCAGGCTTTGTTGAGATCTTTGTAATCGACGCACATTTGCCCGCCCCCACTTGCTTTCTCTACCATAACCAGGTTTGATGACCAAGTCTGGTATTTAACTTCCCACAAGATCCCTGCGGAGAGCATTTGTTTGACCTGCTCATTCATTGCGTTGTTTTTTTGCGGATCCCATGTTACGTCTTCCCTGGATCACAGTCTTGATACTTTGTAGGGTATTCAAGAAATGTTGCGCAACCTCGTGCGGGACTCCTGGCATGTCTGTAGGGGTCCACGCGAAGATATCTTTATTCCTGAAGAGAAGCTGCTTCAGGCACGCCCTTGTGGTGTTGGACAAAGCGTGACTCAAAGTGATCCTTCTTTGGGGTACTTTGCATTAAGTACCCATTTTTCCGGCTCGGTGTTGGGGGATCGGTCTTGTCATCTTAGCCGGACGCAGCTCGTCTGTTGACATTACTTCTCTACAGGCGTAGATTATCGCGATCCCCGTTTCGATCGAAAAACCGATAGCAGAGTGGGAAACGAACGTTATCATGTTAAAATCGCCCTTTGATTCTCTGCCGAGAAGTACGTCATACTGGGAGGTGTGGGGTAAAACAATGAAATTTACCTCCTTGATCCGTGTGTGCTTAACGTTGGTAAGGCGTACGGGGAAAGTGATTTGGCCAAGGGGGAACACTGTTTCCCCTGCAAACCTGGCCAACGGGTAGTCCACCTGCTGCAACCGATCTTTGTCTTCTTGATCGAATTGGTTGAAACATTGCTCGTATATGTTATCGGAGGTACTACCTAGGTCTATGAATAGACGCTCGGTGCAGTAATGAGCCAGGTAGCCGGTGATAACGTCGACGCGCCTGTCGACCGGCCCGCCTCGAACTTTGGGGAAAACGACTTGTTTGTCGCGTCAGTCGTCGTCCTCCCTCCTTGCCGATTTGTGCGGCTGTTTGTGGCCTCCACTGATCATGTGGGTAGTTGCCACATACATGCCCTTCTTGCCACTGGAGGTGCCCTCGTCGTTGGGGGTGATGCGCTTAGTCTGCTTTGGCGCATTCGGCAACATGTGTTGTAGCTTTCCCTCCTTTAGGGCTCGTTCAATCTCCAGGCGGTGACTGATGCAATTGTTTGTGGAGTAGCCCGAGTCTTTATGGTATTCACAATATAGGGCCGTGTCTTGGCCTTTTTTAGACTTCATTGGTTGTGCTGGTCGCAAGAACTGCTCGTCCGTGAGGAGAACGTCCCTTGGCGACTTTGTGAGCTCGGTACAATTGCGGTCCCGGGACTCTTTCTTGGATGCCCGTTGATCTCTCTGTGCATTTATGGTTGCCCTAGCGTCGGGCTGAGCCCCGTGCGGGGCATATGGTTTTGAATCGTGGTCGCGATTCCACGCATCCTGGTTGCGCTTGTTGTTGTTGCACTTGGACTCTTGGCGGGAGGATTGTCCTTCCACCTGGGGACGAACTCTACCATTGCTGGCTCTGAGAGATTGTGTTGTTTGGGCGTACGTCTTGACTGCCGCCATGACGTCGTCCCACTTTTCTGGCAAGCCGTCCTTTCCAGATATCGTCATAATCATTTCGTCGTGGTTGACTGCTCGGAGGAAATGATTGCGGGCTAGTTAGTCTGCTACCCCACCGATTTCGAGGTGTGAGGACCGGGAATTCGGCTCAAATGAACTCGCTCAGGTCAGATCTGCAATCACCTCGAGTGTGCGGAATCCAATCATGGTGTAGGAGTAAGATCAATAACGAAGATACAGTTCAAAGCATCCTTTCTCATTAGAAGTAGTAGAAAGTACAAAGTTCTGGTGAGAAAATGCAAGAGCTTCGCCTCAGAGATCAGAACTGAATGTTACTAATGGGACCCAATGTCTCCTATTTATAGGCAAGCTCTAACTGGGAGAAATCATCAGCCGTCCGGATGATCATCCGTCTGGATGAGCCTTTCCTTTCGATCAGATGGACTCCATCCGTCCGGATGGACTTACAAAATACGTTTAACTCCGTTTCATCCCAGTATATAACACATATAAAACTATACAATGACGACAACTGGGACAAAATAGTCTACATACAAACGAAAGCTACCGACATAGTGCATCTACAGACTCCACCTTGGATGTAGCTGCAGTCTTTCTTCCAGTATAGTCTTTAGTGTGCCTTCCTATTGCGTCTCATGTCTTTTGCCTTTCTCCTCCTTTCTTCCTTTGTCTCTTCCAGCATTCTCCTCCTCAGAGGTCTTCCAGTCTCATTCCACCACTTACGGTACTCTGGATCTCCATCTTTTGCTTTTAATCACCTAGGAATCTTATTTTCTTGAGATTCGATAGGTGTCTGATCTGTTTCAGGCCATGCAAGCTTCCATCTACCTCTTTGTGTAGCTTTAGCTTTTATCTCTATAAATCTTTCGCTTCGGCGCTCTATCTTCAGAAATTCCTCCAACTCAAGATCTCTAAACTTTGTCTCCCAATATCTTCCAGAGTTTATGTCTTTCGCGAAGCACACATTCACTATCTTTTGATATTGTTGAGCTTGTACCTTATCCAGTTCATTGTAGACGATCTTGTTGAAGAATAGACAATCAATATCTTTCTTTGAGCAATTTACTAACCACATCGGATCCAGCACATGTATTCGTCTGCAATCTCCCGTCTTCACATCAAACAAAGTGTTATGGGTTCAACTGTGCTTTGATTGTAGAGCCATCCCTTGAAATCTTCATGAAAGTCTTGCTCCATTGCTCGAAGCGGCATATTCTTTAACCATCTTGGCCTTCTGATTTTCAGAGTTATATCCTTTTCACCTGTAACAGGATCAACTTTCACAACTTGCTTCGGCTGATGTGGCTTCCAATCTGGAAAGTTATCTTTAGCTTGCAGCTTGATGTAATTCCATAGCCTTTGGTCATGACACTTCACCTCTGAACCATAATAATACTGCTTTATGTTCTTGGTTTGCACCAGCTCTTCTATATCCCACCACAGCAATGTCTTGATATCTGATAAGAACTCAAAGTATTGAACCCCAAATTCTCTTCTAATAGCATATACCTTCAAATCCTCCAGGTAGCCCCATGAAAGAATATCACCAAGTGATTTGTCAGGATGATCAGTGAAGAACTGTAGTGGCCTTTTGAATTTTCTTTCTTTAGGCAAGACCTAGAATCATCTTTTACGTTCCTCCAGAAGATCTTCTTTCGATACAGTCTCAGGAACACCCTCTGTAGTGATCTTCTCTACCACTTTCCTTCTCACTTCATCTTCATTATGTGATTGAAATAGTTCATTCAAAGTTGGAAAGTCATCATCAACACCAGAATAATGGAATGGTGTAACATCATCAGACTCTGAACCTTCTTCAATGATAACATCGTTAAAGTTATCTGCCACATTAACAAACTTAAAGGAATACTCCCTGTCTGGAGTAGGTGGAATCTCCTCTTCAATATCGAACTTCAACTTTCGATCATCCAAATCTAATTCCTCCAACATGGACTCCCTAGTCCTGTTTTCTAACAACTCCCCCTCTTCCTCTGGATGATGCAAATATATAACTTTAGGGAGTGTTAGGAATACCTCATCACCATCATGCTTTGTTCCAGAAGACGACGCTTCATGATGTTGATCTTCTTGTTGTTCATTCAGCTCATCATTCAGAAAGTCTTCAAGAGTACTTGGACCTGAACGCTTTGAAATTAATAAACCAGAAGCACCTTGATCATCATCATCATCACCTTTATCATCTTTATCATCTTTCTTTTTATCATCTTTGTCATCCTTATCACCATCATCTTCATCTTCGTCTTCATCTCGGAACATCTCATCTATCTCTTTATCTTCTCCAACAACTTTGAATTTATTCATTCTAGCCCTCCATCTACGACGTTCAACCTCTATCTGTCGACAGCTAGCCCATTCACTATGTAGCACATCTTTAACTTCTCCAATAGGCACAATATCAAGACTTATCTCTACATTTGCCTCTACCTCTACGTCTTGCATTTCAACATCATTAACAGTAGAAGTTTCAATGTTAGAAGTATGTACTTCATCATTAGGCTTTGATTGATCTTGTTGGCTAGATGAACCAAGAGTTTCTTTAGTTTCAATCACCAACTCTTTTCTTTTCTCTTTAGCTTCTTCAGCTATCTTTATCTCTCTTTCAACCCTCCTAGCTTCAACCTTTTGGATCTCAATCTCGTCGTAAATAGCTTGAACATTGATACCCATCTTATGTTCAATCACAGTGTATAGCATGTTAAGCTGTTCATCTTTAATTACTTTGTCAGCCCTCAATGCTTCCACTTCTTTCTTCAATACTTCTTTCTCATTTGCACTTGAAGTATGCAGATTCCCAACAATTTCCATCAACGTCTGATGAGACTCATCCATAGATTTATACTGAGCTCTGACCTTCATGATCTTATCTACTAAACCTTCAATCACCTCTGATTGCTCATCAACTTCTTCTCTCAACGCTACATTCTCTGCTTCAATATCACTTAGCTTTTCTTTTGTAGCTTTCTACTCAACTTCATCTTCAGCTTTTGATTTCTCCAGAATACTAACTTTTCTCGTCAATGAGTTGATCTTTCCATCGTTGAACCAATCATCAAAGCCTGAAGGAAGATCATAAGGTACTTTAGGAAATCCGTGACTTAAACTTTGCGAAGTTGTAGGCTTCTTTGTTGTAGATGTAGGATCTTCAACAATCTTAGGCAGCTGCTCAGGAGTCTTTTCACGATCATCAGTAATATGAATTGTTATGTTGATTGGTGACGGTGGAGGTGTAGACTTTCTGACTCCTGTAATCTCTATCTCAGGGCTTTCTACTTTCAAACTCTGGAACTTCTGGAACTTCAGTTGTTTCTTGCTGAGGAATAGACGTTGTGTCTTTTCTTGCTCTTACTTTTCTTGGTACTTCACCTGTTGGACATGCCTTTCTTTTCTTTATACCCTTCTTCTTCTTTTCTTTGTCAACAGGTGTTGGAACATATGTAACATCCTCTTCATCTGATGCCTTCTTTTTCTTTGGTGACCTCTTGTACTTCTGCTTTCCACTCACATAAGATGTTGGTGCTATCATTGTGCGATCAACGTCACTTTCTGTAGCACTTGAATCTGTATGCACTAGACCTTCAACGAGCGTCTCTTTTACACCTTCTCCACTAGCTTCAACGTTCTCTATAGTCTTTTCAGCTTCTTTTTCACCTTGAGCACCTTTAGCAGTTGATCGCTTTTCGTAGTCAGAGAAAGACATTTTCAGAATATCAATGCCTTTATTAATAATATCTGTAGGTGGAATAAAAGGGTCATCTGCCAGTCTTGGTGGCGACTTCTTTTTCTTTGTTTCTGCAATACAAACATTAACATTGTTAGAATAATATTCAAATGAAATATCTACCAATCTTTCTGATGATTCCTGCCTCTCAAGTTTACCCTTAATCACTACTTTTGGTGTAGAAACTTTTGGAGTTGTCTTTTTCTTCTTCTCATCCTTCACAAATCAAAATCTGAGCTTCTTCTCAACCATCAGCTTCAAACCTTCTGTCTCATAGTCTGAGTTACTTTCAGAGTTTCTCTAATTCTCACCTCAGGTACCACATAATCAGACTTCTTTATCTTTCCAAACTTCTGTCGATACCTCGATTTCATTCTCTGGCTTCACACCTCTATACGTATTCAACCTTTTCAGTGTCTCACTGTCCATATGTTCCAATGGAAACTCATCATTTGGATCCTTTGGCAAGTTCGGAATCTAATCATCTAATAACATCTGGACGAACCTTGGATACATTACATATTTTTCACCTTTTGTGTTATCTATCATATGGTTGAAGATGAATTGTGAAATGTTGTATGGTCGATTGAGCACTAAGCAAGCAATAATGTTCATGACGTAGTCTAACGCTTCATCATATGCACCTTTCCTATGCGATAGCGCATGAATCACACAATGAACTAGGAACTTGTAGAGTCTGCAGAATTTTGACTTTATGTAACCTTTGTCATTTATAAACCCTGTATATCCCATACGCAGCCAAAATCCCTTGCACAATCTCTCAAGAACTATAATGGGATCCTCGTCTTTGTCTAGCAAATTTAATACCCTCCTCACATCGTCCACTGTAATCACAGGCAAATCCACATCCCTATTCTTATCATCCTTGATTTTAACTGCCGAGTGAATCGCTTTATCTTCCTCTTCATAATGTGTGGCATTCCAAAAGGTTCTAACATGAGACTCATAGAACTTATACCTCTCCGTAAAAGCTTTAACGATTCTGCTCTCTCTCAGAAATGGCACAACATCATTGAATGGATCAATGTTAGGAAAATTATCTTCCAAAATGCAGTATATGTTGTGTTCCGGATGAAAATCAGAAGCCCTTGCCTGCAAATATTTCATTATTAAAATATGCACGCATTTCAAGACATATAGTACATAGTGAAAAATTTCAAAAATTTGAAAAATTTTCTAACACTTTACACAATGCACAGTACTGAAACTGATGAATGGCCATCCGACTGGATGGTTATTCGTTCGAATGAGAATGTTCTGATAAACACAATGTCTTGTCTAAGAGATGGTCCGAATGACCATTCGACTGGATAGGAAAATAAGCTTGAAAGCAATATGGTTCTGATGGTCATCCGACCGAGTGACAAAATGAACAAAGTTGTGTTGTGGATCGGAAGGTCATCCGATCGAATGATCATTCGATTGAAAACAACTTATCCTTCAAGGCACACAATGGTGATGTGGTTCGGATGGTCATCCGATCGGATGATCATTCGAGTGAAAAGCAGTTAAACACTCAAAGAACATTCAATCATGATAGTGCTATGGATCGGATGGTCATCCGATCGAAATCCTATGTTCAATTTCTACCAAAACTCTCTAATTTGGCCTAGATTTGAGAAAACATGTATCGGCAGTCGGCACCTTCAAATCAATCTAAGTTCAAATATGTTGATGTAATGATGAAACTGGAACGGTGAAATCCTAAATCTAAGGCCGATTAACAAGTGTCTATGAACAATTTCTACAAAAACCTTCAAATCAAGCCTAGATCTAAGATAGTTCATGACGTCAATAGTGTCGGCAAGAACATTCATCAAAAACACATGTAAAACGTTAAGATTAGATGAACTTACCTTCCCCATAGAGAATGATGTGCAAACCTGTAACACCTCGCAAAATCATGCCCAATGTAATAAAGACACGTGTCATGGACTTTAAACGTGTAATGAATTGATTTCCGAGGGACTAAAAGTGACAAAGAATGTAAATATGTATGTGAAAGGATCCAAAGTGTCAACATGCCTAACTTGTGCCTCTGATTGACCTTACGGGTTGTTCGTATTCCTTGAAGAATAAATTGTCGGACATAAGAAGATGATTGTGCTTAAAATATAAAATATACAAAGCACAGGGGTTAAATGTGTCAACATGTTAAATGTTACATCTGAGTGACCTTTTAACGATCCCAAAAGCATTAAAATATTTGTATTTTTGCTCTCTCGAATATCAGATAGTAATCTCATGGAATTTCGATGTAAACAAGACTTTTCGGGTGATCTCACAACTAACCGGGAGCTTAACGGAGTTAATTTGTGACCCAAGGCACTTGTTAGTTAACTATGGGGGTTAATAGTGCAATAAAAGAAAGTTATTTAAATTAAATATGGACCAGGGACTGAAAATGCAAAACTTGCAAACTTTTTACCGGATTAGGGAGTCCTCGCGGGGTGCGTAAGCCACCGCTGAGGTCTATGCGGGCCGCGTAAAAGTGCCAGCGACAGAAAAACTGGACAGCTGCATGTTGCAGCTCTTACACCGCCATTGCATGAGTTCTGAGCGATACCAGGGGCTTGTAAATGGTTTTTACTGCCCTAGGGACACTTGTAAACATCTGGATTACCTCTAGGAACAAATGGATTGATCTTGGAAGCCATCAAACTACTATATATAACCCCATTGTTTGCACTTAGAACTTGCACATTTGAAAATTTCATTCTCACTCACTCTCTGAAGCATCCTGGTGTTCAAGGAAGCTTTCTCAAGTATAAAATTCGTGCTAAGGACTCTTGTAAGCATTGACTTGGTGATTAATCACTAACGGTCCAGCCATTATTCAAATTGAAAGTGGCTATGTGTTGGTAATTATGTAGGTGTTAAACCCTTAAAAGAGCACCTTCAAATTATCACGTTATCTCAGTCAATTGTCGGGTCAAACTTCTTAACAAAAAGTCAAACGAGTCAGTTTTTGCAAATAATTCATAACTGATAATGCTGAAGTTACAGAACATGTTTTAACACTATAATAACTTGTTAAATAATATAAGAACATGTTTAGGCATGTTCAACCCGACAATTCTGAGTTTAGGCCCGGTTCGCAACCGAAAGTCGCAAAAGTAGACTTTTGCTTTGACTTTCAGTTCTGACCCGATTTAGCTTAGTTTAGTTATACCTTAGGGTTCCTTTAGGACCATATTATATGTTAGTATAACCCTCTGAGGTTATACAATATGGTTCCATAGAAATCCTAGTTCATTGCATGTTTCTGTTAAATGCTTAAAAGTTGACCGTTATGCCCTTTTGATATAAAAACGAGATTTTTGAAAATGTGAGAGGACAAAAATCTTTATTACTGATTTATAAGCATGTCCTAAAAATTTGACATCAATTTATGATTTAAATAGAAGTAATGCAAGATATCGTAAAATGAAAGCTTTTTGTTAATTAAATGGCATTTTCAGTGTAAATCATATTTAAACCCAATTTTTGGCACCAAACCTTTAACCCACTATTATAATATAATATTTAGGGATTTTTGGAAATTTTTATCAAATTTTATACTAATCATAACATAGAGTTCTACTGTAAATTCGGTATTGACGAAATAGCCCTTTTCATTGATAAAATGAATTTTACATATCATTTTGATACGAAACCTTTTCCTACTGATTTCATATGTTAAATAAAATATTTTAAGCTTTAGATATTGATCAAAACTTCAAAATTTTATAAACATTTCAATTATCGTCAAATACCGACTTTTACGCTTATTAAGCGCATAGTATTGTTTAAAACCATATTTAGCGCCTAAGACTTATTACCTACTGATGTTATAAGAAAATTTTTATATTTAAACAGTAAGTAAAAGTCTTGAACTTAGATTTCCGACTTTAACCTTAGAAGCATATGTGAAATGACCAAAATGCCCCTACGGTGCATAGTTTGGCCATAAATAATAAATTTCACATATGTATGATATCTTACTGATGTAACTTGCTAAAATAAATTTTTTTACTGATTGTTTTAGACCAGAACCTCAGATTGCTATTTAACCTCTTTTATAAACATTAGAATGACCAAAATACCCTTTTGGGGCTTAAATAGTTTTAAATTCGTTTTGGGCATAATGGAAGATATCCTACTGATATCATAACATAATTAAAGCATATTAACTTGTGAAACTTGTACATGACTCAATTGGTTACCCGTTATGAATATACGCGTTCGGTACGGTTTATGTAACTAGTTTGCATAAATTAACCGAAACGGGTCAAACCTTATCATTTTTACTTCAAAATCCAGAATGTATTTAGTTTACCCATTTATTACAAGTCTTCATACTTGTTGGGTCTAAATCACATTCTAATCCGGTCTTCGCTTAATCTTGCGCTTTGAACCGTAAACCTTCCTTTAAAACTAACCGGTCTAAGTTAATACTTAAATAAGACCCGTTAGGAATCTAATAGGTTATTAAAACCTTCGTTCCAGATTAGGAGCCCAGTAAAAGCTACTTGTACTTGCTGATTTGATATACGGCTGAGAATAAAAATTACTTTTAGCTCAGGTAAATACTTTTAACTTATTTTCTGTTATACGGGCTTGGGATACGGTATTATAGTAATACCGCTTGGTCGGGTATGAAATTATTTAATCGGATTGTGATTAATAAATTTACATAACCCGTTTTAATCTGTTTTGTTTGATACAATGCCTTTGGGGGGTTAATGAGCGTGTCCTGGATATCCTCGGCTCATTCATTTGAAATGGCCACGACTTAAGCACGGGGTGTAGGCATACACCTGACATTTGCGTATGTATAAACGGTATCTCACTCGTGAGGAAACTCCTTGTGGGCCTATACTTGTGGTGTGTCTATTAATCTTATACCGACTCTTCTATTCCGGTCCTGAACGGACGGAAAACATATAAATCTGTATACAAGATTATTTTTAAATAATTGTCCCAAGTTATAAAAGATTTTATGCCTTGTGCATCCAAACCAAATTTTATAAATGCTGTTGGTGCATATGTCTGTCGACTTCGTCTTGTATCGAGTCTTGTAATAGAGTTGGTGGACCAGGACACGTAGAATGAGAAAAACGGAAAACAGAGACGAAACAGCCAGTTCACACGAACTGACCAGTTCGTGCGAACTGGACCAGATCAGTTCGTGCGAACTGGTAAATGGTGGTTCATGCGAAGTGGCTGGCCTATATATATGGGTCTTGGGTCTTTCATTTGTAACTTTTTCATTCCGGTAGCAAAGCTCTGCCGAAGTGTCTCCAGACCGTGTAAAGCTATCAAATCAATACAAGAGACATTTTAAGTGATTCTAGTGTGTATCCAGCTGAAATAACTTCGATACGTCTGATTCCGCCTTTCGTATTGGACGAGATCTCTTCTGAACGACTCGTTTGGTTGTGACAACGATCCTACAAGTGGTATCAGAGCTCAGGAGGAAGAGTTCTTACCATTTCAGCTTGTTTTCACCAAAAATTTCTGATTTCTACTCATTTCTTCTCACACTTCTATACTTCTTCATCAAATTAACTAAGCTTTTACGGTTAAAATGGACTGATTTTCACATATAACAAGCGAAACACTGTTTTTATCAATCCTTGAAAGAATAAGACCTAAAATCGACCTAAATCTTGACCAATTTTGTCAAAAACATATCCGATCGTGTGACATCAGCATCAGTTCGCACGAGTTTCTCATCAGTTCATTTGGAAATTGCTTCAGTTCGCATGAGGATTGTCAGTTCGCTTGAAACATAGTTCAGTTCGCACGATTTGATTTTGAAGCCTTCAGTTCGCACTTAATTAGTTCACTTCGCGCGGATTGTTTACCAGTTCGCACAGAAAGGTTCACTTAACATTCACTTCGCACGAAGTCATTTTCAGTTCGCATAAGACATTCAGTTCGCACGGGTTTAGATTTTTGATCAGTTCGCATGATTTGCTCAGATTGTTTGAACTTTGTGACTTTTTAAAACCTAAACATGGAAAACGAATTTTACAACGCATTTGCAACTCCGATTACTATTGCTCAGAACGCGACCTTAGAAAATGAAATGGGAACCATGCAAAAACCGCCTAAATTCATGAATATTGAGGAGTATAGTGGATGGGAGGAGCGTTTTGAAAATTGGGTTCAAGCAAATTGCTTAGATGCATGGGAATGTGTTGAACAACGGTATATTAGACCGACTGATGATGACGGAGAGAATGTTGCTATTAAAGATCTAAGTGATGATCAGAAAAAGAAATACAAAAGTGAAAAAATGATGATCAGTATATTGCAACAAGCGATTAAAGAAGAAATCTTGATTTTATTACAACACAACGGAAGTGCACACTCAATATGGAAAGCACTAAAAACGAAGTTTGTTGGAAGTAAAGACATGATCAAGAACAAAAAATCGCTTTTGAAGAAAGAATTTGATCTATTTCGTGGATTAAAAACTGAAAACACCAAGCAGATTATTGAAAGATATTGCAATTTGGTGGTTAACATGAAAATATTAGACATCAAGAAAGATAAAGAAGAATGGATTGAAAAGTTGGCCGATGCGTTGCCACAAGATGTTTGGGGCACGTATCTTATGATGTTGAAAAATGATGATGAATTTGGAAATCTAACGTTGAGCCAGTTTATTGAAAAACTCAAAGTTCAATAGATGGAACAACGAAAGATGGCGAGAATGAAAGACTTTAATGGTGAACAAGACATTGGTCTATATTACAAAGGAGGTTTGAGTGATAAGACCAATATTGCACCAAAGATCGAAACTGCATTCAACGCAAACAATTATTCTGGAGGGTCGTCTCAAGGATCAAACAATAAAACTGGATTCTCTTCATATCCATCATTCGATCCAAATTTTTCAGCAACCAAGAATGGCAAAGTACTACAATGCAACATTGCGTTAAATCTTGAGAATGGTCAGAATTTCTCAGAAGAGGTTGCCAAAGGTCATATGTCTTTGTTGGTGACCGTATTAGAGTCTTATGAGAGTTTAGTTGCAGGAAGAATCGGAAATCCAATGTTGACAAAAGAGGATTACGATCAGATCGATGCTGAGGAGATGGAATTAATGGATATTAAGTGGTGTTTAGCGAGCGTGTTGAGAAGAGCTGAAAAGTTTAAACAAATCACTGGAAAAGATGACTTTCGTGATGCTAATGTTTCTACTTTAGGTTTTGATAAATCTAAAGTTACTTGTTTTCGTTGCAGGGAAAAAGGGCATTTCAAGCGAGAATGTACAAATTGCGAAGCAAATGGAGCTCAAAATCCATTCGGCAACAATGATTATTATCGAAAAGCGATTTATCATCAAGTTGCTCAACAGCCGCATCAATAACAAGCACCACAAACTTCACATGCTAGGAAGGTGATCGAAGAACCATCAAAGAAAGCTTGCCATGGTTGGATAGATCAAGATGATGAGAGAATTCCAGAAGGATTTACTTGGGATAAGTATGATCCTAACAGAACTTCAGAAATGGTAGCATTTGTTGCTCAAATTTTTGAAGATACAACTACTGAAGAAGAAATGGCGTATGCTTATTACGAATCTCAGCAATTCAGTCCGAAAAAGAAAGAAGAAGATTCAGTTTCAACAAAAAAGGTTTCAAGAAAAGCACCAAATGTTGAAGTGAGTGATGATGATAGTGAAGAAATTCGAAAACTTGAAAATTATGCAAGAAAATTTTCAACTAATAGTGATGATGATGATTTTTTTTTTGCAGGTAAAAAGGAAAAGATCAAAGAAAAACAAGCTGCGAAAAAGAAGAATCATAAAGCAGCAACTGTTAAAGAAAAAGATAATAGTGATGATGATAATTCGTATTATGCAGGTAAAATGAAAGAGAACAAAAAAATACAAGCTGCGAAAGATGACAGTGATGATGAAAATATTCGAGTGATAAAAAAGCAGGTTAGAAAACAAGATGACAGTGATGATGAAGATGTTCGAGTGATAAAGAAGCAGGTTAAAGAAATTCCAGCTTTCAAGGTTGAAAAGGAAGCTGATGCAGAAAAGATACCTGAGAAATGTGAAAATTGTGATACTATGAAAAGGCACAACAACAAATTGATTCTTTAATATGAACAGACTGAAAGAATCTTATGATTTTTTAAACAAAGCTATGAATCAATACAACAAGTCAAGCAGTGAACAAGCGTTAGCTATGAAGACACTCAATGGAGCGTTCATGACAAAGCAGAAAAACATCAATAATTACATTGAAAAATGTGTTGTACTTGAACAAAAATTGGAAACCCAGAGGATAGAAACTGAAAGGGTAAACAGGTTATTGAGAAGTTACTCATGTGCTTCTTATGTGATTGATAGGATTTATCCTACAGTAGAAGGCATGAAAGCGTTTGAAGAAGAGGATACTAAAATAAAGGATACTGGTAAGAAACATAGTACTGATTATACCAAGTGTCCACCACCGCTTGAAAATGGATATTCTCCACGAAATCCTAATTCAGAAAGAGTCAAAAAGGCAACCAATTTAAAGTGGGAAAATGAACCTTCAGATGGATTGCCAGACAACATTGACGTTACTTTCACATCGTCTGACACTGATCATGAGTCTGAATTAATAAAGAAAGTGGTCGATCAGGTGTTAGAAAAAGATGAAAACGAGGAGTCAGAGTCAAAGTCAAAGTCAAAGTCTGACACGTCAAGTCCAACAGTTGAACCGGTCAAAAGGTTTTACAATAAAGATTTTCTGATGTCACAAAATAATTTGAATGACGAAACATTCAAAGTAGCATATACTTTGAATGATTCTGACAAATTATATTCTGATGAAGAATTTCCAATAAGAGGTGTTAAAACTGAAATGATTAAAAAGGTTTTCAAATTAACAGAAATTAATATTTCTGAAATAAAAGATGTAAATCTTACTGAAAAACCTAAAAAGTACACCTGAAGAGTTCAACAAAGATTAAACAAGAAAAAGGGTTACAGTTCTAGTTCGGGTTATCGAAAGAAACCAAACCATAACAGTAATTTCAAAAAGAAAGGATTAGGTTTTATTCCACCCGAAAATTATAAAAATGAGAAAATTAATAAACCAAAAACTGTATTTGTTTCAGGAGCAAGTTCGGAAGAAGAGGAAAAGAGCTCATTCTGGAAGCAGACAAACAAAGAATTCCTTGCTAATAAGCAAGAAGGAATGAAGAATAAAGCTGATCAGAAAAAAGGAGACAAGAACCTGTTATCAATGTCAAAAAGTTGGGCACATTGCCTTGAACTGTCCAAAGGCAACCAACACAAAACAAGGAGTCTCCGAAAAACTGAAAGAAAAGATGGTTGATAATGAACCACCAACCAAACAATTTAAAGTTTTCAAAAACTCAAAATTTGAGGTTGGTGAGAGTTCAAAAAGTTTTTACAAAAGAAAAGTGAATCTGAACAACCACAAGTGGGTTGTTAAGAAATCAGAAAACAGTTTTGGCAGTGATTCTGATTTGTCAAAATCAGAGGAGATATTTTCTGGCGATGAATCTGACTCGTCAAAGTCAGAGGAGCCACAAGTTGAGCTAAAAAGTGAAAATTCAGTTCCGCCATTGGATGACGCAAACTTTCCACCATTGCGGACTGAAAATTTTAAACAAAAAGTTAGAAAAATTGTGATTTCAAATCAATATTTTTCTGAAAAGAAAGAATTTGATGTTGAAAAAGCCTTTAACCCCAAAGTTCTTAATATTTTTGGAAAAATGGTTGACGGAAAGGTCAAAGGGGTAAAGGAATACTATGAAAAGAAGAAGAAAGGAAAGAAACCGAGTAATGATGACTCGGAATCTCCCAAGGACCATCAGGCTTGGGAGAATCTCTATGAATAAAAATCCTGACTTGCCGGAGCTCCCAAGTTGGTAATCGTGGAGCATGAATCGGCATCTTTCTTGAAAATTGTTTGTTGTTCTGAAAATTGTTATATTTCGACTTACAAGTGGTATGTTTAATGAGAACCTATAGGTAGTTAATCAAGGTCATTAAGTTGAACTTGATTTAACTTTCATACAAGTGATTGAAAGAACAAAATGATGAATCAAACCCCGATCTTACAAGTAGTATCAACAAAACTAATTTTCCGGAAAAACCATTTTAATTAATACAAACTTAAGTGTTTTGAAATCACAATGGGAAAATAGTTTGTTGTCAGGGGGAGTTCTGATTGTTTACGCTAAGTGGATGGCGATTTGAAGCAATTCACATCGGTTTGTCAAATTTTTCTTTAAATGGTTTTGAATTTTAGGGGGAGTAAGATATTTTCAGAAAATCCAAAAACATTAGAAATTTTGAAAAAAGCCAAAAACATGACAAAAATCAAAATGAGTTTTGTTGTGAGAAAGAGGAAATGATAGTACAGCAATAGACAATCACAGTACGCTAAAGAATTGGAAAGTTAAAATGTGATAAACGGTCTCACTGATGATATGCCAGTAGGTTTTTACACACTTAGTAGATTGTTTTTGAGATATAAACCTAAATATCATTACTTACTTAGTTCGTGGGGAACATCTCTCGGATATATGGGTAACCCCCGAAATCTTGTTTGAAGGGCTTTCTATTTCTGACATACTAGGTCTTTATGCATGGTGATATCTGGGTTATTATACCAGGATTTCTGATTTTGCGGGAGCAATAGCCTAGTCCTCGTATAATACTTTGCATTGCTTTAATCATAAAGCTCACCCTCAGCATAAAAAATGATGAAACATTGAAAAATACTAATCATATGCTGTTGAAGAAAAGATTCTCTAAAGGGAACACACCTAAAGTCAAACCATCATCTCTCTGATTTTGCGGAAGCAATAGCCTGAGCTCTCATGGTCTCGCATTTACCCATTACAGATATCATTAGTGTACATTTACCTGTAAGACTGAATATAGGAGTCTGGATACGGGAGTATATTCTGAGGTGGGACACACGAATAAGTTTAAGTCCTTAAAACACTAATCTCGTATCTCGAAACACTTGAACTTTGTGTGAAAATTTAAGTGGATCAGTATACTGACAATCTAAGTGAATCGTTTAGAACTTAAAATGTTTAAAGCTTAACGGTGCTAGTGATTTGTCAAAAACTGATATGATCTTCTTACACAAACTCACAAAAATTTTGTCTGTAAATATTTCTTTATTGCTTTTCATTATGTGTGTTTTAGCATAAAATTTTGAAAATTCAAAAAGATTTTATTTCATCTTATTTTTGACGACTTATGTTGAAAAGCTGATTTTCAAAATTCTGAGTGCTAAACATGATGAAAAACAGGTTTGGGAGAGTTTGTTTGAGATGAAAACTGAAGTTAAAAGTTTGAGATAATTTGAGAAATGTCATAATCTAACAAGTGATGTTTTGAGATTGATTTTACAAGTGGTAAGCATAGATTAAAATTGTTATACCTTACTTTTGGGTAGAGGATGTGCAGGTTAGCCAGGTTCCGATTCCTGAGGATTTTCCGCATAAACATATGCAGATTAAAGCCAGGTTACAGATCCTGTGGCTATGGAAAACCAGGCAATGGTCCTGAAATTGTGAAAGCTGCAAAGCAAAGCCTGAGCAGAGTTTGAACCAGGATACGATCCCAGAACAACTTAAGGGGAAGTCTGAATGTTAGAACCAGACTAAGATCCTGGAAAAAAGCTCGAGAGAGAAGCTGCTGATGCTGAAGAACTTAAGGAATCAAGAGATCTGATCAAGAGAATTGGAAGAGTCAGGTTGAGATTCTGAGAAAGAGAAGAGAGAAGATTGAGGATGCTTACAGTGTCAGATACTTTGGAAAGAGCGAGAAGACTGATTAAGACTGAAGACTCGATGTACTGAAGACTCGCACCGAAGACTCGTCAACATCCAAGGGGGAGTCTGTTGGTGCATATGTCTGTCGACTTCGTCTTGTATCGAGTCTTGTAATAGAGTTGTTAGACCAGGACACGTAGAACGAGAAAAACGGAAAACAGAGACGAAACAGCCAGTTCACACGAACTGACCAATTCGTGCGAACTGACCAGATCAGTTCGTGCGAACTGGTAAATGGTGGTTCGTGCGAAGTGGCTGGCCTATATATATGGGTCTTGGGTCTTTCATAAGCATATTTCGTTTATATGTCAAAAGGGCAAAATGGGCATTTATAAGCATATTAACGGAGATTAGCATAAAATTCAGAATACTAAGGACCAGGTAATATAACTCCAGAGGGTTATACTACAACATAAAGTGGTCCTAATGGAAGCTTAAAACATGGAAGAATTAAGCTCAATCGGGTCAGAACTGAAAGTCAAAGCAAAAGTCAAGCTTTTGCGACTTTCGGTTGTGAACCGACCCTAAACTGATAATTGCCGGGTTGAACATGCTTAAACATGTTCTGATAATAATTACCAAGTTATTAGAGTGATAAAATATAATTTATAACTTCTGCATTGTTAGTTATAATTATTATTTCAAATTCTGGTCAGTTTGACTTTTTAACTTAATAGTTTGACCCGACAATTAACTAAGCAAACGAAATAATTCGGAGGTGCCCTTTAAAGGGTTAATCACCTACCTAATTATGGTCACATAACCACATTCATTTCGAACAGTGACTGGACCATTTGAGTTTAAACCGAAATTCAAAGTCAGATTATGAAAACTTTGACTTTTCGGTTTTTAAACTAAAAACTGAACTAAAGAGGGGGGCTAAGACACTTACAAATGGTCCTAGCTATCTTTTCTACAAGCATAAGCTTCCCTTTGATTCAGGAACCTTCAGAATTGATCAGAACACAAGCTAGAGAGTTGAGAGTGATTTTTGAGTGAAAGTGCAAGTGAAAATGCTGAACTTAAAGGCCTATTTATAGTGAATTCAGGTTGCCCGAGATGACTAAAGGTGTTTAGGGATGAATTCAGATGTCTACAGGTGTCTTGGTGGTATTTTAAAACCATCAACAAGCCATAGTTTTCGATTATAACTTGTTTGGAGCTCAAGGAAGGAAGAAACCTGCATCTGGCCAAACAATTCTGTCGAAGTGGAGCCGTCGCGTCGCGCGACGACATATGGTGGACATGATGGCGCAGCGCGACCCCATGTGTTACCAGCCAAACAAGTTTTAAAGTTTACATGTTCAGTCCCTGCACCTTTTTAAGCTTCATATCTTTCATTTTAAGCACAATTGGCCCTTGTAGGTAGTTTGAAGATGATCTAGGGAATATATTCAAACACCGTTAGGCCCGGTTTCGTTAAACAATCTCCGAAAACATAAGTTTCGCCACGTTGACGCTTTAAACCCTAATTCTTGGAAATTCGCGTAAACAACACGTAACGATCTCGAAACCTCGTGAAATTTATATCACTTATTCTTGAGAGTATACTTGAATATTCCGAAGCCCTGGGTTTGTTAAAAGGTCACTCAAAGGTAAGAATTAACATGTTGACACGTTTAACCCCTGTAATTCATAATATTTTGATTATTTTCATAAACGGCTTCTTATATCCAATTAATCACTCGTTTAAGAATATATTCTTCGTGTGTGGGCATTCAGAGGCACAAGTTTGGCATGTTGACACTTTTAGTCCCTTCACATACATATTTTTATTGTTTGGCAACTTTAGTACTTCAAACTCAATCTTTTACATGATTAGGGGTTAGGTCACGTGTCTTCACATAATAGGACACGTTTTTACGTGGTGTTACATCCTCACCCCCTTAAAAGAAATCTGGACCCCGAGATTTACTGAAACAAGTGAGGGTATTTCTGTCGCATAGTGGACTGAACCTCCCACGTATATTCTGGACCTCTACGGGCGTCCCATTTTACTTTTACTATAGGCACGTGCTTCCTTCGGAGCTTTTTAACCTGTCGATCTTCGATCGATAAAGGTCTTTCAACAAACCTCAGGCTTTCATCAATCTGTATGTCTTTATGAGACATTGCTAGCGATTCATCAGCTAGACATTTCTTTGAATTACAGATATGGAACACATTATGAATTCCACTAAGCTCCTCAGGCAAGTTTAGCTTATAAGCTACACTGCCGACACATTTGATGATCTCGAATAGTCCAATATACCTCGGGCTCAACTTGCCCTTCTTACCAAAATGCATCACTCCTTTCCAGGGTGATACTTTTAGTAAGACTTTATCGCCCACTTCAAACTTTAGAGGTTTCCGCCTCTTATCAGCATAACTTTTCTGCCTATCCCTGGGAGCTTTCAGGCGATCACGAATTTGGACAATCTTGTCCGTCGTTTCAAGGACTATATCAGGTCCTGATAACTGAGTTTCTCCTACTTCCGCTCAACAAACAGGCGTTCTACATTTCCTTCCATACAAAGCCTCAAAAGGCGTAGCCTGAATGCTAGTATGGTAACTATTATTATAGGAGAACTCGATCAACGGTAGGTGGTCATCCCAGCTACCACCCAAATCAATAACACATGTACGAAGCATGTCTTCCTAGGTTTGAATTGTACGCTCACTTTGTCGATCTGTTTAAGGATGGTAAGCAGTACTAAAATTCAAACGAGTGCCTAATGATTGTTGGAAACTTTTCCAAAAATGAGAGGTGTATCTTGTATCTCTATCGGATATAATAGACACCGGCACTCCGTGGAGAGATACAATCTTATTCACGTACAACTGAGCTAGCTTGTCAGAGCTATGAGTCTCCTTGATGGGTAAGAAATGTGCTGACTTAGTCAGTCTATCAACTATGACCCATATAGTATCATTTCCATGCCTTGTTTTGGGTAACTTGGTTATAAAATCCAAGGTTACCATCTCCCACTTCCATGTGGGAAGTTCAGGTTGTTGTAGCAACCCTGACGGCTTTTGATGTTCCGCTTTAATTTGAGCGCATGTCAGGCATTTGGCTACATGTGTGGCAATAGATTTCTTCAAACCTATCCACCAATAGTTGGCTTTCAAATCTTGATACATTTTGTCACCCCCAGGGTGAACTGAGTATTTGGAATTGTGAGCTTCCTGGAGGATTATATCTCGAAGCCCTCCATGAATAGGAACCCAGATTCTTCCATTCATTCTAAGGATTCCATCCTTGCCAGGTGCTAACTGTTCAGCAGTTACACCTAACTTTTCACTTGGAAAGTTAGTTTCCAGTATAGCTTCCTTTTGTGCAGCTAACAACCTTTTATTCAAGCTATTCTTAAGTTCAATGCTCTTGGCATTAATCCTTATAGGTTTAACTCTTTCTTTTCGGCTTAGAGCATCAGCGACTACATTCTCTTTACCAGGATGGTAGCGAATTTCACAATCGTAGTCATTTAGAGTCTCCATCCAACGGCGTTGTCTCATGTTAAGATCCTTTTGATTGAATAAGTGTTGGAGACTTTTGTGATCCGAATAAATCACGCATTTAGTTCCATATAAGTAATGTCTCCATAACTTAAGTGCAAATACAACAGCACCCAACTCCAAATCGTGGGTGGTGTAATTCTTTTCATGCACCTTTAGTTATCGTGATGCATAGGCAATCACTTTGCCTCTCTGCATAAGTACACAACCCATACCAGTGTGTGAAGCATCACAATATATGACAAACTCTTCTATTCCTTCGGGCAATGTCAACACCGGTGCATTGCTCAATTTCTGTTTAAGAATCTCAAAAGACTCTTGTTGTTTTAGACCCCAAGCAAACTTCACATTCTTGCGGGTCAGAGTAGTCAATGATGCAACTATCCTTGAGAAGTTCTCAATGAATCTTCTATAATAACCAGCTAATCCCAAAAAGCTGCGAATCTCCGTATATGTCTTAGGTGCCTCCCAGTTCATGATGGCTTCTATTTTAGCGGGATCTACTTGGATACCACGCTCACTCACAACATGTCCAAGGAATTGGACTTCACAAAGCCAGAACTCACATTTGGAGAATTTAGCATATAGCTTCTCCTGTCGTAGCAATCCTAAGATACATCGAAGATGTTTCTCGTGATCAACTTGATTACGAGAATAAATAAGTATGTCGTCTATAAAGACAATGACAAACTTATCTAAGTATGGCTTGCAGACTCGATTCATGAGATCCATGAATGCTGCAGGTGCATTAGTGAGCCCGAAAGGCATCACCAAGAACTCGTAATGGCCATACCTAGTTCTAAAGGTTGTTTTAGGTACATCTTCTGTTCTAACCTTGAGTTGATGATATCCAGATCTCAAATCGATCTTCGAAAAGAAGCTTGCCCCTTGGAGTTGGTCGAATAAGTCGTCGATCCTGGGCAAAGGATAACGATTCTTGATCGTTACGTTATTTAATTCACGATAATCAATGCATAAACGCATTGATCCATCCTTTTTCTTCACAAACAATATAGGAGCTCCCCAAGGCGAAGAGCTGGGTTATATGAAACCCTTTTCCAGTAAGTCATCCAATTGAGTCCTGAGCTCTTTCATTTCAGGAGGCGCTAGACGATAAGGAGCTCGTGCAATTGGTGCAGATCCTGGCAGAATGGCTATCCTGAACTCAGCTTGCCTCTCAGGAGGTAATCCAGGTAACTCATCAGGAAAGACATCAGGGTATTCCGAAATGATTGGGATCTCTTCAATCTTGGGTTTCGGATCATTCACTATCACTTGTGCCATGTAAATGACACATCCGCTCTTCAGACACTTAGATGCTTTGAGTATAGACACGTTATCGGGCAAACCATATTGTGTATCTCCTTGAATAGTGACAGATTCACCAGAAGGGGTTTTGATTTTAACTAGCTTTTTATCGCAGGCTATTTGGGCTTGGTTATGCGATAACCAATCCATGCCTAAAACTACATCAAACCCAGCCAATTTCATTGGCAAAAGGGATAGCGGGATAGAATGATTCTTAATGGATATAGCGCATCCATCAAGAAGAGTTGAAGCAGTTTCTAAGGTACCATCTGTGAGCTCTACCTCATATTTTATGTCTAGAGTTTTAATAGGCAGATTCGGTAATTTACTAAACTTATGGTCTACAAAAGACTTATCCTCACCTGAATCAAATAAAACTCTAGCATAAATATCATTAATGAGGAAGGTACCTGTTATAACGTTATTGTCGTTCACCGCCTCCCTGGTGTTCATCTGAAAAACCCTTGCATTGGTTTTCTTTGCCTCTTCAGGTTTCTTAGCATTCTTAGGGCAATTAGTCTTAATGTGCCCCTTTTCGTTGCAACCATAGCAGGTTGCATCTTTGATGTTTCGGCACTCTACAGTCTTGTGCCCTTTCTTCTTGCAAATTCCATAAGGTTTAGCTTGTGGATCCTGATTGCACTTTCCAAAGTGCCTTTTGTTACATGTTTTACATCTGGGCTTGTCATCCGACTGCCCCTTTTTGAAACAAGAGTTTCCTTTCTTCTTTTTATTTGAATGATGGGACTGGTCTTCCTCCCTCTTTCTTTTTCCCTCCTCGGTGGTTTTCTTTACCTTACTCCTTACAACATCGAGAGTAAGTGACAAAGATAGATCTACAGCAGATCTATAAGTAGCAGGCTTAGAAGCCTTGACATTTTCTTTAACCTCAGAGGCTAAACCACCGATAAAACGCGCAATGCGTTTGGGTTCAGGGGTGACCAGATAAGGTACAAGTCGAGACATTGAATTAAAACTGGTCACATAAGACCTACAATCCAAATCTTTCATCACTAGAGTGAGAAACTCAGTCTCTATCCTTTCCACTTCATGCTGAGGACAATAAGTATCCTTCACAAGATCAACAAATTGGTTCCAGGAAAGGTTGTATAGAGGAACCTTTCCAGTGGATTGCACCAAGGCTTTCCACCAAGTTAGGGCGTCACCCTTGAAGGACTGAGATACAAACTTAACGATGTCCTCCTTTTCACACCCACTGATATCAATCACCGTTTCCATTTCATCTAACCACTTCATACAGTCTATTGCTCCCTTTTCTCCCATGAAATCTCTTGGTTTACATGAGACGAAGTATTTATAGGTACAACCCTTGTTGTATTTGGGAGTCTGATTCAACACAATCTTCTGAGATTCAGATCTCTGGTTGGATGAATGCTGAGATTCATCCATTTTCAATGTATGCGAATGTGATATGGACTTTGTATGAGTTTTGGACCGAACATTACTCGGCTCCTTGAATATTTTATCCATAGCTTGAGCAACTGCTGTATCAATCATTGTTTGTAATTCAGCACCAGTAACGTTTATCCTGGTATTATTGTTTCCTTCCACAGGATGACTGTTTGCTTCGTCAGAGCCAGCCATGGTTTGATTACTAAAATCAAACAATAATAATTTATTTAGATTATATCATGAATCATCGTATCTGATGATTAGATGGTCATGGTATTTAATAAACCATATCGACCATAAGTCAAACGATTTGCCTAGGCTACAACGGACCATTATTGGCAATCAATTAGGATATAATCCCTTACATTTATCATACAGGGGACACGAGTCACAACTGTCAATGTCATAAGGACATTCTTAGATAGCACAAAAGGCTCGTCACAAAGGACATTTAGATGGCACAAATAGCCTTGTCATTAAGACAATTCAAGTATTATCAATGATCTCTCGGATCAGTGATTTTAAGGTTCGAACATAGTTCATCTCCTTCTTGACAAGAAGTTTATACAATAAAACTTTCAATGTCATGAATACACCTTCGCCCGTAGGCGTACACCTCAAATGGATGTTTTGGTGTATACATCATATTTGATGTTTAATAGCCATGATTCGCATTGATCATATAGGCTATGAAGGTGGCTTGGAAGAATCCAAGTACATTTGGAAGCTAGTGTGGTCTCTTAAGTCACATAGCCAGGAAAGTTAACATGTTTTCAGATGTTAACAGAGAATTTATTGTTTTAAAAGGTTGTACCATCATAGCCATTAATATTTTGGCTTGGTTATACCTTTAAGAACTTCTTCTGAAATGTCACGCAGACCAATGAAAATCGAAATGATATTTATATGGTGATATAATAAAATACACATATAAAAATTTCAAAAGAAATTCCATTAAATACTAAACGATTACAAGAAATGCCCAAAACGGGTCTTGAAATAGACAAACTGTCCACGCAGGGACTACAATAAGAAACAAGTCCACGCAAGGACTAAAATACAAAAATGAAATGTCCTCACAGGGACTTGATTGAAATTACAATACAAAATAAAATAAAACAAACTTCTACTTCTTTTTGCCTTTTATGAAGTTCGCGATGCCCTTAAGAAATTTGTTCTGCTTTTTCTCGCGTTCCTCTGCTTTGTGTTCAACCCGATCCAACCTATGCAGAATCTCTTGTGTTTGCAGTTGTGAAGGTGGGGTTGTTGTTGGTAAGGAGGTTATTGATACCGATGCACTGGATACCCAGTTGGGTATATTGGAGGAAAGGCTGAGGGATAAAGTGCACTAAACTGAGCTGCCTCAATATATGGATCTTGGGCAGGGGCCTGATATCCATAATCCGTAGGATTTAGATATTCAAAGGGGTTATACCCAGACGAACCTGGGTAAGTCGGTATGGGGTTATCATAACCCACTGGCGGTGGAGTGGTGCAAAGGTAACTGGCGGGGGATCATCTTCCGGCACCGCATGAGAAGGTCCACCCATTTGTGGATCCTCGGGGATTGGAGGGTATGTGCTTGAAGCTTGAGGGGAACTAAACCTAGGTCCCCCTCGCACGGACATCCGTGCATTCCTCCTTTGCCTTGGTGGCTCAGGAGGTAGTTGTGGTGGTTGTTGAGGTGGTTCCTCAACAGGCAAAGGCGATACGGTTCCTCCAATGGAGGTTATGGAGAATTATGAAAAGATGGGGTGAATTCCCATTCATACTTGTTCCACCTTTCGGCCCATGAATCGGGGCCTTGATACGGAGATCCTTGATAAGGAGAACCGTTGGAGATACTGATGGGATGAGTTGGTGTCCCGGTTGGCGGCTCTGGATCGGGGTCATCATCCATTTCCATATCTTGGGAGAAATGGTCCTCGGGTCCTAAAGGATTATAACCTAGTGGTTCGTTAAAATAGTCGTTTGGGTTAAATTGACCCGGTGAATAATGATCGTGTGAACTAGAAGGGTGGAAGGAATGAGAATGTAAAGAGTGGTGTGAATGATGTGATTGGTGAGAGTGGTACGAATGTTGGGGCTCGTCCTGAATAGGTAGCCCAAAAGGTAGGGGATCTGAAGGTGAAGAACCCAACGAAACAGAGTGTCTCGCCAGTTCAAAAGAATGTCTCCAGTTATCTCGAGAATCGGAGCTAGTAGAAGACGCTGATGGTGTGCGTCTATGTGAGGGTCCTGCATTGCTAGATGGTCCTCCCCGCATCGGACCTTTTCCTTTTCCTCGAACGCGCAATGGCATTTTTAATTAACCTGTCAAAATAATAAAACAACATATAAACGACAAAAGGAAAGTTAAGAATAAATCCTAGGTCATATGCCAAGACTCGGAAGTCTAAGGAATGTGCTTATTGTGTCATTGAGATTAAACACAAAAGGTTAGTGTTTAATTCACTCAATGTTGGCTCTGATACCAACCTGTCACACCCCGATATTTCCATATATTACCGGTGAGCCCGGCCGGGAGTATCGTGACGTAGTTGATATCATCATAGTCAATACACACAATATAATAGCATAACGAAAGGCTTGGTGAATAATTACTATTACAAACCATAGTGTCCTACTGTCCAAATAAAAGAATATACAGACTTGGTTGTAATAGAGATCCACAGGCGGATCATATAATAAAATACAAGAAAAATGAATTAACAGACCTCAGGCATCTAATGATTTGCAAGATCCTCTTATTTGACACCGAGTAGCTCCAGCCTAGTTACGTGAGGTACCTGTCACTTAGTCTTTGGAAAATACGTCAGTTTTCATTGGTAAATACAATTAACTGACTCATTTGAAAAGAGTTTAAGAAAATTGATTTAAGTGCACATGGCACAAACCATTTATAACTTGGGACAATTTTTATATAAAATCTTGTATAAAGTTTTACATGTTTGTCATACATATGGGGCCGGTTTGGAAGCCGGTCATGATTAACCGACTCACTACTTATAGAACCCACAAAGGAGTTATCCCTAACATGTGGGTTATTTAGCATTTGCATCTGTCAGGTGTATGCCTACACCCCGTGCATAGGTCATGGCCATTTTCAAATGAAATGAGCCGAGGATATCCAGGACACGGTCGTATTAACCCCCAATGTTTATGTTATCAAACAATACAGATTATAACGGGTTATGCAATTTATTAATCACAATCCAATTAAATGATTCCACACCTGACCATGCGGTATTATTATTATATCGTATCCCAAGCCCGTATAAGGGAAAATAAGTTAAAAGTATTTACCTGAGCTAGATGTGAAAGAAGTAACTCTGTCGTATATTTCCTAAAGCTTTATGAAAGTACCTTCTACCAAAGCTACTTAATCTGTATAGAAGGTTTATTAACCTATTAGGATACTAACGGGTCTTTATTTAAGTCAAGGACTTACACCGGTTAGTTTGGAAGATACTTTACGGTTCTAAACGCTAGATTAAGCGGAGACCGGAATGGAAAGTGATTTAGACCCGACAAGTTTGGATACTTGTATAATATGTGTAAACTAAACACATTCTGGATTTTGAAGATTTAATGATAAGGTTAAACCCGTTTCGGCTATTTTATGTAATCTAGTTACATAAACCGATCCGAACGCATAAATGCATAACGGGTAACCAAATGAATTATATACAGGTCTCATATGTTATTATGCTTAGAATATGTTAATACATCAGTAGGATGTTAACATATATGCCCAAAAAGTATTTAAAACCAATTTAAGTCCCGTAGGGGCATTTTGGTCATTTTAATGTTTATAAAAGAGATTTTATAGTAAACTGAGGTTCTGGTCTTTTGTAATCAGTAAAAATATTTATTTTATCACATTACATCCGTAAGATATCATATATATGTGAGGTTTACCATTTATGGCCAAACTATACCCCGAAAGGGTATTTTGGTCATTTCACATCTGCTTTTAAGGACATTTTTGGAAGTCTGAGTTCATGACTTACACCTACTATAATAATATTAAAATTTATTTAAAAATTTAGTAGGTAACAAGTCTTGGGTGTTAAGTATGGTTTTAAACCATACTATGCACCTAATTAGCGTAAAAATCGCTAATTGACGATAATCAAGATGTTTATAGAAATCTAAGATTTTGATCAGTCTTAAATGGTCAAAGTAATTTATTTAATATATAAGATCAGTAGGAAAAGGTTTGCCATTCAAATTATTTGTAAATCTCATTTTATGCATGAAAAGGGTATTATCGTCATTTACCGAATTACACAAGAACTCTATGATATGGTCAGGTTATAATCTGATAAAAAATTCCAAAAATCCCTAAAAATAACATTTTAATAGTAGGTAATGAGTTTTGGGTCAAAATGCTTGTTTAAACATGCCTTATGCAAGATAACGCAATTTGATTAATAAAAAGCTTCAATTTACGATATCGAGCATAACTTCTGTTTGAGACCAGAAACTGATGTCAAATTTTCGGGACATACTTATATATCAGTAATAAAGGTTTTTGTCCTCTCACATTTTCAAAAATCTCGTTTATATGTCAAAAGGGCAAAATGGGCATTTATAAGCATATTAACGGAGATTTGCATAAAATTCAGAATACTAAGGACCAGGTAATATAACTCCACAGGGTTATACTACAACATAAAGTGGTCCTAATGGAAGCTTAAAACACATAAGAATTAAGCTCAATCGGGTCAGAACTGAAAGTCAAAGCAAAAGTCAAGCTTTTGCGACTTTCGGTTGTGAACCGACCCTAAACTGATAATTGTCGGGTTGAACATGCTTAAACATGTTCTGATAATAATTACCAAGTTATTAGAGCAATTAAATATAACTTATAACTTCTGCATTGTTAGTTATAATTATCATTTCAAATTCTGGTCAGTTTGACTTTTTAACTTAATAGTTTGACCCGACAATTAACTAAGCAAACGAAATAATTAGGAGGTGCCCTTTTAAGGGTTAATCACCTATCTAATTATGGTCACATAACCACATTCATTTCGAACAGTGGCTGGACCATTTGAGTTTAAACCGAAAGTCAAAGTCAGATTACGATAACTTTGACTTTTCGGTTTTTAAACTAAAAACTGAACTAAAGAAGGGGGCTCAGACACTTACCAAGGGTCCTAGCTATCTTTTCTATAAGAATAAGCTTCCCTTTGATTCAGGAACCTTCAGAATTGATCAGAACACAAGCTAGAGAGTTGAGAGTGATTTTTGAGTGAAAGTGCAAGTGAAAATGCTGAACTTAAAGGCCTATTTATAGTGAATTCAGGTTACCACAGATGACTACAGGTGTTTAGGGATGAATTCAGATGTCTACTGGTGTCTTGGTGGTATTTTAAAACCATCAACAAGCCATAGTTTTCGATTATAACTTGTTTGGAGCTCAAGGAAGGAAGAAACCTGCACCTGGCCAAACAATTCTGTCGAAGTGGAGCCGTCGCGTCGCGCGACGGCATATGGTGGACATGGTGGCGCAGCGCGACCCCATGTGTTACCAGCCAACAAGTTTCAAAGTTTACATGTTCAGTCCCTACACCTTTTTTAAGCTTCATATCATTCATTTTAAGCACAATTGGCCCTTGTAGTTAGTTTGAAGATGATCTAGGGAATATATCCAAACACCGTTAGGCCCGATTTTGTTAAACAATCTCCGAAAACATAAGTTTCGCTGCGTTGACGCTTTAAACCCTAATTCTTGGAAATTCACGTAAACAACACGTAACGATCTCGAAACCTCGTGAAATTTATATCACTTATTCTTGAGAGTATATTTGAATATTCCGAAGCCCCAGGTTTGTTAAAAGGTCACTTTGAGGTAAGAATTAACATGTTGACACGTTTAACCCCTGTAATTCATAATCTTTTGATTATTTTCATAAACGGCTTCTTATATCCAATTAATCACTCGTTTAAGAATATATTCTTCGTGTATGGTCATTCGGAGGCCCAAGTTTGGCATGTTGATACTTTCAGTCCCTTCACATACATATTTTTATCGTTTGGCAACATTAGTACTTCAAACTCAATCTTTTACATGATTAGGGTTTAGGACACGTGTCTTCATATAATAGGACACGTTTTTACTTGGTGTTGCAAGGGTCTTTCGCCTTGTCATGTGCCTGGATGCTCCGCTATCCATAATCCAATTTGAAATTGATCTTAGGAGCTCCTGCACATTTCAAATGTGATTCAGTTAGATGAAGCAACCCAAGCCTCCTTTGATTCGGGTAGCTTGATGTTAAGATTTGTTTTCACGGTGTAAAGTGGTGGGAAGTTTTTTGTCGTTCATTTCCAAAACCTTCTCGTTTCCAACCTCAACTTTTTTATATAGGAAAAATTCATCTTTTTGTAGTTGACCAGATGGTTGAACCTTTTTTAGAACATACTTCTTGCCCGGGGGGTCAAAGAAGTTTGTTTCTCAAGCTTTTGATACAAATCCAAAGGTACAGGCATCTTAACCGGTTTGGTTGAAGACGTTTGTTTTGTAGCACTATCAGTAACCTTTGGTTTTGTTTTAGTTGATGCTTTCACTCGAGATTTTGGCATCCATGTTTGTTGTGGAGGAGTAAACCGTTTGGAAGATTCACCATTTCTCTTTACCGGTTGTTTAACTGGTTTAGATTTGGTTTTAACGTTTTCTGGTTTTGGAATCTTTTTTTCAACAAATATAGGAGCTTTGCCTTTAGCATTGTTTGACTTCTTTGGGTTCTCGACAATCACAGACTTAGTTTTCTGATTGGTACACTTTCGTGCAATGTGACCAATCTGATTGCATTTGAAGCACGTACTGGTATCGACAATCTGATTTTGACCATCAGTCTATGGTTGTGAGACTTTCTTCACGAAAAACTCTTCATTGGTTTTCGAAAAGATCTCTGATTCTTGTTCAGTCATCGAGCTTGAACTTTTCACGAAAGTTGTCTTTTTCACAAATTTTGATTTCTGAAAGTTCTGTCTATGATAATTCTTACCACCCTGTTACCCACCAAACCCTCTGTTTTGGTTGTTATTGTGAAAATGTGGTGGCACATTAGGTTTGTTGTAGTAAGATTTATATCTTTGAAAGTTTAAAAACCTTTTCGAACTCGACAAACCATTTACCTCAGAAACATCAATTTCAACTAACTTGAAAACCTTTTTCAGCTTATCCACATTGACATTTTCAATTGAAAACTCCTTATACGAGTGTAACTTATCTAAACCATTCATCTTGTACATGACAAAAGTTGGTTCGTCCTCTAAGTTGTTCTGGGACTTAGGTTTCGGAATGTAATTGTTCAAGAAATAATCATCATCTTCATTTGTGGAATCACTGTCAGATTTTAACACTAATTCAACAACTTCCTTCACAACCTCAGATTCGATGCTATCTTCATCGGATTGTGAGGTAAAACTGACATCAATGTTATCCGGTAATTTTGCATCATCACTTTTCTCACTTAGATCTGGTTCATTAACTAACCCTGATTGTTTTTTAGTGAAGTTATTGCTCATGGGTGGTGGAACCTTGTGATACCCAACCCCGGTTCCATTAGAGTATACATCTTTACCGTCTTTGTTCTTCCCGATCGGTTTGGGAACTATGTGTTGAAGAACAAAGCTGGCAGAAGTGTAACTGTTCAATTTCAAATTAATTCTCTCATTCTCAATCTTAACTTCTTGATACCGAAGCTTGAGATTTGCAATCTCATCCGGTTGCTCATTTATCAGTTTCTCTTTTGCTTGAAGTACTCCTGATAAATTTGAGTTTTCTTTACGAGTTTTAGAGTTCCGTTCATCTGAGTCTTTAATCGTTCTTTTTAACTTTTCAAAATCCTCAGAATTTTTGTTGTTCTCAAGCATCAACTTTTCATTTTCTTTTCAAAAGCGTTCAATATCATTTTCATCATTTTTTATTTTCTCAGTTAACTCATTTATTCTGTCAGTTTAAATTTTCACCAGTTTATCTCGATTAATCATGTTCTTTTGTAAAATGTTGATTTTATCTGTTAGCTCCTGGATTTTCGATCTTGAGAGATACTCGTGTGTATTACAGACTTTGCACTCTTTCATGCAATTTCTGCAATCAGTTTCAGATTTAGCCTTACCTGGTTTATTATCTGAAGCACTTGAACTGACCTTTTCTGACGACTCAGACTCAGAAGCAGACTTGCAATCTACCTCTATTTCCTTTGCCATCATGACTTGGTCTATCATCTTTGTTAAGTTCTCGGCTGTCATCTCTGCCTTAAGATCGATAATCCCTTCATCCACCTTTTTAGACTCCTTGGACCTTAGAAATGCCTCATATCTTTCCTGTCGCTGTCTCTCTTTTTCAGCTCTTTTCTCTGCATCTATTTTCATCTGCTCCTCTGCTAGCGGAATCGACTTTACAAGAGCTTCAAAATCAATTGATTTCGGATCAATGCAGATATTCCCTTTCGGATCCAAGTAGCATTCTCTGTCTGGATCCCACCTTTTCGCTTTCTTAGCTTCTTTGTAGGCATCATACATTTTTTTCATTTTTCTCTGTGCTATACTTCTTTCTTTGTTATACGTTGATTCAGTTTCAACTTGTGCCATGAATGCGTAACCAACAACATCTTCTTCTGGAAGAAAATCGTTCCAGTTGAACCCTTCGTCTTCTTGAATTACTGCAAGATCCCTCGATTTCTCTTTTGGATTGTCTTTGATTTGCTTCATCTTTGGCGGTTCTTCACGGTTTCTATGATAAACTGCTTTTCTGTAGTAGTCATCATGAAATGGGTTCGCAGTTTCATCAGCTGCTGAATTTCAACAATCCCTCTTGAAATGTCCTTTTTATATGCATTTGAAACAAGTCACCTTTGACTTGTCAATTCCCAACTTTCTTGACGGCCCCGTAATCGACTGTCGCCCTGTAATCTCCATGAATCGCTGTGCCCGACGAATAACGCTTGCCATGCACCAACGGATATCTATGAGCTCCATCTCCTCTGGGTCAATCTGATATTAATATTCTTTTGTGAGATTCTTGTTACCAATCTTTCCCGCTACGAGACTCTCATAAGATTCCAATATTGATGCAAGAAACACCGTCTGTTGTTTAGTAGTTTCTTCGTTGAAGTTTTGGGCGTTGTTGAGGTTGACGGCAATGTTGCATTGAAAGACGTTAGCATTCGGAGCATTTTGAGGTTGTTGCATGTTTGGAATAGATGATACTGGTGTACTCGAATCGGTGCTATGATATTCGTAACCACTGATGATGACCCACTGCCTGAATTCTCTTTTGCTGTAGTGTTTGAGCTTTCAGCACTGAATGCAGTCTTTGGTGACGAAGCTTTTGGAATCATGCTACCCCTATAGTACAAATCTACATCCTGTTGATACTGTGTATTGTTCACTTTGTTCAGCCTTTTTGATTTCCAACTCGTGCCCCTCTAGCTTTTCAATCAACCAGTTCAGTGTAATATCTTCCATGGGCTTTGTGTTCTTTAGCACCAATCCAAAATACGGCCAATCTTGTTCATTCGATAATGCTTCAAACAACTTATCAACTAACTCCTCTTGATCTTTCTAGATGCCGAATCTGTCTAGTTCTGCTTTCAAATGGCAAAATCTTTCTATCATTTGACGAACAATTTCGCTTTTCATGTAGGCAAATAGATCAAACTCTTTCTTCAATAATGACTTTTTTTTAACGATCACTTCTCCACCCGTGCACCTTTTCTCCAACTTTTCCCACAAATCTTTTGAATTCTGATAATTGATCAAAGAAATAATATCATCCCTTACAGACTGGTGTAGCGATGCAATAGCTTTTTGCTCAGACACAAAATCTTCTTGCTCATCATCTTATAAATTCTCAAAATCTGTTCTTGTAGGATTGTAACCGTTTTTAACACGCTTTCAACTATCATAAGCAAAGGCTCTCAACCAACCATCAAAAAGTTTTGCCCAGCGGTTGTAGTCCTCGATAGCCATAAGCTTAGGTGGTTTGTTATACGTGCCATAGGCGTTATCCACGCTAAGCGAATCTGATATCGCTTTTGTAGCTGTTTTAGGATTCGCGTTTGATGAAGTAGCTCCGTTGCTATTGTAGGCGAAAAAGTCACCAAACGGGTTTAGAAACTCGTCACTCATAATTGTTGTTCCTGAAAAAGTTAAACACGGTCAAACTTGATTGAATACACAAAAACAACAATTGATCAGATGATCAGTCGTCCGAATGGCTATCCAGATGAAATGATCAAATGAACAAGTATCTGATGTGTCAAGTGTCGACGATCCGGTCGGATGGCTATCCGATCGGATGGTCAGTCGACAATATATGAAACGCAAACTATCAAACACCAAAAACTCTATCTGGTCGGATGACTATCCGATCGGATGAGCAGTGACATCAGCAGTTAACTAGAACTCAGTAACAATGCAATCCGGTCGGATGACTATCGGATTGGATGGGTGACGTCAGCACAGTTCATCTCAAAAATCATGGTTTTTGATCGATTTCGATGCGATTTTGTTCGAATTTAGCTGTGAAACTTTGTAAGATTGTACAATGATGTATCACGCACAGATTATGTGAATTTTAGGCCATTTTAACCGTGAAATCTTAGTCAATTTTGATTTTTAAGGTGTTTGAGATGAGAAAAGGTAGAAATAGGATGAAATCAGAGAAATAGATGAAGAATATGATGAAATCTCGGGTAGAATCGGCTGAAAAACTCTGAAATCGGTCGAATCTCTGTGAAATCGCTTCAGATCCTCTCTGAATCCGACCTCCACGCTCTGATAAGACTTGTGAGGACCGGGAATTCGGCTCGAATGAACTCGCTCAGGTCAGATATGCGATCACCACGAGTGCGCGGAATCTAATCACGGTGTAGAAGTAAGATCAACAATGAAGATACAGTTCAAAGCATCCTTTCTCATTAGAAGTAGTAGAAAATACATAGTTCTGGTGAGAAAATGCAAGAGCTTCACCTCAGAGATCAGACCTGAATGTTAAAAATGAGACCCAATGTCTCCTATTTATAGGCGAGCTCTAACTCGGAGAAATCATCAGCCGAACGGATGATCATCCATCCGGATGAGCATGTCCATCCGATTGGATGGACTCCATCTGTCCGGATGGACATACAAAATACGTTTAACTCCGTTTCATCCCAAATATAATATATAACACATATAAAACTTTACAATAACGACAACTAGGATAAAATAGACTACATACAGACGACGGCTACAGACATAGTGCATCTACACGAGGCATTCTTTGTTGTAGAGGATGCTGAAGGCTTCCAAACCTTTGTTCTCTTCATGCCAGATGTTCATGACGTCTAATGAGTCACGCTTGTGACGTCTTTGCTGGCTGAAATGGGCAAGAAATTTCTCTTGCAATTCTTCAAATGAGGCCAGTGATCCCACTGGAAAAGAATCAAACTAGGCCCTCGTGAGTACGGTGAGGGTTTAGGGGAAAAATGGCACCAGACGACTTCTTTCCAACGGCCGATTACCCAGCGCTAGTAAAGGCGTTTATATGGTCGTCGGGGTCTGACGAGCCATTGTACTTGCCCACCGTGAGCGGAAGTTTGCTCTTGGTGAGTGGGGCTAAGGCAATCTCCTTTATGAACTTGGAGTTGTCGGCAGCGGACTTCGGCCTGTAGGCTAAATCCTGATCGTGCTTTGCGGCGCGATCGTATGTTGTGCGGGGTTGTGTGGGGGGATAGTAGTTGTAATCCCCAGACTGGCTGTATGAAGACTGGAAGTCCCCGCGGTAAGTATGGTCTTCTGGGTTGGTACGGTCGTATCCCTTGTTGTGGGGATGCGGTCCCAGACGGCTGTTTATGCCGGACCCTCGGCAAACAGTTGACTCTCGCATGTATTCTCCGTGTGGGATAAGGCGGTAATGTACCGGGGCCCTGGACTGGGACCTATATGTTGAGTCATCGTCATTGAGGGTATGGACATTGCAGTGAGAAGGTCCATGTGGACCGCGTATATCCCGGGATGTGGGATGTGTTGGTGCCCTGCCCTCGTATTGCAAGATACGAGCCACGAGTGTGTATGGCGTGGGAGTGGGCCCTCCGGGTGCTTGCGCATCTACGCAAGCTTTGTTGTAGGCTGCAGCGAAAGCAACCTTTTGTTACAAGTACCAGGTGTGGAGATCCACTCCTGGTGGTAGCACCGAAGCGTACAACGAAAAGTCCAGAATAAACACGGGGGGAGCGCCCCCCTGTGCGAACATGCCAATGTGGCCTGTTTGTTGGACCGGGGGAGTGTTCACCATTGGTCCTGCGTTTCTTGGGGTAAGGTTTTCCCCAGTAGCATTATGTTGACGATCAGACATGATCTTCACGAAAGAGAGAGATGTAAAAAAGTGCTAAGAGTAGCGGTGAATGCCAATGATGAAACAGTGGTTAACCAAGGGAGGTTAATTCACTGGTCTCGTCAAGTAGGGTTAATCCCTTCTTTCCGAGGATCGGTGGCATAATCGTCCGCTGCGTTGGACTCTGTATGCCCAAGACACATATTAAATTGATGTGGCTAGTACGTTATGATCCAAGTCGAGTCATACCCAAATACAAGCTAGACAAACACTTATAATATTTATTTATGATATGATCAAACAAATAAATATTAACACTTAGAATATTTAGAAATTGGTTTTCTAAATAATTGCACTTGACAAACTAATAAATTATATGGATAATTTATTTTTGAGAGAATATTTTATTTTGTTATTTAATGGGTTAAATAACATAATAAAAGTTGTATAAGTCTTATAACATGTGATGTTATAATTTTATAAAAGTTATAAAATTAATCAAGACTTAAATTATTTTATAAAAGAAATTGATTTTTTTTAAATAAACAAGTGCCCCCCCCCCCCCCATATGTCTTCCCAAGACATAATGTTGGTCCAATGAGACAACATGCAAATTGTCATATTTGCATGAATTTTGATTGGGTGAATGGGTGGCAAGTTGTTTCTCACATCTTTAAGACTTTTGTATGACAAAGGAGCTAATTTGAACTTCAAGAAAACTTAGAAAAACCTCTCTAGAATTTTCGGCCATAAGGGTGTTATCCAAGAGGGTTTTTCAAGTTTAAATTGTAAGTGTAAGAACTTGATTTTTCCTCTCATAATTTTCGGCAATTGTGTAACATCCATGTGGCTTTTTCAAGTTTGATTTTCAAGTGCAAAAACTCAAGTAAATGCTCTCTAAAATCGGCCATGGTATGGTTGATCAAGAGGGAATTTTTCAAGTGAGTTGCAAGTGTAAAATCCTAGCTAAAATCAAGAGTGAATTGCAAGAATTGTCCTTTATCTTTATGCCTCTTTGCAGGTGGTGTCCTTTATGTTTAAAATTGACGAGTTTTGTCCTTTATGTTTAAAAATCAAGCACGTTTTACCCTTTGGGCCTAACCCAGCTAATTTTTTTTTGTTAAATGAAGGGCAAATTGGTCTTTTACTTATTTATTTAAAAAACCATTTTAATAATTTTGATAAATAAAACTTAATGAATTATAATTTATATTATATATCTAACCTAAGAACACTTTCACTCTAAAACACACTCTCTCTACTCTCTCTCTAAAACACAGGACACACCCACCTTCACCGCCACCACCTGCCACCCCCACTCCCACCCCGACACCACCACCGCACCACATCACCACTATCAAACCACGAGAATCCGCTGGATGCAAACACAGTATCTGGTACAAGCTGGAATGAATCCAATTCAGATCTTTTCTCATGGGTTGGAGTCTCTTGCGGGTCGGAGTCTAATTAAGATCTGAGCATAACCTAGTCGAGCCTCTTGCGGGAGTCCCATTCAGATCTGAACATAACTGCTAGAGGTTTGAAGTTTTGGGGTTGAAGAAATTTGGGGGTTAGAGTCCACTTCTGAAGTGTTGTTTAGGGGTTGGGGTGTCCGTGAAAAAGGGTGCTGGGTGAAGATAAATTGAAAGATGATATCTATTGTTTGTGTTGATGTTTGCTAGTGTGTTATTATGACTTCATTATACATCTTTAGGGTATTACCTATGCATACATTCGTGTGATTATTCGTGTATATGCATAAAACAGAGGTTTGAATTGTAAACTGGATGATTAAGAAACGTAAACATTTATGATTGATTGGATTATATCTTAAATATTTATGTTTTCTACCTGGTGAGTCTTTCTTAATCAATTAACAATTTGTATATGATTTAAACTCATGGTTTATGGTTCATTCTGAACATGACAAATTAGTGGGATAGGGTGGGAGTGGGTGGTGGTAGGCGGTGGTGCTTGTGGCGGGAGGTGGTGGTGAGGGTGAGTATAGTTTTAGAGAGAGTGTGTCTTTTAGAGTGAGAGTGTTCTTAGATTATATGAAATACAAAATATAATTCATACTGTTGTATTATTAATTTCTTATATTTGTTATTGTTTTATTGTTAATTCAAAGATTTATACATAGGTAAAAAGACTAAATTACCCTTGTGTGGTCTAATTTAACAAAAAAAAAAAATAACTGGGTTAGGCCCAAAGGGTAAAACGTGCTTGATTTTTAAAAATAAAGGACAAAACTCGTCAATTTTAAACATAAAGGACACCGCCTGCAAAGAGGCATAAAGATAAAGGACAATTCTTGCAATTCACTCTAAAATCAAAGTATTTGTTGGAAGGCTTGGGGTATGCAAGCTTGAGGCCTTCTACACTTGAAGGCAACCGTTCAAGAAGCATCATCTTCTTCATATCCTTTACTCCTTGGAAGGTAGTATTCTTGAAACACTCTATGGTTGTGTTTTATTTTTTGATAGCATGCATGTTCGTATATGGATCCGGGTATTGGGTTTTACATATAAAATGAGTTTTATATCTTGAAAGTAACATGTTTTAAAATTAATATTCCGCTGCGTTTTTATTTTATACGGATAAAATAGCTTTGATAAACATGTGAAAAACCCAACAATGGTATCAGAGCCGCTTATATGAGTGCATGCTTCCTAGGATATGAAATTTCGGGTTTCGGGTTTGGTTAAACCCTATGGCCGAAATTTTCATCATGGTTTTCCTTCTATTTTTCAAGATATTAATCTTACATGCATAAAAGTATCTTGAAAAATTATGTCATTTGGATGATTTATTTGTTTGGACAAAACCCACTTTTTCGGTTTTTTCATTCTTGGCCGAAAAGTAGGTTGTAAAAAGGAAACCATTTTTGCTTCTTGATTTTATATAAATGTGGATATATATTTTGGTGTTCATAACCTAGCCATGACCTTGTGTGAATATGTTGAATGTTTGTGTTTGTGATTTGTATTATTTCAAAGGGTTGTAATAATTATTATCTTTGTTCTTCCATTTGTGAAATATGTAATTTATTTATTTTCATTTGGTATGTAAATAAATTGATTAGGTGCATTTTAATTTTACTAGAAAAATGTATTAGGATACCTTTTGTAAAAGAAGATGCACACAAAAAAAATGCGGTTTTGGTTTTGGCTAATTTCGGGCCTAAAGGACTTCATAGTTCTTAACGGGATTTTAGCCAGATAACCAAAACACATTTTTGAAGTCCAAAGGAGTTTGGAGCTGAATATAAAAGACATTTGGAAGCCCAAAGAATATGAAGAAATCACAACACAAGAAGAAGGCTTGAAGCATTTGGATGCGGGATCAAGTGGGAGTTCAACTACACATTATTTGTGTCTATATTCACCCTTTCGGAAGGACCTTTTGACACACTTGTTTCGGCTAACAAGTGTAGTCAAAATAGTTGGCTATGGTTATACACCTATTGATATGTGTGTTGTGCTTGTGTGGTTGGTTATTTATATTGTTTTGATGATATTTGGATTTGCATGCTTAACAAACTAATAATCAACAACAAGCTTAGAAATGGTTCTTTAAAAATCATTAAAATTGGTTAATAAAAGGTTATTAAAAATTAATGATTTTATAATAAAATGGGTTTTATTAAAAGAACCCTGAAAATTGGTTTTCACTAAAGTACCAAGGATTTGAATGCATGCAAATGTATGGTACATAATATTTTCTAAACTAGAATTTTGAAATATTAAAAATCCCCTTTTATAAAACAAGTCAAACACCATCCTTTTATACAACATTCGAATCACTCGGGAACTCTTATTGTGGAATAAAGGTCACCTAACCACATTTGAGGGAACTTGTATATTCGAGGTGGGTTTACCATGTTTGTGGGATAAAGGTCACCTAACCACTTATGTGTATAAACTCACACGTGTGTGTAAGTTGGACGACTTGATTTGGAAACCATGAACTTAGGGTCACCGAAGCATGGCGAACAAAAGGTGTTGATGGGATTAAACATGCCAACTAAACATAAAGATGTTTTACCGATCTCATATGGCTAGAAGTTGCCAAAGGTTGCAATCGTCAAACGTTGACTACCTTGTTAATTTAAATAGAGGGATAAAGGTCACCTAACCAATATTTAAATGTAACGTTGGATTCTAGATTTTAATTATTAATTGTCTCTAAGACACAAAAGGGTATTAATGATTAAAATATAATAATATCGAAAATACTAAAATTGAACCTTGTTAAATTTTGTAGATGGCCGCTAACAATATTACCCAAACTGTCCGTAACCTATCACTAAGAACGATCCTTGAAAAGGACCGTCTTAATCATAACACTTCATGGATTCATATCGAAACTTGAGAATTGTTCTCAAGTAAGAGAAGATATCCTATGTGTTGAACGATCCTATTCCCGATGAACCTCTTATAGAAGATGAGGATGCCTATGACGATTGGATTAAATATATCGAGGGTACTATATAAGCCTCTTGCCTCATGTTAGGAACTATGATTCCCTAGATTCAAAAGGATTTTGAACATCATAGGCATACGACATGATTAACCAATTGTAGGAAATGTTCCTAAGGGTAGAACGCTTCGAAACGGTTCGAGCGCTTCATGCATGTCGAATGGAGGAAACCCAATCGATATCATCTTATATCTTTAAGATGAAAAGGCACATTGATCGCCTCGAAAGGCTCAATATGGGTAAACGGGCTTTATCCATTCTAACGATCAATGAGGGTGGCAACAAGAAAGGGCATCACCCTGACACCAAAGCAAATGTTGAAAATGGAAACGGGTAATTCAAAGGGAAAAGAAAAGAAAGGCTAAAGCGAAACAACCGAAACCAAAATATAAGAAGGCAAAGGTTGCCACGAACGATCCATACTTTGAATATGGTGAGATAGGGCATTTGAAAAAGGAATTGTCCAACCTATCTCAAAGAGTTGAAAAACAAGAGGGATGCTAGGCAAACCTCAGGTACAATGTTTATCAAACATATTGATCTTAATGTTATTTCTTTAAACACATGGTTATTATATACCGAATGTGGAACTCATGTTTGCAATTTGTTGCAAAAGGGTTCAAAAGAAATAAGCATTAAAAGAAGGGAGACATTAGTCTCTTCATGGGCAATAGAGCGAAAGTTCAAGATATAGCCCAATGAGACTATGTTTTGAAACTTCCAAATGGTTTGGAAATTGTTTTAAAAATGTATTGTGTGCTCCTAGTTTGACTAGGAACATTATTCAAGTTTCCCTTATAAGACAATATGGTTTTGATTTAAAGTTTATAAACAATGACATTTATATTTCGATGAATGACATGTTTTACTTTAAAGCTATGCTTTCCAATGGTATTTATGAATTGGTTCATAATTATACATCATTTGATAGTTCAATGTACCAAGCAATACCAAGAAACTCAAAATGGATTTGAGTGAGACCTATCTTTGGCATTATCGCCTTGGTCATATAAACAGATGTCACATGCAAACACTTCAAAAGAATGGTCTTTTGGACACAAATGAAGTTGGTTCATTTGATACATGTGAATCTAGTTTACAAGGTAAAATGACTAAGAAACCCTTTAGTGGGAAATAGCAAAAGATTAATTAGGTGTCAAACATTCGGATGTATGTGATCCTTTTGGGCCAATGACTAGGAATGGTTAAAGATGCTTCATTACTTTTACCAACAAATATAGTAGTTGTGGTTATGTGTACTTGACACAAAGATGAAGTTTTGAAACGTTCAAAATCTTTAAAAGGTAAAGTACTAAATCAACTCAATCAAAGTTCTTCGTTCCGATAGAGGAGGAATCGAACTCTATCTGGATATGGTTCGATCTATGATGGCTAAGAGCACATTATCTCTATCATTTTGAGGTTACGCTTTGCTCTCCGCGGCCCATATGGCCCCAACCAAGAAAGTGGATAAGACACCTTTTGAAATACGGCATGGAAGGGATCCATCATTATCATATTTAAAGGTATGGGTTGTGAAGCTTATGTGAAGTAATACACCCCAAACAAATTAGAAGTACGATCCACTAAGTGTATCTTTGTAGGATATCCTAAAGATGGTATAGGATACTATTTCTACAATCCAACAGGGCAAAAGCTATTTGTTGCTCGAAAAGGCTGAGTTCTTGGAAGCTAAGTTCCTTATGGAAAGAAATTAGTAGAACAGTGGAACTTGATGAGGATCAAGAACCATAAGCCGATACACGTTTGGTTAATACTAGCATTCAACAAGAGGTTGTTGAGTACGATCAAGTGGTTGATCAACACACACAAAATGTTCGCAGAACTGGTAGAATTAGTAGTCCACCTGAAAGATATGGGTTTTTTCATAGATGGATGCTACGTGGTAGATTCGGGTGAACCTACCACATACCCTGATCTAATGTCAAAATCCGATTGTGACAAATGGCTTGAAGCCATGAACATAGAGATGCAATCCATGTATGACAACCAAGTGTGGAATTGGTTGTACTACCTCTTAAATTCAAAGTAGTTGGAAGTAAGTGAGTTTTCAGGAAGAAAACAGATATGCATGGAAACTTGGATACTTATAAAGGGAAACTTGTAGCAAAAGGTTTCACTCAAACTCAAAGGGTTGATTATGATGAGACTTCCTCGCCCATGGCAATGCTAAAGTCGATTAGGATATTATTTGCCATACCTGCATAATATGATTATGAGATTTGGCAAATGGATGTCAAAACGGCTTTCCATAATAGATATCTTGAGGAAGAAGTCTATATAGTTCAGCCTGAAAGTTTTGTCGATCCAAAACATCCTAACAAAGTATGCAAGTTAAAGAAATCAATCTATGGATTGAAACAAGCATCTAGAAGTTGGAATCACCATTTTGATGAAGAAATTAGGAATTTTGGGTTCATCAAGAACGGTAATGAAGCTTGTGTGTATAAGAAGGCTAGTGGGAGCATCATCACTTTCTTAGTATTGTATGTCGATGACATTCTACTATTTGGAAATGACATTCCAACCATGGAAGGTGTTAAAACCTGGCTTGGAAGTAGTTTTTCCATTAAGGATCTTGGTGAAGTCGCCTATATTTTGGGAATAAAGATCTATAGGGATAGATCAAGGCGCTTGATAGGTTTAAACCAAAGTACATACATTGACAAAGTCTTGAAAAGGTTCAAGATATAGAACTTTATGAAAGGTTTGGTACCTGTTCAAAAGGGGACAATATTGAAAGCGTTTCAATGTCCAAGCTCAAAGGATGAGCAAGAAAGAATGAAAGGAATCCCATATGCGACAGCTATAGGATTCATTATGTATGTAATGATATGCACTAGACCGGACATGTCATGCGCTTTAGGCATGACGAGAAGATACCAGCAAAATCCAAGTAACGGTCATTGGGTGACGGTTAAAATATATATTGAAATACACTAGAAGGACTAAGGATACATTTCTAATATATGGATCTGGTGAAAAAGAACTCATTGTAAAGGGTTACAGGGATGCGAGTTTTGGAATTCGTTGTAAAGGGTTACATGGATACGAGTTTCCAAACTGATCAAGATGATTCTCGATCACAATCAGGGTAGCATTGTCCACTACAGAATCAGAATACATCGCCGCTTCATTGATCAAGATAATTCATATAGGTCTGCCACTTGAATTATTGCCGATCTAGGGGTAGTCCCTACCATTCAGGACCCCTAGAGATCTTTGGGATAACGATGGTGCGATTGCTTAAATCAAGGAATCTCGTGTACATCGAATGACTAGGCAAATTGAGTGGAGTTTCAACTACATAAGGGATGAAGTTGAAAAGGGAAAGATATGTATTCGCAAAGTTCACACTGATCAAAATACTGTAGATCTACTCACGAAGCTCCTTGAACGGGTAAAGCATGAGAGTTATACTTGTGCCTCGGGACTTCGATATTCTAGTGATTGGATTTGATCTATTTTGTATTTGGATATTGGAACAATTGTTATTATAACTATTTATGGTATGTTGAGTTATGTTCCAATTTTAGCATGTTTAAATCCGTGAATAAGTTGCTTATTCTAAATGTCCGTAGTCGATCATACTTGTGGGAACAAATATGAATGTAAGACTATTATGAACTTGGATTGGTGGATATTTATTAGGTATGAATATAGAGCAAAGTATTGCTGCCAAAGTTCATAGATATTTGCGGGATACATATATTGGACTTACTCGCTCTCAAATATTACTGCATGGAATCATTTGTGATTGATCATAAGTAAATTTGAGTAAGAATATCATAGTATCCTCTGCCCTGAGATACATATTAGGTCTTGATATTCACCAAATATTATACCTTGACTTAGTTCTTCGCTGTCTGAAACATGACAGTACATAAGGCTAATCTCAGGTGTGGTACAAGGTGATTATGAGAGACGTATGTAGTCAAGAAGTGATTTGTTCCTTTTATTCGTTGAGAGTAAGATGTCTAAGGCCTGCTAAAGTTAAATCAACAGAGAGTGATCACTCTGTCTCTGGATTTGACATGAGATCTGTAACGAAAGGATAAATGATAGATTCACCTAAATCATTTTCGAGTAAGGGACTTGAAGGGGATGATGTTATTGAATGGGACATATAGTCATACGTATTAGGGGTAGTAAACTGTAGTTTGGTGGTCTTTACTACTTGCATCAATCTTCTATGTATCTTGTGCAAGTGGGAGATTGTTGGACTCTGTATGCCCAAGACACATAATAAATTGATGTGGCTAGTACGTTATGATCCAAGTCGAGTCATACCCAAAAACAAGCTAGACAAACGCTTATAATATTTATTTATGATATGATCAAACAAATAAATATTAACACTTAAAATATTTAGAAATTGGTTTTCTAAATAATTGCACTTGACAAACTAATAAATTATATGGATAATTTATTTTTGAGAGAATATTTTATTTTGTTATTTAATGGGTTAAATAACATAATAAAAGTTGTATAAGTCTTATAACATGTGATGTTATAATTTTATAAAAGTTATAAAATTAATCAAGACTTAAATTATTTTATAAAAGAAATTGATTTTTTTTAAAATAAACAAGTGGGCCCCCCCCCCCTCATATGTCTTCCTAATACATAATGTTGGTCCAATGAGAAAGCATGCAAATTGTCATATTTGCATGAATTTTGATTGGGTGAATGGGTGACAAGTTGTCTCTCACATCTTTAAGACTTTTGTATGACAAAAGAGCTAATTTGAACTTCAAGAAAACTTAGAAAAACCTCTCTAGAATTTTCGGCCATAAGGGTGTTATCCAAGAGGGTTTTTCAAGTTTAAATTGTAAGTGTAAGAACTTGATTTTTACTCTCATAATTTTCGGCAATTGTGTGCCATCCATGAGGGTTTTTCAAGTTTGATTTTCAAGTGCAAAAACTCAAGTAAATGCTCTCTAAAATCAGCCATGGTATGGTTAATCAAGAGGGAATTTTTCAAGTGAGTTGCAAGTGTAAAATCCTAGCTAAAATCAAAGTGTTTGTTGGAAGGCTTGGGGTATGCAAGCTTGAGGTCTTCTACACTTGAAGGCAACCGTTCAAGAAGCATCATCTTCTTCATATCCTTTACTCCTTGGAAGGTAGTATTCTTGAAACAGTCTATGGTTGTGTTTTATTTTTTGATAACATGGATGTTCGTATATGGATCCGGGTATTGGGTTTTACATATAAAATGAGTTTTATATCTTGAAAGTAACATGTTTTAAAATTAATATTCCGCTGCGTTTTTATTTTATACGGATAAAATAGCTTTGATAAACATGTGAAAAACCCAACACGCTGATCTGTCTCCTGCACAAGGAAACACACAGTGACTCGTAGCAAGGAGGATGGGGAGGGGTGCTCCTAGTTACCACTCTCCGGCGTGAGAATCAGTATTTGCTTGAGAGTAAAGTGTGTGATAGTAGCAAGTGTGGGAGAGAGTAGACAAGCGATACCTCAATCCTGGTCCGGGATGGGTATATATAGCCGAAGAGTGAAGGAGGATAATTGAGTGGCTAGACTGACAACGTGCAGCCCTTTGCAGGTATGTCAGGCGCGTAGGTCATGGAGGTGACGCCACGTCCCGCTGTGGCTGTCAGTCTGTGTGCCAGCGTTGCTTACGTGTGGGCTGGACAGATGACTGCTATCAGTGCCACTTGCTGTTTTGGCCACTTAAGTCAAGATGTCAGTCCCACTTGCGTCCTCAATAGGATGCGGTGCTTGGCCGCATCGCTATCTGCGGTAACTGCGGTTGTTTCCCGCATCCCTTGCTTTGATGAAGATGTGTACAGGATGCGGTGCTAAGCCGCATCGCTATGTGCAGTAACTGCTGTTGTTACCGCATCCCTTGTCATGACGAAAACATCCATTTTCATACACAAGGTAAATCATCTCATCACTTGACCGATTGGAATCGCCAACCGCGTTTCACGTGCCCGCACGGACGCAGATAAGTCCTTGCTGGTGGGAGTATTTGATAAGGGTGATGGTCACTCGCGACTGCTTTGGTGCGAGATTTGGAACCATACCCCTTCAATCACATGAGATGACAAACTTTCTATTCGCCAAAAGCAAACTGGAGTTCGTTGACAGAACGATTAAGAAGCCAGAGAAATCATTCAGCGAATACATGCCTTGGATGCGTGATGATGCCATGATAAAAGGATGGTTATGTTTTCAGTGATGTCAATTTTACTTTTATCAAAATGGGTTTGATATATATTTATTAGTTAGATCTATAATTTATAAAACGCAACAGAATAAATATACATAATCAACACCAAGAACGAACCGAACAGGATCATGGTTACAAACATGCAAATACGATATATAAAATAATTAACCTACTGATGAGATTAAATAATTGCTAATAAATGTACCTTGGTGGTTAAGATTAACCATTTGAGACACCGAGATACAATGAACGGGTGCTAGAACACGAACACGGACAGAGCACGAAATCAGAAAGCCGAAAGGAATTAAACCAAAAAGTGGACGACAACTTTTTTTGGTCAAAACTATTGGTAAATAAAGGTGGCTCCACCTTTTTGATTTCCACGGCTGAATTATTTTGTGATTCTCACAAAATAACAAAACCAATTCATTTTGGGTATACGACTACGATATCGTTGTCATGAATTTGAAAAAGATGATTATTTAAAAGGACATTTTTATGTGAAATGTGACAAGGCATAAGAATTGACATATAGGCATTATGTTTTGGACTTAGGCATAACGTTTTGGGTTGTTTAGGCAAGAAAAACACCAAACATAACAATTTAAGACACAATGCAATGAATTCTAGGCATAAAAATTAAAACATCATGCCAAGAACGTTAAGTAGTGTGTTTTAAGTGTTAAGTAATGTGTTTTAGTTGTGTTTTGAATTTCACGCTCATAATACGTTGCATTGTGTTTTAAATTGTTATGTTTGGTATTTTCTTGTCAGAACAACCCAAAACCTGATGCCTAACTCCAAAACATGATGTCTACATGTCAATTTCTAAGCCTTCTCACATTTCTCATGAAAAAAGTCCTTTTTACATGAACCTCACCCTAGTAATATATATTTAGGTTAATTATAATAACCCTAGTAATCAACACTATTTATCTCTTAGTCCTCAAAGCCCAATATAATAAGTTCAAGCTCAGACGCGATACGAAGCCCGAATAATATAGTTTAATTAAATAAATAATTAAACGATAAATTATTTGTAACACGTATAAATAATAAATCCCGTTTCACACGAAACATAATTATTCTAGATAATATATGTTTCGTTCTGTAATTGTTCGTGATCACTATTTAACCAAGTTAAGTGGATTAATGTTCATTGCCCAAGGTGTAACTCTTACAGGTCATAGCTCGGATAATAGCGTTGATTTATCGAGTCTGTGCATATAAATCCAACAATCTCCCACTTGGACGGGTTTCGCTAAAAGATACTCAACGCAGATAGTCAGTGATGCTCTAGCTGCACATGGCTGCCCCCAACAAGGTATGACACTTTAAAGTCATTAACCAAACCACCTTGCTATTAGTAACAACTTACAATTGCAAGACAATACACTTATGGCAATCGCTGTCATTCATCCTTTCTGTAAAAGACATAAATTGAACCAATGAGAATTCATTCTCATATGGTGTTCAATTGTTATTGTTCTCGATCAAAAGTCAATGTGGTCCAATCAAAACATAGTAAGTTTGGGTAAGACCTTACACTTCACCAGTTTGAATCAACAAGGGCGCCACGATGTCTAATTGTTACATATCATGTAAGAGTACATAATCCCTTATCGAGTACACACAACTCCCACTAAACTTCAGAACTATTCCCAATTAAAGCGTTTATGACTGGCAGTTACGTGATAGCGGTTCACGGTAATCAAAGAATAATCCTTAGTAAAGGGAAGTTCTAGTATGTATCTCATGTCAGACGATACTAAATGAGTATACCAATATCAAAGCGTCTTATGCATAAGATCCATGAAGATGATTTAATGCGAGTTACATCCAACGTCATTTTTAATGAGGTCTGTGAATTTGAAAGTCAACTACTTGAGTCCAAATTAAAAATAGTCTTAATTCAGAGACGTTCCCATGAGTCGAACCACCTACTGATATTTTAGAATGCAAGATTCACGGATTAAATGTATTAAAATCGAACATAGTTATATGACTCAGAATTGCATTTACCCTGTAAATCAAAATTGAATTCAAAAGTACAATTGGTTAAAAATTTGTACATCCTAATACTAAATCAAAACATACAGCTAGCTAATCTAAGCCCGATAGCATCCACGTGCTGATCATGCTTATCCTGAGTCATGAGCTTAGTAAACGGGTCTGCTTGGTTTTGATCTGTATTCACAATTTCTTGTTTGCAGTGGAATTTTCTTAGAATATGCTTGGCCCTCTGATGAGATCTGGGCTCTCTGGCTTGAGCAATAGCACCTGTGTTATCATTGAATATCTCGATGGGTTTCTTAATGCTTAGAACCACATCGAGGTCGGCTATGAATTTATTCATCCAAGCAGCCTCCTTTGCGGCTTCTGATGCGTCTATATATTCAGATTCTGTGGCTAAATCCGCCACCACACTCTGCTTGGAGCTCTTCCATGAGATAGCTCCTCCATTTAGAGTGAATACAAAGCATGATTGCGAGCGAGAGTCATCTCTGTGAGCGAGAGTCATATCGATCAGTTTGAAAACTTGCATCAGTGTAACATCTTATAGTGAGCTCTTCTTCTACTCCTTTAGACACTAAGAACATATCTTTAGTTCGTCTCAGATACTTCAGAATGTTCATGACAGCAGCCTAATAGGCAATGCCAGGAGTTTGCTAATAACGACTAGGATATTTTGGAACTGCTGAAGCATAGCATACATGATAGAACCAATCGCTGAAGCATATGGAACTGCTTCCATTTGCTTAATTTTAATGTCCGTTGAAGGAGATTGCGATTTGTTCAAAACAGTCCCTTTAGTTATCGGAACACCTCCTTTCTTGGAGTTTTCAATCTTAAAGCGTGTCATCATTTTGTCTATGTATGTACTTTGATTTAGCCCTAGAAGCCGCTTAGATCTATCCCTATAGATCTTGATTCCTAGAATATAAGTTCCTTCTCCAAGATCTTTCATTGCGAAACAGCTTCCCAAATAGTGTTTAACTTCGTTAAGCATAGAGACGTTGTTTCCAATGATTAGTATATCATCTACATACAGGATGAGGAATGATATAATGCTCCCACTAGCCTTTCTGTAAACACAAGGCTCATATTCATATTTAACAAAACCAAATTCTTTAAATTTTTGGTCAAAACGAAGATTCCAGCTACGAGATGCCTGCTTGAGTCCACAAATGGACTTATTTAGCTTGCACACCCTATTAGGATATTTTGGATCAACAAAACCATCCTACTAAACCATATAGACATCTTCAAAGAGATTTCCATTAAGAAAGGTGTTTTTGACATCCATTTGGCATATCTCGTAGTCATAGTACGTAGCTATGGCACGCTCCTAATCGATATGATGATAGCAACGGGCGAGAATGTCGCTTCATAGTCAATACCTTGAGTTTGAATGAAACCCTTCACAACTAGTCGTGCTTTATAGGTGTGTACATATCCATGCATATCGGTTTTCTCTTAAAAACCCTTCACAATTAAGAAGTTCTTCCTCGAGAAAGTGTCTCTTCCTTTTGATAGAAATAACATTTGCATTAGGAAGGTAGAAATAATATCCGCTTCTTTTATTGTATCCGACGAAAAAAACCTTTTCGCCTCGAGGATCGAGCTTATTGTCAGAATCACTTGTGATGTATGCATCACATTCCTATACTCTAAGGTATTCTAAATCAGGTTTATGCCCAAGCTATATCTCATATGGAGTTTTGTTTACCTTTTTAGTCGGAGTCAAATTGTAATTGTGGGCGGCAATCATAAGAGCATGAACCCAAAACGAGTGAGGCAAGTTAGTTCTACAGATCATCGATCAAAACATATTAAGTAGGGTTCGATTTCTCCTTTCGCTCACACCATTAAGTTGGGGTGTGCTAGGAGGAGTGAGTTCTGAAATTATTCCATACTCTTTTAGATGATTGAAGAACCTTAAAATTGAGGTATTTGCCACCTCGATCTGATCAAAGTACTTTTATCTTTCTAGTAAGCTGGTTTACTACTTCATTTTGAAACTCTTTAAACTTTTCAAAAGTTTCATGCTTATGCTACATAAGATAGACATAATCATATCGACTATAATCGTTGATGAAAGTAACAAAGTATGTTTCATGGTTTCTTGTCATGGTTTTGAAAGGGCCACATACATTAGTGTGAATGAGTCATAGCAGACCATTGGCCCGTTCACCAAAACGGTGAAGGGATGCTTTGTGAGTTTTTCAGCTAAGCAAGATTCGTAATCATTAAAGGAGCCATGTCTAATGGATTCAAGAATCCCCTCGGATTGGAGCCATTTTATGCGTGCCTTACTTATGTGGTCAAGTCTACAATGCCAAAGAAATGTTTCATTAATACCAACTATTTCACGCTTAGAAAGATGAAATATGTTATTACATGTTTGGACATCAATCACATAAATACCATTTCGAGGTTTTGCTCAAAATAAAAGACATCATTCAAGTACGCAGAAATAGAAATACCATTATAAAACGTACTTGAAACCTAGTTCAAACAAAAGGGAAATCAAAATAATGTTTATGGTTATACAAGGTGCAAACAAACAATTGTTTAAATTAACTACAAAGTGAGAAGGACATGAAAAATGAAATATGAAATGTGTCGGTTGCAAGAACGAGCATTTTTTCCCATCACCAATGATGAGTTCCATGTCGCCTTGTTTCAGCTTCCTCCACTTTTCAGGCTCATGCAAAACATAACCACACCCGGTATCAAATACCCATGTGTTGCTAGAAATAGTAAAAAGTCCAATAACATAAATGAGAATACTTGAAAAAGTGCCAATGTTATTGGCCTTATTACCCTTCAGCTTGGCTAGATACTATGTGCAGTTCCTTTTCATGTGCCCCATTTGGTTGCATTTAAAGCACTGATGCTCCTCAGGAGGGGGTGGTTTAGCAACCTGCTTGTTGTTGGTGGCAGTTTTGGCAACAACAACAACCTTCTTTTTGCCTTTGTTGTTATAAGCCTTACTTCTTGTTGGGCTTCTTAACACCACCAGACTTGACCATCAGACTTGGTTGGTTTTATGTGGAATATTCATCTCGGTCGTTTTGAGCATACCATGTAGCTCAGGCACAGTCTTCACCCAAGCATTCATATTATAATTTATAATGAAATGAACTGATCATATGAGCTAGGGAAAGAGTTCAAGATGAAGTCCGCTGCCATTTCATCTTGCAGAGGATAACCAAGTTTGTTCATCTGATCTATGTACCCTTTCATCTTAAGCACATGAGTACCGATACACGATCCTTCTTGAATTTTACAACTTATAAGCTGTTTCATGGTGTCATATCGCTCCTGTCGGGCTTGTTTCTCGAACATGCCTTTCAGTTGCTGGATCATATCATAAGCATCTTAATCTTCCATGTTCTTCTGAAGATCAGGGACTGGGCCATCTAAGATATATAACTTTTTCGCCATCTTAAGAGTTATTCTCAAATTGCGGTGCCATTCGAGAAAGTTGGTGTTATTCAGTTTTTTCTTTTCAAGTATAAACTTGAGAACGAAGGAGTTATTTTCATTAGACATCTGTTACATAAGCAAAGAGATTTTAATTAGTATTTTTGATGTATATTTCCTTATTTAATTAATGACCTATAACACTAATTAGAAAGAGGAATGAGAATCTTGCTAGGTGAGTAGTAAAGGCAGCTGTGGCTTGCACTTTAGTATGAGGCTGGTAAGAAAACTCTTGTCTATGTATTGATACGTTTAGCCTCATCTATGCCGACTTGTTACTTTCGAGGCATTTGGAGCATGTGATGAGAAAACAAAAGTAATACTCGTCCTAAAATAGGTACTTGTGGAAGGGCCGAATGTGTTAACGAAACCCTTGCACCTTGGAAGGATATGTTACGCATCAAGTATGGTGCTGTGGCTCCAAACACTGATGGTTCGCTTTACGTTCCAAGTGTAGCTTGTGATAGGATGGCATAGACTATTGATGTACTGCTGGGTTAATTTTAATATTTACCAAATAGGGTCGTGAGAGCCAATTTTAGTATATATTTAGTCATGACATCTTGATGAACCATTTCATCTCTTAGGATACTTAATTTTAAATAACCTAATAAAACTATGTTTATGGCGACTTGTATAACCATTTAAAAGTTAATAATAGTTTTTAAGACTATTAGGTTATGAGCTTTAGAAAGTAAAACCGGCTAAATTTCAAAAACTCCAATGGTTATTATTTATTTTAAAATAAACTATTTGTTTTATAACAAATATTTACAAGTTGTAAAAATCAGTTTAGAACTTGTTATAATTTATTATATACATTTTAAAACACCTTTTAAAAGTTTGGTATTAGGTAGGTGTGTTGTTATATTATATAACAACCTACAAGATAAAAGCAACCATAATAGCAAAAATAGATATGTAAATCTTTATGCCTTTTCGTCTGTTCTTGCTAGAGCCAAATAGCAAGACCAAACTGGGTAACGGGGTAACAAACAACCACAAGGATAGACCTAGTGCATCTATTTGTCTTCAGCACCTCCATGATTCCTATAATGTCTTCTCGGGTCTTCAACATTATAATATAAAATATAATAAAATTGAAACCCTAATCTAATACAACTTTGAGCCACAAAGTGAGCCAAAAACCATAAAACAAAACTGAATTAAGAACAAAAAAAAAAACAAGAACAAGATCGACCAGATTTACATGTTCAACACAATCATATTAAAGTGGGAAATCTTTTGATCAAATAAAAATTAAAAAAAAAAACTTTTGACCAAATAACTTGTTGCCTAAGAAATATTTATATCTGAAACTTTAAACAAGTTAAAGTTTGAGATCTATAACCGGTTAAAACGACTGGTTCCGATTTACATGTTGTAAGCATGACTCTGATACCACTGTTGGGTTTCTGGTGTCAATTTTACTTTTACCAAAAAGGGTTTGATATATATTTATTAATTAGATCTATAACTGATAAAAGCAACGGAATAAATATAAACAATCAACACCAAAAATGAAACGAACCGAACAATATCATGGTTACAAACATACAAATACGGTATATAAAATAATTAACCTACTGATGAGATTAAATATACCTTATTGGTTAAAGATTAACCGTTTGAGACACTGATGTACACCACGAACGAGTGCTAGAACACGAACACGGACGGAGCACAGAATCACAAATCCAAACGGGATTAAACCAAAAAGTGGACGGCTACTTCTTATGGTCAAAACGATTGGAAAATAAAGGTGGCTCCACCGTTTTGATTTCCACAGCTGAATTATTTTTGTTGTTGTGATTATCTCACAAAGCAACAAAACCAGTTCCTTTTGGGTTTACGGCTACTGTATCATTGTTTTAAATTTGATATATATATATATATATATATAGGGGACCGTTAAAATGAGAACCACCTCCAGTTGTAAGAACCATGAGAACCACACCGTATGGGGCGACTTGGACCAAAAGTTTTTTTCATAAACATAGATGCATGTATTATAAACACATTTGTAAAAAAAAAATGTAGTGTATGTAGTTTTGAGCACCCCAAGTTTGGGTTTACGGGTACCGTAAAACTTGTGGTGCTCAAAACTACACACACGACATTTTTTTTTTTTGAATTTTTTTTACAAATGTGTTTATAATAAATGCATCTACGTTTATGAAAAAAAAAATTTGGTCCAACCCGCCCCGGATCAAAAAGTTCTCACTGTTCTTACAACTGGAGGTGGTTCTCATTTTAGCGGGTCCCCTATTTATGAAAAAAAATTTTGGTCCAACTCGCCCCGTACGGTGTGGTTCTCATGGTTCTTACAACCGGAGGTGGTTCTCATTTTAACGGTCCCCTATATATATATATATATATATTGTAATATTTTCATTTTTTATATATTAAAATAAAGTATATAAAAACTTATATTATTAAACGATTAGATTACGGGTAAGTTAACTGTTAGAAATATTAGATATTTAGACCAACATAGGATCCGTTTAATAATTAAATTATAAAAATACATTATATTTGAACTTACTCCGTTTTTTAATGAAACTTGGGTCAAAATATAGACAAAAATATTCTCGTTCTAATAACATATTAGTTATTTTATAAAACGTTATATTTTAAAAGTTATAATCGCCAAATAAGTGAAACAGCTGAATTAATTATAATATATAAATAATAAAATAATAATAAAATTAAACTAAACATATGAGAATTGAAAGTGCATGTGTGCTACGTGTATCAAGTAAATATAGTTGTTTATACGTGTGGAATAATCATGATTTGCACACCCTTTCCCTTTCTATTCTCTAGCTCTCACTCTCTGTCTTTTCTATATATATATATATATATATATAGTAAATTCACCCTATAATAATAATAATGCCATGTCCCGTTTTAAGTGTTTTAACCTCTGTGAACTGAGTCGATGCCCTGTCCGATTGATCTAGAACCCAACAACGCATGTCAAGGCTCTGCCCGACTAAGTACGTTGGGGTTCTGTCTCGTGACGTATTGATAAAGTTGAATTTGGGTTATTATACTTAACGCGAGTGTATTATATATTTTAGAGTGAATTGCAAGGATTGTCCTTTATCTTTATACCCATTTGCAGGCTCTGTCCTTTATGTTTAAAATTGACGAGTTTTGTCCTTTATCTTTTCAAATCATACACGTTTTGTCCTTTAGCCCTAACCCAGTTAGATTTTTCTGTCAAATCTGGTCATGTGCAATGCACATGAGGGTAAAATTGTCTTTTCACCCTATTCTTTAAAAATACATAAAAAAGAAAAAATAACCCTAATTTCAAAAAAAACCCTCTTCTTCCCCAAATCAATCCCATTTCAAAACCCTAATTTCTCTTCTTGGAATTAAATTCCTTTTCGTCCAGCAGCGCCTCCTCCTAAAATAATGTCTTCGTGCGTCCAACCTGCCCTCCTCTAATAATTTATAATAGCCAATCCCCTATTGTCTGATGTATGCGTAGAATCCAAGGTTCAATATATGATATTTTTCTTGATGTCCCCTGTTGCCGATATATATGGAAAAAAATAATTCTATGCCTCCTCTAAACAAATATGTGAAGGTGGTGGTACGGGGGCTGGTGGTGGCAGGAGCGGATGTTGGTGGCGGGTTTTAGTTGTGGTAACAGACGGTGTGGGCTGCGTGGAGGTGGTGGCGGTGGTGGTACCGTAGTTAGACTGATAGTGTGTTGTGACTTGTGATAGAGATGGTTTATCATATATATATGTGTGTGTGTTTGTATAGATAATTATAGAGAATTGTTGCAGGTTGTTGAAGAGAAATTAGGGTTTTGAAATGTGATTGATTTGGGGAAGAAGAGGGTTTTGTTATGATATATAATTTTTTTTTCTTTTTAATGTATATTTTTAAAGAATAGGGTGAAAAGACAATTTTACCCTTATGTGCATTGCACATGACCAGATTTGACAGAAAAATCTAAGTGGGTTAGGGCTAAAGGACAAAACGTGTATGATTTGAAAAGATAAAGGACAAAACTCGTCAATTTTAAACATAAAGGACAACGCCTGCAAATGGGTATAAAGATAAAGGACAATCCTTGCAATTCACTCTATATTTTATTAAATAGCTCAGGAGTTATACCCAAGATTATACCAGAAGGCTTTTAGTTGAACCCTAAAGTTACAAATTGAGTCATTCTTCTTTTTATCACCTTTTTGTGATACATTTATATTTAAATATGCTTTACAAAAGCCGAAATGTTTATCAGTTATACTTACAGTGATTAAATTTTTATATTATGCAATAGCTGCCGGTATGTGGGATTTTGTATACACTACTAGTCAAACAAAGAGTTAGCCAATAGTAATATGACCACAGTCATTGTAACTGCTAACGAGATTTTTGTGTATAATGATTTTTGTATCTATATTATGTAACACCCCGTGTTTCGAAAGTCAAAGTACATAACATAGCATACATGATAGAACCAATCGCTGAAGCATATGGAACTGCCTCCATTTGCTTAATTTTAATGTCCGTTGAAGGAGATTGCATACATGATAGAACCAATGTCAGAGGTTTAATCGCTTGTTTTATCGCTTTATCGACTTATCGCTATCGCATTCACAACTCGAATTAGGCGTTCTGGATATTGTTTTACGTGTGTGCTATTTATGTGTTACTTGTGCGTGTTTATTTATGTTTATGTTTTGACGTGCTTAATCGCAATCGCAATTCTATCGCATCGCAATCTAAATCGCAAACGCTAAACGCAAGTTATTTATAGTGATTGTATGTTAGATATAGTAGTTAGGTTATTTGTGTGACTAATGGGTAATACTATTGCATCGCTCACTCGAATCGCATCGCAACGCTCAACACGCGAATCGAAAAGACAAAACTCAACGCGCCGAACACCTGGATCGAATGGCTAACCGATCGAGTGGCCATCCGATCGGATTGCCATCCGATCGGTGACCAATCCGACACTTATGCACTTTCCTCTTTTGGAAACCCTATAAATACCCTCCTGTCACAGCATTTGTGATGTGACAGCTCCTCACTCGACCAGCCGCACTCAAGCTCTCTTTTCTCTCGATTTCTCGCGATTCTTGTAAGTTTTCAACTCAAATCTTGTACTTCTATGATCTACACGCACTTCTTTGTGACACCCCTAAACTTATAAATCTGTATATGTTGTTATACATGTATAAGTTAAAATAATAGTCATAAAATAATGAGAAACGAAACTAGGAATAATAAACCTAGTTACAATACTAATAGAAAAGATGGGGAAATTAAAGTGTTCTAACTATTTTTATAAAAATTGGAAATTTGAGGGGTCAAAGATGTAAATTCTGAAACTCAATTTTCTAAAACCTGGATAAACATCAGGATATCCACTTTGTGTATATCCTGTTCGATCAAGAACCCCAGGAGCAATCCCCAGTTCTTTCCAAACCCTAGTTCTACAAAATTGCTTAAAATCAAGAGATCAAAACTGAATTCAAGGAGATTCATGGCTATATAAGTGATCTCCCTCTTTAGTATATTCAAAGGTATGCTTAATTCTTGATAAGTGAAGATGTAGTGATGATTTTAATTTCTCATAACAGAAATTAGTGTTAATTAATGGATGTTATGGGTAAATTATGATGAATCCAAATCTAGGAATGAGAAATTGACTATAAATTCATTCATTCATGTTATAATTCATGAGTTTCATTACTTGTTATATAAGGGTATATGGGTTTTATGAAGAATTCATGTAGCCTTGAGATATTGGATGTTGATTGATGATTATGATGCAATTTCTAGTGTGATTATAGTATTCTTGAAGTATAAATTGGAATAACTAGGCTTAAACATGGTTAAAGGTATTAATCATGAACATGATATGTTAGAATACTAAGTATGCACACTAGATGTTTGATAAAATGCTTTAATGAAATAAAATACTTGAAAAGTATGAATTAATCGCTTAATTCACTAAACAAGAGTATGAAATATGGAATATTAAACCATGAGTTCTAAGTAATATACTCGAATCAAATTGTATAGGTGATTTGGGTGGATCATCGAGTGGACAAGGCGGATCGGATAACCGCTTAAAAGGAAAGCTCTAAAAGGTACGTGGCTATTCGCTTCGTAATATCTTGCTTAGTATTTGATGTTGAGTAATTGAAAGATAATTGCTTAGTTGTAATGTTGGATAATACTAAAACGATGGATTTCGTTTGTAGTATTCAACACGAATAAGTAGAAGAAAATTAGATACTATGAAAATAATGCAAGTGGTGGATTCCACATGAAGGTTTAAACGGGTCAAGTTGACTCGAATACTACATGGTTGATTTCAAGAAGGCGATGGAATTCGCTAGAGAAATCAAACGGGTCAAAAAATCACCAAGGTATTAAGCTTGGATAAACTAAATCGATGAATATAGCTAAGTTGAACAAACGGGTTGATTATTACATATATACTTCATTAAACGGCACTTGAGTTTTTATAAAAAAGTGTCATAAAAATATAAGTATGTTAATAGGTAAGCTCCTATACTGGTTTTGGAGCTCATAATTGAAGTCTATGGTTCATAGATTGAAACGAGTCAAATAATTATGGGAATATCAATATTCCGAAGGCTCAAATGAAGGAAAATTTTTCATGTGAATGTAGGATATTTATTCTACGTCATAGTATATTGAATTACGGTCACGTAGGAAGAAACGGGACCTCATTCGGATCAATAACAGACAAGTTATGTCCGTTTTAGTACATATTAGTAAAGCTGGGAATGTGCAGGATTTTTAACAACTCTTCTGTCGAAATTGCTTGCTCGCGCTACGCGACCATGAATGGTCGAAGCAGTCGCGCAACGCGACGCTCGTCACGCCACGCGACGCCAAAGCACACATCCCGTCGCGCTACGCGACGGGTTACCAGCGTTGGATTTTGTTGTTGATGGCCCATTTGTTTATATAAACTTATTTATACATACTTTAACATTCATAATTAATGAATTTGAATGCTTTGGTGCTAGGTTGCTTATGAATTTGGCGGATGTGGATCAAGCTAGCGCGATGACCGAACACGACACTTATAGAAGCTTCCGCTAATAAAATAGTTTCTTTTGTTACCAAACTTATGTGTAATAGTTATTTTTAAATGTTTTAAAGTTCATGTAAATACCGGTTGGTTAAAATTTTGTAAAAAAAAAAAAAAGAACGGCACTTTGAACGTAAATCCTAGCATATAAATTAGCGAATAGTTTTATAGATCTTACATTCTTCATCTTTTTCACCTTTGAAACTTAACTTTTAACCGTGAAATCACCGGATTTGAGGTGTTCTAGAGTGACGTCATCATGGAGTTCTTATGAACTTCAAGGTTTGGCCTCAATCCACCAAGAACAACTCAGATTTAAAGGATTCCCACATGAATAAACAATGTTTTCACATAGATCTACACATATTCATGGTTAAAAGGATTGAAAGATGGTTTTCTAACTTTCTTTCAACTCTTTTACACTCAATGCACTCAAAACCGATAGAATCGGAGCTCGTTCTGATCTTCTACTTCTTCTTAGTGATGTGTTACTTCAAGATCTGAATTCTATCCAAGAGACATACATGATAGAACCAATCGCTGAAGCATATGGAACTGCTTCCATTTGCTTAATTTTAATGTCCGTTGAAGGAGATTGCGATTTTTTTCAAAACAGTCCCCTTAGTCATCAGAACACCTCCTTTCTTGGAGTTTTCAATCTTAAAGCGTGTCATCATTTTGTCTATGTATGTACTTTGATTTCGCCCTAGAAGCCGCTTAGATCTATCCCTATAGATCTTGATTCCTAGAATATAAGTTCCTTTTCCAAGATCTTTCATTGCGAAACAGCTTCCCAAATAGTGTTTAACTTCGTTAAGCATAGAGACGTTGTTTACAATGATTAGTATATTATCTACATACAGGATGAGGAATGATATAGTGCTCCCACTAGCCTTTCTGTAAACACAACGCTCATATTCATATTTGGCAAAACCAAATTCTTTAAATTTTTGGTCAAACCGAAGATTCCAGCTACGAGATGCCTGCTTGAGTCCACAAATGGACTTATTTAGCTTGCATACCCTATTAGGATATTTTGGATCAACAAAACCGTCCTACTAAACCATATAGACATCTTCAAAGAGATGTCCACTAAGAAAAGTGTTTTTGACATCCATTTGGCATATCTCGTAGTCATAGTATGTAGATATGGCACGCAACATCCTAATCAATATGATGATAGCAACGGACGAGAATGTCGCTTCATAGTCAATACCTTGAGTTTGAATGAAACCCTTCACAACTAGTCGTGCTTTATAGGTGTGTACATATCCATGCATATCGGTTTTCTCTTAAAAACCCATTTACTCCCTACTGCCCGAGATTCGATGAGTAGCTCAACCAAGTCCCAGGCTTGATTATCATGCATAGATTGCATCTCAGTATTCATCGCTTCCAGCCATTTCGTAGATTCAAGATCTAAGATAGGAGATTTGTAGTTAGCAGGTTCATTATTAGATTCATCTACTACTAAGAGTTCGGCACCTTCAAGATGCCAAAGTTACCTGTCAGGTTCTTTACGAGTCCTGATGCTTTTGCGAATGCCTGTGTTTAAGTCTGATTCATCAGCAACAGTTTCTTGTTGTTCAGACGTTCCGACTTCATCGGCGGTTGTTCTTGGTTCTCAAATTTCTTCAAGATGAACAACATTATTTCCAGTTCCTCGATTAAGAAGTTCTTCCTCAAGAAATTGTCTCTTCCTTTTGATAGAAATAACATTTGCATTAGGAAGGTAGAAATAATATCCGCTTCTTTTATTGTATCCGACGAAAAAAACCTTTTCGCCTCGAGGATCGAGCTTATTGTCAGAATCACTTGTGATGTATGCATCACATTCCTATACTCTAAGGTATTCTAAATCGGGTTTATGCCCAAGCCATATCATATGGAGTTTTGTTTACCCTTTTAGTCGGAGTCAAATTGTAATTATGGGCGGCAATCATAAGAGCATGACCCCAAAACGAGTGAGGCAAGTTAGTTCTACAGATCATCGATCAAAACATATTAAGTAGGGTTCGATTTCTCCTTTCGCTCACGCCATTAAGTTGGGGTGTGCCAGGAGGAGTGGGTTCTGAAATTATTCCATACTCTTTTAGATGATTGAAGAACCTTAAAATTGAGGTATTCGCCACCTCGATCTGATCAAAGTACTTTTATCTTTCTAGTATGCTAGTTTTCTACTTCATTTTGAAACACTTTGAACTTTTCAAAAGTTTCATGCTTATGCTACATAAGATAGACATAATCATATCGACTATAATCGTTGATGAAAGTAACAAAGTATGTTTCATGGTTTCTTGTCATGGTTTTGAAAGGGCCACATACATCAGTGTGAATGAGTCATAGCAGACCATTGGCCCGTTCACCAAAACGGTGAAGGGACGCTTTGTGAGTTTTTCAGCTAAGCAAGATTCGTAATCATTAAAGGAGTCATGTCTAGTGGATTCAAGAATCCCTTCGGATTGGAGCCATTTTATGCGTGCCTTACTTATGTGGTCAAGTCTACAATGCCATAGAAATGTTTCATTAATACCAACTATTTCACGCTTAGAAAGATGATATATGTTATTACATGTTTGAACATCAATCACATAAATACCATTTCGAGGTTTTGCTCAAAATAAAAAACATCATTCAAGTACGCAGAAATAGAAATACCATTATAAAACGTACTTGAAACCTAGTTCAAACAAAAGGGAAACCGAAATAATGTTTATGTTTATACCAGGTGCAAACAAACAATTGTTTAAATTAACTACATAGTGAGAAGGACATGAAATATGAAATTTGTCGGTTGCAAGAACGAGCATTTTTTTCCCATCACCAATGATGAGTTCCATGTCACCTTGTTTCAGCTTCCTCCACTTTTCAGGCTCATGCAAAACATAACCACACCCGGTATCAAATACCCATGTTTTGCTGGAAACAGTAAAAAGTCCAATAACATAAATGAGAATACTTGAAAAAGTGCCAATGTTATTGGGTTTATTACCCTTCAGCTTGGCTAGATACTATGTGCAGTTCCTTTGCCTGTGCCCTATTTGGTTGCATTTAAAGCACTGATGCTCCTCAGGAGGGGGTGGTTTAGCAACCTGCTTGTTGTTGGTGGCAGTTTTGGCAACAACAACAACCTTCTTTTTGCCTTTGTTGTTATAAGCCTTACTTCTTGTTGGGCTTCTTAACACCACCAGACTTGACCATCAGACTTGGTTGGTTTTATGTGGAATATTCATCTCGGTCGTTTTGAGCATACCATGTAGCTCAGGCACAGTCTTCACCCAAGCATTCATATTATAATTTATAATGAAATGAACTGATCATATGAGCTAGGGAAAGAGTTCAAGATGAAGTCCGCTGCCATTTCATCTTGCAGAGGATAACCAAGTTTGTTCATCTGATCTATGTACCCTTTCATCTTAAGTACATGAGTACCGATACACGATCCTTCTTGAATTTTACAACTTATAAGTTGTTTCATGGTGTCATATCGCTCCTGTCGGGCTTGTTTCAAGAACACGCCTTTCAGTTGCTGGATCATATCATAAGCATCTTTATCTTCCATGTTCTTCTGAAGATCAGGGACTAGGCCATCTAAGATATATAACTTTTTCGCCATCTTGAGAGTTATTCTTAGATTGCGGTGCCATTCGAGAAAGTTGGTGTTATTCAGTTTTTTCTTTTCAAGTATAAACTTGAGAACGAAGGAGTTATTTTCATTAGACATCTGTTACATAAGCAAAGAGATTTTAATTAGTATTTTCGATGTATATTTCCTTATTTAATTAATGACCTATAACACTAATTAGAAAAAGGAATGAGAATCTGGCTATGTGAGTAGTAAAGGCAGCTGTGTCTTGCACTTTAGTATGAGGCTGGTAAGACAACTCTTGTCTATGTATTGATACGTTTAGCCTCATCTATACCGACTTGTTACTTTCGAGGCATTTGGAGCATGTGATGAGAAAACAAAAGTAATAGTCGTCCTAAAAGAGGTACTTGTATAAGGGCCTGATGTGTTAACGAAACCCTTGTGTCACACCCCAAATTTCCACGTGTTACCGGTGGGCCCGGTAGGGGAGTAACGTGACGTGGTTGGCAACATCATAGTCAAACAACACAATATATAAATGCACAGTGGAAGCAAAAGGATAAATATATTACAATCCGTAATAGTGTAACATCAAAGTATTACAACGGAAGTAAAGGATCCACAGACGGATCGCAAATAAAATAACATGGTTCAACAGACTTTAGGCATCTAAGCTTGCGAGACTCTTTATTGATGCTAGGAGTAGCCAGCCAATTCCAATTAGTACCTGCACTTAGCCTTTTTGGGAAAATACGTAAGTTTACACTGGTAAATACAATCAACCGACTCATTTTGAAAAGGGTTTAAGAAAATGATTGATTTGAATGCACATGGCACAAATAATATTTTATAACTTGGAATAATTATTTAAATATAATACTTGTAGGGATTTACATGTTCCTTATGCGTTCAGTAGCCCGGATCGAGCCGGGTTAAAGATCAATAGACACACCACTTTAATTATGAGACACTGACAGGTGTACGCCTACACCTGTGTGCTAAGGTCGTGGCCATTTCGTAAAATGATGCCAGGGATATCCGGGACACGGTCATTAACCCCCCAAAGGCTTTAAGCAAACAAAACAATATTAAACGAGACATCTCAATACTTTAATTATCATTCATTCAATTAAAGATTCAACGCCCCGACCAAGCGGTATTTTATATACCGTACCCCAAGCCCGTATAGGGAAAATAAGTTAAAAGTATTTACCTGAGCTAAATATAAATTCAATCCCAGCCGTATCAAATCAGCAAGTACAGATAGCTTTTACTGGGCTCCTAAATCTGGAACGAAGGTTTTTAATAACCTATTAGAATCCTAACGGGTCTTTAATTAAGCCTTGACTTAGACCGGTTAGTTTTCAAGAAGAAGAAGAAGAAGAAGAAGATACGGTTCAAACGCATGATAAAGCGGAGACCGGAAAAGAATGTGATTTAGACCCGACAAGTTTGAAGACTTGTATAATATGGGTAATCTAAACACATTCTGGATTTTGAGATAATAACGATAAGGTTTGACCCGTTTCGGCTAATTTATGCAAACTAGTTACATAAACCGAACCGAACGCGTATGAAGCGTAACGGGTAACCGTAAAAGTCCTAAACAGGTTCCCTAAGTTAACATGCCTTAAATATGTCATGATATCAGTAGGATACCTTCCGTTATGCCCAAATCGAGTTTAATCGCAATAATAAGCCCCGTAGGGGTATTTTGGTCATTTTAAAGATTATAAAAGGGATCAATTAAGCTTCTGTGATCCGGGTCTGAATAGATCAGTAAAATAGTTTATTTTAACAGGTTATAACATTTGGTTATAAGTCTTATATGCCAAAATAGTTTTAAACCCTAACTATGCGTATAATACGCGTATAAAGCCGTTTTAAGCGACGTACGGGTTAAAATAGGATTCTGAGTTTCCTGATTAGTTAAACAGGTTCAAAACACTCCATTTAATATTTAAAATCATTAGCAATTGGATTGGCGTCAAAAGGATGTGTAAAACTCATTTTATGGCCGAAAAGGGCATTTTTCGGTATTTACCGAATTAAGGCGCTAATCCTAGCTTATGGTCAGTTTAAAAATAATTAAAAATCTTAAAAAATCCCAAAATATTATTTAACATCAGTGGGTAAAAGTTTTGGTGTCAAAACTGAGTTTAGATAGGTTTTACGCTAATGGCGCCGTTTAATTAATAAACATTTTTATAATTACGCTATTAAGCATAACTCCTAATCTAGACTTCCGATTGACGTGAAATTTTGCAGACATCTTCAATAATCAGTATTAAAGACTTTTGCACTTTTACATTTTCTAAAATCTCGTTCTACGGTCATAAGGGCATTATGGTCATTATTTAGGCGATTAACGGAAACATCGGACGATTAGGGATTCGAGTGGTATAAACGCAGAGGCTTATACACACAAGTATCTAGGTCCTAATGGAACTTTAAGGCATGTCTAAATATAACTAAACCGGGTCAGAACTGAGGTCAACGCAAAAGTCAAACTTTTGCGTCTTTCGGTTCCGAATCGGTCTTAAACAGAAAGTTGTCGAAACAAACAAGCGTAAACAAGTTTTTATACTTATTATCAGTTTATACGAATGATGAAACAGGTGATACGCCTTTTACATCGCTAATCATGCGTTAAATCGAAAATAACAATTCTGTTGACTTTTCGGACAAGGTTTGACTCGACAAACGACCTAGATAAATTAGGAATCAGTGAGTGCCCTTTTAGGGGTTTTATACCCATATGATTACCAACTTGTAACAACTTTCGTTTCGACAAACCTCTGGACCGTTTGTGATTTATCGCGAAGTCAAACCGTAGTTACGACGGTTTGATTTCTAAGCTATAAACCAAGCATAACTGAAACGAGAAGGATCAAAGGTACTTACACTTGTCTAATGGATGATTTGAAATGCTTGTATCAGGTCTTGAGCTCTTGAAAATGTCCAGAAGTTGAAATGTGCATGAATGTTGAAACTTTGTGATATTTATGAACTTTTGATCTTTCTAATTTGATGCCAACAAGGTCTAGCATGATTTAAGATCAGTCCACATGCCCTCTAGTAGCTAAAAACCACTTTAGCAAGCCCATAGATTCGAAAAACTAGGATTTAAGTCGGTTAGATGGCACCAACAGCCACCTGCCATGATTTTCTGCTTCTGCAGGTCTCAAGCGGCCCGCATCATGTTTTAAGATATCCAAAGCGGGCCGCATTCCCCTTCTGATCAGGTAACAAGTTTCCTTTTATTGCATATTTGGCCCCTGGTCCCCCGAAATGTCACTTTCACATGGTTTCTTGCATTTTAAGGCTTTGATATTTATATATAGGGGCTTTAATACTTATACCCACTTTGTCAAGTCCTCGGGTAACTTTGTGATCACCCGAAAAGCCCTAAATTTCAATGTTGACGGTTCTAACCCTTGCACACGAATTTTATCACAACTTGCTCAAACGATAACGAAACTTCATGAAATTTTTGTGGTACATTCTAGTGAGCATAATTAATCGTTACAAAACTTCGGGTTTGTCAAAAGGTCATTCAGAGGTATAACTTAAACATGTTGACACATTTAACCCCTGGAGTTTGTAATCTCTCACTTTCTTTCACAATTCGCTTCGTATGATCCATGATCCATTCGTTTAAGGTTATAAACATTATGTAGGGTTATTGTAAAGTATATTTATTCATTGTTGACACTTTGAACCCTTATATTTACATAGTTTCATTGTTTGTCAACTTTAGTCCCTCTAAAGTATTCTTTCACACGTTCAAAGCTTATGACACGTGTCAATACATTATTGGACGAAATTTTCGGGGTGTTACATCCTCACCCCCTTAAAAGAAATCTCGACCCCGAGATTTACTGAAATAGATGAGGGTACTTTTCTTTCATCGTGGACTCAACCTCCCACGTATACTCGGGACCTCTACGGGCATCCCATTTGAACTTTACAATTGGTACTTGCTTCCTTCGAAGCTTCTTAACCTGTCGATCCTCAATCGATATAGGATGTTTATCACATCGTAAATCCGCATACCAATTTGTGATAGTGCTCCTTGACTTATTGGCGGAACACCTCCTTCAGTCACTAGTGTGCAATGTATTTCGAGCTCCGCTAAACTCCTTAAATAGGTTTTAGCTTACAAGCTACTTGATCTTGATACATTCGATTTCTTTCGAAGGATTTCCATATATTCAGAGCTTAACTAGCCTGATAATTTCACAAATTTTGGTACACCCTTCCTGGGTGATATCTTTTGTTAAACCATTTTCCTTAACAAGAACTTAGAAAGTTTGCTATTTTCATAACTCCTCGATTTCTTGCCATATACTGGCAACCTACAATCGATTATGGATTTGTATAATCTTATTTGTTGTTCCCCAGGCAACTTTCAGATCTTGATAATTGGACTTACCAATTCTCTATCTAACACTAGACATTTAACATTCCATCTATACAAGGTCTCCAAAGGAGTAGCCTTAATACTTACATATCCATTATTATAGAAAAGCTTTATTTTTAAGGTGAGATGGTTATTCCAACCACTGCTTAGCTAATGTTTAGGGAATAGCTAATCCTTGCCGTTAGTCGAACAGATCGACGATCCTGTGCAGTTGATGGCAAATTCTTAATTGTTACCTAATTAGGGTGACGGTGATAATGCATAAGCAAAATGAACCGTCTTTCATATCTAACTATACCGAACTCTCAGGATATTGAGTTAGGCTATATGAATCTATATCTTAAAACTTATTTGACCAGGGTTTTCAATTCTGTCAAAAATGGTACTAACCGTCTTGGGGATTTCATAATACAAAGCCTTAACGGAATTTAAACCTTAACTCTACCTGTTTCTCAGGGGTAAACAAGGTAATATTAGGAGATGATAATCAAGGTACTAGGAGGTTACAGAGAGATTTCCATATCTCGGGCTCCAGTTCACCCATAATTGCTTGTGTCAAATAAGTGACACATTCATGTTACTAGTCCACAATTTCCTTAATCGGGAACATTTACTTGGACAATTCCATTCTGGACATCTCCTTTTAATACTACTAGTCGACTTTAGTACGATATGACTATTGGGATATCTCAGAGGTTCCATGCATTAAACCTCCATACTGATCAGGCATGAAAGTAATCTATGGGACACACTAGGATACGCCACTCCTCATATGGCACTTTTATCAAACATAGTTTGGCATTCGCAGGCGATAGAAAACAATGAGAAAATAATAAAATAAAATAATATACATTGTCGTACTCTTTTTGAGGAAGAGTACTCCAGATTCATATGAAAGGATTATCTCCGAGGATGGGAGAGAGGGTTATTAAAGATTCCATTGGTAAATCATATCTTATCTTTAATATCTGAAGTTCTTATGAAATCAAAAGTTTGTTAAGCTTATGGTCTTATGAAAGACTTAGCAGCACCTGAATCCTAACGTAACTCTTAGCAAATAAATCACAGTAAGGGATTTATCTAGTGTCATTATTACCGTGACTTGCCTCTAAACATTCATCAGGAGGGTTAAGCGCCTCCATTTTTAATCCTTTCAAACTTAGCTGCAAAGTCTATGACAATTTAGGCAGTCTCATCTATGACTGGTCGTTTCTTCATCTATATAACGTGAGTAGCTGAGGTAGATCCATAATGGATTTATAATGAGTAGGTTTTGAAACCTTAGTGCCCCCTCTTATTGCCGATGCTAACCGCTGATAATCATTTGCATTAAGCTTAGATTTTTGGGTAAATTGCATAGAGCACTAACTCAGCCAATGGATTTAAAATTTGCGACATATTGTCGACAGTCTATAACTTTTACGGCAAGAGTCAGAAAATTCCTATTTCATCTTCTTCTATTTTGTGATGGGGATAATAGGTTTTTCTAATATGGTCCTTAAAACTTGGACCATTCCACAATGTATAAGAAGATCCTTCTTGAGGATTTTATTAGTGTCCTCACTAATTAAAAGTATTGCCATCGAATAACTTTGATGTATGCTTTACCATGTCCTTTTCCAGCATGACCGCTGATATACCTAATGGTTTCTACTTTATCCTTTCCAGCGTTTAGTCCCCATAAGCAAGCCAAGAGTAACTAAAACATAGTGGTAAAATCTTGGATTCTAATACTTAGTCAACATTAGGAGGATAAGTAGTTGACTTATAGTAAGAAGTAAGGAAGTTATTATACATGTGCTTATAATTAATTAGATTGGAAATTTTCACAAACTAGGCACCTAGCTCAGTTGGCTAGGCGCGCGAAAAGGGTGCGGCCTAGACCCAGGTTCGATTCCGGGGACGGCCGGTTCCACCATTTTTTTTCGCTGGTAGCCTGACGCGGGCCGCGTAAGGTATCACTCAGGGCTTACGCGGGCCGCCTGAGTCTTCTTATTAATAAAACAAGGACAGCGGAGAAGGGTAGTTCCTAATGGATATAAAATATCCATTTAATATTGTTGAGGCAGTCTCTGAGGTACTATCAGTTAATTTTACTTTATACTTAACGCTTAGAGTTGTTAACAGGCAGATTTAATGATTTACAATATCTATTGTCTATGAGAGACTTATCTGAACCTGAATTAAATAATACTCTAACATGAGCGTTATTGATATAGAGAGTACCTGTTGTGACCTTGTCATCTTGGATAGCCTCTTGAGTATCCATTTGGGAGTTTTCGGTTTTGGTCTTTTTAACTTCCTCAAGCTTTTTAGCATACTTAGGGCAGTTGGTCTTAATGTGCCCTCTTTCATTGCAACCATAGCAGGTTGCGTCCTCCATCTTCCTACAGTCCAAGGTCTTATGCTCCTTGGACTTGCAGATCCCACATGCAAAAGTTCTCGACTGTGTATGCGAGTTCGATCCATACCTGCACTTCCCGAAGTGCTGTTTCTTGCAGGTTTTGCATTTGGGTTTTTCACCTGACTGCTGGTTGTCCTTTAAATCCTTGCCAGGCTTAGCTGCTTTTCTCTTGGCAGCCTTAGGGCAATTAGTACTGATGTGGCCCTTTTCGCCGCAACCATGACAGTTTGCATTCTTTATATCCCTACATTCGTGGGACTGGTGGCCAGCTCTTTTACAGATGCCACATTGCTTTATCTTTTGATTTGATCGACACTGACCCCAGTGTCTTCTTTTGCAGGTTTTACATTCGGGTTTTGCCTCCTTTGGCTTGGACTGGTTATAGCTTGAACCGGTCTTACTCTTTTTGTAACCTTTATTTGGGGTATCATCGCACATTCGCTTATAATCCTTCAGCACACGGTCCACGGCGTTGCTTACGGCGGTATTTATCACAGCCTGTAACTCGGTGCTTATTAAGTTCAGTCTTGCATCATCATTCTGATTAACTGGATGATGGTGAGCTTCAGAGGAGTCAGTCATGGTGAAGCTTTGAAGGCTACTATCCAAGTAGAAACAATTTGTTTAATCATATAGTGAATTGTCGAATTTGATGAATAAATAGCCATGGCGTAATTAAACCATATAGGCCAATAGATAGAATTTAATTTATTTAATTATGTTTTGCCTAAGTTTAAATAACCATCTTTGGCATTTAAGCGGAATATAATCCTTCATATTTATTAGACAGGGGACATAAGTCACGACTGCCAATGTCATACTGACATCTTTTATATATAGCACAAGGGCTTGTTCCAAAGGACTTATGATGGCTCAGAAACCTTGTCACTAGGGAAATTTTAAAACATAATCGATGATTCCTTTGGGTCGGAAAATTTCATAGTTCATTGTCTTGACAAGAAGTTATGAAATAAAACTATCTTTTTCATGTATTCAACTCTTCCCGTAGGTATACATCTCGAATGGATGTTTTGATGCCTACATCATGTTCGACGTTTACTAGCCATGATTCCTATTGATCATTTACGCTAAATAAGGGATTTGGAAAAATTCCTAATATAAGGATGACAAGTGTGATTTTTTTTTTTATAGCATCACGTTTGTCGGGAGTGTTAACACATTTTCAGGTGTTAACAAGGATCTGAATCTCTTTTTAAACAGATTTTACCATCTTAGCTAGGTCTTCAATGACATTCAAGCTAGGTCAAACCTTTTAAGATTCTCTTTTAATATCTATATTGGCAGGAAAGGAATGATATTTATTTTATTCAGGATTTTTATCATGAATCCTAATTTATAAGTTAGTAATAGCACAAATGGCCTAGTTGCGTAGACAAGTTTAAATTATAAGCCATGATTTCAGAGAATCAAAGCATGAAGGTATTGCTGGCACAACAGGCCTAGTTACAAGGACATTTATAAATTATAAGCTATGATTTCAGAGAATCAAAGCATGAAGGTTTGAACCTAGTTCATTACCTTTATCTGACAGGGAGTCATCACTACCTCTGTCTTTTGGTTCATATGGAAATGAACAGGGCCTGTAGGCGCTATATTACCAAGTATGGTCAAAATGTGATCATCTCAAGTGATGATCTAAACCCATGATTCAGAGATCATTACATTGGGTTAGGAATCTTTTGAAGAATCCTTAATAACGTGTGTGATTTTCAACGAATCACGTCTGTCAGTAGTGTTAACATATTTACAGATGTTAACAGGGATTCGAATCTTTTAAACAGGTCTTACCATCATGGCCCGGCCTTAAAATGACCCTAAGGCTAGGTTTCACTCTTAAGATTCTTATTAATATTTAACGCAGAACAATCCTAAATTGAGGTGTTGAATATGGATCTGAATCTAATTATGGAACTACCATCTTTGCTCTGCCTCAAAATATTGCATGGCTAGGTCTCGTCCTTTTTAGATTTTGCCATTTTATTTAAAGGTAGATCTTATAAAAGGAATGTCTGAATGAAAATTTAAAGTTAATTATTCCACTATAAAATAAAAATACAGATGTGCCCTAGACGGGACTTGAAAGGAATAGTGTTGTCCTCGAAGGAACTGAAAGGTAATTATGTCCTTATAAGGACTATTAAGGAAACGATTTTTAGCAAAAGGAGTTTCTTCTTCATTTTATTTCTGAATGTCTTCTCCTTGGTTGCATGTTTCGTCCTAGCCACTGTACGAAGGTCAGCAATTTAAGGCTCCTGTTGTGGAGAATTATTATTACGGCTTCTTCGCTTGGCGACGTATCCAAAGTATAGAAATTTTGGAAGCAGAAATTCCAGATAAGGATTGGGAATATTCCTATGTTAAGTCTAGACTCAGAAGATTTAGGAATGTGCTAATGTGTCATTGAGATTAAACACAAAAGGTAGTGTTTAATTCACTCAATGTTGGCTCTGATACTAACCTGTCACACCCCAAATTTCCACGTGTTACCGGTGGGCCCGGTAGGGGAGTAACGTGACGTGGTTGGCAACATCATAGTCAAACAACACAATATATAAATGCACAGCGGAAGCAAAAGGATAAATATATTACAATCCGTAATAGTGTAACATCAAAGTATTACAACGGAAGTAAAGGATCCACAGACGGATCGCAAATAAAATAACATGGTTCAACAGACTTTAGGCATCTAAGCTTGCGAGACTCTTTATTGATGCTAGGAGTAGCCAGCCAATTCCAATTAGTACCTGCACTTAGCCTTTTTGGGAAAATACGTCACTTTACATTGGTAAATACAATCAACCGACTCATTTTGAAAAGGGTTTAAGAAAATGATTGATTTGAATGCACATGGCACAAATAATATTTTATAACTTGGAATAATTATTTAAATATAATACTTGTAGGGATTTACATGTTCCTTATGCGTTCAGTAGCCCGGATCGAGCCGGGTTAAAGATCAATAGACACACCACTTTAATTATGAGACACTGACAGGTGTACGCCTACACCTGTGTGCTAAGGTCGTGGCCATTTCGTAAAATGATGCCAGGGATATCCGGGACACGGTCATTAACCCCCCAAAGGCTTTAAGCAAACAAAACAATATTAAACGAGACATCTCAATACTTTAATTATCATTCATTCAATTAAAGATTCAACGCCCCGACCAAGCGGTATTTTATATACCGTACCCCAAGCCCGTATAGGGAAAATAAGTTAAAAGTATTTACCTGAGCTAAATATAAATTCAATCCCAGCCGTATCAAATCAGCAAGTACAGATAGCTTTTACTGGGCTCCTAAATCTGGAACGAAGGTTTTTAATAACCTATTAGAATCCTAACGGGTCTTTAATTAAGCCTTGACTTAGACCGGTTAGTTTTCAAGAAGAAGAAGAAGAAGATACGGTTCAAACGCATGATAAAGCGGAGACCGGAAAAGAATGTGATTTAGACCCGACAAGTTTGAAGACTTGTATAATATGGGTAATCTAAACACATTCTGGATTTTGAGATAATAACGATAAGGTTTGACCCGTTTCGGCTAATTTATGCAAACTAGTTACATAAACCGAACCGAACGCGTATGAAGCGTAACGGGTAACCGTAAAAGTCCTAAACAGGTTCCCTAAGTTAACATGCCTTAAATATGTCATGATATCAGTAGGATACCTTCCGTTATGCCCAAATCGAGTTTAATCGCAATAATAAGCCCCGTAGGGGTATTTTGGTCATTTTAAAGATTATATAAGGGATCAATTAAGCTTCTGTGATCCGGGTCTGAATAGATCAGTAAAATAGTTTATTTTAACAGGTTATAACATTTGGTTATAAGTCTTATATGCCAAAATAGTTTTAAACCCTAACTATGCGTATAATACGCGTATAAAGCCGTTTTAAGCGACGTACGGGTTAAAATAGGATTCTGAGTTTCCTGATCAGTTAAACAGGTTCAAAACACTCCATTTAATATTTAAAATCATTAGCAATTGGATTGGCGTCAAAAGGATTTGTAAAACTCATTTTATGGCCGAAAAGGGCATTTTTCGGTATTTACCGAATTAAGGCGCTAATCCTAGCTTATGATCAGTTTAAAAATAATTAAAAATCTTAAAAAATCCCAAAATATTATTTAACATCAGTGGGTAAAAGTTTTGGTGTCAAAACTGAGTTTAGATAGGTTTTACGCTAATGGCGCCGTTTAATTAATAAACATTTTTATAATTACGCTATTAAGCATAACTCCTAATCTAGACTTCCGATTGACGTGAAATTTTGCAGACATCTTCAATAATCAGTATTAAAGACTTTTGCACTTTTACATTTTCTAAAATCTCGTTCTACGGTCATAAGGGCATTATGGTCATTATTTAGGCGATTAACGAAAACATCGGACGATTAGGGATTCGAGTGGTATAAACGCAGAGGCTTATACACACAAGTATCTAGGTCCTAATGGAACTTTAAGGTATGTCTAAAATAACTAAACCGGGTCAGAACTGAGGTCAACGCAAAAGTCAAACTTTTGCGTCTTTCGGTTCCGAATCGGTCTTAAACAGAAAGTTGTCGAAACAAACAAGCGTAAACAAGTTTTTATACTTATTATCAGTTTATACGAATGATGAAACAGGTGATACGCCTTTTACATCGCTAATCATGCATTAAATCGAAAATAACAATTCTGTTGACTTTTCGGACAAGGTTTGACTCGACAAACGACCTAGATAAATTAGGAATCAGTGAGTGCCCTTTTAGGGTTTTATACCCATATGATTACCAACTTGTAACAACTTTCGTTTTGACAAACCTCTGGACCGTTTGTGATTTATCGCGAAGTCAAACCGTAGTTACGACGGTTTGATTTCTAAGCTATAAACCAAGCATAACTGAAACGAGAAGGATCAAAGGTACTTACACTTGTCTAATGGATGATTTGAAATGCTTGTATCAGGTCTTGAGCTCTTGAAAATGTCCAGAAGTTGAAATGTGCATGAATGTTGAAACTTTGTGATATTTATGAACTTTTGATCTTTCTAATTTGATGCCAACAAGGTCTAGCATGATTTAAGATCAGTCCACATGCCCTCTAGTAGCTAAAAACCACTTTAGCAAGCCCATAGATTCGAAAAACTAGGATTTAAGTCGGTTAGATGGCACCAACAGCCACCTGCCATGATTTTCTGCTTCTGCAGGTCTCAAGCGGCCCGCATCATGTTTTAAGATATCCAAAGCGGGCCGCATTCCCCTTCTGATCAGGTAACAAGTTTCCTTTTATTGCATATTTGGCCCCTGGTCCCCCGAAATGTCACTTTCACATGGTTTCTTGCATTTTAAGGCTTTGATATTTATATATAGGGGCTTTAATACTTATACCCACTTTGTCAAGTCCTCAGGTAACTTTGTGATCACCCGAAAAGCCCTAAATTTCAATGTTGACGGTTCTAACCCTTGCACACGAATTTTATCACAACTTGCTCATACGATAACGAAACTTCATGAAATTTTTGTGGTACATTCTAGTGAGCATAATTAATCGTTACAAAACTTCGGGTTTGTCAAAAGGTCATTCAGAGGTATAACTTAAACATGTTGACACATTTAACCCCTGGAGTTTGTAATCTCTCACTTTCTTTCACAATTCGCTTCGTATGATCCATGATCCATTCGTTTAAGGTTATAAACATTATGTAGGGTTATTGTAAAGTATATTTATTCATTGTTGACACTTTGAACCCTTATATTTACATAGTTTCATTGTTTGTCAACTTTAGTCCCTCTAAAGTATTCTTTCACACGTTCAAAGCTTATGACACGTGTCAATACATTATTGGATGAAATTTTCGAGGTGTTACACCTTGCACCTTGGAAGCATATGCTACGCATCAAGTATGGTGCTGTGGCTCCAAACACTGATGGTTCGCTTTACGTTCCAAGTGTAGCTTGTGATAGGATGGCATATACTATTGATGTACTGCTGGGTTAATTTTAATATTTACCAAATAGGGTCGTGAGAGCCAATTTTAGTATATATTTAGTCATGACATCTTGATGAACCATTTCATCTCTTAGGATACTTAATTTTAAATAACCTAATAAAACTATGTTTATGGCGACTTGTATAACCATTTAAAAGTTAATAATAGTTTTTAAGACTATTAGGTTATGAGCTTTAGAAAGTAAAACCGGTTAAATTTCAAAAACTCTAATGGTTATTATTTATTTTAAAATAAACTACTTGTTTTATAACAAATATTTACAAGTTGTAAAAATCAGTTTAGAACTTGTTATAATTTATTGTAAACATTTTAAAAAACCTTTTAAAAGTTTGGTATTAGGTAGGTGTGTTATATAACAACCTACAAGATAAAAGCAACCATAATAGCAAAAATAGATATGTAAATCTTTATGCCTTTTCGTCTGTTCTTGCTAGAGCCAAATAGCAAGACCAAACTGGGTAACGGGGTAACAAACAACCACAAGGATGGACCTAGTGCATCTAGTTGTCTTCAGCACCTCCATGATTCCTATAATGTCTTCTCGGGTCTTCAACATTATAATATAAAATATAATAAAATTGAAACCCTAATCTAATACAACTTTGAGCCACAAAGTGAGCCAAAAACCATAAAACAAAACTGAATTAAGAACAAAAAAAAAAAAACAAGAACAAGATCGACCAGATTTACATGTTCAACACAATCATATTAAAGTGGGAAATCTTTTGATCAAATAAAAATTAAAAAAAAAACTTTTGACCAAATAACTTGTTGCCTAAGAAATATTTATATCTGAAACTTTAAACAAGTTAAAGTTTGAGATCTATAACCGGTTAAAACGACTGGTTCCGATTTACATGTTGTAAGCATGACTCTGATACCACTGTTGGGTTTTTGGTGTCAATTTTACTTTTACCAAAAAGGGTTTGATATATATTTATTAATTAGATCTATAACTGATAAAAGCAACGGAATAAATATAAACAATCAACACCAAAAATGAAACGAACCGACCAATATCATGGTTACAAACATACAAATACGGTATATAAAATAATTAACCTACTGATGAGATTAAATATACCTTATTGGTTAAAGATTAACCGTTTGAGACACTGATGTACACCACGAACGAGTGCTAGAACACGAACACGGACGGAGCACAGAATCACAAATCCAAAAGGGATTAAACCAAAAAGTGGACGGCTACTTCTTATGGTCAAAACGATTGGAAAATAAAGGTGGCTCCACCGTTTTGATTTCCACAGCTGAATTATTTTTGTTGTTGTGATTATCTCACAAAGCAACAAAACCAGTTCCTTTTGGCTTTACGGCTACTGTATCATTGTTTTGAATTTGATATATATATATATATATATATATATATATATATAATATATTGTAATATTTTCATTTTTTTATATATTAAAATAAAGTATATAAAAACTTATATTATTAAACGATTAGATTACGGGTAAGTTAACTGTTAGAAATATTAGATATTTTGACCAACATAGGATCCGTTTAATAATTAAATTATAAAAATACATTATATTTGAACTTACTCCATTTTTAATGAAACTTGAGTCAAAATATAGACAAAAATATTCTCGTTCTAATAACATATTAATTATTTTATAAAACGTTATATTTTAAAAGTTATAATCGCCAAATAAGCGAATTAGCTGAATTAATTATAATATATAAATAATAAAATAATAATAAAATTAAACTAAGCATATGAGAATTGAAAGTGCAAGTGTGCTACGTGTATCAAGTAAATATAGTTGTTTATACGTGTGGAATAATAATGATTTGCACACCCTTTCCCTTTCTATTCTCTAGCTCTCACTCTCTGTCTTTTCTATATATATATATATATATATATATACATAGTAAATTCACCATATAATAATAATAATGCCATGTCCCGTTTTAAGTATTTTAACCCCTGATCACTGAGTCGATGCCCTGTCTAATTGATCTAGAACCCAACAACGCATGTCAAGGCTCTGCCCGACTAAGTACGTTGGGGTTTTGTCTCGTGACGTATTGATAAAATTGAATTTGGGTTATTATACTTAACGCGAGAGCATTATATATTTTATTAAATAGCTCAGGAGTTATACCCAAGATTATACCAGAAGGCGTTTAGTTGAACCCTAAAGTTACAAATTGAGTCATTCTTCTTTTTATCACCTTTTTGTGATACATTTATATTTAAATATGCTTTACAAAAACCGAAATGTTTATCAGTTATACTTACAGTGGTTAAGTTTTTATATTATGCAATAGCTGCCGGTATGTGGGATTTTGTATACACTACTAGTCAAACAAAGAGTTAGCCAATAGTAATATGACCACAGTCATTGTAACTACCAACGAGATTTTTGTGTATAATGATTTTTGTATCTATATTATGTAACACCCCGTGTTTCAAAAGTCAAAGTCAAAGTCAAGATTGAAGTCAAAGGAAGAAAAGATTGCTAATTGCGATCTGTCACTCTTTGCTCAACTACTGTTTTGACTTCTTTTACTTGTAATCGAATCTTTATTTATTTGCTTTAGTTGTATTATGTGGAGTATCTGTGAATAATCGAGGTTTAATCGGTTGTTTTATCGCTTTATCGACTTATCGCTATCGCATTCGCAACTCGAATTAGGCGTTCTGGATATTGTTTTACGTGTGTGCTATTTATGTGTTACTTGTGCGTGTTTATTTATGTTTATGTTTTGAGGTGCTTAATCGCAATCACAATCGCAATTCTATCGCATCGCAATCTAAATCGCAAACGCTAAACGCAAGTTATTTATAGTGATTATATGTTAGATATAGTAGTTAGGTTATTTGTGTGACTAATGGGTAATACTATTGCATCGCTCACTCGAATCGCATCGCAACGCTCAACACGCGAATCGAAACGACAAAACTCAACGCGCCGGACACCTGGATCGAATGGCCAACCGATCGAGTGGCCATCCGATCGGATTGCCATCCGATCGGTGACCAATCTGACACTTATGCACTTTCCTTTTTTGGAAACCCTATAAATACCCTCCTGTCATAGCATTTGTGATGTGACAGCTCCTCAGTCGACCAGTCACACTCAAGCTCTCTTTTCTCTCAATTTCTCGCGATTCTTGTAAGTTTTCAACTCAAATCTTGTACTTCTATGATCTACACGCACTTCTTCATCTTTTTCACCTTTGAAACTTAACTTTTAACCGTGAAATCACCGGATTTGAGGTGTTCTAGGGTGACGTCATCATGGAGTTCTTATGAACTTCAAGGTTTGGCCTCAATCCACCAAGAACAACTCAGATTTAAAGGATTTTCACATTAATAAACAATGTTTTCACATAGATCTACACATATTCATGGTTAAAAGGATTGAAAGATGGTTTTCTAACTTTCTTTCAACTCTTTTACACTCAATGCACTCAAAACCGATAGAATCGGAGCTCGTTCTGATCTTCTACTTCTTCTTAGTGATGTGTTAGTTCAAGATCAGAATTCTATCCAAGAGACAACTGATTTCGGGCTAAACATGAACAACCGTCTCGAACAATGAACTGATCGGACTAGGGTGATTCCTGTTCGATCGGATCACTTGGGTCAAGATGGGGTTTCTGTTGTTTAGTACGTTGTCAAACCGTCTCGAACAAACCGCAAACATTCAAAATAATCAAGTTCAAAACGGTTGGATTCGTGGGATGGATTGCCGTCCGATCGGATTGCCGTCCGATCGGATTGCCATCCAATCGAACTGCAATCCGATCGGATTGCACTTGAGGATTCCACACTTAACAATTTTCAACATGTTTAATGTTCGGTCAGTTCTATCGGAATGCCATCCGATTGAACCGTCATACGATTGGATTGCACTTGAGCTTCAGAACTTCAACATTTTTTTATTTTTCAAAGAACAATGGTTTCCAACGGATTGCTATCCGATCGGATTGCCATCCGATCGAGTAACCATCCTGTTGTGAACATGTTCTCACTAAGTGTTTTGCCAATCGGATCGTTATCCGATCGAACTGCCATTCGATCGATCGACCTGAAGGGTAGAGATACTTCTCTATTTTCAAAATGCTACAACGAAAAGTTCAAAGCCATCATACACAAACACATCCTTACCAAATAAATGTCAATCTAGTCGAATGGCCATCCGATCGGATGACCGTCCGAACGGATTGACATCCAATCGACTGGCCATCCGATCGGATTACCAATCGACACTTGGTACTTTTCACTGTTTAACGCACCGCTCTTCGCTTATGCTATCGGTAACTGTTCATGCTAATCTCTCAGCGATCCCTTCAATCTAAGAGAGTGTTTACTTGTTAAGCACGATCTGTGAGTATACTCGATCCCTTTTTGCTTTACGCACTTTTGGGTGTCATACCGTTACTTATTCTAAATCACATCAATCACACAACGCAAACACTATTTATATGCTGACCGTTATTGCATGCTACGTGTTATTCGATGAATGCTTGTATGTTATGTTAACACAGTGATTGTTGCCTGACACCTTAGCAACGATAGTACTATAGTTTGGACTCAGCACCTGTCGTGGACAGGGGTTGTTAAGGGCTTTACTTCACGTGTCCAGTGGGGATATGTGTAGTGCATTCTACAACTCGCAGTCATGTCTGTGCATATTTCTTTGTCAATAACCTACTTTCCTTCACTTTGTACATGTTTCATGTTGGTTATGCGTAAACTATTTCGAACTCTATTATGCTATATCAAACGTGTATGCTCACATTTACACTATGTGTATTGACTTTATTTTAACGTATGTGACAGGTGCTTAAGATGATAGGAATTGCTGTGCTTTAGTGAATCAAGCTAGGGGTCTAGTTATGTCACGCTTAAATCTGAGTCGTCGGAACAGTATTTGTTTTTGAGACAATTATTTATAATAACTGTTTTTATTGGATATGTTGTGGTATGGGACATGACGTTTAATTATCTGGTAATGAATAGTTGTTATGGATACTCATGGACAATCTGTTTCGCTCAGTGCCATGCCACGATGTTTCCGCCATCGGTTGGGGGGTGACATATTAAACATTTTAGTATTAAACATTTCTACCCGTTTATTTAGTATTTCACCTATTAAACATTAATGAAAGTGTATTAAACATTAGTGTATAATGTTTTTAAGGCACATTAGTGAAAGTATATTAAAATATATACTTTTAATTTTAATATTAAAAATTAAACTTTCACTAATATTATTATATCGTGAGATTTAAATATTATATTTAATATTTAAAATAGTATATTATAAACTATAAACCTTAATGTATATCATAATAAAATTAAACGACATATATTATTTAACTTTTAATATACTAAGATTTATATCGTGAGATTTAAATATTATATTTAATATTTAAAATAACATATTATAACCCTTAATATGTATAATATATAAACCTTAATGTATATCTTAAACGATATATATTTAACTTTAAAAATATTAAGATATATATCGGGAATTATAATTTTAAATCTTAGTCCCGTTAGTATATTAAATAATCATATCATAATTATTTAATTAATATGTTATATTTAATAAAGTTATAGTTACTAGTTTCACAGAAAATGATATATTTCATTTTCTGGGCAAATTTGTTTTGTGCCATAGAAAATATATTTGACAAAGTGATATCATGGGTTTTATTGTATATACTTTATATACACTACTAGTTCAGAGTCACTAGTTAAGAGAATGATCAACAGTGATATGACCAAAGTCATTAGTTGAGAGAACGATCAACAATGATATGACCACAATCACTAGTTGAGTGATATAACCAGAATCACTAGTTGAGAGAATGATTAACAGTGATATGACCAGAGTCACTAGTTGAGAGAATGATCAACAGTGATACGACCCCAGTCACTAGTTGAAAGAATGATCAACAGTGATTTGACCACCGTCACGGGAACCGCCTAGTGACAGATTCCTTTAAATAATATTAAGATATACGATATATCTATTACTTGATAAACTGCACTATTGGACGAAAGTTAGCCAATGAGTGACATGACCACTGTCACATCGGAACTGCCACCATGTGACAAATACTGATTGAGTTTTTGGGTAATTCTAAACAATATAAAACCCTTGTTGTTGTAGAAGTATAACAATATATTTTTATAAAAATGGAATGAACTCGCTAGTATTTATTACTGATAAAATGTTTTCAAAACGCGTTTCAGGTAATTTGCTGTAAAGATAATAGAAGCCAGCAATGGAGCACTGAAGGCTTAAATAAAGTAGGTATAAATACCTGAATAAAAGAAGAAATTTATGTTTTTTTTTTATTTGGGTTTATCCCTATAAAACATTTGAATGGAATATGGGTTTTACCCCATTTGTTTAATATTAAAAGTTTGGTGTTTTACAAACTCTGAAATTATTTTCTAACAACGATCCTGATGAAAAAATTTTCGCTGCGTATTTAATAAACACCGGTACCACTTGACTGGTTCACGGCTCCCGCTCCCAGGGTGATGTCGGGGGTTATATATATATATATATATATATATATATACTAGTCGGAACCCGCGCGATGCTGCGGCGACAGCAATTTAAAATGCGATGCTCGTTTTTGTCCGTTATGTAGAAACAAGTAAATAAGGGTATGGTATGGAGCCAATGGGTCAAATGGGTTGAACACTTTGAATATTTTTTGGGTCGTCGGCCAACCAAGATTTTTTGCACTTTGTAGTGGAGATTGTTGTGTGGCATAATATACATATGAGAATCTCTGTCTTTCGCCGCTTGGGCGACACTTTCGCGTTGTTTGTTAATCAAGGTTGTAGCTGCGAGACATCCTCGCTTCCTTCTTTGGACGTAAGCATCTATTTTCTTGCCTACTGTTCCAGTATGGCTTGTTTAAAATGGTCAAAGGACCGATGTATAAAGACATGAACAGACAGGTCAATACATACCTTTATCAGCATATCACTATGATCTGACTTTTTTAGGCGAAGAAAATTAACAGTAAAGTTAATAACTTCCCAACAAATTTCATCAAGAACCCCGGTAGAATTTATGGCACCAGCAGCCACTAAGTTTAAAAGAATTTTCAAGGACTGGTTTGCTGGGAGAACGTCTTGATCCTTGAACAAATTTGCCGTCATAAAACCTCATAAGTTAATAGGTAGATATCTGAAAGTACAAGTTCAAGAAATCGAAGTGTACCAGTATGTTAGATCTTTTTACACTTCAGAAAATGTTCAGGAATTTAAATAAAAAAATAAAAACTTTGTTTTACCTGCACTGCCGACTTTTGAGAGGGAGCAAGATAACTGATAGTGCTTCGTTATCTTGACCGATATACTTGGCACCCGTAACAGCAATGTATGAACTGTAGAAGACTTAACGTAGCTAAAAAAATACGAAGCAGTATATTAAAAGTGTAAGTCCTATTATGAATGGACACAATTCAAGCTTTAAGAGCCAGTTGTGTGCACCTAAGTTATGCTCGATTTAGAGCCGTTTAACGGCGCGTTTACGGCTGCAAACACAGCAGCAAACGGGTGTAAAAACGCAGCCGTTTGCATCCGTTTAACGGCGGGTTTACGGCTGCAAACGCAGCAGCAAACGGGTGTAAAAACGCAGCCGTTTGCCGCTGCGTTTGCAGCGTAAACACGCCATTAAACGGCTGCAAACGCGGCAACAAACGGCTGTGTTTTTACACCCGTTTGTTGTTGCGTTTGCAAGAGTAAACGCGCCGTTAAACGGCTGCAAACACGGCAGGAAACGGGTGCAAAAACGCAGCCGTTTGCAGCAGTAAACGCGCCGCTAAACGACTGCAAACGCGGCAGCAGACGGCTGCGTTTTTACACCCGTTTGCTGCTGCGTTTGCAGCCGTAAACGAGCCATTTTTTTTCAACTTCATTTTATGCATCAGATTCATTTTATGAGTATCTCTTGCTTGTTTTACAAATATTTTCAAGTATATGCATCAGATTCATTTTATGAGTATCTCATGCTTTACAAAATCAATAAATGGTGTTACCGACTTAAACAAGTTGATCTCCTTCCTGTCTGCCCTTCTGTGTGTTTGAAGCAAATCAAATAACCTTTTTTTTTTCTCAAATCCCCATGAATGGATGGTTGTACTTGTACCTACTTTTCCAGTCAAAATCTTTATGTACAAGTCATGTAAATACCTACTAAATTGCAGAAAAAATAATATTAAAAAGAAGTAAACAAGACCCCATCTGGTCAAAATCCTTGCAAAACTCTCCATATACAGAAAAATTAAGATTCAAACAAATATACGTGAAATTGCATTTATGAAAATACCAAAAAAGAAATGCATAAGGAATTATGATTCCGTAATCGGGTTTTGCTAAACATATCCTTCTCTCACAAACTTGAAAATGGACTCACCATTACAATATATTTTCTCTCTCGCACATGGGGCTATGTTCAGTAACATAGTAACATGAGATACGTTTAGCCACACCCCTCGTCATCATCAGCACTATGGACCCTCCTCACTACCGTCTCCATGATTCGGCTGCGGCTGAGTTTGCTGCTGGACCAAGAGTTGTTGAGGCATGAGATTGAGCCGCTGTTGATGCCGATGTTGTTCTTGCTGCGGCTGCTGGATCTGATACACATTACTTTCATACGAGCCACCCAAAGCCAGACCCGGAGACATAGCTGCAGCTTGACCATTCATCTGAGTGAACCCACTATGGGTCAACTAACCCTAAAGACCAGCGCCATCAAAACCCCTGTTAAACCACATCAAATCCATCGATGGCTGCTGTTGCATCTGTTGTTGATGCTCTAAAGTCCTCAACATCTCTTGTTCTCTTGCAGCTTCAACCAGGTGTTGCTGGCTCCAAACACTTTGTGTACATTTGCGAATTTTTGAGGCTCGTCCGGTGGGAAGTAGGGTGCAAACACGCATAAATGGCTGTAGATTTCCCGCTCTGCACAGAAAATAATAAAAACTCTTTAAACCTATGGATAGATAACTTGAAATCCTTGCTCTTTGGCACAAGCATAGTTGCAACTTCTAAACCGCCCAGGTATTAAAAGGTGCATAATTTGACGCAAACCCATTTACGCACCCTGCCCGTTTTTGTGTTTTCCACTTCTAACTACAACTAAAACTTAAAACAACAGCCATACCGAAGAGCAGCCTCTCTAGCAGCATCACGGACTTCAGGTTTCTCACTTCTCTTCTTCTGAATAACTTCCAAAGTAGCTCCCACAATAGCCTGGAATACGGCTTCTTGGTTGCACGACGCCTCTTCTTCACAGCCTCTTGCGCAAGATCCTGTTTCAAACAATCAAAACCCTAGCTGATTGAATACAGTCCTAGCAAAAACAATAAAAAGTGAAACAATTTACAAATTGTACCAAATCCGTGTGTGATGTGATGTGAAAAGAAACATGGGCTTCTCAAAATCCCCTGCTCTTGATGCAATCACCACAAACACTCAAGAAATTGGGGTTCCTCCGTGTGTGATGTGAAAACCCTAAGTTCAGAGCGAATGAACTGAATCTGAAAAAAGAAACATGGGATTCTCAAAATCCCGAGTCTAAACTGAGATGGGAATCAAAACCCCTATAAAATCATACATGTGAATAGAGGAGTTCGAAACTCACAAAGTTCTTGTTTCTTCTCAAGGAATGTGCGATCGAGGGAGTGTGTGGAGGGATCGTAGAGGAGTTCGAAGCTGTTGAAGATCTCTGATTGTTTTTCCTTTTGGATCCACAGATCCAAATCCAGATCTTTGAGGGAGAGAGAGAACGAAAATGACAAAAAGGGGCTCTCAATTTGAAATTTGAAATGAAATTTAGGGTTTTTGTTGGCCGCGTTTTTTTGTGTGATTGAGGGTATAACTGGAAAGGAAAATTAGTAGTGTGTTTTAGAGGGTTGTACATCATGCATTAAGGGTGTTTTAAAGAATTTCATATGACCTTAAGAAGTCCTTTGGATATTCTTATTAATATAGTATAGATATAGATATATATATATATATAGGTAGAAGATCATGAGAAAACTACATTTAAACGAGAAAAGTAGAAAACTAACTAAAAAAGCTTTAAAAAAAGCTAAAAAACATACCAATTTTTTTTACAATTTTTTATAAAAAATCGCTATTTTTTATATATAAAAAAATTTCCAAAAAAAAATTGTTTTACTGCTCATGTGCATTATGTGTGTACTACACATGTGCACTATATCGGTAATTGTGCACATGTACAATACAACAAAAAAAATATTTTTTTTATTATTTTTTTTTTTAAATTTTTTTTCATGCATAAAAACTAGCGATTTTTTTATAAAAATTTGTAAAAAAAAATTGCTATGTTTTTTAGGCTTTTTTAGTTAGTATTTTGGTTTCTCATTTAAACTAGTTTTCTCATGATCCATCCCCTATATATATATGTAGGGCCAGGATTTAGGGAAAACGGTGAAAAGTGTGAGAACGGTGAGAACGTCTATGGATCGTCAGATCAAAACAATCTATGGACTAGATTAGCGTGGTGGCGTTTTCGTAAATAACATCAATTTTATTACTTGAACGTGGTTCATTAAGGGTAAAAGGGTCTTCTTTCTGCTCAAATTCAAAACGCCAAACTAATGAGAAAGACGCCATTCAAAACGACTAAAACACCATTAATACGAAACGCCAAACCTTAACGACAAAACGCGTTGCAGACTTAGTAGGTAGATGGAACAAACAGTAACCGAAAGTCAATTATTAACTTTTAATACAAAAAATTCCCTCCTAAACTACGCGCCAAAAACATCATTATATAAACAACGTTATCATCGCTTCCATCATCACTTCCATTGATCATACTAAAAACGCCATATTTAACCAAAACGGAAAATTTAACCAAAACGCCAAAATGACAACCATCATTTCATGGAGATACACTCTCAGAATCAGAAGATTCGTGATCCGTTTTGACAACAGAAGAAGAGTATTTGTTAAAACAATCAAAGCCATTTTAAAAATGGAAGTAGAGGTACATAGGGGGATCCTATAACTTGGCATCCCGCTTGATAATCACTCTGATGAAACACATAAGGTTATAAGAAGATTAACCAGAAAATTTGGACCAAATAAAGCAAATGCAAAAATGGACCCAGTCATCACATCATGGCGTTTTGATGAAGATACAGACATGGTGACCGTTATATTTGACAACGGAGCACTGGAAGACTACATGCTTGAAGACATCATGACAAAGTAGGGTCTTGGGTTCCTGGAGGGTTACACAACGCCACATGTTTGAACACAGACGTGAACATAAAATTGACGTTGTTGCAGGACATGTTCAAATGGAGGCTTCAAAATCTTTAAGAACTAGAAGCCAATGAAAGTGAAAGTGATGACTTGGATGAGAGACTGGAAAAAGATTCAGAAGAAGAAGACGAGTGGAGTGATGGATACTTCTCAGACAAAGTCCCTTCTGATGAAGAGTTTTAATTTTTTTTCTTTTGTATATTTTTTATGTGTTTGTTATATACTTTTAAAATAATAAAATACTATATTTCTCTCATTAGTTACAAAACACCAAAATGCCACAAAAGCCATTGAAAACAAAACGCCAAATAATAAAAACTATATTTTTTCGGTGTAATTTTTTCTGTGTTTTAGTTAGTGTATTTTATCATCTTGGTCTACAAAACCCCATTAAATATAAAACGCCCAACTTGAAAGATGGGACGTATTACAGCCTTAACAGATTAAGTTGAACAAAACAGTAAATGCAAACAGTAACTGAAACGACGGATACTTTATTACTAGCATTTATTATAATAAAATCTCGCCTAAACTACGCGCCAAAAACTTCCTATAAAGACAAACGTCTCAACACCTTCCATTGATCACACCAAAAAACAAACGCCATGTTTCCTAAATACCACTCACTTTAAAACGCTGCAGATGGAAAATGTCGTTTCTTGGATATTCAGTATTGTTCTGCATGAAGTTTCACTGAATGGATTCTTAGGTAAGGTGGGCAACTCTATAAGATTTTGCTGAATGAGATGAACAAATCTTTAAGAAAAAGACACTGATGACAGTGATATGTCATTTTGTGTGCTTTGTTCTTGAAGAAGGTTTGGATGAGAAGAAGAGACTGATCCAGTGTAAATTCTATTTTGGACTCCATGATGATAATGAGGATGACGACAAAATAGCATCCACACATACGGCATCGATCTATGTCTCCAAAAATCCACAAAACTACTATAACAACAAAAAACAATAGATCACACCAAAAACCAGGATGCCATATTTTACTGACTGATCAGCTTATTCTTGAGCCGGACATTACGTAGTAAAATCGGCATCTATCTAAGGTATTCAAAGGTTCAAGGCACAAAAACTTCAAGAAGAAGAGACTGATGACAGTGAAGATTTGAATGAGAAATTCATTTATATTTTTTTTTTCATTTTCTATTTTAATTTTTTTTTTTTTGGGGGGGGGGGGTCATTTTATGTGGTTTGTTATCTAATTATCTACTGATAAAATACATTATTTCTGTAAATTTCTTATAAAAACACCAAGATGCTACAAATACCAAATGCCTAAAAGTGTGAAAACTGTGAGAACGGATCCTGGCAGAACACGTTGTTACTTTAACCAATTATTATTAAAAAAACTCCAAAAATTAACTAAATGCCGTTAAAACAATGTATAAAACAATGTGTCATATTTATCTAAACGCCATTAAATACAAAACGCCAAACCCTAAAAAGATGGGACGTGTTACAGCCTTAACAGATGAAGCTGAACAAACAGTAACTACAAACAACTGCTGAAACGACGGAAACTTTATTACTAACATTTATTATATTAAAAGCCACGCCATCGTAATTGAATTTATTTATCTAATCAAAACGCCATAATTATCTGTCACATTATAGGTCTGCATCCTAAATGGCACGACAAAAGATAGAAAAAATACACATCAAAAAAATATAATTACTAATGTTTTTTTAGCGCCAAAATCATATATCTACCTCACGCCGAAAAAAAAGTAATTATATAAGTAGATCAGGTAAACAAAATTTAACACGCCACACATTGTCTAAAACACCATACAACTTAAAAAAATGGCTCAGGTTATTCCATGGAGGTTTGAGAGGTCGGAGAGACGTTTCGTCCTAAAGTTCTCTGACAGGAGAACGGTGAAGGTCAAGAAAATCAAGGCCATACTTAGTATGGATGAAGCCGTTTAGAGGGATATTCTGGCCCTTGGGATTCCAATGGCCGACAATTGTGAAAGGACTCGAACGGTAATAAGAAGATTGAAGAGAAAATTTCCAGCAGATGATGATGAGATGCTGACAATACTGATCTACCAAAAGTTACCAGTTGGAGTTTGGATGAAATCAAGAATAGTGAAAGTGACTTATCAACACAGGGTGGATTATTCATTGACAATGGACAAAATGCTAAACACAGATAGACTACACCTTCTTGAACAGCTCTGTGATTTAGCACCTTCGAACGATGCAAGATCCAGGGTTGTGATGATATTTAAGTATAGGATGCAACAAAGACGAGACGACATTATGGCGCTATACGCAAATGCACAAGATGATGATGATGAGCCTAAAGAAAGTGATGAACAAAGCGATGGGTACATAAATACTATCCACAAAAGACTATTAGTTTGGTTTGATTTTGTCTTAGCTGTAATCTTTTGAATTATTAATAAATTATGATGAATTTAAAAACGCCATGAATGCCAAGAAGTTTACCTTTATAACATATATGGGATTAATTCAACTGGTGAAATCTACAAAAACGCCTAAAAATTTGTGAAGTTTGAATTGTTAAAGGTATATAATGAATTTGAGAACGCCATGGACGCCAAGATGTTAGAATTATTAATTGATTTTAATGAATTCAGGAACGCCATAAACGCCTAAATATTTACTATGTAACCGAAAAACGATTAATTCATCGAGGCAGATCTAAAAAAAAATAAAACGACAGGTAGTTATTGAATCTAACTAAATGCCAAAAAAAATCTTACACACCAAAAATGAAGCAGTGTTGTGAGACACACATTGGAAAAAAGAAGATAAAAGGGCAAAAACGCCCCTCCGCCTTCATTATATCACATGCCACGTGTACGGCCAGGATCCGTTCTCACCGTTTTCACACTTTTAGGCGTTTTCTCTTGATCCCGTTTATATATATATAGGTTAATTATAATAACCCTGGTAATCATCTTTAATTATCTCTTAAGCCCCAAACCTAATATATTAAGTTCAAGCTCAGACGCGATACAAAGCCCGAATAATATAGTTTAATTAAATAATAATTAACGACAAATTATTTATAACACGTATAAATAATAAATCCCGTTCCACACGAAACATAATTATTTTAGATAATATATGTTTCGTTCTGTAATTGTCCGTGATCACTAGTTAACCAAGTTAGGTGGATTTAATGTCCGTTGCCCAAGGGGTAACTCTTACGAGTCTTAACTCGGTTAGTAGCGTTGATTTATCGAGCCCATACATATAATTACAATAGGTTAACCACCGCCATGGAGTCAAACATACGCAACATTGTGAAGTTTGCAATTACGGCGTTCGAGATATGGTCGGATTTGCAAGGGGCATATGAACTAAAACAAAAAATTGCCTCAACTCGACAAGATGTTATGTCTGTGTCCACTTATTATACTCAGTTATGATCTTTATGGGATGAAGCACAATCCATTCATCCATTCCCTCGATTTTCTTGTGATATGTGTGTATGTGATATGGGTAAGAAAATTAACGAGCATTAAGAAAAGGAGCGTCTTTATGAATTCTTAATGGGTCTAGATGTTGAGTTATGGTCATTAAAACTCAGATCTTTGTCACACCCTGGCTTTGCGGAAGCGTGGTTAATTTGGTGTGACTTCTTAATACCATAGCTTAATCATAACAAAGCTATATGAAATAAAAATCATGCAAGATCATCCATTGAATTAAATTTTAAAACATAAGTAACACAACATTGTCTTAAGGCGTTAAATCATGCGATAGACACTACAACCTGATAACATAAAAAGAAACGTTGTTTGAAAAGACACAACACCAACGTGAAATAAACGCAGTTTAAGGACTGTGACTCGTCCAGGAAAAAGCCACATCTCCTAAACTTGGGTGACCTCATAACCCTTATGCAGCGGGAAAACGTAGCATACCATGCCAGATCCTTAATTACTTGAAATACATGTAAGTTGGAAAAAATCAACAAAAATTGTTGAGCAAGTTCATGTGTAGTGAGTAAGTAAAACCATTGTAAGTATAAAATCCTGGTATGTAGCAAATAAGGAAAAAGAGATCACCAATGGTTTGCAAAGCCATTGATATGTGTGAAGTGCAAGTAGGAAGACTCAAACCTAGCAGATTTATGCGTTGGGTACAAAGTCACCCCGAGGTCCGTACTGTTTGGGCCTGGGGCTGGGCTCGCTACACCCAGATAGATCTACCGCTCCTTCCCCTCGGTCCTACTATGAGGATTAATAGTCCCAAGTTTCCGCCTACCCACTCACATGATCTAAATAATAACCCTCCTTACGCTAACCATACCATGTAAGAATTATTCGTAATCATAGTAACATGTATTTCACCCACGTAGTTTAGAAAACTGAAAACAGTTAAGAGAAAAGGGGGACATGAACTCACAGTGGTGCGTCTCTACCAAGTATATCTCCTGATCAAGCAGCTGTGCGACGACCTACACGTACTAAGTCTATTAGACGGACGGCCGTGCCTTAGCTTAAGGTTTAAGTTTTTGGGAAATAGTTAGACAACTATTTCGTGTTTATATTTTTGTAAGTACTTGGTAATTATTCTCCTTCCCAAGGATGGGGGATTTATTACATGCGTGTTCTTAACATTCGAAATACATTATTAAGTCTCACTTAATATATTTTATTTCTTACTTCAAAATATAATCATTTTTCCCAAAAACATATTATATTTTATTTCATACAATTTTCCAAAATAATATTCTTTGACAAATACGCGTTCGTTGGTATTTTCTAAATTGCGTAAGTTACGGATAAAGATCGGGTGGTAATAATTATACCGTTGTAACTCATTATTTATTGTGAAGGCGTTCGTATTATTTTGGAATCGTTAACATTCGGTAATATTATTTTTACCCTAAAAATAATATTTGTATAGTTCACAAAATAATCATAAAAATCTCACAAGTGTTGTTATGAAAAATATATATATATATATATATATCAAATATATATTTATCAAGTTTTATTTTGTGAAAATCCCACCTCCGATGTTTCGTAAATAAAGTCGTGGCGAAACTTACGTTTTGAAAACAAGTCAAAATAGATTTACAACACTTGTAGTGAAAATATTCCCAAGTGTTAGGTTTTTAGAAAAATTTCGCTAGAGTTTCCCCTGTAACTGGAGGTGGCCACGCTTTCAAGCGTATCATTTTCTTTTAAAATTCAAATCAACAATTTTCTCAATCAACAATAAACAATATTCAAACCATCAAACTAGTCAAAATAGATGTAAATCGCAAAAATGCATGAACTTGTGGTTTATCTAAAATATGAAGTAAATCTCATTACTTTTAGTGGATCGTTTGTATAAATCAATCCGGTTTCGTAAAAGTCTTGTTTTTAATGAAATTCCATCTTTACAACTTCTAGTAAAATTTGACAAAACTAGTTCCTTGTCGAAAATTAGTGTTACACAAGTGTTTACACACTTGTGTGTTTATAAAAATCATTCTTGTTCGTGTAAGATCCGGTTTTAGAAAATAAGATTTCCTTGACACTTGGTCCTTTGAAAATACCGCTTGTAGATCCGTAGATCTACTAGTTTTAAACACTATTTCATAAGTAATATTGATTTTACACAAGTTCATGTTTAGTGTGTGGTAGAGTTTCATCATTTAACCCTTTGTACACTTAAACAAACTCTATGCCATGATTCTTGATCATGACTAATCCGGGTTAGATGATGATCCGAGCTACCACATCATAGATCGGCACTAAATAATCACACAAAACAAATCTTACAAGATTTACACAACCCTTGTGCTATTAACCAACATTTTTAACATTTTAGTAGACTTTTAACATATCATCTTGCATGTTCTTGAGTTTTAACCGTCATATTTCATTTTACCCACTTTAAAATAGATCGAGAGTGTGTTTCAAGCAACTTACTACTAGCTCGAGGCTAGGGAAGAATCTAGTCGAAGATCAGGTGGATAAAAGCAATAGGGTGAGGTCCTTCACGTTCCGAATGCACCAAGCTTCCTCGTATGTGATCCTTAACACTTGTATACCCTTGGAATAGCTTGAACAAAATCGAAAAAATGGATGGATGATATAGGGCTGTTCGGCCGTGAGCTATTAGAGAGGAGAGGGAGAGTTTTGTTGTGATGTTTAAGTGTTGAAAGTGAATGATGGATCAAGGTGGATTCTTATAGACAAAGTTATGATCATTGTCCAATGGATTACATGTAAGCTAGATATTAGACAAGAGTGAATATTATAATCAAAATTAGGACAAGGGTGTCCCCTTGGGGACTGAATCCGGTTAGAGGGGGTGGGGGGGGGGGTTCATAGTTCATTTCCAACTAAACATTAGGTATTAGTTAGGTTAATTAGGAGGTTAAACCATTTACTAGCATTTAGTGCGTTGTGACGGGTGTTAGGGTATTCAGGGACCCTAACTGGCTCAGAAAAAGAAAAAACTATGTTAATGGCAATATTTTTATGTTCCGGATAAAGTCCGGTTGTTTGGTTGGATAGTGATCCGTTTAAGTGCTTAACAAAGCTTTAAAGTGTCGTTATTATTATTTTTAGTGACACAACTTATTCCCGACACTTTGGAAAGTGTCTAGTAATATTTTTCCCCTGTTTTGGCACTTTATTAGGTAGCTTAATGCTGAATTTTAATTAAAGTGCTGAATTTTGCACTTAAAGTACGTTTTAGGCACATCCGGTCACTGTAATCTCATTCCTAGTGACGCAGTTCTACAATCCTCACTTCCCTACACTTTCTATCAATGTAGTAAACTATCTCTGTCTCATACAGGCCTTAGAGGCAGTGCCTGCCTGGTGCTAGTTATGACAGCACGTTTAATAGGTTATCCGTTCATTGTGCTACTGTGCGATTGGTGCATCGAGGTTGTCACAAAGGTGCTGTAAGCAAAACATGGGGTGTCAGCAAGTAAAGTATGATGCAAGCAAGTACATGTATCAGCATTCAAGTAGAAGTTTATCCACAATTTTAAGTAAGCACAGTAATTAAGCAGTAATTAATTATTAATTAAGTCGTACGGATACCTGGTTTAGTGAGGGTTGTCACATTCTCCCCCCGTTAAAGAAATTTCGTCCCCGAAATTTGTACTACCTTATCTCCTTATGGTCATGTCACACATGGATACATAATTAATATCGAGGTAGATAGTCATCAAACCGAATCAACCCTTACTCACACTTGGGGGGTCCAAGAATACTTAACAATCCGTACCCTAGGGTTAAGAAGGTGGGTGCTCATAGCAGTTGATGTTAGAAGTACAAAACGTACTTTACGTATAGCCTAATATATTCCAGCTAGCAGGGGGGTCCGCAAGAGAGGAGTTTCAACTAATAAGATTCTCAAATGTCCGATCGCAGTATCCCAACGAGTTTTCACGAAACATAGCACCCTCTATACAAATTCAGAAATTTTCAACTCGATGAAATGGTAAGGTGATCTGTCAACTCCCGAGTAGACGAGTGGCAAGGTTCAGTGCGTTTGAACCTTTTGAACTGTGAGGATACACTGAATGAATACAGACGAACCTGGTGTATCCTTGCTTTGATTTGTAGTTGCATCAGGAATATGTAAATGACAAGTCAACAAAAGTTTATGTATTTTGCGTGGAACGGTTGACCATGATTAGCACAAGCTACAAGTTTGTAATGACACCACAAGGTATCGCACGACATGATTCCATAACAGCGGTGACTGAACAAACTCACCGAGTTTGAGACCAGATGAAAGTGTACCGGAACAAGCCGGAAGATGAAACTAAGTACTGCAAGGCATTTGATTGGAAACGAAAGAATCGTTAGGGGGTACACCATGATATGAAATGAATTTATGTACCTTTGACTCAGCACGCAAGTGTGTTGAGAGTGATTTAATTGTGATAAAGAAACGGATTTAGGGCAAGTTGTCAAATAATCAATTAAATCCGTGTACGAAGTGAGTAGTCAAATAAGCGCAAGCTTCTGTTTTGTGAAAGTATCACTGTAAAGTATCGAAATCTATCAACGATTTAGTGGAGTCTTAGACCAAATAAGTCTACTACGACCCGAAACAAAAGAATCTGTGCCAAAGTATTAGAATATGATGCTCTCAATGCATCATATGGCGTCTCAAATTAAGCATGTGAACTGGATAAGTTCAAGCAGTTGAACCTAGTTTCAACGTAACCAAACAATAACCGTTCATATCAACAAGGAAATCTTGACATGATAGAAAACATGTAACTTGAAAGAAGGTAGTTTAAGTAAGTGTGTTGACTTGATAACAAAAGAGTCAACAATGACAACAATGTAGGTCATTCGAATCACAACTAGTAATTAGAGTTTGACAACGTAATATCTGAACATTCATGAAGCGTTTATTTGAAATGAAACCACATGCGTAGCAAATGGGGCATGGGTTATATATGGGTTTTCAAGTAATGAAGCGATGCGTTCTTACTAAAACGAAGAAGTGACCAAATATACGAAGCAAACGTGCATTCGCTCTCAGCGAAAGAAAACAACGCGATGCAACTACTTGAGGGGAACAGAAATGCAAATTTCTACTTGTTAGATGTAAGAGTGAAGACTTCAACGGGAAGAAAAAAAAAATTTAAGTACTTGCGGGTTCGTTAACTGCAATGACAAGTTGGTCAAGTTAATGGTGTTTGATTGAGTTGACAGATATGGTTCCTAGATGTAAGGCTTCTAGTTTTTTTTTTTTTTTTTCCAGATTCCGCACCTCGCGTGGGTCTGGTTTATTCATTGTATAGGAAGCAGCATTTTGTTTACGTCTAAGCACAATCATTGTCCCACAATTTTATCCTGGTGTATTCCCTGAATTTCTCTGCTGGAGATGTTCGATCGTCGATCAGTCGTGTAGTAGTAATTGGATCATCATAGTCAGTTGTGTAAGAGGTTCGCTAATTTTTAGCAAGTGTCACTGACTCTGGTGGGTTAGTTCGTTCGGTTCCTCAACTCATCATCCCCCTTTTTGACGAGCAGATATGGGGTTTTCCCCAACAGGGGATTTTTTGGTCTGTTATCTTCCTTCTCCATCCACTCCTGAAGCTTCACTGTCAATCCTTGCGTTCCCGAAGATGTAAGTCGTTGAGGGGTATTGACTGCAGGTGCGACGCCGGGAATTTATCTGATGTGAACAGGATTAGCCGTGGGAGAGAACATTATGGCAAATCCTCGGGGAAGACCTTAGGGCATTTCGTTGTAATAAGAAGATCTTCGTGCTTAGTTCTTCGGCTCCTCTTGTCCATTGCCTCATGGGTCATGATTGCTTCATCGTTCGACTCCGGGATGCGGATAACGATTCTCCGCTTGGTTGCTCGACCACGGTTTCATCCTGGCTACTATGACGAGGTCGTTTATTAACCAGCCTCATTAAGAGTGGGTTGTCTAACTTACTCTCTACTAAACTAAGTAGATTCCTAATTCCATGAGATGCGGGGCTATGGTCGGCACTGGTATCAAATAACATGAATGCAAAATTTTGGGTTGGTAAAGAACGTACCAGCAACCATATCTGGGTCCTGGCATGCTTCACTAGCTTCGGTGTTGGATGTTCCTTCATGGTCTTGGTTAATCTCCCTTGGGCAATCCTTCCCAAGCTGCCCCTTACCATCGCAGTTACAACCTTCCTTTCCCCTTTTCGTCTCCTGCCAACACGTTTCCCTGTCGTGTCCCCTTTTACCACAGTTGTCACACATCCTATTACCGCATTTCCCGTTATGATGGCGCTGGCATACTTCACACTTAGGTAGATTACCCAGGTACATCTTTCCCTTTTTGGCCTTATTCTTTTCATTTGCCTGATCACCTCCCTGAAATTCACCGAGCTTCCTTTTGTTCTTCCCAGATGTCTCCACTGGTGTTTCCTTTTTCTCGTCCGGGATTGAAAGTTTCACCAATCTAAGTGCTTCCTTAGTGAGCTCCAGTCCTATCACATGGGCAATCGTGGGTGATGGTGGCGTTGATACCATCATCAAGCTCAAGGCTTGAGGTGTCAGTTCCCAAATGGATTGCTCCATTTTCTTCAACTCGGGTTCCACTAGGTACGGAATGACCCGCGACAAATCGTAAAGCCTTCGCACGTGCTTCACCACATCTGGACCTTCCTTCTGTAGCTCCCAGAACTCTAGTTCCAACCCTTGGATATCCTTCTGAGAACAATACTCCTTCCGCATTATTTCTTTCAGCTCGCTCCATGACATCGCATATGCTACAGCCTCGCCCAATTCTCGAACCTTACGGTCCCACCATAACAGAGCTCCATCTTGTAGCAATCCGGTAACGTACGGGACTTGCTGCTCTGGCGTGCAACCACTCATTCGCACAACGACATCCACATTCTCAACCCATTTTACAAAAGCTATGGCACCTTCCGTACCACCGAAATTCAGGGGTTTGCATTCTAGAAAATGCTGGTAGGTACAACCTGTATTCAAGAATTTACCATCACAAAAGGTATTAGCAAGGCACTTTGGGAACTTTCCAAACGTGTCGTAATGTGTCTTAGGTGACTTAAACATTACCGTTAGGTAGGTTTCTCCCCGAGGCACCTTCGCCATGTTTGTAGCGAAGAACCTCGTGCCGAGCTCTGATTTGAGAGGCGTGCGCTAACCATTCTGCCTCAGTCAGTCGGGTGATCTCTTGATGCGACATCTTCTAGGAAGAAGTTCATGTTAGTTAGGTCTCTTCTATTCAGGGAACATAAATAGTTGTTTGGAACACATGTATCGCACATATTTACGTCATCATATTACACATCACGCAATTCATCAAGCAAGTAATTGGAATCATGTTTGCCGCAAGTATAACAAACAAACACGTGTTTCTCAGTCATAGCACATTCGTGTTATATTGGTATCACGTCTTATAATTTGGTTTTCATTAAACGGGTAAGCACATTGCATCAAAATCATAACATTCGTACGTAATTTGAGGGTTTCGTTTAATGAAAGTATAGCAAGTAAACATGTAGTATTAAAATTTTAGTACGCACATAAGCGTTACTGATCGCATTTAGTAATGACATGGCGACTGTGCTTTCGTTGGTTATTGGCCACAGTGCTTTGGGTGCATGCTTAATGACAATTGGTTCCCATCGTTTTCCAGCTACAACTTCATTGTCTTACAAAATGTATCACATTATCCGGGTCACTGGGTCTCCCTACCCTTGCCCAACAAGTATATCAGCATATCTAAATTACGTAGTCAGGCGTGGTCCTCACAAATCTCCACAATCTTGGGGTCTCTACCCAATCGTAACGCAATCTGTGTTATTCCAGACACCAACATTTCTGGTGACTAAGGCGGGGGGAAGGAAAGAAAGGTAAACTGTCGACATGCTTGAATTCCTCTACGAGCTCGTATATTCCTCGAAGTAGTCAACTGATTTGCCGCTTAATGGTAAAAGGAACGAGTATCGAGATCCTGAGGACGGTGAAATTTCAGAGGTCAAGAGCATAAAAGGGATCCTGATGTACGTGGCGGATCAAGGCATGCTGGTGGAGGGCGTGGTGTTTACTTAAAGTTTTCAGACAATATGCTGTCTTGTGATGTAGACACTTAACTCATGTTTTTGGTTATGTAACGTTTTGCATTTGACGTTGCTCTTTGTGGTGTCAGCTCAAGCTTCCACGTTTCGCGACTCATATCCTCAACTGCAGTTGATGTTACAGGAGCAACTTGTGTGGTTTTCATAACGCGAGAAATGGTGAGGGTTTATAGTTAGCATAGTGCGTTTATAGGGACCATCAAATCGGCTTATCGAGCGTTGTAGAGGTGAATATAGTAAGCGGTGCGGGCTGGAGCATCTCTACTAGGCGCGGGTATGTCCTGACAGAAAGTGTTAGGCACGATGGTGCACGGGCGTCGATCTTCACAAGGGAAAACGAACCTCTCCACAGGTGAGGGGGTTGTCTGATGCAGGTAGATGTAAGGGGAGCAACGTCCGACAGACAAAAAGAAACAGGATCGTGACCACGTAAAGGTGTAGGTTCAGCAGGCGCAATATCAAGCTGACCCAAATGGTGTAGTAGCTGGTTCAAGTGCAGGCTCCGGGTCATGTAACGGTGTGGAGGACATCAGCGGTGAGTGTGGGTAGCAAAGGTGCATCCATAGGAGCTGGAACAGGGGCTGAAACAGGAGCCACAAGAGAGCGTCACAGGAAACTCGAAAGGTGGGTGACCATTGTCATCGTCTATCCACCCATTTCGGGTGTGCGCGTATCTAGGATCAACTTGGGTCGCAAAAGGCGCATGATCGAACTGTACAGGCACAGGGTCAGGGTGGGGTGCAACAAGAGGGTCAGCAGGTATATCAGCGATAAGTGGGGGATCAACATGATCAGCAGCAATAACATGGTCACCCTCCAGTAGTGGTGCATCAGCAGGGTGATCATCAATGGGTAGGTCAGCAATCACAGGATCAATGGGCATGCCAACATGAACAGGGTCATGCTCAAACACTGGGTCAGGAGCAGCTACTGGCTCAAGGGCCATGGCTGGCTCGGGGTCAACGAACTCCATATCAAAATCTGCATGATCAGCGAATGCAGGGTCAACTGGGTCAACCATAGGCTGATCCAAGTGGATGAACTCTATCTCCTGGTCCGGGTCAAATCCAGGGGGAAAAACAGGGTCTGAATCCTCATCGAGGTCGTGATCGAAAGCAAACCTAGGAGCAGAGACAGCAGATGATGCCCTGTCAGGATCTGAACCGTGTGCATAGTGCTGTGCGCTCCGAGTGTGTGACGGTGCGGAGGCCACAGACTCGAAGGAGTTTGGAACGGGTGAGTGTGCAGGTGACTCCTCAGCTGGAGCATCTGCGAGTAACAAAAGACCACCGTCAGCTAGAAGGGCCTCGCCCTCAACATCGTCCTCAAGGGGCTCATCATCAAACGGATCGACGTCGTCGTCAGCGTCGGCGTCGAGGAGCATATCGTAAGTAGGATAAACGGCCAAAGGTATGGGAGCAGGGATCTCTACGAGTGGTAGGTACCCAGCAAAAGGACCATCAGCGGGCTCATCGACAGCGTCGGGTAGCGCAAAGGGCTGAAAGTCATCCTCGTCTGTGCTGGTAACATCTGATGTGTGGACCTCGTGCTTTGAAGACTCTAAGTCGTCTGATACTATGGGTCTAGGGTCCGTGGTGTCCGAATCACCTGTGCCGGACGAGTCCATGGTGTCTGTAACACAAACACAAATTATGTACAAATAATCAATCATATAATTAGACAAGCACATTAGTCACCAAGTAAGCAATCAAAAAATTCTCCTAGTCCCACTAGCCTCCCAGCCTGCTCTTCCTAGTCCCACTAGCCAAATTCTCCCAGCCTCTCAGACTGCTCTTCCTAATCCCACTAGCCAAATTCTCCCAGCCTCTCAGACTGCTCTTCCTAGTCCCACTAGCCAAATTCTCCCAGCCTCTCAGACTGCTCTTCCTAGTCCCCTAGCCTATCTCCCAACCTCTCAGACTGCTCTTCCTAGTCCCACTAGCCAAATTCTCCCAGCCTCTCAGACTGCTCTTCCTAGTCCCACTAGCCTATTCTCCCAGCCTCTCAGACTGCTCTTCCTAGTCCCACTAGCCAACTACCTCGGTCTCCTAGACCGAGCCTCGGTCTTCCAGACCGAGCCTCAGCCTCCCAGACTGAGCCTATAAATAATAAATAAAATGTGCTCAACATTTGTTTATAAAAATGTTTTGGATCTGGACTTAAGTGGTATGCAGTGTAAAAATGTTTTCGTGAGAGCCCTAGTGATCATAGTCTAGACTCGAGAAGGAATCCTAGTTCGCTATGATCAGAGCTCTGATACCAAGCTGTCACACCCTGGCTTTGCGGAAGCGTGGTTAATTTGGTGTGACTTCTTAATACCATAGCTTAATCATAACAAAGCTATATGAAATAAAAATCATGCAAGATCATCCATTGAATTAAATTTTAAAACATAAGTAACACAACATTGTCTTAAGGCGTTAACTCATGCGATAGACACTACAACCTGATAACATAAAAAGAAACGTTGTTTGAAAAGACACAACACCAACGTGAAATAAACGCAGTTTAAGGACTGTGACTCGTCCAGGAAAAAGCCACATCTCCTAAACTTGGGTGACCTCATAACCCTTATGCAGCGGGAAAACGTAGCATACCATGCCAGATCCTTAATTACCTGAAATACATGTAAGTTGGAAAAAATCAACAAAAATTGTTGAGCAAGTTCATGTGTAGTGAGTAAGTAAAACCATTGTAAGTATAAAATCCTGGTATGTAGCAAATAAGGAAAAAAAGATCACCAATGGTTTGCAAAGCCATTGATATGTGTGAAGTACAAGTAGGAAGACTCAAACCTAGCAGATTTATGCGTTGGGTACAAAGTCACCCCGAGGTCCGTACTGTTTGGGCCTGGGGCTGGGCTCGCTACACCCAGATAGATCTACCGCTCCTGCCCCTCGGTCCTACTATGAGGATTAATAGTCCCAAGTTTCCGCCTACCCACTCACATGATCTAAATAATAACCCTCCTTACGCTAACCATACCATGTAAGAATTATTCGTAATCATAGTAACATGTATTTCACCCCCGTAGTTTAGAAAACTGAAAACAGTTAAGAGAAAAGGGGGACATGAACTCACAGTGGTGCGTCTCTACCAAGTATATCTCCTGATCAAGCAGCTGTGCGACGACCTACACGTACTAAGTCTATTAGAGGGACGGCCGTGCCTTAGCTTAAGGTTTAAGTTTTTGGGAAATAGTTAGACAACTATTTCGTGTTTATATTTTTGTAAGTACTTGGTAATTATTCTCCTTCCCAAGGATGGAGGATTTATTACATGCGTGTTCGTAACATTCGAAATACATTATTAAGTCTCACTTAATATATTTTATTTCTTACTTCAAAATATAATCATTTTTCCCAAAAACATATTATATTTTATTTCATACAATTTTCCAAAATAATATTCTTTGACAAATACGCGTTCGTTGGTATTTTCTAAATTGCGTAAGTTACGGATAAAGATCGGGTGGTAATAATTATACCGTTGTAACTCATTATTTATTGTGAAGGCGTTCGTATTATTTTGGAATCGTTAACATTCGGTAATATTATTTTTACCCTAAAAATAATATTTGTATAGTTCACAAAATAATCATAAAAATCTCACAAGTGTTGTTATGAAAAATATATATATATATATATATATATATATATATCAAATATATATTTATCAAGTTTTATTTTGTGAAAATCCCACCTCCGATGTTTCGTAAATAAAGTCGTGGCGAAACTTACGTTTTGAAAACAAGTCAAAATAGATTTACAACACTTGTAGTGAAAATATTCCCAAGTGTTAGGTTTTTAGAAAAATTTCGCCAGAGTTTCCCCTGTAACTGGAGGTGGCCACGCTTTCAAGCGTATCATTTTCTTTTAAAATTCAAATCAACAATTTTCTCAATCAACAATAAACAATATTCAAACCATCAAACTAGTAAAAATAGATGTAAATCGCAAAAATGCATGAACTTGTGGTTTATCTAAAATATGAAGTAAATCTCATTACTTTTAGTGGATCTTTTGTATAAATCAATCCGGTTTCGTAAAAGTCTTGTTTTTAATGAAATTCCATCTTTACAACTTCTAGTAAAATTTGACAAAACTAGTTCCTTGTCGAAAATTAGTGTTACAAAAGTGTTTACACACTTGTGTGTTTATAAAAATCATTCTTGTTCGTGTAAGATCCGGTTTTAGAAAATAAGATTTCCTTGACACTTGGTCCTTTGAAAATACCGCTTGTAGATCCGTAGATCTACTAGTTTTAAACACTATTTCATAAGTAATATTGATTTTACACAAGTTCATGTTTAGTGTGTGGTAGAGTTTCATCATTTAACCCTTTGTACACTTAAACAAACTCTATGCCATGATTCTTGATCATGACTAATCCGGGTTAGATGATGATCCGAGCTACCACATCATAGATCGGCACTAAATAATCACACAAAACAAATCTTACAAGATTTACACAACCCTTGTGCTATTAACCAACATTTTTAACATTTTAGTAGACTTTTAACATATCATCTTGCATGTTCTTGAGTTTTAACCGTCATATTTCATTTTACCCACTTTAAAATAGATCGAGAGTGTGTTTCAAGCAACTTACTACTAGCTCAAGGCTAGGGAAGAATCTAGTCGAAGATCGGGTGGATAAAAGCAATAGGGTGAGGTCCTTCACGTTCCGAATGCACCAAGCTTCCTCGTATGTGATCCTTAACACTTGTATACCCTTGGAATAGCTTGAACAAAATCGAAAAAATGGATGGATGATATAGGGGTGTTCGGCCGTGAGCTATTAGAGAGGAGAGGGAGAGTTTTGTTGTGATGTTTAAGTGTTGAAAGTGAATGATGGATCAAGGTGGATTCTTATAGACAAAGTTATGATCATTGTCCAATGGATTACATGTAAGCTAGATATTAGACAAGAGTGAATATTATAATCAAAATTAGGACAAGGGTGTCCCCTTGGGGACCGAATCCGGTTAGAGGGGGGGGGGGGGTTCTTAGTTCATTTCCAACTAAACATTAGGTATTAGTTAGGTTAATTAGGAGGTTAGACCATTTACTAGCATGTAGTGCGTTGTGACGGGTGTTAGGGTATTCAGGGACCCTAACTGGCTCAGAAAAAGAAAAACTATGTTAATGGCAATATTTTTATGTTCCGGATAAAGTCCGGTTGTTTGGTTGGATAGTGATCCGTTTAAGTGCTTAACAAAGCTTTAAAGTGTCGTTATTATTATTTTTAGTGACACAACTTATTCCCGACACTTTGGAAAGTGTCTAGTAATATTTTTCCCCTGTTTTGGCACTTTATTAGGTAGCTTAATGCTGAATTTTAATTAAAGTGCTGAATTTTGCACTTAAAATACGTTTTAGGCACATCCGGTCACTGTAATCTCATTCCTAGTGACGCAGTTCTACAATCCTCACTTCCCTACACTTTCTATCAATGTAGTAAACTATCTCTGTTTCATACAGGCCTTAGAGGCAGTGCCTGCCTGGTGCTAGTTATGACAGCACGTTTAATAGGTTATCCGTTCATTGTGCTACTGTGCGATTGGTGCATCGAGGTTGTCACAAAGGTGCTGTAAGCAAAACATGGGGTGTCAGCAAGTAAAGTATGATGCAAGTAAGTACATGTATCAGCATTCAAGTAGCAGTTTATCCACAATTTTAAGTAAGCACAGTAATTAAGCAGTAATTAATTATTAATTAAGTCGTACGGATACCTGGTTTTGTGAGGGTTGTCACAATATTGGCCACAAAACCAGTTCCCTCTCTCGAAACAACGTATCACATGGTGGCTGAGGATGAAAGACTGAGGGCAATCTCAACAGAAAAGAGAGCAATACTCTAGTCCGCTGCGTTCAAAGCTTCTTTAAAACGAGGTAACATGTCTAATCAAACCAAAGAAAGAAACTCTACCAAAACCATGAAGGAAGTGAATGAGAACTATACATTCTGTAATTGAGACGGTCATAGGCGTGAAGGGTGCTTGAAGTCGATTGGATATCCAGATTGGTGGTCCGGAAATAAGGGAGAAAAAGCTAAACCCAGGGCTGGTTGTGTTGGAACCGAACCATGCCCCATCCATGGTTTGACCAACGAAAACTATCAATTTTTTTTGAAACATTTTTTTGAATATGGTAATGGAGAAAGAATAAAATGAGTCGCAAACTTGACTCAATAGGAAAACATGGAAGGTGAATGGATTTTTGATTCGGGTAGTACCAAGCGTATAACTCACCTAGCTAATATTCTTGATAACAAGAGAATAACTTCCCTTGAGACCCCCGTTGTCATACCAAACGGTGATGCCATTCCAGTAAAAGGAAAAGGCGATTATACCCTTTCAAATGGAGTTCTTTATGTGCGAGATTTTAAATGCAATCTTCTTTCAATTAGTCGTGACCACCAATGTGCAGTAACATTCTTTCTGGTTTTTGTGTTATGCAGAGGTTACAAACGAGGATATTGATTGGAGTGGGTAGATGTTGAGGGGGAGTGTACCGGATGAAGATGATTCAACAAAGAAGAGCCATGGCAGTCACGGTTGATACATGGCCTAAAAGACTTGGTCATGCCTCAGAAGCAAAGCTTGCTAAAGTATATTTTCTTAAAAATAGTTTTATTGAACATAGTAATTTTTGTGATTCTTGTGCAAAGGCCAAACATGTTAGAAGACCTTTTTCTTCAAGTTCAATTAAAACCAATGCTCCTTTTGATTTGATTCATTGTGATATTTGGGGTGGTTATCGAGTTTCGTCATACACAGGGGCCCGATTTTTTCTTACCGTATTGGATGATTTTAGTAGATTTGTATGGGTTTTTCTTCTCAAACATAAAAGTGAAACCAAGAAGTACCTTATTGATTTCCATAAAATGGTGGAAGTTTACTTTAAAAAAAAGTATTAAAAAGCTTAGGTGTGACAATGGAGGGGCATTCACATCTAACAACATGCATGATTTTACGCTAGAAATGGGATTTTACTAGAAACCACTTGCCCCCATATGCCCCAACAACGTGGAGTCATTGAAAGAAAGCATAGACATTTACTTGAAACAACTCATGCTTTAAGATTTGAGGTCGGTCTACCAAAAAGGTTGTGGGGGGAGCGTGTTTTAACGCAGCCTATGTCATTAATCGACCACCATCCAAAGTTATTAAGAACAAAACCCCCTTTAACTTTCTTTACAACCAAAGACCAGATTATGATCTTTTGAGTGTTTTTGGTTGTCTCGCATATTTTAAATACACAAACACAATGGGAGATAAGTTGGAAGAAAGAGGGAAGCTAGGGGTATTTCTTGGGTATCCCTGGGAACAAAGGGATACACAATATTTGATATTGAAACAGAAAGATTGTTATAAGTAGGGATGTCAATTTTTATGAAGAAACCTTTCCTTTTAAAAATGTCACAGTTGATGTGAGAGGTACCTATTAAATATTACAATTGTGCTTGTCATGAGGAGTCAGCACAGACTCATACCAAAATTTCAAATCCCATGGCCCAAAGAAAAGAAACAATATTGGCCCGGAACAATTTGGGCCTATCAATAAGGATCGCAATCCGTTTCTGGAGAATGAAACGACCCAAAGTGACAACGTTGGGCTTGTTGAAGAAATCAATAATGATGAGTTAGGGAATGACATTGGTTCAAACGACACAGTTGAACAAGAACAAACTAAGATTAGAGCCACAGGAACCATGTCATAACCAAAGAAACTCAACGACTACATTGTGAAGCTTCCCCAATCGGTCAATCACCCGCCATCCACATCTAATCATGTCACCTCAATGGTATACCCTATTTCTAATTTTGTTTCATATGACAAGTTTTCTGCTAATCATAAAGCTTTCTTGATGGCCATCAATTCTATTGATGAGCCAAAATATATTAAACAAGCAGCACAGGATCCTTGGAGGCAAGAAGCGATGTAAAAAAAAACTGTGGCGCTAGAGAAAAATGACACATGGACTTTGGAAAATTTACCCCAAGGGAAACATGCTATAGACTCAAAATGAGTCTATAAAACAAAATTTAAACCAAATGGAGAAGTTGAAAGGTACAAGGCACGTCTCATCGCAAAGGGGTTCACACAAATGGAAGGAGTCGACTATCATGATACTTTTGCTCTGGTGGCCAAAATATTTCGTCACCTACACCCTTGTTTTGTGACAACCAGGCCGATGGTCACATCGCCAATAATCTGGTTTTCAACGAGCGAACCAAACATGTTGAGATGGATTTTTTTTTTGTTTTTGAACGAGTTGAATCACAAGAGATTGCTCATATGCATATTGATAGCAAGTTGTGAGTGGCAGATTTATTAACTAAATGACTTAGCACTCAACAACTTCATTTCTTACTTGGCAAGATTGACATTGTAAATTTGCATGCTCCATCTTGAGGGGAAGTATAGGATTTTATAAATATTTTATTTTTCTTTGTTTATCTATTTTCCTTTTATGTAGATCTTCTCCTTAATTAGAGGAGACTACTAGGTCAATGTATATTGTATTCCTCTTGTGCTTCATGAGTATGAACATACTAAAAATCCCTATTCTTCTCTGTACCATCTTGTTTTAGGTTTTTGGTGTATTCGTAAAGAAGAAGCAAATTCTAGAAATTTATAGGTTAGTTTTTGTTTGGAGCTTAGATTCTTCATCTCTAAGTGATTGGTAGTGTGAAGAAAAATTACTTGGTTGCTGTTGATGCAACAAATAATAGACCAAGGATAGTAGCTAGGCTGGTTAGGCAAAAGGGTTGAAGTGTTCAACTTTGCCTAACGCAGGTCGTGGGGTCCCCCACGTTTGCAAGACGTGGAGAGAGGTTCACTAGATTGGTTTTTGTAATTTGCTCAAGATCCTTCTCTGAAATGTGTTCAGATTCAGATGTATGAGCAAAAGGAATGTGTGTGTTGAACGTGAAAGAAAGTAACTTGCATGTAGCAAGTACTCGAAGTGAATGACCAGAGATTTCAGGAATCAGGGCTGGCCAGGAATGTCCTCTTTAGTAAATGAAGTGTCTTATTTATAGGAAAAGACATTGCTCAAAGAGGAATGTGTTGACTAGTGAACATGCTTATAGTGGGGGTTTTGCCCTTTTTGGGGGTTGAAGGCTTTGACCTGCGGGTAAAAGAGTGTATTCTGTGGATCTGTGTTGCGTTTGCGGCTGGTGAGTTGGTGAAGCAATCCAGAGACGTGACCATTTACAGTTCCCGTATTGCTTTACTTCATCTCCCCAGCTTTTCAACCTTTGAACCGTTTAACCTTTTGAGCATCCATGTATTTAAGTCATTTTAATTTGGTCTTGGGCTACCCCCGTCATCAGCCCCCCAAGTCAGAGGTTTTTAGGAAATGAGCTCAAAGACTTCTGACTTTTATACATGTGTTTTACTGTCTAAAGGCTTCAAGGGTTCAAAGCTTGGAGGCTTAAAGGGTTGAAGTTAGTTAATTTTTTGAATTTTAAAAAACTGACAACTGATTTGATTGATGTGTGGCAGTTCATAGGGCGGCGGTTTTGTAGAGAGTAATTGTTTGCAATTATAACCTCTATTTTGGTTTTTATCTCCTTTTATTATTGAAGATAAACATTTCATCTTTTCATTATCTTTCAAGTTTTCTCTTCATTTTCCTCTCTTCAAGGTTAGTTCCGGTTTCTTCTTATTTCCTTATTTTCTTCGTATTTTTCTGTAAAAATGGGTGCTCGTAAGGATTTGGCAAAATCCTTTTCTCGATTAACCCAAGAAGAAGTAGAACTGTTTTGTATGGAAAATGGTATTCGGAAGAAGTTTAAACCGACTGCTCCAGCTTGCGATGTTCCGATTGATAAATGTCCGGCTGGTTCGATTGCTCTTTATTGTCGTCATTTTGAGTTTTCGAACCTCCGTCATCCCTTTTCCCTCTTTGTTTTAAATCTGTTGGAGTATTACCGAGTCTCCTTTGGTCAGATTCATCCGAAGGGCATGGCTAGGGTTTTGCACTTCGAGGTTTTGTGTCGTGCCCTTGGTTATGATCCTTCATTGTTGCTTTTTCGTCGGTTTTTTCGTTTGGCCAAAAACGGTGATTGGTTCACCTTTGAAACATCCAAGGTTGATGCCTGTCTTATTTCTTTTATGTTACTACTCTTGGTACTTGGAAGGATCGTTTTTTATGGGTTTCTGATTCTATTGTCCCATTCAAAATGGTGTGGAGGCATCCGGATGCTGTTCTCAATGAACCGGAACCCTCTGAATCTGATTTGAATGGCACTTTTCTTAAAGCCATCTGGGAGTGCCCTTCAAGGGTTCGTCCCTTTCCTGAACATTTGCTAGTTCTGTTGGGGGTTAGTAAATTGTGGGAGAAGGCCAGTCGGGATCCGGTTCTAATGAGGAATGGCACGGGTATGCATTTTTTCTTTTTTGCTCCTTTTGTTTTTTCTTAATTTATGTCTTCTGTGCTTTTGTTTTATGGTTATTTGCAGTCATGTCTGCACTTGATTTCATCAAAAGCGACGATACTTCTGATGTTGCATTTGAGGATGTTCCATCTGTCCCTGGTGAAAATGTTGTGGTTAGAAGTGCTGAGCAAACGTTCGAGGGTTTAGGTTATGTTAGTGTTTCCAACATCAAAGGTTTTTCTAAATCTCATGCTCCCAAGGCTTCAACCGTCGATCTACCCGCCGTTTGTTGAAGGGTGCTCCTCAATCCACTTCTTCTGAACCGGTGGATTTGAGTGACGACATTGAGGCTTCTGAAGATCAAGGGGTTGATGTTGATGTTGAGAAAGAACAGAAGCTGGTTGTTCATGGTAAGAAGACTCCAGCCAAGAAGGTTATGGTTGTTCCTGTTCAGGGTTCTTCGAGCAGAGACGTTGAAGGGTTGGATCCAGATGAGATTTATGTGCCTGGTTGGTCGGTTAAAGTTGATGACAGTTTCAAGGATGCTGCTGTTTCTGAGGATGCATTAAGCCACATTGCCCCTCCTTCGGTTCATAACACTATTGCTGATATGGATGATGACATGATGCTGTCCCGAATCATTTTGAGTACATGCAACCTTGTTGCCATGCTTCCTCAGGGAGTTGCTCATTTTCGTAAGAGGATGCATGAGTATGAAGAATTTTCTAAGAAGAAAGATAAAATGAAATCTTCCATAGCTACAATGAAGAAGGAGATAGGTGGGTTTGCTGAGAAAGAAGAGGCTTGGGCTAAAATGGTTGGTGAACTGAATAGGAGGCATGAGATTGAAATGGGTGATCTCAAGAAAAGCTTCGAGGCTGATCGATTGAAGCTTAAGGCTGATAGGGAGGCTTTGTCTGTTCAACAGAAAGCTTTTGATGAAGAGAAGGAAGGCCTAAAGGCTTTGGTTGCTCAAACCAACAGTGATAATCAATGGCTAATTGAGCAAGGTTTCCAGCAAGTTGTTACTTATCTCCTTCACTCCAAAGAGTTCAATTCTGCTCTTGGTGAAGTCTATACGAAATTGCTCAACTTGGGGTAACATCAAGGTCTGATTGCTGGTTACAAGCTTCCTGAATCTGGCCATCCTTTGGAAAAGTCTCCCTTATTTCGTCCTGAAGCTTCTGAGATCTTCAAGGGTTCTGTTGAACAGATGGAGAGGCTGACCTAACCGTATGTCAATCAAGTTTCTACTTGTTTTGGTAAGCCTCTTACTGTCTTGCAGGAGCTGAAACCGGAGGGCCTTAATGAAAAAGTCTGTGCTGAAGTCCTGGGTTCTCTTTCAAGAAAAAGATCTTACTCGGGAGATAGTGATGACACCCTTCAGGAGGACCAGATGCTTCAAAGGATGCAAGCTTGGAGGCTTCAGCAGTAGGCGGTGATGGTGGTGTGAAAGCTAAGAAGTCAAAGAAATCAAAGAAGGTTGAAGGTGAAGGTTCCGGGGCTTCCAGGCCTCCTGCTGATGCTTGATGGATATTCATAGCTTTCTTAGCACTCTTTGAAAACAATTTGTGGTGTATGTTAACTAAAACAATGTTAGGTTTCACAAGGACCCTTAAGGTTCTTGTTATGTGGTTGTGGTGGGGCCTATATGGCCGTTTGAACAATTTCTCAACTTGCAAGCTTCTAGGGCTTGCTTTTAACTTTGTTAGGAAGTCTCTCAGACTTTCTTTGATATGCTATTGTGTTTAATTATTTGTCTTGTGTTGTGTTGTTTATGCTTGTGCCTATTTTGCTAAGGCAGCTTGTTTGGTTTTAAACCTTCAAGCTTTTTGGCTATCCCGTATGTAGGTTGAAGCCTTTAAGGCTTTGAGTTGTCACGTATGAAGCTTGGAGCCTTGAAGGCTTCTTAGGTTTGTGACTTGGCTTGGTTTGTAGTTTTTTGTAACTTTTTGTTCAAGTTGTTGCATTATTTCTTAAGTTATTTCTGTTTCTTGTGACTTTGTCTTTGTCAAGTTTGTGTTGCCTTTATGTTTTTTATACCTTAAAGGGTGGATTCAGTGCTGTAGTCAATTAGCCTTGGTATTTTTAACAAGAAGACATAGCACCTATCCTATTTATTTTCTTGTTTTCATTTGATTTCGTAAGCCTATTCGTTGATTGTTTTTCTAAGGCTTAAGGAACATTTGGTGTAGGCTGTTCAAACCTGTCTATGAGACAACTTTGTTTTCAATAATAAGTCCCATGGAGTTGTATTGATTTAGGAACTAACCCCTTATATAGGTTCATTCAACCCTTGAACCTATTTAGCAATGTGGCCTGGGAGCTCATCCCCTTACATGGCCCTTGCCATGGAGTTTTTTGCTAGGTTCTCAACCTGATCTTAGGATAGAAAGACAAATTTGATAAAACAACTTCATTCATTCAAGAGATACTTGTTTTTACAATAGGTATTCATAGTGCCATTCTTGAAATACAACTTGTGAAATACAAACCAATCTTTCATGTTTAGACATGGAACCTTTTCAGGGTTTTTCCATTCCAGTGCCTTGGAAGCCTTTTACCTTCTGAGTCTGCTAGCTTGTAAGATCCACCCTTATGTGCTTCGAGGATGGTATACGGGCCCTCCCATTTTGGGCCAAGCTTTCCTTGATTCTCTTTTTTGCTAGCTTCATTATTTCTAAGCACCAGGTCTCCTGGCTTGAAGCGTTCATTCTTGACTCTCTTGTTATAGTAGGCTTCCATTAGTTGTTTGTACTTGGCCTCTTGAATTGCGGCTTGGTCTCGTGCTTCCTCTAGGAGTTGTAAGTTCAACATGGTCTCTTTTTGGTTTGTTACAGGATCCATGTTGACAATTCATTGTGTTACAACTCCTACTTCAGCTAGGATCACGGCTTCGGATCCAAATACCAAGCTATAGGGTGTTCTTTTGTGGCTTGTTTTTTCGGTTGTTCTTATGGCCCATAGAACACTCGGCAATTCCTCAAGCTAGTTGCTTTCGTACCTTCCCAATCTGGTTTTGATACCTTCCACTATGCTTCGATTCGTTCTTTCAACTTGACTGTTTGATTGTGGGTAAGCCACTGAGCTGAAAACCTGATTGATTCTGTATTCTTTGCACCAAACGCTGAAAGGCTTCTCAGCAAATTGCTTTCCATTGTCAGTGACAAGTACTCCCGGCAATCCATAACGCAAATAATGTTTTCCCAAACAAAGTCAATGACCTGTTTGCCCGTGATATTTGCAAGTGGTTTAACCTCAGGCCACTTGGTGAAATAATCTATGGCCACCAACAAGAATTTTACTCCACCTTTGCTTGGGGGAAATGGACCAACAATATCCATCCCCCATTTATAGAATGGCCATGCTGAGGTTATTGGGACCAGATCATGCTTGGGACTTTTTGGGATTGGTGCATGAGTTTGGCAGGCATCACATTTCCTTAATTGCTCAGTGGTATCCCGGTGCATTGAGGGCCAAAAATACCCAAGGTTCATAAGTTTGGCAACCACCGACCTAGCTCCAAAATGAGCTCCGCATATACCTTCGTGAATCTCTTTGATCAAATACTGAATTTGCTCGGGACCAACACATCTTAGCAAGGGTGCAAGACAACCCTTTTTGTAGAGGGTTTCACCTTGTAGTATATATTGCCTTGCCTTGATCTTAACCCTTTCAGCTTCTATTTGATCACTAGGCAATTCACCGTTTTTAAGGAATTTCTTGATTGGAGTCATCCAATTTGGATCTTCTTCGGTGATTACATCTTGAATTTCCAACTCATCGATTGATGAAGCCTTTAACACTTCTACCAATACCTTCTTGGTATGGTGGGCAAAAGTGAGAGATGCAAGCTTACTCAAGGCATCCGCTTTCTTGTTTTGGGACCTGAGAATTTGCTTGATGGTGCATGTTTGGAAGGTATTAATCAGCTCTTTGGATTTTTCTTTGTATCTTTTCATGTTGGGCTCCTTTGCAACGTAGCTATCATTCACTTGGCTTGAGACCAGCAACGAATCTGTGAACACTTCAAGCTTTTGGACCTTCATTTCTTTAGCCAGTCTTAGGCCGGCGATCAGTGCTTCGTATTCAGCTTCGTTGTTGGTGGTCTGAAAATCAAAACGGAGAGAGCATATGTGAATTCTAACCCTTCTGGGTTGATCAGAATGAGCCCAGCCCCTGACCCTTCAACGCTTGAAGCCCCATCGGTGAAAAGATTCTAGGCTTCAAGGTCTGAGGGTTCAGTGGCAGCTGTGTTCACTCCAGTGACTGTTTGCTTTGGGACTTCTACAATGAAATCAGCCAAGACTTGGGCCTTGATGGCTTTTCTTGGGACATAGGTGATATTATGCTCACCTAGTTCCACTGCCCATTTGGCTAGTCGTCCTGAGTTTTCTGGTTTTTCAAGCACACTCCTAATAGGTTGGTCGGTGACCACTTGTATAGGGTGTGCTTGGAAATACCTTCGAAGCCTTCTAGCCGTTTGGACTAGGGCTAGAGCAAGTTTTTCTAGGGGAGGATATTTGATTTCAGCCAATTTTAGAGTTTTGCTGAAGAAGTAAACTAGTACCTAAACCTTGTCTCGTTCAATGGTGAGGATCGCACTTATGGCCTCTTCAGCAACTGAAAGGTATACCGAGATTAATTCTCCCGTTTCTGGGGCTGCAATGTCAGGTAGGGAAGCTAGGTGTTGCTTCATCTGGTTGAAGGCTTCTTCGGCCTCCTCATTCCATTTGAAGTCCTTCTTATCAGAGCAACCTTTGAGCGTTTTGAAAAAAGGTAAAGACCTTTCAGCCAATTTGGAGGTAAAACGCTTCAAGGCTGCAAGCTTCCCGTTTAAGCTTTCAACCTCCTTCTTGCTTCTCGGTGGTTTGGTTTCTAGAACAGCTTTCACCTTGTTTGGATTGGCTTTAATGCTTTGTTTTCCCACAATATGCCCAAGGAATTTACCTTCCTCAAACCCAAAGGAGCACTTCTCTGGGTTGAGTTTCATGTTGACCTTCCTTAGGTTCTTGAAGGTTTCTTGGATGTCATCGAGCATCTGATATTCCGTTTTGCTTTTAATCACCAAGTCGTCGACATATGCCTCCATGTTTCTACCAATTTGACTTGAAAAGGCTTTGTCAACAAGGCGTTGGTAGGTTGCTCCAGCGTTTTTGAGGCCAAAAGGCATCTTTTGGTAACAAAAGATCCCTTTGTCGGTGTGAAAGGCGGTCTTTTCTTCATCCTCTTCCTTCATGAGGATTTGATGATAACCTTTGTAGGCATCCAGAAAGCATTTGAACAGGTAACCGGTGAGGGAGTCAACCTTGAGATCAATTTCCAGCAACGGGTAACAATCTTTAGGACAAGCCTTGTTAAGATCCTTGAAATCTATGCACATTCTCCAAGAATTATCTGGCTTTCGAACCATCACCGGGTTTGCAACCCAGGATTGATATTTGACTTCTCGTAGAATGCTAGCTGACACAAGCTTTTCAACCTCTTAGCACGCAGCCAAGCTTCTTTCGGGTGCTAAGCTTCGTTTCTTTTGAACAACAAGCTTGACACCAGGTGGTATTTTCAATTCATGTTCAGCAATGCTTCGAGGGATGCCTGTCATATCCTCCGGGCACCAGGCAAAGACATCGCTATAATATGACAATAATTTTTCAAGGTAAGAGAGGGTTTCTTGTGAAAGGCCTGGATTAACCCGTATCTTCTGCTCGGGGTACTTAGGATTTATGATTAGCCTCTGCTTGTCTTCTTCACTTTTGGAGATTTCACCTTCAACCATGTAGGCCTCTTGAGAAGGTTGAAGGGTTGCTATTCCCCTCTCGGTGGGAAATTTGACAGTGCCATGGCCAACAGACACAGCCATATAAAATGCACACTGTCCCGGTCTTCCGATGATCACATCATAGTTTGAAGGTATATTGATAACCACAAAGGTGAGTGGTTGAGGGGTATATCGGTAATACCTTTTATGGAGGTCCCGGAGGGTTGAAGCCTTGCACGTTCTTCATTGCTCAAACGGTTGAAGAACTTTTCAAACATAATTTCGGTGGCAACACCAGTGTCTATGTATGCTCTGCTTGTTTGTAACGTTCCCATAGCAGCCTCAACCACAAGAGGGTTTAAGAGAGGGTCTTTCTCTGTTGGAGGAAAGCAAACACATTGGAGCTCCCAAGCTTCCAACCTCTGCCTTTTGTGTGGAACCCTTCCATCAAAATATACCATATTGACTTCCTTGCCCTTTCCTTCAGCCATTTTGTCCCTTACTCCCTTTACCAAGTGAGCAAGTTCCCCGGACTTAACGGCCACTTCGATTCTCTTTTTAAGATGGAAGCAATCATTTGTATGGTGTCCCTTTTCTTCGTGAAATTCACAGTATTGTGTGGAATTTTCGTTCTTTCTGCTTTCGGGGAGAGGCCTAGGAGGCCGGAAGTTTTGCTTGACTTCTTCTGTTGCGAGGATTTCTTGAGGGGTCTTGGTAAGGGGTGTGAAGCTTATGCCTTTCTCCCTGCTGGAAGGGTTTCAACCTTCGGGCCTTCGATGATCTGAACCCTTTTGGAGTCCGTCATAGGAGTTAAAGTTCCCCCTTTTCCTAGCTGGGCTGTTGCCTCGCCAGCTGGATCCTCTTTTCCTTTGTTCTTTTATATCTACTGCCTCCTCTCCCCGGATATGGACTTCGGCCCTTTCGAGAGCTTCTTCCAAGGTTTTAGGCAGGGATTTGTTGAAATCTCTTGTGAGATATTTGGATGTAATGGCGTTCATAAAACCAGCCACCCTCATCTTTTCGTCTGCCCCTACATATGTTAGTCATTCCTTCTTGTATCTTTCTATGAACTCTCGAAGACTTTCATCATCTCTTTATTTTATCTGAAAGATCACTGTTGCATCTTTAACGTACCGCCTTTGTTGGGAGAAATTGGCCAGGAACCCCTTACTGAGGTCATCAAAGCTTCGAACGCTTCGAGCAGGTAAATCATTGAACCAGATTCTGGCTGATCCGACAAGGGTCTGCATGAACATTAAGCAACATTCAGCGTTTGACCATTTCTCAATCCTTGCAGCACCAGTGAAGATCTGAAGATGGTCTTCAGGATCCTCAGTCCCATCATATGTTTTGATGTGGGATGGCATCTTAATCTTTTTTTGAAAATCATAATCGGCTATTTGCTGTGAAAAGCATGAGAGGTTACTCCGCTTATAAGGCTTGGCCAAATCTTCTTCAGCCCTTGCACCCGCGTTGTTGCTGTTGTTGTTGTTCCCTTGAGTGGCCAACACCTGATTGATAAAGTGTTGCCATGGGAAGTTGGCCATCATCTGGGCCATCATCTAGGGCATAAGGTTGAAGCCTTGAAGGCTTCCGGGTGCAACTGGGCAACTAACTCCCAAGGGAGTGCTCATAACAGCACTCTGTGCCAGAGGAAGTACGGACAAAGCTTGCTCCCATGAAGTTGTTGTTGAGGGTGGAAAACTTGTTACTGGAGATTGTAGGAGCTGGTCAAGAGTCAGCTCATGGCCCAAGGGAGCACCGTTAGTAGCTGGCTGAGACGAAAAAAGAGGATATGCTGTGGGATTAGGCCTCGCGGACAAATATGGGTTAGGGTTTGGAGGAGGATGACTGGGTCCGGCCTCATCCCTGGACACTAAAGGTTGTGAGTTTGCAAAAGGAGGGATAGGTGGTCTAGGAGATAGTGTTGGTTCCGGCTCGTCATAGTCCAAATGAATCCTCACTCCCTTGTCCCTTTCCCTACTCACATATTGGTTGAGGAGAGACCTCAACTCAAGGAAATTGTTGGCAACCCCCTCAGGGGTGAGTTCGACACGTGATGGGGTGCCAGAGACACTAACATTAAGGGAAGGGACTCCTGATCTGGATGGGGTCGGAGTGTTGAAAGTGAGAAACTCGGGGGTGCTCCCCGGTGTCGAGAAGGACGTTGGTATAGCCACATGGGCTTGACCAGTGCTTTGGGTGGAGGTGTTTGGAACTTGATTCACCTCTCCCGGGGATCCACTTTCTGACATGGTAATTTGGAAAGAATGGAGCTACACTACTGGGTCTTTTGGAAAGAAATAGTGGCGTAGCCCCACGGTGGGCGCCAACGTGTTGATGCAAAAAATAATAGACCAAGGATAGTAGCTGGGCTGGTTAGGCAAAAGGGTTGAAGGGTTCAACTTAGCCTACCGCAGGTTGTGGGGTCCTCCCAAGTTTGCAAGACGTGGAGAGAGGTTCACTAGATTGGTTTTGTAATTTGCTAAAGATCCTTCTCTGAAATGTGTTTAGATTCGGATGTATGAGCAAAAGGAATGTGTGTGTTGAATGTGAAAGAAAGTAACTTGCATGTAGCAAGTACTCGAAGTGAATGACCAGAGATTTCAGGAATCAGGGCTGGCCAGGAATGTGCTCTTCAGTAAATGAAGTGTCTTATTTATAGGAAAAGACATTGCTCAAAGAGGAATGTGTTGACTAGTGAACATGCTTGCAGTGGGGGTTTTGCCCTTTTTGGGGGTTGAAGCCTTTGACCTGCGGGTAAAAGAGTGTATTCTGTGGATCTGTGATGCTTTTGCGGCTGGTGAGTTGGTGAAGCAATCCAGAGACGTGACCATTTACTGTTCCCGTATTGCTTTACTTCATCTCCCCAGCTTTTCAACCTTTGAACCGTTTAGCCTTTTGAGCATCCATCTATTTAAGTCATTTTAATTTGGTCTTGGGCTACCCCCGTCATTAGTTGCCCAACATCCAATCTCTAGGACTTTATGGTATTTAGATAAACTAAAGTTTAGAAACATAATGAATAACGATTATAACTTGTTTGATAAATTTGATATTGGATGCTTGGCATAACCAAACTTGGATTTATAATTGTTATATATATACGAGTTATATAGGATATTATTTATGTGTTTGTGTTATATGATGTGAGAGTTTCACAAACAAACTAAACCACGTCCAATAGGAGCTAAGATGAAAGAGATATCAATGCTCGAAGTTGAGTTGTTGAAAATAATATCTCTAAACTTTAGTGAGTCTAGTATAAATTCATCAAAGTCACAAATTTGTTGTTTTATAAGAGTCTTAATCTCTGTTCAAGAATAATGATGAAGGTTTTTATTATGTCTTATTATTTTATTCTATTTAATATGATATTAATATGTCATGAATCAAATTAATCCTTTATTTGACTCATAAAATTGTTATAATTATCTTTTAATAAATGAATTGATTATGGAGTTGTATTTTTCATTATAATTATCTTTAAATAAATGAATTGACTATGGAGTTTTGTTTTTCATAATAAAAGGAACCTCATAATTCATATTTAGAGGATGAAGATAAAGAAGGGGAAAAGAGAGATGCTAGAGAAATTATTGCGTCATAAAATTGTTATAATTATCTTTAACACTGGTTTTCAGCATGGTGTAGGCGGGGCGGGTGGTTCTGGTGCTACTCGTGGCACAATTACCGAGCCTGTATATGCTCTGGCGAAGAAATTTTTTTGAAGTGCCCAAAAGAAACTTGGATGAGAACACCTAAAGGAAGCTTGAAACTAAGAGAAAAAGTCTTATGAAGCAGACCGGGGAGTCTGCCCCATTAAAGAGTGTTGTTGATCTGAATTTTTTCAAATCAAGCCCCTTGAAGGACAACCTTTAAGCGATGCTTATTGATCCTCCCCAAAAATCTCCTCTAGGTATGTATGATATGACTTTTCCATGTTTAAATATTGCTTTCATTTGTTGGCTTCTGACATTATGTTGTTTTTGTTATAGGCCAAGGCAGTGGGAATGTTGGTGGGAATCCAAAGATTACCATTAAACACACAAAGACTCCCACGTCCTTCCCCTTGAGTAACATGCCTCCCCACTCTCGCATTATACCCTTCCGCTTCCGCCCCTTCCACCATCCCAAAGTTCGTCTCCTCTAGTTGTACAAGACAAGGGGAACACGATGATAGAGGGAATTGCGCAACCAATCATGGTAGACGTGAAGAATATGAGGATGCTGATTGCGGAAGCTCCGAGGAGTGAGACCTTGCAGAAGAAGATGGTCATGTGGAGGATTGGGCAGATGATGATGAGAGGATCCCCCACCCTGAATAACCATTGTATAGGCATCGTGCACCGTCCAAGGGTGGTAGTGGGGGTCGAGTCCATAATGTAAGTGATCAAGAAGGAAGTTAACATGTTGCTGTTGTACATAACTATTATTCAGAGTACAACCCAAATTGTGACAACTTGCCGCACATTCCTTGCTGGAATTTGGTGCAGGGTTCTCGGTTCGATTATGTTGAAGCTTGTTGTCATGAATTTTTAGCATCTCCCTTACTCCCGCTGAGCAGTTATATCAAAATTAGATTATTGAAGCCATGTGAACCTCTACAATTCCCACGCAGAGTCAGTTGCCAATTTGTTTTCCACTGTCAGGAAATTACGTGCGATTGGTGACTCATGGCGGAGGGTGTCGTGGAGTTTATATAAGGAGACGAAAGCATTTGTTATGGCTCAAGATAAATTTAATTCAGAGAGTAAGGGCTTGAATTGGACGGTAGTTGATACAGAAAGACAAGCTGAGGAGGTGAAGGCGTTAAATGCACAGCACCAAAAAAAATTGGAGAAAGCATGTAAGAATACAAACTTTAAGATGAAGACCTTACAGGGTGAAAATATCAAGTTAAAGGGTGAGCAGGATAAGGCGGTTTCTGAGGCATCAACGCTAAATACTATTCTTGATGGGAAGAATAATGATCTGATTGCTTCTCGTACTTGAATCAAGGAGTTGGAAAATCATGTCAAGGACCTAGATCAACGCATTGTCAATTGGCAGACAGAGGGTGCTGCAGCTGCGAACTGCGTGGTAGAGTCGGAAGAAAAGGATTAAGCTTCCAAAGTGAAGTTTGAGGAACTCAAAGCTGTGGTTATCAAGCTTCTTGATGTAGTTGGCGCTTTAGGCTCTGACTACAGATGGTTGCTTAACTGTAGTCTTCCTTTTATTTGTGAATTTTCTCTCCTATAAACGCATGTCTAGTGTTGCACTTTTTTATTGTTGTATTTTTGTTTCAGTTGGCGAACTCTATCCAGATTTCTAACGAACTGACCTCGCACATAGAAGAGATGACGAAGGTGGCCTGTAGAAGCGGCTGAAAACAGGGCTACGGTGAGGGTAAATTATTTGCATTGTAGAGATGTCTGGAAGTAGAGTTTGAGCTCCATCAGGAGGATTGTGTCTCTAGATTTATGATGTGGAGGGTGAAGGGCCCTCCGGTTCTTCACTTGGGAAAAGATCAAACCGGTATGTGCGCCATGGACGGGCTATCACCATGTACTAGGTAGTTGGTTGTTAGACAAGTTTCCTGGTTTTTAGACATGTCCTTCCGCTAGCCTGCGTGCTGAGTAGTTTAGCCTTTGGGCGTCCAGACGAGTTCTGTTACCCCTCTTCCTCTGTTAGTTGAGGGGTACCAGTTGTTAGAAAAGCAAGTCCTCTTCCTCCAACCTTTGTTGGTTACGGGGGCTTGAACAAGTCCCAACCACCAGCCTGCGCGCCATGCCTTTGAAAAACTAGTACTACTTTTCCATGACCTATGTTGGTGATGGAGAGCTAAACAACGTATCCACCAGCCTGGGAGTCACACATTTGGCCTTCAGACATTTTTGTTGATATATATGCTAACCAACTTTAATGATTAGGTAAACTGTTGTAGCAGCATTATTTGCGTGTGTTGTTTTGCCTTCTTTTTGCAGGTATCGCGAATGAGAATCAGTTTGGTGCTGAGCTTTCTGAAGGCTAAAGTTGACGGAAAAAGTTAATTTTTCGATTTGTTTTAGTGTTTACCCGGAGTGTTGCACGGATTCGTAGCATAGTTTATATGTATATAAGCAGGAAATAATGTAAAGGACACTTGTATTAATAAGATGAATTTGGAAAGCTGCGTTGATTACAAGTGTAAATTTGCCTGTACAAAGTTTTTGTGCTGCATTCCATGTGCGAGAAATGAGCATGCCATCAATTCACTGCAGTTTGTACGAGCCTTTACCAAGGACATGTTGGATAACATAAGGTCCTTCCCATTTTAGGGCTAGCTTGATGGGGTCTCTACGTTAGAGGCTTCGTTATCACAAAAGACGTAACCTCCCACGTTGAACTTGCATATCTTCACCTGCGCATTGTAACATTTTTCAAACTTAGATTTGTACTTAGCCTCACTAATGGCTGCTTGCTCCCGCCTTTCTTCGAGGAGGTCCAAGTCTGTGCGGGCGCTCGATTCATTGTTAGTGGAATTTACAACAAGGACTCTTGGTGAGGGAAGCCCAATTTCAGCAGGTATCTTCCCTTCCGAGCCATAAGTTAGGCTGAAAGGTGTCTCGCCACTCCTTGTATTGGGTAGGGTGCGATGAGCCCATAAGATGTTGGGTATCTCATCGACCCAACCCATTCTTTTATTTCCCAGCCATGCTTTTATTCCATCAACAACGCTGCGGTTGACGCGCTCGACTTGTACGTTCCCTTGGGGATGGGCAACGGAGGTGAAGATGTACTCGATGTGGAGATCAGGTAACCACTTTTGCAGATCGACTTGTACGTTCCCTTGGGGATGGGCAACGGAGGTGAAGATGTACTCGATGTGGAGATCAGGTAACCACTTTTGCAGATCGGCGTGCGTGAAGTTGGTGTAATTGTCTATGACAATTCTCATTGGGACTCCAAAATGTCAAGTAATGTACTTCCAGGTGAACTTTTTTCCACAATTGCCGTTGTGGATGCTAGTGCCTTTGCCTCGACCAACGTGGTGAAGTAGTCGACGACAACTATGATGAAGGCTACCCTTCCAAGAGCTTCTGGAAAAAGTGACCACAAGATCGATGGCCCATTATTGGAGTGGCCACGCAGTGGTGATTATGACCAAGTCGTTCTTAGGGTGCAATGTATTCGGTGCATGTCGTTGGTAGGAGTGGCATTTGCGGAGCTCTTTGACTGCATCAAGATGCATCCCTGGATAGTGTTAGCCGGAGTTCATCACTTTTGCTATAGCCATACAATCAACGTGTGAGAAGTTGGGGTCATTGTCTGTGACAATGCTCATTGGGAGTCCAAAACGGCAAATAATGTACTTCCAGGTGAACTTTTTTTTACCCCAATTGTTATGTGCACGCTAGTGCCTTTGCCTCGATCGACATGGTGAAGTAGTCGACGACAACTATGATGAAGGCTACCTTTCCGAGAGCTTCTAGAAAAAGGAACCACAAGATCGATGGTCCATTGTTGGAGTGGTGATGGAATGGGTTTGGAATGGTGTTTAACATGTTTAAATGATTAACTTTATGAGTTTTTATGTATTTATATGTGTGGAATTGAATAGCTACGAGAAGTTAACGTTTTGTAGGTTAAACACGAAGATTGGACGTGTTTCGGGTAAAACAAATGGAGTGGAATTGAAGATCTTAAAATATGGAATGATAGAAGCCTGAATTATGAAGACGTGGGCGATAACGGAGAGGAAATCGGACTTAAAACAAAGAAGTTATGAAAAAAACAGTGTTGTGAAGAATCTGTCAGTAGTAGGCTATGGATTCAGCCTGTTCTAGCGTAGCCTACGGTGCTGGGTTACGGAAATTGATTAAAAAACATGTGAAGAAATAGGGTTAGGGGATCTCTTTCATTCTCAACTGGGAGGCATGACTATAGGGACGATTCTTCGGGTTCTTCTCGGAGTTTTTCCATCATTCCACATCACCTAAGCATCATTCCATCATCAATCATGCCTTCCAACATCAAGATTGAAGATCAATTCACAAGCATGGGTGGCTAATTTCATTGTGGTTTCCTCCGGATGGAGGGTTTTTTGTAAGTTGGATGATATTATGTGTTTATGACTATTGTTTGAACTCAGTGATCTAAGCATTCGATGCTTTTCACCTTTGATTTGATTAATTGATTGTAACCGGTTGCCTTTTATTTAAACCTTAATTCTTAAACTTTTAATTCCCGAGAGTTCTAGTAATTGTGATATATTTGCTATAGGATTAGGGTTGGTAATTGCGCTTGATAATCATTTGATAACCTCCCGTTATGTATTGACCTGAGTACTTAGTCGTTGATTATCACAATTGGTTAATTAGGTTAAAACTTATGTCTATGTAAGTGTTTCGATTAAACACATAATTGAATCTAATTGCAGAACCTGAAATCTGGAGGAACCATTGTTTCTCTATTGATTTAAATTTCAGTTTTTAGTTTGTAATTTTAAATAATCAATCAAATCCAACAACTGAGGTTTACTTTTTCAACAGTAGTTAATCAAAACTGAGCATTACACACTTTCCACAATCCTCATTTCTGTTCGATATCCAACTTACCCTATCTACAGAGTTAGTTGGTTTTTGTATGTTCGTTACGACAGAAATCAAAAGTCACGTTTTAGTTAAAAAAAGGAAAAGGAAACAAAACAACAAAAACACGTTTTGTGTTTAGATGAATAAAAGAAAAAAACAACTTAATACTAAATAACTCAATGTGTAATGTGCATAATCAATATCTCAAAACCAAAAGTTACGGCCAAGTAGTAACCTACGCCCATATGTAGGTTGTTTCGGACAGAATGCCCAGTAGCGTAGCTTACGGCTGAGCCGTAGGCAATGGCTCACATGCTATGGTTGGGGATTGCTATACGGAGTGAATTAATCAGAACCTGCAGTAACGTAAGCTACGGAAGTGCCGTAACTTACGATGTGAACTTATGTCGCCACAACAGAATACATGTACCCGTAGCCTACAGCTTGGCCGTAGGTTGGGTCTTGTTGCATATGGGTCAAGTTTAATCCATGAATCCGGGTCGGATCCATGTTATGACCCAAATCCTGAACATAATTCTTCCAAGTTTATTACGTATCATCTTAATCCTTTTAAAAACCTAAAGTCAATAACCCACTTCCATCTCTATCTTCTTCATCTCTTCGCCAAATTGAGCGAGCTTAGGGTAGGCGGGGCTAAGGAAAGAAGTGTTTCTTCTCTATCTTATAGTCTTTCTTGCTTAATTTTTCATGGGGAACAAAACCTTAGTGTTTGTTTCTCAAGATTCGTTCATATTTGTGAGAAATCTAAAGAAAGAAATGACGAACCCTAGTTTTATAAATTGGGGATTTTCACTGTGGAGTGCAATTGGTTGCAATTGAAGTCTAATCTAGCATATATAAACATCAGAGGTACGTTTCTAGTCATTGTTTCGCAAGAATATTGAACGTGAAGTTGATATATGTGTGAGACATGCCTGAGAGATGAGTTATTATGTTGGAAACTGAGAATGTTAGCATGTAATTTTGAGGTTACCCTTGAATTTTTGATAAAATTCGAACTTTGATGTTAATATGTGAGATGGGTTAAGGTTTATGGCTACGAGATGACGTTGATTGGGCTTGTTAAAGATGTTATATTGTTTGAAAAATCAAATAAGAACCATAAATCTAGTAATTTAATGAAGCTTGGAACATGTCAAAAGTTTAAAAATTTTGTTTCAACAAGTAGTGGGTGATTGTTGAAGTTTGGATTCAACAAGACCAATAGCCATAGTGTTAAATAAGTGTGGGGAAGTTGTTGGTATTACACACTTGTTTAAGTCTCGTATTGTGAAACTTGAATTGTTTTCTTGGTTTCTTGTGTGTAGGATGGGAAAATCAAAGGAAGTTGCAGGAAAAAAACAAAGGGAAAGGTGTTGCTAGTTCATCTTCGAAATCTTTGAAGGCGAAACCGCATGGAACTAAACAAGGAAAGTTGCTACTATGTGACGAGCCCGATGAGCTAATACCCCAAACATAAGTACCACCACAATAAGGATGAGAAGAACCTCCGCCCAAGCCAGATTAGAAAGGTGGCCTTTTAACAAATATACATGGTTATTGGCAAGCAGAGTGCTTTGATGATAAGATGGACAAGATAGGTGTTCGAAAAGACGGATTCATAAGCAAGAAGGAAGTGGATATTGATCACTTTAGACCATTTGGCATAGTTCAATTCAAAGAGTTAGGATGGGAAGCCGCATTGAAGTGTTATGATGGAGAGAAAAATAAAATTTATCTTGATGCCATACAAGAATGGGTTGGAAATTTGATATTAGGTGCAGAAAATCATCCAAAAAACATGACGTTGACGGGTTCGGTTGGAGGTGTTATTTTGGTTATGTCAGCGGAAACCTTGGGTGAAATTGCTAATTTTGATTTGAAAAGCAATACACATAAACAAGTGAAAACTTTTTGTACGATAACCCAGAGAAGAACCCAAATTGGGAGGCAATGGTGAAAGAGTTATTTTTGGAAGGTAAAGTTGCGGGAATGACGAGGGAGATTTTGAAGCTTCCGGCAAGATTGCTATTGAGTATTGTGCAACAAAATGTTTTGCCGACAAAAAGTGACAGATCAAATCTTCGTAAGCCAGATGTTCCAATTCTATATTATCTACTAAAGGGAAAACCAAAAATTTCTTATAAATATTTGGTGATGATGAATATATGGACTTCAAGGAATAAATTAGACAAGATATTGATTCCACATTGTAGATTGATCACTGCTCTGCTGAAGAAGCGTGGAGTTGTTAATGATACGTCTACTTTTATCAAACTAGTGAAGGGACATACTACATTTACATTAGATGGGTTCAACAATCAAAATGGTTTGGAATATGTGAGAACGAAACAGTATCACAAATTGAAGGCTTCCGGAAGGAAGTGGAAGGCGTTAAGGACCGAAGCTAGGATGTTGTTACCGGGCGAAGAAGATGAGTCAGGAAGTGAGGATAGTGTGACGGGAGATAGTGATGGTGATGATACCGAGGATGTAGCCACAGGTTTTGATGTGGGTATGAGTTCAGGGGTACCAGATGTCGAGGATGTGAGTGAGTTCGTTGAGCGGGAGAGGCATGAGGATTTGAGTAGTTGGCCTGACTTTGCTCAGGTACTGTATGATAAACTCGTCCGCCTTAGTGAGCAACAAAAAAGGGACCATGATAGAAATGAGTTATGGCATGGAGTTCATGCATATAATGAACAAAAGGAGATCAATGACAGGTATTTGGATGATAAGAGGCGAAGATTGAATGATGATGCATCAGTTGGAGAGCCGCCATTACATCATTCATCATGGTTGGACCTGGAGCAGGATGCGCCTCTCGAAGGTTATCTTGATATGATGAAGGGGGTCTCTGGAGACCCTAAGCCATCCCATCACTGAGCACTCTCTGATTCCCAATCAGGTCCATGTGTTCTTTTGTGAATTTTTATTTTGTGATGTATTTATTCATGGGCTTAGGTGGTTGGGTGGAGTTGTGAACTATTTTTATTTGCTTTCTTTTTGGTGTGTTTTAGTTTTTAGTAAACTTGGTGGTGTAAAATATATTTATGTGTCAGAATGGTATTGTGCATCTTTTATGTGTTTGGTTTGGTTGGTGGTTTGAATTAGTCGCTTGCGAATTTGATAAGATGGAAAGAATTGATAAACCACATGTTTTGAGCTAAAAACCTATACATTGGGGAAATGTATCTCAAGTGTGGGGATGAGGGGAAAGTGAAAAAAAATGGTTTGATTTTAAGTGATCTAATCGGGCACGAAAGCGACTGTGCAGTACATGCCAGTTTGTTCCGACTTGTTTGGGTAGAGGTCCTTAGTCATGGTTTAATCTTTGAGATGTAGAATGAACCGTTTTCAGCAAGTGTTTTATAGAAAATGGGTAAAACTTGCCTAACTAGGGGTAACAAGCTATTGGCACAATAAATGCATGCATACATCGGTAACCTTGTTTCCCCACTTTTGTGAGACTCTTGAGCCTACTAGAATTGTTAGTTGGATTTGAAATATTTATATATTCATTTGTTGAGAGTAGGCCGTATGTTGCTCTGTTTTAGAACTTGTGTGATTTGATACATGCTGAGACTGTGGTTTAGCGTATGCACATAGATGATAAAGGCATTAGGATTCCTTCATTTGTTCATATGTTGGTTGTTTATCCATTCTACCCTAGTAAACCATGTTGAGCCTTTCACCCTTCGTTTGTTACACCTTGTTTGATCCGTTTGATTACCAACCATGAATGATAATTGTGTGTTAGATATTTGTTGAAAGAAAAAAAATAAAAAGAAAAAAGAAAGAAAAAGAAAAACAGAAATCATTGTTACGTTCTGAAACGCTCAGATTTCTTTACTCGAAATATAAGTGTTAACGTACTATTTTAACAACTTTTAGCGCCCATTTTTTTTCACATCCGAAAATAACAAAAATGACATACTAATTTTGACAAAAAATGGGCATGCCCCGTTCGTACGATAAACAATTCCCTGTTTTTAAAAGACATAAAAGTAATAACCATACAATATTCAAAGTCCTAACTTACTTAGGAAACATCCTAGCCATAAATTTAACATTTACATTATGAAAACGTTTTTGACCCATTTACAAAAGACGACTTTAACCGGAAGCGCATAAAGGGCTATGTAGTGTGTTCGGTCTGAGCTCGCATCGTCAAGAGCGGGATTTACCTAACATACATAACGCAAACATTCATTAGTTTAAATCTAAAAACAAATTTAATGGCTATCATTTACTTATTCTAATTCGACCCATTAGCGAAATAAAACATTTTATCAACATCCTTATCAAAATTTTTCTTTTCGTTCTAGCATGAAATTTCTTCATGCTCATTTATTCTTTCCTTTCGAATACATTCAACATGTAAGTCTTTCGACCCATTCATAACGGATCAACTCATACCATACACTTTCATCGCTTATTCCTCATTCCGACTCGTTATCTACAAGTCTTTACTTAACCATTACATTATCCTTCCTTTTAATATTTCGACCTACTTGAAGCGGTTAAAACGTATCCATTGCTAATACACTTCCTATCCATTACCAATACTCAACATAACACAATTCTACCATGAACAAGCTAACATTCGTAAGTCTACAAGTAGAGAAAATGAAGTTCATATGAACTTACCGTGATCTTGCGATGCTTGCGTCTTCAAGTGACTCGTGCCTTCTTCTTTATTCGTGCCTATACGTTATAACTTCATATTTTTAGCTTTCATAAGCATTACTTCACATATGCACTTTTGATTTATTCGTCATGACTTAACATAATTACACATATCCATTTTCATTTACATCACCATCAAATCAAGAATTCATGTCAAATTTCAACTAAATCTTTCTTAGGCATTTCATCGAACACATGGCGTGCGTGCTATTTATAAAGCATGATGTACAAGTATTTATAGCATATTCATCCTAAATTCATCAATGGGTTAACCTAATCTTTCACAATCAATACCATGACCATACTACATTTGATTCATATCAAATTACACATCTAACACCTTCTAAAACATGAGTTTAACATCAACATTACACAATTCATCCATAAACTTTACTAATATCCATTGTCTTACAATTTCAAGTGGGGTTTACCCCAAACTACCAATACAATCAAAATAGAACATAATATAACCCTTATTTGTTCATATCATCTAACATTTAGGTTCGATTTCATACAAAGATCATGAATTTCACATAACCCACTTCATAAAACTTCATAAAAACAAGAAATTAAACTTACTTGGTAACAATTATAGTTAGGAGATCTTAATTCCTAACTCGTGTACCTAGAATTCAGCTTTCAACCCTTTCAATTTGATGGATTAGAATGATTTTTTGGTGTAGGGTTCTTCCCTGCCCCTTGTCTCTCGATCGCACAAAACCAGCCAAACATACTGGCCATTTTTTTTTATCAAATATTCATTCTATATTTGCACATCTAGTCCCTTATCTTTTAGATCATATTTACTTTATAACTTCCCATTCTAACTTGGTCATCTTTCTTTTATTAACTTTGGTTAATAAGATGTGTTTTAAACTTAGTACCATTTTTAACTCTTTTTATGACATAGTTCTATATATTTCCATTTTCCATTATTTGAACATTTCTACATATTATTATTTTATGACATACGGAAATTTGGGGTGTTACAAGTCTACCCTACTTAAAGAAGGTTTCGTCCCCGAAACCTGATTACATACATTCTGACGAGTTTATTTGTATCCCTTCACGATTACATACCTCGAGCTTCATTAACATGCTTTTATTCGATCATCCCTCATGATGAATCGGTCGTTACTAATCTAAACTTGTCTAATACATTTGGTAATTCAATCTTGTATGAATCAAAGCGATCCTATTACATTATTTCATGATTATCATTCAATTGTTCAAACTGATTTCTTAAAACTTATCTGTCAGATTATTCATTCCCGCATACCTCTAACATCTACTTAGGGGAAATAATTAGCATAATATTCATACTTGTTCATTCTTATTCATTCATATTAATTCACAAATCAAACATTATTCAATAGTTTCAAACTATTTAGTTTCTAGATACTCCCCATCCTTCCAAGGCCAATATCAAGCAAAATTTCTTTCATGTCATTTGCTTGATTTTTCTTTTCATATTTTTCTTGCAATACCTACGTATAATCTTTACCCGAGGCCAATATTTCTTTCACTGATGATCTATCATAACTGCATAGTTAGCCACAACTTAATGTATACGGTTAAACAAATCGTGTACATACTATCTTGCTCTAATCTTTTACGGTCTATCCCTAGGTTATAAGGGCCAACATAAGTCTTTAATCATGCTATCAATATGATCGTGTAATCAATACTTACATTTGAGCAGCTCATATTACACCCGAGGTGTCATACTCAGCTATACTTGTCATCACATTTCATAGCTGTCATACATACGTTAATGTCATTCCTTCTAGCAATTGTAATACTAAGGCAATTACCTAACATTTTAACTAAAAGGGTTAATTCTTATCAACCTAGGTTCCGCTACATACGAGATTATAAGCTTATTACATATGCCCCTCCATTTTACGTATGAGTTACATAAAACTTGGCACAAGCATTCATTCGATAATTGAGATTACACTCTACCACGTAGGGTTGTTTTATAGTACGAATCAAGAATCATGCGTATAAAAACTTTGACTTTCGAACATTTCTTTAGAGGTTTATCTTCTAATAATTCCTCACATACGATAGGGAACTCGACACAGGGCAAGATTTATTCAAATATCATTCAAATATTCATCATATTTTACATTCCACTCAACCCCTCTTTATGTAACATTCCTCCTCTAATAGTTACGCATTCTTATATTTTCATTCTAGCTTCCTTCGATGTTAACCTTTCACCTCTTCCATATAGTTCTTTTTAATTATTCTAAATTTGGCATACTAAGTGTCACACCCTGGCTTTGCGGAAGCATGGTTAATTTGGTGTGACTTCTTAATACCATAGCTTAACCATAACAAAGCTATATGTAATAAAACCATGCAAGATCATCCATTCGATTAAGTTTTAAAAACCAAATACAATAACATTGTCTTAATGGAAACACATCCTAACGACATAAACATTGTTCAACAAACACAACATAACATAAGCATAGTTTAAGGACTGTGACTTGTCCAGGAAAGAGTCACATTCCCTAAACCCGGATGACCTCGTAACTAGTGCAGCGGGAAAACGTGTCATACCGCGCCAGATCCTTTGATTCCCTGAAATACATGTAAGTTGAAAAATCAACAATAATGTTGAGCGAGTTCATGTGTAAGTGAGTAAATAAACCTTTGTAAGTATAGAAATAATCCTGGTATGTAGCAAATAAGGGAATTGAGATCACCAATGGTTTGCAAGGCCATTGATATGTGTGAAGTGCAAGTAGGGAGACTCAAACCTAGCAGATTTATGCGTCGGGCACGAAGTCACCCCGAGGTCCGTTTCTAGTTTGGCCTGGGGCTGGGCTCGCTACACCCAGATAGATCTACCGCTCCTGTCCCTCGGTCCTACCATGAGGACTAATGGCCTCATGTTGCTCCTACCCACTCACATGATCTAAGTAGTAAACCTCTTTACGCTATCCATACCATGTATAAAGTACTTGTAATCAAAGTAACATGTATTTCACCCCCGTAGTTTAGAAAACTGAAAACAGTTAAGAGAAAAGGGGGACATGAACTCACAGTGGTGCGTCTCTACCAAGTATGTCTCCTGATCAAGCAGCTGTGTGACGACCTACACGTACTAATTCTATTAGACGGACGGCCGTGCCTTAGCTTTATGGTTTAAGTTGTTGGGAAATAGTTAGACAACTATTTCGTGTTTACATTCTGTATATACTTGGTAGTTATTTTCCTTCCCAAGGATGGGGGATTTAATACATGTGTGTTCGAAATATATTATTAAGTCTCACTTAAAATATATTTTATTTCTAACTCCAAAATATAAATATTCTTCTCAAAAATATTATATTTTCTATTACATGTGATTCTCCCAAAATAATACTTAGTAATATTATTTTTACTCTAAAAATAATATTTACGTAGTTCACAAAATAATCATAAACATTTACACAAGTGATGTTGTGAAAAATATATATACTAAATATATATTTACCAAGTTTTATTTTGTGAAATCCCACCTCCGATATTTTGTAAATAAAGTCGCGGCGAAATCTATATTTTGAAAACAAGTCGAAAAGTATCTCTAACACTTATAGTGAAAATAATTCTAAGTGTTAGGTTTTTAGAAAAATTTCGCCAGAGTTTCCTCTGTAACTGGAGGTGGCCACGCTTTTAAGCGTATCATTTTCTTTTGTAAATCAAATCAACAATTTTCTTATTCAATCAAAACAATGTTCAACGTATCAAACCAGTTAATAAACATGTAATTTGCAAGAATCTCATGAACTTGTAGTTTTCTAATATTATGAAGTAAATCCCATTACTTTTAGTGGATCTCTATATAAATCCATCCGATTTTGTAAAAACCTCGTTTTTAGAGAAATCCCGTTTTTACAACTTTTCGTCATCTTTTACAAAAATAGTTATTTTGTCGAAACTTTGTGCTACACAAGTGTTTACATACTTGTGTGTTCTAAAAATCATTCGTGTTAGTGTAAGATCCGTCTTTAGAAAACATGATTTCTTTGATACTTGGTTCTTTGAAAATACCGCTTGTAGATACGTAGATCTACTAGTTTTAAACACTATTTCATAAGCAAAATCGCTTTTACACAAGTTCATGATTCGTGTGTGGTAGAGTTTCATCCTTTAACCCTTGTTACTTCCAAAACAACCTTATGTCATGATCCATGATCATGACCAATCCGGGTTAAATGATGATCCGAGCTACCACAACATAGATCGGGTCCAAATAACCACACAAATCAACTACTACAAGATTTACACAACATATGAGCTTTTAACCATCATTACAAGCATTTTTAGTAGACTTTTATGTATCATTTTGCGTGTTTACGAGTTTTAACCGTTACAAATCATATTAACCACTTTAAAATAGTTCGAGAAGGTGATTTAAGCAACTTACTACTAGCTCGAGGCTAGGGAAGAAACTAGTCGCAAAATGAGAGGATAAAAGCAATAGAGTGAGGTCCTTCGCCTTCCGTTTGCACCAAGCTTCCTTGTAGGTGATCCTTAACACTTGTATGAACTTGGAATGTGATGATCAAAAATCGAAAATGGGTGGATGGTCAAGGGGGTGTTCGGCCGAGAGTCTTGAGAGAGGGAGAGAGTGTGTGTGAGTTGAGTTTGTTAGTGTGTTTAGTGATGAACTTATAGACAAAGCTTAAGGTGATTAACCATTGGATTATATGTATTCTAGATATTAGACACTAGTAATTAAATAATCAAGAAATAGGACAAGGGTGTCCCCCTTCTTGGGGACGGTTTGTAAGAGGGGGGGGGGTACTAGTTCAAATCCAACCAAATGTTAAGTATTTAGTTAGGTTAATCTTGTTAGTTAAGTGATTAACCCGGTTACTAGTGTGTTGTGCTTTACAGTGGATGTTAGGGTATTCAGGGACCCTAACTGGCTCAGAAAAAGACAAATAATGTTATTGACAATATTTTCGTGTTCCGGGTATAGTCCGGTTATTCGGTTGGATAGTAATCCGTTAAAGCGTTAAACAAGCTTTAAAGTGTCATTATAATTATTTTTAGTGACACAACTTATTCCTCCAAAGTGTTAGGAATATTTTTCTCATGTATTGGCACTTTATTGAGTAGCTAGATGCTGAATTGTTTATTTAAGTGCTGAATTTTGTGCTTAGAGCACGTTTTAGGCACATCCAGTCATTGTAACTTATTCCTAGAGACGCAGTTCTACAACCCTTGTATCCCTATACTCACCACTAGTGTAGTAAAATAATTCTGGCTCTTACAGGCCTTAGAGGTAGTATCTGCCTGATGCTGGCTTTATCAGCATGCTCAATAGGTTATCCGTTTATAGTGCTACTGTGCTTTTTGTGCATCATGTTTGTCACTAAGGTTCAGCACGTAAATAATGTAGTGACGGTAAGTAAAGTATGATGCAGGTATATGCATGTATCAGAAATCAAGTAGCAGTTCATCAGTAATTTCAAACAAGCACAGTAATTAAGCAGTAATTAATTATTAATTAAGTCGTACGGATACCTGGTTTAGTGAGGGTTGTCACACTAAGTGTGTATCCCGCTTTCTTAACGGTTCCTCACTTTTCTTTCCTTTCTACTATCCATTTTCCGATATACAGGTTAACTTTTACCATCTTTCCATCATGACATTTCAAGACATCTAATAACCGTACTTTACAATAAACAAGAATTTAGAGCCACCATTACTTCTTGTATTGATATGAAGATTATAATTTATTTACTATCATTAAGAGTCATTTACTTCTGCCTTCCAAGTTATTAACCATACTTACTCCTTCACTATGCTGTTAGAAACAATAATGCTCACCATGAACCTACTACTTGGTTCCTCTATTATTAATGTCATCATTCTTCCTAGTCACCCCCTCTTATAACGTAAAAACTTTGACTACTAATGTATATGTGTGTATATATACATATACATATACTTACCTCAAACATTTAGTAACTCTATTACTATTAGTTGTTTGTTAATCCATTCCTACAGTATGGACTAATCCTCACATTTGTACTTTCTTATTGATTTTAGACATACTTGTCATCATTTTACCATTTCTTACAAAAATATCTATCCTCATCGGTGCTTAAATCATCCATCTAGGTCTTAGCCCATTATTCATTTTTGTCCTCATAAGTCGATCATCACATGCTTAGTACGCAACGTGTATTCGGAGCATACTTCTTTCATTATAATCTTATTACCTCAACATCTTTCTATGTATATATATATATATATATATATATATATATATATATATAATTACTTACACCATCACATGTTACCACATTTTTCATATGTTTTACTCTTACTCGTATATCCCGTTTAAGTCTACGACGATTAACTATCAACCTATCCCTACTCATATTCCCACAACCAGCGGCAACATATCTCACATACGTTCACATACACATCACTTATATATATATATATATATATATGTGTGTGTGTGTGTGTGTATGTGTTCTTTTAGTCCTACATTATGCTTGACCAACCAGGCTATCTGTGCCATTTACTTGTTATGTTTATTCTTATCTTTAGTTAGGTGGAGAAAAAGCATCTCCTCATTTGCTTTCATACTTTCCTTCCCACCTAACGACTCTAACTTTCATCTATCTACGACCCTTTCTTAAGGCTCTATCTGTGCTTACCACATAAATATCTTCCCTTAAAATTTTAATTCTACTAACATTTACTTTTTGTTTGACAAAATTTTTATCCTTAGGACCATACTATTCTCGAAATTCTATCATTCTTTCATGTTCAATATTTTCTAAGCTTAATCGTAATTATCATTTCTACCTTTCATTACATTCTAGGACCATACCATCCTCTTTCGTAATCATTACTTTTATTCCTTCCCACCATGTCATTTGTTAGCGTTTGTGTTTCCTTCATCCGTTATCTACAATTAAGCATTTTCTACATTCATTACTTCATATACTTTCCATGTCATCTCAAGTTACATTGATGCATTCATAATCACACTTCAATAACTTTCATTCCACTTGTACATTATCATCAACATCGGTCACAATAGGCCACATCACACATGCCTTTCGTTCATAGGGGAATAGAATCCCTCATCCTTCTACTTACTTTCTCTCACCACCCGCTACTCGGAACATATTTTATTAAAAATTTCTTCTCTTTCATCAGCCATCTACTATATCATTCGAGATCATTATTAAAATTTATTCCTTGGTCATGTTCATTCCATTCCATCATTTTAATTTTTTTTTATACTTTCCTTTCTTTCATGCTAGGTGTTAACGGTCCTTTATGACTACACCACCTATCTCTCATTATAGGGTTGATAAACCCAACTAGAACTTCATTCACAACCTTTCAATCATATACGTTCTTACTTCTAAACATTTCAACATGACCCGGTTGACATTTAGAGGATCCTAATATCATAGGTTGCATTTTCGGAAACTTAACGAAACTATTGGACTTGCCTTAAGAAATATTCTACCACATAGTTTAGGAAATATGTTAATATGCCTAACATATTTCAATGACTTTCATTCTCTTACTTATTAGACATTCGTTAATTTTATATATAACTTTTCATTTCGTTATATGTTACTTCATGCCATCATGCTTACGTCTTATTGACCTTTGTCCTTTTTAATTATGGTTATCATGCTTTTATTTCATAATTCCGGGTGTTAATAGCCACTTAGTGACCATACCGCATTCCTTTCATCATCCTCAGTGTTAACGGCTACTTATTGCCCACATCAAATACTATTCATCGTTCTTGTTGTTAACGGTCACTTCGTGACCTCACCGCATACCATTCATCATTCTTGGTATTAAAGGTCACTTCGTGACCTCACCGAATACCATTCATCATTCTTGGTGTTAACGGTCACTTCATGACCTCACCGCATACCATTCATCATTCTTGGTGTTAATAGTCACTTCATGACCTCACCACATACCATTCATCATTCATTTCTTTATCATTCATGCATTATTTTGCTTTCAATAATTCATTTCCGCAGGTCATAAAACCATACTATCCTTCATTACGAACATTCTAGAAATGTTAATCAAAACATACATTCATTCTTACACTTACTTCTTATTCCTTCGTTCTTTAACTAATTGCCTTCGTGTTAGTCAACTTATATTCGTTGTTTCATTATCATTCATGTTTACATTGTTCGCCATCTACATAAAACATTCATTTCATTCATTAAATTTCTTTTCATACTTCTCTTCATCATAATTAACTCGTTTTATCATACTAGAATCAATTTACATTTCATACTTCATGCATTATCGTCATCGACGATCATGTCGTATCGTGTCGATCAAAATCTTTGATCTCAACGATTTACCTTTTCACTCTTCGTATATACTTTCCCTCGTCATTCTTAATATCAAAATTACCTTAAACATTGGTTACGAGGCTTTAGAAACTAGTTAAAACAAGTCCCCTAATCAAAATCAGCAAAATAAAAAAATTTGCCTACAACTGGGCCCTGGCGGGCCGCGAGAAACTACCCCCTAATTTGTCGCGGGGCGCGATGGAGGTCGCGTGACGCGACAGTAATTCAAGCTGGGTGTCGTGCAGCGCGACGCCCCATTTTTCACAGAAGGTTCGGTTCTGTGTTGCTGCATTCGCCCAGCTCCAACCTTTTCTAAAATCCTAACTTTTAACCTCATATCTATAGTTCTACTAGTCCGTTTTACTCGATTCTTGTTCCTACGTGTCCATAATTTAAAAACGGTCCCATATAACATCATCATTTGCCTTAAAACTCGGTTAATAAACAAATAACCTATAAATCCATTTTTATTTCTAACTATAAGCATAATCGAATTTACAATTTACTTACTTGCATAGCGCTCCGGAACGAACACACACATCGCACGAGCTTTCGGTTTGAGTTCAAGCACTTTGTACTTGAATCCCTCAAACCTAGGCTCTGATACCAACTTGAAACACTCAGATTTCTTTACTCGGAATATAAGTGTTAACGTACTATTTTAACAACTTTTAGCGCCCATTTTTTTTCACATCCGAAAATAACAAAAATGACATACTAATTTTGACAAAAATGGGCATGACCCGTTTGTATGATAAACAATTCCCTGTTTTTAAAAGACATAAAAGTAATAACCATACGATATTTAAAGTCCTAACTTACTTAGGAAACATCCTAGCCATAAATTTAACATTTACACTATGAAAACGTTTTTGACCCATTTACAAAAGACGACTTTAACCGGAAGCACATAAAGGGCTATGTAGTGTGTTCGGTCTGAGCTCGCATCGTCAAGAGCGGGATTTACCTAACATACTTAACGCAAAAATTCATTAATTCAAATCTCAAAACAAATTTAATGGCTATCATTTACTTATTCTAATTCGACCCATTAGCGAAATAAAATATTTTATCAACATCCTTATTAAAATTTTTCTTTTCGTTCTAGCATGAAATTTCTTCATGCTCATTTATTCTTGCCTTTCGAATACATTCAACATGTAAGTCTTTCGACCCATTCATAACGGATCAATTCATACCATACACTTTCATCGCTTATTCCTCATTCCGACTTGTTATCTACAAGTCTTTACTTAACCATTACATTATCCTTCCTTTTAATATTTCGACCCACTTGAAGCGGGTTAAAATGCATCCATTGCTAATACACTTCCTATCCATTACCAATACTCAACATAACACAATTCTACCATGAACAAGCGTAAAAATTCCACACTAGGATTTAATTACCCAAACTAACATTCGTAAGTCTACGAGTAGAGAAAATGAAGTTCATATGAACTTACCGTGATCTTGCGATGCTTGCGTCTTCAAGTGACTCATGCCTTCTTCTTTATTCGTGCCTATACGTTATAACTTCATATTTTTAGCTTTCATAAGCATTACTTCAGATATGCACTTTTGATTTATTCGTCATGACTTAACATAATTACACATATCCATTTTCATTTACATCACCATCAAATCAAGAATTCATGTCAAATTTCAACTAAATCTTTCTTAGGCATTTCATCGAACACATGGCGTACGTGCTATCTATAAAGCATGATGTACAAGTATTTATAGCATATTCATCCTAAATTCATCAATGGGTTAACCTAATCTTTCACAATCAATACCATGACCATACTACATATGATTCATATCAAATTACCCATCTAACACCTTCTAAAACATGAGTTTAACATCAACATTACACAATTCATCCATAAACTTTACTAATTTTCATGGTATTACAATTTCAAGTGGGTTTTACCCCAAACTACTAATACAATCAAAATAGAACATAATATAACCCTTATTTGTTCATATTATCTAACATTTAGGTTCGATTTCATACAAAGATCATAAATTTCACATAACCCACTTCATAAAATTTCATAAAAACAAGAAATTAAACTTACTTGGTAACAATTATAGTTAGGAGATCTTAATTCCTAACTCATGCACCTAGAATTCAGCTTTCAACCCTTTCAATTTGATGGATTAGAATGATTTTTTGGTGTAGGATTCTTCCCTGCCCCTTGTCTCTCGATCGCACAAAGCCAGCCAAACATACTGGCCATTTTTTTTACCAAATATTCATTCTATATTTGCACATCTAGTCCCTTATCTTTTAGATCATATTTACTTTATAACTTCCCATTCTAACTTGGTCATCTTTCTTTTATTAACTTTGGTTAATAAGATGTGTTTTAAACTTAGTACCATTTTTAACTTTTTTTTATGACATAGTTCTATATATTTCCATTTTCCATTATTTGAACATTTCTACATATTATTATTTTATGACATACGAAAATTTGGGGTGTTACACGTTCGTGTTAAATAAATGGGTCGAAAATCACCCAAAGTGTTAGTAGTATTGTGAATAAGTTGTCATGATTTGGTATATTCATTTGTGTTAGTCAATAAACATAAAAAATTCCAAAAATATTTACTTACCTATACCCGAACCCAAAACCTGTAAGTCCTTTAGATATGTGTTATGTTATATGTATAGTGGATGTGCGACTGTCATACAAGCTTATGAGTACAGAGTTTCATCTTTGGTTTCTTGAGTGATTATACTAGTGTATTATGTGCTAGTTTAGATATTAAACTGAGAGGAGTGAAAAATTGTGAGGGATGTGTTGCATTAGAATAAAAGCTTGAAGCATGTTAGGTGTAGTTAGGCAAGTTTGTTTTCAAAAATATGTATCCCTTTTCCTTGCTGAATGAACACATCTAGTGCAAATCATGATTGGGGTATGACTTAGGACCTTAGCTAAAACATGATTGGGGCGGTTGGAGTATTTGTTCGGTTTGTTATAGTCTTTCGAACGGATTTTCTTGAGGGCAAGCAAAGATCAAGTGTGGGGATGTGATAAAATCGGTTTGGAATGGCGTTTAACATGTTTAAATGATTAACTTTATGAGTTTTTATGTATTTAAATGTGTGGAATTGAATAACTACGAGAAGTTAACGTTTTGTAGGTTAAACACGAAGATTAGACGTGTTTGGGGGAAAACAAATAGAGTGGAATTGAAGATCTTAGGATATGGAATGATAGAGGGCTAAATTATGAAGACATGGGTGAAAACGGAGACGAAATCGGACTTAAAACGAAGAAGTTATGAAGAAAACAATGTTGTGAAGAATCTGTCTTCAGTAGGCTACGGATTCAGCATGTTCTAGCGTAGCCTACGGTGCTGGGTTACGAATTGATTAAAAACATGTGAAAAAATATGGTTAGGGGATCTTTTTCATTCTCAACTGGGAGGCACGACTATAGGGACGATTGTTGGGGTTCTTCTTGGAGTTTTTCCATCATTCTACATCACCTAATCATCATTCCATCATCAATCATGCCTTCCAACATAAAGATTGAAGATCAATTCACAAGCATGAGTGGCTAATTTCATAGTGGTTTCCTCCGGATGGAGGGGTTTTTGTAAGTTGGATGATATTATGTGTTTATGACTATTGTTTGAACTCGGTGATCTAAGCATTCGATGTTTTTCACCTTTGATTTGATTAATTGATTGTAACCGGTTGCATTTTATTTAAACCTTAATTCTTAATCATTCAATGCTCGAGAGTTCTAATAATTGGGATATATTTGCTATGGGATTAGGGTTGGTAATTGCGATTGATAATCATTTGATAACCTCCCGTTATGTATTGACCAGAGTACTTAGTCGTTGATTATCACAATTGGTTAATTAGGTTAAACACTTATATCTATGTAAGTGTTTCAATTAAACACATAATTGAATCTAACTGCAGAACCTGAAATCTTGAGAAACCATTGTTTCTCTATTGATTTAAATTTCACTTTTTAGTTCGTAATTTTAGATAATCAATCAAATCCAACAACTGAGTTTTACTTTTTCAACAGTATTTAATCAAGCATTACACACTTTCCACAATTCTCCTTTGGTTCAATATCCGACTTACCCTATCTACAAAGTTAGTTGGTTTTTGTATGTTCGTTACGACAGACATCAAGTGGCCACGCAGTTGTGATTGTGACAAAGTCGTTCTTAGGGTGCAACGTATTCGATGCATGTCGTTGGTAGGTGTGGCATTTGCGGAGCTCTTTGATTGCATCCAGATGCATCTTTGAACAGTAGTAGTCAGAACTATGATCCGTTAGAATATTAACGGGTCTTATTCAAGTCATATGACTTGGACCGGTTAATTAATAACAACATCGGTACGGTTCGCTAGATTAAGCGGAGACCGGATAGAATGTGGTTTGTACCCTCACGAGTACTATGACTCGTATAATATGGGTCAAACAATAATATATTTTGATTAGAACTAATTTAACAGGAATTTGACCCGATTCGGCTAACTTATATAAACTAGGCTACATAAGTCAACCGTACGCGCATATGCGGCATCGGGTGATCAGATGGGTCTAGGTCAAGTCCATTATGCCAAAACATGTTTAATATGTTACCAGATCAGTTCATAACTCAAATTATATGTCCATTATGATTTAAAATCAACTTATGTACAACAGGGCATAATTTGTATTTTTAAGGCAAAATACATGAACTTGCATAAAACCCGACAAACGATATGATAAAATGGTATAACCTCAGAGGGTTATTCAATACATTAACATGATCATAATATAACTTCAAATCATTAGCTAACTTAGCTTAAACGGGTCAGAATCAATAGTCAAAATAGAAGTCAAACTGTTTGACTTTCGGTTACGAACGAGCTATAAGCAGGAAACGATGGGTTGGACATGATCTAACATGTCCTAATATGTTATACCAATTGATATAATGTCAAAAATTGGTGTTTAGATACTTCGAAGTTCATTTAACTTAATTTCCGAAAAAGCTGCGTTTTGACTTTTATTTTAATACAACTTTGACCCATCATTTAACCAATTTAACGTGATCTTCAGGAGGTGCCCTCATAGGGGATTATCACGTACCTTATTATGATCACGTAGCCATGTTCGATTCGAACATTGGCTTAATCAAAATGGTCATAACCAAAAGTCAAAGAAAAGTCAATTTGCTTGACTTTCGGCTAATAACTTAGCCTAGAATGAAAAAGAACTAAGGAAGAACACTTACACGTGTTCAAGGCAGAGATTAAACTCCAGTAGGAGACCTCTATAGATCAGAAGCACTCTAAGAAGGATTAGAGAATGAAAAAAATGAGAGGTGCAAGCTAAAATAGTGCATTTGCACCTCTATTTAACTTAGAAAATGTTCATAGGATCATGCAAAGTGTTGGCTATGATCTTCAGATGTTTACAAGTGCCTAATGAGGTGTAAGAACTAGAAAAAGTGTGGCAATTCGCATGCTATGTCTCACAAAGAGCAGGCTGCCATGGCAGTCTGCACATATTGCCAGCGCACCCCTTACGGACCGTAAGGACCTTAGCGCGCCCATGGTTTTAAATTCCTTACGGTCCGTAAGGCATAAGCCTTGCGGTCCGTAAGAGAATATCAAGAACATTATTAATCAATGCCTTACGGTCCGTAAGGATCACTCAGAGGCTAAACTTTGGCAATTTGTCACAAATGATCCCTCCACATCCAATCTTCCATAATTTTACACATATGGTCCCTCTCGTCCAAACAATTTTACATATTTGAGAGTTGATTGGACACGTGTTGCCATATGATTCGATATAAATTTCCTAAGTATTACAACAAAAGCGGACCATGAAAGGATTTTCGATACAGTATCCCAGTGTACATTCGATAGTATCCCAGTGTACATTTGATACTGTAGAGCCTTCTGTTGTATCTTCTTAAAACGACTTCTACTATATGGTAAATTTCAAACGCAATGAAAAATAACAACTCAATTCATATTGTGCCATATAGCGGTGGTACTTTTTGTTGTTTTTCCACTTCGCTAGGCAACAGGATAGTTACTATCTCCGGCCAATAGAACTATTCTCAGCCGATTTAAGATAAATTTCTTTCTATTCTATCGAACGGTGATGAAGTGTTTAAAGGCAAATATGAAACTCTAGAATTACAAACGAGATAGGGTTGAGGCCTTGTTAACAGTGGTTAGGTCATGCGGCGGTGCCGTAGTGGTCAGGATTGAAACCAACAAAATATTGTCGCCGCCTTCGCCGAATAGTATGGTCGCAACCACCAATGCTATTGCCGGCGGTGCTTGATGAGGATTGAACCCCATAAAAGAAACCATAACCTTTTTGGTGGTGTGGTTGTTTAGATGGCGATCTCCGTCGGAGATGGGGTTGAAGAGAGGAAGAGATCGACAAATGGTATCACATATGAATTTTGACTTTTGAGTGCACACCTACAAGGTGGTATCACATATGAGTTTTGAGAGGAAGAGATGGACAGGTGTGTCAAAGAGATGAGTGTAAGTGAATGTGAAGCATGGGTTGTTTTACAAAGGCACACCTACTAAAACCCTCTATGGGTCCTAATAATCCCACACCCTAAAATTTTAATTTCACACCCTGTATACGAGACGTATAACGTTATGCGGCCGATATACAATAATTTAACATGACAAATATTTGGCCATATAATATTATATGGCTCGTATAATGTTATACGTTTCGTATACATAGAGAAAATATTAGGCTGTATAACATTCTATACGGGTCGTATAACGTTATATGACGTTTGGGTCGTATAACATTTATGAGTCGTATAAGATTCTATACGTTTCGTATAATGTTATACACCCCGTATACATAGACAAAAAACATTCCCTGACATTTTTTTTGTGCAACAATCAGTTATACGGCCCGTATAACTCTATATGAGCCGTGTACATATAGGGGCGTGAAAATAAGATTTTAAAGGTGTGAGAATAGTGAGACCCTATATTACATCCTGGTTTTATTTGATCTTTAGTTGATAAGAATTATGATTTTTTAACAACAAAATGTTAGAGGATAACTACTTTTATATGTTTTTTTATTAAAGCTAAATGATTCCTACCGAACAACTGTTTCTGATCGGTTTAAATCCCGTGTTAATATTTTTAGTCATTTTACGATTTCATCATTTTTTTTCTTTTTTTCTTGCTATAATAAGTGCCGGTAACATAACGAAACGGACAGATACTGACCAAATTCGCTTCGCGTAGCGAGAGGAATCTCCCGGCGCAATGTGCCGGTTTTCATTCCACTGGTTAAATAAAACAGGACATGTTCATATAATACTTTCCATTTAACTAAAGCTTATTTACCGAATTAATAAAATTTTCAAATGTCCTTCGATTTGCAGCACAGTGGTTGTGACATCCGGTTGAAGGCTCGGCTCAGGATTCAACCCGGGTTCGAGTCCAACGGGGGGCGAGGGTTTACCCATTCCACGGGGTTCTCGCGCATCAGGGGTGTGCTACGTTTTCTAGCGGTGGTCGAGTAGTCGGCCTTTGGACATAACTCCAAAAGGGTGGGTTTACACTTGGAAAACAGTTAGCCATTAAAAAAAAAAAAGATTTCAAAAAAAATAAACTACAAAAGTTCATGGGCTAGCACTTAAGAATTCAAAGCCTACGGTGGGTTGATAAAGGGGAAAAAGAGGCTTGCTAGAGTCTAGTACAAGGTACGATCTGAAACTGATGTCTATATTCAAATATGATATACCAAGTTGTGGCCCAAAGGAATTTGAACACCTGGCCTCCTATTCATGGATTAATCATGTGTGCGATCAGTCATGAGCCAAGGCTCATATAATTGTGATATTTAATTTTCAAAACTATACAAGATGTTTGTGTAGAATTTTATAATTTTCAAAACTAGTGGGAATGTTCTCGCGTTGCCATGGGTAGTTATGCATTTTTTATGCATATTGCATGGTGGATTTCACATAATTTATTTTTAATACTCTTGATGCAACAAATAATAGACCAAGGATAGTAGCTGGGCTGGTCAGGCAAAAGGGTTGAAGGGTTCAACTTTGCCTAACGCAGGTCGTGGGGTCCCCCCACGTTTGCAAGACGTGGAAGGAGGTTCACTAGTTTATTTTTATTGCTTGCTGGAGATCCTCCTCTGAAGTGTATTCAGATTCGGATGTGGGAGCAAACGGAATGTGTGTGTTGGATGTGAAAGGGAGTAACTCGCATGAAGCAAGTACTCGATGTGAATGACCAGAGTTTTAAGGAAACAGGCCTCGCCAAGCATGTCTTCTGAAGTAAATGAAGTGTCAAATATATAGGAGAAGACATCTCCCAAAGAAGAATGCTTTTGACTAGTGACCTTGCTTGCAGTGAGGGGCTTGCCCTTTCGGGGGTTGAAGCCTTTTGACCCCTGGATAATAGCGTGTGCTCTGCAGACCTGCATTGCTTTTGCGGCTGGTGGGTTGGTGAAGCATTCCCGGGATGTGACTGGCTACTGTTTCCGTATTGCTTTTCCCCACCTCACAGCTTTTTAACCTTCGAACCTTTTAACCTTTCGAGCGTATATGTACTTAAGTCTTTTTATTTGATCTTGGGCTACCCCCGTCATCAGCCCCCCAAGTCAGAGGTTTTTGTGGAATGAGCTCAAAGACGTCTGACTTTTGTACATGTATTTTTTGCCTGAAAGTTTCAAGGGTTCAATGCTTGAAGGTTTGGAGGGTTGTAGGCAGTTAATATTTGAATTTTAAATAACTGACAACCGATTTGATTGATGTGTGGCAGTTCATAGGGTGGCGGTTTTTGCAGGAGTTACTGTTTGCAATTATCACCCCTATTTAGGTTATTTTCTTTTTATATTTACTTTTTTTCGTTCATTTTCTACATATTTCCATCAAGTTCCTTCATGCGATTTCTTTCCTCCTCTCCAAGGTTAGTTTCAGTTTCATTTTCCTTATATTCTTCGTATTTTTAAAAAATGGGTGCTCGTAAGCATTTGGCAAAATCCTTTTCCCGATTAACACAAGAAGAGGTAGACTTATTTTGTGTGGAATATGGTATTGATAAAAAGTTTAAACCCACTGCTCCTGCTTGTGATGTTCCTGTTGATAAACCGACTCCTGGTTCGATTGCTCTTTATTGTCGCCACTTTGAGTTTTCGAATCTTCGTTATCCCTTTTCTCTTTTTTTTTTGAATCTGCTAGAGTATTATCGGATTTCCTTTGGGCAAGTTCATCCGAAGGGCATGGCTAGGGTTTTACATTTTGAGGTTTTGTGCCGTGCCCTCGGATATGATCCTTCATTGTTGCTTTTTCGCCGATTTTTTCGTTTGGCCAAAAATGGCGATTGGTTCACCTTTGAAACATCCAAGGTTGATTCTTGCCTTATTTCGTCTGTGGTTACAACACTTGGGACTTGGAAGGATCGTTTTTTCTGGGTTTCCGATACTATTTTCCCATTCAAGATGGTGTGGAGGCACCCAGATGCCGTTCTCAATGATCCGGAGCCCTCTGAATCTGAGTTGAATGATGTTTTTCTCAAAGCCATCCGGGAGTGCCCTTCGAGGGTTCGTCCCTTTCCTGAACATTTACTAGTTCTTTTAGGGATTAGTAAAATCTGGGGAAATGCCGATCGGGATCCGGTTCTAATGAGAGGTGGCATGGGTATGCATTTTCCTTTTTTGCCCTCTTTGCTTTTTTCTTGACTTATGCCTCATGTGTTTTTGTTTTGTTATTTGCAGTCATGTCTGCTCTGGATTTCATTAAGAGTGACGACACTTCTAATGTTGTGTTTGGGGATGCTCCATCTGTTCCTGGTGAAAACGTTGTAGTTAGAACTGCCGAGCAAAGGTTCGAGGGTTCCGGTTATATTAGTACTTCCAATGTCAAAGGGTTTTCTAAGCCTAGTGCTCCCAAGTCCTCAACCCGTCGATCTACCTGCCGTTTGTTGAAGGCTGCTCCTCAATCCACTTCTACTGAACCAGTGGATTTGAGTGATGATATTGAAGCTTCTGAAGATCAGGGTGTTGAGGCAGGTGCTGAAAAGGAGAAGGGATTGGTTGTTCATGGTAAGAATATTTCAGGCAAAAAGGTTGTTGCGACTCCTGTTCAGGGTTCTTCAAGCAGGGATGTTGAAGGGTTGGATCCCGAAGAGGTTTATGTGCCTGGTTGGTCGGTGAAAAGTGATGACAGCTTTAAGGATGCTGCTGTTTGTGAAGATGCTCTGAGTCATCTTACTCCTCCTTCGGTTCACAATACTATTGATGGGATGGATGATGACTTAATGTTATCCCGTATGATTTTGAGCACCTGTAACCTTGCTTCTATGCTTCCTCAAGGGATTGCTCGTTTTCGTAAGAGGATGCAGGAATATGAAGAATTTTCTAAGAAGAAGGATAAAATGAAATCTTCCATGGCTGCGATGAAAAAGGAGATAGCTGGTTTTGCTGAGAAGGAAGAGGGGTGGGACAAAAAGGTTAGTGAGCTTACTAGGGTGCATGAGATTGAGATGAGTAACTTGAAGAAAAGCTTTGAGGCTGATCGGTTGAAGCTTAAAGCTGATAGGGAAGCCTTGTTTATTCAGCAGCGGGTTTTTGATGAGGAAAAGGAGGGGTTGAAGGCTTCGGTTGCTCGATCCACCATTGATAATCAGTGGTTAATTGAGCAGGGTTTTCATCAGGTTGTAACTTACCTTCTTCATTCCAAGGAGTTTAACTCTGCCCTTGGTGAAGTTTATACTAAGTTGCTCAACCTGGGGAAACACCAAGGCCTCATCGCTGGTTATAAGCTTCATGAATCCGGCCATCCTTTGGAGAAGTCTCCTTTGTTTCGTCCCGAGGCTTCCGATGTTTTCAAAGGCTCCGTTGAGCAGATGGAGAAGCTGACCTACCATTACATCCATCAAGTTTCTGCTTGTTTTGGTAAGCCTCTTGCTGTGTTGCAGGACTTGAAGCCGGAGGGCCTTAATGAAAAGGTCTGTGCTGAAATCTTGGGTTCCCTTTCAAGGAAGAGGTCCTACTCGGGAGATAGTGATGACACCTTTTCAGCAGAACAAGGTGTTCCAAAGGATGCAAGCTTGGAGGCTTCAGTGGTAGGCGGTGCTGGGGATGCAAAGACTAAGAAGTCCAAAAAAGCAAAGAAGGTGAAGGGTGAAGGTTCCGGGGTTTCTAAGTCCTCTGCTGATGCTTGATTCGTAGCTTTCTTAGCACCTAAAAACAATTTGTTGGTTTGTAATGTTAACTTAAACAATATTAGGTTTCCAGGAACCCTTAAGGTTCCTGTTGGTTGTGTTTTAGGCCTGTATGGCCGTTTGAACAATAGCTAATCTTGCAAGTCACTAGGATTTGCCTTAACTCTTGTTTGAAAGTATTTCAAGGCTTTCTTTTATATGGTATGATGTTTAACTATTTTCTTTGTGTTATGTTTTTATACTTATGCCTGTTTTGTTAAGGCAGTTTGGTTGGCTTTAACCTTTCAAGCATTTTGGCTATTTGTAGGTAGGTTGAAGCCTTTGAGGTTTCGAGTTGTCACGTTGGTGGCTTGAAGCCTTGAAGGTTTTTTAGCTTTGTGACTTGATTTGGTTTGTATTTTTCGTTTGAGGTATAATGTTCTTTAGATCATTTTTGTTTTCTTGTAACTTTGTCTTTGTCGAGTTTGTGTTGCCTTTATGTTTTTTATACCTTAAAGGGTTCAGTGCTGCAGTCACTTAGCCTTGGTATTTTTAACAAGAAGACATAGCACCTATCCTTTTTATCTTTTCGTTTTGTTTGATTTTGTAAGCCTGTTTGTTGGTTATTTTTCTAAGGCTTATGGAACATTTGGTGTAGGCTGTTCGAACCCGTCTATGAGACAATTTTGTTTTAACTTAATAAGTCTCATGGATTTGTGTTGATTTAGGAACTCACCCCTTATATAGGTTCATTCAACCCCTGAACCTATTGAGCGATGTGGCCTGGGAGCTCATCCCCTTACATGGCCCCTGCCATGGAGTTTTTTGCTTGGTTCTCAACCTGATCTTAGGATAGAAAGACAAGTTTGATAAAACAACTTCATTCATTCAAGCAATACTTTCTTTTTACAAAAGTTATTCATAGTGATGTTCGAAATACATTTTGATACAAACCAAGCTTTCCTGTCTAAACATGGAACCTTTTCAGGGTTTTGCCATTCCAATGCCTTGGAAGCCTTTTGCCTTCTGAATCTGCTAGCTTGTATGATCCACCCTTGTGTGCTTCGAGGATGGTATATGGACCCTCCCATTTTGGGCCACGCTTTCCCTGGTTTTCTTTTTTGCTAGCTTCATTGTTTCTGAGGACCAGGTCCCCTGGCTTGAATCGTTCGTTCTTGACTTTCTTGTTGTAGTAGGCTTCCATTTGTTGCTTGTATTTGGCCTCTTGGATTGCAGCTTGATCTCGTGCTTCCTCTAGGAGTTGTAAATTCAACATGGTCTCTTTTTGGTTTGTTTCGGGATCCATGTTGACAATTCGCTAGGTTACAACTCCTATCTCAGCGGGGATCACAGCCTCAGATCCAAATACCAAGCTATAGGGTGTTTTCTTATGGCTTGTTTTTTCGGTTGTTCTAATTGCCCACAGAACACTAGGCAATTCTTCAAGCCAGTTGCTTTCGTATCTTCCCAATCTTGTCTTGATGCCTTCCACTATGCTTCGATTTGCCCTTTCAACCTGACCGTTTGATTGCGGGTAAGCCACTGAGCCAAAAACCTGGTTGATTCTGTACTCTTTGCACCAAACGCTGAAATGCTTCTCAGCGAACTGCTTTCCATTGTCGGTGACAATTACTCCCGGCAATCCATAACGGCAAATAATGTTTTCCCAAACAAAGTCAATGACCTGTTTGCCAGTGATCTTTGCAAGTGGTTTAACCTCAGGCCACTTGGTGAAATAATCTATTGCCACCAGTAAGAATTTTACTCCTCCTTTGCTTGGGGGGAATGGTCCAACAATGTCCATTCCCCATTTATGGAATGGCCATGCCGAGGTTATTGGGACAAGGTCATGCTTGGGACTTTTTGGGATCGGTGCATGAATCTGGCAAGCATCACATTTTCTCAATTGTTCAGTGGTATCACGATGCATTGAGGGCCAGAAATATCCAAGGTTCATGAGTTTTGCAACCACCGACCTAGCTCCAAAATGAGCTCCGCATATGCCTTCGTGAATTTCTTTGATCAAATACTTACTTTGCTCGGGACCAACACATCTTAGCAAGGGGGCAAGGTAACCCTTTTTGTAAAGGGTTTCTCCTTGTAGTACGTATTGCCTTGCCTTGATTTTAACCCTTTCAGCTTCTACTTGATCATTGGGTAGTTCACCATTTTTACGGAACTTTTTGATGGGAGTCATCCAGTTTGGATCTTCCTTGGTGACAACGTCTTGAACTTCCAGTTCATCAATTGATGGAGTCTTCAACACTTCTACCAACACCTTCTTGGTGAGGTGGGCAAAAGTGAGAGATGCTAGCTTACTTAAGGCATCAGCCTTTTTGTTTTGGGATCTGGGAATTTGCTTAATGTGGCATGCTTGGAAGGTATTCATCAAATCCTTGGATTTTTCCTTGTATCTTCTCATGTTGGGCTCTTTGGCGACATAGCTATCGTTTACTTGGCTTGAGACCAGCAATGAGTCTGTGAACACTTCAAGCTTCTGGACCTTCATCTCTTTGGCCAGCCTTAAGCCGGAGATCAGTGCCTCGTATTCAGCCTCGTTATTGGTGGCCTGAAAATTAAAACGGAGAGCATATGTGAATTCCAACCCTTCTGGGTTGATCAAAATTAGCCCATCCCCTGACCCTTCAACGCTTGAAGCCCCGTCGGTAAAGAGCTTCCAGGCTTCAGGGTTGGAAGGTTCAGTGGTGGTAGTGTTCACTTCAGTGATTGCTTGGTTTGGGACTTCCACGATGAAATCAGCCAAGACTTGGGCTTTGATGGCTTTTCGTGGGACGTAGGTGATGTTATGTTCACCTAGTTCGACTGCCCATTTGGCCAACCTTCCCGAATTTTCTGGTTTTTCAAGTAAAATCTTAATAGGTTGGTCAGTGACCACTTGTATAGGATGTGCTTGGAAATACCTTCGAAGCCTTCTAGCTGTTTGAACTAGGGCGAAGGCAAGCTTTTCAAGGGGAGGGTATTTGGTTTCAGCCAATTTTAGAGTTTTGCTGAAGAAATAAATGGGTACCTGAGCTTTGTCCCGTTCGAAGGTGAGGACTGCACTTATGGCCTCTTCAGCAATTGATAAAGACTGAAATTAATTCCCCCGTTTCAGGAGCTGCGATGTCTGGTAAGGAAGCAAGATGCTGTTTCATCTGGTTTAAGGCTTCTTCAGCCTCATCAGTCCACTTGAAGTCCTTCTTATCAGAACAATTTTTTAGTGTTTTATAGAAGGGCAGAGATCTTTCCGCTAACTTGGAGGTAAAACGCTTCAAGGCTGCAAGCTTCCCGTTTAAGCTTTCAACCTCCTTCTTGGTTTTTGGTGGTTTGGTTTTGAGAACAGCTTTCACCTTGTTTGGGTTAGCCTTGATGCTTTGCTTCCCAACGATGTGACCCAAGAACTTTCCTTCTTCGAACCCAAATGAACATTTTTCAGGGTTGAGCTTCATGTTAACCTTTCTGAGGTTCTTGAAAGTTTCTTGAATGTCGTCGAGCATTTGATACTATGTCTTGCTTTTGATCACCAAGTCATCAACGTATGCCTCCATGTTTTTACCAATTTGGCTTGTAAAGGCTTTGTCTACTAGACGTTGGTAGGTTGCTCCAGCGTTTTTGAGCCCAAAAGGCATCTTTTGGTAACAAAAGATTACTTTATCGGTGTGGAACGCTGTCTTCTCCTCATCTTCTTTTTTCATAAGTATTTGATGATACCCTTTGTAAGCATCAAGAAAGCATTTGAAAGGGTAACCGGTGAGTGAGTCAACTTTGAGATCAATCTCTGGTAGTGGATAGCAATCCTTAGGACAAGCCTTGTTGAGATCCTTGAAATCTATGCACATTCTCCAAGAGTTGTCTGGTTTCTTGACCATAACCGGGTTTGCAACCCATGATTGGTACTTGACTTCTCGGAGGATGCCGGCCGACACAAGCTTTTCAACTTCTTGGCAAGCAGCCATACTTCTCTCAGGTGCTAGACTCCTTTTCTTTTGGACCACGGGCTTGACATCTGGTGGTATTCTTAACTCATGTTCAGCAATGTTTCGGGGGATCCCCGTCATATCTTTAGGGCACCAAGCGAAAACACTGCTGTAATATGTTAGCAACTTTTCAAGATACGAGAGGGTTTCTTGTGAAAGGCCTGGATTGACCCTTATTTTCTGCTCAGGGTACTTAGGATTTATGATTAGCCTTTGCTTGTCTTCCTCACTGCCGGGACCTTCACCCTCAACCAGGTAGGCCTCTTGAGAGGGTTGAAGGGTTGCTATCCCCCTCTCGGTGGGAAATTTGACTGTGCCATGGCTAACAGACATGGCCATGTAGAATGCACACTGTCCTGGTCTTCCATTGATCACATCATAGTTTAAAGGTATGTTAATGACCACAAAGGTGAGTGGTTGGATCCTTTCCTTCTGACCTTCGCTGAAACGAACATTAAGTGTTAGTTGCCCTAAAGGCTTGAGGGGTATATCGGCAATACCTTTTATGGAGGTTCCAGAGGGTTGAAGCCTTGAACGTTCTTCATTACTCAAACGGTTGAAGAATTTTTCGAACATGATTTCAGTGGCTGCCCCAGTGTCTATGTATGCCCTGTATGTTTGCAACGTTCCCACATTAGCTTCTAACACCAAAGGGCTTGAAAGAGGGTCTCTTTCTGTTGGGGGGAAGCAAACACACTGAAGTTCCCAAGCTTCCAACCGCTGTCTCTTGTGAGGAATTTTCCATCAAAATCCACCATATTGACTTCCTAGCCCTTTCATTCAGCCATTTTGTCTCGTACCCCTTTCACCAAATGAGCGAGTTCTCCAGACTTAACGGCTTCTTCAATTCTTTTCTTGAGCTGGAAGCAATCGTTGGTGTGGTGACCCTTTTCTTCATGAAACTCACAATACTGCGTGGAGTTCTCATTTTTTCTACTTTTGGGGAGAGGCCTAGGAGGCCGAAAGTTTTGCTTGACTTCATCAGTCGCGAGGATTTCTTGAGGGGTCTTTGTGAGGGGTGTGAAACTCATGCCTTTCTCCCTGCTTGAAGGGTTCCGGCTTTCAGACCTTCGATGGTCTGAACCCTTTAGTCGCCTGTCATAAGGGTTGAAGTTTCCCCTTTTTCTAGCTGGACTATTGCTTCGCCAGCTGGATCCTCTTTTCCTTTGTTCTTTAATGTCTACCACCTCCTCTCCCCGGATGTGGGCTTCAGCCCTCTCGAGAGCTTCTTCCAAGGTCTTGGGCAGGGATTTGTTGAAATCTCTCGTGAGATATTTGGATGTGATGGCATTCATGAAACCAGCCACTCTCATTTTCTCATCCGCCCCTACGTAAGTTAGTCCTTCCTTCTTGTATCGTTCAATGAACGCTCGAAGACTTTCGTCATCACGTTGTTTTATCTGGAAGATTACCGTTGCGCCTTTGACATATCGCCTTTGTTGGGAGAAATTGGCCAGAAAACCCTTGCTGAGGTCGTCAAAGCTCCGAATGCTTCGAGCAGGTAAGTCGTTGAACCAAATCATGGCTGATCCAACAAGGGTTTGCATGAACATTAGGCAACATTCAACATTTGACCATTTCTCTATCCTTGCCGCACCGGTAAAGATCTGAAGATGGTCCTCAGGATCTTCAGTCCCATCATATGTTTTGATGTGAGGAGGCATCTTGATCTTTGCTTGAAAATCATAATCAGATATCTGCTGTGAAAAGCATGAAAGGTTGCTTGGCTTATATGGTTTGGCCAAGTCTTCTTCAGCCCTTGCACCCACGTTATTGTCGTTGCCGTTGTTTCCCTGGGTGGCCAGCACTTGATTAATAAAGTGCTGCCACGGGAAGCTGGCCATCATCTGGGCCATCATTGGGGGCATGAGGTTGAAGCCTTGAAGGCTTTCGGGTGCGCCTGAGCAGCTTACTCCAAGGGGGGTGCTCATAACAGCACTTCGTGCCAAAGGGAGCACGGACAGAGCTTGATCCCACGAAGTTGTTGTAGAGGCCGGAAGGCTTGTTATTGGGGACTGTAGGAGCTGGTCGAGGGTTAGCTCATGCCCCAAAGGAGCACCACTTGTAATTGGTTGGGAAGAGAAGATGGGATGCACTGTGGGATTCGTCATTGTGGATAGATATGGATGAGGGTTTGGAGGATTACTGGGACTAGCCTCACTCCTGGTTGTAAAAGGAGGGATAGGAGGTCCGGGGGATAACGTTGGTTCCGGCTCGTCATAGTCTAGACGAATCCTTACTCCCTTTTCTCTTTCTCTACTCACATGTTGGTTGAGGAGAGACCTCAACTCAAGGAAATTGTTGGTTCACTAGTTTATTTTTATTGCTTGCTGGAGATCCTCCTCTGAAGTGTATTCAGATTCGGATGTGGGAGCAAACGGAATGTGTGTGTTGGATGTGAAAGGGAGTAACTCGCATGAAGCAAGTACTCGATGTGAATGACCAGAGTTTTAAGGAAATAGGCCTGGCCAAGCATGTCTTTTGAAGTAAATGAAGTGTCAAATATATAGGAGAAGACATCTCCCAAAGAAGAATGCTTTTGACTAGTGACCTTGCTTGCAGTGAGGGGCTTGCCCTTTCGGGGGTTGAAGCCTTTTGACCCCTGGATAATAGCGTGTGCTTTGCAGACCTGCATTGCTTTTGCGGCTGGTGGGTTGGTGAAGCATTCCCGGGATGTGACTGGCTACTATTTCCGTATTGCTTTTCCCCACCTCACAGCTTTTTAACCTTCGAACCCTTTAACCTTTCGAGCGTATATGTACTTAAGTCTTTTTATTTGATCTTGGGCTATCCCCGTCATCAAATACCAATTAGCTAAGACAACTAATATACTAATTCACAAAGTGCAGCCGAGTATAAACCGAAGAATTGACATAAAAAATAACAATACAAGGGAGGCAATTGAGCTCTTTACATAAAAACAAGTCGCTTTGAGTCGTTTTCTATCTCTAATGGGGCAGATGAGAAACTTTAGACCCAATTTGGATTTTTGGTTACAAAAAAACTAGCTTTGAACGAATATCGAATAATGGTTATTTAAGTTTCGTCAATTAGCGCAATCCACTTACAACTATAGGCCTAATGTCTTTAAACCCAATCCAATCCAATACCAAATAATGATGGTGGGTCAATCCCACCTATCAAACCCGTTTAGACATAACGCCAAAATTAACCCTGTAGCCCCCCTAAGCTGAGCCTTCATACATGTTTTTACTAAAGAAGAACTACTTCTTTAGTATATTTGAAAGAGGATCATATTCCGCAAAAACTAAGGTATTAATGTTCAAAAGCATCAAACCTTTGTGTTTTATTATGTTTAATAGGCGGGTTGAGTAACTCGCCAAAACTTGAATTTTATTTATTTTGTTAAAGTGGACCAGGTTTAACATGCCAACACACTTTAGTCTAATTTTCAAATTTAGTATTTCGTTTTTTTAAAAGATATATAGCTAAAATAATAATCTATTTTTTTAGCAATGTGCTATCAATACTATTAAGACGGCTTTCATCCTACCTGACCCGCTTCATTTTGCTTATAAAAACATCAAGGTTTAGACTTTGTTTAATTGTGTTCATCCATGCTTCGACAAAGATCAAGATATGTGCTTTGTAATGCTCGATCTGTATTTAGTATAGATGGCAAAATGGATGGATGGGTGTGTGGGTTGGGTATGGGTCAAATCAGGTTGGGTTAAACAAATCATTAATTTGAACAAGTTGTTACAGGTTGGATTGACCCACAAACATCTTGTCATTTTTAAAATATTTCTACATATATTATATGCTGTATACATGATTTTCAACTTGTTTGACATGTTCCACCTATTATTTACTTCACCCTGTGGAGATCAAACACAACCCAAATCAAACTATGTACATTAACACCTCAAATGGCCACATCAATCATTTATTTCATCTGTTCTGACCTCATTCCATTTGTATTTAATCCAGTTTCTTCATGATGACAACAAGTGCTACTTGGAGCTGACCTCTACACATTCGACATCCAAAAAGATTGGCCCGCCTGGACTGGTTTTCAAGAATCATTGATGTTTTTTCGCGACTCACTTACACTTAGAATCATCCAGAAATATTTTTTTCATAATCGTGGTAAAATTTTATACCCGGTCGGGTGGCAGTGGCAAGAAGTCTGTTACTTGGTGGTGTATCATAACAATACATACATTAGGTGCAATGTGCAAACCTTATTTTCGTGACTTTGCAGGCCATGTGGCCTTTTATAACTGACTAGCGGTAAGACCCGTGTGCAAACGCGGGTCGTTTCTTAGAAAACCATGCATAACATATATTGACAGAACATATAGATATGTGTATAGATATTGTACCAAAACGTGTTATTTATTATAGCTAAAAGATAACTATAAGTAAATAGAAAAGATATTTAACAAAGTTAATAAAAGATGTCTAACAAACTTAAAGTTTAGATTGTGCAAACACGGGTCGTTTCTTAGAAAACCATGCATAACAAATATAAACGATGATTATAGTTATATTTATATAGACTTATAAATAAAATAAATAAATAAGTCAGTCAGTAAATACTTAAAGTTTAGAGTATAAAAACTTAAAGTTTAGATTGTGCTGAGTCTTGTTTTTCTTCCGTAAATGTCTGAAAAACCATTTTGATGATGTAATCTTCTTGAGCCTTGTCTTCTTTTGTTAATTCATCCATCTGCTTTTCTTTCCTTCTTTGATAAAGGATGCTAGCATGTGGAGCAGTGGGTCTCCTGATTAGCAATTTTTGTTGTTTGATTGGAACCACTGCTTTCGGATAATCAGGCTTTTTAGGAGCAGTGGGATCTCTCTTCCTTAACTCTTCCAACTTTTTGTATGTAGCAAACACCTTTTCTTCTATCCACCTTGTAACCTGGTTCCTTGACCCATAATCAGCAGTTATCAGCTCTTCTTTCATTATTTTGAGTTTCAAGGTCCTTTCTGGTACATTTTTCTTGTAATTGGCCCAAACCGGAGGAGTTTGCTTTACCTTGTCTTGAATCATCTTTTGAATTCTGGCTGTCTCCTCTTGCAGTTCACTGATGGTCCATTCTTTATATTGATACTTTTCTGCCCTGTACTTCTTGTATGCCATTATGTATTCAAGATAGTCATTTCTCATGCTTTCATCATCTTTTTCTGATAATTTCTGACAAAGGACTTTTGAGAATTGCTCTAAAGTTCTAACTTTGGTGAGCAGGTATTGATAATTTCTTTGAATCTCTTTGTCAGACTTTCCCTCTGTATCTCTTTTAGATATATCCTCTGCTTGTTGTGCCTTTATTTTGAGATATTCTTCTATATTTCTTGGCAAATGATAACCTTGAACAGATGGGAGTTTCCTCTTTTCAGGATCATCTTCAGAGTAGAAGGATTTGATTTCCTCCCTGACTGCTGGAAGATCTAGAGGATATTGTACTCCTGCAGGGTCAATGGCAGTATTTTGATTGAAGAGTTGAACTGAAGATAATGGAACAGGGTTTGGAATGGTGACAAGGGACAGTGGTTGTGTAGATGTTAGAGTTGGGGAAGTGTCATCTTCCAGTTCAATGTTTGTTATCTTTCTCCTTTTGTGCTTTGGAGAAGTTGGTGGTGTATTTGTGGGTTGAGTGGCAGTGATTGAAGTAGTTGGTATCTGACTAACAGTTGTTGAAACAACTGGTTTTTCAACCAATGTGGTCACTACAACAGTTGATGTGTCAACTGTTGTTTTCTGCTTTTTGGCAGCTGGTTTTTGTGGTGGTGATATTGTTTTTGGTATGGCAGTGGATTGAGTGTGGGTTGATGTAGTAGTGATAGCAGTTGTTGAGATAACATCTGTTGAAACAACTGAAGTACCAACAACTGTTGATACAACATGAGTTTTAACATGTGTTGGTTTGGAGGTTTGATGAAAGGAACTTTTGGGAATTTGAGGAGTTTGTTTGGTGGTTTTGGTGTGGTTTTGCGTTGGCTTACTTTTCTGGTAGGCTGTCTTCTTTTAGGTTTAGAAGTACCCTGCTCTTCTTTTTCCATCAAAACTTTCTTCTCCTCCTCAAACCTTTTAGACCCTTTCATGTTTGCCTTTAATGCAGCAAATGCATTTTGAGTCTCATCAACCTTTTTGGAACCATCTGGCCTTGGGATTTCTACCACAAGTTTGGACATTCGATCTGGTGGCATGTATAAACCATCTTCTTTTCCCTTCTTCCCTTTAGTTTTCTCCCCCTTTTTGACATCATCAGGATTTTCAACATAGATGATTGAAGGAGGAGCAGTGCCAGTAGTTTAAAGCAGATGAGCTTTAATGGCTTTGATATCTGCTTGAGTATCTTTGTACCTAGCTTCCATGACATTTCTGACCATTTGAAGTTGAACTTCATGCTGTTGATCTGCATTTTATCTTTATTTGTGAAACAGAGGTTGAAACAGATGCCATAGCTCAGCAGCGGATGGAACAGATGTTGCGGATGGTGCAGCAGTGGGTGTAGCCTTTTGAGCTTGTAACAATTGTTGCAGCATAGTTTTGATTTCTGCAACAGATGTGTCAAGTTTATCAACCCTCTCCGTCAATTCTTTGTAGTTTAAACCATCACCCAAGTTAATGGGATCATTTGATTTCCCACCAGTGGTGGTTGTATCAGTGGTTGGCTTAGGAAAAGTTTCCCAAAAATCATCCACTGATGCCCCTTGTTCTCGGTACTGGGAACTTCTTTCTTCAGCAGAGCTTACCATTTTAAGGTCACCAGCGTGTAATGGAAACACACCAGTGGACACTATGGTTCCCAAAGAAGAAATTGCCTTCAAGGGAGTCTCACTAATGAAACTTCTGTCCAGGTGTAAACCAATGGGTTCAACACCTGTAGTAGCTGCTCCACTTGAACTACTGACAGGAATTACTTGTAATTCTTGTAGTGTAGCCTCCTCAACTGTTGGTGGGTCAATAGAGATAGAGACACTAGACTCAGTCACTTGTTGTGGTATATTCTCATTGACAGGTGTTTGAGAAGAACTGATTTTTATCTTAGCTATATCAGATGCATCCAACAGAGGTATCATTGATTGTGGTGTCCCTGTTGATACAACCTGATCCTTTTGAGATGATGCATGAGGAGTTTTAGGCTCAGCTTGAGATCTTTCTTCCATCTGCTGTGAGGAAGTAGCAGCCGTGGTTTCAGGTGACTTTTGTGTTGTCACAGGTGTTACCTCTGGGATCTCGTCTTCCAGAGTCACCTTTTTGGTGGGTTTGGGGGGCTTTTGGACAATTTTCTTTTTGGTCTTTTTGGTGATTTTTGGTGTGGGTTTCACAGATGGGGTTGTGCTTCTGTGATCACAAGGAGCAGTGGGCTCAACAACAGGGGCCTGAGGAGCAGTTGTTGCTGCTAAATTCTGCTTAGGTACCTCTATTTGGGTTTTTGAAGGTTTTGAAAGCCTTGTGAATGTTTCAGAAGTTAGACTGTTTATTTGAATAGGATTTTCTTGGATAAGCACATGTGCATTATCCTTTGAAAATTTCTTTTGAAGATAAAAACTTAAAAACCTTGGAAACAATAAAAATGATTTTTTATTAACATTCTTAACCATATCATTGAAAATTTCCTGAGAGTAGTTAAAATTTTATTCAGCCATGATAGCATAGCCCAGGTATTGAATTTTCAATGGTATTTCATTAAAAGCTGTTGTTTTAGTTGACACACACATCAGGAGGGTATGGAATAAAAACCTCGGAGCAGGGGGAAAACTGCCCTTTTCTAAAGTATCCTTTTTCATTTCTTCTTCATACCCTCTCTCAATGAAATCAGTTTGGTACTCTGTTTTGGGAAAGAGCTTTTACCTGTAAGATCATTGATTTCAAAAACCTCTGAAATGGTTTGAGGTGTGATGACCACTGGAATTCCCCTTATTGATGAAGTAATAGCTAAGGTCTTTTTGTCCTTAGTTTCAAGCTTTGCATTTTTCCAGAACTCTCGTTGGGTATCCACGTAGATGGTTTCATTGCAGGTCAACAAAGTTTTGTACTTTGAAGATGAAAGTGCATCAATCACGGAATGAAAACCTGTGTTTTTACTTGTTTTTGCAAGTGTACACACGTAGTTATGACGAATTTTGAATGGAAGATCCATGATAAATCAAAGGTAGTTAAGAACGAAGGAAGAAGATGAGTGATTTGAGAGAATTTGATGAAAACTGCTTTTGAAATGAATTTTGAATTCGACTCGACAGTCAAAACCCTGTTTGGGGTTTTGACTAGGGTTTTATAGGTAGAAAAAGTGAATGCTGACGTGGCAGCGGTTACAAAAGATCTGACGGCTAAGTACTGTCCACGTGAGAACCTCTGATGAATAATGGATGACAGTTGTTGGGAAACCACTGATGAATTAATATCAGTAGTTTACAGTGCTGAAAATGAAAACAGTAACTGACTATAACTATCAGTGGATAACCTATCATTGAATTAAAACATTGACCTTTAACAACAGTGTGACGCCCCAGGAAAACCAGGAAAACCACGCAACTTAACTAGCTTCCTCAGCGACTACGTGCTAAATTTCAGGACGAAATTTCTTTCAAGTTGGGGATGATGTGACAACTCGGGTTTTCAAGGTCTTTCCTCTGCACGTTAATCGTTTAGTTATTATGTTTACATGATTTGTTTGCCTTGTAACCTTGCACGTCTATTATATATTGACACATTATGTGACTATTGTGTTATGTGTTTAATGTTTTAAACTTGTGATCTGTGTAAGAGATAAAAACCCTAAGTTAATGACATTTGGGTTTCATCTCAACTCGATGAAACCCAGGGGTTTCGCCATACCTTCCACTCGACGAAACCTTGAGGTTTCGCCATGTTTTGGACGAAGAAACCTAGACTTTCACCGGCCCAGGTTTCGCTGAAGCCCATTAAGGGCCTAACACGGTATAACTTACTTATATCACGAGGTAGGGTTACGTCAAAGCCTTGGTGATCAGTTTTCAACCCTAGAGTCCTCCTCTCTGTGCGATGGCAACTGCAAGCCTTCGGAGTCTTTTCTTTCTGATCAATCCATTAGTTTTTCTATCTTGGTTAGTGCTTAACCCTTACAAGATTGTTTGCTTGAAATTGTCATCAACTGTTTAATTGAAATCGTTGTTTGCTGTTGTGAGTAATGCGTATATCATGATTAAATAATGGGACTGATTTTTATGGGTCACTAGATTATCGGTTATGGTCTCGTATGTTGAGGAATTGATCGATTAATGATGAATTAGTTAATAGATAGGGTTCGATGATTCTGTCGCTAATCATTTAGACTAGATCTGATGCTTATGATTGTAATGGTTTATATCCACTGTCCATGTTCAATTTGATGTTGTGTATCATGAATGTTTAAGTTAATGGATAATACTGTTTGTATCAACAATCTGATCACATGTAATCAATGGCTAGGTTTGATGATTGATGATCAACTGTTAGAATGCAATTAGGGTTTCTGTGAATACCTAACTGTTGCCGATGATGAAACCTCCGTGTTGACGAAACCCATGCATGTCGATGAAACTCGGGGTGACAAAACTTGGGAGTTTCGTCGATAGAGAATTATGACGAAACCTGGGGGTTTCGCCAAGGGGTGTCACGACGAAACTTGGGGAGTTACGTCAGTAGGGATAACGACGAAACAAGGGGTTTCGCCAAGAGGGTTAACAGGCACAGTGAGTTAAGTTAACTTTGTTAGTAGATAACTGGGCTAGTAAAGACTATGTTAACTGTTATGTATAGCCTGAACATGAATAACTGCTAAGTGCTATGTGGCGTTTGTTACTTGAACTGCACTTTATGATCATGATTTATACGTGAACTATGTTGATGTCAGCTGATTGTGTATACGTGCATACTAGGCTTTGACTGATTTGATTGGAAATGAGCAATTAATCAAACCGAGCAAACCGAGGTGAGTTCACACACTTTCTAAGGCATGGGATTCCCGGTCGTTGGGAATGGGTTAAAGAATTAAAACGGAACCTGCATATCCTCCTTGGGTAGGATACGTACGGGTATCCTCCTTGGGTAGGATGCCAATATTAATCCTGCGTATTCTCCTTGGGTAGAATACGTACGTTCATCCTCCTTGGGTAGGACAACAACCTTAAACTTACTAGACAAAACTCTATCATTAAGTCCCTCATTTTATATTGACTTAATCGCCGAGGCCGATGGCGAGCGGGTCATTAGTTAATAGCGCTATTAGGTTCGACAAACCTCACACCGTACCGTTCGGACGGGCGTGTACTAATGGATCATGGCAAACTGTCAATGATGATAGACATTGACGTAGGGCACAACTATTGTTCGTCAGTTGTCGATATGGTAACGGTCTAGTAGTTCACATGGGGAATCCCCCACTGATTATGGATATGGTTTGGAAATAAAGGAACTGGTTAACTCGTGGTTTACAAAACAACCTGTGGTTTTCAAAACAAACTGGTACAACTAAATAACCAACTGTGAACTCGCTCAACTTTGTTGTTGACTCGTTATTACATGCCTTGCAGGTCGTTAGATGCTTATGGAGCTTGCACGAGGAGGAGGTCGTTGTGGGATATGGACTGTTATGTTCCGTACTTAACATTTGAACTTTAAACTATGTTTTGGTTATTTAAACATTTCTATGCTTCCGCTGATTGCTTAAACATGTTTGGTTTCTTTTAAACACCAATTATATTGGGATTGGTTTTATTTACTTAATTGCATAGTTCAACATGATTGGTGGCTGGATCCTGGTCAGTCACGCCTCCAAGCGGTGATACTCCGCATGTGGATTTTGGGGGTGTGACAGATTGGTATCAGAGCCATTGGTTATAGTGAACTTGGTTTTAAAAAGGGGAAAAGCTTTTTTGATAAAACCAGACTATAACCTATACAGTGCTCAACGATCCACAACGACGCTTCGCTCCACGTGCAAGGCTCAACATTCTAGGTGATATGGTTTATGTTATATTACCTACTTGTTAGTCACATAGAACATTGTTCATGGTATGCTTTGGTTAACGTAGCAACTATTGCTAGAAACCCATGTGTGCTTACTCTCTTCTGTCACTCCACACTTACGCATTGTCGCGACGCTTTTCTCACCCATGCTCTCTTTATTGTGAAGATCATGAGTGGACGTGTCAACCTAACTCAAGCCTAGCTGACGGCTTTAATCAATGAACAAGTTACTGCAGCACTCGCAGCCGCTCAGGCAGGAGGTATAACCTGCCATAGCAACTTACTCTAGGATCTTTAGATCCTACACTCGTAAACCAACACTTGTGCTTAATCTTGTCTCTTCTTACTCGCACGACAAGTCAACATGCTCAGCCTCCTGTTTGTACTTTCAAAACTTTTATGGACTGCCGACCTACTACTTTCAACGGCACTGAGTGAGCTGTAGGCCTCCTTCACTGGTTTGAGAAGCTCGAGTCAGTCTTTGAGATGTGTGAATGCCCTAAGGCACGTAGGGTGAACTATGCTACTGGTACTCTTGAAGGTGTAGCGCTCACGTGGTGGAACGCTCAGGTGCAGATGCTGGGGTTGGTTGCTGCTAATGCCACCCCATGGAATGATTTCAAGGAATTGATCAAGGGGGAATACTGTAATCGTGATGACATCCACAAGCTGGAGGTAGAGTTCTTCAACTTAAAGATGACGGGGTCGGAAATTGAAGCGTACACGAAAAGATCGAACGAGCTGGCTATCTTGTGTCCTACTATGGTGGATCCTCCTGTTAAACGTATCGAGCTGTACCTTAAAGGTTTAGTGCCAGAGATCCAGAGTCATGTGACTGCAGCGAACCTCGCCACCATCCAACAAGTTATCCGTTTGGCTCATCGACTCACCGTTCAGGCGGTCGAGCAGAACAGGTTGCCCAAGCGTATTGGTACTACCACTTCCACTACCACTTTTGATGCCCCCAGAAACAACAAGCGCAAATGGGATGGAGTCTCAAGCAAGGGTTCAACATCAGCTCAGTCTCAAACTCAGCAGCGAAAGACTGATGACTACCAGAGTCCTGGTCAGCAATCTTCTGGTAGTCAAGGGCAGGGTGGATACAGGGGAAATCACCCCAAGTGCAACCGCAGCAACAAGCATCATAGTGGGCAGTGCAATAAGGGTCATTGTCTGAGGTGTAATAAGTTTGGTCATGAAGCAAAGGATTGCAGGGGCACACGACCGACAAATCAGAATCGTCAACAACAGCCACCACTTCCACAGAATCAGCAGCAGCAATAGCAGGGTAACAGGGGATGCTATCAGTGTGGTGGTGAAGGTCACTTCAAGAGGAACTGCCCCCAGTTGAACCAGAATCAGAACAACAATAATAATCAGGGTAACGGGAATAATAACGGGGGTAACAATGATGGCAACGGTGCCAGGGGACGCGCTTTCGTGCTGGGTCAAGGTGACGCGAGGAACGATCCCAACGTAGTGATGGGTAAGTTTCTTCTAGATGATTTCTTTGTTACTGTTTTATTTGATTCGGGTGCCGATACCAGTTATGTGTCCCTAAAAGTTAGTCATATGCTTAAGCGCACTCCAACACTTTTGAACCCCAAACACACGGTAGAACTAGCAAACGGTAAAAGCCTCGAGGCCACACACATAGTTAAGGGTTGTAATCTCGTCTTTGCTGGTCAGACCTTCTCTATCGACCTTATTCCTATCGTACTTGGTAGTTTCGACGTTGTTATTGGGATGGATTGGCTGTCTCAACAGCAAGCGGAGATTATTTGCAAGGAGAAAATCGTCCGTATTCCTCGTTCTGGAGAAGAACCCCTCGTGATTCATGGCGACAAGAGTGGTGCTGTTGTGGGTATCATCTCTTTCCTTAAGGCCCAGAAGTGTTTGCGAAAGGGCCACACTGCTATTTTAGCCCTCGTTACTGACACCTCAAAGAAAGAGAATAAGATAGAAGATATCCCGATCGTATGTGACTTTCCTGAGGTATTTCTTGACGAATTACCTGGTCTTCCGCCTCATCGCCAAGTTGAATTTCAAATCGAGCTAGCTCCTGGAGCAGCGCCCATAGCTCGAGCACCTTATCATCTAGCTCCATCAGAACTTGAAGAATTGTCCACGCAACTACAAGAACTCTTGGAAAAGGGTTTTATACGTCCAAGCTCTTCGCCTTGGGGAGCTCGTGTGTTATTTGTGAAGAAGAAAGACGGTACCTTCAGAATGTGTATTGATTACCGCGAACTCAACAAGGTGACTGTGAAAAATCGTTACCCTCTACCACGCATTGATGACTTATTTGACCAGTTGCAAGGGTCGAGTTTCTACTCCAAGATTGACCTAAGGTCAGGCTACCATCAACTGAGAGTCCGAGATGAGGATATCTCTAAGACGGCATTCAGGACTCGTTATGGGCATTACGAGTTTCTGGTCATGCCTTTTGGATTAACAAACGCACCTGCGGTCTTCATGAATCTTATGAACAGAGTGTGCAAGCCCTACTTGGATAAGTTTGTCATAGTTTTCATCGACGACATCCTGATCTATTCGAAGAGTCAGGAGGAACACGAGCAACACCTGAGACTTATTTTGGAACTTCTTCGAACAGAGCAGCTGTATGCCAAATTCTCGAAATGTGACTTCTGGCTTCGCGAAGTCCATTTCCTAGGCCACGTAGTAAACAAGGATGGGATTCATGTTGATCCATCCAAAGTAGACTCGATCAAGAACTGGCCTGCACCCCGTACGCCAACAGAAATCCGCCAATTCTTGGGTTTGGCGGGCTATTACAGAAGGTTCATTAAGGATTTCTTCAAGATTGCACAACCTCTTACTTCACTAACTCAGAAAGGTGTCACCTATCGTTGGGGTGATGCACAGGAATCTGCATTTTAGCACTTAAAGGATAGACTTTGTAGCGCACCAATTCTCTCATTGCCTGAAGGCACAGGAGACTATGTAGTTTATTGCGACGCGTCTATCCAAGGACTTGGTTGCGTGTTGATGCAACGTGACAAGGTCATAGCTTATGCATCGCGGCAACTTAAGGTTCACGAGAAGAATTACACTACTCACGATCTGGAGCTGGGAGCATGTAACAACTCTCATCAAAAGTACTATTTAATATATTAATTAGTCAAAAAGGAAAACCTAATTGAGACACCCGAGTGATTCTGAACAAACCCTGAAATTTTCATAATTTTCAGAATCAGGATTAGGGCCTCTAAAACTAAGGGGGGTAAACCCTAGTGGATAATTATCCACTTAAATTCGTTGTCAAGTAACTGAAATGTTAAAGTGGCAACGCAGCAAGGCTAGTCCCAGTCGTGGCTAGTCTATAGGCCTATTTTTCAAGCCCTACGATGCGTATGGTATGTTTGGCTACGATGCGCAGCCAGTTTAAACTACCATACGATGCGCAGGGGATGTTTGGCCTACGATGCGCAGGGCTTCCCAAATTTCACCTATAAATAGCAGACATTGGCATTCGTAATCTGAACACTTTACGACGAAATAATTCTCACAAATACACTGTATTACGAACTGATATTCCAAAATTCAACCCCCGGGTATCGAAATTCTGCTACAAAACAGGGTATTAGCACAATCACTGCTACGATTCATTTATCCGACGATCAATATATCCAATGAATGTTTAAGTGCCGCCCACATTAGGGTTATACTTTGTCGTTCGTCGTTAATTCGATGGATGAGTTGAAGTATCGTACTTTGTCGTTCGTCGTTAATTCGATGGATGAGTTGAAGTACCGCACTTTGTCATTCATTGTGAGAATTTGATCTCGTGAGTTATCGTAATTGCTGGATTGATTACTAACCCCGTTTTGTGTGCATTGTATTTAAATTAGGTTAACAAGGCTAAATCATAGACTAGACTCTATCCATATTAAATCAGCAATGTGAGTCATTCTCTTTTTATCAAATTGCTTTATAAATTCTTAAATGTTTTCAAAGTTATAATTACGGGGATTAAGTCTTTGTAATCACCAAGTTACAGCCGGTATGTGGGGTTTTGTATACATTACTTGATAATCGTCACCATTGGGGCAGCCAATGGGGGATATGACCATAGTCACAGATTCGGTCGAGTGACAAATACCGTGGGTAGTTGGTATGATAATAGAAACATTGTAATCGCTCTTAATACTGTAAATTATAACAAATGTGTCATTTTAGTAAAAAGAATGATTCACTCAGTATTTCCCGCTGACAAAACCTTTTTCAAACATGTTTCAGGTGATCTGTTGTAATTCAGGAAAAGTGCTGAGGAGCATATCAAGCTTAAGATAGTGGCTCATTATAAAAATAAAGAAATAAGTTTTGTAACATAAAGATTTTATAGTAAAATCATACTATTGTAAATTATCGGGGTTTTATCCCGAAATGTGAAATAAAAATAAATCGGGAAAATTTTAGCTTTAAACGATCCTGTTTCCGCTGTTAAACTCAATTAAATAAATACCGCAGGATTTCTGTCCCACGGATCCTGAAACGGGTCAAACCGGGTCGGGGGCCGTGACAGAAATAAGGTGGTATCAGAGCCACTGAGTTAAGCTAATTAAGTATTTAAAAATACTTAATTTTTCCTGATTACTATTGTGTGATTATGTGTGTTATTAACTGAATATTTGTTAGTTACAGTATGGGTAAGAAAAAGCTGTCAAGCATCTATCTTAAATTAGATAGATCATCCAACGAGAAGGGAAGTTCATCCCGAACCAAATCCTCGAATCAGGCTGAAATTCCTGAAGAAGGAATATTTGTGCGAAAGGCACATTACGAGGAAACACTTTCTCCTGAAAGGAGGGAGATGATTCTTAAGAAAAGTAAAGAGAAAATCCGAGAAAAGAGGATTAAACGAGAAACTCAGAAATTAATTGATAAATCACCTTGGGAAGATAAGCTAGATGAGAAATGGGCAAATTTATATATGCTAGCCACAGTAGCAGAAAATATAAATCTTTAAAGATTAGCACCCTACTCTCACAATCTAGAAACTCTGTGTGATAAATAAAATTTGAAACCTAAGGATGTTTGTCAGTTATCTTTGTAATCAACTAGTACACATTATGTAATAAATTACAAAGTTATTTGTAAATTTTAACTTAGTATTTTATACATTTTGCATATATGCTACATCAGCATGAGTGAGATCTCTGAAGCTTTTCAGAACCTTAATCTTTACCCAGTGAATATCGAAGCTTCCAAAGAATATACTAGCTACTTTCCCGATATAGAACAACCGGTAGAATTCAAGGTTCCACCTGTAAACAAGCAAAAACGAAAGAAAAAGAAGAATTACGTGTGGGGAAGTCGCATACGTAAGAAAAAGCCAGCCACAAAACTTCCCAAAATAAACAATCCTTTGAAAAAGGGAAAAGAAATTATAACCGGAGAGAATTTTAAACAACCGGAAATTGAAACCAGGAAAAGTCCTAGACTACAGGAGATGAAAACTAAAGACAAGGAAGAGGTTAAGGAGATAGGAATACAGATAGAGTCTGAAGCCAAAGAAGATTCTAGGCAGATGGAAAGGCAGTTTGAGGAATACTCTAAAGACATAGTAATGGAAGTTGGGCAAGGGTCTAGACCAACTCAGAGAGAAATCGGAGAGAGCTCCAATCAAAACCAGGGAAGGACCTTTCAAGAAGAGATAGATTACCTATTGGCAAGCTGTGAAACCATTCAGCCTGTCAATAATAATAATAATAATAATAATAATAATAATAATAATAATAATAATAATAATAATAATAATAATAATAATATTTATAATTATCCTCTGGAAAACCAAATCCCTATGAATTGGGAACCAGCAATTCCAGATCCCATAGTCCACTCCCAACCCATAGGAATGGACGAATGGTGGACGAACGATTGGCAATTTCAAAATATTGTCAACGATCCATACTCTTTTCTTCCACAATTCGATCCAGAACCATTACCTAATCCACCCATGAGCAATGAAAACATGGCTGAACTTCGCCATTTTGGCGAAGAGTTGTTTGATGCTGGAACTAGAATCAGGGAAATAGGGGGACAGATTGCTTGGAAGTACGACGAGAGGGAAATGCGTTTTTAAAAAAAATAGCAAGTGACGAGAGATAGTACGGTGATAAAATGGTAGTTGTATAATAGTACTAGTAAGTTAGTCTGTAAATAACCAATAAAACTCTGTAAAATATTGGTGTGTAACGATGCATATTATGATAGATATATAAATGAAATCGAGAAATCGATTGTTTTGACTATATCTGTATTATATAATTTCTGATTGTTTGTATATAATTATTATTTATCAGTACTAATAAAAATTTATATATATACATTATCAGATGGCAAACAGTGGTAATGAACCTATAAATGAAGTTAATCAGTCTGAGCAACATCCAGGAGATCAATATATGACTCGGCAAGATATTGAAAACATTGTTGCTCAAGGGATAGCCAATGCTATTCCAGCATTTGTCGCTGCTATAAAGAATCCGATCGAACCGCAACAAATTGTCCCTAGTAAACAAATTACTGAAGATAACTTCAGTAATAGTGTAAATGGAGGCAATAATCATGTTAATCATAATAAGGAACCACATCAAGCTCCATTACCCAAGAAAATGAAAACTGCAACGCCTGGTTGCACTTTCAAAGAATTCCTTGCTTGTAAACCCACTGAATTTGCAGGCAATGAAGGAGCAACTGCATCACTGCGTTGGTTAGAGAAAACCGAAGCAGTTATTGCAATAAGTAAATGTGGTAAAGATGATCAGGTCATGTATTCATCCAATCTGTTCAAAGAAGGAGCACTCGAGTGGTGGAATACTGTGTTACAATCAAAAGGAAGAGTAATAGCTTATGCTATGACTTGGGAAGAATTTAAGGGTTTGGTGGAAAGAAAATTCTGTCCCGAGTATGAAAAGGAACAGATGGCGAATAAGTTTCTAAATCATCGGATGATGAGTGTGGATTGTCGCGGTTATACCTCGACATTCTTTGAATATGCAAGAGTGGTACCAACACTGGCTTCGCCAGAACCGGTACTTATTTCTCGCTATATTTGGGGGCTAATTAGCGAAATCCGCAATATTGTTAAAGCTGCGAGACCTCGCACTATTGATGATGCGGTAGAATTAGCTAACACTCTAACCGATGAATTGGTACGCACAAGAGATGAAGATAGGAAGAAGGCACTAGCTCAGAAAATTACCCAAGGATTTCGTGTGGGTAATAATAACAGCTTCAAGAGAAAAGGAACAGGGCAATCTCCAGCTCCGTCATTCTGCAGGAAATGCAAAAAGAAGCATTATGGGAGATGCGATATCACTTGCAATTTTTGCAAAGCTGTAGGACATCGTGAAGAAAACTGCAAAAAGAAAACAGTAATTTGTTTTAATTGTGGAGAAGCGGGGCATTATAAAACAGAATGTCCTAAATTGGTCAAACCAGTAGATAACAAACCCAAGACGACCGAAGGAACCACAAAGAAAAATGTCAGGGCATTTCAGCTGACCACTCAAGAAGCAGAACTCATTCCAGATGTGATAGCGGGTACGTTCTTAGTTCACAACGTGTACGTAAAAGTATTATTTGACTCTGGTGCAAACCAAAGTTTTATAAATACTTCATTCTGTCAAGCTCTTAGTTTACCTTTAACCAATATTAGGCAGATTTTTACAGTTGAAACTGCAGACGGAAATTCAGTTAAAATAGATAAAGTTTTGCAAGAAGGAAACATAGAACTTTTAGGACATAAATTCTCTGCAAGACTATTGCCGATGAGTTTAGCTGAATTTGATGTTGTATTAGGAATGGATTGGTTAGTAACCAACCATGCTAGAATCCTTTGTGATCAGAATTCCATCGAAATTCAATCACCCACCGGAAAATTTATTAGGATTACAGGAGATAAACCACGTAAGCCCATGAAGTTCATATCAGTAATGAAAGTTGCTAATTATGAACGGAAACAAGGAATAGTGTATATGATTTCAGTAATCATTAGCACTAAGGGAAAAGATCTTAAGGAAATACCAGTAGTCTCAGCATATCCTGATGTATTTCCAGAAGATTTACCAGGATTACCTCCAGACAGGGAAGTAGAATTCAGAATTCATTTAATTCCAGGAACTACACCGATAGCCAAGGCACCTTATCGGTTAGCACCTACAGAAATGTTAGAACTAAAGAAGCAATTAGATGAATTACTAAGTAAAGGATTCATACAACCTAGCTCATCCCCTTGGGGAGCGCCAGTGTTGTTTGTAAAGAAAAAGGATGGTTCAATGAGAATGTGTATCGATTATAGAGAATTGAATAAGGTTACAATTAAGAATCGATATCCATTACCTAGGATTGATGATCTTTTTGATCAACTTCAGGGGGCTAGATATTTTTCTAAGATAGATTTACGCTCCGGATATCATCAATTGAAGGTACAAGAAGAAGACATACCTAAGACTGCTTTCAGAACTAGGTATGGTCATTACGAGTTTACAGTCATGCCCTTCGGGTTAACGAATGCACCTGCAGCATTCATGGACATGATGAATAGGATCTGTAAACCGTATTTGGATAAATTTGTAATTGTTTTTATAGACGATATACTTATTTATTCCAAAAGTCAGACAGAGCATTGTGAACATCTTCATGCACTCTTAACTTTGTTAAGAAAAGAAAAGTTGTACGCCAAATTCTCAAAATGCGAATTTTGGCTAAAGGAAGTGCAATTTTTAGGACACATGGTGAATCATGAAGGTATTCATGTAGATCCTGCCAAGATAGAGGCAATTACCAAGTGGAAGGTTCCACAAACAGCAATGGAAATAAGAAGTTTTATAGGTTTAGCTGGGTATTATAGACGGTTTATTAAGGATTTTTCCAAGATAGCCGTACCATTAACTAAGTTAACCTGTAAAACCACTAAGTTTGAATGGGGACCTAAACAAGAAGAAGCTTTTAGAATTTTGAAACAGAAACTAACCCATGCACCAATCTTAGCCTTACCAGAAGGAACTGAAGATTTTGAAGTATACTGTGATGCTTCAAAATTAGGATTTGGATGTGTGCTTATGCAACGCAAGAAGGTAATTGCGTATGCCTCAAGGCAATTGAAAAAGCACGAAGAGAATTATACGACTCATGATTTAGAATTAGGAGCCGTAATTTTTGCCCTTAAGATTTGGAGACATTATCTGTACGGAAGTAAGTTTACTATCTATACAGATCATAAGAGTTTAAGATATATATTTGGGCAAAAAGAGTTAAACATGAGGCAAAGGAGATGGATGGAAATCTTAAGTGACTACGACTGTGATATTCAGTATCACGAAGGAAAGGCGAATGTAGTTGCAGATGCCTTAAGTCGTAAGTATTATGAGAAACAACGACGGGTTCGTGCTCTCAGATTAAATCTACAAATAGATTTAATGGAACAATTGAAGAATGTTCAAACTACAGCAATCAAGGATGATGCTGAAGGAATGAAGGGACGAATCAAGGAATTAGAACAAGGAGTTGATGGAATTTGGAGATTCCACAAAAGTAGAAGTTGGGTACCTAAGCAGGGAAACTTAAGACCTAAGATTTTAGAAGAAGCTCATAAATCTAGATACACTATGCACCCAGGAAACAATAAGATGTACCAAGATTTAAAGAAGAACTTCTGGTGGATAGGAATGAAAAAGGACATAGCCAGCTATGTTTCTAAATGTCTTACTTGTTCACAAGTTAAGGCAGAACATCAGAAACCTTCAGGTCTACTACAACAGTTAGAGATGCCAGTGTGGAAATGGGAACTTATAACAATGGATTTTGTTACTAAGTTACCCAAAACCAGAAAAGGTAATAATGCGATTTGGGTTATTGTGGATCGATTAACCAAATCAGCTCACTTTCTACCTATGAAAGAAACCTTTAGCATGGAAAGACTGGCTAAATTGTATGTAGATGAAGTTGTATCCTTACATGGAGTTCCACTCTCCATTGTTTCGGATAGAGATAGTCGTTTTACTTCCCATTTCTGGAAAAGTTTCCAGCAAGCTATGGGAACTCGACTAAATTTGAGCACTGCATATCATCCACAAACAGACGGGCAAAGTGAAAGGACAATCCAAACTCTTGAAGACATGCTCCGAGCATGTGTAATAGACTTTGGTGGAAGTTGGGATGATCACTTACCATTAATTGAATTCTCCTATAACAATAGTTATCATTCAAGTATTGAAACTGCTCCATTCGAGGCACTATATGGAAGAAAGTGCAGAACTCCCGTTTGTTGGGCAGAAATAGGAGAAAGTCAATTATCAGGTCCTGAAATTGTGCAAGAAACGACTGATAAGATTACTCAAATCAAAGAAAGACTGAAGACAGCCAGAGATCGCCAGAAAAGTTATGCAGACAATAGAAGCAAGCCATTAGAATTTCAAGTTGGAGACCGAGTACTGTTAAAAGTTTCTCCTTGGAAAGGAGTTGTCAGATTTGGAAAGAAAGGAAAGCTAAGTCCAAGGTACGTAGGACCATTTTCAGTGATCCAACGTATAGGACCAGTAGCTTATCGTTTACAATTACCAGAAGAATTATCTGGAGTACATAATGTATTTCATGTATCCAATCTCAAGAAATGCTTATCAGATGAATCACTGGTAGTACCTCTTCAAGATATAGAAGTAAACGAAAAACTGAAATTTGTGGAGAAACCTCTTCAGATAGAAGACAGAAAAGTGAAGTTTCTCAAGCACAAACGACTAGTTCTAGTTAAAGTCAGATGGGATTCAAAAAGAGGAGCTGAATACACTTGGGAACTGGAATCAGAAATGAAGCGAAAGTATCCTCATTTATTCCAGTAAATCTCGAGGACGAGATTTTTCTTAAGGTGGGGAGAATGTAACAACTCTCATCAAAAGTACTATTTAATATATTAATTAGTCAAAAAGGAAAACCTAATTGAGACACCCGAGTGATTCTGAACAAACCCTTAAATTTTCATAATTTTCAGAATCAGGATTAGGGCCTCTAAAACTAAGGGGGGTAAACCCTAGTGGATAATTATCCACTTAAATTCGTTGTCAAGTAACTGAAATGTTAAAGTGGCAACGCAGCAAGGCTAGTCCCAGTCGTGGCTAGTCTATAGGCCTATTTTTCAAGCCCTACGATGCGTATGGTATGTTTGGCTACGATGCGCAGCCAGTTTAAACTACCATACGATGCGCAGGGGATGTTTGGCCTACGATGCGCAGGGCTTCCCAAATTTCACCTATAAATAGCAGACATTGGCATTCGTAATCTGAACACTTTACGACGAAATAATTCTCACAAATACACTGTATTACGAACTGATATTCCAAAATTCAACCCCCGGGTATCGAAATTGTTGGGATTGAACCCTAACAAAGGAACAGATAATGTAAAGCCAAAACCAGGTCACAACAGAGGATTCACAATAAACAGTAGTTTATACTTTGCTCTCCCCTTGATAGTGAGTTATAACATCTGATGGTCTATAACTGCTGCTCATAATCAACTGCTGTGCCCTTTCAACTGCTGATATGATCCTAAAGACTGCTGAAGACAAACTCTGTTGCTCTATCTACTGCTGTCTCTTAAGTGCTGCTGAAGACACAAACACTGCTCATTCAAGGACTGATCACCTTTGAAGAAAGCACTGATGTTGTTGTTAAGCATCAGTGCTTAGGCTACAACAGTGGAACGTGAAGCAGTTGTTTTCCTCATGTTTTTGTATTATTATTACAATCAGTTGTTAGACATCAGTAGTTTGTGTAAGGACAGTAGATATAGTTTGTTAGGCTGTTAGACGTCGCTTTCATGGTGACGTCAGCTGAGATTCCTCAGTGGTTTGGTTTGCCTATAAATGTAACAGTACCCTGTACTGTTACATTTGATTGACTGAGCGGGTTCATCTCCTCATGTCTAATCCTTTCATCTTGTGTGCAACCAACCTTTGGGGCATCAGGCTGAGGGGGAGCTTAGTATGTAAGCATATCTGTAATCGTTTGCTTTGATTTGTAAATCATTCGACTCTATGAGAAGCAATCGTTTTTCATACTATGTTTTCCTTTGATTGTGTTTACAAAGTTTGTTTCCATTTCCGCTGCACTTAAACTGTTCATTTCTATTTGATTTGTTCAAATTATACAAACAAACACAATCATGAGTGCCTCTGATCCTAACAATTGGTATCAGAGCTTGGACAGTCAATTTCGATTTAACAGTCAAATTGACATAACAGTTCAGCTCAAAATTCATTGATACTAAGGTTGGTTGTATTTTGTTGAAAAACAGAGTATCGAGTAAATCATGTTCAATATGGTTATTCAAAAACTCTGTAAATCAACCAAGATGTCATATGACACACAAATTTCATACATCAAGTGACTTCATGCATAATACACTCATGGTTTCTAGATCTGAAAGTATATCTGTCAAATTATGAGAATGTTTCTTATTTTCTAAATTGATTTCAACTGTCGTTATGAAAAGTGTGATGTCACCCTTTTAAATGCTAAAGTAAGTACCTCAGATTAGCAAAACTCATGTTCAGAAAAACATCTATGTTTTGCTAACATAAAAAGGGGGAAATTAAAACTTTAGTTATCCAGATCTTATGTGTTGAAAACAGGTTGAGTTACTCAAAAGAACAAAATCAACTATGTTAAAATACATTAAGAATATTCACAAAAACTCCGAAGTGTGTTCATCTCAAAACTTCTGAAGTCAGAAGAAAAGAGTATAAACATAAAACACTGAAGAGTCAAAGTGTAGGGTAATAATGGTCGTTAAGCAACTATGTGCATTCATCTGTTCAGAAAAGGTTTTTTTTTATTCCAGTGAATGAATTACAAAGAGAATCATGTTTACAATCAACTGACAAAGAAAATGGTACCATACAGTGGTCAAAATATGTTCAAAGTTTTCCTACCACTATTGTCAAAACCACTGACCATTTTCAAAAACTTGAGAATGATATATTATGTGTTTTATTGAATTTACACCAAATCCTTTTGATGCTGTTCTCAGAAAATCCTTTAATCATTTTTTTTCTCAAAGGATTTTCTTGAATAATCAGGATATATTGTTCATTTTTTTTGGAATAATATATTTGGAACTTTTGCTTGTTTTTGTTGGCAATAGTCTCAGCTCCTGTCAGGATGTAATACCCTATTTTTGGTGGTATCTGTGTCCTCTTAAATGGGTCAAAAGGAAATGGTGCATATGTCATGATCATGTCTTACTCAGGTCTGTTCCTAAATTTTCATCAAAATTGATTGCAAACTGTGCTTAAAATACTAAGGTACTCATGTTTTAATTAAATATTAAACTAAAATGAGCTGCCTCAGTAAAAATCTTCATCATCTGGGGTGTCAAACCACTGTCTTTCAAAATTGACATGTGGCAAAAACCTTAAATGAAAATCTTCAAAAACTGTTGCTGAAACACCTGTCCTTCAAAGATTTGTACCATTTACCCTAACAACTGCTTTGTTTCAACGTCTGATCTCTAAAACACTGTCCACTGCTGAAAGTTAACCACTGGTTCCTCATTTTCTTAAAAAGCACTGATGATCAAAATCAGTGTCTTATCCACTGATATGCTATCAACTGATAGTAAAAATCATCCACTGCCCATAATTTTTACCGTTGTAACCACTGATGCTTGATACATCAGTGGCTCCTAAAACAATTGTTCTCCATAATTCATCTATCTTATCAGTAGTTGACACGTGGTCAGTTTTTAGCCCTCAGATCGAAATAACCGCTGCCACATCAGCAATCATTTTTTTCCTAAATAAAACCCTGCCCTAAACCCCAAACAGGGTTTTACACTGTCGAATTGAATTCCAAAAATTCTCTTCACATAGCAGTTTCCAACCTTTCTTCTCAAAACCTCCAAAATCATTCTCCGATTCTTCTTCATCAAAATGACGAAGTCAAAAGGAAAATCAAAATCAAAACCCACATCACCACCACCTTCAACTGAAGCCGTTCAAACGGCCGAAGAAACCATCGAAATACCATTCAAACAATCTCACAACTATCTGGGTTTACTCACAAAACCTACTGATAATCACACCTTTGACACCATCATTGATGCAATAACTGGATCAAAGTACAAAACTTTGTTGACAGTGAATGCTCCCATATATCTGTAAACCCAGAGAGAGTTTTGGAAAAAGGCGACGCTTGAAAAACAAGACGGAAAAGTCATAGCCGTAAACTCCTCGATAAAGGATAAAGCAGTTCAAATAACCCCACAGTTGATCTCCGAAGTCTTTAATCTCAATGATCAGAAAGGTAAACTCTCTTTTGAGAAAGCTGAGATGAAAACTGATTTCATAAAAAGGGGATATGCAGAAGAATCAAAGGTAGATACCCTACAAAAGGGTTATTTTCCATCTGCACCCAGATTTTTATTTCACACACTTCTGATGTGTGCTTCAAATAAAACAACATCTTTCAACGAAATACCATTAAAAATTCAATGCCTGGGTTATGCTATTTTGAATAATAAGGACTACAACTACTCCCAGGAGATTTTCAATGACATGGTGAAAAACGTTGAAAGTAAAGCATTTTTACTTTTTCCAAGATTCTTGAGCTACTATTTTGAACAAAAATTTGAAAAGAAAAATTTAAATTTGCTAAAACAGGGTGTCCATTGTCAAATAAAAAGTTTAACAAAAGAAACATTTTCAAGGATGATGGCACCAATAAAAACAAAAGCAGAGGTACCTGAGCAGATTTTAGCGGTTACAAAAACTGCTCCTCAGGTATCGGCTGTTGAGCCCACTGCTCCAGCTGATCATAGCAGCACTCCCACTGCTTTGAAACCCACACCTGCCACCACTAAAAAGACCAAAAAGAAAACATCCAGAAAACCCACCAAACCCAAAACAAAGGCAACTCTGGAAGATGAGATCCCAGAGGAAATGCCTGTGACAACACAAAAGTCACCACAAACCACTGCTGCTACTTCCTCACAGCAGTTGGAAGAAAGATCTCAACCCATGCCTAAAACTCCTCCTGCATCCTCACAAAAGGATCAGGTTGTAAGCACAGGGACACCACAATATGAAGCTCTGAATCCACTTGGATCCATCTTCCTCAGTCCTGATCCCAAGGACATGTCTCTTTCAACTCCCATCCCCTCACCAATAATAATGCCACAACCCATGCTATCTCTGTTGCATGCAGCTGCTATTGCACAGACACAAACCAGTTCCTCTCTATCACCTATCACTGAGAGTATACATCCACAGGTGACTGGGTCTGATGCTTATACTTCTGCTATCCCAGCAACAGTTGAGGAGGTTACACTGCAAGAGTTACAAGTAACTCTTGTCAGTAGTTCAAGTGGAGCAGCAACTACAAATGTTGGATCAACAGGTCTACATTTGGACAGTTGTTTCATCAGTCAGACTCCCTTGAAGGCAATCTCTTCCATAGCACCTCTGAAAATCACTAGTGAGGCTAATTTGTCCACTAGTAACATTAAAGATTTATCAAGTGCTGAAGAGAGAAGTCCCCAGTACCAAGAACAAGGGGCATCAATGAGTGACTTTTGGGACTCAGTTCCTAAGTCTAACATTGATATAACCACTGCTGGTGGGGATTCAGATGATCCTACTAAAGTAGGTGATGATTCAAAATATCAGGAATTGACGGACAGGGTTGACAAACTGGAAACCTCAGTTGCTGAAATAAAGGAGATGGTGCAAGAGATTTTGAAAGCTCAAAAAGCACAATCCACTGCTGCCCCACCAAAATCTGCTGTTCCTGCTCAAGCACCTGCACAACAGGCATTTGCTGCAAATGAGCTATGGAATATTTTTCAACCCATGCTTGAAGCACAGCAACTTATGGCTGACAAAAAGCATGCCATTCAAGTACAAATGCTGACCAACATGGTTGAATCAAGGTTCAAGGATACTCAAGCAGATATCAAGGCTATTAAGGCCAGTATCCAAATTGCCACTGGCAAGGCTCCTTCAACTTTACTATTTTTTGATGACCCCCTTGCAGATAATGCCAAAAAGGGGGAGATATTGAAGCAAATGAAGAAAAAGGGAATTGAACATGGCATTCATATTGAACCTGAAAAAGAAAAACAGGTCTCAAAACCTGTTAGCCAAACAGCTGATACAGCAGCAGTTACAAAAACTGCTGCAGCAGCAGTTACAAAAACTGCTGTCAGTAGCCAAACAGCTGCCATATCATCAACACTCACACCCCCAACACACACCACTTTACCACACACCACTACAACTACTGCTCCACCATCATCATCTACAATCATACCATCACCACTGCCTCCTGTCATAAAACAGAAGACAACAGATGTTACAACATCTGTTGTAATGACAACAGCGGTTAAAGCACAAGTTGTCTCAACCACTGTCAGTCAACCACAATCCACTGCCATACAATCTACAACCACTGATCCACCCAAAACATCATCTGCTTCTTCTTCATTAAAAAGGAGAAGAAATCTCATATCAGATGATGATTCACCACCTTCACCACCAACATCACCTCGTCCATCCCCTGCTCAAAAGCAGAAGACAACTGCTGACATATCAGCAGTTGTAATGACAACAGATGTTGAGACACCAGGTGTTTCAACAGCTGTTAGTCAGTCATCCACCACTGCTCTTACTTCTTCTACTTCGCAGCCTAGGCTGTTCAACAGAATAAGAAAGCCAATCACTGCCGATGAGGGTTTACATGATCCTAATGCTGCAAAATATCCACTGGAACTTGAAGCCATCAAAAATGAGATGAGACAATTCTATACAAAAGAGGATCCTTCAAAAAGAAGATTCTCCTCACTCATAGGCTACATGCCACCAGAGGATATGGATGATTACTTCAAACTCAAGGCAAGGCAGGCTAAAGCAAGAGCTAAATTTGAAAGTGAACGTGAAAGTCTAAGCGAAGAAGCCACTGCTAAAAGACAGGATTTCTTCCTTGAAAAGGTAAAGCTGATGGAAGAATTTGCACAGGAATTAATCAAAGAAAAGGCTGAACAACGCAAAGAGCTTAGAAAACAATATCTTGCCTATATTATGAAAGAAAAATTCTATCTTGCTGAAGAAAAACAGTTTGAAGAATGGCCAATAATCGCTCTAAAGCATGAGGCTGAGAGGATTGACAGAATCAAGAATGATTCTACAAAGAAGAAAAATCCTCCAAACTGGAACAAATTCAAAAAGCTCATTGCTGACTTCACGGCTGAGTATAAAAGAAAGAAAGAGGAGCTGGTGGATGCAAAAATAGACTCTGCTGAATCCATATCAAAGTGGTCAAGACAGCAGACTGATGAAGCCTACAAAAGGCTGAAGAAAAGAAAGACAACTGTTTCAGGCACTTCTAAAAAGAAAGAACAAATGATGAAGCTTGAACAGAAGATGGGAAACCTCGACACACTGTTCCGGTCTACTTTTGCAACAAATCAAGATAAAGGAGAACAGTTGACTGAAGAAGAGGTAAAAGAAAAGGAAGCAGAGTACTTCAAAGATACCATCACAAAAATGGGTCTAAAAGAAGAAACATCAACAAAGCTTCAAAGCCTTTTTAAGGCGTTAAACAAACCTGCGACTCCAAACACTGCTGAAGACAAGACAGAAGCTGAACGACAAGAACTTATTGAACAAGAAACTTCAGAAGATATAGCTGCAGCTGACAAAGTCTTTGAAGAAGCTTTCAAAAGAATGTCTGAAAGTCTGCAGTTGTTTTCAAGGCCATTATCTCTCAACTCATCTTCAAATAAGTCTCTCCCAAGAAACCCACTTGGCTTAAAAATACTAAAGTGGATGTCTGATCAAAAGACTCACGTATTGACCTTGGTCAGAGCCAATGGCGATGTGAAGCATATATCAAGGAAAGAAGCACTAGGCCTTAGTGTTCAAGATTTGCAGGATCTCCTTGGGCTTTCACTGTGTAGGGATGAGGATGACCAGAGTGCAAAGGAATTTGAAGCTGAATTCAAAGAACAAGCTAAGGCACTCTTGATGAGTAATAAAGGTCCTGAATTGTCACACCCCCAAATCCCACCTGCGGAGTACCGTCCGCTTGGAGGCGTGACCGACCAGGATCCAGCCACCAATTATACTGAGCATTGGATAATAGTAAGGATGATCACCAACCATAATGGTTAGTGAGCACCATAGTTTAAAGTTCAAATGTTTAGGTTTAAATAACAGTTAAGTAAGTAGCGGAAGCATAGATAAAATAGTTTAAACAAAGTTCATAGTTCAAATTATTTAGAACCCAACATGCGGGTTTAGGCGACCACTACACTTCCCAAGCTGCAAGCTCCTGAGTCACTGGTTACCTGCAAAGCATGCAGTAAGGGGTCAACAATAATGCTGAGTGAGTTCACTAGTTGTCCAGTTTTAATTACCAAAAACTTGTTTCACCAGTTAATTTATCCGTTTATACATGCCATGGGGAGCTACCCCAAAAGTTAGCAACTAAACTGTTTTTCCAATACCGAACACTAGGTGACCGTTGCGTATCCGCAAGAAAGTGCCCCGATGTCAATGTTCTATCATCATTGACGGATGCCTGAGTACATTAGTTCACGACCGATCCCATACCTTGGCACGGTGTGAGGTTGGTAAGACCTAAATAGCGCTATCAACTAATAACCCGTTCGCCTGGCCCCGGCGACTAATCGGTATTATGTAGTAGGGACTTTAAGTGATAGAGTTTCGTTTAGTGCCGTTGGTTGCAATCCGTATAAACAGTAATTAACTAAAAGGTTTCCCAATACAAGGGAAGGTAAAGTAAGTTTGTTCCCAGTAACTAGGGAAGGAATGTGGATGGTATCCCCTTTACAAGGGGATAGGGTTGTTTTAGTCTCGTGTCCCAAACCACCGGGACGCATGCTTTTAAGTTGTGAACTCACCTTGGGTTGCTCGGTAGATTATTTTTACCCGATCAAGTGTGTTGGTCACCACGTCCTAACATGGTTACCAAATATGGGTCAAGTCGGGTACAAGTAGACACATAGCGAACACGTATGGCAATACATATAGCAAACACGTATAACATGCGAATACACAAACAGTTGGGTTATTGGGCCAGTCCTAAACATACAATCAGCAGCAACAACACGTATTCCAGTCAACAGAAAGCCCCAACAGTCAAAGCCCAATAACAACAAAGTAGCCCAGTCGAGACAAGGGTGGTCGCGACTCGCAACCGAGGTTACGACTCGCAACCGAGGTTTCGGTTCATCACGTTTTGGTTACGACTCGCAACCGGATTCGACTCGTGCTGATTGCGACTCGCAACTGGGAGATCTCGACAAGACTTGATGTGGTCTCGAGTAGCAACCAAAGGTTGCGACTCGCAACCGTGATTACGTGCACAAGAAGACCTTCTAGAACCTGCAAACTGTACTAACCAATGATATTGCAATTTCATGAAATCAGTGTACTATACCCACTAAACATGTTTGTTTGTCTAAATTATGTCCAAAACAGATCAAACAAAGCATATTCAAAATATTTAAGTGACCTTCATGCTGTTCATCATGATATTCATACATCATTCAAGCAATATCCAACAACAACTAACAAGAGACTTTAACCGAAAATCCTTATAATCAAACGGACAATCAGATTATTCAACCATCAAGTAGTCACTTTCGTCAATACATGTTCATCAACATACAACCTACAATAACAACCTAAAATCATGCAAGATTCTCTAACCAACCCTTTATACCAACCGGATAACAATCAAGCATTTAACTCGGCTGATTTATACTCTATTTCTTAACAAAAACAACAACAACAACAATAATCAAGCATCATTTAGTAACAAGACAAACAAGCAAAACAACTATAGGGATATTCATGCTAACCGGTTAGAAGTAGTGGTCCAAGAATTCGATAAGCTAAGCTCCGAAAGATGATCTTGAGCTTGAATCCGCGAGCCTTGATGCTATGGTTGGACCCGAGAGAGATGAGATGGTGAGGAAGTGATCTTGGTTGCTAGGATTCTTAGGGTTTTAGTGAGGAAGAAGGAGTGAGTGAGGGAGAGTGTTGTAAAAATGGTTAAGGGAGGGGAGGGTTGGTTTATATAATGTCACGAGTGGGCTTAGGGGTTTCCGGGTTGGGTTCTCGGTCGCAAGGCCCTAACCGGCCCAAATTCACTGTTCACTCGAGACCATTCCGGGTCTCGAGTCGGGTTGAGGTTTCGGCCCTAATATATAACACACACATATATATCTATATACACATATACATAAGTACACATAACATGTAACAACGAATAGTTTCATGAATTTTTCATTTAATAAAACATACGTACACACACGTTACATCGAAAGGTTGTCCGGGAAAATCCGAAGTGTCACATTATCCCCAAGTTTTAAGAACTTTCGTCCCGAAAGTTAAGGCAGCCACTGTCAAGCTAGTGTAAGTGAAAGCGTTTCAACGGGGTGTCACATCATCCCCCCGTTAATTTGGAATTTCGTCCCGAAATTCGGTCGTAGCTTCAGTGCTGGGGGTTTCATTTGGGAACAGTTGGGGATACTTGCGCTTCATCTGGTCTTCCCGCTCCCAGGTAAACTCTGGGCCACGGCGTGAGTTCCAACGAACTCGCACGAGGGGTATCTGGCTACGTTTGAGGGTTTTGATCTCACGATCCGTGATCTCAACCGGTTCCTCAGTAAAGTGTAGCTGTTCGTCAATAGTAAGTTCCTTGTAAGGAATGACGAGTGTTTCATCTGATAGGCACTTCTTCAGATTAGACACGTGGAAGACGTTGTGCACAGCACTCAGTTCTCCAGGCAGATTCAATCTGTAAGCGGCCGTGCCTATCTTTTCGGTAACTTCAAAGGGCCCGACATATCTTGGATTAAGCTTGCCCCGTTTTCCAAAACGGACCACACCCTTCCAGGGTGAGACCTTAAGTAGAGCCCGTTCACCAACCTGGAACTCTTGCGGTTTCCTATCTTTGTCAGCGTAGTACTTTTGACGGTCACGAGCTGCCGCCATGCGTTGCCTAATCTGGGCAATCTTTTCTGTGGTGTCGACTACATGTTCCGGGCCTGTGATTTGGCTGTCACCAACCTCAGCCCAGCAGAGAGGCGATCGACATTTACGGCCATACAACGCCTCAAAGGGTGCTGCCTGAATGCTGGTGTGGTAGCTGTTGTTGTAGGAGAATTCTACCAACGGTAGGTGCTTCTCCCAATTCTTGCCAAAATCGATCACACATGCCCTGAGCATGTCTTCGAGGGTTTGGATGGTGCGTTCAGACTGCCCATCCGTTTGCGGGTGATAAGCGGTGCTCATGTCTAGACGTGAGCCGAAAGATTTGTGCATGGCTTGCCACAATTCAGAAGTAAAACGCGCGTCTCGATCAGAAATAATAGAGGTAGGCACTCCGTGCTTCGAGACCACTTCTTTTAAGTATACCTCTGCTAGGGTAGAGAACTTGTCTGTTTCTTTTATGGCCAAGAAGTGTGCAGACTTAGTTAAGCGATCCACTATTACCCAAATGGTGTCATTTCCGCGCTGAGACCTAGGCAGGCCAGTAACAAAATCCATGGAAATCTGCTCCCATTTCCATTGCGGGATCTCTGGCTGTTGGAGTAGGCCTGATGGTTTCTGATACTCAGCCTTGACTCTTGCACAAGTTAAACATTTCCTGACATAGGTTGCTATGTGGGCTTTCATGCCAGGCCACCAATAGGTAGCCCTCAAGTCGTGGTACATCTTATCTGAACCCGGATGTACTGAATAACGGGACTTGTGGGCTTCATCCATCACAAGGTCACGTAAATTTCCGTAAAGCGGAACCCATATGCGTCCGGCCACGTAGTAAGCACCGTCTTCTTTTTGTTCCATTCGTTGTCTCGATCCTCGCAGGGACTCAGCCCTGATGTTCTCGGCTTTCAATGCTTCAACCTGAGCATTCCGGATCTGATTAGGGAGGTTCGAGTGGATAGTGAGCTGTAAGGCACGAACACGCTTGGGTTTGGTCTCCTTTCTGCTGAGGGCATCGGCTACCACATTAGCCTTGCCTGGGTGATATTTGATTGCACATTCGTAGTCGTTTAGGAGTTCGACCCATCGGCGTTGCTGCATATTCAACTCCTTTTGTCCCATTATGTGCTGGAGACTCTTGTGATCAGTGTAAATCGTGCACTTGGTGCCATACAAGTAGTGTCTCCAAAGCTTGAGCGCGAAGACCACAGCTCCAAATTCTAAGTCATGCGTCGTGTAGTTCCGTTCGTGGACCTTGAGTTGTCGCGAGGCGTAAGCAATAACTTTCTCGCGTTGCATCAATACGCAGCCAAGTCCTTGAATAGAAGCGTCGCAGTAAACGACGAAGTCGTCGGTACCTTCGGGTAAGGAGAGAATAGGAGCACTACAAAGGTTCTTCTTTAGTTCCTGGAAGGCAGATTCCTGAGCATTACTCCATTTGTAAGCAACACCCTTCTGAGTGAGTGTCGTAAGGGGTTGTGCGATCTTAGAGAATCCCTTGATAAATCTTCGATAGTATCCCGCCAATCCCAAGAATTGGCGAACTTCGGTCGGAGTCTTAGGTACGGGCCAGTTCTTAATGGACTCAATCTTAGCGGGGTCAACATGAATCCCTTCCTGATTGACGATGTGTCCAAGGAAATGGACTTCTCTAAGCCAGAAGTCACATTTCGAGAATTTAGCGTACAGTTGCTCATTGCGAAGGAGTTCGAGAATAAGACGCAGGTGTTGTTCATGCTCCTCTTGGCTCTTCGAGTAGATTAGGATGTCGTCGATGAACACGATCACGAACTTGTCGAGGTAGGGTTTGCATACTCGGTTCATGAGATCCATGAATATTGCAGGTGCGTTGGTCATACCGAAAGGCATCACAAGGAATTCGTAGTGACCATAGCGGGTTCTGAAAGCAGTCTTAGAGATGTCCTCATTGCGGACTCTCAGCTGGTGATAACCCGATCGCAGATCGATCTTGGAATAATAGCTCGACCCTTGCAGCTGGTCGAACAGGTCGTCGATACGGGGAAGTGGATAGCGGTTCTTGATGGTAACCTTGTTAAGTTCGCGGTAGTCAATGCACATTCGGAATGAGCCATCTTTCTTTTTGACGAAGAGCACTGGGGCTCCCCAGGGTGATGAACTAGGACGGATAAAACCTTTGTCCAAAAGTTCTTGTAGCTGAGTAGAAAGCTCCTTGAGCTCCGCGGGGGCTAATCGATAAGGTGCACGAGCTATAGGCGCTGCTCCGGGAGCTAGCTCGATTTGAAATTCGACCTGACGGTGAGGAGGGAGTCCAGGTAGTTCCTCCGGGAATACCTCGGGATAGTCGCGAACCACTGGAAAATCTTCAATCCTGTTTTCCCTTTTCTGTGTGTCGGTAATGAGTGCTAAGATAGCGGTGTGCCCTTTTCGTAGGTACTTCTGGGCCTTCAAGAATGAAATGATGCCTGTGACTTCTCCGCTCTTGTCGCCTTGAACTATAAGAGGTTTGCCAGGGGGACGGGGAATACGAATAGCTTTCTCCTGGCAGAGGATTTCAGCTCGATGTTTGGATAACCAATCCATACCAATAATGACATCGAAGCTTCCAAGAACGATGGGGAAAAGATCAATACGGAAGGTCTGACCAGACAACTCTAATTTGCAGTTACGAATTATGTGTGAGGCCTCGAGGTTTCTACCATTAGCTATTTCAACGGTGTGCTTAGAGCTCAGCGGCGTAAGAGTGAGCTTAAGTTTCTTACTAATACGTAGGGATACATAACTAGCATCTGCTCCGGAATCAAATAGCATGGAAACATAACGATCATTAAGTAGGAACTTACCCGCTACAACGTTGGGGTCATTCCTTGCTTCCCCAGCTCCAATCACAAAAGCTTTTCCTCTAGCACCATTTCCAGCATTGTTGTTATTGTTCCCAGCACCCTGATTGTTGTTATTCTGATTCAGTTCAGGGCAATCCTTTCGCATGTGCCCCATTGCTCCACACTTGAAGCATCCACGGTTGTTTCCTTGTTGCTGTTGTTGCTGATTCTGCCTAGCTGGGAACTGGCTTCGGCAGTCTTTGGCTTCGTGCCCCATCTTGTTGCATCGCTGACACTGACCCTTCCCACATGGCCCACTGTGATGTCGGTTACATTTGCTACACTTAGGGTGGTTTCCTCGATAGCCACCCTGTTGCTGAGGGCCCTTGTTGCTTTCAGTCTTCCTTTGTTGAACTGGGGCCTGAGTGGGGTTAGCATCCTTTCCCTGACTTACATCCCACTTTCGCTTGTTATCGCCAGAAGTTCCAGCAGTAGCACCGATTCTCGGGGGCAGCTTGCCCTCTTCCACAGCCTGATTGGTGAGTTTGTGAGCAAGACGAACCACAGGCTGTATGGTATTGAGGTTGGCTGAGGTCACATGACTTCTGATTTCTGGGACCAAGCCCTTGATGTACAATTCAATCCTTCGATACATAGGTTGGGACATGTTTGGGCAAAGTGCAGCATAGTCGTTGGACTGCTTGGTGTAGGTCTCAATCTCTGACCCAACCATCTTGAGTGCATAGTACTCGTTCTCGAGTTTGTGGATGTCGTCCCTGTGACAGTACTCCTCTTTGATCATGTCCTTGAAATCTTCCCATGCCGTAGCATTAGCAGTTTCCAGACCAAGCATCTGAATCTGTGCTTTCCACCATGAAAGCGCATTTCCTTCAAGCGTACCAGTTGCGTACTTAACCCAGTTAGCAGGGGGACACTCGCAAACAGCAAAGACAGCTTCGGCCTTTTCAATCCAGTGTAGAAGGCCTATGGCACCCTCAGTGCCGTTGAAAGGGAGAGGCTTGCCATCCATGAAGGTTTTGAAAGTACAAACACGTGGTTGCGCAGGCGCAGGCTGACCTGTTGTGAGAAATGGAGCGAATAGGTTTAGAGGTGAAAAGACGATGTGGGGGTAGGATCTAAACATCCTGTAGCAGCGAGTTTACCTCCAGGGTGAGCTGCGAAAGCTGCAGCCACCGTGTTGAGCAAGTTGGCGAATTGAGCCTGAGTCATGTTAACGCTTCCTCTTCCGCGTCCACTCATTGTCTTCATAACCAGAAAACACAGTATGAGTGTGATGTCGTAACGTAGCGAGAATAAGATAGAAGAGGGAGGTGTATCTATCTAATCAGGCACACTAGTATGTATAGTAGAGCAGTCAATATAAGATAAACAAGCAAGTAAACACAAGTCCGAGCTACGAGGTCTAGTATGTCGAGTCTTGCCCTTGGAGTGTAGTGTCGTCACGAGTCACGGGTTATAGTCTGGTTTTTCTCAAAAAGACTCTTCTTTTTAAAACCAAGTTCACTATAACCAATGGCTCTGATACCAATCTGTCACACCCCCAAATCCCACCTGCGGAGTACCGTCCGCTTGGAGGCGTGACCGACCAGGATCCAGCCACCAATTATACTGAGCATTGGATAATAGTAAGGATGATCACCAACCATAATGGTTAGTGAGCACCATAGTTTAAAGTTCAAATGTTTAGGTTTAAATAACAGTTAAGTAAGTAGCGGAAGCATAGATAAAATAGTTTAAACAAAGTTCATAGTTCAAATTATTTAGAACCCAACATGCGGGTTTAGGCGACCACTACACTTCCCAAGCTGCAAGCTCCTGAGTCACTGGTTACCTGCAAAGCATGCAGTAAGGGGTCAACAATAATGCTGAGTGAGTTCACTAGTTGTCCAGTTTTAATTACCAAAAACTTGTTTCACCAGTTAATTTATCCGTTTATACATGCCATGGGGAGCTACCCCAAAAGTTAGCAACTAAACTGTTTTTCCAATACCGAACACTAGGTGACCGTTGCGTATCCGCAAGAAAGTGCCCCGATGTCAATGTTCTATCATCATTGACGGATGCCTGAGTACATTAGTTCACGACCGATCCCATACCTTGGCACGGTGTGAGGTTGGTAAGACCTAAATAGCGCTATCAACTAATAACCCGTTCGCCTGGCCCCGGCGACTAATCGGTATTATGTAGTAGGGACTTTAAGTGATAGAGTTTCGTTTAGTGCCGTTGGTTGCAATCCGTATAAACAGTAATTAACTAAAAGGTTTCCCAATACAAGGGAAGGTAAAGTAAGTTTGTTCCCAGTAACTAGGGAAGGAATGTGGATGGTATCCCCTTTACAAGGGGATAGGGTTGTTTTAGTCTCGTGTCCCAAACCACCGGGACGCATGCTTTTAAGTTGTGAACTCACCTTGGGTTGCTCGGTAGATTATTTTTACCCGATCAAGTGTGTTGGTCACCACGTCCTAACATGGTTACCAAATATGGGTCAAGTCGGGTACAAGTAGACACATAGCGAACACGTATGGCAATACATATAGCAAACACGTATAACATGCGAATACACAAACAGTTGGGTTATTGGGCCAGTCCTAAACATACAATCAGCAGCAACAACACGTATTCCAGTCAACAGAAAGCCCCAACAGTCAAAGCCCAATAACAACAAAGTAGCCCAGTCGAGACAAGGGTGGTCGCGACTCGCAACCGAGGTTACGACTCGCAACCGAGGTTTCGGTTCATCACGTTTTGGTTACGACTCGCAACCGGATTCGACTCGTGCTGATTGCGACTCGCAACTGGGAGATCTCGACAAGACTTGATGTGGTCTCGAGTAGCAACCAAAGGTTGCGACTCGCAACCGTGATTACGTGCACAAGAAGACCTTCTAGAACCTGCAAACTGTACTAACCAATGATATTGCAATTTCATGAAATCAGTGTACTATACCCACTAAACATGTTTGTTTGTCTAAATTATGTCCAAAACAGATCAAACAAAGCATATTCAAAATATTTAAGTGACCTTCATGCTGTTCATCATGATATTCATACATCATTCAAGCAATATCCAACAACAACTAACAAGAGACTTTAACCGAAAATCCTTATAATCAAACGGACAATCAGATTATTCAACCATCAAGTAGTCACTTTCGTCAATACATGTTCATCAACATACAACCTACAATAACAACCTAAAATCATGCAAGATTCTCTAACCAACCCTTTATACCAACCGGATAACAATCAAGCATTTAACTCGGCTGATTTATACTCTATTTCTTAACAAAAACAACAACAACAACAATAATCAAGCATCATTTAGTAACAAGACAAACAAGCAAAACAACTATAGGGATATTCATGCTAACCGGTTAGAAGTAGTGGTCCAAGAATTCGATAAGCTAAGCTCCGAAAGATGATCTTGAGCTTGAATCCGCGAGCCTTGATGCTATGGTTGGACCCGAGAGAGATGAGATGGTGAGGAAGTGATCTTGGTTGCTAGGATTCTTAGGGTTTTAGTGAGGAAGAAGGAGTGAGTGAGGGAGAGTGTTGTAAAAATGGTTAAGGGAGGGGAGGGTTGGTTTATATAATGTCACGAGTGGGCTTAGGGGTTTCCGGGTTGGGTTCTCGGTCGCAAGGCCCTAACCGGCCCAAATTCACTGTTCACTCGAGACCATTCCGGGTCTCGAGTCGGGTTGAGGTTTCGGCCCTAATATATAACACACACATATATATCTATATACACATATACATAAGTACACATAACATGTAACAACGAAAAGTTTCATGAATTTTTCATTTAATAAAACATACGTACACACACGTTACATCGAAAGGTTGTCCGGGAAAATCCGAAGTGTCACATGAATAATGAAAGGTTTTGGCATTATCTGTTCCAGGGGGAGATTGTTGGGATTGAACCCTAACAAAGGAACAGATAATGTAAAGCCAAAACCAGGTCACAACAGAGGATTCACAATAAACAGTAGTTTATACTTTGCTCTCCCCTTGATAGTGAGTTATAACATCTGATGGTCTATAACTGCTGCTCATAATCAACTGCTGTGCCCTTTCAACTGCTGATATGATCCTAAAGACTGCTGAAGACAAACTCTGTTGCTCTATCTACTGCTGTCTCTTAAGTGCTGCTGAAGACACAAACACTGCTCATTCAAGGACTGATCACCTTTGAAGAAAGCACTGATGTTGTTGTTAAGCATCAGTGCTTAGGCTACAACAGTGGAACGTGAAGCAGTTGTTTTCCTCATGTTTTTGTATTATTATTACAATCAGTTGTTAGACATCAGTAGTTTGTGTAAGGACAGTAGATATAGTTTGTTAGGCTGTTAGACGTCGCTTTCATGGTGACGTCAGCTGAGATTCCTCAGTGGTTTGGTTTCCTATAAATGTAACAGTACCCTGTACTGTTACATTTGATTGACTGAGCGGGTTCATCTCCTCATGTCTAATCCTTTCATCTTGTGTGCAACCAACCTTTGGGGCATCAGGCTGAGGGGGAGCTTAGTATGTAAGCATATCTGTAATCGTTTGCTTTGATTTGTAAATCATTCGACTCTATGAGAAGCAATCGTTTTTCATACTATGTATTCCTTTGATTGTGTTTACAAAGTTTGTTTCCATTTCCGCTGCACTTAAACTGTTCATTTCTATTTGATTTGTTCAAATTATACAAACAAACACAATCATGAGTGCCTCTGATCCTAACAGAAATTCTGCTACAAAACAGGGTATTAGCACAATCACTGCTACGATTCATTTATCCGACGATCAATATATCCAATGAATGTTTAAGTGCCGCCCACATTAGGGTTATACTTTGTCGTTCGTCGTTAATTCGATGGATGAGTTGAAGTATCGTACTTTGTCGTTCGTCGTTAATTCGATGGATGAGTTGAAGTACCGCACTTTGTCATTCATTGTGAGAATTTGATCTCGTGAGTTATCGTAATTGCTGGATTGATTACTAACCCCGTTTTGTGTGCATTGTATTTAAATTAGGTTAACAAGGCTAAATCATAGACTAGACTCTATCCATATTAAATCAGCAATGTGAGTCATTCTCTTTTTATCAAATTGCTTTATAAATTCTTAAATGTTTTCAAAGTTATAATTACGGGGATTAAGTCTTTGTAATCACCAAGTTACAGCCGGTATGTGGGGTTTTGTATACATTACTTGATAATCGTCACCATTGGGGCAGCCAATGGGGGATATGACCATAGTCACAGATTCGGTCGAGTGACAAATACCGTGGGTAGTTGGTATGATAATAGAAACATTGTAATCGCTCTTAATACTGTAAATTTTAACAAATGTGTCATTTTAGTAAAAAGAATGATTCACTCAGTATTTCCCGCTGACAAAACCTTTTTCAAACATGTTTCAGGTGATCTGTTGTAATTCAGGAAAAGTGCTGAGGAGCATATCAAGCTTAAGATAGTGGCTCATTATAAAAATAAAGAAATAAGTTTTGTAACATAAAGATTTTATAGTAAAATCATACTATTGTAAATTATCGGGGTTTTATCCCGAAATGTGAAATAAAAATAAATCGGGAAAATTTTAGCTTTAAACGATCCTGTTTCCGCTGTTAAACTCAATTAAATAAATACCGCAGGATTTCTGTCCCACGGCTCCTGAAACGGGTCAAACCGGGTCGGGGGCCGTGACAGAGCAGTTGTTTTTGCACTTAAGATATGGAGACATTACCTGTACGGTACCAAGTGCACCATTTATACCGATCACGGGAGTCTCGAGCATATCTTCAAGCAAAAGGAGTTAAACATGAGACAACGTCGATGGGTCGAACTCTTGAATGATTACAAATGCGCGATCAAGTACCATCCAATCTAGTCTCCCTACTCAGATATGAGATTCTCAGGTTGAAGCATTGAGAGCAGAGAATATCAGGGCGGAGTCCCTACGAGGATCAAGGAAACGGTTGGAACAAAAGGAAGGCGACGCCTACTATATAAACGGGCGCATCTAGGTCCCGCTTTATGGAAACTTACGCGAGCTTGTGATGGATGAAGTGCACAAGTCTCGTAGCTCAGTACATTCTGGTTCGGATAAGATGTACCACAACTTAAAAACTACATACTGGTGGCCTAGCATGAAAGCCAACATAGCAGCTTACGTCAATAAATGTTTGACTTGTGCGAGAGTCAAGATTGAATATCAGAAACCATCAGGCCTACTCCAACAACCAGAGATCCCGACATGGAAATGGGAGCAAATTTCCATGTGCGAGAGTCAAGATTGAATATCAGAAACCATCAGGCCTACTCCAACAACCAGAGATCCCGACATGGAAATGGGAGCAAATTTCCATGGATTTCGTTACTGGCCTACCTAGATCTCAATGCGGGAATGACACTATTTGGGTGATCGTGGATCGACTCACAAAGTCTGCACACTTCTTGGCTATCAAGGAAACGGATAAGTTCTCCACTCTAGCAGACTTTTATCTTAAGGAAGTTGTTTCGAGGCACAGAGTGCCAACCTCTATTATTTCCGATCGTGATGCGCGTTTTACTTCTGAACTGTGGCAGGCAATGCACAGGTCTTTTGGCTCTCGATTAGACATGAGCACAGCATATCACCCGCAAATGGATGGGCAGTCTGAACGCACCATCCAAACCATTGAAGACATGCTTCGAGCATGTGTAATCGATTTTGGAAATGGTTGGGAAAAGCACCTCCCTTTGGTGGAGTTTTCGTACAATAACAACTACCACACTAGTATTCAGGCCACTCCGTTTGAGGCATTGTACGGACGTAAATGCCGATCACCTCTTTGTTGGGCAGAGGTCGGCGACAGCCAAATCACTGGCCCAGAACTTGTGGTAGGCACGACTGAGAAGATTGCTCAGATACGGCAACGAATGGCGGCAGCTCGTGACTGTCAGAAAAGCTACGCTGATAAGCGCAGGAAACCACTCGAGTTCCAGGTTGGGGATCGAGTGCTACTCAAAGTCTCACCTTGGAAAGGTGTAGTTCATTTTGGCAAACGAGGCAAACTAAATCTGCGATATGTCAGACCGTTTGAAATCATTGAGAAAATTGGTAAAGTCGCTTACAAGTTGAATCTACCTGAAGAACTCAGTGGAGTTCACAACGTTTTTCACGTGTCAAATCTGAAGAAGTGTCTGTCAGATGAGACCCTTATAGTTCCTTTAAAGTAGCTCACAATCGACGATCAGTTGCGATTCGTCGAGGAACCAGTTGAAATCACAGATCGAGACATTAAGGTTCTTAAGAGCACCAGAATACCTCTTGTTTGAGTTTGTTGGAACTCCCGTCGTGGCCCAGAGTTCACCTGGGAGCGAGAAAACCAAATGAAACTCAAGTATCCCCAGTTGTTCGAGAAGAGTGCAACCATTGCTGAGGCTGAAGCTACTGCGGAATTTCGGGACGAAATTCCAAACCAACGGGGGGATGATGTGACGCCCCAGGAAAACCAGGAAAACCACGCAACTTAACTAGCTTCGTCAGCGACTACGTGCTAAATTTCGGGACGAAATTTCTTTCAAGTTGGGGATGATGTGACAACTCGTGTTTTCAAGGTCTTTCCTCTGCACGTTAATCGTTTAGTTATTGGGTTTACACGATTTGTTTGCCTTGTAACCTTGCACGTCTATTATATGTTGACACGTTATGTGACAATTGTGTTATGTGTTTGATGTTTTAAACTTGTGATCTGTGTAAGAGATAAAAACCCTAACTTAATGACATTTGGGTTTCATCTCAACTAGACGAAACCCATGGGTTTCGCCATACCTTCCACTCAACGAAACCTTAAGGTTTCGCCATGTTTTGGACGACGAAACCTAGAGTTTCTCTGGCCCAGGTTTCGATGAAGCCCATTAAGGGCCCAACATGGTATAACTTACTTATATAACGAGGTAGGGTTACGTAAAAGCCTTAGTGATTAGTTTTCATCCCTAGAGTCCTCCTCTCTGTGCGACGGCAACTGCAAGCCTTCGGAGTCTTTCTTTCCGATCAATCCATTAGTTTTTCTATCTTGGTTAGCGCTTAACCCTTACATGATTGTTTGCTTGAAATTGTCATCAACTGTTTATTGAAATCGTTGTTTGCTGTTGTGAGTAATGCGTAGATCATGATTAAATAATGGAACTGATTTTTATGGGCCGCTAGATTATCAGTTATGGTCTCGTATGTTGAGGAATTGATCGATTAATGATGAATTAGTTAATAGATAGGGTTCGATGATTCTGTCGCTAATCATTTAGACTAGACCTGATGCTTATGATTGTAATGGTTTATGTCCACTGTCCATGTTCAATTTGATGTTGTGTATCATGAATGTTTAAGTTAATGGATAATACTGTTTGTATCAACAATCTGATAACATGTAATCAGTGGCTAGGTTTAATGACTGATGATCAACTGTTAGAATAAAATTAGGGTTTCTGTGAATACGTAACTGTTGCCGATGATGAAACCTCCGTGTTGACGAAACCCATGCATGTCGACGAAACTCGGGGCGACAAAACTTGGGAGTTTCGTCGATAGAGAATTATGACGAAACCTGGGGGTTTCGCCAAGGGGTGTCACGACGAAACTTGGGGAGTTTCGTCAGTAGGGATCATGACGAAACAAGGGGTTTCGTCAAGAGGGTTAACATGCACAGTGAGTTAAGTTAACTTTGTTAGTAGATAACTGGGCTAGTAAAGACTATGTTAACTGTTATGTATAGCCTGAACATGAATAACTGCTAAGTGCTATGTGGCGTTTGTTACTTGAACTGCACTTTATGATCATGATTTATACGTGAACTACGTTGATGTCAACTGATTGTGTATACGTGCATACTAGGCTTTGACTGATTTGATTGGAAACGAGTAATTAATCAAACCGAGCAAACCGAGGTGAGTTCACACACTTTCTAAGGCATGGGATTCCCGGTGGTTGGGAATGGGTTAAAGAATTAAAACGGAACCTGCATATCCTCCTTGGGTAGGATATGTACGGCCATCCTCCTTGGGTAGGATGCCAATATTAATCCTGCGGATTCTCCTTGGGTAGAATACGTACGTTCGTCCTCCTTGGGTAGGACAACAACCTTAAACTTACTAGACAAAACTCTATCATTAAGTCCCTCATTTTATATCGACTTAATCGCCGAGGCCGATGGCGAGCGGGTCATTAGTTAATAGCGCTATTAGGTTCGACAAACCTCACACCGTGCCGTTCAGACGGGCGTGTACTAATGGATCATGGCAAACTGTCAATGATGATAGACATTGACGTTGGGCACAACTATTGTTCGTCAGTTGTCGATATGGTAACGGTCTAGTGGTTCACATGGGGAAGCCCCCACTGATTATGGATATGGTTTGGAAATAAAGGAACTGGTTAACTCGTGGTTTACAAAACAACTTGTGGTTTTCAAAACAAACTGGTACAACTAAACAACCAACTGTGAACTCGCTCAACTTTGTTGTTGACTCGTTGTTACATGCCTTGCAGGTCGTTAGATGCTTATGGAGCTTGCACGAGGAGGAGGTCGTTGTGGGATATGGGCTGTTATGTCCCGTACTTAACATTTGAACTTTAAACTATGTTTTGGTTATTTAAACATTTCTATGCTTCTGCGGTTTGCTTTAACATGTTTGGTTTCTTTTAAACACCAATTATATTGGGATTGGTTTTATTTACTTAATTGCATAGTTCAATATGATTGATGGCTGGATCCTGGTCAGTCACGCCTCCAAGCGGTGATACTCCGCATGTGGATTTTGGGGGTGTGACAAACAGTCATTATATAAACAGTGGTTGAAGCATGTTCCTTCTCCAAAAAAACAATATTTTAACCCATCAGTCGTTTCAATCCCCTTCAACCTCCACAAAACACTATTTTAACCCTACACTGGTTTTAAACCACCATTTTAACCAAACAGCGGTTTCAACCACAGTTCTCTCAACAGTAGTTCCAAACACCTATTTTCATCCATCTGTTGACCAAAGTCAACAGATGTACCAACCATTGTTTTATTTTCAAACATCTGTTCCCAATAACAGAGCTTTGATCATTTAAACATACCTTTGCCAATATTACAGTGCTGAAAATGAAAACAGTAGCTGACTATAACTATCAGTGGATAGCCTATCAGTGGATTAAAACACTGAGCTGTAACAACAGTCATTATATAAACAGTGATTCAAGAATCTTCCTTCTCCAAAAAAACAATATTTTAACCCATCAGTTGTCACACCCCGACCACGTAGAACATACAAAACGTGGCGGAAATGTCGGGGAGTGTTGTAACAGAATTAATGTTTCAAATCCATGGCAATTGAAGTTTCGTTTTATTGATTAAAAGTGTTACAATGTCTTAACAAACAAAGAAATACAACATAATTAACTAGTCTTGCATCTTTTATTGTCACTAAAGCCCAAGTCTGCCTATGTGTATCTTGATCATCTTATGCAACAGCTCCTGAAAAACACATGTGAAAATAGGTACGTCAGCATAAAAATGCCGGTGAGATACATAGGTTTTGTGAAAATAGGTTTCATGACTTTTGTTTGAGAAAATGTTTAGTCATGAACCTTGTTATTTGCTTTGTTTTGTAAATCATTTGAAAATCGATAAGATCAGATGATATGTATAAATAATGTATGGTTAAATGAATAACCATGTAAAATGAATTTGTATTAGATAAGTTGTTTGTAAAACAATGTCTTGTGAAAAATATGTTATTTGTATAAAATGTTATATGTATCAAACTGAAATGATTCAAATAACGCTACGATATATGTAATACCACACAAACACTTATATATAGGAAGTACCAGCGGCGTATCCACCATGTTTGTATCATATTACACACGCATCGTTACTTAATCACTTAATCAAACCAAACCAAACAATGTAAGATGTCTATGTTTAAACCAATTGCCAAATGTATTGAATAATATGTCAAAATGTTTATGTCAAGATGTAAACCATGTAATGTGTAACCAAAATAATATGTATGGCTAGTGAAATGTATAAACTAAACCATATGCACAAGAACATAGTATTGAAGTAAAACTTGGTTTAAATCAAAGTTATGTTTTGTGTAGTAAATGCATGATCAATGTAAATCATGTAATATGCATCCAAAATGTAAGTATGTGATGAATAACAAATGTACTAAGTATGAAGAACAATGCAACGATTGAACATACATAGCATGTGAACTGTACTAAGTATGCAACAACAGACATACGTAGCATGCGACCTGTACTAAGTATGCAACAATAGACATACGTAGCATGTGATGTAATGTAAAACAATGTACTAAGTAATGCACTCAATGGGCACACGAAGCATAAAATGTAATGAAAACGATGTACTATAATGTACTAACGAACATAGCAGGTATATGATGTGAAAACAGGAAAGCTTGAAAGTAACAAGTAGGCACATGTGTTTCACCCCAAAACAGTTTGGAAAACAGTAAAAGAGGGGTCTATGTACTCACTTGAGATTGCTCAGAAGTCCTAGGATAACCACCAAGCAATGCTAGAGATCACGGAATCAAACGGCACCTAATATAGGTAACTACATAATTAACCGGACCTAAATCGGAAGATTGGGTAGCATTAGGGTTTGTAAACCAAATGAGTGTAGGAACTCATATGATATGGTTTAACAAAGCCTACATACTAAATGAAACTTAACCTAAGTGTCTACGACCCATCGCGACCCATTAAGGTAGCTTATGCTACTTTAACGCGTCGTGCGCGTGAAACGCGTTCGGACCGCCTAACTAGCCCTATGACAAGTGTTATATGCCTAAACATATTACATAATCAGTTATGTGACAAAGGTTTAGGTTACATATTCTTAATTACCAATTATACATGAAAAGGGTATTCTGGTAATTTTCCTAAGGCATATAAACTACCTATCATACAACTACTTAAACGATGTGACCATAGGGTATAACCTCGGAAGGTTATTCCCTACCTACTATGGTCACCTAATGTATTTGGTCGGATCCTAATGATCGACCAAACTGGGTCGAGTTCGAAGGTATAGGCGATTTATTAGATCGCCTACCCTACGACTCTAGACAACGTGGTAATCAGTGGGCATAGTCCCAAGGGACTATGACCAACGTGATTACACTCACGTTGCGAAGTTCAAACGAACTTCGCATTGACCATTACTGGTCAACGCTGAAAGTCAAACAAAGTTTGACTTTCTGACTCGAAAAGCAGTAAAATAAGGAAAAGAACGAAAGAATACTTACGAAGGGTCCCCGAATGCTAATCCCGATTCAAGAATCTCAGGTATGAAACAATGGTTTCAACTTAGAGGTTCTCAAATCAGAATTCTAGTGATTTTAGCAATGGGGGGTATGGGGTATTTATAGGAATACCCGAACCGTTAAGATCGTTTCATGGAAAACGTGCCTTAATCCCATCCGTACATGTGTTGAAAAGTTATGGTGTTTAGGTGTTTAAATTCCATCCATACATGTGTTGCAAAGTTATGGTGTTTAGGTGTTTTAAATTCCATCCTTATCCGATGACTAAGCAAGTTAGAATGTGTGGTTGTGAATTAAACAACGGCTAATACATCGAATCTGGTCCCGAATGCGAAAAACGAACCAAATGACGCGACGAATGGATTTTTCTTATGGCGAACACTAAAATAAAATATTTTAGTGCTTACATAAATTTTTGGATGTCCGGATGTATTCAGAACGTAAGTTATGCGCGAAAATGCAAACTTGTGCACTTTTTGACACTTTTAGTCCCTGAATGACCCAAAAGTTTATTTTAGCACACCGAACACCTCAAAGCCTATTTCTAAGCTATGTAAAGGATATTTGTGGTATGTTTAACTTATGGTCATGTTCCGGAAGGTCTGTTACAGTTCAAATTGGCATACTTTCGCAGTTTGTCAACTTTAGTCCCTGTAAGCGATTTAACTTGATTTCACCACACCAAACCTTCCCAAACTTATATATAAGTTATGTAAAGGTTATTTAAGGTATGTTAAGCCTATTTCACTATTCCGGAGTGTTCGTTGGATTAAACTGGTTATATCTACACATCAGAGCGCGTATAACCTTCCAGAAAGCGATTTAGAGCTTGAAATCGAACAAGAATTGATATGTGTAAATGATACACATATTTTTACAAATCCCAAGTATGAAATACAATATTTCATTGGTTTGGTATTTGTTTGATGGTTGAAGTGACACAGGTGTTACAGTCTCCCCTACTTTAGGAAATTTCGTCCCGAAATTTAATTCTAGAGGAAACTTGTGGAGACAGCTGTGACGGTTTTGCCTTCAGACAAATCCATTAAGCCCTTAAGTAAAACTCTAGGCCATGTTAGGATTCTTAGCAAAGATGTCAACCCTCAAAGTGAAGTCCTTGTAGTAACAAAACATGGAGTTTTGAACTATAGACAGGAGAACATTTCCCGTGAAGAATTATCATAGGAAACTTGTGTGTGCTTGAAATCAGAATTGGGGAGTATAAGAATATATGACATTGGTCAAGTCCAAGACTTTTCCCGTATCATTACTCTTGTTACTACTATAGGTCCTAACACATGACAAAACTTCCTGTGGTTTCTGTGCACTGAATTCCATAATTATGTAGGCCTCCATAATTACTTATTTCCTTGCACAGTCCGCACAGTTCATTTCATAATGCGTATGGGAAAAATCAACGAATAATCCTGTGGTGATTTAACTTGACTGCAATAAAGTCCCTTTAACTAGTTCACCAGAGGATTAGATCAACAAACAATCTCTTGAACTAGACCACCCGAGGGCCTATTTAACTACATAAACATATGATATATTTAACTAGATTGTCGAACCAATCTATTTACCTTAGAATCGACGTAGGATCTCTTTAACTAGATTGTCGAACCAATCTCTTCAACGAAACTACCCAAGAGGAATATTTAACTACACCGACGTAGGATGTATTTAACTAGATTGTCGAACCAATCTATTTAACTTAGATCGACGTAGGATCTCTTTAACTAAACTTCCCACAGGGAATATTTAACTACACCGACGTAGGATGTATTTAACTAGATTGTCGAACCAATCTATTTAACTTAGATCGACGTAGGATCTCTTTAACTAGATTGTCGAACCAATCTCTTCAACGAAACTACCCAAGAGGAATATTTAACTACACCGACGTAGGGTGTATTTAACTTTAGATCGACGTAGGATCTCTTTAACTCAACTACCCAAGGGAAACATTTAACTTTAGAATAGTACTTTATAATCCAAGGGACTTAACTACAACGTAGGAGTCCATTAAGGATTTTATGTAGTACCTTTGGGTATCCTACTATGAATCCCTTATACGAAGATATGGAAGATTCTACTAGGATTTGGATGACAAAACTTGGATCACACAAAAACATAAAAGGAAACACATAAGCACATAATCACATAGTTGATTAATTTAACCATTAAGTTGTTGTCTTTTGGACGCGGATACTTAAAGCACACCAGGAATCCAATCCGTGGATTTCATTTGGCACTTTAATCATTTCAAGAATCTATCTATGAAGATAGGATAATCTTAAAAGGAATTCGGCTTTATCCTTATTGAATTGTGATGTACGTATTGAATCATACAAAGAATTCAATTAAGGACTCCGATGAATGATACCCATCCACAAGGATCTAATTATGAGGATAGAAAGATCCTACATGGATTTTGCAATTTGTGTAACGAGAGGTGTTTCGACACCTTGCACTAGGCGTGCTTACGTCGACACACAAGGTAGAAAGTTCACGAGGTTGAGGCGCCAGATATGTCAAGCGACATATGAAGCAGAGTTTGAAGGTTGAGCAGCAGCAGGATTTGTAACAGCTTTGCTTTGGATTGCAAAGCGGCACATGTTAACCAAATGTCTCCATCGTCCACCGTGGGTACATTTGAAACCGGGTATTTGGTTCGGATAATGGAAGTGGTAAACATTGCACCAAGGAGCAGTTCCCTTATACAGCATCATCCCGGAGACAAGTCATGGGGATAGCTAAATCATCGGTCCTCTGGAGTATGACGCCTATTTGCTGGGTAGTTGCAGCACCTGGTTCGGACATTGTTGTTGCGATGAAGAAGCATCTTGAAGATAACGAAAGGCATAGGAGGAAACAAGCGAACGATAGTTAAAAGAAAATGACAAGGCATGTAGATTGTGACCATTTGTTTGTTACCAAAGGCAAACAAATGAGATGGTGACTAATCAAAGTAAATGGGTCAATATAATGTATCGCGAAGACATGCTCGCCTATAAGTGAACACTCATCCCAAGAATTCCCAGGTAAGCACAACTGGTCTCGCGTCTGATGAGATATATACGAAGTGCTTGCCTAGACAGAAAACCCAGAATACAGGCATTCACCCTTCCAGTTTGCACGTGTTCACATTATTTATAACCCAAAACCTTGACGAGATTTTGAAAATTCAAAGGGGTTCAAAACCTTATAATAAATCATCCTAGAACAGATGATTAGTTTTCAAAGCGGTTTTGAAATTTATGTTCTTGTTGTGGTCGTCACCTAAGGATAGGTGACAGTATTGTTTTATGACTAAACGCAAGTAAACTCGCGTTAGGGTCCTAAGAAAGTTATAGACTAGGTCAAAGCATTACTAATAACCTAATTCCCTATAACCATTGGCTCTGATACCATCTTTTATGTCACACCCCGACCACGTAGAACATACAAAACGTGGCGGAAATGTCGGGGAGTGTTGTAACAGAATTAATGTTTCAAATCCATGGCAATTGAAGTTTCGTTTTATTGATTAAAAGTGTTACAATGTCTTAACAAACAAAGAAATACAACATAATTAACTAGTCTTGCATCTTTTATTGTCACTAAAGCCCAAGTCTGCCTATGTGTATCTTGATCATCTTATGCAACAGCTCCTGAAAAACACATGTGAAAATAGGTACGTCAGCATAAAAATGCCGGTGAGATACATAGGTTTTGTGAAAATAGGTTTCATGACTTTTGTTTGAGAAAATGTTTAGTCATGAACCTTGTTATTTGCTTTGTTTTGTAAATCATTTGAAAATCGATAAGATCAGATGATATGTATAAATAATGTATGGTTAAATGAATAACCATGTAAAATGAATTTGTATTAGATAAGTTGTTTGTAAAACAATGTCTTGTGAAAAATATGTTATTTGTATAAAATGTTATATGTATCAAACTGAAATGATTCAAATAACGCTACGATATATGTAATACCACACAAACACTTATATATAGGAAGTACCAGCGGCGTATCCACCATGTTTGTATCATATTACACACGCATCGTTACTTAATCACTTAATCAAACCAAACCAAACAATGTAAGATGTCTATGTTTAAACCAATTGCCAAATGTATTGAATAATATGTCAAAATGTTTATGTCAAGATGTAAACCATGTAATGTGTAACCAAAATAATATGTATGGCTAGTGAAATGTATAAACTAAACCATATGCACAAGAACATAGTATTGAAGTAAAACTTGGTTTAAATCAAAGTTATGTTTTGTGTAGTAAATGCATGATCAATGTAAATCATGTAATATGCATCCAAAATGTAAGTATGTGATGAATAACAAATGTACTAAGTATGAAGAACAATGCAACGATTGAACATACATAGCATGTGAACTGTACTAAGTATGCAACAACAGACATACGTAGCATGCGACCTGTACTAAGTATGCAACAATAGACATACGTAGCATGTGATGTAATGTAAAACAATGTACTAAGTAATGCACTCAATGGGCACACGAAGCATAAAATGTAATGAAAACGATGTACTATAATGTACTAACGAACATAGCAGGTATATGATGTGAAAACAGGAAAGCTTGAAAGTAACAAGTAGGCACATGTGTTTCACCCCAAAACAGTTTGGAAAACAGTAAAAGAGGGGTCTATGTACTCACTTGAGATTGCTCAGAAGTCCTAGGATAACCACCAAGCAATGCTAGAGATCACGGAATCAAACGGCACCTAATATAGGTAACTACATAATTAACCGGACCTAAATCGGAAGATTGGGTAGCATTAGGGTTTGTAAACCAAATGAGTGTAGGAACTCATATGATATGGTTTAACAAAGCCTACATACTAAATGAAACTTAACCTAAGTGTCTACGACCCATCGCGACCCATTAAGGTAGCTTATGCTACTTTAACGCGTCGTGCGCGTGAAACGCGTTCGGACCGCCTAACTAGCCCTATGACAAGTGTTATATGCCTAAACATATTACATAATCAGTTATGTGACAAAGGTTTAGGTTACATATTCTTAATTACCAATTATACATGAAAAGGGTATTCTGGTAATTTTCCTAAGGCATATAAACTACCTATCATACAACTACTTAAACGATGTGACCATAGGGTATAACCTCGGAAGGTTATTCCCTACCTACTATGGTCACCTAATGTATTTGGTCGGATCCTAATGATCGACCAAACTGGGTCGAGTTCGAAGGTATAGGCGATTTATTAGATCGCCTACCCTACGACTCTAGACAACGTGGTAATCAGTGGGCATAGTCCCAAGGGACTATGACCAACGTGATTACACTCACGTTGCGAAGTTCAAACGAACTTCGCATTGACCATTACTGGTCAACGCTGAAAGTCAAACAAAGTTTGACTTTCTGACTCGAAAAGCAGTAAAATAAGGAAAAGAACGAAAGAATACTTACGAAGGGTCCCCGAATGCTAATCCCGATTCAAGAATCTCAGGTATGAAACAATGGTTTCAACTTAGAGGTTCTCAAATCAGAATTCTAGTGATTTTAGCAATGGGGGGTATGGGGTATTTATAGGAATACCCGAACCGTTAAGATCGTTTCATGGAAAACGTGCCTTAATCCCATCCGTACATGTGTTGAAAAGTTATGGTGTTTAGGTGTTTAAATTCCATCCATACATGTGTTGCAAAGTTATGGTGTTTAGGTGTTTTAAATTCCATCCTTATCCGATGACTAAGCAAGTTAGAATGTGTGGTTGTGAATTAAACAACGGCTAATACATCGAATCTGGTCCCGAATGCGAAAAACGAACCAAATGACGCGACGAATGGATTTTTCTTATGGCGAACACTAAAATAAAATATTTTAGTGCTTACATAAATTTTTGGATGTCCGGATGTATTCAGAACGTAAGTTATGCGCGAAAATGCAAACTTGTGCACTTTTTGACACTTTTAGTCCCTGAATGACCCAAAAGTTTATTTTAGCACACCGAACACCTCAAAGCCTATTTCTAAGCTATGTAAAGGATATTTTTGGTATGTTTAACTTATGGTCATGTTCCGGAAGGTCTGTTACAGTTCAAATTGGCATACTTTCGCAGTTTGTCAACTTTAGTCCCTGTAAGCGATTTAACTTGATTTCACCACACCAAACCTTCCAAAACTTATATATAAGTTATGTAAAGGTTATTTAAGGTATGTTAAGCCTATTTCACTATTCCGGAGTGTTCGTTGGATTAAACTGGTTATATCTACACATCAGAGCGCGTATAACCTTCCAGAAAGCGATTTAGAGCTTGAAATCGAACAAGAATTGATATGTGTAAATGATACACATATTTTTACAAATCCCAAGTATGAAATACAATATTTCATTGGTTTGGTATTTGTTTGATGGTTGAAGTGACACAGGTGTTACATCAGTCATTTCAATCCCCTTCAACCTCCACTAAACACTATTTTAACCCAACAGTGGTTTTAAACCACCATTTTAACCAAACAGCGGTTTCAACCACAGTTTTCTCAACAGTAGTTCCAAACATCTGTTTTGATCCATCTGTTGACCAAAGTCAACAGATGTATCAACCACTGTTTTATTTTCAAACATCTGTTCTCAATAACAGAGCTTTGATTATTTAAACATACCTTTGCCAATATTACAAGCTTTTACACTCTCAAACCTAAATATTTATTTACTTAATTTAAATAACAAACATGGTTAATAATTTTAACACAACTAATTATATAAAAACTACAAGTGTCAAACAGAGGTAACTATATAATAAACAAAATTCAAAACAGCAAACAACAATCAATAGAATACAGCATACTAATTCCAAATCAATGCGCGAAACAACATACAAAGATCTGACGGCTAAGTACTGTCCACGTCACAACCTCTGATGAATAATGGATGACAGTTGTTAGGAAACCACTGATGAATCAATATCAGTAGTTTACAGTGATGAAAATGAAAACAGTAGCTGACTATAACTATCAGTGGATTAAAACACTGAGCTTTAACAACAGTCATTATATAAACAGTAGTTCAAACATGTTCCTTCTCCAAAAAAAACTATATTTTAACCCAACAGTCATTTCAATCCCCTTCAACCTACACAAAACACAATTTTAACCCAACAGTGGTTTTAAACCACCATTTTAACCAATCAGCGGTTTCAACCACAGTTTTCTTAACAGTAGTTCCAAACATCTGTTTTATTTTCAAACATCTGTTCCTAATAACAGAGCTTTGATCATTTAAACATACCTTTGCCAATATTACAAGCTTTTACACTCTCAAACCTAAATATTTGTTTACTTAATTTAAATAATAAACATGGTTAATAATTTTAACACAACTAATTATATAAAAACTACAAGTGTCAAACAGCATACAAAGTTCATCCATTTGTTGACCCAAGTCAACAGATGTATCAACCACTATTTTATTTTGAAACATCTGTTCCCAATAACAGAGCTTTGATCATTTAAACAGACCTTTGCCAATATTACAAGCTTTTACACTCTCAAACATCAATATTCATTTACTTAATTTAAATAAAAAACATGATTAATAATTTTAACACAACTAATTATATAAAAAATACAATTGTTAAAATAGCAAATAGCATTCAATAAAATACAGGATCGTAATTCCTAATCAATTGGTGAAACAGTAGTCTCAATAAGTAAAGCTCCTTTCGGACCATTGTAGTTGTCAACATGTTGGAGGTATTTCAGAAGTTTGTTGCTCAGATCAACTTCAATCATATCCCCCCAGGTGCTTCTTATCGGCCACTTGTTGTCTTCAATTATATTAGTCCTTCGGCGCCTATCTACATAATCAACTACACGAGGATTATTGAAAACATACACCTTCATCCAGCCTTCTTCTTCATATCTGAGCAAATCAGCAGTTAGCTCAGCAGACTTTCCAATAACAATCAAATGCAGCCTCTTTGCGATGGTCAAAAAATGCCCTTGGCAAGGATTGACTACAATACTCTCTAGAAAATGAAGCATTCTGAAAGTCTCACTCAGAACATCAAAAGCAACGATGTTCCTCTCACCTAGTGGATACCAATAATTTGAAACCATAAAATATATGGTTTTATCAGCATAAACTCCTGTAGACCATGAATAACCACTTGAACCATAATTGTTTACGCTACCAAAATTTATTGTTCTCCATGACTCACGACGTCGTGAGTAAACACGAGCATCAATTACATTACGGTAACATCTGATGTTCAGCACTTTCAGATCATTGAACTGATCAAAATAAATTCCACCAGTATCAGAGTTTCGATGATGATTGTAATTGAAGTAGTCATCACACAAAACCTTATAGCACCTGGTAGTTGGATTCCAAAGAAGCAACTGACAGCAAATCCCTTCATTGCAAACTAACAACAAACCATTAAATGAAGATAGAATACGTAAGAAGCTAGGGTGGACATTGTTAGGAAAACTTAAGGTTTTGCTTCTAACAACATCCAAATTACCAGCAACTATGTCGTCAATGACAATTTACGTGTCTTTAAAGGATAGTAGTTTCTTTTGTACTGAATCTCCACTTCGGAGAGCATGCATCATCTGAAATGCATGACTTGACAATTCCCTATAAAAATTCTTGGAAAGACATTTGAAACGGCCAATATCTTCTGCAGAGAGCCTTGTGAAAATATCGTCAACAATCACTTGAAACCCAATTTTTTCCATTCTGCAGAGAGCCTTGTGAAAATCTCATCAATAAACTTTTGAAGATGATTGAGTAGATGGATGAAAACGGTAATGATCAAAACCTCTGCCCAATGTATTTTATATACCCAATGAAGGCGGTTATGACTAAATACATCGTCAGACGAAAGAATATGATGCGACACTCGTTAGGCTTTTAATGCATTTACATGGGAAAAATATAAAATTAAACACTTTATTATAATTACAATTAACCTATTCATTTACCTATAATACGCCTTTACCATAAGACAGAAGTGATTGAGTGACGTGCATTAATTGCAAAGTACATATCCCAAGGCATTTTGAATTTGAAATTACCGGTAATTTAAAAACCACTGCTATGGTATATGTTTGCCAAAGGAAACATCTGCTAAGTTATACTTTCTTGGCTATGGGCAGTAGTTTGCACTCTTGAATGTGGGCCAGACCTTTGACATTTAAATATAGAGCAGTAGTTTGAAATTAAATGTATTTTAACTCAGATAAAAAATCTCAGATAAAAAATTGACACATCAGCAATCATCATTTAGTCATAACTCAGATAAAAAATCTATTCATTTGGAATACAAAGATATTACGAACATCTGTTAAAGCCTCTCCTGTTTCCAATAGTAGCAAGTCAAACAGATGTTGGCAACAACAGATGTTGGCAATTGACAACAGTAGCAAGTCAAACAGCCGTTAGATCAGCAGATGATGATTTAGAGCAAATGTTCTCTATACACGAACAGAAATTGATACAATATCAACATAATCTAATTAAACTCAGAGACAATTTCACTTCTACATCAAAAGTACCAATCTGCAATAATCAGATGATATTAAAAATTACATAATAATACTTATTCAGCTTAAAATTACAACGAAACTTTAAAATCTAACAACACCACCAAGAAATTTACGAACCTAACAGCAAAAATTTAGTGCTTTTAGCTTAAAATTTAGTGCTTTTAGCTTTAAACTCCATCAATGTATATCTTCGACAATCGCCATGAACTCCACGGAAATACTCAATGCATCAACATCAGGTTTCTAGAAACCTGATCTCTCGTGAACAGATCAAGATGCAGTACATGAAAACACTTATTCAACTGTTGAAGAGTAGCCCTGTCCTCATATACGTAATCCTTAACTTTGTTCATAAAGAGCTGCTTTAAACCAAACTTTATGCTTCTTTTAATACAAAAAAAGGCAGGAAAGACCATTACTCTAGTAAGATAAAATCTTATCTTACAGCAGTAGCAGATCCTTTCTTGCGTTTAGTAGGAACTACTGCGGGTTCTACATCATCATCATCTGCCCAAAATCAAATATATAATCATCATTTAGTCATAAGAAAAATTTATTTTAAATGTACATTAATTAATAATCTTTCTTTGTGTTTAATTTAACTTTATGCTTCTTTTAATACAAACCTATAATAACCCGCAGCAGATTGTATGAATTTCAAACAACTGTGATTAGACTGAAATATAAAGCGAGAATTAGAGTATATCACTTCAAAATTAAGAATTCAAAATTTCAAAACTGGAGTAGCAAAAAACACATATTTTAAACGATGTTGAAACAATGACACTGGAAACAACCGTAGAACAATCATCATCATCTGCAGCAGATCATTCACAATCATCATTTAGTCATAACTCAGATAACAAAACTTTAGTAAAAATCAAAAACAAAAACAAACATAATCATATATATCACATTACCATGATCAAGGCAAACCACATATCCCCAAAACTTTTTCTGAAAGTGGGACAGAGAGAGCTTCAGTTTTTTGTTATCCTTTATGTACAAATGTCGAGTATTGAGAAGAAGGGATTTGAGTGAGAGATACATTAGAAATGTGGTTTGAAAATACAAAAGTAGAGAACACGTTTATATAAGAAGATAATTGACAGAAGTGAGTGAGTGACATGCATTAATTGAAAATTACATATCCCCATGCATTTTGAATTTCAAATTACCCGCAATTTCAAAATATCTGCTGCTAGGTATACGTTTGCCAAAGGAAGCATCTGCTACTTTCTTATAGAAGGGCAGTATTTTGCCCTTTGGAATGTGGGCTAGACCATTTGAATACATAAGATAGTGGTTTGAAATCAAATTAAAGTGATTTATATATTAGACTTTATGATGTAATAATCACATAAGAAAAGCCTTGTTGGACATGCTCTCTAGCTGATACATCAGCTTTTCTTATGTCACTGTGATTTCTCCTTTTATAGAAAGTATAGATTTGTGAGGGAACTTGTTTCTCACTTTGAATGATCATTGATTTGTCACATAATATTGTTTTAAGGAAAACCTTGCTATTGTGAACTTAGATTCATATATATATCCAACATTATCGTTTTTTTTTTAATACGACTCCCAAATTATTGCTAGAATAAATTTTATATAGTATGCATGTCGCCTGATTTAAAGAGTAAATGGCAATCTTAGAATAAATGTTAAGATAGATTTTTTTTTGAACGGCTAATTTCTTTTATCCCTTGACGTCCGTGTGACTTGAACCTAAGACATTCCCCTTCCCAACCTAGGTGTTTTTAAAGGCTTTGCCTTTGCTAATGGATCACCACCCGATTGGTAAATGTTAAGATAGATCACTTTTCATTCATCTAAAATATGATATATATAAATAAAATAGTATTATATTTGTTAATATGATGTTATTTTCTTTTTGTTTGTTTCCTTAACTTGAAGATGCACAACTTTATTAGACTATGAGGTATGGGGTGGGGGTTGGGGCGTGGGTAGGGTGAAAACGCCCAAGTCATCACCCCAGGTGGGCTTGGGTTTGGGCGTGGCCCCTTGGGTGGGACTTTCAGCCCGGGCGTTGGGCGGGTCTATCAAAGTGACATGACGGGATCTGATTGGCCAAGACAACTAGCGGTTGGGCTAGCCGTTGGCCAACGGCTATGTGTAAAAAAAATTGATTTTTTCACTATAAAAACTCATATCTATTCATTTTTTTACCACAACTACTCCCCCTCTTCTATAATCATCTCTATCTTATTTTAAAAAAAAAAAATTTATCCAACCACAATACGAAAAATGAATCCCCATAATCGTGGTTTTGACCCGAACAACCCGTGGGCATTACAAGAAAATCCTAGCCCACCACCCAATCGTCCAATTGCTCCATTTTTAATACACTACTCTATGCCCGATATGGCGGGTTACGCATCGTTCTCTCGAATCGTGTGTATACTAACTTCCCTCACATCGACGATTCTATACCTAGCCCGATTCCACAAACGCCCATCAACCTTTCACAAACGTCCATCAACCTTTCCCAAACCGAAACCATCCCCGAAACTCAACCCCCCATCGATGGTCCTTCTGCATCCAAACCCATCAAGAAGAGAAGTCACAAGAAAAAAACCGAGGCCGAGAAAGCACTTGAAAGCGCCAAATGAAAACAACAAAGATGGGTCCTTAAAGAAGAACTTGCTTTGGCGAGGGCTTGGGTTCAGGAATCTCCAAATCCAACTTTAGGTATTTTTGATATTTATGTTTTTTATATAACTTTGTAATATATTAAATTTTGTTTTTATTAAAATAGGAAATTCTCAACATAGAAACCATTTGTTGGACGCGATCAGTAAAGAATTCCATGAAGAAATGGAAAGGGAGCTTTATCGTGAAAATGATAGCTTATCCTCGAAGTGGACCGAGATAAGCGGGCAACTCACCAAATTTAGTGGTTATTTACATATGGCAAAGCAAAACCCAAAAAGTGGTGAAACCGAAGCCGACTTTGTGACAAATGCATTGGTTACATACAAAACGAATGTGGGGAGCGACTTCCGTTTCATGCATTGTTGGGACATTTGTAAGTTCCATCCCAAGTGACCAAATATCCCCAGTGGTAGCGAAACTAACACGTCTTTCAAAAGGTCAAGGACACCCTCGTCCCAAGCCCAATCGGATGCATGAGAAGTTGGAGGATTTTGTGGATGATTCGCCAACCGGCCAGAATAGGGAAGAGATGCCGCAAAAAGGCGCGCTCAAAAATCAAGATCGGGTACTCCATCGCCTTCAGTTGGGAGTTCGGGCTCGCGTAGGGGAGTATACAACGATCAGTTGGAAGACATCGCATGCAAGTTAGATACATTCAACGTATTCCAACAACAAAGGGCCGAAATTCGGAAGAACAAAGAAGCTAGGGATGCCCTGAAACAAAGACGAGATGATATGAAATTTCTAGCCAACCCATCGATCACCTATCAGGTGAAGAGTTGGAACTAATGTTGGATACGAGAGAAGAGATAAAGAAAAAATATTACAATTACTAGGAATTTTTTTATGTAATTTTCTTTATTTAAAAAACATTATTAAAAAATTTAAATTATCTTATATATTAAAAAACAAACGCAGTGAACAGTAGAACACTAAAGAAGGACATTTATGTAATAAACAGGTAGCCCCTTCTTCTTTCTTCAAAACATAACCCTTAACCCATTTGTTTTAAAAATATAAATATTGCAGTTTGGGTTGGCCACGCCCCAAACCCCCGTCCCACCATACCGTCTTCAATGTGGGTCAGCCTAGCGAAGCCCACCCAAGCCACGTGTCAACCCATGTCCCAAACCCCCGCCCCACCATACCCCACGGTCTTAATTTAACTAGTTTTTTTAATAAATGTTATCAAACTCTAACACATCCTTTGGTAACTTGGTGGTGGCTCATGTAAATTAAAGTGAGTTACTTCCGTATGCTCTTCAAATAAATAAATAAATCAAATTTCATGTTGTCACATCAACCTAGTGCCTGAAGTTAAGCATATAATCCTTTGGCATATTCATGTTTCATGACCATGATTTCCTTAACCTGTAACCACTTGGCACAATTCATCAGGACATCTTAAATTGACAACAAAATGTTCTAATCTAGCCTCTTTATACCATCATGGTAATTTGCTTAACGATTTTGTCTACGTTTAACGAAGATGAACCATTGGGACCCCCGGCAACACAAGCCTTTTTCTTCCACACAATGGCCTTGTTCATATGTAAGGGCTACATTGGTTATGAGTTTTCAATTTTTCATGAAAAATTTCTTAATTTTGAAAAAAAAATTTGACCCAATCCCCGGTGTGTGTGAAAAGTAAGTTGACAAACAGACACACCCGTTGTAATGTGAAGACATTCACACTAGTTACTATATTAAGCAAATTGGATTGGACAAGAAGATAATTTCCATCTATTTTTTAAGATGGTATACTAAAAGTCTGACTTTTTACCATTTTTTTTCTTCCATAACTACCCCTGCTCACTCTTCATTATGCAACAGATGCCTACGATCTCATCAATTCAATCACAATCCACCTTTGTATCAGTTACAAGGCCTCGAATCACTTCATGAGTTTCATGAGCTTAATTTGACCTCATCAGTTATATCACTTACAAGGCATCTCCAATCGACCCCATCAACAAGTCGTGTATTGAATGTGTGTCAGTTACAATGCCTCAGTTCGCTTCATGAGTGATCATCACTTCAAATTCAACGGAAATTGAATGCGTCGTAAAAATGCTCAAGCCGATTGGATTTGTTAAACAGTTTTGGTTTGATTGAAGAACATATTTTGATCCCTGTGGTGTAGCAATTGCATCCAGATAAATGGACGACAAATCCATCGTTTCTCAAAAGCCTGGAGCCGCTATCTTTCTCTACACATAACTTCATCACAAGGTATTCTATTTTTTTATTTTTTTTCTATGCAATTCAGTTCTTATTCTGTACTGTAATTCGATTCCTGTATGTTTGGAGAATCTAAACGGGTTTGAATAGATTAGGTAGTTTAATAGTGTGTTCTGATAGTGGTTTATGGATGATAAGATGTTACTGTTGAGAAGGGAACTCATGTTCTTGGTTGGTGTCGTGTTTTGATATTTAGGGTTTTATGTTTACTACGAGTACATTTGTTGACGTCGCACGTTGCCGCAAAATGGAGCAAATGAAAAGGCAAAACAAACGTTACCTGAAAGAGAAGCATGTTGTTTAGAAAGCCAAACTATCAGAGTCGGTTTAGTTTATCATCGTACCGTGTATGATACTAAATAAATACTCTATTTTGAATTCATGTTTCAAGTCAAGAGTATAAAAGAAAACCCTAAAAATCAAGCAGGTGGTTTATAAATTACAAGCCCTAACAGGCAGGTGAGTGTGAAAAAGTATCAAAAACCTGATACTGATTAGCTGATGCAGAGGAACGACGATGGCGTGGAAGCAGTGCTGGGTGGAGGAGCAGCGGTGGCTCCTTTGAAGGCTTCTCACAATCGATCATGTGATGAACACCATTTACATTTCTTTTCTTCAATCTCGCCATCGTCGTCATCGTTCTTGGAACAGGGTAAACAAGTGGCGTCTGAGGCAAACGAATTTAGGGTTTGAAAAATGATAAGGAGATCTGAATGTACGGTATGGTAAGAAGGCTTTTTGATTTTGAGTTTTTCAAGTACCCACCCATTTAACTCACTATGCATATAAAGTTATAAAGCTCTTAAATTTCAACATCCCAACTTTCTCTCTCTTATATATATAATAGAAAGAAATCTCATATTAGTTATGAAAACTAAGAAACCCAAATAAATAGACCTCATTTTGTCATGTGTTACACCGCTTTTGCAGACGTGTTACGTGTAACAACTAGAGGCTGCCACGGTTACATAACAACTTTTATTTTTCAGAAAAAACTTAAAAGTCTACAAAAGTTGTTGCATAACACGTAACAGCCTCTGGTTGTTACACATAACATGTCTGTAAAAAAAGTGTAACACATAACAAATTGAGGTCCATTTATTTAGGTTTTTAGTTTTATTAACTAATATGAGATTTCTTCCTATAAACCGACACTTTTTTGCTTAATAAACCGATAAAAATACTAAATATACAGTTTAATAAATATATAAAAACTTATAAATACTTTTCGGGCCCTTTGAAAATTTGGGCCTTGGGCGTTGGCAAGGGTTGGACGGGCTAAGAGCTGCCCCCCTCTCTCTCTCTCTCTCTATATATATATATATATATAGCGGAGAGTTCAAATGAGAAGAAATTTTTTGTAAGAAGAAAAAAAAATTTCAACCAATAAGAATGCTTTATTATATTTCATTTAATATAAGTATTTAATGTTATTATAAGGGTACATTGTTAAATCTACATAGATCTTAATTTGTAGTCTTCCTCTTTAATAACTAACTACATTAAATAATTTGTAACTTATCTTCAAAATATATATTTTTTTTCAAAAAAATAAAATAAAATAATTTAAAGTGTACGATAAATTACGAGTTGTGTAGAATGAATTTCAACGTGTAGGATGAATTTCGAAATATGTAGGATAACTTTTAATGTGTGTAGGCAAAAAAAAGTTAGTGTAGAGGATAATAGTCTTTATGACTAATTAATTAGTCAAAATTGATAATAAATGAGATAAATGAAAAACTATTTAATGTTTTCCAAAATTACCCTTTTTCTTCCCAATTAAATTTTCTTCCCAAATGAACTTTCCTCTATATATATATAGGGAGAAGATCATGCGAGAACCACCTCTTATTGCGAGAACTGCGAGAACCAAGTGTGAACGCAACAATACTCAAACTACCAGGGCTGGAATGTAAAATCCGATATTTCCATATATCAGTCATCGGATCCATTCAAAATTGGTACTATTCGTCCGACGCCGCCTATCGCCTCCGTCTCCGCCAACACGATTCCGACCACCGATCGAGGATTCCGTCAATGTATCTTTAATTCCGGTCACATTCGCAACACCTCAACGACTTAATTCATGTATTACGACAATTCATCAAATTTCTGCAAACCCTAACATTCTTACAGCATCTTCGTCATCTCTCATCTTACAAGGTAATGTATATGTTTTCAAAATGCGAATCTAATTGTGTAATTTAACACCTTCTTTTCAACAATCTCAACCTTATAATCAAATTCATAATCGATATGTTCTATATACCTGTTTAACACATCCGTCTGTTTCATCATTAACTTGTATACATTTTACTGACAACTGTTTGTTTACTAATAATTAACTGTAATAACTCAATTAATCACCATCGAATTGTTCAAAACTATCAAATGCCCCATCAATCCTGAATTCAGATATATGTATGTTTGACATGTGTTATATAATTTACATTTTACAACATATTTTTATGCAAATATTTGTTCATTAAGATCTGTATACATAATCATAACTGAAATGTTTTATGTTATGTTAATACATACATTAAATTTACACTTGTTTCATAAACATTAAACTGATTTGTTAACATTTAACTATTATTTTATCTTATTTATTACATATGCATATACGCATATACATTACTTTTTGCATCTATGTTCCTTCTAATACGATCACATTTGTTTACACACATTTACAAATGTTACACTGTTTGTCATTCTACCTATTGTTACATCATACTATGTTTTTTTATATACTTTCATACATAATATACAACATGTGATCAATATAATAACAACAAATGTTACTCACCTTAATTGCAGATATTATGGCATCATCTGATTCGTCTTCAGTAAACGCCCCAATCAATATTATTCGAAATGATCAACATTGTCCAACACCAATGCAATCTGATAAAGGGTTAATTCCTATAATTGATTCATCTTGTACTGTTGCAGCTATCTACCCCATAGATGACATTGTGATATATGATAATTTTGAAATCCCGTCTAACACACAGTCATATTCTGATTCTGGTTCGTCTTCTTATGTGTCAACTTCATCAAAAACACCAAAACGACTACAATTCCTACATAAAGAACAGAAAGGTATTACATTACTCCATCATCCTTTGTTTAAAAACAATTTACATATATACCATTCATTTAATATCAACACCTGATTCCATTATTATACACGTTCTGTTATAATACTTATAACAATATTCTAATATCATCTTTTCACAACAATCTAATCTATAAACAAACTGTTATACTACCATATGTCCATTATAATTAATTTTACACAATTACATGCATACCATATTCAATATGCATATATGCATATGAATTATGTTCATTACACACTTATACATACATGACCATTTTTATTCATACATACATTACAATATGCATATATAAACACATTCATATACTACTATATCATTACATACATTCAATCACAAAATCTTACATTTCAACATCTTATTCCCAATCCATTAATACTTGCACTATTCATACATTAGGTTACAACATAATTATATTATTTTTTTATAATATGCATTATGAACCTTATATTCATTTACTCATTCAACAGGTACATTTATAAGTTCAGTTTATTCGTCACCCGATGGTACCAAATTTTGGACTCCCGACGTTGACATTCAATACATGCCATCCATTAGAAGTGTCTTCCAACATTAGGATGATGCTATCATGATGTATAAACAATACGCTTCCAAGGCTGGATTTTCTGTCCGTATTGGCACTTTGAAATCAAAACCAGACCCATCCAATCCCAACATAAGAATTCCTACACATCGGTATCTTTTATGTTCAAAAAATGGCAAGCCAAAACATAACATTTTCGATTCTTCACTACCACCTACAAACAACAAACGACGTAGCCGATACACCGTCTCTAATTGTGGTGCATGTGCCCGTTTTCGATATTTGGAAACAACAAATCAATTTCAATTATATAGCATTGATGAGCAACATAATCATTGCATGATCAGTAGTGAAAATGCTGATCTTCTCAGACAAAATAGACAAGTAACTTTTGAAAATCAACAATTTATGCATCAGGTCGGGTTAAACAAAATAGGGCCAAGCATTGCCCACAATATTCAAGTTTCCTTAAAAGGTGGACCACAAAATGTGCAGGGTACTACAGTGGATTTTAAAAATGTAAGTAGAGACTTTCGAATATTCATTGGTGACCGCGATGCAAACCTTTTTGTTGACACCTTACAAGCAAGAAGCCAAAACCGTCAAGATTTCATCTTTGAATATGTTGTTACAAACAACGAGCTTCGTTCTGGTTTTTGGGCTGACTTTGTATCCTTATGTAATTACGAAGCTTTTGGAGACGTGTGTGGATTTGATGCTACATATGATACAAACAAGTATGTCAACTTTCAATATTATTAAATAACAACATATTTATGATCACATGTTTATGTGTAATTCATGCACATATGCATAAGTTGTATATTCATTTTGTATATAAATATGTATACATATATGCATAACACATTTACTTTAAATTTATTATAATTTGCATGTTATGCACTTATGCATACACCATATATTCATTTATTATTTTCCGCATATCAACTTATGCATAACTGCATATAATCCTATCCTATTATGCTATTTAAAATATACATATATAACATTAACCACATGCATATATGCATACAATATCATCTGCATACATGTTTGTATTCATATCCTTACACATACATTACATCATATGCATATGTGCATATGTTAATATAACACTATATTCCATTTTATCATCATACACATAAATTCTGTTTATTCACGCCTACATACCACAACATACATTTTTTACCTACATGTCGTAACTTGATTTTATGATTTGTATTATTAATACATATTACAATACATATGTTGCAGATACAAGATGATTTTTGTTCCATTTACTGGTGTTGATCACCACAAACGTTGTGTACTTTTCTGTGCTGGATTACTATATGATGAAACAATTGAATCATATACTTGGCTGCTACAAATGTTCCTTAAAGCCCACAAAAAACAACCTTCACTTATACTTACTGACCAGGATGCTTCTATGAAACAAGCTGTGTTAAATGTATTCACCGAATCCACCCACCGTTTATGTATGTGGCACATAACGGATAAACTGCCCGCTAAGGTAACGATAATATTAACTTTATCCTATTCACTATTTCAATGTACATATATATAATCATTCTTTTACTAATATTATAATTTAACATTTTTTATTTATAAATTGTCAACCACTTACAGATATCTGGTGATATACTTGCAAATGGGAATCTGAGAAAATCAATACACAAACTTGTTTGGAACTTGTTCATAACAGTTGAAACATTTGAAGCACAATGGCAACTTTTAATGAAGGAGTATAAACTTGAAAACCACAAATGGTTGACCGATATGTATAACATTCGCACACGTTGGGCACCATGTTACTTCAGAGATATTCCGTTATGCTGTTTGATGAAAACGACATCCAGGTGCGAGAGTTCTAATGCACGTTTCAAAACTAACTCTAGAGAAACAAACTCCCTTGTCCAATTCTTAATGTGCTATGATACTGCTGTTGATTCCAATCGTAACAAACAACGTAAGAATGAGTTTGATAGTGACACACGCACACCAAAATTTTTAACAACCCTTCCTATTGAAATTCAAGCATCTGAGATATACACCTGGAATATGTTTTTGGAAGTTCAAAAAGAGATTCATCAAGGACTGTTGCATTGTATCATTTCTGAGCGTCCCACCACGTCTGTCGACTCTATTTATAATGTTAGACATCTTAACAAACACAGAGTTACTGTCAACACGTTCGAGGTACCTATCTTGTTAACTATTAATTATTTCTTTTTCTTTTTTTTCTTTATTTTTTTTATTTACCTTAAATATATGTATATATGCATATGTGCATAATATATGTGCTGCATATTTGTTATAATTTACATTGTATGCATATATGCATACATCATCTGATTACTTATTATTTACTTCATCCCAACTTATTCATACTTGCATATATTCCTATTTTATTATGCATACATGTAACTAACACTACAACATGCATATATGCCTACAATACCATATGCATACATATTCATATTCATAACATTCGACAACATGTACACTGTATGTACATATTCATATTTTAATATACCGCTTTATGATATCCATATTATAATAATGTAAAACACACATTTATTACATATTTTTATAACTATCCATCATCAAGCCTGAACATACGTCGTATGGAAGTCGTACTCCATACGTAATCATACATTCTCCCATAAATTGTTTACATATTTTTTTTATTATATTATGTTATATGCATATATGCATATATACCACTTTATTATGTTGTTCAATACAAACAATACATCATTCATATTTATACACATCCACTTCACTTATATAGTTATTTAACTTACACCATTCATATTCATGCAGGTTTACGCTGATATCCCATCACACACTTATACTTGTTCCTGCATGGGATTTACACGTATCGGTTATTTGTGACGTCATATATTTTGCGTATTTTGGTTCAAATCAATTGATCGTATTCCCATCCAATACATAAGTGGGCGATGGAAACGTGATGCAGTCCCATCCAGCGTGTACAATTTATCACACATGTATTCAACAGAGATGAGTGAGACTGGTACACTAAAAACTGAAATACTTGATTTACTTACCCAATGCATGAATCGGATTGGAAAAAACCCTGATCGACTTCGTTCACTATCTACACAAATACGATCCATCAGAAATGAAATATATAAAGATTTACCTGATGAACCAGAACATAACCCAAAGGCTGCTAACATCAGTGATGTCACACCCCGACCACGTATACCATACAAAACGTGGCGGAAAACGTCGGGGAGTGTTGTAACAGAATTAATTGTTTCATAACCATGGTATTCAAAGTTGTATTTTATTTATCAACATAAGAGTTACATTGTCTTAAACAGAATTCAAAGAGTTCAGAACATAATTAAACTAGTTCTATCTTCATTTTATGTCTCTAAGGCACACAGGTCCGCCCTAGTGTCACGATCATCATCCTACGCAAAAACTCCTGAAAACACATGTGAAAATAGGTACGTCAGCATAAAAATGCCTGTGAGATACATAGGTTTGTGAAAATTGGATTCATGACTTAAGTTTAAGAAAAATGTTTAATAAAATTTAGTCATGAACCTTGTAAATTGTTTTGTTTTGTAAATCATTTAAGAAGCGATAAGATCAGATGATATGTATAAATAAAAGAATAATGTATGGTTAAATGAATAACCAAGTAAAATGAGTTGTATAAAATAAACTGTATTGTAAACCAAAGTCTTGTAAAAACATGTTACTTGTGTAAAATGTATAAGTCCAAAATGAATGATTTAAATAACGCTATGATATGTAATATAATACAAACACTTATATATAGGAAGTACCAGCGGCGTATCCACCATGCTTGTATCATATTACTCACATCTCGTTACTTAAGTCACTTAAACCAACCAACAATGTATAATGTCTATGTTTACACCAATTGCCAAAAGTCCTTGTACAAACCATGTCCAATGTTTATAGTCCAAAAGTAGTCAAGTAATGTGTAACAAATGTTATGTATTGTAAGTAAAGTATTGTCACATAATCCAAATGTAGAAATGTACAAAACAAAGTATTTTGAATATATCAAAAAGTTATGTTTTGCAAAGTAATGCATGTTACATTGATACAGACATTTATGTGGTAAGTTAACACATACATTCAAGCCTTGAGACAGTCGGATAACCCTTTCAGTCAAGGTCATCAAAAGAAATGTTTTCGGATTCAGTCATTCCTTACATCTAAACAAACCCAAGATGTCAGGAATGGGATTTGTCAAGTCCTATGGTACCAGTACTTACTACCGAGCGGCGTAGCTAATGTTAATGAACGTATAATAGTCTCGTTTGTGCAAACCAAATGTTATAGCAATTGTATACAAGTCATATGAAAACAATGTACTAAGTATGCTAAGTTAACATACAAAGCAGAAAAGTCATGTAAATCAATGTGCTAGCATGCTATCAGTTAACATACATAGCAGAAATGTAATGTAAAACAATGTACTAAGTATGCACACAATGGACATACATAGCATGAAATGTAATGAAATCATGTACTATAATGTACTAACGAACATAGCAGGTATATGATGTGAAAACATGGAAAGCATGAAAGTAACAAGTAGGCACATGTGTTCCACCCCAAAATGTTTGGAAAATAGTAAAAGAGGGGTCTATGTACTCACTTGAGACTGCTTAGTAGTCCTTGAGTAACAACCAAAAATGCAACAGATCACGGATATCAAACGGCACCTAATATAGGTAACTACATTAATAAACCGGACCTAAATCGGAAGATCGGATAGAATGTGATTTAGACCCGACAAGTTTGAAGACTTGTTTAATATGGGTATTTCATACATATTCTGGATTTCTAGATAAAACCGATAAGGTTTGACCCGCTTCGGCTAATTTATGTAAACTAGTTATATAAACCGAACCGAACGCGTAATATGCGTAACGGGTATCCGTAAGATCCATATACAGGTTTCCTAAGTTAATATGCTTCAAATATGTTGTGACATCAGTAAGATGTCTTTCATTATGCCCGAAACGTATTTAAACACAAACTATGCACCGTAAGGGCATTTTGGTAATTTCACATAAGCCGTGAAGCTCAAAACTGAAGTCTGAGTTAAACAACTTTTGCTTACTGTTAAAAAATTATAATTTACCTAAAATATCAGTAGGTATCAACCCTTGTATGTCTAAAATAGTTCTAGTACATACTATGCGTTAAAAACGCTTAGAAAGGCGATTAGGAGCCGTTTCCGGGTTATATACATAAAGCTGATATTTTTATTATTCCAGAAGGCTTAAAATAATTTATTTATCATTTAAGATTAGTAGCAAAAGGTTTGGAGTCGTTTAGATATGTAAAACTTATTTTATAGCCCGTTAGGGCAAAACCGACAATTATCGGATTAAGCCTACGACTATAAGTTATGCTCAGCCTAAAATTAATTAAAAATCTTCAAAAATCCCAAAATAATATATTACATCAGTGGGTAATAAGTTTGATATCAAAAAGTTGGCTTAACTAGGCTATACACTAATTACGCCATTTAATTAACATAAAGCTTTCATTTTGCGCTAATGAGCATAACTCTCAATCTACACCACCAATTGATTTCAAATTTTGGGTACAAGTTTATATATCAGTAACAAAGGTTTATACTCTTTTACATTTTCAAAAATCACGTTTTAAGGTAAAAAGGGCATAATGGTCAACATATGAGCAATTAACGGAATCATGCATATTAATTGGATAACTAATGAACCAAGGTGTATAATCACAGAGGGTTATACTAGTATGTAACCTAGTCCAATTAAAGCTCTGAGGCATTTCTAAAACAAGCCTAAACGGGTCAGAACTGAAAGTCAAAGCAAAAGTCAAACTATGCGACTTTCGGTTCCGAACCGGGTCTAAACAGGAAATTGTCGGGTTAAACATGTTTAGACATGTTCTTACACTAATTACCAAGTTATAATGATGATCAAACAGGTTGTTTATGTTCTACATTGCTAATTTTGCATAAATTAGACTTTAGGTATCCTGTTGACTTTTTATTAGCAAGTTTGACCCGACTTTTGACCTAGTTAAAGTGGGAATCAGGGGGAACCCTTTTAAGGGTTTATTACCCACATAATTACCAACTTATAACTACTTTTGATTCGACTAATCACTGGACCATTAGTGATTAATCTTAAAGTCAACCGTTAATTACGACGGTTTGACTTTTAAGCTATAACTAAGCAAAAACTAAACTAAGGAAGGTTAGGCAAACTTACAAGAGTCCTATGAACGACCAGGGATCACTTGAGAGAAGACTTGTGCTCCAGAAATGCTCCAGAAATGCAGAAGTGAAGGTGTGAAGAAAGCTTGCAACTCATTGGCCTTTTATAGTGATTTCAACTCCACAAATTGTTGACACACAAGTCTACAAGTGACCACAACTTACTAACAAGTGTCCCTTAGTATCTAGGAGTCGTTTAGGGGCCATCCAAGATGAGGAAAATCGTTTAAAAGTAGAATATGCGCGAAAACAGGCTGCTGCCAGTTTTTTTCTGCAACTGGGGGTCTGACGCGTCCCGCGTAAGATCATGACTACTCTTACGCGTCCCGCCTTGACCTTGTTTTCAGGTTTAAAAGGTTTAAGTTGTTGCAACTTGTCCCTTGGCCTTTCGAAAGGTCAATTAAGCTTATTTCTTGCAATTTGACCCCTTCATATTTACATACAAGGGCTTCAAGACTTGTACCCCATTTTCTAAGTCCTCGGTTAACTTTATTGTTACCCGAAAAGTCCTAAACTTCAACGTTGACGCTTTAACCCCTTGTACACGAATTTGATCATAACTTTCTCGTACGATAACGAAACTTTATGAAATTTATATCGTGCATTCTAGTGAGCATAATTAACCGTTACAAAGCTTCGGGTTTGTCAAGTTTAGTCCTTGTAAGCGAATTAACTTGTTTTTGCCATACCAAAGCCTTCAAAACTTATTTCTAAGTTATGTAAGGGTTATTTAAGGTATGTTAAGTATATGTTGGAGTTCCGGAGTATTTGTCGCATTAAACTGATTACGTTTACGCACCAGTTCGCGTATAAATCTCCAGAAAGTGATATAGAGTTTGAAATTGGACAAAAGTCAAAACACGGAAAATGTAAATCATAACCAAACAAACATTGGGATCAAATAACATTGTTTTATTGATAAAAGAACTGTTCACAAAGATTAAAAGGACAGATGTTACAGTCTCCCCTACTTGTGGAAATTTCATCCCGAAATTTATTTAGAGGAAACTCGTGGAAAAAGATGCGGATATTTCGCCTTCATTTGATCTTCGCGTTCCCAAGTAAACTCAGGTCCACGTTTAGCTTCCCAGCGAACCTTGACCAAAGGAATGCGCTTGCGTTTAAGCCACTTGACTTCACGTTCCATGATTTCCACTGGCTTCTCAACAAATTTCAGTGTTTTGTCAACACGAATTTCGTCAAGTGGTATGTGGAGGTTCTCATCTGCTAAACACCTCTTGAGATTGGACACGTGAAAAGTTGGATGAACATTTCCAAGTTCAGGAGGTAACTCAAGTCTGTAGGCTACCTTACTGATTCTTTCGACGATCTTGAATGGTCCAACGTATCTAGGTGCAAGTTTTCCTTTCTTTCCAAATCTGATCACACCTTTCCAAGGTGAGACCTTAAGTAATACTCAATCACCGACTTGAAATTCCAAGGGCTTGCGTTTTGGGTCCGCGTAACTCTTTTGACGGCTTCTAGCTGTCTGAAGGTTATCACGAACTTTCTTAATCTTGTCAGTTGTCTCTAAAATGAGGGCAGGTCTAGTAAGCTGAGCCTCGCCGATCTCATTCCAGCAGACTGGTGAACGACATTTTCGACCATAGAGAGCCTCGAAAGGAGCCATTTTGATGCTGGTGTGATAACTGTTGTTGTAGGAGAATTCAATTAACGGAAGATGTGAATCCCAACTACCACCAAAGTCGATCACACAAGCTCTAAGCATATCCTCCAGAGTCTGGATTGTTCTTTCAGATTGACCATCCGTTTGCGGATGATAAGCGGTGCTCAGATTAAGTTGGGTCCCCATAGCAGATTGTATGGTTCTCCAAAAATGAGAAGTGAAACGAGCATCTCTGTCAGAAATGATGTTCAAAGGAACACCATGTCGAGCTACAATTTCATCCACATAGATTTTAGCAAGTTTGTCAGCAGGAAAATCCTCACGGATTGGCAAGAAATGCGCTGACTTAGTAAGACGATCGACGACTACCCAGATGGCATCATGACCTTTCTTTGTGCGCGGAAGTTTAGTAATGAGATCCATAGTAATGTTTTCCCATTTCCAAACTGGGATCTCTGGTTGCACCAATAAACCAGAAGGACGCTGACGTTCAGCCTTAACCTTAAGACAAGTAAGGCATTTTGATACATATAAGGCAATGTCTTTCTTCATACCAGGCCACCAATACTGAATACGAAGATCCTTATACATTTTATCTGAGCCAGGATGAACAGAATAACGCGACTTATGGGCTTCATCCATAAGCAAGGTGCGAAGGTTATCTTGGCTTAGGACCCACAAACGGTCCATGAAGTAATACGATCCATTGTCCTTCAATTCCAAATCAGGTGTTATGTGATAGGGAAATTCCTTATCCATTAAACCTTGTGAAACACAAGATTGTTGAGCCTGAGAAATGCGTGCTTGGATATCGGATCGAGCTTGAATAACAGATTGAACACATACACAATGAAGCTTAGTACGTTCCTTACGACTCAATGCATCGGCTACGACATTCGCCTTACCAGGATGGTAGCGAATTTCGCAGTCATAGTCGTTTAAAAGCTCGACCCAACGTCGTTGCCTCATGTTGAGTTCTTTCTGGTTGAAGATATGCTGAAGGCTTTTGTGGTCCGTGAAAACCACACATTTTGCACCGTACAAGTAGTGTCTCCAGATCTTAAGAGCGAAGACAACTGCACCCAACTCAAGATCATGAGTGGTGTAGTTTTTCTCATGTATCTTCAACTGTCTTGATGCGTATGCTATGACTTTGTTCCTTTGCATCAGAACACAGCCAAGACCCAATTTAGATGCATCACAGTAAACGACGAAATCATCATTGCCCTCAGGCAAAGTCAGAACAGGCGCGTCGCAAAGTTTTTGTTTCAAAGTCAGAAACGCTTCCTCTTGCTTGAATCCCGAATCAAAGGGTTTGTTCTTCTGATTTAGAGCAGTTAGAGGAACTGCAATCTTCGAGAAATTTTCAATGAAGCGGCGGTAATAACCCGCTAGACCAAGAAAAGAACGAACCTCAGTAGGAGTAGTAGGCGTATCCCAATCCTTAATCGCACTGATCTTGGAGGGATCTACATGAATACCTTGTTCGTTGACAATATGTCCTAAAAATTGAACTTCTTTAAGCCAGAATTCACACTTGGAGAATTTGGCGAAAAGTTGCACTTTCTTTAGGAGTTCCAAAGTAAGACGAAGATGTTGCTCGTGATCAGCTCGCGTCTTAGAATAAATCAAGATGTCGTCAATAAAAACAATGACGAACTGATCCAAATAAGGTTTGCAGACCCTATTCATTAAGTCCATGAAAACAGCAGGAGCATTAGTCAAACCGAATGGCATGACTGTGAATTCATAATGCCCATAACGAGTGCGGAATGCTGTCTTGGGAATATCTTCTTCATGCACACGAAGTTGATGATGTCCTGATCGCAGATCAGTCTTTGAAAAATAAGAAGCGCCCTGTAGTTGATCAAAGAGATCATCGATGCGAGGTAGGGGATATCGATTTTTGATGGTAAGCTTGTTAAGCTCACGATAATCGATACACATCCTAAAAGATCCATCCTTCTTCTTAACAAAAAGAACGGGAGCACCCCAAGGTGAAAAGCTAGGACGGATAAAACCTTTGTCAGAGAGCTCCTGAAGCTGCTTAGACAACTCTTGCATCTCAGACGGTGCAAGACGATATGGAGATCTGGCAATGGGGTTTGCACCAGGTACGAGATCAATACGGAACTCGACTTGGCGTGCTGGAGGTAGACCAGGTAAATCTTCAGGGAATACTTCAGAATAATCCCGAACAACAGGGATATCTTGGATAGACTTACCCTTGCCCTTATCTGCTACGACATGTGCCAAAAAGGCCACATAGTTCTTTCGCAGATACTTCCGAGCTTTAAAACAGGACATGAGTTTGAGACCACCGGCAGGTTTCTCACCACGAACCTGTAGGATCTCGCCTGTCGAAAGCGGCACACGAACGATCTTCTCGAAACAAACTACCTCTGCGTGATGCTTGGCTAACCAATCTATACCCACAATAACGTCAAAGCTTCCAAGTTGCATAGGCGTGAGGTCGATAGGAAAAAGATGGTCGTTAAGGTTCAACTGGCAGTTGCGAAGAACAGAATCAAGAACAATGGGTTCACCACTAGCAACTTCTACTGTCAAAGGTTTACCTAGTTTCGTTCTAGACATGCGAAGCATTGGCTCAAAAGACAATGACACAAAACTCTTATCGGCACCCGAATCAAAGAGAACAGTTGCAGGCTGATTATTAATAAAGAATGTACCGTTCACCACTTCATTGTCCGCCTGTGCCTCTTGTGCATTCTTGTTGAAGACTCGACCTCGAGCCTGAGCTTGATTCTGATTTGGATTCTGATTCTGGTTGGCTAGCCTTGGGCACCGGTTCTTGTAGTGGGTCAGATCCCCACAATTGTAGCACGAACCAGGAGGAAAATGAGGTCGTGCAGCTTGACCTTGTTGCTGAGCAAGAGGCTGAACAACTTGTTGAGCTTGGTTCTGAACTGCCTGGTTCTGATTAGCAGGAATGCGGCAGGTAGCAGCAAGATGGCCAATTCTCCCACAGTTAGTGCAATGACGACATTGGAGATGTGGTAGGTGATGGCTGTTACACCTGTTGCACAAAGGTGCATTGCCAAGATAAGGCTTCTTGGCTAGTGGTTGCGCAGGCTGATTTGGTGCAGCTTGAGCCTGTGCAGTAATGGCATAGTTTTGGGAAGCCTTTCGCTTCCTAGAATTCTTTGAGGAACCAGAATTCTTTCCATTCTTGTTTTCACCTTTCTTACCATTCTCCTTGTCAGACGCCTGCTTTTTACCCTTGTCACCCTTTTTATGCAGCTTTCCCTTACGAACCTGCGACTCAGTCAATGTCGCTGCTAACTCGATTGCCTGACGGAGTGTGGCAGGGTTACTACCAGTAATGATGTCTTGCACTGAGTCAGGTAGGCCGTCGATGTACCTTTCGATAGCCTTGTCGAGTGGGGTAACCATTGTTGGGCAAAGCAGACTCAACTCCTCAAACCTATCAGTATACGCCCTGTGCTCGCCACTGTCTTGTTTCAAGTTATCAAACTCTTTCTCCAAAGCTCGCTGTTCATGACGAGGACAGAACTCCCTCATCATAAGGGCCCTAAGTTCAGCCCAAGTTTGTGCTAGAGCAACTTCTGCACCACGGTCTCTCATAACCCCGTTCCACCATGTGAGAGCCCTCTTCTGAAACACACTCGAAGAAAACTCGACCTTGCGATTGTCAGGACACTGCACGTGGCGAAAAGTATTCTCAATGCTCTCGAACCATTGAAGAAGCCCAGTCGCTCCTTCAGAACCACTAAACTTGAGTGGTTTAGCCGAGTTAAAATCCTTGTATTTACATGGAGCATTGTTGTTGTTGTTGGCTTGGTTCCATTGAGCAAAGAGGTTTGGGAATTGAGCAGCCATCTGCTGCGCAATGATTTCTGCCAGTTCGGTAGTCGCTATCTGGTTTTCGCGTCGAGGAGGCATTCTAAAAGAGGAAACATGAAAGGAAACGAGTGAGATGATTGGATGAAGAGAATGAGATGAAACAAAATCAACAAAAGCAAAGATGGTGGTCATTCGTCCGCATCACAAAGCAAACAAACGACACACAGTGACTAATCAAAGTAAATGGGTGAAAAATAATGTATCGCGAAGACATGCTCGCCTATAAGTGAACACTCACCCCAAGAGTTCCCAGGTAAGAGTGACTGGTCCGATTATGTGGATTTGTACGAACACTCTAGCCTTAGACAGAAAACCCAAGGTACAGGCATTCACTCTTCCAGTTTGCACGTGTTCACACTATTTAGAACCTAAAACTTTGACGAGATTTTGAAAACTCAAAGGGGTTCAAAACCATATAACAGAGGGTTCAAAACCATACAATAGAGGGTTCAAAACCTTGTAATAAATCATTCAAAAACAGAAGATTGTTTTTCAAAAATCGTTTCGGAAAATTTGGTTTTTGTTTTGATAAACACCTAAGGATAGGTGATGTACATGTTTTAAAATCTAAACACAAGATAACTTGTGTTAGGGTCCTAGAAAGGTTATAGTCTAGGTCAAAGCATTACTAATAACCTAATTCCCTATAACCATTGGCTCTGATACCAACTCTTCTCTCACACCCCGACCACGTATAACATACAAAACGTGGCGGAAAACGTCGGGGAGTGTTGTAACAGAATTAATTGTTTCATAACCATGGTATTCAAAGTTGTATTTTATTTATCAACATAAGAGTTACATTGTCTTAAACAGAAATCAAAGAGTTCAGAACATAATTAAACTAGTTCTATCTTCATTTTATGTTTCTAAGGCACAGGTCCACCCTAGTGTCACGATCATCATCCTACGCAAAAACTCCTGAAAACACATGTGAAAATAGGTACGTCAGCATAAAACTGCCTGTGAGATACATAGGTTTGTGAAAATTGGATTCATGACTTAAGTTTAAGAAAAATGTTTAATAAAATTTAGTCATGAACCTTGTAAATTGTTTTGTTTTGTAAATCATTTAAGAAGCGATAAGATCAGATGATATGTATAAATAAAAGAATAATGTATGGTTAAATGAATAACCAAGTAAAATGAGTTGTATAAAATAAACTGTATTGTAAACCAAAGTCTTGTAAAAACATGTTACTTGTGTAAAATGTATAAGTCCAAAATGAATGATTTAAATAACGCTATGATATGTAATATAATATAATACAAACACTTATATATAGGAAGTACCAGCGGCGTATCCACCATGCTTGTATCATATTACTCACATCTCGTTACTTAAGTCACTTAAACCAACCAACAATGTATAATGTCTATGTTTACACCAATTGTCAAAAGTCCTTGTACAAACCATGTCCAATGTTTATAGTCCAAAAGTAGTCAAGTAATGTGTAACAAATGTTATGTATTGTAAGTAAAGTATTGTCACATAATCCAAATGTAGAAATGTACAAAACAAAGTATTTTGAATATATCAAAAAGTTATGTTTTGCAAAGTAATGCATGTTACATTGATACAGACATTTATGTGGTAAGTTAACGCATACATTCAAGCCTTGAGACAGTCGGATAACCCTTTCAGTCAAGGTCATCAAAAGAAATGTTTTCGTTTTCAGTCATTCCTTACATCCAAACAAACCCAAGATGTCAGGAATGGGATTTGTCAAGTCCTATGGTACCAGTACTTACTACCGAGCGGCGTAGCTAATGTTAATGAACGTATAATAGTCTCGTTTGTGCAAACCAAATGTTATAGCAATTGTATACAAGTCATATGAAAACAATGTACTAAGTATGCTAAGTTAACATACAAAGCAGAAAAGTCATGTAAATCAAGTGCTAGCATGCTATCAGTTAACATACATAGCAGAAATGTAATGTAAAACAATGTACTAAGTATGCACACAATGGACATACATAGCATGAAATGTAATGAAATCATGTACTATAATGTACTAACGAACATAGCAGGTATATGATGTGAAAACATGGAAAGCATGAAAGTAACAAGTAGGCACATGTGTTCCACCCCAAAATGTTTGGAAAATAGTAAAAGAGGGGTCTATGTACTCACTTGAGATTGCTTAGTAGTCCTTGAGTAACAACCAAAAATGCAACAGATCACGGATATCAAACGGCACCTAATATAGGTAACTACATTAATAAACCGGACCTAAATCGGAAGATCGGATAGAATGTGATTTAGACCCAACAAGTTTGAAGACTTGTTTAATATGGGTATTTCATACATATTCTGGATTTCTAGATAAAACCGATAAGGTTTGACCCGCTTTGGCTAATTTATGTAAACTAGTTATATAAACCGAACCGAACGCGTAATAAGCGTAACGGGTATCCGTAAGATCCATATACTGGTTTCCTAAGTTAATATGCTTCAAATATGTTGTGACATCAGTAAGATGTCTTTCATTATGCCCGAAACGTATTTAAACACAAACTATGCACCGTAAGGGGATTTTGGTAATTTCACATAAGCCGTGAAGCTCAAAACTGAAGTCTGAGTTAAACAACTTTTGCTTACTGTTAAAAAATTATAATTTACCTAAAATATCAGTAGGTATCAACCCTTGTATGTCTAAAATAGTTCTAGTACATACTATGCGTTAAAAACGCTTAGAAAGGCGATTAGGAGCCGTTTCCGGGTTATATACATAAAGCTGATATTTTTATTATTCCAGAAGGCTTAAAATAATTTATTTATCATTTAAGATCAGTAGCAAAAGGTTTGGAGTCGTTTAGATATGTAAAACTTATTTTATAGCCCGTAAGGGCAAAACCGACAATTACCGGATTAAGCCTACGACTACAAGTTATGCTCAGCCTAAAATTAATTAAAAATCTTCAAAAATCCCAAAATAATATATTACATCAGTGGGTAATAAGTTTGATATCAAAAAGTTGGCTTAACTAGGCTATACGCTAATTACGCCATTTAATTAACATAAAGCTTTCATTTTGCGCTAATGAGCATAACTCTCAATCTACACCACCAATTGATTTCAAATTTTGGGTACAAGTTTATATTTCAGTAACAAAGGTTTCAACTCTTTTACATTTTCAAAAATCACGTTTTAGGGTAAAAAGGGCATAATGGTCAACATATGAGCAATTAACGGAATCATGCATATTAATTGGATAACTAATGAACCAAGGTGTATAATCACAGAGGGTTATACTAGTATGTAACCTAGTCCAATTAAAGCTCTGAGGCATTTCTAAAACAAGCCTAAACGGGTCAGAACTGAAAGTCAAAGCAAAAGTCAAACTATGCGACTTTCGGTTCCGAACCGGGTCTAAACAGGAAATTGTCGGGTTAAACATGTTTAGACATGTTCTTACACTAATTACCAAGTTATAATGATGATCAAATAGGTTGTTTATGTTCTACATTGCTAATTTTGCATAAATTAGACTTTAGGTATCCTGTTGACTTTTTATTAGCAAGTTTGACCCGACTTTTGACCTAGTTAGAGTGGGAATCAGGGGGAACCCTTTTAAGGGTTTATTACCCACATAATTACCAACTTATAACTACTTTTGATTCGACTAATCACTGGACCATTAGTGATTAATCTTAAAGTCAACCATTAATTACGATGGTTTGACTTTTAAGCTATAACTAAGCAAAAACTAAACTAAGGAAGGTTAGGCAAACTTACAAGAGTCCTATGAACGACCAGGGATCACTTGAGAGAAGACTTGTGCTCCAGAAATGCTCCAGAAATGCAGAAGTGAAGGTGTTAAGAAAGCTTGCAACTCATTGGCCTTTTATAGTGATTTCAACACCACAAATTGTTGACACACAAGTCTACAAGTGACCACAACTTACTAACAAGTGTCCCTAAGTGTCTAGGAGTCGTTTAGGGGCCATCCAAGATGAGAAAAATCGTTTAAAGGTCGAATATGCGCGAAAACAGGCTGCTGCCAGTTTTTTTATGCAACTGGGGGTCTGACGCGGCCCGCGTCAGATCATGACTACTCTTACGCGGCCCGCCTTGACCTTGTTTTCAGGTTTAAAAGGTTTAAGTTGTTGCAACTTGTCCCTTGGCCTTTCGAAAGGTCAATTAAGCTTATTTCTTGCAATTTGACCCCTTCATATTTACATACAAGGGCTTCAAGACTTGTACCCCATTTTCTAAGTCCTCGGTTAACTTTATTGTTACCCGAAAAGTCCTAAACTTCAACGTTGACGCTTTAACCCATTGTACACGAATTTGATCATAACTTTCTCGTACGATAACGGAACTTTATGAAATTTATATCGTGCATTCTAGTGAGCATAATTAACCGTTACAAAGCTTCGGGTTTGTCAAGTTTAGTCCTTGTAAGCGAATTAACTTGTTTTTGCCATACCAAAGCCTTCAAAACTTATTTCTAAGTTATGTAAGGGTTATTTAAGGTATGTTAAGTATATGTTGGAGTTCCGGAGTATTTGTCGCATTAAACTGATTACGTTTACGCACCAGTTCACGTATAAATCTCCAGAAAGTGATATAGAGTTTGAAATTGGACAAAAGTCAAAACACGGAAAATGTAAATCATAACCAAACAAACATTGGGATCAAATAACATTGTTTTATTGATAAAAGAACTGTTCAAAAAGATTAAAAGCACAGATGTTACAAGTGATATCCTCAACCTTCCAATTCATTCAGCTTCAACAATCCAGCCGCCTATGGGCATACGAAACAAAGGTTCGGGCACCAAGAAAAGACGGGTCGGTCCGGGTGAAAAAATTGTTAAACGTCGTAAACGTCCTGCGCGTTTGTGCAACCATTGTAACAAATACGTATTTGATCATGATAGTCGCAATTGTATAAAAGTCAAAGAGGCAAAACGGGCTGCTTACAAGGCCAAATGCGATTCTGCGGCTGCTGCCAACCTTCCTCCTCCCCGTTATGATGTATCGGACAATGAATTCGATTTTGAACCTACATATGCATCTTCCGATTCTGATGAAGAGTTCTACAACGACAAACCTATTGATATAGTGGACGATACGATTGCAACAAATACTCAACAAGTCGACCTGGCACTTTCAAAAACATCTAACCAACCCATTAGACGTTCGTCCAGAACCCGTCGTGACCCCAACTATGTTTACAATACTGAATCAGAAGACGATGTTTGATATGTTTTTCCCCTGTTTGACCTTTTCATTTTTATTAGTAACATTTGATCATCTTTTTATTCGTCTCAACTATATTAAACATATCGTTTATCATGTTTTACATTCTGTTGTGTTTATCTTTTCAGTTTCATTCACTTTTTAACATGCATATCGTTACAATCTATGTTTACCTGTTTAAATATGCATATATGAATAAATTAAGTATATATATATATATAATATGCATATTAACACAGTTTTATCACATGCTACCTTCTGTCATATTTATATAACTATTGCAACATCACATCCACCATTACAACCCTACATCTAATCGTTCCATATCTATATATGCATATATGCATAAACCCGTATGTACATATTGATATACATATGTACATATAAATTATTACATATTTCTATATTGTTATCAAATATACATCCATTTTACATTATATTATTTCTATTTACATAACTAAAACCATTTATATTACAACATACTAGGGGAAGGTTCATTTGAGAAGAAATTTAATGTGAGAAGAAAGGACATATTAGTAAAATACTATTTCATTTATAACTCATATCATTAATTTTTAACTCTTTAATTAATTAGTCAACTAATAATTAATTATCCTACCTATAATTTACAAAACCTAAACATATCAAAATTTTCCTACATATACCCTACACATTATAGAATTTTATCATACACAGTCGAAATTTATCCTACACACCTCGAAATATGTCCTACACAACTCGTAATTTATCCTACACACTAGTACTTTATTCTACACTTTAAATTAAGTTGTTTTTTTTTAATTTGGAAAAAGTATATATTTTGAAAAGGAGTTACAAATTTAATTTAGTTAGTTATTAAAGGGGAAGAATACAAATTAATGATTTTTGTAAGTTTACCAATATACCCTTATATTAAAATTAAATGCAAATATTAAATGAAGTAAAATGAAGCATTCTTATTGGTTGAAACTTCTTCTTTTTTGTTCTTACAAAAAAATTCTTCTCATTTGAACCCTCCACTATTACACATCATATGCATATATGCATATACAACCGTATCTTGTTACATCCTATCTATATAATTTTATATATATGTGCATTCATTCCGTACGTATCAACATGTTTGTTATATGCATTCATTTATATTCTTCTAATTACCATATTCATATATGCATACATATATATGTCAATACGTATGTAGCAAATTAATTTTATATGCATGTATACATACATGTACATAATACTACTTTACATATCTATTTGTTCGCATTTACCCTGTTCAATTTACAATATACATACAACATTATAAATACAACAACATTCACCAACATCCTTTAATATCAATCAATAAAAAAAAAAATAATAATAATAATTAACAATCCATTTTACAAATTGCATATAGTATCCTTTCATAACATATGCATACTTTACATACTACATATAAAACTCCAGTAACATCATAACATAACAACCACCAAAATATAAATATATATATATATATATATATATATATATATATATATATAATATCATATATCATTTGACCATCAATCCAACAATATTCATAATATCATACCATTTTCCAATTGTTAGACTACCTATCCAATCACTTAACAAACCATATCATCAGTCTATTTACCATTTTCTAACCCCGTTCAATAAACCATATAACTTCCAACCACCCTACTGTTTCGCTAATCCTCTCCAGCACTCCTCCTGAGTTTTGCTACTGTTTGACGGTGATAACATCAATGTTGTTGCTATTCGCATTCGCATGTTATTCAATTGATGTTGCTTCACATCCTTCAAATCACTGAATCCACAATCAAACTCCTTTGTACTCCCCTTGTAACATTTCATATGGCGCATTGCAAATACCCCACAATCTTTCATATTATCCTTTGTTCCCCACGTAATCTTCAATCTCTTTATTACACCTTTTCTAAGCTTTTCTGTATCCGGGTGGTTTACTGACTTCATGTATGTACACATGTAATTTTTCTGCATAATAAACGCCAAAACAAAAAATAAAAAATTAACATCAATTGACAATATACATAAATATTACATTAATTTTACATACCACTTTGCATGGTGTCCCCATGTATCTAAAATCTGATGATGTCTTTACATGCACTGCATCTCTGTTTGAATCCATGTTATCTATCACCTGCACATCTCCTGTATCCAAATCCATACAAATAAGATAAAAATGTGCCTTCTCGATCATTGGTACCACTATTATATTAAAAGCTCTCAAATCCAACAGCGTGTCGTCCCTTTCAAATATTTCTCTCAAATACTTTTTCACAGTTCTCAAAGCCAAATCCTCATCTTGCTTTTTCTTCAGCATATATTCCGGCTGCAATTTGTTTTTTGTCACATCAATTATATATATATATATATATATATGTAAAAACTGTAACAATAAAATTAATATTTTTATATCTATTTTATTTTTATTTCTATTTTTTTTTATTTTTTTTATAAACATATTATTTTATATATTATTAATTTTATGCATATATGCATATAGAATAACACATAATATAACCCATATGAATATCTGCATATTATAATATAACCCATATGCATATATGCATATTATACTTTCATTCATATGCATACATGCATATCATACTTCAATCCATATGCATTATTGCATATCACTTGTTTTATATAAATATATATATATATATATATATATTAAATTTTATTCTGTATACATATATACATATCCAATCACTTTGTTATTAACAATCCTATATGCATATTATAATTTAATTCATATGCATAACATACTTTTCTTTATATGCATATATGCATACTATCTGTTAACTTGACATATTACATTATCCTATATATGCATATTCACATATTAAATTATTATCCAACCCATGTTTACATTTGCATATTATACATATGTATTTATATTAATATATAAACATACTATCCACTTACGAAGTTTGATGTATAACAAAACAACCGTCTTTTCCCGCTAACCACCATCCTTTTCTCCTTATCATTTAACACTGCTGCCCAACAATCTATCAGATTCGTTGATATCTCCTTCCCGAAATCTAGCGTGTTCATTGTATGCCCCAAAGCATACAATCCATGTTGTGTTTCAAACATCTTCAACCTGCATGCACATATATTTTTTCAATTATCCAATAATAATTAAATTGTTTTAACAATGTTTTTTACAACTCTATACACTTTATATGCATTACGCATATTCGTAACAAACATACATGCATATAAATTACATACATAATTATATATATATATACAACTTACATAAAGCTTAATCCGGATTTTTCCTTTTTCTTTTCTGTGTCAACTTCGCCTTTCCCATCTTCGTCATGTACGCTTTTCCCATATTCGTCATCCTTCTTCTTTCTCTCCATCCTATAGCATATTTTTTTGTTTTTTTTATAAATCAATACAAATGAAATCTACAACACGCTACCTAAATATATACATATATGAATTCATATACATATTTATTTATAACTATACACACACACGCACAACAAACAATAATTACCTTTTTTTTTCCATCCCAATGATCATCACAAAATTCCATAACAATTTTTCTGTCTCGTCTAACAGTTTATTCATCGGTACTACCTCCTCGCACTCATCATCATCTGTTTCTTGCGAACTTGGGGTCAATAATACAAATGATGGCATTGACTTATCAACTACCTTCTCCCCTTTCTTACGATACTTATTCGCCACCTTTTTTTGTGCTACCGATTTATCATCTGTCTGTACATCATTAGTACCCTCGCTTTCATCATTTTTCTTCCCACATTCCTCCCCTTCCTTTGTATCATCCGTCATTACGTTTTTCTTCAACATACTAATAACATCATCTACAATTTCATCCACATTCTGTTTAACCTTTTCCATCTTTACACCTTCCTTGAAAGACTCATTAAACATCCCAATCACCTTCAACAGTTGTTCATCGTCTGGATTAAGCAAAAACTGTCTTTCCAACTCTTCCTTTATGTCATTCATCTGATGCTTCAATGCGATTACCGTATCTTCTATATCATCCATATGTGTCTGCATTTATTATTTTTCATTCCTTTTTTAGTATTCCAATAACAAATTTATTACATATATTATACAATATTACCATTATTACACTATTAACATCTTCCTATGAATTACACATCATTATTCAAATTATACATCATTATATGCATATATGCATATACTATAAATTTGTTTATGCACATATGCATATACATTTTATACCCTCATATGCATATGCACATACACATAATCAACGGATTATGCGCATATGCATATGTGATTTTACACCCACCTTATTATATTTAAGAAAATAATAATACTAATAATAATAATAATACTAATAACATATTTTTTTACACATTTTTATATTCATTTACTACATATACATTCCTAATACATTCAAATATTTTATTAATTTAACCGTATTTATTCATTTATGCATTTACATTTCATATACTCATATGCATATATGCATATTAATTACATACATACTATTCTCCTCTGTTTATACCAATACCAACTAATATTCATACGTTTATATTCATACTTAACTTAATATACACATTTGTTTATACCATCATATGCATAGATACCATTTCAAACATTATATGCATAAATACCTTTTTTTCCCCGACACCTTTGCATCAATATCACCTTTCTTTTTAACATCTCCTTTCTTATCAGCGTATTTCTACATTACATCAAACAAATGCATCATATAACAATTTAGCATATTATATATGGAAAATATACATTTTTCATCACACAATATTTACATACCTCAAACGGGCTTCCTTCATTCCATATAACTTCATTCGCATCCTTCTTTGTATCTTCCATTTCAACATCCATTTCGTCATTTTTGTATTCATCTTGTTTAAAGCTGTCCCTCAATATTGCCCTTCCAAACCCGCCATTCGCAATCTCATATTTTTCCCTCCTACTCAGCATATCTTTTGTCCAAAACTGTAATGGACCATTCGTTCTTTCTTTATTCAATTCTCCACATACCGTCATGTCCACATATAAAATCTGCACACATTAAACGACATACTAATCATCCAAAACAACCGATTTCATTCACAAACATATACAAATATACAATCATTTATTATAAAAACAAACTTACAGTCAATATTGGAATTGGCCCGTTGTATGAACTTTTGTTTCTTCCCTTTTTCCAACCGTTTTTGCAACACATTATCTTATTGCATATGTATGCACACCAGTTTACGTCCTCCACTTCTGTACTCTCATCAAATTTGTTGAAATAATCTGTTATGCACCGTCCATCCATATTCACCCCAACAAGAGTATTCATAACTACTGTCAAAAAATCGTATTTGAATTTCCAGCTGACATCATCCCTATTCTTTTCAATCCGTTTTAGAATGTTTGCTGGTGTTATCAACTTCCCTTTGTACAATGCTTCCCATTCCTTTTTTTTCAAAACTTCAGCATCTTTCTTTTTTTCCTTGTCATCCAATACTATACCGACATTCTTTAATCCTAAAAGATAGCTCACCTCAGTCTCATTGACCTTTATGCTTCCATTTTGCATTTTAATCTCCATTGTTGATTCATCAAAACTATCCATTATGAAATACGCAAGCTTTGATGGTATTGAATCTGTATTAATTGTCAGCATCCTTCCAAAACCCATTTTAACCACCGTTTCTCTTTGTGCTTTTGACAACATTTTTACCACATAGCTCAACCGGTGTGGTGATATCCTACATTGCAATGCCATTAAAATGTTCTCTTTTTTTTGTTTTAGCATTTGCTTTTTTCTTTGCCACACTCTTTATCCGTCTGTTCAACCTAACACCTTCATCTTTTTCTTCATTCAAACCAATAAGATATTCATTATACGTTTATGTTACATGGGATCCATATGTTACATACACACTTAATATCATTATATTAAACAAGTATGTCGTACCTTTGCTTGGTTGTTCAACTGTTGTTGTGTTTTTTACATTCTCCACATCTTTATTGTTAACGTTGTTTTTTTTTTGTTTTCCTTATCATCGACACAATTGGTTCATTATCTTCTATATCATCATTATGTTTCCTTTTTCTAATATGTGTTGGATTTGCATCAGTTTTCTTAACATCGGCTCTAAATGCCACTTTCCTTTGTTCCTTTTCATCACCTGTTGTACAAACATGCAATTAAACAATGTTAATATACTAAAACTGATAACATGTACGTTTACATATTTTTACCATTAATTTATATGCATAAATGCATACCATTAAGATATATGCAACTGTACATGTACAAATATTGTATATGCATCAACATGTATGCATAAATGCATACCATTAATGTATGTGCATAAAAATCATACCAGTAATCTATATGCAAATGTAAATGTAAACATATTATATATACAACAACCTGTATGCATAAATGCATACAATTAATCTATATGTAAATGTACATGTAAACATATTGTATATTCAAAAAACCTTTATGCATAAATGCATACCATTAATAAATATGAATAAATGCATACCATTAATATATATGCAACTGTAAATATAAAACATATTGTATACGACACAACTTGTATGCATAAATGCATACCATTAATCAATATGCAACTGTACATGTAAACATACTGTATATTCAATAACCTGTATGCATAAATGCATATCATAAATATATATGCATATATGCATACCATTAATATATATGCATATATGCATACCATTAATCTATATGTAACTGTAAATGTAAAACATATTGTATATGCAACTGTAAATGTATACATATTACTTTGCATACTTTATATGTACATATCACATTGTATGCATATATGCATACTTTGTCAAAACTAACATAATCGTACATTTGTGTACTAAATGATCTGTGTATTAATACAACGTACAAAAATTAAGCTATGTTTCAATAATTTTACACAAACAATTGTAATCATTTAACTAACATCACAAAATATACAATCTACATCTATTAACATACTAAATACTGTAATTAACAAAAAAAAACGCGATTAAAATACCATATTATCTTTCAGAATTTAACTAAAAATGTGTTATACGGGTAAAATGTGCCCTAATTTGTTGTAAATGTACAAAAATTGTGTTTCAATTTCAAATTACTGTACATTTTACATGTGTAAACTAAAAAATACAATAAATCTATGTATAATTTGTTACCTGTAGTCTTCTTCTTCAGAATGCCCTTCGATCTACCCTGTCTGGTTTCACGTTTGTCATCTGATTCACTGATTTCATCTGTCTTCATTATACTGTATTATCGGCGATTATAATACTCCGCAACAACTACTCCGCAACAACTTAGAACAGCCGTGATTGCCGCCGGTTATCGATCGTAGTTGCCTGAAATTGTTACAAATCGTCGTCGTCGGATGAGTCGTTTGTGTGTGTTTTCGAATAGTTTACAATAAACCCTAAATACAATCCACAGTTGCGCGTTATTACAGATCTAGCCCTCCGTCCCTTTTTTTATAACTTTAATTAAAGTTTATATTTGGTCCTTGTAAGTGGTTCTCGCGGTTCTCGCAATAAATGGAGTTCTCGCATGAGCCCCTCCCTATATATATATATATATAGGGAGGGGCTCATGCGAGAACCACCCTTATTGTGAGAACCGCGAGAACCAATGTGAACACAACCTAAAATAGCTAAAAAAATCTAAAAAAACGTAACACCCCCCCCCCCCCCAAAAACCTAAACCCCCCCCCCCCCCCCAAGCTAAATGCTAAAAACTAAAACCCCCAAAAAACCTAAAAAAAACCCTAACCCCCCCCCCCAACCCCCCAAAAACCTAAACCCCCCCCCCAAGCTAAAATGCTAAAAACTAAACCCCCAAAAAACCTAAAAAAATAAAAAAAAAATCTAAATTTTTTTTTTATTTTTTATGCTCAAATCGCTACTTTTAGTGGCAAAAATAAAAAATTTTAATTTTTTTTGTTTTGGCTTCGAAAAGTAGCGATTTTTATATAAAAAATATTAAAAAAAAAATTTGTGTGATTTTTAGGCATTTTTGGTTGTGTTCACATTGGTTCTCGCGGTTCTCGCAATAAGAGGTGGTTCTCGCATGATCTTCTCCCTATATATATATATAGGGTAGGGTTCCAGCGTGAACAACCTCCCAATAGTGAACTGCGTGAACAGATATGGACCATTGATTTCCTTTTTAGTTGTTAAGGGTAGGATTGTAATTACATAAAAAATTAGATTTAAGTCATTATTTTAATAATTGAATTAAGTTACATTTTTCCTAATTTAAATTCATTATCCATATTATGTTTATTTATTAATAAGATAATTATCAAAACAAACAACAAATCACTAGATTTCAATTTTAATTTTTATTTCAGATTTCATCACCAAAATTCAAATTTTGATTTTTAAGATCCACGTAACCTTCATATTTCAACGGTATACACATGTGTACTTGGATATAAATAGAACAGTACACATGTGTACTCAGCATCGTACATATATGTACAGTAATTCACAGGTGTACATCAACATTCAATACAAAAAAAATTCTGAGATATCACAAAAACAGACGATATACACATGTGTACATCGCATTAAAAAGAGGTCAAAATCAGAATACACATGTGTACATCGCATTTAAACAAATAATTATTTTAATAATTGAATTAAGTTACATCTTTCCTAGTCCTTGATTTGATTTGTGAGAGATTTATGCAATCAATTTAATAGGATAATTGATTAGTTGACTTGTGAGAGATTTATGCAATCAATTTAAGATTGAAATTACACATATACCCTTTTTGTATTTAATTAAATGGAAAAAATTAACCAAATAATTACTATCATGCCACTCACTTTAATCTCAAGGTCATAAAAATCAAAGGCCCAGATCAGTTCACGCAGTTCACTCTTGGGATTTTTTTCACGTTTGAACCTAATCCTATATATATATATATATACTAGTCACTTACCCGCGCGATGCGGCGGGAGTGGCGATTTACAATAGGATACTCGTTTACCGTTAGTTTATCCGTCGTCTCGTGATATATCGTATAGTACTTAAGTTAGTTTTCTTATTCGTGATCTTCTACAAGAATAGTACAAAACAAGGAAGTAGATGTAATTAAAAACAAGAAGAGTTCAAAACAGTCAAGTAGCTGGACAAAACAATAAAAACAAAATGCGGGGAGTCTCTTGTATCTCTTCCTGTTTTACCAATACATCCGTTCGCTTATGACTTTCTTGTATCTTCTCCTCTCCTGTACCAGATTTCGACACATAAAAAAATGTTACACGCTTACAGGTGCTTTAAAATAGTAATTAAAAAGTAATTTCTGGAAGCAAATAAGGCACAAAATCTACTAACTTACCTTCGTTTTGATACGGATGCGATTAATTAATCACGCAACACTTCCTGGTAGACAACATTTGATGTGTAAACTCCGCGTTGTTTGAATTCTTTGGCGAGATGTACCAACACCTTCGTACTTTGTCTTGAAATCCCTCTTGATAACGCGACATAAAGTTGTCCATGTGAAAATACAGAATCCGGTAGATAAATACCAAAATGATTAATATATACGGTGTAAATAAAATATATTTTTTGGTAAAGTGAAAAGCTTTAACACACATATCTTAGAAGTTAGAAATAAAAGATATAGGAGAATTATTTTTGGCATTGCATCTCTCTGAATATATATACCCACACCTATTTGAGAAATTAATGTACGAAAGTATTTGGGTTTCCTTATCTTTTTTGTATGATAATATTTACGTTCGGTTTAAAGTTTGTGAGTGAATATCCGATAATGCGTGTGCATGGTTCGACTTTTTAACGTCTATTTTTTCAGTTTAATGGTTCCGGCGCAACGTGCGGGTCCTAAAAACTCGTTCTGTTTTAGATACTACACATGATGAATGATACTTTTAAATCTTATAAATTGTGGTAGTTTGATGTGTAAAAAACAAAAGTGACCAGATGAGAGAACCTATGCAGGTGAAAGCAATGGCATATAATAATGATATATTATATAAGTGTATATATTCTGTTTTAGATACTACACATGAATGATACTTTTAAATCTTATAAATTAATCAATATAATCCAAAAAATCAAGATTAAATTGTGTATTCTGTGAAAGCAACAGATGAGAGAACCTATGCAGGTGAAAGCAATGACATATAATAATGATATATTATATAAGTGTATATATTCTGTTTTAGATACTACACATGAATGATACTTTTAAATCTTATAAATTAATCAATATAATCCAAAAAATCAAGATTAAATTGTGTATAATTACTGGCTTTTTCACATTTCTTTAAAAACTGGAAATCAGTATACGGAAATCAGTATACGGTTATAACATGAGGTGATGATTTGTACAAAATATTTATTTATTGCAGTATTATAACATGAGGTGATGATTTGTACAAAATAGTTATTTTCAGTTGTTGATTAATACCCATAAATTTCCAAAAACACAAGGTTGGAAATTATATATCTCAAATACAAGAAAAATAAAAAAAATTAAATATAACAAAAAAATTAAGTATAACAAAAAAATTATATATCTCAAATACAAGAAATTGATGTGTATTCATGATATACTATGAGATTCCGTAATGAATAACATATACAAACAACATGATTATTTTTTTATTTGATGGTATCACATCAGTGTAAGTTTCAGATTATTGCAACTGTGTAACGGTTTTTATTTTTTTAAATGCAAATCTGGATCTAAAACTAAAAACAATTTAATTCAATAATATGTACAATTTTTAGTTACCAGCTAGGGTTTCGTACACAATCAAGCATCAATTAAAGGTCAACAATCGAAAATCAGAACACACAACAATGAAAGATCAACAACAAATCTTACACAACAAATCAAATCAACTAATAAACTCAAATCGATGAGTAGAACACACACAACAGAATCGCTAAATTAAACTATCGAAAATTACATCAAAGATTTCAGAAATAAAATACATATTGCTGTCTATTTCACAGATCCATGTCAAATACACTTTCACCAAATCCAGATTTATGACTTTCATCTATTTAAACGTAATAGCATTTAACTAAAAAAATTACCAAAAAGTCAGTGCCTCCACATAAAAACTGTTAATTCAAATACCCACAAATCATAACCAGTTAATCATGGGAGATATAATCATGGGATAATATCAATTACAAAAGGTTAAACAAATACGAATTCAGTTTGTATAGAATTTTCGATAAATACACATTCAGTTTGTATCAAATCTGGATCTAAAACTATTAGCTCGACTTTTTAATAAAAAAAAAGAGGCAGTTAAACAATACAGATCCAAAAACCCCAGTTATTTCAACATTTACAACCTTCTAAAGTTAAAAGCTACAGTTAAAAGTTACAAAAAAAACAAAGAAATTTGAAAGAACTTACAACAATGCAAGAGGGAGATGTGAAAAGCCGACAAAAAATTTAAAACCTTGATGTGAGAGCCGAGAAACAACGCAAGATCCAGATGCAAAGAGTCGATATATTCTGAAATCGAAGGAAATAGAAGTTGTTAGGTTGATGTTTTGAAAGTAGGATTAGTTCAACTGAGATAAACTTACAATTTCAGTTGAGTGTAGTTGAGGGTTTGTAAAGTGTTTGTAGAGTGTTGAACTGAGATAAACTTACATCTGAATTATTTATAGAGACTTAGAGACTGAAGCAAGCATGCTGTCTTTCAAACAGTGTTTGTAGAGTGTTGATACATTATAGAGACTGCAGCAAGCAAGCTGTCTTTCAGACAACAGTAAAATGTTACATTTTCAGCTGTTTGTAGACTGAAGCATGCTGTCTTTCAAACAGTGTTTGTAGAGTGTTGATACATTATAGAGACTGCAGTAAAATGTTACTTTTCCAGCTGTAGACAACAGATATAAAGGTCAGGTTAATAAAACACTAAAATAAAAATAAAACTTACATAAAAATAAAAATAAAACAAACAATTTACTAAAAAAATCAATTTATTAACATGACATGACAACATGACACAGATCCGATTTTTTTACAAAAAATTTACTAAAACAAACAATTTACTAACATGACATGATAACATGACACAGATCCGATTTTTTTACATATATGCATTTTTTGGATTAAAACAAACAATTTACTAAAAAAATCACTTAAAACTTATAAAAACCAGTTTTATTTAAACTGTAAAAAACCAGTTCTTTTTAAATATGATATTTAACCAAATACAATTATAATATCATCTCTAAATCTTTGCATAAAATGAGAATTTACTGTAACAAATATGAAAATGTTGGTAAATATGATATTGTTATTATTATGATGCAAGTGATATATGAATTTATTCCGCTAAACAAACCGCAACTTAACACATACACTATGCGAAGTGCACTTGAAAGGGAGCTTCTTGTGAACGATAATAGGATGGTGAAGTTACTCGTTTGTTTACCTTTCGCCTCTTGAACTTTCTTTCTCTGCCGTCTAAATACATGAAAGACGACATTTGCCCATCAACACCATCCTCCAGAGGTAAAGATTTGATATCATCCTCAAAACCATAAGCTAAACCATGCAGCCTGAATACAAAATCACTTTTAAAAAAAAAATTCACATAGAAGACTGCATTTACAAAAGGAAAATAGAGGCTGACCCGTTACTTGATTTGCACACGTGTTTCAACCGCTTTTTATCCATTCTTGTAAGAGGCGCTCGGGTGAAGAGCGCCTCTTCTCTCCTTGCTCGTCGAAGATGAACTCGTCGAAGAAGACGAACACCCGGCTGACGGGCTCCTCCACAGCTTCCATATTCTGCTCTTGTTACCCCCAGGCTAAAATCGTAAGATCGACGCCCAACCTCTTTCCAGTACTTTGACACTAATGCTCCGTTAGTTCTCGCAAAGTCAACAATCATAAAATGCATTTCAGAAATCAAGTATTAGAAAAAAACATAAACACGTGAATTTATATAATTTAGGTCAAATCATTAAACTTTTATAAACACATATGACAACTTGATAACGACAATAGCAAAAAAAAAAAACACTAAAATAAAAATAAAACTTACATAAAAATAAAAATAAAACAAACAATTTACTAAAAAAATCAATTTACTAACATGACATGATAACATGACACAGATCCGATTTTTTTACATAAAAAAATCATAAAAATAATGCGTACGCCTCGTGAGGCGAAGTGAAAACGCCTCGAAACTCGTTTCCGTTTTTTTAAACCTTGGTCAAAACTGCCAGGGTTGACCCGAAGACACCATCTTAACCACTTTTTATGAATAACATGATAACAAAAAAGATATTATTACAGTAATGATCTAACTCTTTAAAACAATTTTGGAGGCTGTTTGCATAAAAAAAACAAACTTTGGGTGTATTTCGGATCGTTTTGAGATAAAAATGCAACCAAAATTGACCTGGTTGTCACATTTATACAAACTTACATCCGGGGACACACTATGAGTTCCATATTTGTCATCCCAATACGTTGTACTGATCTGGTACAACTGTTGTACACTAATAACCTATAAAACAAAACAAAATACGACAGTTGAGACACATGTTAAAATGTAAATGTAAACGAAATTACATATTTTGTAGCATGTCACTCACGGAACATAGGCTTCGGCGTGCATAGACTGTTGGCGAGACCATGGTTCCTACATCAACGAACTGCAAAAGAAAACTCACTTTAGATTACTTAGCAAAATAAGATAATGTACAGTTATCACTTTTTAGGCGATATAACTTTCCCATCAGCTAATAAGTTCTGTTGCAACTACCATGAAACTTATAATACATAACTCTTTGTGTGACCCCTAAGTAATCAGATAATCAACTTCAAAATGCAAATATGAGCACCACCAACTGAAAGGAATATAAGACATCCGCAACAACCTGTGTGTAGTATTCTATTGCGGCTTTGAACTCTTTATGGCGAAAACACAAATCCGATTTTTTTACATGACATGATATGATAACATGACACAGATCCGATTTTTTTACATAAAAAAATCATAAAAATAAAGCGTACGCCTCGTGAGGCGAAGTGAAAACGCCTCGAAACTCGTTTCCGTTTTTTTAAACCTTGGTCAAAACTGCCAGGGTTGACCCGAAGACACCATCTTATCCACTTTTTATGAATAACATGATAACAAAAAAGTTATTATTAAAGTAATGATCTAACTCTTTAAAACAATTTTGGAGGCTGTTTGCATCAAAAAAACAAACTTTGGGTGTATTTCGGATCGTTTTGAGATAAAAATGCAACCAAAATTGACCTGGTTGTCACATTTATACAAACTTACATCCGGGGACACACTATGAGTTCCATATTTGTCATCCCAATACGTTGTACTGATCTGGTACAACTGTTGTACACTAATAACCTATAAAACAAAACAAAATACGACAGTTGAGACACATGTTAAAATGTAAATGTAAACGAAATTACATATTTTGTAGCATGTCACTCACGGAACATAGGCTTCGGCGTGCATAGACTGTTGGCGAGACCATGGTTCCTACATCAACGAACTGCAAAAGAAAACTCACTTTAGATTACTTAGCAAAATAAGATAATGTACAGTTATCACTTTTTAGGCGATATAACTTTCCCATCAGCTAATAAGTTCTGTTGCAACTACCATGAAACTTATAATACATAACTCTTTGTGTGACCCCTAAGTAATCAGATAATCAACTTCAAAATGCAAATATGAGCACCACCAACTGAAAGGAATATAAGACATCCGCAACAACCTGTGTGTAGTATTCTATTGCGGCTTTGAACTCTTTATGGCGAAAACACAAATCCGATTTTTTTACATGACATGATATGATAACATGACACAGATCCGATTTTTTTACATAAAAAAATCATAAAAATAAAGCGTACGCCTCGTGAGGCGAAGTGAAAACGCCTCGAAACTCGTTTCCGTTTTTTTAAACCTTGGTCAAAACTGCCAGGGTTGACCCGAAGACACCATCTTATCCACTTTTTATGAATAACATGATAACAAAAAAGATATTATTAAAGTAATGATCTAACTCTTTAAAACAATTTTGGAGGCTGTTTGCATCAAAAAAACAAACTTTGGGTGTATTTCGGATCGTTTTGAGATAAAAATGCAACCAAAATTGACCTGGTTGTCACATTTATACAAACTTACATCCGGGGACACACTATGAGTTCCATATTTGTCATCCCAATACGTTGTACTGATCTGGTACAACTGTTGTACACTAATAACCTATAAAACAAAACAAAATACGACAGTTGAGACACATGTTAAAATGTAAATGTAAACGAAATTACATATTTTGTAGCATGTCACTCACGGAACATAGGCTTCGGCGTGCATAGACTGTTGGCGAGACCATGGTTCCTACATCAACGAACTGCAAAAGAAAACTCACTTTAGATTACTTAGCAAAATAAGATAATGTACAGTTATCACTTTTTAGGCGATATAACTTTCCCATCAGCTAATAAGTTCTGTTGCAACTACCATGAAACTTATAATGCATAACTCTTTGTGTGACCCCTAAGTAATCAGATAATCAACTTCAAAATGCAAATATGAGCACCACCAACTGAAAGGAATATAAGACATCCGCAACAACCTGTGTGTAGTATTCTATTGCGGCTTTGAACTCTTTATGGCGAAAACACAGATCCGATTTTTTTACATGACATGATATGATAACATGACACAGATCCGATTTTTTTACATAAAAAAATCATAAAAATAAAGCGTACGCCTCGTGAGGCGAAGTGAAAACGCCTCGAAACTCGTTTCCGTTTTTTTAAACCTTGGTCAAAACTGCCAGGGTTGACCCGAAGACACCATCTTATCCACTTTTTATGAATAACATGATAACAAAAAAGATATTATTAAAGTAATGATCTAACTCTTTAAAACAATTTTGGAGGCTGTTTGCATCAAAAAAACAAACTTTGGGTGTATTTCGGATCGTTTTGAGATAAAAATGCAACCAAAATTGACCTGGTTGTCACATTTATACAAACTTACATCCGGGGACACACTATGAGTTCCATATTTGTCATCCCAATACGTTGTACTGATCTGGTACAACTGTTGTACACTAATAACCTATAAAACAAAACAAAATACGACAGTTGAGACACATGTTAAAATGTAAATGTAAACGAAATTACATATTTTGTAGCATGTCACTCACGGAACATAGGCTTCGGCGTGCATAGACTGTTGGCGAGACCATGGTTCCTACATCAACGAACTGCAAAAGAAAACTCACTTTAGATTACTTAGCAAAATAAGATAATGTACAGTTATCACTTTTTAGGCGATATAACTTTCCCATCAGCTAATAAGTTCTGTTGCAACTACCATGAAACTTATAATGCATAACTCTTTGTGTGACCCCTAAGTAATCAGATAATCAACTTCAAAATGCAAATATGAGCACCACCAACTGAAAGGAATATAAGACATCCGCAACAACCTGTGTGTAGTATTCTATTGCGGCTTTGAACTCTTTATGGCGAAAACACAAATCCGATTTTTTTACATGACATGATATGATAACATGACTCTACAAACACTTTTTAGGCGATATAACCTTGTGATATACCCATTAACACATGAGAAGGTACCTGTGATATTTACATTGGTAGAAACTTAACATAACAATAACAATCAACAAAAAAAACATACATTATGATCAATAACCCTAACTCTAAAATACACCCAGATATTCATGTCAAAAGACTCAAAACATAGATCAAAGGTCAATATTTGATTATTGAGAAAAAGCATGAATCTTTTTTATAAATCTTGAACAAAAAACAATAGATCTATTCTGATGCATACCCATATACATGATAGCATAAAGATCATCAAGAAATATCTAAGAAATCACTACATATGATCAAAACAACAAAACCCAAAAGGAAATCAAACAAAACATAACCCAAGATCAAATCTTTAAGCATAAAATGAAAAAAAGATACCTGCTGCAACACAAGAAAACCTTCAAAAAGGCGATTCAAATTTCACTGACCTAAAACAAAAAAAACACTAATCAGATTCATAATCACCTTAAGTAAAACTATGCAAATCGACACAACAACAATCAACAAAAAAAACATACATTATGTACAGTTAGATTACTTAGCAAAATAAGATAATGTACAGTTATCACTTTTTAGGCGATAATGTACAGTTATCACTTTTTAGCAAAACATAGATCAAAGGTCAACAATCAACATAATCGATTTGTGTGTTTACCTGATTCCGGCCATTCTCCAGCTAATATGTGGATCCCTTTGTTCAAATCTGTGGATCCCTTGGTGCCTTCGACATCTGAAAAACATATAGAAACTACCGTCAATCAACAGAGTAACATAAACTTGAAACTGGATCGATTTGTGTGTTTACCTGATTCCGGCCATTCTCCAACTAATATGTGGATCCCTTGTTCAAATCTGTGGATCCCTTGGTGCCTTCGACATATTAGAGCCAAGTTGCCAGAATCTCCACTTACAAAAGCCTAGATCAGCTCATCAAACGGATCTGGTGATAGATCTCATGAAACCCTAGATCGCCGAGAGAGAGAGAGAGAAGAGAGAGAGAAGATCGGATGTTTTGGTGAGATGTGTGAGGAATGAGAGAGAAAGAGGAAGCGTGATCCGTGTGAAGTCAAATGGACGGTCCAGATGATGATCCGTGTGAAAAGGTGAAAAACATGGACGGTTGTAGATGATCCGGGTAAAGGGTAATTTGTTTGTGTTTTCTTGTGCCTTAAGACTTGTACATTGTGCTTGAAGTGTTTTTTCAACACCTTGTTCAATTACCATCTTGTCCTTCTAATATGCTTATTAAAGTAGTATAGATATATATATATATAGAGAGAGAGAGCGGTTAACATACATTACAGCTTAACGTACGACCAGTACGTCACGAAATTACGCACGTTCAATGGAAAATCACGCACGTTATAATCTCAACAAAACAACATGCGTTATTATTTAATATACACATGCGTGATTATCTCATTATCATCTTCAACCCCCAGAACTGGGTTCAGCATCATCATTCCAGCTCCTTCTTCGATTCCGTTTCCAACGATAACACTTCCTCATGTTTTCAGGTCTTCCGAAACCGAATCCACCACTGACGTAATCGATTTCCAAACGTACAAATTCATGCTCTGTTCTACAGATTGAATTCGAGGGTCGATTTATTGATGAAACTTTTCAAAATCAACGATGAATTCGAACCCAATTCGATGAAATTGACCGAGCAATAGCCTATTTGAAGTGAAAGGAAAAGAAATTTGAATCGAATTGGACAAAATTGATCAAACCCAGGGCTAATTGAAATCACGCATGTTATATACAATAATCACGCATGTTGTCGTACGTGATGTACGTTAAGCCGTAATGTACATTACACTTTCTCTCTCTATATATATATATATATATATATATAGGGAGGAGCTCATGCGAGAACCACCTTTATTGTGAGAACCGCGAGAACCAATGTGAACACAACCTAAAATAGCTAAAAAAACCTAAAAAACCTAACCGCCACCCCCCCCCCCCCCAAAAAAAAAACCTAAACCCCCCTCCCCCACCCCCCAAAAACCTAAACCCCCCCCCACCCCCCACCCCCCAAGCTAAAATGCTAAAAACTAAACCCCCAAAAAACCTAAAAAAATCTAAAAAAATAAAAAAAAAATCTAAAATTTTTTTTTTAATATTTTTTTATGTTAAAATCGCTACTTTTAGAAGCAAAAAAATTTTTTTTTTTTTAAAAAAAAATTAAATTTTTTTTTTTGCTTCGAAAAGTAGCGATTTTTTTATAAAAAATATTAAAAAAAAATAAAATAAAATTTTTGTGTGATTTTTAGCTATTTTTAGGCATTTTTGGTTGTGTTCACATTGGTTCTCGCGGTTCTCGCAATAAGAGGTGGTTCTCGCATTATCTTCTCCCTATATATATATAGGATTATGATCAAGAGTGAACAACTTCTTGAGAGTGAACTGAGTAAACTAATCTTGGCCCTTGATCAATTTTTAGATTAAAAGGGTAAGATTGACATTACTCAAGTATGTTTAATTAAAATCTCTTAATTTTCTCATTTCTTAACTCTCTTTCTCCCTCTCTCTCTCTCATTTTTAATTATTTCTCCATTCTTTCTTTATCCATAAATTTTGTTTTAATTTTAATTTGAATATTGTTTTTCTTTTATTATCCGTATATAGATATCATAATACATTGTTTTTAACTTTTTTATAATTTTCAATAAACATTAAAAAATTTCTCCGAGATTGAAATTGTAATTATTTTTGAGCATTAATTTTTTTTTGAATATGTGATGAAATTATTTATTTTTGCATACATATGATATGTTTCATTTTCATTAATTTTATAATTTTTATATGAATCTACTCGTGTGCATGCCTAATATACTATATGTTGTTAATATATACATATGTAACCATTTCTGAATATAATAAACAGATGTATAAAATACTGTACACATATGTATAAACTAACAGCTGTGTATCTTGTATAAACTGATAGTTAGCGAAACTGTACACATGTGTATAAACTAACAGCTGTGTATAAACTAACAGCTGTGTATATTGTATAAACTGATACTAGCAAGACTCTACACATGTGTATACACTAACAACTATGTATCTTGTATATACGGAAACTAGCGAGATTTTATGGATTTTGATTATATTGTTTAATAAATGCAATTTACAAAAGACACAAATACTCTCCTGTCATTTATTTTAAAGGGGAGTTACAACATTATAATTACAATCTTACCATTGTTTAAAATCTCTAGATGATGTAATCCAATGACCCAGATTAGTTCACACATTTCACTCTCAACCTAGTGTTCACTCTAGAACTCTACCATATATATATATATATATATATATATATATATATATTCAGTTTTCCTTCATATATGTCTTATTATTATTGATAAAAAATCAATATCTATTTAAGCAAATTATATGATCAACATGCCAAATTAGATTAATTTCCTAAAGGAAAAAAATATGGGTTTTGTAGTTGGTGTGATCCCGCAACTTTTGAATGTAGTAACAACTACTATGACGTATATACTCATCATATGTAAAGGCCTTTGTGTAGTTTGTACTAAAGTTAAAATGAGTTACAAATTTGAACATTCTAATGATCTTTTTTTAACGGCGTTCTAGTGATCAATTTCAGAATCATTTTCTCTTTGTTCAAAACTAGTGTGGATAAAATAATAAGTTCATAGTTATAAGGAGTTCGCCACATATAATTATATGATATGCAAACATGAATATAAGATTAAGTTACTTATCTAATAATGGAGTGTGCTTAGATACAGAGTACTTAATAACTCAATGATTGTTCAACCCTGTACATTTGCGTGGTCCGGCTGGATTGATTTTACCACTAAAATATGATTATCGGTTCCAGACAAGCTGATATACACCATTACTTAGATTAAGAAATAGAAAAAATGAAAGATTTAGCAATATGTGCAAAATATCAGATATATTGGTATTATAAAGGATTAGGGAGACAATGTCATAAAACATAACAGCTCATATGTATTTCAAAATAATTCAATAAATGCCAAACTTTGCCTTCATACCCACAACGGCATTTCCTTCTTCTGTCCGTATAAGTACCCTCAAAAGTATATTATTATACCAAGCTTTCATATTTTCGGATCATTGAATTTTGCCATAGTTTTCAAGAAAGTTGATATAGATGGAAGGCTCATCATCTACTTCTACATCTACATCTCATTTCAGATCGATTAGTCTACCATCTAGGTTAACCCATCCTTCTCATAGTTTGATCAAAACGAAAACAAATGAGCTGAAAGCATGAGGAGACATGGTATGCTTCAAGATGAATCGGTATCGAACGGAAATTGAAATCGGAAATTGCAAAGTATTTGGCTAACACCCAAACGTTTATTATTATTCAAGAAACTGACTCAAAACTTGAATTACAATCACTAATACCCATAACATGGTATTTATAATCTAAACACTCCTATTAGATTATAACTAGGATTGCTAATAAACCTATTATATCGGACATGATAATTATCACTAAATAATTAAACACGTTTAAATATTCTACTAATTATCCACTCCATGGTTCCTTGCCTTGCACGCAAAGGAATCTCTTTTAATTCGAAATTTCCAACAATCACTCCCGGAATTTCGAACTCGTATCTGACAAGTCTTCAACTCCAAGCTTTTCAGTCATCTCCTTGAACTTGATCTTCCCAAGAGCCTTCGTCAAAATATCCGCCTTTTGATCAATGCCACTAACATGCTCGACCACGATATCTTCACAATCATCACATTCCCGAATGTAGTTAAACCGGAATTTTATGTGTTTGCTTCTTCCATGGAAAACCGGGTTCCTTATGAGAGCTATCGCCGATGTATTATCAACACGTAACACCGCCGCTTGAATTTTCTTGTCGAGTAATTCACTAATCAATTCTTTTAGCCAAACCGCCTGACACGCGGCTACACTAGCCGCCATATACTCTGCCTCACACAATGATAAAGCAACCGTACTTTGCTTTTGAGAACACCAAGTAATTGGGGAAGACCCAAAATAAAACACGTGTCCCGTAGTACTTCTTCCATCGTCCGGATTTATGTTGTGACTACTATCACTGTAACTGACCAACATATTTTCTCCTCGAGTATAGGTAATGCCATAACTAAAAGTACCTTTTAAATAGCGAAGAATTTGCTTGATGAGAGCTGCATGAGATTGCTTCGGGCATTGCATGTACCGACTGGCTACTCCGACCGAAAACGCCAAATCTGGTCGAGTCTGTAAAAGGTACCGGAGACACCTGACAATCTTTCGATATCTCGTTGCATCAAAATCTTCTTCGTCTTCAAATTTAGAAACTTCCATGTTCGGGTCTATGGGAACACTAGTAGGATTGCAGTTAATCATACCGGCTTCCGTCGGTATTTTCTTTGCATACGCCTCTTGCTTAATTTTTATCCCGTCCTTGCTCTGCGACACTTCAATTCCAAGATAATAAGTAAGCATTCCCAAATCCGACGTTTCAAAGGTTTTAGCCATCCCGCGCTTAAACTCCATAATAAGTTTCAAATTTGAACCCTTCACAATTAAATCGTCCACGTACACGCCGATTAATAAGACGTCCGTTCCAACGGTTCTTCGGTATACGGCTTGTTCTTGCGAGCACCGGTGAAATTTCATATCTAATAAAATATTATTTAATTTCGTATTCCACGCACGTGGAACTTGCCTTAACCCGTATAACGCCTTCGATAATTTATAGACTTTATGCTCTTCGCCTTTTTTAACGAACCCTTCCGGTTGAACGACAAAAACTTCTTCTTTTAATTCGCCATGTAGGAATGCGGATTTAACATCTAGATGATGTAATTCCCACCCTTCATTCGCTTAGAGAGATAAAAGTAACCAAACTGTTTCAAGTCGAGCAACTGGCGGGAACACTTCGTCAAAATCGACTCCGGGTTGCTGAACATAACCCTTCGCCACGAGTCTAGCCTTGTGTTTATTTAGTGAGCCATCCGCGTTTCGCTTAACCTTGAAAACCCACTTCAATCCAATCGCTTTTGCACCACGCGACAACTCGGTTAATGACCATGTATTGTTTTTATTTATTGATTCGATTTCTGCGCGCATTGCTTTCATCCATTCCGGTTTATTTTTGGCATCATTAAAATAAGCCGGTTCGTCATCCGCAAGCAATAAATATTCTTCATCAATAGAACTCGAATTTAATATATAATCGTTAAAACGTACTGAGGTAACCGTTGCACGATTCGATTTACGAACAACCTGCTCGGGTGTACCGAACATATTTGCATCTAAGCTGTCACTATTCATGCCCCTCATCCCAGCCGTATGGGCCTGTTCACTCGCATATGAGCCTTTATTTTCTGCTGGACTAGTGCTTCGTAAAGTTGAATCTACTGCATTTATGTGACTTGGGCCTGGTGAGCCCAAAACATCCCTTTGAATAGTGTTATTGACTGGTGCATCATATTCCTTCAACAGTGGGTTTATTTGACATGGTGTACCCATGTTATTTAAAGTTGAATTTAAAGGACTTGGGCTATTTTTATTAGATGCACCCGCTGAGTTGTTAGTCATAGAATTTGCTGTATAAGGTCCACCATCATCATATGAACCTGACGATTCTGATCCAGAATTCATTCCAACATTTTCGGTATTGACAGTTCCATCTCCGGTGTCAATCACGCCATTAAAATCTACCCAAAACATACCCAGTTCGCAAGACTTTTCGTCATTAAAAACAATATTTTTCCCCAATTCCAACCACGCGTTTCATCAAATTCCGTATCCCCGTCTCGCCAACAATTCTTCGAGTCGTTGGATTGTATAAACGATACGCCCCCGAACCTTTTTCGTCTAATTTTGGAAGATGCCCGCCAACAATTTTCAAATAAGCGGCACATCCGAAAACCTTAAGAAATTGAAGATCCGGTTTCTTTCCTTTTAACATCTCGTACGGTGTTTTGTCTTCGTGTAACGCTCGTGTTGGAATTTTATTTATTAAATTGGTTGAGTGCCTCACCGCCTCCCCCCACATAAAATTAGGAACTTGTCGCGCTTTTAATATACTTCGAGTCATCTCCATTAAGGTACGGTTTCGCCTCTCCACCACCCCGTTTTGTTGAGGTGAATATGGAGCGGTTAAGTGTCGAATAATCCTTTCGTTTTCACAGAACCGATTGAACTCATGAGACGTAAATTCCCCTCTATCGGTTCGAAACGTCTAGATTTTTCTACAAACTTCCACTTCCACCATGACTTTAAACTTTTTGAAGGTTTCAAACGCGTCACTTTTTTCCTTCAAAAGAAAAGTCCACATGAAACGTGAAAAATCATCAACTAAGACAAATACATACCTATTTCCCGCTATTGTGCTAGGAGAAATTGGACCGCATAAGTCTCCATGAATAAGTTCCAAGGCACGCGTTGCCCGAAACGACGCCGTCTTCGGAAAAGATTGTTTCGTATGCTTCCCGACTAAGCACGAATCACATATTTGATTTTCATGATTGATTTTTGGCATCCCCACAACCATATCTTTATTCACCATTTGTTTCATGGACTCGAAATTTAGGTGATGACGAAGAGTCTCGCGAACCGGGTATATTTTGGGTAGATTTTAATGGCGCGATTGACACCGGAGATGGAACTGCCAATACAGAAAATGTTGGAATGAATTCTGGATCAGAATTGTTAGGTTCATATGATGATGGTGGACCTTATACACCAAATTCTATGACTAACAACTCAGCAGGTGCATCTAATAAAAATAGCCCAAGTCCTTTTAATTCAACATTAAATAACATGGGTACACCATGTCAAATAAACCCACTGTTGAAGGAATATGATGCGCCAGTCAATAACATTATTCAAAGGGATGTTTTGGGCTCACTAGGCCCAAGTCACAAAAATGCAGTAGATTCAACTTTTAATTTAATTGTATAAAGACGATTTTTAGATCGAGTAACATTCATTAATACCTTGCCTTGAGCGTCACGCATTAATAAATAATCGTCTTTCATACGAATATCACATCCACACTCCGTTGCTTGACCGAGACTAATTATATTACTACGTAAACTAGGGATATAATAAATATCGGTCATTAACCTTTGCTCCCCCGTTTTACCCAATAGTAATATAGACCCTTTCCCATATATTTCGACTTGAGACCCATCCCCGAATTTAACTTTCCACCAACACGCTTATTTAATTCAGAGAAAAAAGATATATTACCCGGTCATATGGTTACTCACGCCATTATCCAAATACCACAAGTCTTTTTTCTTCCGAACCGCTCTCGTAATTTTTTGGAATGACCTTTTCTTCATTCAAGTAAACGATTTCTTGAACATCTTGCACCATAAACAAAGACGGGTTAATTTCTTCCGCATTGTTCAAGTTGGCTTGTTTCTCTTTCTTTCGCTCTGGACATCTCCATTTGAAATTTTACATGAAGAAGAACCTGATTATGAACATATGAAGATTTTTGGTTGCCTCACTTACTTTCGAAATACCGACACAGATGGAGACAAATTTGAATGGAAAGGGAAACACGAGGTATTTTTAGGTTATCCACCGGGAACAAAAGGGTACGAAATATATGACATTACCGATAGCAAAATGGTGGTGTCAAGAGATGTGAAATTTGTTGAAAATGTTTTTCCTTTCAAGAGCATGGATCGTATCGACAAAAGCGAAAATGAGAAACCTTTTGATTTTCCGCCCTGGTATTACAATGAGACTAATGAAGGCGAACCCTTAGTCACCCCTCATGTTAATGGGAACGAAAAACATCAGAATGGAGAGAATGCCCATGGTCATGAGGATGATGTCGAGACCATCAGCCATGAAGTTTTAGTTGAGGCATCGTTGAACACCTCAAACATTAATGATCAAGATCTTAACAATGCACAAATTGCAGAACATGAAATGCAAAACAGTGCTGGTCCTTCTGAACAAAACACTTCGGTTCGAGAGGAAAAAAATGCCCAAGTTCGACCATCCAGAGTTCGAACCCAACCAGCACGCTTCAACGATTACAATGTCAAGCTTCCCCCATCAGTAGACCATACTCGACCCACAGCTAATCAAAGTTCATCCACGGTACATCCTCTAGCTTGTTACATCTCTTATGATAATTTTTTTCCCACCCATAAAGCTTTTCTGTCAGCTATTGACTCATGCGATGAGCCCAAGACTTTTCGTCAAGCATCACTGAACCATGAATGGCGAGAAGCCATGAAGAAAGAAATTAAGGCCTTTGAACAAAATGGTACTTGAACTCTTGAGGCGTTGCCCAAAAACAAAAGGGCGATTGACTCAAAGTGGGTTTACAAAATCAAGTACAAACCAAACGGAGAGGTGGATAGATATAAGGCGAGATTGGTGGCGAAGGGTTTCATTTAACTCGAAGGGGTTGATTATCATGATATATTTGTGCCAGTTGCAAAATTGGTTACTATTCGTACCTTGTTGGCCGTGGCTGTGAAAAGAAATTGGATGATTCACCAACTTGACGTGAATAATGCCTTCTTGCATGGGGATTTAGAGGAAGAAGTCTACATGAAAATTCCAGAGGGTTTTGCTAAACAGGGGGAGGCTCGTGTTTGTAGATTAAGAAAATCGATCTTTGGTTTGAAACAGGCGTCACGTAATTGGTATAAAAAATTCACAAAATCTCTTGTTGAGCTCTGGTTCAGATAGTCAAAGGCAGATTATTCTCTGTTCATTTATAAGTCAGAAAGGTCCTATGTAGTTACGCTTATATATGTTGATGATGTTGTCATAGTTGGAAACGACTCTGTAAAAATACAACACACTAAAGATCAGCTCGACGAGATGTTCCGCATCAAAGACATGGGTCCGTTGAAATATTTTCTTGGAATCGAAGTCTCTCGTATTAAGGAAGGTTTGGTCTTGAGTCAAAGAAAATACACGCTAGATATCTTGAGGGATAGCGGCCTGGAAGGGTGTAAACCTAGTTCCTTTCCCATGGAACAAAACCTTAAGCTTGGGAAGGGAGAAGGAGAAGATAAAGTGGATAACAGTCAATACAGTAGGTTAGTTGGTCGTCTCCTTTACCTGCAGGCCACCAGACCGGACATCACCAACGCAGTGAATGTCCTCAGCCAATTCGTGACAGACCCTCTCCAGAACCACATGGATGCGGCAACTAGAGTTCTGCGGTACTTGAAATCAACTCCAGGGCAAGGTATATTGTTACCAAAAGAAGGTGGCATGAACTTATTCTCATATTGTGATGCGGATTGGTTAGGATGCCCTTTGTCAAGAAAGTCTCGAACTGGTTACTTATTGTCTCTCGGAGGAGCGCCCATATCATGGAAGTCAAAGAAGCAATCAGTAGTTTCAAGATCATCTGCAGAAGCAGAGTACAGATCCATGGCTACTACTGTCAGCGAGGTGATTTGGGCAAGGTGGATGTTGAGTGAATTAGATGCTAAACAAGGAGAACCAACTGTTTTGTTCTTTGATAACCAGGCGGCTAGGCATATAGCGAACAATCTAGTCTTCCATGAGAGAACAAAGCACGTAGAGATTGATTGTTACTTTGTCCGTGAAAGAGTTGAAAGCAGAGAAGTTGAACCGGTTTATATTAGCTCCAAAAATCAAATTGCATATTTGTTAACCAAGGCCCTTGGAGCTCAGCACCTCAACTCTCTACTGAGGAAGTTGGGCATTCGAAATCTACATGCTCCAACTTGAGGGGGAGTATTGAGAATGCATTATTTTGTGCATAATTATCTCTCCTTGTTTCCCTCTCAATCAAAGATCCATGCATATCTCCAGCCATTATTTTAATTATCTTTTATTAGTTTCCTTCGTTTGGTCTATTGTATTGCCTATTTAAAGCCTATTCTTCTTTGTATTTGATCATCAGCAAAAAGGCATATGCCAAATGAATAAAAACTCTGAGTACCAATTTCTATATACTGTATATACAATGTCACTTTTTTACATTATTCTCATTTATATCTAGATTTATGAACTTGAATTTTGTTCCCAAAAAAGTATATCATGGCCGGTTATAATATCAGAACTATGAAAATACTTATTAGAGTTAATTGCCAAAATCGTCCCTGAGGTTTGGGCACGTTTGCCATTTTCGTCCAAAATGACACTTTTGTACCAAATTGCCCCCAACGTTTGTAACTTTTTGCCATTTTCATCCAAACCACTAACTTAGTTTATTTTTTCTGTTAAGTTGAGGATATTTGGATGAAACTGACAAATATAAAACCACAGGGACGATTTTGGCAATTTACTTAAACCCTTTTTAATTTCTTTTATTTAATTATTTTTGTTACATATATAATAAAAAAGAATATACATGGAGTTTTTAGAAGAAAAAAAAATTAATAGTTCTGTCACATAATTTTTATAAATTTTCATCCAAATCACTAACTCAGTTTATTTTTTCTGTTAAGGTGAAAGATGTTTTAAATTTTATAAATTAAGACATAAATTAATTTACAACTTCTTTATATAAATCAGTTTTATAAAGAGAAAACTTCATTGGTGTGCAACACATAACAATCGATTACAACTTCTAGTATTTATCAGTTGTAGAGATAGAAAAAAATTGTAAAACGTTACATATTTTTTAAATGTGTTGAGCACCTAGGAAATATGTTGGTAGAAATAAAATATTTATTTAATTTAAAATTATGAGGGTAACTAACTAATACTTATTCTGAGTGGCTTGAGTAAAGAAACTTTTGGTTCATAGCATTATAATTTCAATTTGGTGGGTAATTTTAATGTTTGGTAACGATACGTTGTTTGATAGGGGGGGGGGGGGGGGGGGCACTTGCTTCTGTTTTTCCTTAGGAGTTAATTTAAAATAGTAGAAGATAAATTACAAACTTGGTACATATGATAAGATTTTTTTATTTGACCTTTTTCAATAAGGTCACCGGCAATTTTGTTTTATAAAATTTAGAGGTTTAAGTAGATTTTATTTTTATAAAACTAATCTATATAAAAAAATTAGAAATTAATTTCTGTATTAGTTTATAAACATCCTTCGCCTTAATAGAAAAATTAACTTAGTTAGTGGTTGAATGAAAATTTATAAAAATTATGTGACAAAGCTATTACTTTTTTCATATAAAAATTGCATGTATATTATTTTTTATTATATATGTAACAAAATTAATTAAATAAAAGAAATTTAAAAGAGTTTGAGTAAATAGCCAAAATCGTCTCTGTAGTTATTTGCCAGTTTCATCCAAATATCGTCAACTTAACAGAAAAAATAAACTAAGTTAGTGGTTTGGATGAAAATGGCAAAAAGTTACAAACGTGGGGGGCAATTTGGTACAAAAGTGTCATTTTGGACGGAAATGGCAAACCTGCCCAAACCTCAGGGACGATGTTGGCAATTAACTCTACTTATTAAATAAGAAACAAAAAACGTCCATTCACAATAAAATAATACATCAACAGAGCATTCATACTAAACAATATCATGAAATCCATAACTTTCTCGATAAACATATATATGAAAAAAAAACATGATGTCATCATATACCCATTGTAAATGAAATCTGGTCGGCTGGAGGATCGGAGCACCCGCAGTCCCCCTTTTGGTTGCGCCAATGAATGTGTAAAATTTCAACTGTTCTTCGGACCCTGTTGTATTTTTCAAAACTTTTTGTGCCGGATTAATTCTAGTCATCTTACTTGGCGAATCTTATTTTTCGTTTCCTGACCGGCTAGTTCGGATATGTCTATTTTGGCACAGGCTCAAAGTCAATATCAAGTATGTAAATTTTATGGGTTAATAGGACTATTTTCGTAAAATTCACTTTTAGGAACCTTTATCTTTTTTTAAACAGCAAAATTAAATTTCATTACCACGAAAAAACTAGCAAGAAGCTAGAATACAACACGCCAAACATTGATGTCCGATAATCAGCCAAGCCGCAAGAAAAAAAAAGCAGCAGCGTTTGTTTGTTTTATTTAGTAGTTTAAAATGGTCAGACAATTTATTGTATTATGTTTTTTTATTTAGACCTTAGGCCTGAGGCCACATATGTCTATTGGGTCAAATACTTATGTCTAGAAGTCCATTAGGGTTGTTTGGTTGGGCTTGATTTGTGAAACGACGTGAGTGAAGGAATATAACCGTTCACGGTTATATGGAAACGACGCATCCCTTCCTGCATTCGACACATCCCTTCATCAAAACGTTTCACCAACTATAAATAGGGTTCAAACATTCAAGTCTGTACAACAAGTTTCTGATTATTATAGTTCTGTTTGTTTCAAGCCTGTTACGGTTAGTTTCGATTCTGCAAATCAGTTTGTTCAGATTGTTTTTATTTCAATTGTTATCATGAAGACAACTTGGTGCAAAGTTTGTTACGATTATGATTGCCAACATACTCGTTCCCGCGCTCAACGATCCTGGGAACCCGAAAGTGCTGGTACCAACAAACTCCAATAGAACACAACAAACACAATAAGAGACACCACCAAAGATAGCATCACCAAACATACTCGACATTCAAAAGCCACGCCAACGCCCAACCAAAGAAGAGGGTATCCCTTGCGAGTCCCACCAACTTTTACACGCTTAACTTTTATGCCCATTTTCTGCTTCCTAAGAAATGAGCTTCGATTTATCTTCCTTTCTCTAAACAATCTGAGATCTTCCTAACTTTGCTTCTATTCGACTATTATGGATATTAATATTTATTATGGGAATTCTTGAGCTAGCAAATAGGCCATTTAAGAAGTTAGTCCCACAGAATTATAACTCATTTACTTACGTAATCATGGAGTTGTGCTTAGATACAAAGTACTTAGCAACTAAATGATTGCTATAACCCCTTTACGTGGTCCAGCTGGATTTATGTCACCACCAAAATAATCCATTTTTATAATTATAAAAAGAGAAGATAATTTAATCGTGGCAAAATATATTATCCAAATTTTATATGTACTCTATATAGATACGGGTTTACCAATGAATTTTATATACATGGGTACACCCAATACCACTCTCAATATATAATCTAAAAATAAGTGGCCACGTATATAAAGATCAGATATATATGGGTACCATACAGGATTGGGGAGGCAATGCGAAAACATCACAGCTCATATATCTTTCTAAATAATTCAGTAAATGCCAAACTTTGCCTTTATACCCACTACCTCCATTGCTTCTTCTGCCCCTATAAATACCCTCAGAAGTATATTTCCATACCAAGGTCTCACATTTTCGAATTCTTGATTTTTGTTTTAGTTTTCAAGAAACTTAATACAGATGGAAGCCTCATCATCTACATCTCATATCCGATCTATTAGTCTACCATCTAGATTAACACATCCTTCTCATACACCAATCGAAACAAAATTAAACGAGCTGAAAGCATGGGGAGACTTTTTAGGCTCGTCCCAAACCATTCAAAACGGTTTGGCTGGGTTGGTGGAGTTGTATGTTTGCGTGGATGAGCTTTTTCGATCTCCACATACCCAACAAGCATTTTCAAGACACCAAACTAGAACTTTGGTCGAAGATGCCTTGGAGGGGTCAATTGTGTTGCTAGACTCGTGTAGCATCCTTAAAGAGGTGATCTTGCAAATGAAGGAAAACGTGAAAATTCTTCAATCTGCCCTACGAAGAAAAGCTAGTGACTTGACAGTTGCTAAGCAAATTGCAGCCTATCTATGCTTTAGGAAGAAAATAAAGAAGAGCATCATTAAGGGTCTTAGGACATTAAGGGGTATAGAAAAGAAAATGTGTCTAGTTTCATTTCAAGATGTGGATCATCATGTATCAATGGTGAGTAAAGTTCTTGGAGAAGTTACTGCACTCACAATGTCCCTATTTAAAACCATTCTAGTCTTTTTGTCAGCGAAATCCAAGGCTAGTAACGCTTTTCAACTCTTATCAAAGTTTGTGTTGAAGAGTACGTCTACACATGAGACTGCGAAGCCGTTTGTCAATGAGGTTGAAGCCATTGACATGGCTACCTTGTCTCTACACAAAAATTCACAAAACCATGAGATGAATGATGCTGATGTCCAAATGACCCTAAAGAATTTGCAAATTCTAGATGTTTGCATTGATGGGTTTGATGATGGACTAAATCGTCTTTTCAGGAGATTGATTCAATACAGAGCATCTGTTCTCAACATGGCTGTTTGTTAGACGTCTAAAGTTTTATATGCCTGTAATGTGCATTTTGAAGCATTTGTTGGCATATATATTTGTAACAAGATTTGGCATGTGCTTTACTTGTAACGCTTAGTGCCTTGGTTCTTTTATTTTTTATTATAGCTTTAATTTATTTATGCAAGTTTTATATAATAATTTTCGATTTCAGAAAAGTTATTTGGTGGAACTTGAGAATTAAAATTGAGGGTCGATAATATTCGAAATCAAAATTACAGTTCTTACACATAAAAAAAAACATTTTTTTTTTTTTTACAAAAACACCATAAATCCAAAAGGCCTATCGATACGTACATTTATACGAAGTAATACATAATCATTAGTAAAACAAAGAATAAACTCCAGAAGGTAAACAGGTAACAACAAACGCCTAGAGTATCCAAGCAAGATATTAAAAAGTAAACTTACATTTATAGAAGATGTTCAAACTTCCAATATTCCAAAAGAAAATAACCAAGTGGAGAAGGAATTGAACTATTGATTTTGTTGTTAGGTAGCCCCTTATGGCGAATGGCGAATGGCAATAAAAGATACAGACAATTGATTTGAATAACAAGGAGAAAAAAATAAAATTAAAAGTCATCAACATTCAACAGTTTAAAACTAGTTACGAATTACAATGTATCCAATTTACCAATCCGAGATTTTAACGAGGTGCGAACAAGCTTAACAAGAACAACCATTCTAGTTCCACCTTTTCTGGACATCAGATGATATTGAAATTCCTATTAGTTGATTACGTTCGAGTAGGGTTCACGTTGATTTTCGAAACCGATGGTGAATCCTTGAATAGTCGTTGACGCTTCCGGCCTCCCTCCCTAGTTATTATTGCGACAACTCCCATTTAGCCGTGAAGAATATTATGGCTCAATTGGAATTCTCTTTCATTGATACCTCACTATAAATACAAGATACAATCCCTAATCTTAGGGAACAAGTAAATACACAACTTAGGGAACAAGCAAATACAAAATCATATCTATATTTACATAAGAGATATTCCAATACACCCCCACAGTCGAAGCAAGAGGTGGGCGAATGTTGAGACTGGAGCGGAAATCATCAAATAAAACTCGAGGTAAGCCTTTGGTGAAGATGTCAGCGATCTGTAAACGAGTAGGCGTGTGAAGTATCCGTATGGTACCACGTTGAATATGTTCGCGCACAAAATGAATATCAAGTTCTATGTGCTTGGTACGTTGATGCTGAACCGGATTACTAGATAAGTAGATAGCACTGATATTGTCGCAATATACTAAAGTGGCGGTGGAGAGGGGGCGACGTAACTCGAGGAGAAGGTTACGAAGCCAGCAAACTTCAGCAACGACATTAGCAACTACTCGATATTCTGCTTCAGCGCTGGAACGAGAAATGATAGTCTGCCGCTTGGAAGACCAGGACAGTAAATTTTGTCCCATATAGACACAATATCCTGAGGTAGAGCGACGTGTATCCGGACAGCCCGCCCAATCAGCATCTGTATAAGCCCGAAGAGAGATGGCCGCACACGGAGAAAGAGAAAGACCATATGTGGCTGTGCCTTGTATGCAATGGATAATACGCTTCAATGCCTGCCAGTGTTCAATACTAGGATTATGCATATGAATACAAATTTGTTGTACGGCATAACTTATATCGGGCCTAGTGAATGTGAGATACTGAAGTGCACCCGCAAGGTTACGATATAATGTGGGGTCATCAAACGGAACGCTAGATTAAGCACCAAGCTTTGGTTTTGTATCAACAGGGGTGGCGACTGGTTTACAAGTAGACATGCCCGCACGGTTGACAATGTCTAACGCATAATTGTGTTGCGTGAGAAACATCTTATTACCGGTACGAGAAACGTTAATTCCCAAGAAGTAGCTGAGTGGTCCAAGATCTTTCATAGCAAATTCAGCCGCGAGGCTGCCCAATAGTTTAACACGAAGTGAATCGTATGAAGTGGTGAGAATAGTATCATCTACATAGATCAATAGATACGCAATGTCACCACCATGATGATAAGTGAAAAGAGAGTTGTCACATCGGCTTTGTGTGAACCCCATGGATGTAACGAAATCTGTAAACCGTTGGTACCACGCCCTCGGTGATTGTTTAAGCCCATAAAGTGACTTTTTAAGAAGACACACATGATCAGGATAGTCTCGGTCTCGAAATCCCATTGGTTGATACATGTACACAGTCTCGGTAAGATTTCCATGTAAGAAGGCGTTAGTGACATCCAACTGGTGAATAAACCATGACTGTGTTAGGGCCAATGTTAACACCGTCCGAATCGTAGCCGGTTTAACAACCGGACTAAAAGTTTCCCCACAATCAACACCCACCTCCTGATTTCTACCATCACAGACAAGGCGTGCCTTGTACCTCTCGAGTGTACCATCGGACCTGTATTTGTGGCGAAAGAGCCACATACTACGAATAATATGCATATCAGGATGTCTCGGGACAAGATCCCAAGTCTTGTTTTTAATTAAGGCATTAAATTCGGTATGCATGGCATTAAACCATTCCGGATTAGACCAGGCGGCTTTGGGAGTTTTGGGTATTGGTACGATGGTAGATGTGGATAAGTTAAAAATTTGTTTCGGTTTATATATGCCTGACATGGCACGGGTATGTATGGTACGAGTGGGGGGTTGAGATGGGTTCGGAGGTGGCGAGATGGGGTCGGGTGACGGATTAGGCAGTGGGGTGTTTGGCAGTGGGGCCGATTCTGGAGAAGTGGCAGATAAGGGTTCAGTTTGGGCCATTGAGTGTGTATGTGCGGGAGATTGGGCCGAAGGGGAGGTAGGCATGGGAGAGTGGGCTGTAGGAGAGGTGTTGGTGTGGGTATGTGAGTGGGGTGTATGGGTAGTGGATTGAGGAGAAGTAGGTGGGCTTATATTGGGCGATGTGTTAGGTGGATCAGGTGGGTCATTAGGGAGGGTCGAATGGGTGAGCTGAAAATGGGGATTTATATGGTCATCAAGGAATTGATAGGTTGTAGGTGTTGGTTTGTAAGATTTGTGGAATGGGAAAACGGTTTCATCAAAAAGAACGTCTCGATTAATTGTAATTTTTCGGGTTTTTAGATCAAGGCACTTGTATCCACGGTGGTTTGAGGGGTAGCCAAGAAACACACAAGGGTTAGAACGGTAGGCGAGTTTGTGAATATTCGTGTGAGGGATAAGGGGATAGCATATGCACCCGAACACCCGAAGGTGTTCGTAAGTGGGAAGGCAGTGATATAGTCGTTGGGTGGGGGTTTGAAAATTATGAATTTTGGTAGGTATAATATTTAGAAGGTAGGTAGCGGTTTCGAGGGCATGATGCCAAAAATTGGTAGGTGTGGACGAGTGAGCCAATAGGGTACGTATAAGATTGTTGATTGTTCGTATTTTTCGTTCGGCTTTACCATTTTGTGAGGACGTATAAGGGCACGAAAAACGGAAGTGCATGCCTTGGTTATTGCAAAAATTTTGAAATTGGTGGTTTGCATACTCACGTCCGTTATCACATTGGAATTGTTTGATTTTGGTGCCAAATTGAGTTTGAATAAAAGTATTAAAGGTTGTGAACATTGTAAAAACATCGGATTTGTGAGCAATGGGGTATGTCCATAAAAAATTAGTGTAATCATCCAAGAATAACATATAATAACGATGACCCCCGTTAGAAATGATGGGGGATGTCCAAACATCACTATGAATAATATCAAATGGTTTAAGAGTACTGGTATTAGATGCAATAAACGGAAGTCTAGTGTGTTTCCCAAAAATACACGAAGTGCAAACATTATTTTTTAAAGTACCACAAGAAATTGAATGAGAGGTTTTTAAAGTTTGTAAAATTGCCGGGCCAGGGTGACCGAGTCTTTGATGCCAAATGTCTTGTGAAATAGTAGCATAAGTGGAAGCATTAGTGAGATTGGTGATGTTGGACGGGCTAAGAGTGTAGAGATCCCCCGAGCTATTGCACCGTAGGATGGGTTTCCTGGTCTGGAGGTCCTTCACAGTAAAACCAAAAGGATCAAATTCAACAGATAATTGATTATCAGTTGTAAAACGACGAACAGAGATAAGGTTTTTAACTAGGTTAGGAGCGTATAAGACATTATTGAGTTTAAAAGGTGGGAAAGGTGGGGGAAGGGTGATGTTGCCTTGTCCGTGAACCGGAATGGTTGTGCCATTGCCAACAATGATATTGCGAATAATGCCAGAATTAAAAGCAGATTGGAACTTATCAAGTTGAGGAGACATCGTACCTGACGCACCGGTGTCCATGGTCCATGATGAGTCATTGTTGTGCGGCGCCAAGTTATAGAGTGCTTGAGCAATGTCAGTCGGGGAATAGCCAGTCATGTAGTTCTGGGCTGCAGGTTGATCAGATGGCTTTGGGCCTAAGAATCCTTGGGCCGAGTTTGGCTGTGGTGGAGGAGTACTATGGGATGGGCTAGGATTAGAGGGATATGGGCAAGGAGGGGGAGTCCATTGGGCCCAAGTTGGTGCGGATTGTTGAGGTGGATAATCGGCCCAAGTTTGTGGTAAATGGGACGACCAGAAGTGAGGCTGGTAATAGTTCTGCTGTTGATTGCGTCCACGACCGTAAGACGACCGACCGCGGCCACGACCTCGACCGCGGCCTCGGCCGCGACCACGTTCGGAAGAGTTATCAAACCGGTTATAAGTGCGAGTATCGGTTTGAGCACGAGCGGGTTGATCCGTGGAGGTCTGAAGGGCGGTTCCGGCTGACTGAGCCGACAGCTTGGCTTGTGCGTTTTTCCTTTCTTCAACTTGACAAAGACGAGATCTTGTGTTGTAAAAATCCGGAAGCGGCTGTGTCTGCTGTAATATGAGTGATATGTTCTCATATTGATCCGTTAATCCAGTGAGTATTTGCAGAACAAGCTGGTTCTCGGAGACAGTCGACCCGAGACTCGTGAGTTGGTCATGAAGTAGTTTCATGTGTTGACAATATTCTGTCATGGTAGAGAATTGCTCAAGACGAGTGTTAAAAAATTCGTTTTGTATGGTGATGGTGCGAGCCGCTTGATTGTCGAGAAAAAGATTCTTGAGTCGACTCCAAGCGTCATAGGCAGTGGTATTAGTGATCTTAATCGTGTGCATGAGATCCTGAGAGATGGTAGCGTAAATCCATTGTAGAACAATGGAGTCTATGCGTTCCCATGACTCGAGATAGGCTTGCTTGGGGGTTTGTTCTTTGTCTTTTTCCTTTGCAGTTTCGGTTGAAGAAGATGTGGCAGTGTCACGGGGTTTCAAGTGGTCGAATACATCATAGGCTTTACAATGGAGAACGAATAGCTCTGCCCATGTGTTGTAGTGTTCAGTTTGGCTATCAAGAATCAAAGGAATAAAATTCTTGATGTTGTTGACGGTGACCGCTGGGTGAACGGGTGTGTGAGACATGGCCGGCCGATGAGAGAGGGAGGCCGGACCAAAGAAGAAAACAACGAGGGAGGGGGGGGGGGCGGCAAAAAATAGGGTTAGGCTCTTGATACCATGAAGAATATTATGGCTCAATTGGAATTCTCTTTCATTGATACCTCACTATAAATACAAGATACAATCCCTAATCTTAGGGAACAAGTAAATACACAACTTAGGGAACACGCAAATACAAAATCATATCTATATTTACATAAGAGATATTCCATTAAGCCGGGTCATCATCCGTACAGTTAAATTACAAGCATCATTTTATATGAATCATATAGACTTAGTTTGGCACTAACTAGGTCATACAATGTGTTGTATGTGCATGACTAGGCACAATTATAGTATGTCCAGTAGTCAATACTATCGCCAACTAATACGCAAGTGCTGTTTCAAGCTAATATGGTCAATAAATGAAATTAAATAACGAATAATGGTAATACAAGACAAATGAAACAACAAAGCCCTAATTTGATAAACTTATTGGAATTTATAAAAAAAACAAGTATTATCTATTAATCATATGATTTCTTAGGACTATCAAAACGTTTATTTTTATATACTACACAATCTAGTATGCAAATTCAATATCTAGTGAATTAAAATAAACAACACATAGCATATAAATTGTAAAAACCCTAAAAAAACTTGTACAAATGGCAAGACTATATATATATATATATAGTGTGAAGTTCATTAGGGAACACTAAAAAAATGGGGAACAGTGGGGAACCGACTCAAACGAACTCCGATTGGACTCATTCCAGCGGCATTTGAACCGGCTCGTCGAACCCTAACTAGGATCTCTTAACCCTAAACCCTAAATCATAACCACTAAACCCTAAATATATTAGGGTTTGGCTTTTAGGGTTTAGTTTTAAGTTTAGCCTTTAGGGTTTAGCTTTTAGGGTTTATAGTTTAGATTATACGGTTTAGCTTAGGTTTTAGCCTTATTTTTTAGCTTTAGGGTTTAGATTTTAGGGGTTAGGATTTAGGGTTTATGGTTAAGAGATCTTAGTTAGGGATCGACGAGGCAGTTCCAACGCTGCTGGAATGAGTCCGATCGGAGTTCGTTTGAGTTGGTTCCCCACTGTTTCCCACCTTTTTAGTGTTCCCCAATAAACCTTCCCCTATATATATATATATACTAGGTTATATACCCGTGAGCTTCACGGGTTATGGGTTGTGTTAAAAAAAATCTATATCTATAAAAGTATTTCACCGGAACCCGGGCCGTCTTCGGAGTTCGAGCGGTTGTCTTTGTAGCTTTATGAGTGGAATAATTAATATCTCAATCGATGTAGAAACCATCATCTCGCTAATTTTCTCATACTTCTGTTTCTTGTTTCCTGCTTTTATCCCTTGCGAATGAAGACCGGGTGAATAACACAAACAACGTTAGGCTAATAACAACAACTGTTACTTTTGTCAACTTCCTGTGACATAAAACATACATATAGTACCAGTAAGAAATTATTACAATCTTTCAATAACATTGCTCTTATAAACAAAATACTTCATCAATCATACGTGCAAATAAAGTTGTTACATAAAAATAAGAAAATAAAAAGTAAACTGAATATTATTATTTTCAAACCGAGGCGCAGACAATACTCGTCTTCTCCAACTTCCATCAATATTTTCAGAAATTTCACCCATTGACGAATTAAACCACTATTTCGTCTTCTTCTTGATATTTATCTTTATAGTTTATACCACCAGTATGATTGCAATGCATCATGTTCTGATAATCTAAATCAGCCAAATTTAAAAACAAAACAACACTTCTTCCATTTGTAAGCTGCACAACATATCAAAAGGTAATTGTTTCATTGTTTCAATCCACTTTTAATGTTTGATTTTGACCTTTTGTTTTGATCATTATGTTTTGCCTTTTGGGCTTTAATGGTTGACTTTCTGTTGCATGATTGTTGTGTATAATGAGATTGTTGTGTTTTAGAAGATTAAAATTATTGTTCACAGGTGTGAAATATCAAATACTGCAAAATATTCAAGAACAACTGCAAACTGTTTGTAAATGAGCAACCTAAAGCTAGGAGTTGAGGTCCATAGCGCCCAAGGGCTTATGGCGAAAGACGGGCAGGGTTTGGCTAGCCCGTTTGTCGAGCTTCAGTTTGATCGCCAAAAGTTCCGAACCACTGTCAAAGAAAAGGATCTCAACCTATATTGGAATGAAACTTTTTATTTCAATATTTCTGACCCGAATAACCTGTCGAACCTTACGCTTGACGCGTGTGTCTACAACAGAACCAAAGGGAATGACTCGAAGTTGTTCATGGGTAAGATTCATATTAATGGAACATCTTTTGTTACGTATTCGGATGCTGTTGTTTTTCATTACCCGTTGGAGAAACCAAGCATTTTTTCACATGTGAAAGGCGGGTTGGGCCTTAAAGTGTTCATCACGGATAACCCGAGTGTTAGATCCTCGATCCATTTCCTCAAATGGATACTCCTTCCTCGGATGCATTCTTTGATGTTTTTTTATGAATATACACAAAGAGGTATTAAAAAGATTTGTACTTTGTAGCATAATAAGTATAACATGCATAGAAATAGCAACTAAACAATCAAAATTAAACAAAGAAAGAAAAAAATGAAACCTTAGGATCAAGCTCGGGGTCCCCTCCGGAATCAACAACACACCCTTTAATCTTCTCAGGCAGCTATTCTCTCCCCTGCAATAAGTTCAAAATAGACCCATACCTGCACCGACAATCACACAACCATAAGTAAACCACAAAATGTACCCGCCCAAATCATAACAACATCCAACGCATTAACTGTTGGTGCACTTGTGTCTGTACTTTGTCTGTATTCGGTCTGTATGTAAACAATGTCCTGTAAGTTGACCTAGTCAACTATCCTCCTAGTTTGACTTGGCCAATAAGTTAGTAATATGTTTGTTTGTCTGTATCGAAGGATAGCTCCTCGAAGGATACTGTTGATCCTTCGAGGTGCTCGAAAGATATGCTTCGATTGATAGACCTCGAAGGATCATCCTTCGAGGTCCCTGCTGATCATTCGAAAGCATTGTCATCGATAGATGATCCTTCGGACCATCTATCGGATCCTTCGGACCAGACTTGTTGAGCTGGGTATATAAATACCCATGCAGTGTGTTGTTTTAGTGAGATGCACACCCGAGAGATAGAGAGCATTTCTGCTGAAAACACACACACACACACTTTGAGAGTTTGCAAACTGATTGTAAACATTGTGCTTGTAACCGGAACCTTTCATACGCATTAATACAAGTGGTGTTAATCGTTGAGTCTTGTGTGTTCTTGTGTTTGTTCTTGCATCATCCCGGTTTGCTTGCTAGCTTGGATTCCGTACTCGCTAGTGAGTTAGTATAACAAGGTTTAGGTTTGTTCTCGATCCTCCGAGAGGGACCTACAAGTGGTATCAGAGCCTCGCTCTTTACCTTGTTTAAAACCGGGTGTTTGTTCGAGTTCTTGGTGTGTTTGGACACTTGGTTTAGCACCCGTTTTTGGTAGTTTTTCTTGCATCTTTGAACTGAAAAACGGTTTCTAAACCTTCGGGAGTGTTCAAGGTTGGGTTGGGTAACTTGAAAATTTGTTTTTGAGAAACTTTGAATTTTTCCGACCATATTCCGGTCATATCTCCGGTGACAGGTTCTGGATAAGGTGTTGTCCATTTTGGGAAAACTTTTCAAAGTTGGTGAAAAGTTGTGTCTGCACATACCTTCTGCCGAAAGTAGTGCACCAACCCATCACCTTTCCCACCTACCCGTCACTTTGTGTCAGTGTGTCAGAAACTTCCGAAAGATATCTTTCGACTTAGAAACAGCTCGAAAGATTAGCATCTTTCGAACAGTCTTTCGAAGTCTAAGTTTTATCCTTCGTTTCTGGAATCTTTTCGAAAGTTAGTTGTCCGAAAGATAAGGATTTATCTCGAAAGATAAGGATCTTTCATTGTGAATCCTTCGAGATCAGTATTCGAAAGATAAATATCTTTCGAACTGTGAATCTTTCGATAAAACTGTACGAAAGATAAGGATCTGTCATTTGTGAATCTTTCGAAGACTTTGTTCGAAACTCAACAGTAATCTTTCGATCACTGTTGATCCTTCGAACCAGTCTTGATCTTTCGAACAGGTCTATATCCTTCAATTCTTGTCTGTTTGCATTTAACAGTTTGTGGTTGTGTAGGTTATTTATTAATAATTGATCAAGATGAGTTGTACAAGTCCTTGGGATTGGAGTTTGAACTCACAATCTAGTCAAGAACTAACTACTGCTGATGCTTGGGCTAAGAGTATGTTTCCGTCGCCATCAATCAGTCCAAGTCAATGGGCTTTGGTATCCAATCAAAGTCAAAGTATTCAAAACCTTTTGATCAGTGAAAGCGAAACGGGAAGCAACAATCGTCCTCCAAAGCTAAATCATATGAACGATTTTCCTTCATGGAAAAACCGCTTCCACACGTATGTTCAAGGGCAAAGCACTGATCTTTGGACGTGTTTCATCAATCCATTCAATGCTGCTCTTGAAGTTGCTGCGTCCACTTCAGAAGGTTATGCCAACATGCTTGAACCTGACAAGAAATCTTATGAATTGGAGAAAAAGGCCTTCGCAACACTTACACAGGCGCTTAATAAAGATATTTATCATCAGTTCTCCTATTGCAAGAACACGAAAACATTGTGGGATGCCTTGGTTGCTCGAGGAGAAGGCAATGCAGCTACGAGAAAGTCTCGTCATGACTTGTTGAAGAAAGAGTTTGACTCGTTTCAGTTTTTGGAAAACGAGACTCTAAATGATATGACAACACGTTTCTATCATCTGATCAGTGAAATGTGTGCTTATGGGGTTATTGCTACTCAACAAGACATGGTGAACAAGTTTGCTGATGCTTTACCTCCAAAGTGGAGTTCTTTCATTGAGTTGCTGAAGCACACTGGAACTCTAGACACGGTTAATATCTATGAGTTCATTCAGAAACTGGAACATAAGAATGAGGAAGAAATCAGGAAAGCTAAGCGAGCTCCAGTTCCTCAAAATACAGAAATGTATCTTCCAGGCTTCGACATCTTAGCAAAATCCGCTGCAGCTCAGCAACCTAAACTGCAAACTGCTTTCGTGTCCAACACAAGTTCTCTTCCGTTTCCTCAGACCAATCCTGCTCCGGGTTTTGATCCAAGATCTTACATTCCAGTTCCATCACAGCCACCAGTTCAACCACAACAGCAAGCTCATTTCACAAGCAATCCTCAACCTCCAAACCCTAACACTGTTCGTGTTGACACTTCAAATCTTTCCCAAGTTAGTATAGAAGTTGCAAAGGAGCATGTAGAATTGATCAATACTATGGTCAGTGCCTACTGTGGGTTAGTTGCGGGACAGATTGGAAACATCAACATGACACATGAAGATTATCAACAGATCGACAAGGATGAAATGGAGTTGATGGATATTAAGTGGGCGTTTGCTAGTGCGGTTAGAAGGGCCAAAGACTTCATGGCTCGTACTGGTAGGACTTCGTTGGAAGGAAAGAAAGATACGAAGTATGGGTTTGATATTAATGCCGTCACGTGCTTTAATTGTGGCGAGAAAGGGCACTTCAAGCGTGAGTGCACTCGGCCAACAAAACAAGGCAATCACAACCCATTCAGAAACCAAGACAGGAGGATTGTAGCAGTCAACAACAATCAGAACCAGTCTGGACCATCAAATCCCAATCGGGCTTTGACAGTTCAAGGTGATGAAGGATGTGACTGGTCTGTGCAGTTTGGTGACGGTGATCAAAGAAGTGGAACAGCTCTTTATGCAAAAATCATCAATCAAAAGTCATCTGAAAGTGATGACAGTTCTGGTTATTCTGGGAGTTCTGATGAAGAAGGCTCTGTTTCTGGGGATAATCAATCAGAGTCTGAATCTGATGTGAAGGAGGAAGCAGGTTCTGATATTCAGGAGTTATTGAATGAAGCTGATGAGCTGAAATGTCAGAAATCAATTCTGATTAGGAGGGCTGCTACTGCATCAAAGGAAATGGAAAAGTTATTTTCTGAAGATGGAGATTTTTCTTTTCAAACTGCCTTTATGGCAAATTTGTCAGCCTCTTCGAGTCAGGTAAATTCTGAACCTCCTGCTCCTAGTGTTTGTGAATCATGTGCTGAAATGAAGCTTGAACTGGAAAAGCTTCATAGTCATAATCAAAATTTAGTTATTGAACTGTCAAAATGCAAAGAGGCAAACATGGCTTTAACTCGGAATGAAAAAGAATTTAAATCTGTAATAGAAACATTAAAGAAAGATGTGTCCGAGGTTAATAAAGTGGTTTACCATAAACAAATTAGTATAAATGAATACATAAATCTTGTTGAGGAAACCAAGAAGCAGTTAGCCATTGCCAAAAGTGAGCATGACGCGATCAAACAGAAATTGGAAAGTTATTCTAACTCCCGATTTGTGCTTGATCACATCATCGATGTTCAACAACTAAAGGGAGATCAAAAGGGCATAGGATACAAGAAATGCCCACCCCCTTTGAGGCATAATTACAACACGATGCCTAATGATGAAAACATGCCACGGTATGAACCCAGTGTGCCTCTGAACTTTGAGGAATTTTCTACTGGCCTAGGGTTCAAACCGGACAGTGCAAAGCAGCAAGAAGCTTCAACATCCATGAAACAAAGTCCTCCAGTTATCGAGGACTATGAGTCATCGGATGATGAATCAGAAGTGAATGTAGGTGAACAGGATAAATCACTTGACAAAATGAAAGGAGTAGTTGTTCCACTTGAGAATCACATTCTGTGTGATCCCGATACTCCTGAGGTTTCATTAGTCAAGAAACAAGTGATAGATCCTGTCAAGATTGAAAAGAAGTCTGTGTCTACTGTTAAAAGCAGTAATGTGTTGTATACATTGGTTGGAGATAATAAAATCTACTCAGATAACGTTTTTCCAATTAAAAATGTAAATCAATCTTTGATTGATAAAGTCTTTGAAGACAACACAAACAAATTTTTGGGAAAAACACTTCCAGGAATTGTGGTAACACAATGTGATCCAATTCCTAAGGCTGAGATTAGAAAACAATTTAGGAATCAAAAATCTCCAATCACTCAACAACCTACTGCTTCTAATGGTAAACAACCCGTCAAACGAGCTCAAAAACATCAAGTCTCTCAGATGAAGTCTGAAACAAAAGGAGCTCGATTTCAAAAGAAAGCAAAGGATGTCAAGTTCGTGTCATCCAAGGGTACTGATAAGATTGAAACCTTTGAAAACAAATCTAACACAGATTTTGTAGAACAAGTCACAATCTTAAAACGTAACAGTGATAACAATTACACTCAACATACAAATGGGTGTGATGAAAAGGCTAGTACCTCAGGGTCCACGACTTCGACTTCTTGTGGTCGATCAAGTTCTCCTAAGCTTGTTGAAAGGAGAACATGTTTTAAATGTGGAGAAATTGGGCATATCATCAGAAACTGCCCAAATGCTCCAAAGCAAAAATTTGTTGAGAAAACTCCACCTGAAACAATTCGTCCCCAACGTCAATCAGTTTCACCTAAAAATGATAAAAGAACTGTTAAAGAACAAGAAACTACACAACGACGTAAGAACATGAAAACTGTTGAAAAAGCTTTAAAATCTGAAGTTAAAACAGTTCAAAAGGAACCAAGTGTGTCACAACATGCAAAACCAGAATTTTCAAAAACTGGTAGGCAAAAACAACCTTGGTTACCTAAGGCGGGTGACAATTCAGGGGGAGCAGTTGTTCTTAAAAACCATCAAGAGATTGATATCACGTTTCGTGATGCTCAGGGACGACCCAAGACCACTAAGGCTTGGGTCCCCATTCTCAACTGATGTTTTACTTGACATGTGCAGGGTGTTCCAGGAGGAACTATTAACAGTCATTGGATTGTTGATAGTGGAGCATCTAGGCACATGACTGGCGACTTACGGCTTCTGTACGATGTGAGAAATATTAGAGGAGGCTATGTCGCATTTGCGGGAGATAAAGGCGGTTATATCACTGGAGAGGGAAGTATCTCCAATGGTATTGTGTGTTTTGACAAGATCAATTACGTGAAGCAAATTGATCATAATCTTCTGAGCGTGTCGCAAATCTGCGATAAGAAGTTCACCGTGCATTTTGATGATGCCGGCTGCTATGTGCTAAAACCTGGATTCAAAATTCCACAAGAATGGATTCTCTTATCGGCTCCGAGAGTTAATGATCTTTACATTCTCGATATGAGCCAGGCGATTACAACATCTGCACAAGTCACTTGCTTTGTCTCAAAAGCCACAGAAAAGGAGTCAATTTCATGGCACAGAAGAATGGGACACATTCACTTGAGAAAAATGAACCATTTGGTGAAAAACAATCTTGTGAATGGTGTGCCTGTAAGAAGTTTTCATTTACAAGATATCTGTGTCTCGTGCCAAAAGGGGAAGCAAACGAAGAAATCCCATCCTTTGAAGAAAATCAACACTGTTAGCTTGCCGCTCGAACGTCTTCATATGGACCTCTTTGGACCTATGAAGCACAAGACAATGTTCGGTGATGCATATTGTCTAGTAGTTACTGATGACTACTCTAGATTTTCTTGGGTATCTTTTATGGCACACAAAAGTGAAACTCCTGGCATTCTCAAGCATCTTCTCACTATGTTGGAGAATCTCTATTCGTTGAAAGTGAAAAGAATCCGAAGCGACAATGGAACCGAATTCAAGAATCAAGTTATGGATGAGTTCTGTACTTCTAAAGGCATTCTTCATGAATACAGTTCTCGTTATACTCCACAACAAAATGGTGTCGCCGAGAGGAAGAATCGAACGATTATAGAAACTGCTAGAACAATGTTAGTTGAGTCGGAACTCCCTATTCAATTCTGGGGGGAGGCTGTGTCGACTGCATGCTACACATTAAACAGAGTTCTTACAGTGAAGAGACATGGCAAAACTTGTTTCGAACTCCTTCAGAAAAGGAAACCGGATCTTTCTTACCTAGAACCCTTTGGTGGTCCTTGTACCATGATTGAACCAGATGGCAAATTTGGTGCTAAGGCTATTGAAGGCTATTTTCTTGGATACCAAACTCCAAACTTTCGTGTCTGGAATCTAGCTACCAAAAAGGTAGAGCTATGGAGTGAGGTGCGGGTTCAAAGGTATACGAGTCCTGTTAGGGCTCCGGGTGATCCGTGGATGTTCGATTATGATGGACTATTTGACTCCTTCAATCTGCCAACCTTTGACGAAGAATCAGCAGCTGCAAGAATGTTAATTGAAAGTGATAATGCGGCTGTCTCGCCATTGGTTAGACCTGTTATTGTTGATCCTCAAGGTTCTTCATCTGTTAACAATACAGTTCAAAATGAGGTTTATGAAGATGCTGCTGATTATAATGAGTCTTCTGAAGATGATGAATATCATGATGCAGCTGAAGGATCTTCAGCTCCAGTTGCTCCTGTTCAAGGTGCTTCTATTGATACACCTCATATGCAGAATGTAGACACTGCTGAAGGAAATGCATCCACCTCGACACACATTCCTGGTGTAGAGTTGGTTGTGGATCTTAATTTGAACAATTTGGGTATCAATGCTCGTGTGCCAGATAATCCTGAAATGAGGATTCATGATACCCATCCCCAGCAGAACATTATAGGAGATGTCCATCACGGTGTGCAGACGCGTAATCAGCTGAGAAACAACCGGAATGCTGGTTTGTATTCAGCTATAAGAGAATCTGGTCAACAGAATGACTGGTCCTTCGCGTGTTACGTGTCACAAGAAGAACCAAAGTCGTGGAAAGAAGCAATGAAAGACAGCTCATGGGTTGAGGCTATGCAGGAAGAATTGGTACAATTTCAAAAGCTTGGTGTTTGGAAACTTGTTGAAAAGCCTGAAAACTACAAGAAGATTGGCACTCGATGGGTTTTCAAATGCAAGAAGGACGATCGTGGCGTGGTTATTCGAAACAAAGCACGTTTAGTCGTTCAAGGTTTTCGTCAGATAGAAGGCATCGACTACAACGAAGTATATGCACCAGTGGCACGTCTCGAAGCAATTCGAATCTTTCTAGCCTATGCGTCCTACAAAGGATTCAAGGTTTACCAAATGGACGTGAAAAGTGCATTTCTACATGGTGTGGTTGAAGAAGAGGTATATGTCGAACAGCCTCCAGGTTTTGAAGATCCTATCCATCCCGATCGGGTTTGGTTGCTCAACAAAGCTCTCTATGGTCTTCATCAAGCACCGCGAGCTTGGTACGCAACCTTATCAAACTATCTGCTGGAGAACGGTTTTCGACGGGGTCTTATCGACTGTACTCTCTTCATCAAAGAACAAGATGGAGATCTTCTTCTGGTACAGGTATACGTTGACGATATTATTTTTGGTTCTACTAATGATGTTTTGTGCAGGAATTTCGAGCGCATAATGCAGGATAAATTCGAGATGAGTGCTATGGGGGAAATGAACTTTTTCTTGGGCCTACAAGTGCAACAAACGGAGTCTGGGATATTCATCCATCAGACTAAATATATTGGTGACATCTTGAACCGGTTTCAGATGTCTGATGCAACGCCCATTGGTACCCCATTGGCAGTAAATCACGGAATTACTCCAGATTTGAAGGGAGAGACTGTTAGCCCTTCATATTACCGCGCTATGATCGGATCTCTTATGTACCTCACAGCATCAAGACCAGACATAATGTACCCAACGTGCCTGCTTGCCAGATATCAAGTGAATCCAAAGGACTCCCATCTTGCAGCTGTAAAAAGGATCTTTCGTTATTTGAAGGCTTACCCAGACACCGGTCTGTGGTACCCTAGGGATAATAACTTTGAATTGGTCGCATTCAGTGATTCTGATTTTGGCGGATGTAAGATCGACGGCAAATCCACAACGGCTGGATGTCAGTTTTTAGGAAATCGCCTGGTCACGTGGCAATGCAAGAAGCAGACGTGTGTCGCAACATCAACATGTGAAGCTGAATACATTGCTGCCTCAAGTTGTTGCTCCCAAGTTTTGTGGATCCAACAACAATTGCGGGACTACGGTTTTGAATTCCTAACTACTCCTATTTACGTTGATAACTCTGCTGCTTTACAGATCACTAGAAATCCTGTGCAGCATTCAAAAACCAAACACATCGAAATCAAATATCACTTCATACGTGATTGCTTTGAGAAAAGATTAATCGATGTTGTTAAGGTCCACACCGATGACCAACGTGCCGACTTATTTACCAAAGCTTTTGACAAATCAAGATTTGACTTTTTATTATTGGTAAACGGCATTAAGGTCAAACAAGAGTAAAACCAACATCGGAAAATCATTTTGGTAAATACCTTTGTGTTTTAAAATTTGTCTTAGTTTATTGATTTTAGGGGGAGTAAATCCAAAAATCGAAAAATCCAAAAACATCGAAAAATTTCAAAAAAAAAAAAAAAAAAAAAAAATGAGTTTCCTGGTGAGCAAAGGAGAAAATGATAGTACATCAGTGGTCTGTCTAAACCTCTTTAAACCTTAAATGAAAAATATGTTAAGCAGCTCTATATAAGATGTATCGGTAGGCTCACAATCATTTTAAAGTGTGCAGGGTGATATAAACTTAAATCGACTGAAGACTGGGTGGGAACCATTCATTGGCATATGGTCTTGGTACCGAAATTTCGTTTGAGAGATTGCCGAGGTTCTAAGATATTCGGTCTTTATGCTGCTTATCATCTGGGTATCATGGTTGCTTCTATAAATAGACTAAGTCTAAGATCTTCCATGATACTATACATACGTGTACATAATACATACTGCATTCGACCTCAATAAGTGATCAACAATCACATGTCCAAATCAAATAAGTGATAATATATCACATTTATCCGGGTGTCAAGTTCGTCTCTCTGCTGTACGGAAGTACTGACCTGTTCACGGACTTGCACCTGTGCCCTCATGCATATGAAAATCAAGTTCCTCATCAATAAGTGATTATATCACATAGGGCTTGTTTTTCAAATCAAAATAAGTGAGTATCTCACACCATATACGGTCAAACAGATGATAATCGGTATACTCACCGGTAAGATGAACCCTCGTGCATACCTTGATACGGGAATGTGTCGTGATGTGGATGAACACCGGTCGGTAAGTATAAATTATACATTAACGTATCCCCTAATCATGATTACATCTGATAAGTTGAGCTTAAGTGGACAACAATACCGATAATTGTTATAGGATGCTTATCTAAATGTTAACTAAATGAACAACAAGAGTGTCTTGACAGGACCGTACACTGATATGATTCTCTTACCCTCGAAACTCGCAAAAAGATTGTCTGTATATATTTATTTACTGCTTAAATTTTATTGCTTTATTTTTAAAACAGTTTCGTCGTTTGGTGCATATCAGCACGACATTAGCGGTGATGTCGTTTGATAACACTCAAAGGATATTAAAATTGTTGTCTTTTAATTTCAAAAATACCAAAAAGATTTTAGGTGTGTTTTAATATAAACTTTATAAAAGCCAAAAAGATTTTATTTCTACTTTATTTTCGATCGTACGATGTTGGAACTCGAGTCTTCGTTGCCTGAAACCTGAATGAAAACCGAATTGACTAAGTCTTCATAAACGGTCGAAATTTGCATGTTTTGAAAGTTAAATCTGAAATTGATAAATCTATTAGACTTTCAAATTATCGGACGATGTTTGATTGTGACATGGTCATCCGTGTGTCATGTGTTTATGTTAACTATATTCCAAGCAGTTGTTCTCATTACGCGTTTAGATTTCTTGCATGTGCAGATTCTAAAGGCAAAGAGAACATGGTCGATGACAAACTTCGGAATGAAGACACGACGTGAAGGCACTCAAGTGATGAAGATGATCGAGTTGCCGCTGGCCATCATCAACACCACAAGGATCTCACTTCATAAAGATAAAGTATTTCACGAGCATAACTCAAGGGGGAGCTTATGTTAAGGGGGAGTTTGTCAACACACTTCCTACATGATACGGGTAGTTTGTTGATACACTCTTTGCTTTCAAGACGTGAAGACTTTGAAGATCCTCCGACAATGAAGACTTGAAAGGACATCAGAGTTTTGGGAACTCGAAGACCAAAGACCGTCGAAGTTCGAGACGAGCCTGCAACTATAGAAGATAAAGACAAAGCTACAGCCAAGGGGGAGTTTGTTGGTGCACTTGTGTCTGTACTTTGTCTGTATTCGGTCTGTATGTAAACAATGTCCTGTAAGTTGACCTAGTCAACTATCCTCCTAGTTTGACTTGGCCAATAAGTTAGTAATATGTTTGTTTGTCTGTATCGAAGGATAGCTCCTCGAAGGATACTGTTGATCCTTCGAGGTGCTCGAAAGATATGCTTCGATTGATAGACCTCGAAGGATCATCCTTCGAGGTCCCTGCTGATCATTCGAAAGCATTGTCATCGATAGATGATCCTTCGGACCATCTATCGGATCCTTCGGACCAGACTTGTTGAGCTGGGTATATAAATACCCATGCAGTGTGTTGTTTTAGTGAGATGCACACCCGAGAGATAGAGAGCATTTCTGCTGAAAACACACACACACACACTTTGAGAGTTTGCAAACTGATTGTAAACATTGTGCTTGTAACCGGAACCTTTCATACGCATTAATACAAGTGGTGTTAATCGTTGAGTCTTGTGTGTTCTTGTGTTTGTTCTTGCATCATCCCGGTTTGCTTGCTAGCTTGGATTCCGCACTCGCTAGTGAGTTAGTATAACAAGGTTTAGGTTTGTTCTCGATCCTCCGAGAGGGACCTACATTAACCTACACTAGCCAACCTTCAATATTTTATGAGTATACTACAGGGGTGTGTGTAGGTTGTAATTTGCTTGAAAAATATAGCTTGTTAACAATTAATGAAATTGAAATATGAAGGATATAATACATTCTTAAGAGCCCTAATTTAATTGGACAAAACAGATCAACAACTTACGAGTACCGGCTGAAACCAATCTTGAAGAAAAAAAAAAGAAAAGAAAAAAAAAACGTGGATTTAACCAGATCTTGAAGAAATTGAGAGGGTTTTGTGCTTACGGTACAACTGCCGTTTGTATCGTCGCCGGAAAACTGACTGTAACTATTGCCGCCCGACTCCGGCCGCCGGAGTGTCGACAGTCGACTCTGCCGCATCTGTCTCTCTCACTCCCGTTCTTTCCCACTTTCTCCCGATCTCGCCCTCTCTCACTTCCTCCGCCGTGCGCCGTTGTGACCAGGTGGTCGGTCCCCCACTTCTTCATCTAATCTCTCATGCCCCTCTCTTGACTTCTCAGATAAGTATCCACACTAAGTGTTTGTTTTTCAGATTTGGTTTGATGATAATGAATTTGAATCTTGAATGAGGTAAGTTATTTGAGGAAACCTGCAAACACAGGGTAAACTTGCAGCCTTGCAGGAAGAGAGAAAGAGAAGTTTGGTGATAATGACTTTAGATTTTCATAAAAAAAAAAAAAAAATCTCAGAAATTGACAAGTAGGATAAAATGACAAGTAGGATAAAATGAAAGGGGAGCTTTGAAATGCTGACACGTGTCTTCCTAAACTTTTCCTTTATTATATAGGAAGATATATAGGGTAAGGTTCATGCGAGAACCACCCTTATTGCGAGAACCGCGAGAACCAATGTGAACACAAAATAAAATCTAAAAAAAATCAAAAAGCACTCAAAAATTTTTTTTTAATATTTTTTTTTTAAAATCGCTATATTTAGTTAGCAAAAAAAAAACTTTTTTTTTTCGAGTGACAGTTATCCATGCACATGTGCATATGTATCATTACTTCGACAAATTCCGTAATACGTCATCAGTAATAGACAATTGCACTTTAATTTACAATACCATCCATAATACACTACTTTTTACATTACCAATATTCAAAATGCACATGTGCATCATTATGTATAACCATGATATAACGTGTTTTGGTACAAAAAGTTTGTGATTTTGAATGGAGAAGTAGGCCCATATACAAGTTTTTTGGTTAGTTATATCTAGTGGTTGATGGTTTGGTTATAGTTGTCAATTTATGATGTAATATGTTGATTGGATGGTATAAATGGTGTTGATATACATCTAATAAAGTGAAAATATTGGTAATAGTATTGTATTATGGATGGTAGGATGTAATGGTATTGTATTATGGATGGTAGAAGGTAATGGTAGTGTATTATGGATGACATGATAGATGAAAGGGAAAGAGTATTCAAAGTAGTGTACAAAAACACCTTATTTCGTGTTGATACATATAGATTCACATGTGCATTTCTAATATTTGTAATGTAAAAAGTAGTGTATTACATATGGTAGTGTAAATGAAAGTGCAATTGTCTAATATTTGTAATGAATTACGGAATTTGTCAAAGAAATGACAAAAATGCACATGTGCATGTTTGTGTATTATGGATGGAATGATAGATGAAAGAGAAAGTAATGTACCTACACACCTTGTTTCATGTTGATACATATAGATGCACATGTGCATTTTTAATATTGTTAACGTAAAAAGTAGTGTATTACACGTGGTAGTGTAAATGAAAGTGCAATTGTCTAATATTTGTAATGAAATACGGGATTTGTCAAAGAAATGATAAAAATGCACATGTGCATTGATAACTGTTACTCGGATTTTTTTTTATTTTTTTTTTCATTTTTTATAAACAAAATATAGAGATTTTTCCAAAAAAATAGCAAAAAAAAAAAAAATTTTTTTGGTGTTTTTTAGATTTTTTAGGTATTACTGTTTGTGTTCACACTAGTTCTCGCGGTTCTCGCAATAAAGGGTGGTTCCTAATGGATCATTCTCCTATATATATATATATATGCTTTATAAAATAGGAACTAATTAACCAAAATGAGATTTGTTAAGGCATGGATGATCTAGTCACACCATAAGATCAAGTTAACACAACCTTGAACACATGGTGAAATAGATAAGCATCTAGGTTCATGTGATCTCTAACCTAAGACTATCATTTCAATTACTAAGAGACCACCTCACCACCATCACACCCTCAATCATTGATATAAGCAAAACTACAAATGTTTTTAATATCAAATTAAACCCACTTTTTATTGGTTCCAGTGGAACCCACAAGAGATGACTACGAACACGCTTCCCGTGTCGGGGTAACATGTTACCATTGGTCGCTGATAACTAGACATAACCGTGTCCCCCAGGGCAGCCCCGTGTCTAGGCATCCAACATGCTATAAATAGCCCTTTTTGGCCACCATTTTCATTTTTTGAATTCTTCTTTCTTCTCCACAACACATTTCTCAATAACCCACTATCTCTAATCATGTAATCACTGAGCAAAAAACGAGAATCAATAGTGTAACCAAGCATTTAATGGTTAATATAATATTTTCAAGTTTGATGAAAACTATCACCATGGCTATTCCTGGCTAAGTTTCTTGTGGGTGTTTGTGGTAAACTTACCCCCTTGATGGGGAGTTAATTAAAGCAAATCATGGTGAATAAGGTGTGTGTTAATGACTTTAGGTAAGAATGGGTTTATTGCAAATGAGTGAAATATTAGTGTCACCATTAACTTGGGACATTCATCTTTTCTATATCTATGTAGAGTCAAAACATGTTGATGTTTCGAAAGGAGGTTAAAGTTTTTGGAATGAGACTTTGGGTTAGTAAGCTCTTGCCAATGCGTTGCAATAAGATCAGCGCAGAGGACTTGCATTTTATAAGAGTAACTGCCTGTAGGGAATTGATGCCTCACCAAAGGAACCATAGTCACAGTTAATTTAAATCCCTTAACTATTTTCTTAGCTAATACTAAAGCATAATAGTATATACTTTCCTTGTTGATTCAAAGCAATATGGTGGAGTGTGGGAGGGTTCCTAACGAAAAATTACACAAACTTATGCATTAAGACACACAGTTTCCTGTCTGACAATCGAGCCCTTGTTACCCCATGGTAATGTTTAGTTAACAAAACATCAAGAGGTAAATATATCCCAAACACCCCGTTTTCTTATTATTGATTACTAAATTTTTATTTATCTCTTTATTTTTTTGAGCCATTTTTAACACTTTATTTTTGTTTTGACTAGACGATGAGGAAGTCTCTGTACTGAAAGTTGTTGTATCCTTTGACGACCTCAGTATCTTAGCATCACTATATTACGCCAATGATGGGTGCAATTTCACCACATAAAGTGTAGTGTGATAGAATTTAATCGTGTTTATATAAATATTAAAACTAGAACATTAGGCGGCTAACAATATAACACTTTTTATATACACTTCACATCACGTCAACCCCACCCTCCTCTCCCCTCTCGGCTCTCTCCATCTTAAATCGTAACCCACACCCAAACACCCTTAACACACTTCAAACAATCACCTAAAGTTCTCTCAGAACCAATCAAGTAATCTCCCATTCTCTTTCAAAGAAACAATGGCATTTTATGATTTGTGAATCATTTTGATGCTTTCAAACAATAAATTATCTTGAACTTGCTTCAAATCATCAAACAAAAGACACTTGGAAAACACATTGTTGTGTAGAAATCCAAGTAAACGTATATTTTGATATTGATAGGATTTTGTTGATCAAATGTAGGAAATCATGTGGTAATAGAGGAACTATCTGTCATACATGTATATGTGTAGAGTTGTTGCTCAATAATGTTGGAATTGGGTGTCTAATTATCGAGTTTTTAACATTATATTAAGGTACGATCCAAAGATTTATACTTCGGACAACGAACAAAGAATGGTGTTTAATCATTAAACATTATGGATCACAAGGGTGATTAATTAAGGACAATGAGTATTTGGTGAACTACTAGGAAACATTAATTGTTTACGGAACAATTAATTTTTTGTAATTATCGGTGATGTTCAAAGAGTTAAACGAATATAAATTTATTATTTAGATGATAAATTGAATAGGTTATTTGATTAGGTATAAAATATTTAAAGTGTTTGACTAGTGGTTTTAATTTAACGGTCATATAATGGTTATTTCTTTCTTTAGTGCCTTTAGTTTATTTGATATGGGGGCCGGTCGTCTTCGTATAGTTTCTGTTGACGAGGAAGATGAGAGCACTTGGATTCATATACCTCGTGATCTTTTGATCACTGTTTCAGATAATTCCGATGGAAGCAATAGTATCTAATACTTTCCCTGACATATCACAAAAAATTAATGATATTGACTACCTTCAAGAGAGTTGTATTTTGTCTTCTACTAACGATGAGGTTTATAAGATCAATCTACATGTTCTTGATAAGTTTCCAGGCGAGATTCAAGAGTTGTTAAGTGCTGATGCCATTTGTCTAAGTACAAATAACTTTGATTAAATTCAGGCTATGTATCCTACCGAGTTTCTTAACACTTTGCAATTTTCCGGTATTCCGAATCATCTACTAAAGTTAAAGTTTGGTGCACTAATCATCTTACTACTTAACTTGGATTTGAAAAAAAAGAATGTGTAATGGTACTCGGTTGGTGGTTAGTCAAATAAGTCATCGTGTTATCGAGACAATTATTATTACGGGTACGCATGTTGGAGAAAAAGCTTTATTGGAAGAATCGATATGACTCCAACCGAAACATGTTGGCCTTTTCATCTTAAGAGAAGGCAGTTTCCTTTTAAACTTTGTTTTGCCATGACTATCAATAGAAGTCAAGGCCAGACATTTACTCATGTTTGTGCTTACTTGGTAAAACCTGCATTTACACATGGCCAACTTTATGTTGTTGCCTCCTGTGTTACATCTCGTGATGGACTGTGCTTTTATATTGACAATAATGGCAAGTGCGCTAACAATCTAACAAGGAATGTTGTGTATAAAGAAGTATTTTACAACATACCTCTCGTGTCAAGAGATGAGTCGGTGTGAGCAATTTTTTGAATATTGATCTACATTTCAAAAAAGGTACCAAATTACGTTCCTTTTTTGTGGACATCTATTATTCAATGCTTTGCATAATGCGCTATTCCAAATGTTGTAATATATTGTGTTGCGTGCTAAATTTATATGTTTAAAAAAATTCTTTATCTTTTATTACATATACTTAGTTGTTATAATTATAAACTTATCAACGCCATTTGTTGTTCTCACATGTTTTAGGTTCACATCGTCTACAAATGGGATTTCGTTAGATTTCAGAGTTGATGCCTGATGTTACTGCAGGTGGCAAGTCACTGTAATGGTTTCACATTCTTGGACATCGTACAATCCTAAAACAAATCGCATTTTGTCATTTGATCTCATTCTTTGAGATGAGCGTGTAAGTGAGCATTTTCATTGTCTCATAAATACTTCAAACCAATTTCTTTTTAGATAATGCAACCTGGTTTATTTCAGGGTTTTTCAATTCATGCAAGAATTCCTTATCATCTGATGCATCTTTTTAGTAACCGTTTGGATGAGGGTTGTGTATATCGGTTGCATCGATTTTTTATTAAAGCATATAATAAGGGGTATCGGCCATTGTGACAGGATTGCCATGTTGAGTTTACAAGAAATACATGGATTAGTCCTTCCATGCTGCAGCTTTGTTCATTTACACGTTATATTTTTGAGCTGACTCCATTCAATATCCTTAGACCACGTGCTTAAAACGACACATATCTAACAGGTAACTTACCTTTGTTTTTTCTTCACCTTACATGGTTATATCTAAATATGATTTATTAGCAGATGGGATCGGTGTCCTCCGACGAGTTGGGTTATGTTGACAATGGGTTGGAATGTGCAATCATGTAACCGGGAAGTACGACAAATCGTTCTATGTGTTGAATTGTAAGTTCTTTACACATTTATTCATGTATGTACCACTGATGTATGGTTTCTCATTTTCTCCTTGGTTATGTTTTAATAATATATAGTGGCAAGGATCTCACCGTTTCTTTATGGGGCAAACTCGCACTTAAGTATAATAACGAGGATATGAGGCATCATGCCGCTAATACAGTTGTCATTGTTTTGACCTCTTGTAAAGTTAGATTGTTTGAAGGTATGTTTTTCTAACAAAATAAAATACGCATATATAGTTTATTCTTATATGTATACTTCTTGTACGTATGTTTGTTATTCTACTAGGTTCTCCATGCTTGACGTCAACAGTCTCTTCTCATTTATATATTAATCTGCCACTTCCAATTCGAGTCAAGAATATGTATAGCTCATTTATGACTCAAAAAACTAATTATGTTGTAACCCAACTCACATGATGCCTTTTTAGGTTGCTGGTGCCTGTTTTATTCAGATCAAACGTACAAATCAAACAAGGCTTTCATGTCAATAGCGTTTCTGATGTTTATCGATATTTACGTGAAGAGGAGGTTCCCGAGGTAATGTTTTTGTTACTATATATTCAAATAATTGTTATTGTATTTCATTTCTTGGATTTTTAATTGTTTTTATCATAGGGCACAATGTATAATATCGCTGCAACAATAACTGATATTGATTTTTCGGACGACTAGAAGTATATTAGATGTTCTACGTGTCTTAAGAAGACCCAATTCGTTGATGCTGCTTATTATTGTCCAGCATGTAAGCAAGATGTTGCCAACCCATGCCAGGCGTAAGTTTTTATACGTTACTCTCCTTATTTTTTTTTATATTACTAACATTCTGACAATGATGTTTGCATAGTTACAAATTGGTTGTTCGTGTGCTTGACAATGGTGCTGAGATGACATGTGTTCCGTTCGACGATGTTGTTGTTGCTCTTCTTGACATAACCGCAGAAGAGTTGGTTGTTAGGAGTTTATCAGGGGTTAACTATTAAGATTTATTCCAAACATTTGATTACATACGCATATATGTATATCTAAGTATATATGTATGTGTGTATACTAGAGATGAGCATTTGGTACCGGTACCGAACCGGGTATATTCGGTCCCTGTACCCACTTTCCCCGTTTTTCGGTACCGGTATTTACGATTAAAACACTTGTACCAAACCGGTATATTCGGTACCGGTACCCACTTTTCCCGTTTTTTGGTACCAGTACCAGTTCGGTACCGAACGGGTACCATGCTATCCCTAGTGTGTGTATATATATGTGTGTGTGTGTTTGTGCGCGCGCTTTCTTGCATGTCTCTATTTTCATTTGCTCATGTGCGTGTTTGTACATACTAATATAGTAATATTTATGTGTTTTGTATAGGGTGTTGATGATCCTTTTTGGGCTCAGTATTATTTGCTTGACGCATTATGTGCTAGAAGTGTCATTTTTAATGATTAAGGTCAATAGATATAATGCGGCACCTCGCTATTCTCAACGCTTTAGAGCGTCAAAATACAGAATGTGACATTGGTAACCAAAGATAATATTGCATCTACTGTTGGTACAAGTAGACATCCTACAGAAGAGACTACCAAAGATGTTGAAGCTAACGACGTTGCGTTTATAGCAAGGATCACAACTGATGAGTGGGAAATGGCAGAGGAAGCCCTATGGGGACCACGGGTTTCATCAGTCTCATCTATTACGACGATATCATCGGTATATTTTGTTAAGTTTTGCCAACGATTGTATTATTGATTTTTTTTCATTCTAGTGTACTTTTGTAATTAATGCGGGCTATTGTGTCTACTGAGGATGAACTAAATTCTGCTACCTCTACACACGAAGTGAATACTGATGATGCCAACATTCCTACCACATCAACTAATGAACGTGTCGCAACTGACTCCTGTGAGAGGCTAAGGCCTAGGAAATCACTTTGGAAGCAAAAAAAAAATTACTTCGTAGAGTACGTGTGTGTTTCATGAAACTTAATTTTAACATATGGTTGTTATTTAGCTTACATGATTGTTACTGACATTCTCCATTCACCTTAGTGTCTATGTTTTTATGTTTTAGTAGTCAATGGTTAATTTAAAAACTTGATGCATATTGAAATTGTTAATAACTTTACTTATTTTATTATACCATTAATATGCCCGTCCATCGGACGAGTATAGAACTAGTTATGGATGTAATTATTTATGGGAACACAATTATAAGACTTCGTAAATAGTCATTCACTTTAATAAGTTAATCTCATATAATTATATAAACCGGAAACAAAATTATCTTGGAGTACGTTGTGCTTAGATACAGAGTATTTCACAACTAAATGATTGCTCAACTCCGTACATTTGCGTGGTCGAGCTAGATTCTTATCTACACTAAAAACAATCAATTTTCATGATTATCTGTTCCAGACAAAACTGATAAACCACCACTAGTTAAATTAGATGTCGGGTCATTGAAGTGAGAATCCAAATGACATATAAGAATTAATATATTCATACGGGTTTACCAATGAATTAATATAGCTATGGGTACACCCAATACCACTCGTAATATATAAACTAATAAGAATTAGAAACGTATATAAAGATCTGATCTATAGGTACTACAAAGTATAGGGGGGCATGCCAAAACATCACAGTTCATATATCCTGCAAAATAATTCAGTAAATGCCAACCCTTGTCTTCATAGCCCACTACGCCCATTGCTTTATAAATACCCTGAAAAGTATATTTCTATACCCAAGCTTTCACATTTTCGGATTCTTCAGTTTTGCCTTAGTTTTCAAGAAAGTTTATAAAGATGGAAGGTTCAACATCTACATCTACATCAACACCTCATTTCAGATCTATTAGTCTTCCATCCAGGTTAACTAATCCTTCTCATACATCGATCGAAACAAAAATAAACGAGTTGAAAGAATGGGGAGACATGGTATGCTCATCTAAAACCGTTGAAAAAGGTTTGGTTGGATTGGTGGACTTGTTTGTTTGCGTGGATGAGCTTTTTCGATTTCCACACGCCAAACAAGCTCTTTCACCTTTGGTAGAGGATGCCTTGGAGTGGTCAATTGTGTTGCTTGACTCGTGTAACATCCTCAAAGAATTGATTATACAAATGAAGGAAAACGTGCAAATTCTTCAATCAGCCCTACGAAGAAAAGCTGGCGATTTGACAGTCGCTAATCAAATCGCCGCTTATCTATGCTTTAGGAAAAAAGTAAAGAAGAGCATCATCCAAAACCTTGGTACATTAAGGAGTATAGAAAAGAAAATTAGATTAATTACAATTCAAGATGTAGATCACCATGCTTCAATGGTGAGTAAGGTTCTTGTAGAAGTTAATCTACTAACGATCACCGTATTCAAAACCCTTCTAACCTTTGTCTCGGCGAAGCCCAAGCCTACTAACGGTTTTCAACTCTTATCAAAGTTTGCTTTAAAGAGTACATCAACACATGAAAATGTGAAGGTGTTTGTCAATGAGGTAGAAACCATTGACATGGCTACCTAGTCTCTACATAAAAGTGCACACAACAGTGAGATGAAGGATTCTGATGTCCAAATGATCCTAAGGAATTTGCAAATTCTAGATGTTAGCATCGACGGGTTTGAGGCGGGACTAAATTTCCTCTTCAGGAGATTGATTCAATACCGAGTATCACTTCTCAACATGGTTGTTTGTTAGACATCCAAGTTTTAATTTGCCCTTTGTATATTTTATAGGTGTTAGTAGGCATTTTTGTATCACATATTGGCAATGCATACTAATTTACTATATAATCTTAGTTTTTTTTTATTATTCTTATATTTATGTCTTGAACTGTTATGTACAATCATAAAAAGCTTGGCTTTGAAAGTTAGTTTTGCATATTACATTATGGCCGCTCAAAAACTTACAATAAGTTACAATCACTTAATTAAACGTATCATTCACTGCAAGAAACCGGCACCTTTAGCGGCGAGAGGTGTCGCCGCTATTGCCCTGTTTTGTCGCCACTATTACCCAAGACATTTCCAAATGTTTCTCTATTTTTATTCAACTTATTTTGGCAAACTTATGTTTGACATGTGTCCTACAATTCCTAACATATTTTTTTGGTTTTTCATTTATAGCAATTAAAATATTATATTGTGTAAAATTCCAAATATATTGTTGCGATATACTTATTTTAGACCCTATAGCGTGTACCGCGGGTTTAATTTAAAACCTTAATAATCTGATACAAATTTAGATATATTAAAAACTGAAGTAAATGGACAGTAGAAGTACGTGTGTGGGCACTAATTATTTGAAAACCACTAAATCGTACAGGAGAAATATATGTGTTTTAGTGGTGCTCCTACATTTTGAATTACAATCTACTCTTTTACTTGTCTGGTAACAACTATAAGATCACATACTCATCCTAGCGAAAAAGGCTTTATTTTGAACCCAAGTTTTAGTGAGTTACCTCTTTGAAAATTCTAATGATCATTTTTGATCTTTGCACAACTTTGATCAATCTAATGATCATTTTAAGAAGCATTTATCTTTTTTCACCTATTGTGTATATATTTATTTATGGAGTAGGTATCCACACATCCCCTCAAAAGTATCTACACATCCTCCTAACCCTAAAAGCCCCTCATTGCCCAATACGCCTCAAAATAACTCTCCCATACGCCCCTCATAGCTTTATACGTTTGAAAATGGTCCCTACCATCTAATCAATGCCAATTATTTGGTGTCAGCCAATGATTACCCAATGATTGGGATGTAAGTAACTTTATTTTAGTTGATAGGGTTTTTGAATGGTAAGTTGTGAAATATTTACATAAGAAAATTAATATTTTTTTTTATAAAATGTTGTTATAAAAAATTATGTTAGTATTATAAAACTTCATATTTTTATGAAATGAATTGTGTATATTTTTAATAAGAAAATGTGCATATGTTTTTTTGTTAAGTATTATTATTAAAAACTTCATATTTTTATGAAATGAATTGTGTATTATAAAATGTCAAATTTTTATAAGTATTATTAAATGTCAATTTTTTTTATAAAACGAATTGTATATATATTATGATAAAGTTTTTTATTTATGAATTATTATTATGTCTTTAATCGTCAAATTTTTTAAATTTCAAATTTTTATTAAATGAGTTTTATTTAATATTACTAAATGAGTATTATTATGTTTTTAATTGTCAAACTTTTAAATGTTAAGTTTTATTAAATGGGCATATTATAACGTTTTATTAAATGTCAACTTTTTTATTTATCAATTATTATTATGTGTTTAATTGTTTTTCACTTGTCATTTATTAACCATAATGCAATGTGTATGTTATAAAATGTCAAATATTTATGTCTTTAATTGTTTTTCACTTGTCGTTTATTAACCATAACGCAACAAGAAACGTAATTCAAAATGTAATTAAACATCGTTTTATATTAATACACAAAACATGTAACTTTCATACAAAATGTAACGGCTAAATCCTAAACCCTAAATCGCTAATTGTTACATATTCTTGAATTCCTGTAAAGGAAAACGATGGGTGTAGCATACATAATTTAAAGATATGCCGACTGTCTTGAAATTGTGTACCGAACCCTACCTTCCAACGGGGTTTCTGCTTCACATCTACCACATTTCAATGGCACAAGGGATCAGGAGGTTGGAGTAGTGGAGTCAGGATTGCGTTTATCAACCACCGTCCTGTCTTCCGCGTCCCCTCGGGATGGTGAGTGGAGTGGCATTCCCGTTGGTGGAAGGCTCATGAGAACACTAATGAACGCCTCTCTTGGAAGGACATGCTACGGGGCGGACCGCGTTGGCTAGCATCATTGGGAGCTGACGAGGCAACAGGCTACTCCGATAACACGTAATCCTAGATCGGCGTTCTAGTTCATGAATCTGAAATACGAACGTAGTTTCTCCATAAAGATTACGCTACCACCACCGTCAAAACACCGAATTTCGATATCCTGTTAATAAAAAATACAATTTAGCATTATAGTGTTATATGGTATTACATAGTGTTATACGGTGTTTATATGGTGTTCTTGTACATTAATCCAGAAGTGTGAGAAGTGTATTATAACACTATATATAACACTATATAACACCATATAAACACCGTATAACACTATGTAACACCATATAACACTATGTAACACTATATACACTATATAACAAATATAACACTATATTTTGTCTGATAGCATGTCTATGATAGATGTATAGTGTTATATATTGTTATATAGTGTTGTATAGTGTTGTATAGTGTTACATAGTGTTATATGGTGTTACATAGTGTTATACGGTGTTTATATGGTGTTTATAGTGTTATATATAGTGTTATAATACACTTATCACAGTTCTGAATTAATGTACACTATCCCTACCCTTCGAAAATATATTGTAAAAATTAAAAAAAAAAAACAAATTCAAGCACCACCACAACCACCACCCACCACGACACCACCATAGCCTACCACCACCCTTAACCACCTCATCTACCTCCACAGCCGACCCACCACCACCACCACAACCTCCATAGCCGACCCACCACCACCACCACCACCATAGCCAACCCACCACCACCACCACAGCCGACCCACCACCACCACCCCAACCGACCCACCACCACCCCAACCGACCCACCACCACCACCACCCCAGCCGAACCACTGTTGGTGTATATTTCGTATGCTTGCCACTATGTGAACAGTTTGATAGAGCGTGTGTTGAATGTTCTATAGAATAGAGATAGTTGGACACGGAATTGATAATGTCAAGGTCCATCCGGACGGATGGACTACTGAAAGTCCATATCCTATCCGAATGTAGGTTGTGCATTGATGCGTGTTGTCGTGTATATGTTTTTATGTATATTTTTCGCCCTTTTTAACACTTTAGTCAAGTTTTAAATTTATAAAACACGATATTTTACTAACACTAAACACACATATGGGCAAGTGCACCCATCGTGAGAGTAGTATAGCGTTGGTAAGATACCGAGGTCTTCCAAGGACACAAGAGCTTTTAGTACCGGTTTATCCTCAACGTCTAATCAAATCAAAAGTTTAGGAAAAGTTTTAAACATGAAAATAAAAACTAAAAATGCTGAAAATAAAAATAAAATAAAGGAAAACAGATAGACAAGGTGAATCACTTGGATCCGACTCGCCTTTAGTGTAACCTTTGATTATTTCCGCACTTTTGCATTTTTTAAGAGATTATCTTAGTTATAGTAGTAGGCCCCTCTTTTGAAGGTGATGTTACCCTCAACCCAGTAGTTTAAGTCAGCAAGGATACAATCCTAAAGGGTTGGATTATTGAAAGATAATTAATTAAGTTATTAATGCGTAATGTGGTAGGCCCCTCTTTTGAAGGTGACGTTACCCTCGGCTAAGTAGTTTGAGTCAGCAGGGATACAATCCTAAGTAGCCCGGTTAATGTATTAATAGTAGTTTAAATATGAGGGGATCAAGCCATTCGCACCCCTGCCATCCAATACCAGTGGGTATTGAAGGAGGTCCTAGTAAGCTTGACCCAGGTCTTTGCAGGATCTATACACTGAATAAGGCAAGAACCTTACCAAACCACTCCCTTAACTCCTGACCAGGTAGCCAACATATCTCCATATAGACCGTGGAGATATGAATGGTGTAAATCTTTTATTTTATATAGACAATAAAATAACGCCAAGACACCACGGACAAATGATAAGGAAGTTTCACTTTCAACATAAGAAGCTAGTTATTAAAGTCATTAATACAAAAACAAATAAAAAGTGCGAAAAGATTAAAAATAAAAAGTATTACACTAAATGCTTGTCTTCACCAAGTGATGGAGACACTGAATGATTATGATTGTTAAATACGATATCATCCTGGCAAGGCAAATGTAGTCACTGATGCCTTGAGCAGAAAGGAATGGGTTAAGCTTATTAGAATCAATTCCAAGAGCATTAAGTTGAAGAACAGCTTGAACGAAAGGTTGTTAGCCGCTCAAAAGGAAGCTGTATTAGAAGCTAATTATCCGAATGAGAAGTTAGGAGTGACTGCCGATCAATTATCCTATGGCAAGGATGGAATCCTAAGATTGAATGGTCGAATATGGGTTCCAATTCATGGAGGACTTCGGAATGTGATTCTTCAAGAAGCTCATAGCTCCAAATATTCAGTTCATCCTGGCAGTGATAAGATGTACCAGGATTTAAAGGCAAATTATTGGTGGATAGGTTTGAAGAAATCTATAGCCACTTATGTAGCTAAATGTCTGACGTGCGCACAAGTTAAGGCAGAGCATAAAAAGCCGTCAAGTTTGCTACAACAGACTGAACTTCCCACTTAGAAATGGGAAATGGTAACTATGGATTTTATTACTAAGTTACCAAAGACAAAACGTGGGAATGATACTATTTGGGTTATAGTCGATAGATTGACCAAGTCAGCCCACTTCTTACCAATTAAAGAAACTCACAGCTCCGATAAGCTAGCTCAATTGTACGTGGATAAGATAGTATCTCTCCACGGTGTGCCAGTATCTATTATCTCTGATAGGGATACAAGATACACATCGCATTTTTGGAAAAGATTTCAGTAATCTTTAGGCACTCGATTAAATTTCAGCACTACTTATCATCTTCAGACGGATGTGCAAAGCGAGCGTACAATTCAAACGCTTGAGGATATGCTACGAGCTTGTGTTATTGATTTAGGAGGAAGTTGGGATGACCATCTTCCATTGATTGAATTTTTGTACAATAATAGCTATCATTCGAGTATTCAGGCAGCGCCTTTCGAAGCCTTGTACGGAAGAAAGTGTAGAACGCCAGTTTGTTGGGCGAAAGTTGGATATGTCCAACTATCAGGACCTGATATAGTCATGGAGACGACGGACAAGATTGTACAAATCCATGATCGTTTGAAAGCTGGCAGGGATAGGCAGTAAAGCTATGTGGATAAAAGGCGTAAACCTCTAAAATTCGAGGTAGGTGACAAAGTGCTAATTAAGGTATCACCCTGGAAAGGGGTGATGCGTTTTGGCAAAAAGGGCAAGCTAAGCCCAAGGTACATAGGACCATTCGAGATAATCGAATATGTCGGGACAGTGGCCTACAAGTTAAATTTAGTAGAAGAGCTTAATGGAATTCATAATGTGTTCCACATTTGCAACTTGAAGAAATGTCTAGCCGATGAGTCGCTAGCAATGTCGCATAAGGACGTGCAGATTGACGAGAGTTTGAAGTTCGCTGAAAAACCTTTGTCGATCGAGGATCGATAGGTTAAGAAACTTCGAAGAAAGCATGTGCCGATTGTGAAGGTAAAATGGGATGCCCGTAGAGGCCCAGAATACACGTGGGAGGTTGAATCCACAATGAAACAGAAGTACCCTCATTTATTTCAGTAAATCTCGAGGTCGAGATTTCTTTTAAGGGGGTGAGTATGTAACACCCTGCAAAATCACGACCAATATAATGAAGACACGTGTCACGAAGGTTAAATGTATAATGAATTAATCTGGAAGGACTACAATTGTCAAACAATGTAAATATGTACGTAAAAGGATCAAATGTGTCGTCATGCCAAGCTCGTGCCTCTAAATGACCTCATAAGATGTTCGTATTCTTTGATGAATAAAATTGTCGGACATAGAAAGCCGTTCGTGCTTAAATTGAGAATTTTATGAAGCATAAGGGTTAAAAGTGTCAACATGTTAAAATTACCTCTGAGTGACCTTTTAACGATCCCGAAAGCATTGTAATAATTGTATATTGTGCTCTCAAGAATATTAGATAGTAATTTTATGAAGTTTCGTTGAAAACAAGACTTTTCGGGTGATCTTACATCTAACCGGGAGCTTAACGGAGTTAATATGTGACTATGGGGGTCATAAATGCAATAAATGGAAGTTATTTAAACTTAAAATAGACTAGGGACTGAAATTGCAAAGTTTATCAACTTTTTACCGGATTAGAGGGTTCTCGCGGGCCGCGTAGACTCCCTCTAATGTCTACGCGGGCCGATACAGGAGTAACAGCGAGCAAAAAAGGGACAACTGCATGTTGCAGCCTGTTACACCGCCATTGCATGGCTGATTTCGATACCAGGGACTGAGCAAATGGTTTTTCATGCAATAGGGACACTTGGGAACATCTGGTAGCAACATAGGGACATATCGTTTGATCCTAGAAGCCATCCAAGTCCTATATATACCCACATTGTTTCACTTGTTCATTGCACATTTGAAGTTTTACTTCACATCACACTCTCTGAAGCCTCCTAGAGCTTAAGGAAGCTTTCTTCTGTTCCAAATTCGTGCTAAGGACTCTAGTAAGTGTTCTTAGCTTCCTAAGTTTAAGTTTTATTAGCTTAATGACCGAAAGTCAAAGCTATCGTAATTAAGCTTTGACTTGGTGATTAATCACTAACGGTCCAGCCATTATTCGAATTGAAAATGGCTATGAGTTGGTAATTATGTAGGTAATAAACCCTTAAAAGGGCACCTACTGATTATCACTTTTACTTGGTCAATTGTCGGGTCAAACTATTTAATAAAAAGTCAAACGAATCAGTTTTTATAAATTAATTCATAACTGATAATGTAGAAGTTATGGAACATGTTTTAACACTAAAATAACTTGGCAAATAATATAAGAACAAGTTTAGGCATGTTCAACCCGACAATTCTAAGTTTAGACTCGGTTCGCAACTGAAAGTCGCAAAAGTAGACTTTTGCTTTGACTTTCAGTTCTGACCCGATTTATCTTGTTTTAGACATTCCTTAGGATTTATTTAGGACCATATTACATGTTAGTATAACCCTCTGAGATTACACTATATGGTTCCTTAGAAATCTAAATCATTTGCATGTTTCCGTTAAATGCTTAAATATTGACCATTATGCCCTTTTTATATTAAAACGAGATTTTTGAAAATGTGAGTGGACAAAAATCTTTATTACTGACATTTAAGTATGTCCTAAAAATTTGACATCAGTTTATGGTCTAAAATAGAAGTTATGCGAGATATCGTAAAATGAAAGTTTTTATTAATTAAATGGCATTTTTAGTATAAATCACATGCAAACCCAAATTTTGACACCAAACTTTCTACCCACTGATGTAATATATTATTTAGGGATTTTTGAAAATTTTTATTTAATTTTAAGCTGATCATAACATCGAGTTCTTGCATAGGCTCGGTAATTGACGATAATGCCCTTTTCGCTAATAAAATGAGTTTTGCACATCCTTTACAGGTCAAACCTTTTTCTACTAATTTTATACATTAAATAAGATATTTTAAACTGTTATGGCTGATCAAAATCTTAGATTTCTTTAAACAACCCGAATATCGTCAAATATCGACTTTTGTCCGATTTAGGCGCATAATATGGTTTAAAACCATATTTGGCACCTAAGACTTATTACCTACTGATGTTATGAATAAATTTTTATACTTTAACAGTAAGTAAAAGTTTTGAACTCAGATTTCCAAATTTGACCTTTATAGCATATGTGAAATGCCCATACGGTGCATAGTTTGGCCATAAATGATAAAATTCACATATGTGTGATATCTTACTGATGTAACTTGTTAAAATAAATATTTTTACTGATTATTTTAAACCAGAACCTCAGATTACCATTTAACCCCTTTTAAGAGCTTTAAAATGACCAAAATACGCTTACGGGGCTTAAATTGGTTTTAAATTCGTTTTGGGCATAATGGAAGGTATCCTACTGATATCACAACATATTTAAAGCATATTAACTTGTGGAACCTGTACATGACTCTCTTGGTTACCCGTTATGCGTATTCACGTTCGGTACGGTTTATGTAACTAGTTTGCATAAATTAACTGAAACGGGTCAAACCTTATCATCTTTACTTCAAAATCCAGAATGTGTTTAGTTTACCCATTTTATACAAGTCCTCATGCTTGTAGGGTCTAAATCACATTCTAATCCGGTCTTCGCTTAATCTTGCGTTTTGAACCATAAACCTTTCATTAAAACTAACCGGTCTAAGTTATAACTTAAATAAGACCAGTTAGGAATCTAATAGGTTATAAAAACCTTCGTTCCAGATTAGGAGCCCAGCAAAAGCTACTTGTGCTTGTTGATTGATATACGACTGAGATTAAAATTTATAATTTTTGCTCAGGTAAATACTTTTAACTTATTTTCCCTTATACGGCTTAGGATACGGTATTTAATAATACCGCTTGGTCGGGTATTGAATCTTTAATCAATTAGTGGTTAAATCATTGAGATAACCCGTTTTAATCTGTTTTCTTTGATCTAAACCTTTAGGGGGGGGGGGGGGTTAATGACCGTGTCCTGGATATCCTTGGCTCATTCATTGAAATGGCCACGACTTAAGCACGGGGTGTAGGCATACACCTGACAGCGCGTATGTAAAAAGATATACCCACCTGTTGAGGATAACCCGCCATGGGTTTATATTATGTGGTGTGTCTATTAATCTTGTTACGGCTTCTATCCCGGATCCTGAATGTACGACAAACATATAAATCTGTATACAAGATTATTTTAAATAATTGTCCCAAGTTATAAAAGAATATTTGTGCCTTGTGCATTTAAATTAATTTTATAAACACTTTTCAAAAGAATCAGAGCCAACGTTGAGTGAATTAAACACTAGCCTTTTGTGTTTAGTCTCAATGAAACAGTTTGCACATTCCTCGACTTCCGAGTCTAGGCTAATGACTTAGGACTAATCCTAATCTTATTGTTTTCTTTTGTTCGTTTTGGCATGAACAAGACAATGCCGCCACGTTTCAGAGGAAGAGGTGGAAGAGGCAAAGCACCAACAACTGCTCCAAATGACCACGAGGCTGGGCCATCACACCAGCGAACTCCTTCAGCAACCTTTAGCTCTAGTCCTCAAGAAGACTGGAGAACATATTTGGAACCCGCGAGGCGTTCTGTCTCGCTTAGCACTTGGCCCTCGTACCACAACTCCTTTGGGCCACAATCAGAAAACGAGCCCAATGATTCTCACCATTCCTTCATCCCGTTGCAGCGGTCGGGTTCACACTGTGCCTTTCAGGACCCGACCCCATACTTTCAGAGCCGGTTCAACCCGGTGAACGTGAGTGAAGAACCAATGGGACATAACCCATTGGGACCAAAAGACCACTTTCCTGAAGCCCAGGATATGGATATGGACGAGGATCCAGATCCAGAAATTCCGCCATCTGGGACGCCGACGCATCCCATCGAGATTTCTGACGGATCATCTTTTCATGGTTCGCTATACAGGGGCCCATACAATTTTGCTGAAAGATGGGCCACATACCACTGGGAGTTCACACCTCCTTTCAACCCACCTCAACAACTGCAGCAGGATCCCTCAGAGTATTCGCATTTTCAGACGGTTACTCCACCGCCACCGTCGCCGCTAGAGCAACAGGTGCCGCCAGAACCTCCGAGGCGAAGAAGATCAGGTGCACGGATGTCCATGCGAAGGGGGGGATTTCCACTTCAACACGCCCCAACACTCCAGTGGTAGCCACTACCCGCCACTGTATGAAGACCCGCAAATGGGTGGGCCTTCGAACCCAGTTTCAGAAGTCGACTCTACGCCAGTCACACCACCGCCGCAAATGGGTTATGATAACCCAATTCCTTCTTACGCCGGTGTAGCGTCGTATAACCCTTTTGAGCAGCCAACTTATCCTGGCTACAACTACTACAATGCCCCTGCCGTCGACCCGTACCTCGAGGCGGCCAACTACAATGCTCTCCACCCTGAGGGACACTTCGCAGCTTCATACCAGTCTGGGTACCAAGCATATGGGTATCAATACCCGCCACCTCCTCAACCTCCACAGCAGCAGCCGCCGCAGCCGCTACTGATCCAACCACCGCAGCAGCAGGAAATTCTTCAGAGGTTGAACCAGGTGGAATGAGAAGTTCAGGAGGAGCGTAGAAGCCTCCGGGGACTACTTAAGGGTTTGGCAGTCCTAATAAACGGGAAGAAGAAGAGGGATTATTAAAATCCTTATGTGTTTGTATTGTTGTTTATTTCAATTAAGTCCCTGCGTGGACAATTTTATTTATGTATTCAGTTCCTGCGAGGACTTGTATTTCTTCTTTTAGTCCATATGTGGACAAGTTATTTATTTAAAAGTCCCGTTTAGGGCATCTATGTACTCTTTCAATTTAAGGAATGTTTTATTTTAAAATTTCATTTGTCATTATATATAGAGTAAATTACAAGTTTTGTCCTTTATGTTTGTCCCAAATTTCAGGCGCTGTCCTTTACCTTTAAAATTGATGAGTTTTGTCCTTAACGTTTCCAAATCTTGCACGTTATGTCCTTTAGGCCAAACCCAGTTAGATTTTTTGGTTAAAACTGATCATATGCAAGGCACATGAGGGTATTTTGGTAATTTCACCTTCTTAGGGGGTATTGTGTAAATAACTTTTAATGAAGGACTGTTTTGACAAAATCAAAAAATAAAAGGTCTCACTCTCATCTGATTTGCCCCCTCTCTCTCTCTCTCTTCTCTCTCTCATCTGAAACACTCTTCCTCTCTCCCACCCTCATGACCACCTGCCGCCACCCACTACCACACCACCACTGCACCACCCCCACACGGCCAAGCCATCACGACTCCGGCCATCACTACCAATTCAATCATCAAGCTCATATTTGCAGGTGAAGGTGAAGATGGAGATTCATGAAAAATTGTGGTGGGTTTCCTTCTTCCCCAATTCATCACAATCTGAGCCTCTGTAGTTGCTTCAGCTTGAATCACACGCAGCAGAGAGAAGAGAAGAAAGTATGATGTTGTGAGTGCGTCGCAGGGGTTGCTTCAGCTTGAATCACATGCAACTTGAATCACTCCGCCGCGACTCCGCCGCAGCTCAGCCATACGCCGCCACGCCTTTCTGTCCCTCTCTCCCTCTCTTGGTCTGGGTAAATGGGTCAAACCCCCCACTTGATTCAGGTTTAACCTCCGATTCAAGCCTTCAAATACACAAGCAACAACAATATCGAAATCAGATTTAACCTCCGATTCAAGCCTTCAAATACACAAGCAACAACAATATCGTCATCTTTATTGCAGGTACCAACGACTTGATTCAGGTTTAACCTTCGATTCAAGCCTTCAAATACAAAAGATGAAGATGACAATAACATCCTTAGAAAGAATGGAAGTACCTGTTGAGATGCAGAATTGGAAATTCTCGAAAGAATGGAAGTACCTGTTGAGATTGCAGAATCCGGAAGACCAAACATCACATTTCCTTTCTCACCATCTTTCGGTTTCTAGAACTCCAAGACATAACCCAACACATCCAAAGAAGCATCAACAAATCAGCTGCGAGTACCCATTTATCTTGTCATCCGCATCCGTAGACTCGATTTGCATCTGGTTGTGGCTCCTGATTTCACAACAGCTGATCCAAATACTTTTAATAAGTTGTTTAATGAACTCGATATGGGCATTCGCCCACAACAAAACTCACAATTAATAACAAACCCTAACGAATCGCTTTATGCGGATCGCGTATCTCTGCGGCCCATTTGTCGATCTGAATAGGGGTGTTTGATGATGGTGATGTCAGGCGGTGCTGGTGTTTGGGAGTTGTTAGTGTGAGAAAGAGATTCAAAGAGAGAGGGTATGAATTTTCAGAATTAACCTAGATATAAATGTGGCAAATGAAAATAGTAGTGAAAAGACTGAATTGCCCTCATGTGTGTTGCACATGATCTGACTTAACTTAAAAAATAAACTGAGTTAGGGCTAAAGGACATAACATGCAAGATTTTGAAACGTTAAGGACAAAACTCGTCAAATTTAAAGGTAAAGGACAACGCCTGCAATTTGCTACAAACATAAAGGACAAAACTTGTAATTTACTCTTATATATATGAATATATCATATGAAATAAATCAAATACCATTCCAATTTAATGTTGATCTGCCATTTAAAAGATAATCTTAAAGGTAAAAACCTAGCCCATATGTCATTTTGAGAGAGGGCCATAATGGTATAACCTTTTTAAGAAATAAATCCTTGTTAACATCTGAAAACATGTTAGCACTCCTAACAACAATGATACGAAGAAATCACACTTGTCATCTTTACATTGGGATTTTCCAATCCCTTATCTAGCCTAATGATCCATAAATCATGGGTTCAAATCATCAATTAAGATGATCATATATTAAACATCCATTAGTGATGAAGTGCCTAAGGGCCATATTTATTGTCCAATGAGACAAAAGACAGTCGTAGTCTACAACTCCCTGTCAAGAAAAGGTAATGAACTATGTTCAAACCTTAATGCCTCGATCTTATAAGATCATGGCTTATAATTTTAAAACTATCCTTGTGACTAGGCCTTTTGTGCCACTAATAATATCCTTAATGTTTTATAACTAGGATAAATCATAATGAAAAATTTAAAATAAATATGATAAACAAAATAACCGATATGGTTTATATTTATCATGGTTACTGAATTGTCAAAATGACAATTCCATAATAAGATTTCAGAATAAATTATTGTTTTCATTTTTATGTAGCAATCAAGCTAGATGGCTGAATCAGAAGAGGTTAACAGTCACCCCAGGGAGAGAAATGATACCACCTGTCACGGCCCCCCGACCTACCCTGGACGGAATCGGAAGCCGCGAACAGCCCGGTGGTACCGGTGATTATTTTGAAAAGTTGCAGCGGAAATTTCATCAGGACCGTGAGTTAGGAAAAATATTAGAGTTTAGAAAACACCGGATTTTATTTATTAAATAGATGGGATAAACCCACGTTTTACAATGGTAGCTTTAATAAAGATAATTACATAAAACAATATTTCTTAATTTTAATTTAATTAATAAAATAAGCCACTTCTTGATGCCTTTCAGTACCGTATCCAGCGCTTACTTCAATGTACTGTAATTTCCTGAAAAGTATTTTTAAAAAGGTTTTGTCAGCGGGAAATACTGAGTGAATAATTCATTTTGCATAATGATGCATAGTTATTAATTACAACATAAGAGCGATTACAATGGCTTCTATCTTATTTTTATCTGGAGCCTGTCACAATGGTGACAAGTCACAATGGTGACGATGGTCATACCACCATTAGGTCAATGAACCTAAATAGTGATGATTATCCCTAGTAGGTCAATGAACCTAACTGGGAGAAAATTAGTAATGTGCACAATACCCCACTAGCCAGTGATTCAAGATATCCACGACTTAGTCCCTGTAATTATAACTCTTGAAAATGATTTGAGGTATTGTAAAATAGTTGATAAAAAGAGAATGACTCACAGATAATCATGCAGATTCATACGGCCAAAGTTTAGTCTACAGATAATCCTTGATATATTGCAGATTTATATAGGCAGAGCTTAGCCTATTGATTTAGCCTTGTAACCTAGTGCACACGAACTAGGTAGGTAACTTAATACAGCAATTACGATAACTCACGAGATCAAATTCTCACAACGAACGACAAAGTGCGATACTTAAACATCCATCGAATTAACGACGAACGACAAAGTATAACCCTAATGTGGGCGGCACTTACACATCCATTGGATATATTGATCGGTCGGACAATGAATCGTAATAGCGATCGAGTTATTACCCTGTATCGTAGCAGCACCCCCTACTAATTAGTGTTTTTGAGGCTGTTTCGACTATACTTCGACGTACAGATTGAATTTGATCGTCGTAATGAAACCAGAAACCAAGTGCCAAACGCTGCTATTTATACATGAAATTGGGCTAGCTTACGGACCGTAAGCATCAACCCTTACGGTCCGTAAGGGACACATAATGGCCATAGGTTTGCGACGTGTGGGACTAGGCCTGGTGACTTGACAGAATTTGAAATTTAAATATTGACAGCGTTTTATTTAGATAATCGTTGAGTAGGAAATACCCCCCCTGAGTTTTAGGGGCCCTAATCCTGATTCTGATTGTTCTGAAAATTTTAGGGTTTGCGCAGAATCACTTGGGTGTCTCAATTAGGGTTTCCTATTGGATAAAATAATAAAATAAATAGGACTTTTAATGAGGGTTGTTACATTCTCCCCACCTTAATAAAAATCTCGTCCTCGAGATTTACTGGAATAAGTAGGAATACTTTTTCTTTAGCTCAGATTTCAGCTCCCAAGTGTATTTGGGTTATGATATTTCTTTTAGACTTATGTCACATTTTAGTTAATAAAAATAATATTAGGGTAGATGATACAGATTTAAAATATCGAATTTTGTGAATACGAGTTGTATTATAAGTAGGATTCAATGGTTCAACTGAATTAGTTCAAGAAATCGATGATAAATGAATGAGATGAAATGATATAAATTTCCAAAGTGACTTGGTTCAAGCCAAAAGATATATAATCAATAGATATTTTGAATGAATGTGAATGACTTTTAGAATTTAATAAAATTCTTTAAAAAGAAAACTTACTTTGATTGGTAACTGAGGAAGACTTAGAATTGATAGGTTCAAAATAAAATAAAAGTATGAAAAATGATTTGTCAAATATTTATGATATGAGAAAGCCAAAGTGTTGAGATGAGTGAATTGCAAAGATACACCAAAAGACAATAGAGTTAATGTATCATTGTTTAGAGTTCCAAATTTGTTTAATTGTGAAATAATGTAATAGTACACTATTAGTAGTAACCATATTTTTCATACTATGTCCTAGAGATCAAAATATAATAAGAATAAGTTGTTCTAGCATGACCAACTATTATATTATATTTCGTAAAGCAAAATGTAATATATATTATTTGTGTTCCTGAATGAATCGTATCTTATATATTAAATATTAATATATATTTATTTATTTATTACGCATTCTTACTATATGTAAATGGTCACCACTTTAAAATAAATGTTATTTTAGTATTTTACTATACTATGTAAAATAACTTATATTTATTATGTATTACAAAATATCGCAATGAAGTTATTACATTACAAAATATTTTAGTATTATTATTTTGTAAAATAAATCACTATTATTTATAACGTTAAATGAAAATTGTAAATAAAGGTATAAAAATATTTATTGTACAAAAGTATTTGTAAAATATTTTGTAAATATATAACACTTAGTGGGTCGATTCTATGTGATTACTTATTTTTATTTTGAAATCATATAACGTTGTGAATGTATTTACAAATGTTGTAAATAAGTGAAAATGGAAATTATTCTTATATAGTCATTTTCTTGTTACGGTATATAATTACCATAAAACATGGGATAGACAATTATTATATAATTTTATTTGCCCCTTTTATTCTTGTATTGTTTTATGAAAATATGACTTCTCTTTACAGTATAAAGTATATATAAAATATTTCTATATATAATTAAAATTTACTAATTAAATATAATAACTTAATTTATATATATTAACTGGTTATTATCATGGTTGGATATTGGTTAGTACTGCCTTGTTTAAGCATAGGTGGCCAGTCCATGCCTAACTAAGGCTAGGCTATCCAATACATGCTCTTGATAATAACCTTAGTACTTAAAAATAATATTAACACTTCTGTTTTTAATTTATTACTAATAATAAAATAAATAACTTAAACATAAATTTAATTGAGAGTATATCTCATTCATACTTTTATAAAAATATAATTTCTTCACCTCAATGGTTTAACAAGAATTTTAAATATAATAATACTATATTGTAATTTAGGTAATTACTTATGTATATATAATCAATTAAATTTATCACGAAAGGCTCGATTAATGCTGTAAGAACCATTAAGAGATATACTGAAATATGACATAAATTTGTATATTATGATCTTAGCACACAATTGTTTTAAGATTGCTTTTATAGAATAATTCAACAAAGCGGATTCAATATAAATAAACAAATAATCAAACTCGAGATTTAGAGCAATCTTCAGATTTTGTGAAAACGTCATCACAAGGTGATCGTACTCAAAGAAACGATTCAATGAAGTCAAAGACCAATTAAGCATGTTATGTTTCAAGAGAAATGAAGTGATTGTTGGGATTATTTTGAATATGATAGCTTCGATTTATCATAAGGGACTTTGAATTAATTACGTACTGCGAGCAAATTTAAATAATTAAACTTGATTTAAACAAAACGAGTTTTATTAGAAAATTCGAACATGGTTGCAACAGAAATTATGTATGCCAAAGAAAATTGAGTTTTTCAAGAAATTCATTGACTCGATATCAAAGAGTTATCGTTTTGCAATAATGCGGTTCATAGTACAAAAAGCGGAATGATATTTGAGTTTTGATAAAATAACAAATCGGAATGAAGCCCTCCTGTGGTCTTCATAAAGCAAGCGAATCACATGCATAACAAACAGTGCATGTGTAATGTGTGAATTTACCAAGAAATGAAATAGATCAGTATTCGCTGCTATGAAAGAAATCCTCATGGTATGATGACTATTAGGGGAAGTAAAAACACGAAAGTTAATTTATTATATGCAAAAGTCAGAATTTCAACGAAAGAAATATAAGAACTTCTATCTGGAATTTCGTGTAATAACTGTTTGTTAAGTGACATTACCAGGGAATGTGAATAAAATGAAATAGGAACTTTGCAAAAGTAGGTAACTTCTTTTGCAGTGATAATAATTATGACTCTGATTAGACTGTGCAGCGATGGTTGTGAAATCTTGTTACAACGTACTTCAACGAGATTCAGGTTGTTTGTAGGATCGCGTGGTAAAGTGCTTCTTTTTTTTTATTAGTAGTTCTTCTACTGACGGAATTAGCATTGGTGTCATCGTGCCTAATTTATATTTTCCAAAGGTCTTGCCTTGAAAATCGTGTGTGATATACTTTAATGTCTGTGAACATTTAATTTTCATGTGTTTTCTTTGTGCACTAACACGACTTTACATGCTTCTTACTTGCGTTAATAGTTTATAGTAACGCATTTGGAAATTTTTTTTATACTTTTGATGGTATCCTAACTTAATGGGTTTCCATTTGTTTATATTGTCACACGAGCTACGAGACAGATGATCAAACGAAATAATCGGAAAAGAGATTCTTAATAAAGAAATCTAGACACAGATGCTTGTGATTTATTCCTATTTGACTTTTTGGAATTTCTTATAGATATACATATCTATATAATCACATATTTCACATGCTGAAATAAACATACCATCTATCAGGTCAATATATTTAATAGATTCATATTTCCAAAAACAAGTCAGATATCTGGTCATAATACTATTTAGGGAAATTTTGTCACTCGGTTGACATATTATATACCCCGTCTTATCCGATTCGCGCCGGAGCGGTAACCTCAGTATATCCGGACAAACTGGAGAGTCTGTTATACCATACCCAGTCTTGCCGGAGAAAATTTTCTATTTCCCATAAATAGTATCTTTTCAAAAGTGCCTCTTTTATTAGGACTTTTATCCAGAATTAAGGAAACTTGTATTCCCATAACATATCTTATTCTAGACCAAGTAATATCAATAAGCAATAATTACTATTAATTCTTGCTTATTTATCATATCTTGCAATATTCTAATTACCATTCTTATGGTATATCAAAACACATCATAATTTATTCACATAAGTACTTAGCTTATCTTGAAGCTGATACTAAGGCATCTTTTCTTAAGTTCAAGTCTAAATACTATCATGTGTGCTACCAGTTAATAGCAATCTCCTAACTCTTTTATATGAACTTAGGTATTATTATTACAACACTTATTGGCTTCAAGCAGTGGCTCTGATACCACCTTCTGTCACGGCCCCCCGACCCACCCTGGACGGAATCAGAAGCCGCGAACAGCCCGGTGGTACCGGTGATTATTTTGAAAACGTTGCAGCGGAAATTTCATCAGGACCGTGAGTTAGGAAAAATATCAGAGTTTAGAAAACACCGGATTTTATTTATTAAATAGATGGGATAAACCCACGTTTTACAATGGTAGCTTTAATAAAGATAATTACATAAAACAATATTTCTTAATTTTAATTTAATTAATAAAATAAGCCACTTCTTGATGCCTTTCAGTACCGTATCCAGCGCTTACTTCAATCTACTGTAATTACCTGAAAAGTATTTTTAAAAAGGTTTTGTCAGCGGGAAATACTGAGTGAATCATTCATTTTGCATAATGATGCATAGTTATTAATTACAGCATAAGAGCGATTACAATGGCTTCTATCTTATTTTTATCTGGCGCCTGTCACAATGGTGACAAGTCACAATGGTGACGATGGTCATACCACTATTAGGTCAATGAACCTAACTGGGAGAAAATTAGTAATGTGCACAATACCCCACTAGCCAGTGATTCAAGATATCCACGACTTAGTCCCTGTAATTATAACTCTTGAAAATGATTTGAGGTATTGTAAAATAGTTGATAAAAAGAGAATGTCTCACAGATAATCATGCAGATTCATACGGCCAAAGTTTAGTCTACAGATAATCCTTGATATATTGCAGATTTATACAGGCAGAGCTTAGCCTATTGATTTAGCCTTGTAACCTAGTGCACACGAACTAGGTAGGTAACTTAATACAGCAATTATGATAACTCACGAGATCAAATTCTCACAATGAACGACAAAATGCGATACTTAAACATCCATCGAATTAACGACGAACGACAAAGTATAACCCTAATGTGGGCGGCACTTACACATCCATTGGATATATTGATCGGTCGGACAATGAATCGTAATAGCGATCGAGTTATTACCCTGTATCGTAGCAGCACCCCCTACTAATTAGTGTTTTTGAGGCTGTTTCGACTATACTTCGACGTACAGATTGAATTTGATCGTCGTAATGAAACCAGAAACCTAGTGCCAAACGCTGCTATTTATACACGAAATTGGGCTAGCTTACGGACCGTAAGCATCAACCCTTACGGTCCGTAAGGGACACATAATGGCCATAGGTTTGCCACATGTGGGACTAGGCCTGGTGACTTGACAGAATTCAAAATTTAAATATTAACAGCGTTTTATTTAGATAATCGTTGAGTAGGAAATACCCCCCCTGAGTTTTAGGGGCCCTAATCCTGATTCTGATTGTTCTGAAAATTTTAGGGTTTGCGCAGAATCACTTGGGTGTCTCAATTAGGGTTTCCTATTGGATAAAATAATAAAATAAATAGGACTTTTAATGAGGGTTGTTACACCACCAGTGTAAACGTAGCTGATGTAGATCTTCAAGCATTGATAGACAATGCTGTTATGAGAGCTCTTGACAGACAATTCAAGGAATCAAGTGGTACCCGCATGAAAGAATCAAGCCGATCATGAAAGACATCTCCGGTGTTTCCTTAAACTTCTTCAGAAAGAGAAGCTCTACACCAAGTTTTCTAAATGTGAGTTTTGGCTTCGAGAAGTCCAATTTCTTGAACATGTGGTAAGTGAGCGTGGTATCCAGGTGGATCCCGCTAAGGTTGAACCGATTATGAATTGGCAGGCGCCCAAGACACCTACTGAAATACACAGCTTCTTGGGTCTAGCAGGTTACTACAGACGTTTCATTGAAAACTTTTCAAGAATTGTTGCACCTCTAACTTCATTCACTTGTAAGAATATAAAGGTCGATTGGGGTCCCAAGCAGCTAGAATCCTTTGATATTCTGAAGCAGAAATTAAGCAATGCACCTGTGTTGACATTGCCAGAAGGAATAGAAGACTTTGTTGTTTATTGCGATGCATCACACACAGGTATGGGTTGTGTGCTCATGCAGAAAGGCAAGGTCATTGCTTATGCATCTCGTCAATTAAAGGTGCACGAAAAGAATTACATCACCCATGATTTGGAATTGGGTGCCGTTGTATTTGCACTAAAGCTCTGGAGGCATTACTTATATGGAACCAAGTGTGTGATCTATTCTGATCATAAGAGCCTTCAATATCTGTTTAACCAGAAGGATCTTAACATGAGACTCCGTCGATGGATGGAGACACTGAATGATTATGATTGTGAAATACGATATCATCCTTGCAAGGCAAATGTAGTCGCTGATGCCTTGAGCAGAAAGGAAAGGGTTAAGCCTATTAGAATAAATGCCAAGAGCATTGAGTTGAAGAACAGCTTGAACGAAAGGTTGTTAGCCGCTCAAAAGGAAGTTGTATTAGAAGCTAATTATCCGAATGAGAAGTTAGGAGTGACTGTCGATCAATTTTCCTACGGCAACGATGGAATCCTAAGATTGAATGGTCGAATATGGGTTCTAATTCATGGAGGACTTCGAGATGTGATTCTTCAAGAAGCTCATAGCTCCAAATATTCAGTTCATCCTGGAAGTGATAAGATGTACCAGGATTTAAAGGCAAATTATTGGTGGATAGGTTTGAAGAAATCTATAGCCACTAATGTAGCTAAATGTCTGACGTGCGCACAAGTTAAGGCAGAGCATCAAAAGCCGTCAGTTTTGCTACAACAGCCTGAACTTCCCACTTGGAAATGGGAAATGGTAACTATGGATTTTATTACTAAGTTACGAAAGACGAAACGTGGGAATGATACTATTTGGGTTATAGTCGATAGATTGACCAAGTCAGCCCACTTCTTACCAATTAAAGAAACTCACAGCTCCGATAAGCTAGCTCAATTGTACGTGGATAAGATAGTATTTCTCCACGGTGTGCCAGTATCTATTATCTCTGATAGGGATACAAGATACACATCACATTTTTGGAAAATCTTTCAGCAATCTTTAGGCACTCGATTAAATTTCAGCACTGCTTATCATTCTCAGACGGGTGGGCAAAGCGAGCGTACAATTCAAACGCTTGAGGATATGCTACGAGGTTGTTTTATTGATTTAGGAGGAAGTTGGGATGACCATCTTCCATTGATTGAATTTTCGTACAATAATAGCTATCATTCGAGTATTCAGGCAGCGCCTTTCGAAGCCTTTTATGGATGAAAGTGTAGAACGCCAGTTTGTTGGGCGGAAGTTGGAGATGTCCAACTATCAGGACCTGATATAGTCCTGGAGAGGACGGACAAGATTGTCCAAATCTGTGATCGTTTGAAAGCTGCCAGGGATAGGCAGAAAAGCTACGCGGATAAAAGGCGTAAACCTCTAAAATTCAAGGTAGGTGACAAAGTGCTACTTAAGGTATCACCCTGGAAAGGGGTGATGCGTTTTGGAAAAAAGGGCAAGCTAAGCCCAGGGTACATAGGACCATTCGAGATCATCGAATGTGTCGGGACTATGCCCTACAAGTTAAATTTTCCAGAAGAGCTTAGTGGAATTCGTAATGTGTTCCACATTTGCAACTTGAAGAAATGTCTAGCCGATGAGTCGCTAGCAATGTCGCATATGGACGTGCAGATTGACGAGAGTTTGAAGTTCGTTGAAAAACCTTTGTCGATCGAGGATCGAAAGGTTAAGAAACTTCAAAGAAAGCATGTGCCGATTGTGAAGGTAAAATGGGATGCCCGTAGAGGCCCAGAATACACGTGGGAGGTTGAATCCACAATGAAACAGAAGTACCCTCATTTATTTAAGTAAATCTTGAGGTCGAGATTTCTTTTAAAGGGGTGAGGATGTAACACCTCGCAAAATCACGACCAATATAATGAAGACACGTGTCACGAAGGTTAAATGTGTAATGAATTAATCTGGAAGGATTACAATTGTCAAACAATGTAAATATGTAAGTAAAAGGATCAAATGTGTCATCATGTCAAGCTCGTGCCTCTGAATGACCTCATAAGATGTTCGTATTCTTTGATGAATAAAATTGTCGGACATAGAAAGCAATCAATCGGTGGTCCATCAACTAAGCTAGGATTTGATAAATCCAAAGTGACTTGTTTCAAATGCAAGCAAAGAGGTCATTTCAAGAGAGAATATCAAAATTCTTCAGTTGATGGAAATGAAAATCCTTTCAATGATGATTATTACCGAAAGGCGATTTACCACCGTAGCAAAGAAGAGCCGAAAATGATTGAAAATAATCCAAAGAAGAAAGCCTTACTTATACATCAAGATGATAAAAAGTGGCAGAGGGTTTCAGTTGGGACAAATATATTCCATCTGATTCAGGATTGGCTGCTGAGATCAAGAAAAGAAATGAAGAAGATTGTGTTGATGAAAAAGTCACAGCTCATGGAAGAAAAATATACAAGACAAACATTATGTTTTTGTTGCTGAGATCAAAGAGAAAACCAGAGAAGAGATTCTGGAGGAGAAAACATACAGAGAGAAAAACATTGCTTGGAACAGAATTAATGAAATGCAAGAGGAGTATGAAGGTGCTGTGAGTAACAAAAGATGGGACAAGAAGCGAGAATGCTATGTCAACAGAAATGGTGAACCTTTTGTTCCCAAAAAGGATATAGTTTTTGATGATGTTCTTTTAGTAATCCCTCGATCAGTCGAATACTACACAAATGTTGGAAAAGATAAAACATATGTGAAAAGGTTTGAAAAACTTCTTAGAGATGTTATGACTTCAAGTCTGAGGAAGAGGGATGAAGAGAGACTGAAGAAGAATGTTGATGAGATGGTGAACAATTTGAAGAAAGTTGCTGAAGAAGCTAAAGTAGAGGAAGAGAAGGTAGAAAAAAAATTTATTGGAAAAGAAGCTGTTACTGAAGAACAGCAGGTTGAAGAAGCTGAGGAGAAGTTGGAAAGATAGATTGAATTAAAGGTTGAAAGTTCAGCTGAGTTGGTGATGCTGGTACTGGTGAAGAAAAGAAGAGTGAAGCTGAGTTGAAGCAAACAGAAGCAAACACCGAAGTGCCAATCACTAAGGTAAATTCTGATTCTGAAATCTTGAAAAATGTTGAACAGTGCAAGAAATGCATGGAAAAGTGCAGTGCTTGTATTGAGAAAGACGAAAAGTTCAGAACAAGAGATATTGAAATTACCAAAATAGAAAAAGTTTTTAAAAATAAATATAAAGAAATGCTTGAAAATGAAAAAGTTTTGAAAGATAATGATGAAAAGATTTCAGAAAATTGTAAAAATTTAGAAAAAGAAAATGAAAATTTGAAAGAAAAAGTTTTGAAAATGACAGAAGAATGTTCTCAAAAAGAATATGAGTGTCAAGAAATGAAAAAAGAATATGATTCAATAAAATTGGCTTATCACATTACTAAAAAGTCATATGAAGATGTGAAGAGTCAAATGAAACTTGTTCAATCGAGATTGAGATACTGTTCTGAAACAACTGATATGTTTAAGCGACAGTATGAAATAAAGCAACAAGTTGTAAATTCTTACATTAAGGATGTTGCTAAGCTTAAGCGTCAGATTGCTAATTTAGAACAGGATAATAACAAGTTAAAAAGTTATCACGCGTCATCATATGTGCTTGAACGTATTTTCAATATAAAACCGGGAGATGGTGATTCTGAGAAAAACAAAAAGGCATTGGTTCAGAATTTCATCAAGTTCCACCACCGGAAAAGTTTGCATTTTATGATGATGAAAAGGTCGAAAAAGCTTTCAACATGGTATATCAATTGCCAGATAACATTGACGTAACCTATTCCAAATCTGATGATTCTAGTGATTCAGAGGTGGTAGGTAAGGTCGTTGAAAGTGTGTTGAAAGAAGAGTCAGTTGAAAAAGGTAAATCTGAATCACAGGATGAAAATGAAGGTAGTTTTCATGAAGAATATCTGAAAAACTCAAAATCCAAGAAAAATTTGAATGATGATTCAAAAGGATTGGTTTATACCATGATTGGATCGGACAAATTATTTTTAGATATTGTATTCCTGATTCAGAATGTGATTTCAGAAAAGATTGACAAAGTTTTCAAAATGGTGGAGATTGAAAAGTCTGAGATTTCAAAATTTGCTGGAAAAGGTCATAAAACTTCTTATAGTAAACCTGGTTTCACAAAGAAAAACATAAAGGCTGGGTTGAGTTATAAGAAGAAACAAAGTCGAAATAAAAATGAAACGCCAAATTATCAGACAAAGATGAATTTTGTTCATGGAACAAGTTCAGAAGAAGAGAAAGAACTCCAATTTAGACGACAGTCTAATGAAGAGTTCTATGCTCAAAAGAAAAAGCAACAACCACAGGTCAAAGATGTGCCAAAGAGAACATGTTTTAAATTTGATCAAATTGAACATCTTGCACGCAAGTGTCCAAATCTAAAACCTGTTGATGTTGAGAAAAAGAAGTCTGATAATGTGGAAAAACATAAATCAGAGGATGTGAAACACTGGTCAATCAGATTTGATTCAAAACAAACTTGGAGGTACAACACAAACAAGTTTGCTTCGAATCAAACTTGGAAATCAAACCCAAATAGGTTCGATTCAAGACAGATCTGGAATTCTCACACACCCAGATTAAGAACAACACAAAGTTGGAAAACAACTGTCGATGCAACAAAACCAAACGAGTTTTGGAAACCAAAAGTTGTTGTTCAACATCAAAATGTTCAAAAAGAGTCACATTTTTACAAAAGAGGTACTCCAAAAGGTCAAACATGGAGTGTTAAGAAACAAGTAACTTCGGTAAATGATGAAAAAGTTGAAGTCAAAGTTGAAAAAGTCTTTGTACAAAATGACAAAGATTTTTCGAAGTTGAATGAAGCATATTGTGTTGAAATGCCTAAGGTCAAACAAACCTGGGCTAAATTGTTTAAGTGATTGAATAGTTGAATGTGCAGGTGTTCAAGAAAATTGAAGACTGTGAGAATGGAAATCGGAGCAGCCTGGCACAACAGGAAGAGAAGGCTGTTGAACCCTATGATGGTTAAACATGGAGTTTATTTGATTTCTGTACATAAATAAACAATTTTTCAAAAATCCTAAAAATTGAAAAATTTAAAAACCAAAAATATGTTTTTATTTTGTCAAAAAATTTAAAAAAATCAAAAATATGTTTGTTTTTAAATTTGTCAAAAAATTCAAAAATTCAAAAATATGTTACTTGAATATGCCGAAACCCTCATGGCGGAACAAACATGATGAATTTCACAAGATTGAAAAATGGTTTTCAAAGTGTAAAAGATCAATGTGTTGTAAATCATGGGGGTATTTACTGCTTTTCATGCAATTCGGTACACATTAAGCAGAAAATGGATGGCGAGACGAAGCTATCAGTATCGGGTTGTCAAATTTTCTTTTAAATGATTTTGCATTTTAGGGGGAGTATTATTGTCAGAAAATCCAAAAACATTAGAAAATTTGAAAAAGACAAAAATATGATAAAATTCAAAAGTGCGTTTTTGTGTAAAAAGAGGAAATGATAGTACATCAGTAGACAATTACAGTACGCTAAAGAAATGGAAAGTTAAAAAGCAATAAACAATCTCACTAAAGATGTGACAATAGGCTCAGCTAGACTAGTAGATTTGCGATAACGATACAAACTTAAATGAAAAAGCCTAGTTCTAGTGGGAAACGTGGTTGAAAGCATAGTACTTAGTTTTATCCTTCGTGACTGTGTACCTACTCAATAATCGCTGAATGCTGAAAGAGCATAAAAACCGGTCAGTTTGTGAACTTTCACAACTTGCTGAAAAAATCACTGTGATTGTGCATTTCATTTTGCAAAGATTTAAATTTGTTTTATTTCTTTATTTTGTTTAAGCATTGGACATCCTCTGCGTATACGTGAGTATCGAACTGGATGTCATTGCCTAAACGTTCTGCTTTATTTTCTTTGGTGTTTTGTTTAAGCTTTGGATCACCTCTGCGTATACGGGAGTATCGAACTGGTGGTTAAAGCCTAAACAATTTCAACTTGTTTTTATTTCTTATTTTGTTTAAACATTGGACTTTCTCTACGTATCAAAAGATCGACCTGATTGTTAATGTTTAAACATTCTGCGTTGTTTTTACACATATCACAGTTGATGAAAGTTTAAAAGCATTACTTGAGTTAGTGTATTGCATGATGAGGGGATATGCTGAGATCGTGGGGTCCATAAGAATTTAGTGCAAATTAATATACCTTAACATATCGGTAAGCATTTCGAAAGTTTTTAGATTGAGTTTAAGTGGACAACAATATTGTCAATCAATGTGAATTGTTTAGAACTTAAAGTGTTTAAAGCTCAACGGTGCTAGTGATTTGTCATAAACTGATATGATCCTCTGTCGCGAATTCAAACAAAAATATTGTCTATAAATATGTTTGTAAATATTTTTTTACTGCTTTATATTTCAGAAAAATACAAAAAGATTTTGATTTCAATATTTTCGACAACCGATGTCTGGGATGCTAAGTTTCAAAATCTTACTATGTTGATTGTGTTTCTGAAAAATAAACAAGTTCATTAATTTGAAACTTGAAGTTTTAAAATCAAAAATCAAAAACAGTTTGTGATATCTCCAAGGTCATTAAGTTGGACTTGGATGATTAACTATGAGGGATTTGGATGCTCATATTGTTAAAATCTGTAAAAGAGCCAGTTTCGGATTATGTTCACTAAAACTGCTAAATATATGAAGTTTGTTGATAGGGGGAGAGTATCAAGTGAATCCTGGATATATTCATATTATTATATCTTAAAGCCAGGATCTTGATTTAGAAAGTTTAAAAGAGCCAGGTCACAATTCCTGGATAATCGAATGTTCAAAATGTTTGTACTTATAAATGTTTGAGAGTTGCAGATACTAATCCAGACTACGATCCCGACAGCAGAGTCTAAGGGGGAATCTGAAGACGAGCTCAACGCAAGAGGAAGCGTGGATTGAAGGAGCTTGTATACGGAAAGCCAGGTGTCGATCCCAAAGCACAGAAGCTTGACGAAAGGGGGAGCCTGATAAAGAAAAGAGTCTACAGAAAGGGGGAGCTGAAGCTGAAGACAGATCCACGGGGATTCTGTTCTAGCAAGAGGGAGTCTACGTTGATGAAAACGTGTTAAAGCTTCAAGAAGACTCAAAGAGAGAAAGAAAGACAAGGCGCTACGAGATTGACTGCGGCAATATCCAAGGGGGAGTCTGTTAGTGCATTTATGTCTATCGCCTTCGTCAATCCGAGCCGTAGCGAGAAACTGAAGATAACAAGCTTATATTGTAATAACTAGTCAAAAGGCAAGGTGGCAATCTTGTAATTAATGAGAAATCTCATTAAAAGCCTTGACCTATAAATAGGGATGTTATGTCATAGTTTAGGAACTTTATGCTCATTTTGACATTTGGAGAGCTCTAGATCTAGAGAGAGATTCTAGAGAGAGAAAGTGATTCAGGTGGTGTACAATTGCATACGTTTATAATAGAATCACCTTTATATTACGTCTTGTGTGTTAGATCACATTCGTGTACGGATTCCGCACATCACACGTTCGTTTCGCAATCATTTCGGAGTCAAAACCGGTCCTACAGGTCTCTCGGAGAAATTTTGAGCTAGTTGATTTATTTGTTTTTCAATGTTTTGAATACTAGCTTATTGATTTCTAAAATTTGATTCCAGTTGTTGAAATCGATACAAGTTTTTCTTTTCGGTGTCGGAGATGAGGCGAGAGAAGGTATCTTCAAGCCTCTCTCGCCCCCTTGTTGTTGTTGAGAGAAATTTTGTGACTCGTTTCTTGGTTGTTGAAAGTTAGTTCATTGGTTTAGATTTTGTTGGTTACTACTATTGCCGGGTTCTCTCCAACCAAGGTTAAGGTGGTTACGCCATCCTTGGTTGTAGGTACCCGTTGGAGGACTCGACGGCCTAGGTCTATTATCAATGTAGTTTACCATTTCCATTTGATTATCCATTTCTTTCATACAACTCCAATTTTCATGTGGCCCACCACACCCTTCACAAGCCATGACCGAGGCCGTTTTTTCCATTTCTAACTTTTTGATTTTTGAAGAAAGGGCCTCGATTTGGGCTTGCCAGGAGGTGCTTTCATCAACCTTATGGGCGCCCGGGGCAATAGATTTTGTGCCTCAGGGAGTGTGCCACTGAAAATTGGTTTGAGCAAATTCCTCAATTTGATTATAGATTTCATTTGGGCGACGATTACCTAAAAGTCCCCCGGAGCAAGAATCAAGTGTTTGTCTTGTGTGTGGCAACAACCCATTATAGAAAGTGTAGACTTGTTTCCATACCGCAAGACCATGATGGGGACACTTTCTTAGTAGCTCCTTGAACCTTTCCCAAGTTTCATATAAGGATTCCCCGTCCTCTTGCAAATATGTATTAGTTTCAGTCATTAATTTAGCCGTTTTAGCAGGAGGGAAATACTTATATAAAAACTTTTGGGCTAGTTCATCCCAGGTGTTTACCGAACCAACTGGGAGGGTATTAAGCCAAGCCTTAACTCGGTCTTTTAATGAAAATGGAAACATTCGGAGGCGGATGGCGTCATTTGATGCTCCATTGATTCGAAAACTATCACATATTTCCAAGAAGTTAGTAATATGTAAGTGGGGATCTTCGTCCACAAGCCTGTGGAAGGTTGTGGAGTTTTGGAGCATTTGTATCAAATGCGGCCGAAGTTCGAGGTTGTTGGCCTCGACATTTGGTGCATTGATAGCGGCGCCAAGATTGCCTACGGTGGGCCGTAGGTAATCCATGAGGGTACGTTGATCCGCCATTGGAAGTAGGTCCCCCGAAACTTTCTCTTGGCTTTTAGCTTTAAGTCTCTTTTTCAGAAAGAGTTCGGGTTCGTCTAGAGGTTCTTTTGTGTCTCTACTGGAACTGAAGCTCATACACTGCGTAGAAAGTTCAGATGTGGCGCCTGGGTTCCAAGTTCTACAATAAAAAAAAGAACGTTGGTCAGGAGTTTCACCACAGCCCCGTGCTCATATGAACACGGCCCCGTGCTGCACCGACACGGCCCCGTGTTCAGCTCTCTGTAACTCGGAAAATAAAAACTGCCAGTAACAATGCTGGGCACGGCCCGTGTCCGACCAGGCACGGCCCGTGCTGAGCTCTGTAGAAGCTGAAAATTCTAAGAAAAATCCTAAAAAAACAGAAAAATAAGAAAAACGTTTAGGTCGTTGATTCCTAACTTTCTTAAAATCCTTGTATCCCCGGCAGCGGCGCCAAAAACTTGATGCGTGTTGTCGTGTATATGTTTTTATGTATATTTTTCGCCCTTTTTAACACTTTCGTCAAGTTTTAAATTTATAAAACACGATATTTTACTAACACTAAACACATATATGGGCAAGTGCACCCATCGTTAGAGTAGTATAGCGTTGGTAAAATACCGAGGTCGTCCGAGGATACAAGAGCTTTTAGTACCGGTTTATCCTCAACGTCTAATCAAATCAAAAGCTTAGGAAAAGTTTTAAACATGAAAATAAAAACTAAAAATGCTGAAAATAAAAATAAAATAAAGAAAAACAGATAGACAAGATGAATCACTTGGATCCGACTCGCCTTTAGTGTAACCTTTGATTATTTCCGCACTTTTGCACTTTTTAAGAGATTATCTTAGTTATAGTAGTAGGCCCCTATTTTGAAGGTGACGTTACCCTCAACCGAGTAGTTTGAGTCAGCAAGGATACAATCCTAAAGGGTTGGATTATTGAAAGATAATTAATTAAGTTATTAATGCGTAATGTGGTAGGCCCCTCTTTTGAAGGTGACGTTACACTCGGCTAAGTAGTTTGAGTCAGCAGGGATACAATCCTAAGTAGCCGGGTTAATATATTGATAATAGTTTACATATGAGGGGATCAAGCCATTCGCACCCCCGCCATCCAATACCAGTGGGTATTGAAGGAGGTCCTAGTAAGCATGACCCAGGTCCTTGCAGGATCTATACACTGAACAAGGCAAGAACCTTACCAAACCATTCCCTTAACCCCCGACTAGGTAGCCAACATATCTCCATATAGACCGTGGAGATATGAATGGTGTAAATCTTTTATTTTATATAGACAGTAAAATAACGCCAAGACACCACGGACAAATGATAAGGAAGTTTCACCTTCAACATAAGAAGCTAGTTATTAAAGTCATTAATACAAAACCAAATAAAAAGTGCGAAAAGATTAAAATTAAAAAGTATTACACTAAATGCTTGTCTTCACCAAGTGATGTAAGAGACTTAGGCAAACATGGTCTTTGATTGTCAAGAACTCTTACTATCAATCTTGGATCCCGAGACTACTACACACACTCTATGATGGATGATGGATGATGGTGGTGGATGTGGGTTGTGATGGTGGTGGAGGGTGGGTGAAGTGTGAGATAGGTGGTTTGTCAAGGGATGCATTTGAAGTGAACGAAGGACCTCTATTTATAACCTGCACAGAAGCCCGGACATGGCCCCGTGCCCGCTGGGCATGGCCCCATGTCCACACATCTTCTCTTTCTTCATTAATTGTAGTTTGTCTGCATTAGTTGACCACGCCCCCGTGTCCGCTGGGCACGACCCCGTGTGGAGAAGCGTATCTGTACTATCAAGATTTGCTCAGATTCTGCGAATCTTAGCATTGACCACGGCCCCGTGTCCGCTGGGCACGCCCCCGTGTTGGGAAATAGAAGCTTCTACAACTTTGTCTTTTCTGCAAACACTTGGCCACGGGGCGTGTTAAGCCTTCTGTTGTCTTGTTTTTGCTTAGGAAGATGCTGCCGAGGGGTCGGGCATGCCACGTTTATTCATTTTCTTGTATTAATGTTAAATGTAGCTGTATTTTTTATTCTTTTGTTCATTTGAGCTCATTTAATCCTGAAAATACAAAAGGAAGACAAAAGCACATTTTTTCCAACATTAGTACTAAAAAAGGGTTAGTTTTATGCCTCATTTGATATAATTTAGATGTTGCATTTTACACACATCATGCATTGTAAAGTCCATCCAGAAGGATAGACATAGGTTCATTCGGATGATAGGTTGTTGCCTATAAATAGGGAGTTGGGGTTCCCATTTGGACAAGCTTTGGGTTCCTAGAGGGGACATGTTGTCCGACTGGTCTCACGGTGCTGTAACTTGTCTAGATAAGAATAGAGACCAGATTATAAGTGACTGCTCGGTGTCGTATCTATCTTCTACTCCTTTCTTAGTAATAATAACGAACCGAACACGTCGTATCGTGACTGAGGCTCCATCAAAGTCACCGGTTCCTGGAATCTCAAGTGGTATCCGAGCTACGGTACCGATTTAATCGATCTAACAGTAGTTAAATCACCCAAGCTCATCAACTTTGGGTTAAGCAGGAGTTTTGACAATAAAACAGAGAAAATCATCAAAATAAAGGTCGATTCACGGATGTATTTTGGAATTGAAGCCATCAATCTGTTCGGAATTGATTCGCGCACAATCCAGTGAAGTTTCATCATGAAATTCACACAAATAAAGATTCTGGATAGAAAAAACGTGATTTGGAGTGTTCTTGAGTTGTTAGAACATATTCCTTCGGATGACCATTCGAGCGGATGACCATTCGGGCGGATGACCATCCGGACCATTTAGTCATCCGGGTGAATGGTAATTCAGACGGATGAACTAATGCCTAAAAAAGACATTTTTTGATCGCAACGACGAGGAGAGTCTACAAAATAAAATTGGTGATTGAAAATTTTTTCGGGTTTTTAACAACCAAGTTGGGTTGTTCGGGGACACCGTCTAGGGCTTCAGTGAGCAGAGTTGATGATGCGATCACGGATTGTGGAAATTAGTGGGGTAGTCATGATACTAGTGCAGAATGTTTATCTTCCAGGTTATCTGACTATTTATGGGCCAAAACGTAAAATCCGCAATGATGAAAAACTGACGTTTTGAGGAAAATTGTCATATTTTCGGCATAGTCTAGTTTTTCATAGATAAAAGAGGACTGAATTTCTCAGTTTGAGGGGGATTCAGTGATAGAGATGTCAAATTTTGCAAAAATGAGGGGGAATAAAAAAATTTCAGATGTTCCAGCATTTTTGAAATTCGTGACGCTGCAACAGTATTCGGGTGGTTTCGACTTCAGATTGTCAGGGGGAATGTGAATCTAATTGTGGGTGAAAGCTTCCGAGATCAAGATGATCCGAGGTGTTGATATCTGATAGTGGACGAAAGCATCAGAGATCTAAGAGTGATCATCGATGATAGCTTCAGAGATCTAGATTATCCGAGGAGATGAATCTGATTGTGGACGAATGCTTCAGAGATCGGAATACATTACCAGATGATTTTTTTTCTGATGAAGATTTGCTGATTGTGGAGAATACCGTTTACACGGATTTTTCATTCTTACGGTGCATTAACGTTGATCACGAAAAACGGGATATCAGATCTTCAGGGGGAATCACGGATTTGAAATTAACCAGGGGGTATTTGAAGTTTCTATCAATTGCCGGTTGAGTTTTTGTACATTTTAAGATCAAGCAAGCGGAATGCGAGATGGTGGTGCTGACATGACATATAAAAAACTGAGCTCGGATGCAGTTAAAGCTGAAACAGAGGATGCTGCATTGATTAGTTTCAAATTGGTGATTGTTCGTGAAGGTTGCAGTTTAGCAAATCGGAGGAGAGTCATGAACTGTAAAAAAGACCTGAAGATTCATTTCAGGGGGAATTGGTGCTTTACTCTGTCAAAGCAAACCGAAATCATCAATCGAGGAGGAATCTATTGAAGATTTCAAGATGCCTGATTGAAGTTGCAGAATAGTTGAAGATTGCAGAATATTCAAACACGGCTAAAGGTTCTTAAAGTGTTAGTGACGATTCGACAGTGACAGCCGATGGGGAATCTGTTGGTGCATATTTCGTACGTCTGCCACTGTGCGAATAGTTAGATAGAGCGTGTGTTGAATATTATATAGAATAGAGAAAGTTGGACACGGTATTGATAATGTCAAGGTCCATCCGGACGGATGGACAACTGAAAGTCCATATCCCATCCGAATGTAGGTTGTGCATTGTAAAGTCCATCCGGACGGATGGCCATCCGGACAGATGGACATAGGTTCATTCGGATGATAGGCTGTAGGCTATAAATAGGGAGTTAGGGTTCCTATTTGGACATGCTTTGGGTTCCCAGAGGGGACATGCTGGCCAACTGGTCACACGGTGCTGTAACTTGTCAAGATATGAATAGAGACCAGATTATAAGTGACTACTCGGTGTCATATCTATCTTCTACTCCTTTCTTAGTAATAATAACGAACCGAACATGTCGTATCGGGACCGAAACTCCGTCAAACTCGCCGGTTCCTAGAATCTCACCCACCACCACCATCACAGCTGACCCACCACCACCACCCCAGCCGACCAACCACCACCACAGCCGACCCACCACCACCACCACCACCACCATACCCGACCCACCACCACCATACCTGACCCACCACCACCACCACCCCAGCCGGCCCACCACCACCATAGCTGACCCACCACCACCACCACCCCATCCGACCCACCACCACCTGTGAGATTAAATATATTATTAATGTAATATTTAATCTTGTAGCCTTTATAATCATTTATATTATATTAGATCATAATATATTAATAACCTATTAATAATTAGTTGGTAATTGTTGATGGACCATATTACCCTTATTAACTAATTAGGTTTCCTCTTTGGTGTATAAATAAGGAGCTTATTAGAGAGTTAAAGGGTTACACAAGTTAGACAATTACAACCCTCATAACATCAATCATCTCTCTCTCCCAACTGATTATTCCCTAGTATCGGTTTCATCACCATCATAACTTTACATCCTAAGGAGGAACCAGATCATCCTGACAACTATGTCGAACTCGATGTCATCTTCTCTGACTGGATTCTCCACTGCATTGAATGCTGTAACAGGTATGTGATTCATGTTTTCCATTATGTTTAAACAGAACTGATCAACATGTGGTATCAGAGCATATGTTGATAAATCAGTTTTGTTTTTCGTATCCATCATTCTGGGATCATAATCTGGAAAACAGAAAATTTTTTAAAGGCTTATAAAATATCGGCTGTTTCGAGTCCTTGTTGCCGAAATCACTGTTTTCGGAAGAAGTTGGTTAATATATTGATTCGAAATCATAATGGGTAAAACTAATATCCGAAATCTGTTAATAAAAGTCTGAAAATTCCGGTTTCGGAACCCAGAATTATGTTTTTTATTTTTTTAGGGTTCATCATTTGTTCTAAGTAAAACTTGAAAATTCCCTAAATTTTGGAATATAATTTGGATTAGTGGGTGTTTTTAATGATTTTGATCTTAATTTTATCTATTAAAATTTCGAAAACTGTTAATAGATTTTCAGTTATTATTTTCAAAATCTTTTGATAAGTTTAGATCAAAAATAAAATAGGAAACACTATCCCACAATCCCTCAAATTTCGAGTTTCAGTTAATTATCACAATAAACAGCCTTAACAGTGGATTCAAAATCATAAATGTAACTAATCGCACAAGTTCCCTTCAGTCGCACAAGATCAGATCAGATATGATCTGATCGCACAAGACATTCGCACAAGATCAGATCACATAAGATGTGATCTGATTGCACAAGGGAAATCGCACAAGACTGCATAATCGCACAAGATTTGTGGATCGCACAAGATTTGTGGATCGCACAAGACTTGTGGATCGCACAAGACTTGTGGATCGCACAAGGCATTACTGATCACACAAGTTATTAGGCCTTACGGATCGCACAAGTTATTGGGCCTTACTGATCGCACAAATTAGTGGGCCTTACTGATCGCACAAGTTATTGGGCATTACTGATCGCACAAGAGTTCGATCCGCGCTAACAGGTGGTTTGCTATTAAACACTTGGTTTTGTTAATACTTAATCAATTAATCAGAATCAGATAATTTTTACAAAACCAAAATAGCTTAACTTGAATGAGCTTCTGATGTATTAATTCTGGCCAAAGCTGATTTAATACATCTATTTATTGTTCAAGTATTATAAAAGCTATGTTAAGTATGCATTACAAACATGAAATGTTTTAATTCTGGCCAAAGCTGATTTAATTCATTTATGTTTAGCATGCTTGACAAGTGCATAACTAAAGTGATTGTTTCATTTCTGGCCAAAGCTGATTTGTCACGATTACTTTGCACACATATTTAAATGATTACACTTCTGGCCAAAGCTGATTTGTCTTCGTTTAAATAGAATTTTACTAAGTCTATTATTTTGATCTTAGTAATAGACATTATCACAGCTTCATAATTAAAATGGTCATTATTTATACCTGCCTTAGTATAACATGCCCTTAGATCACATTAAGACTTCTTTCTTAGTATCATAACTTGCTCACCTTATTTCCACTATCAGCACCCAATTGCGGGATTCCACCTTTGACTGGTGATAACTTTGCTGCATGGAAGGATGCTCTCATGCTTACACTTGGGCTGCTGGACTTTGACTTTGCCCTTAGAGAGGATAAGCCAGCGGACCTTACTCCACAAAGTACTGCTGCTCAGCAGTTAACTCATGATAAGTGGACTAGGTGTAACCGCATGTCTCTCATGTTCATGAAGCAGTCCATTCATAACTCAATCAGAGGAGCCATTCCTGATTCTGAAGATGCTAAAACCTATTTGGCTTCTGTGGAGGATCAATTCAAGGGAACATCAAAAGCACACGCTAGTACTCTTATCCTCAAGCTGGTGACAACTAAGTATGATGGGAGGAGCGGCATTCGTGAACACATCATGATGATGCATGACATGGCCAATAAGCTGAAAGGGCTAGAGATGGAAATCAGTGATGGTTTTCTTGTTCACTTCATCATCACTTCGCTTCCTTCGTCCTATGAAGCATTCAAGATCAATTACAACACTCAGAAGGACAAATGGACGATGAATGAGCTGATCGCTATGTGCGTGCAGGAGGAAGAACGTATGAAGATGGATCGCACGACTGATGTTGCTAACTTCACCACCTCCAGTTCTAAGAAGAGAAAGAACACTTATCAAAGAAAGGATGCTTCTAAGGTCCAAAAGCCAAATCCAAATCCTCATACAAGTGCACCTTCCAGCTCTAAGAACTCCTTAGGCAAACCCTATTGCAAGTTCTGTAAGAAGACAGGACATAAGCAAAAGGAATGGCCTGACTTCAAGGAGTGGCTGGCTAAGAAAGGTAACGATTTTTTCATGATACTTGAGTCCTTTAATTTAAATGTTCCTGCTAATTCTTGGTGGTTTGATTCTGGTTCTATGGTTCATGTTACCAATTCACTTAAGGGATTCCTTACAATCCGGAAGCTGGGAAGAAACCAAAGAACACTTAAAGTTGGAGATGATCGGGAATTAGAAGTGAAGGCCATAGGAACATTACAATTATTTTTGAAAACTGGTTTATGTATTAAACTTTATGATACCTTATATGTTCCTGAGGTAACTCGGAACCTTGTATCAGGACCAAAGTTAGACATGGACGGTTTTGTCGTTTCTCATGGTCATCGCAAACTCTCTATTCTCTATGATTCCGTTGTTTATGGTACTGGCATTCTGGATGGTGGTCTCTATAGATTAGAACTAGATGATAATTTTTCCAAATCTTTGTTGTCATATAATATTAATGAATCACTCACAAAGATGAAACAGGTTCGAGACTTAGAGACTTCATCTATGTTGTGGCATCAATGTTTAGGCCACATCTCAAGAGAACGATTAAATCGTCTCGTAAAGGATGAAGTCTTACCTCCTCTCGATTTTACTGATTTTGGAACATGTGTCAAATGTCTTAAAGGCAAAATGACATTAGCAAATAAGAAAGGTGCCACTAGGAGCTCTAATTTATTAGAACTCATTCACACTGACATTAGTGGTCCTTACCAAATCGCTGGCATAACAGGACATACTTCATTTATCACTTTCATTGATGATTATTCTCGTTACATGTACTTGTATCTTATTAAGGAAAAGTCTGAATCTCTTACAACTTTTAAAGATTAAAAAGCTGAAGTTGAAAAGCAATTAGATCGTCAGATTAAAGTTGTGAGATCAGATAGAGGCGGTGAATATTATGGAAGACATACTGATGTGGGTCAAGCTCCTGGTCCATTTTATGAGTTTTGTAAGGGCCAGGGGATTGTGAACCAATACACCATGCCTGGTACACCTCAGCAGAATGGTGTCGCTGAACGAAGAAATCGTACCCTTATGAACATGGTGAGCAGTATGTTAGCCAACACTAATTTACCATTATTCCTCTGGACTGAAGCGTTAAAAGCAGCTGTTCATATACTCAATAGAGTTCCTTCTAAGTCTGTCCCTAAAACTCCTTATGAACTTTGGATAGGAAGGAAACCGAGTCTTAAATATATGAAAGTATGGGGCTGCATTGCTGAAGCAAAACTTTACAATCCTTTCCTAAGGAAACTTGACCCTAAAACAGTTACCTGTTTCTTTATCGGGTATCCTGATCATTCAAAGGGTTATCGTTTCTATTGTCCTTCCCATGTCACCCGTATTGTTGAAACCAAGCGTGCTGCGTTCTTGGAGGATTTCAAGGTCAGTGGGAGCAGTACCAACCCTTACGAAGAATTGCAAGAAGTACAAGACGCGGGGGGGAGAGACTCGTCGCTTACCATTACTCCGTTTACTCCTCTTGTACCCCATGCAACTGCACCTGAAGTCACTGCACAAACTCCATCTCCACAATCAGAACCCATTATACCTCATAACGAAGGCACATCAAACGCTCAAAACCAAGACAACACTGAACCCGATAATCAACTCAGGAGGTCATATAGGCAAAGAAGGCCTACTAATTGGGATGATTATGTTACCTACCTGACTGAAATGGATGCTGGAAAGCTCAATGATCCTATCTCTTATAACGAAGCCATTAGCAGTGATCAGTCTTCTAAATGGAATAAAGCAATGATTGATGAGCTTGAATCCATGAAGAAAAATGACGTTTGGGATTTAGTCGAATTACCCAATGGTGCCAAACCTGTAGGTTGTAAATGGGTGTTCAAAACAAAACTGGATCCGAATGGGAACGTTGAACGCTACAAAGCGAGATTGGTTGCAAAGGGTTACACTCAAAAAGAGGGAATTGATTATCAAGAGACGTTTTCACCTGTCTCTCATAAAGATTCATTAAGGATCGTTATGGCCCTAGTAGCTCATTTTGATTTAGAGCTGCATCAGATGGACGTCAAAACTGCTTTTCTTAACGGAGACTTACACGAAGATGTTTACATGAAACAACCTGAAGGCTTTAAACCTGAAGGTCAGGAGCATCTAGTCTGTAAGTTGAAGAAATCCATTTATGGGTTAAAACAAGCATCATGTCAATGGTACCTCAAGTTTGATGAAGTCATGAAGAGGCAAGGTTTTATGAAGAATCAAGTGGATCAATGCACCTACCTCAAAATGAGTGGGAGTAACTTTACTATACTTGTCCTTTACGTAGATGATATTCTATTGGCAAGTAATAGTTTAGACATGTTGCATGAGTCGAAGCGATTACTCTCGCATAACTTCGACATGAAGGATCTCGGAGATGCTTCTTACGTCATTGGCATCAAAATTCACCGAGATAGACACAAAGGGATCTTAGGATTGTCTCAAAAGACTTACATAGATCGTGTCCTTACACGTTACAACATGTAACAGTGCAAACCCTCCGTCGCTCCAGTAGTTAAGGGAGATGTTTTCGGATCTTTCCAGTGTCCGACAACAGAGGTTGAAAAGGAGCAAATGAGCCAGATACCTTACGCGTCAGTAGTCGGGAGCCTGATGTATGCCAAGTCTGTACTCGCCCAGATATCGCTTACATTGCTGGAATGCTAGGTCGTTATCAGACTAATCCTGGCCTAGATCACTGGAAAGCAGCTAAGAAGGTCCTTAGATATCTGCAAGGGACGAAAGACTATAAACTGACTTATAGAAGAAGTGATCACTTAGAAGTGGTAGGTTATTCTGATTCTGACTTTGCTAAATGCAAAGATGACAAGAAATCCACTTCGGGCTACATCTTTATGTTAGCAGGCGGACCTATCTCATGGAAGAGTCATAAACAACAGTTAACTACAACTTCCACAATGATGGCAGAGTACATTGCTGTTTACAACGCAACCTGTCAAGGAATGTTGCTTAGAAATCTGATCACTGGACTCAAAATCGTTAATTCCATTTCTAGACCATTGAAGCTTTACTGTGATAACTCAGCTACCGTTAGTTTCTCGAACAGTAACAGTTCGACTGGAGCTGGTTTATATCTCGATACAAAATATTTGTTCGTACGTGAACGAGTTGAGGAAAAAATAATCTTTGTATTGAGTATATTAGTACTAAAGATATGCTTGCGGATCCGATGACTAAAGGTCTCCCACCTAAAGTTTTCGAAGAACATGTATCGAATATGGGACTTATTAAAGACCTTGTTTAATGGCATATTGTACTAGCTTATGTTTTAATTAATAAAATTTCCTCAGTTTGATTTTGTATGTCTCTAACATATGTTCTACCGGTGTAATGACATATAGACAAATATAAATACAAATCAGACGCTAAAGGGCTTATGTGTATTTTGATCGTAACTGTTAGGTTTTAAATTGAGGCTATAGTATGACTAATGGGGGTCCTGAGTCGAATGGTGATTCAACGGCTGTATTTCTCTGCTATAGTTCTTGGTTTAAGGCTAAAATGAGTGTTAACTCCTGGCCAGGCTTACCTAATACTCACGATAAATGATTACTCGGCTAAGTGGGAGAATGTGAGATTAAATATATTATTAATGTAATATTTAATCTTGTAGCCTTTATAATCATTTATATTATATTAGATCATAATATATTAATAACCTATTAATAATTAGTTGGTAATTGTTGATGGACCATATTACCCTTATTAACTAATTAGGTTTCCTCTTGGGTGTATAAATAAGGAGCTTATTAGAGAGTTAAAGGGTTACACAAGTTAGACAATTACAACCCTCATAACATCAATCGTCTCTCTCTCCCAACTGATTCTTCCCTAGTATCGGTTTCATCACCATCATAACTTTACATCCTAAGGAGGAACCAGATCATCCTGACAACTATGTCAAACTCGATGTCATCTTCTCTGACTGGATTCTCCACTGCATTGAATGCTGTAACAGGTATGTGATTCATGTTTTCCATTATGTTTAAACAGAACTGATCAACACCACCACCACAGTCGACCCACCACCACCCACCGTCAATCCCTACCACCGTCAAACCCCATCACCGATAACAACAACCACAACCCCAACACCACCACAAATGGCCAAAATAAAACCACCAAAAAACAAACCTTGAATATTCCGACCGTATAGAGCGATACGAGAGAGAAAACTATATGAGAGACAAAGAATCCATGCGTGTGTGTCCCCTTCCAGATTGTCATCGTATGGTCCGGAGCTTAGTCCAAAAAATCGCATTACATATGTACTTGTGACCAGGTATCTTCGTTTTAACTATAAAAAGAAACTGAAGTTCAATACGCCGCATATGGGTCGATGAGATACGTATAGAAGTACAGTGTAGTAAATGTTTCTGCCAACTTTTCAGAAAAAGTATGTGTATACGGGTCTCATCAGGCTATACGAAGCGTATAACCTGAAAAGGTGTCAGATTCCGTACCCCCATACGTGCATATTGCCCTATGAGCGGCTTATCGAGTTGTTTTTTAAAAGCTTGTATACGTATCAGAAGTTGCAAATGAAATATACACCATCTACACAATCACAAATTCACAATGGTTGTTTGCAAATGTGGTAGGATGGCTGCACTAAGAACATCTTGGACTAAAGCTAATCCCTTACATCAATTTTACACTTGCCACAGTATGGTATATTTTTAAGCCTTGTTTTTTAACACTTTGAAATAGGGATGGCGCTGGGTCGGATTCGGGTCGGATTCGGTAATCCCATACCCATAGCCGGTTATAAAAATATAAATTAAAAAAAATCAGATATATGATCGGGTATATAGTCGGGTATTTTTGCCATCCCTACTTCGAAACACTAATTCCTCTTTCGTGTCAGCGTTCTAAGTGCAACTTCTTTGCGTGGCACGATCCTCTCACGTGTCATCGGGCATGTGTGGTCATCAAAGGACTAATGGATTCAAAGGCTGTGCTTGAAGACGAAGTCAAGTATTTGAGAGAGGATGTTCGAATGTATAAATTGCTAGTCGCGAAATTTGAAGATAATCATTCAAGGGTTGTTCGTAAGAGGGAAAGTTGTTTGATAATCAGTTGGATTTCTTTTGTGTTGTTTGTCTTGTTATTTTTCATTGTTAGTATGTAAGTTTATGCAAGACATGTAATCGAATATTAGTTATAAATGTCGTTTTTTAATATTATTATAAATTTTAAGAGTTTTTAAAAAATGTTGTTTTTTATAATAAGTCGACTAAGCATAAATAACAAAAGGAAAAAACACTCATCAAGTTACAAATGTTTAAACATACCAAAATGAAATAAAAACTTGACCATAGATGCCCAACACAACCAAAATAAACAAAAAGAAATAAATATTTGTTCATACATGCCCATAAATGTTTAATAAATAAAGTTCACCCAACAAATTGAATTACTACTCCTCCATGTCCTCATCGGTGTCGTCAGAATCATCCCCACCACCTGTCATATGGATCTACATAGCGGACGTGCCTGCCTGCGTCCTGGAAGGGCCTGCCTCCATGTCGGTACCCGGATACACTCGTGGATGTGGCGGGGGTCGAACATCCAACCCCGCCTGGGTACGTCTCTCGGCCTCGCTAGCCATCACCCACTCCGTCAAATCCTCCCTCCGGTCCGTCCGCCTGTCCATCCGCTGAAACTGCTGTGTCCAGCTCGCCATCATACCGTCCTGACCCGCCATCAGCCTCTCAAGGAGACGTTGGGTTGACAGAGGCAACCTCACTGCATGATAAACGCATCGTGGAATCTGTGGTGGCTCTTGCGGATGCCCTAGTCAACCTGAGGCTCCACGTCTCCATCCATAACAGGCACGTCAGCAACATGCGGTATCTCTAGCTCCCCAGCCTTGAGTTATGCCTGGTGAATATCGGATCAGGTACAAAAATCTATTGGTCATTGTCAACAAACTGATGCCTGAGATCCAGAAATTTCACCGCAATCTTCATCCCTCTCATCGTCATAAGATCTAAGGGCTCGAAAGGTGCTGGCGGCAGCATATCATCAAGGAATGGGAAATACCGGCCGCAATGCTGGGCAATACACGTGATAAACGCCCCTCCAATCAAACGGCTACGCCTCTGCCGTTTGCCGTATGAGGCGAAATACTCCGCCAGACAGCGACGGAGGCCGCACGGTGTGCCCATATATAAGTAGTACAGAAAGAACAGATCCACCTTCGTGATCCACTCGTTGCTTTTGCCACGGGAAGAGATCGACGTGGCAATGCAGCGGTGTATGTAACGAACGAGTGGGTCAGGAATCGACAATACTCGGGCCTTCTTACCGAAGGGTTCAGGATATAGGGTGGGCCACCAAGCAAACAACTGATCATCAGGCATAGCCGTGATCGCGGTGGTATAGATGTCCTGAACCAACTCATCGTCGGTATAGAACCCGGTGGCAACAGCAAACTGACGCAGCGACATATTTTGTCGCTGTCCGAACAATAGTTTTAAAACAATAGTCTTCTTTTATTTTGTACTCCTTTCTTTTATATGAAGCACTTTAATTAACATTTTTTTATAAAAAAATTGTTGTGTACACTATATTTGACAGATGTTAAAATTTAATTTAATTATATTAAAGAGAAAAATAAATTATACATTAAAAGAGAAAAATTAATAAAACAATTAAAACATAAAAAATAATTACACAGTTAAAGAAGAAACATTAATAAATTCGTTACGTACACTATATTTCACGGATGCTACACCTATAACAAGTCAATAACTTCTTTTCGTTGAGTTCTATTACTACCTAGTAACGCCCTACCCTGTGCAATACGAGACATGAACATTGTCTCCTATTCCGTAGCTTCCATACTTCGGTATATTTTCCAAAGTCCATTTGGTACTGTCATCGGGCTATCATCCGTTAACTTAACCATTATGAAATGGCCACCTTCGACCTAAGCGATTGTTAAAATGGAATGGTTCGGGTAAACATGCGACCCATCAAACATCGGGAAGTAAGTTTGACAAACACCGTTGCTTAAATGTTGAAAAAATCACACCAAATTTTTGAGCCACCAACAACCCTGTGTAGGGCAACACCATCCAGCATGCCTTTGGTGCAGGTTCCACATTGAACCAATTTATCGATCGATACACATTGTTGTAACATCCCTTGTCCAATGAGTCGAGTATATGCCCCCATGGCTTTTTGTTAATGAACATCTCATCGAGTAGCTGTTGGCGGACCCAGTTCCACTGTTTCTGCTCCAACCCCAAACCCATAGCTATGGATCGAAACCCACAGTTACCGTCCAGCGGGGCATCGTCGATATGTGTTATGTATCTCCGATAGCTAGATGGAAGCCAATCCTTAAAACACTCGATCATGTTTTTGTACCTATAATTGGCAAAAAAAAAAAAAAACAAAAAAAACTCAAAAATATTAAAAAATAAAAAATTGAAAAAGAATTCTAAAAATATGTATGTATGTATGTACTTGTGCCCGGCGTGGAAAGTCTTTATCTATAATCAGAATTGTATTTTTTTCTTTGCTTTTCTTTGAACGACTACGTCACACAAATGGCTTTTGAGTGTAGTCGTTCCTCTGTGATTCGGGTTGTTTATCTTTACGTTTCGCAAGGTCTTCATTCTTTTGTTGTTTTGCTTTCGTAGTTGGGCGGCCCAGGGTATCTTGTTGTACCTCAGGCAGTTAATGGTCAGTCATACTTGGATTCAACACCGCTTTCATCTTCGACAACATACTTTTTAACACTAGAGGTGGTTGCGCCTGTAGTTGTTGTGTGAGTCTATCCATTTCCGCCTGAATATTACAATCGTCTTGACTAAGTTTTTCTGTCGAAAAATCAAGTTTTGTCCAGAATTTGTCTATCGCGGCAAGTGGAATTTTGCAACCTGTTTTTCTAGAATCATAGTTAAAACATGAAGTATAATGATGAATATATTCTATGGATCGAAGTATATGTTATAGTTGTTATGTTAACTGTACTTTCCCACCACTCCATCTGACAAGCACATGGCAACCCACAACCCGAAGAAAGCTGGTGGCCACAAGTCCCCCGTGCTACCCTCAACGCATGTAGCTTTTTCCTCTCGACAAGAAACAACTCTAAGGCTTTTTGGGAAACATTACCGCGTAGGTTATCAAAAAACGGTATTCTGTGGTCCCCCATTTGCACCGACCTGCTCTCCTGAAAACTAAGTTTTATTTGTATGTGTTGTGACTCTACAACTTTGCCAACAAGCCACATAAGTCTATGGAGCGAGTTGTTTGGCCCTTTAATGTATCTCTTTAACTTAGAATGCTGGCTTTCAACTCGGTTGTATGTTGACCAAAATTGGGGACTTTGTTAGTCCAAGCTGAAACGAACTTTTCTTTATAATCTTTAGCCACACATTATATAAATACTCCAGAACATCTAAAAAAAATTGAATACAACGATTTGTAATGTTTGTATGTATATATGTATGGATGAATGTATGTAAACTAATATAATATGTACCTGATCGTTCGTCGTTAGTCAGTCGCGTGAAAAGCCGCTCAAAGTTATAATTGTATAGCGTCAGAGTGGGAGAACTACATAGTCGAGACCAACAAAGCTTGAATATTTTCCAGTCTTCATCCGTAAATTTTGCCCGATAGTGTTTTAGAATATTCTGTGAGATGTGCCACCTACATAGCAATTTGAATGCTTTTGGGAATACCTTATCGTAAGCATTCATCAAAGCTTGATCCCTATCTTTTACAATTACACGTGGCTCCATACAATCTACCAACAATTCTTTGAGTTTCTCTAGGACCCATAAGAAGTTATCTTTTTTTTTTCTTTAGAGACAAACGCATGAGCCACACAAAAAGACTTGTGTGTCGATGTCACACCCACAACTTGAATAAACGGAAGCTTATACTCATTCGTTTGGTAGGTAGCATCAATCATCAACACATGTGGGAATGTACGACACATGTTGTACGAGTCTGGGTGAACGAAAAAAACCTCCTCGACCGCGTTTGTGGAGGGATTCACCCTGGTGAAATAAACGTACCTTTCTTCTCGCAACATGTTCTCCAATATCTGCATTGGAGTTCGATCGACGTACATTTTGAGTTTAATCTTTTTTATCATGTTTTGTATGTCTTGTAGAATGCACACGTTGTGTGGGTTTTGTTTTCTTATGGTTAAATGTATATTTGTAGGCTCCATGTTTTGCAGATAAAGTCTCTCCACCAGTGATTCTTCGTCCGTGGTCAGCCTTCTAGCAAACGCGTGGCCCTCGAGAAATTCAGTAGGCTCATGGTTATGAATGTTTTTCTTCTCCACAAGGCTCCAATTACCACTACTTGAGTCTAGTTTCCCTATCAGACTAAAAGGACAGCCAACTTTTAGGTTCGCCGCCACGATCGCATTGCAACCATATCTTCACTGTCCTTGCTGCGAACCTTCGCCTTTTGTTATCGTTCCTTGGATCACAATGACGTAACCTTTCGCAACTTCTCTTTTGTAAACCCAATTCTTGAACTCTTCAAGTGACCCAAATACCTAAAAAAAATGGTACATTAGAAATCCACATAAATGAAATTAATATATTAATTTGTCAAAAAAACAATAAAAAAAATTCGGGTTGAACATCGGGTTCGGGTTAATATGTATGACACATTTTCGGGTTTGTATGAAATTTCGGGTCATACATTTTCTAGTTTTAATCAGTATACATGCTCCGTTCGTGTTCGTTCGTGTTCGTTTACAAGCCTAAGTAATCTATTTTTAACAAAATATTTCACCAGAATATATAAAATATTTCAACAAAATGATAACGAAATCGGGTTAATATGTATGACACAATTTTCGGGTCGGGTTCGGGTTAAGGTCGGGTCGGGTCAAACATTTTCTAGATTTCTACTACCTAATAAAAATTATATATAACGAATAACACGTATACAAAATCATTTTTTCACTCTAAAATTATATAAACATTATATAACACGAATAACACGTAATTGACGGTTATGTCATACCTCGTTTTGTTTTTTTCTCGTCATTAGCACGTTCCTCGTTAGCACGTTCCTCGTTAGCACGTTCCTCGTCATCAACACCTTCCTCAAAGTGCTTTACACCTACCTCGATTTGGTTATCATTTCCTCAAAGTCCTTAGGACATTCCTCGACTTCGTTATCATTTTCCTTAAAGTCGTTAGCACCTTCTTCGACTTCGTTATCATTTTCCTTAAAGTCCTAAGAACCTTTCTCATACTCTAACTTGTGTTGGTTTTTTGTATACGAATGGTAAGTCCCGTATTCGTGTCGCGTATAACTTTGGGCAATGTAAGATGGTTCTGCCACATCTACAAACACCTGGTTCAAATCAGGTAACACGGGACGCACACCCCCGTCATCACAACGAGGCATGGACACAACCTCCTCCTCACCTCGATCAACGCCGGATAACCAAACGCTTTCGGAGACGTACGACTGGTTCGAGTCTTCGCCAAAAAAATTACCAATGTCCGAAAACGACATCTTTATGCTTCACGGTCTCAACCAACGTTTTTATTTGAGAATTTTCATCATTTTCATTAGTATTTTGAGAGTTTTGAAGATTTGAATGAAATAGTTCCTGTATGCTTGGGTAAATAAACATTCTCGGTCGATAAGGGGCGTATAGAGCAATAAGCGTGTATGGGGTCACCTTTTCACACTTTTCAGACTGAACTCCCTGGATGTCAGTAATTATACCTTAAATTCATCAAAAGTCATGCCTGTAAGCAGCGTATAGTTCAATGAGAGGCGTATAGGGTTTAATGCTTCAATTACCACAATCTTATACGCCTCTCATAGTGCAATGAGAGGCGTATCGAACCCTTTTTCTGACACATTTAATGCTTTCACACTGTATACTCCCCTTATTGCCCTATACGCGGCCTCTAGGAGATGTGCACATAAAAAATGGGAATGTATCAATACCCTCACCCTTTATTTATGAGAATTCCTCAAGCTAGCAAATTGAAAGTTTGATCACATATAATTATACGGTCCTGAAACTAAATAATAACACAGACTTACGTATGTAATCCTTATGTTGTGCTTAGATACAGAGAACTTAACAACTCAATGATTGCACGTCCCTGTACATTTACGTGGTCCAAATATAATATGTTTTTATACTTATTAATATGCACGTTTTAAAATTGATTTACGTTTAGACGTAATCTTTCCGGTAATAAGTTGGTTCAAATATATTATGTTTTTATGCTTATTATTATGTATGTTTTCAATTGTTTTACGTTTTGACGTTATTTTATTTTTTCAGAATTGGGCCGGGTCAAATATAATACGTTTTCATTAAACGGTATAAATTCGAGTCACTTTACGTTCGATACCGCTGCTACACTTCGTAACTATTTTCTTACGTGCTTATTTTTATCAACGTGTAGATATAAATTCAAGTTTCTTTACGATTTGACGTAAATTTTCTTCGTAAATATACCGGGTCAAATATAATTCGTTTCCGTGCTTATTTATATTTTAAGTATTTTAGTTTTAGGTTCCTTATTCATTAAAGTTATATTTAAGATAACGTTACGTTTCCATTTACAATTAATTTAAAATATGTTCGTCCCGTTGTCCAATTAAAATTTATTTTTATTGTTTTCGGTCAATGTAAAACATGTATTGATAGTCTTTTGAGCATATTTCTTTCGGTTGCTATATTGTACCAAAATAGATATTGAGCGAAACTCCGCAACGTAGCGCGGATAATCTTACTAGTTGTATATAAAGATCAAACCTATAGACAGTTTTTTTTTTTAGAACGGGAAAGAATCTCACGTGTAAACGCACCTTGCTTGGGGCTACGTCTACGGTCGACTCATAGACCGCCATGAGACCGTGCCCCTCCCCCCATGTGCGGGAACCGGAGAATCCGTAAACTCTCGAGCTGTGTCTGGTTCAAACCCGGGATTAAAGCTCCGCGTCTAGTTCAAACCCGGGACTAAACATTATGTTATAGGTTTGTGTTATGGGTCATGAGTACTAGAGACCCGTCTGGTGGTATGTGGATTGGCGCCATCAATCGCCAACCAACTGTAACTAAATGTCAAGACAGTTACTAGATAACCGTCATATGTATAGGTATAAATACAGTGGCGGAACTAGAACATTAACTCATGGGTATTCTAAAAAAAAAAAATTCACCGTGCAATCGTACAATATTAAAAAAACGACAATAAATAAATAAAGTAAAACAAATACCTAATATATTTGTCCCCTTCTTTTTTTTATAGCTTGAAATCGTTCCATCACATCGTCGACTTTTACTTCACGTAAAAAATCCTTTTCAACCACACAAACCATAGCAATGTTCAAAAATTCCGGGCACATTCGATTGCGCAAATCTGTCTTGACAAGCTTCAATTTCGAAAATCATCTTTCAACGGTTACGGTTGCAACTGGTAAAAGCAAAACTAGCTTTACTACCTGATAAACTGAAGGAAAAGGACTATGCGTTCCCGTTTCAACCATAACACGCGCAAGTTCACTTATTTCATTCAAGTTTGCAAATTTATCACTATCACTTATAGTGTGACGAAATGGGCAATTGGGATTTGGGCTTATTATTTTCAATTGATTGGTATCCTCGTAGTTGTGTCATGCCGTGCATTAAAACTTCAAGGCAATTGGGCAATTATTTACAATCTTTTATTATTTTGGGCTAACATATTGGGCAATTGGGCTTATTATTTACAATCTTCAATTGATTTGGGCTAACATATTGGGCAATTGAGATTTGGGCTTATTATTTTCAATTGATTTGGGCTTACAGACTCTTTTTTAGGGGTGTCCTCGTAGTTGTTCAGGGTTATCCTTGGTATAAAAATCGAAAAAAAACAATTTTTTACACTGCCGATAAAAAGTTGAGCCGTAGCTCGTGCTACGGCTCGGACAACATAAGTTTTACACTACCGATAAATAGGCCTGAATGTAAAACATTCTAATTCGATTCGAAGGCAAGCATTATTGTCTCAATTTTAAAAGTGAAAGTTCTATTCGAATTCAATAAATTGTATTAGAGCCAAGGTTCTGTGGGTCTTTCTCTTTCAAGTTTGAACACCCCTTCAAGCCATGCATCTTCAACCCATTCTATATTTTATCACGAGCCATGCACGAACTTTATAAGCCCAATGTCTACAGTTATCCAATTAACCCACCAAACGTAGGATTTCTTTTTTATGGTATTTGCCTTTACTTCAAAATAAGCCCAATGTCTACAGTTATCCAATTAACCCACCAAACGTAGGATTTCTTTTTTATGGTATTTGCCTTTACTTCAAAGGGAGTCAAGATGATGGAACGTGTTTCCTAAACTCCCACACATTTCCTAGATGATGGAACGTGTTTCCTAAACTCCCACACATTTCCTAGATTTTTGTATATATGGTAGCAGTACTAGTTGTTATCTTCCTTTTGTACATTTATTGCTTTTCTTATCACGGTCCCATTGCTCTTGCAACTTGTTTGCCCATTATTGGAATACTTTTCATGCAACACAATTTCATAACATAGTAATAAAAGCAGATAAAACACAACCAACGCAACACATACGACTACGTATAGTAAAAACATGTTGCTAATTAACAATATATAAATACTATATATAGAAAAATATGGTAGTGAACAGATTACTAAGAACATATATGATTGGTTTTTACGTTGCCAGATAAGGTTTATTCAACTTTGTAATCAAACAATGCTTCGATTTGTATGTACATGTATCATGTGTTACGTTGCTCGTCATAACGATTGTTAAACAGTCTGTCAATACTTTTTTTACTGTAGTTTAAATGCTGGTAGCAATGAGTTTTGTAACTATAATATATACGTGTAATTAGAGACACCCAACCTAAAATATTCCGATATTTTTATCCGTGTCTTTATTTAATACATTTCTTTCATCCATGGATTTTTACCAACAGTTCACAAGAAACTTAGGTGCCCTCACATTATTGATAATTTGGTAATTATGATTACAGTATTTGTGGTTTACAATTTTGAACATAATATCTTACAAGTTGCAAAAAGGAAGCATTAAATGGATTTGCTCTTTTTGATAAATATCTCATAACTAGCACAAGACAAATAACACTTTTTTATAGATATTTTAAAATACAGTTGTCCTAAAGAGCATTATAAATATGACCATGTAGTAGGTACCATTACTATACATCACCAAACTTGAAACATGGAGAACTCAAACACATCTAATCTTAGATCAATTAGTCTTCCATCTAGGCTAAACCCATCTTTTGATCAAATCCAAATCAACCTCAACAAGCTCAAAACACTTGAACCATTCTACTCATCCACACGTATTCATAGTGGTTTAGTATGTCTAATTGAGTTGTATACCACGGTTGATGAACTTCTTGGTTCCACCCAGACACAAAAGGTTAATCTTCAATCCAGAAACAAAGCCCTAATTGTAGACGCGCTTGCTAGATCAACACGGTTGATGGACTCGTATGGCAGCCTACTAGAGTTGCTTGGTAAAATGAAGGGAAGTGCTCGGGTCCTTCAATTCGCATTGCGGAGAAAAGGCGTGGCCACGTATTCTACCACTGATGGTCATCTTATGGATTACTTTCTGTCGAGAAAGAAAGTGAAGAAAAACATTGTCGCGTGTCTTGGATCTTTAGAGCAAATGGAAAGGGAAATTGAATCGTGTCTTGTCGAAGGTGAAGATCATCATTTGTCGACGGTGATTCGAGTTTTACTAGAAATAGTCATTGCTACCATCTCTATGTTCCGCTATGTTTTAGTGATCTTGTCGGGTAAACCAAAACTTGATCATAAGGTGTTTTCGTTCATCACAAAGTTGATGCCGATAGGCAAACCCAATTGTCATAAAAGTCAAGAGATTGTTAATGATGCCGATATGATAGATCTCACACTTGATTCTTTGTGGAAACACACTAAAAATAACGAGTGTAAGACGGTTGAAGTACAAATGGTTATTGAGAGATTACATAAACTCGATCACGAAGTCGAGGGTTATGAAGTTGGGTTAGATTGTCTTTTCCGAAAGCTAATTCAAACCCGAGTCTCGCTTCTAAACATTTTAGCAAACTAGAAACTAAAACATAAGACCATTTGTGACGATGTGAAAGAGACGAGTGACCCCTTCGGATCTATGTCGGTCTCCTCTCTCACTCCTTTCTCCCATCAGGACAAAACTTGCCCGCTCAAGCCCTCGCTGAAGGAGCATGACATATTATCAGAGCAATGGAGAAGGTCAAATACACGGTCGAATTTATGATCAATACCACTTTTCACATGGTCGCATTTGTGATCAATCTACCGCACCAAAGGCCATTTTTATGGTGATGTTACTAGTAGATTTTATTCATTTACTTGTATTGGTTTGAACTTTTAATTATGTGAAACAAATAATACAGACGCAGCTTGTTACCCGTTTACCAATTATCGCGATGTAAATTGTATGTGCCATTAAAATAATAGAACAGTGATTTTGTGTGTAGAAGTGTTCCGTTTGCCAAAAAGTAGAAAGGAAAACATTTACAACTAGAATTTCGTTGATAAATAAAGAAAGACAACTGGGCAAGTGAATCATCAATTAATGAGATTTCTTTGGATAAGCAATATTTAATGGATTCAAGATATTTTTCGGGTCACGATGTAAATTAAAAAAAACATATAATGTAAAAAAATTACGATTTCATAGATTATGAACTTATCGACTTAAGTTTGGGCAGCCTTTTTCTAAATTGTGTTTTGTAAGGGGCTAGGAGTGCTCCACTTTCTATCACTCGCCACATCCAATCATGTTCCGTCACGTTATCAGATTTGGTTCCATCACTAGTGATAGATTTTAGTGGAGATGCTTATCATTCACCACACCTAACAATTTCTCTCACATTCTGCAACTTTTCACTCGTCTTGGCCATTACGAGTGATGAGTTTAACGAGTGATGAAATTGGATGGTGGCGGTGTTCCATGCTATTCCACAAGTGATGGAAGCTCCATAACGTGACGCCCGACCCCCTAGCAATAACCGTTTTTTTCTATTTCGAACGTGGGACTAAAGTAATTAATTTAAAAGTTTATAGTTGCTATAGCTATTTTTAAATGTAAATGGTAAAGTTTATATTGAGCTAAATGTAACTCGAAAAGCAGAAATAAGCCCCTTAGCCGGTCAACTGTTAAGGTTTTTTTTGTTTTTTTCTTTTTTTAGTAAATTGTTACAATCGTCTTTGAGGTTTAGGTCTCTTTGTCAGTTTCATTTAAAATAATTTTTTTTTTTGTCAAATAACCCTTCATCTTTGACATTTTTTTGTAATTTTTAACCAAAACACTAATTTACTTTACTTTTTCTATTAAATTAAAGTATATTTGGACGAAACTGTAAAATATAAAACCTCAGGGATAATTTTGGCAATTTACTTAAATTCTTTTTAATTTCTTTTATTTAATTAATTTTGTCACATATATATAAAACAGAATATACATGCAGTTCTTAGAAAAAAATTAATAGTTTTGTCATATTATTTTTATAAATTTTCATCCAACCACTAACTCAGTTATTTTTTTCTATTGAGGTGAAGTATCTTTTAAATTTTACAAAGTAAGACAAAAATTAATTTCTAATTTTTTTATATACATCGGTTTTATAAAAATAAAATTTAATTCAACCTCTAAATTTTATAAAAGTAAAATGCTAGTGACCTTATAGAAAAAGGTCAATTAAACAAATCTTATCATCTATACCAAGTTTGTAATTTATCTTCTACTCTTTTAAATTCGCTCCTAACAAAAAACAGAAGTCACTGCCCCCCCCCCCCCCCCAATCAAACAACGTATCGTCACCAAATCTTAAAATTACCCACCAAATAGTAAGTATAATGCCAAGAACCAAAATTTTCTTTACTCAAACTGTAACACCCCAAAAATGGTAAATAATAAGTAAAGAATTTAACTTGGTTAATAAATAAATGACTAAATGGTAATTAGTTAAAGTAAGAAAGCTCAAGTTAAATACTCTCTCAAAGTGGGAGGGTTTATTGTGTAACTATTAAACAAGAAGGGTTTAGTTAAAAATCAAAAGAGAAACACCACACTGGGTGTTGATCGAGAACCAGGAGAAAGGGAAAGGGGGGTGACAAACCCTAACTACAAGAAATCAAGCAATTGAATCAAAATTTGTAGGAAATTCCAATGCATGAGCTCTCAAATTCGAGCATCTAACCCTAGTTAGTAAAGAGTTGAGTTTAAATTCTGAAATTTATGATTTGTAGGAGGATGGGTTCGACCCAACCTCGATTCCTTGTGTCAAATATGAGAAATTCGAGTTTGAATTGCTCTCTAGAACAAGAAACCATGTTGACTTCAGTTTGGTATGAAGATTTTAGTGAAAACCCCTTTTGAAGTTGTGATGATATGATTAGAGATGATGATGCATGTGTTTATTCTTGATGTAGTATGATGGGTAAGGTTAATATATGCATAATGATGTAATAATAATCTGAATATTTGAGGAATTTATGTGTTTGAGATGTATTGCCATGATTTTAGAATGACTTTGTAGAGATGCGTTTGCTATGCTTGTATATTGTGCTAGTTAAGATTGTACGCACATAAGGTGTTCGATGAAATGCTTGAACCGAATTGGTTATGTATGAACCTGAGAAATTGTAGTTTTAATGATCTAATGATGGCATGAAATATGACTACGAATAATGAACGTTATAGTAATGATATAAATGTGTGAAAGCAATGTATAACGTGAAAGCTAAACGTGAATGTGATGCACCTTATAGGGTCGAAGAAAAGAGGAGAATCAAGCCAAGCAAAGGCAATAGGAGCGCACAACTCCGGTAAGTTCTTATGAACTTCGTTTACTCTACTAGTGGATTTATGAATAATATTAATGATAATGTGAATTCGTACTATTTTCCGTTGCGGATTAAATAAATTGATTTAGATGTAAGGAATTATATCGAAGAAGGTTTTAGAAGTTATGTTGTAGTGAATGCGAAATAGCAAATCCATTGCGGATTTGGTTATGCTAACGAAGGTTATGATAAGCTATGCGAGTCGACCGGTTCTAGTTGAACAAGTCGAGTAAGAATAAGCTACCACCCGTTCAAAATGGGTGGCCATGAATGCTATGATGAATGCTTGAAGTTTAATCCGTTATACGGATGGAAAGAAATAATTATGTTGAAAGCAATTAACCCGATGTTACCGGGTTGTAAGTGATAGGCTTGAACCTCATTATGAGGGTATGTGCCATTACCCATCTAATTGGGTAAATCGAATACGTAAGAATAATGTAAGTATATAAACGAATGAAGTAAATATGCCGTTACATCGAGTTAAATGAGTATTACGACTAACTTTTGAAGTCTTGTTATTGAATGTAGGTAAATCCTCAATCTTAGGCGACTCGGCGAAATGGAGCGAGCACATGTTCAAAATATGTCTTACCAAGTGCTTCCGCTAGCTTATGTAAATGTTTTGGGTCAAAATACTTTTTGTACAAATTGTTGGTAAAACGTCTTAAAGTACATGATGTTTTAGCTTTAGTAGTATCTTGTAAAAAAAAATAATATTGTTTTGATTATGGTTAAACAGGGGCATACTCGTTTTACGGACGGGTCATGCCCAAATTTTATTAAAATCATGTGTTATTGTTACAAAGGTTTTTACCCTTTTAAGTTGTGAAAGTTTCGTACATATTAAAAGTTTATGTTTCTAGCATCTTTGGATGTCATTTCTTCTCGACGCAAATGTGGACGTTACAAGTTGGTATCAGAGCCAAGGTTTGAGGGATTCGAGCTAGAGTAATAGCGCTTGAACTCAAACCAATGGCTCGCTCGAAAGTGTGCTCGTTCCAAGATCGCCAATGAGGTAAAAAAAAATTAAGTTTCGGTAAACGCAAGTATGCATAGTAAGCTTATAATGTGAATATTGAAGATAAGTATTTGTGTAAGTGGTAAGGGAAGGCGAAACGATGAATTCCTGGAACCATACGGCTGGAAACGGACCCGAAAAAGAGTAAAACGCTTAATAAAGTAAAAACAACAGCGGATTAACAAATGGCGGGCCGTCGCCGACGGCTGGGTACCCGTCGCCGACGCCCCCCTTGATGCCGACGCCCTAACTTCCTGCCTACGGGCAAAAGTGGCCGACGCCACTTTCTGGAACCCGTCGCCGACGGGAGGCAATGCCGTCGCCGACGGCTAGCGGGGTTTCAATCCGCTGAAAAACTTTATTTTTTGTATTATTTTCGCGGTTCGAGTTCCCGAGTTGTTTGAAAACCATTTTATAGTCGAGTAAGACCCACATAAGGCCTAAAATGGTAGATGCAATCACGAGTAGTGGTTAAGATCGAATGAAATCATAAAAGCCGAAAGCAATATGTCGAGTAATGTGGACGAATGATGGAAACCTTAAAAGTGGACAAAGATTTAAAATGTAAGAGTATGAATGAAGGGAAACATGAATTAATGAACTATGATATATGGAAGGCTTATGATTTGTATTAAACGGACACATGATGTTGTGTTAAGCTGGTCAGCCAGATTTTTATGTTTTTCATGTTTTAGCCAAAAGTACCTTCCGAAAGCCACTTCAACGTTTATTTAGGGTCCATGTAAGACCTAACATGATATATGTAACCACAATTAGTAATTACGATGGAAAGAAATTTGTAAAGGTCAAAAGTAAAGTGTCGAATGACACGAATGAATGCTGAAAGTTTAAAAAGTGAGTAAAGTCTAAAATATGAGAATGTGAATGAAGTAAATACGGATTAATGAACTATGATGTACTGAAGCTTGTAAATTATGATTTAAGTTCCCATACTTCTCAGAAATGCCCGTTTTGTGTTCCTGTCAAGTTATAAGGAGATATAACAAGATCATGTAGATCGTCGACGATAAAGAAAAATTTATAAAAAGTAGAATGTAATGAATGAATGACATGAAATGAATGATGAATGCATAAAGTGGAGTTGGAATTCGTATGAAAAATTGGATGGATGAATGCTTTGATAGAATTATGCATTTGAGGCTTGTACCTTGTACATGAATGGAGTGATGCTTATGTGTATTTAATGATTTGCTTTAGTATGATTAAGAGGCGAATATGTGCTAAATGTGAATCATACGAGCTAACTAGTAAAGGATATATTGAAATTATGTTATATAGTTGTTTCGAATGAAATTTGCTAATTGTAGAATCATGGAGCATTAGCATGTGAAAATACGTGTATGTGAATGTATATGTGTATTGTTTGAAGGATCACGTAAATTGTACATGTCGTACAATACGAGTATGAGAGACGCAGGGTATTATTATTATGACCTACCATATTTAGATGAATACATGTCCGAAGGTTTGAAGTATGTAAACGAGACAGTTGACTTTCTGAAGGTCAACAGTAAGGGATATCATGAGATAGCCATTAGACACAATTGTTTAAGTAAAGAGTTAATGTGTTACGTACTAGATGAATTACGTGTTATGATGAATGATAGTTTAGTTGTATGGATTTGAAATGAGATAACTATTAATGAACGTCTCAATTATATGAAAATTCTACTAACGAAAGTCGATTAATGTATGAATAGAAAGAAAGTGAACAAGTCGTATGTATGCTCACATAAACTAATGATATTATGAAGGTACTGATATGTAAGGATGGAAATCCGTCAATTGTCGAACCGAAGGGTAAAATGTGAAATATTTGATTCTAGCAAGGTAGATCCACCACGGATATAGTTGTGGTGGAAAACGAAAGAAGTCTTGGTGTGAAAATAGGAGGCATGAAAAGTACAAGCGAGATACGGGCAAAGTGCTTAAATCTTATTAAACAAGTCGAATAATTCATAAGGATTATTAAGCCAAAAACTTATAAGTTAGAAATTTTCTTAATCTGAACGTAGGATTTCAAGTCCTTATGAAAGAGGACCAAATTTTGGTCATGTAGGAAGAAACGGGAGGTTAATAGGGTAAGCGGTTCAAAAGTTATGCGCGTTTAAGCATGCAAGTATGAAGTTATGTATGAAAGATATGCACGTGTGAAGTTACGTAGTAAGGTATGAACGTATGAGGTTATGTATGATTGTACACACGTATGTAAAGATGTAGGAATGTATGTATGTATGAAGGTGCGTATGTAGGTATGTAGGTATGTATGATGTATGCATGAGTGTGTGTATATGTAGAGATGAAGCAATGTATGAACGTATGTGGATATGTACGTAAGTAGGCATGAATGTATGTACGAATGCATGAAGAAAGAATTATCGTCCATGAAGGTATGAGGGATATGTATGAATGTACGCATGTACGTAGAGGTGCAGGAATGTATGTAATTATGTATGTATATATGTATGAATATATGCATGTATGTAAGTATGAATGAATGAATGTAAGTACGTATGAAGGTAGGAATAAATGTATGCACATATGTATATGTATGAATGAATGTATGTATGTATGCACGTGTAAAAGCATGTGCGAATGTACGATATGGATACGTTTGAGTATTAACGTTATTAAACGTGTTCCCGTTGAGAAAGCAAAGTAATGAAAGTATGAGAACATTGGATGCATGAGGAATTGAAGTTGATCTCGGAAAGGGTAAAGTTATGATATGTTACGAATTGAACCAATTAAGAACCTTGTAAGGGTTTTATGGGTACGAATATGATATCATATCTAAAGTATTGAAGTGTTATATACATTGTATGAAAGTTAGGGCTATTATTATATTAAATGCATAGATCCTTATGAATTCTCAATTATGTACGCTTTGGTCTTACAAGTTATATTATTTGATCCAAGTACAGTATAATGCTGATACAAATGAGAAATTTGTGAAGGAGTTATGGGTTAATAAACACCAAATTAAACAAAAGAATGAAATGAAATAAGATAACCATCGATGTTAAATATAAGAAGGATGAAGTGACATGCTGTAAGAATGCTCTGATTAGAAGTAAGTACAATGTATACTCCAATATGAAATGACCTGACACGAACAGGTCAAATGAATGAAAATGATATGTTAGAGAGCGGTCATGCATTGACCTGTTATAAATGAGTCAAACAAACCAAGGTTTTAAAGAAACTAGAAATGGGATTAAATGTGCATAGTACAAGTCGGTAACAAACGTAGTGTAATGACGAATCTCGAGTTAAGTATGAAAGGTGAGTATGAAATAGTAGTTATGTTGCAAGTATGTTTTCGGGTATATGTAAATAGATGTATGAGTGTATATATATGAATGTACGTACGTATGTGTTAGAGGGGATTGTAGGTGCACAAGTAATAAAGCTTGTATGTATTTATGTATGTATGTATGTATGTACGTATGTATGTATGTATGTATGTATACATGTGTAAATGTATTCATGAAGGTATGTATGTGTGTATGTAGGAGCATACGTGTAATTATAAGTATATGAGTATTATACTTGATTTAAGAAAGTAACGATAGGACGTATAGCTATGTATGTTCATGAATGAGACCCTTTTTACAAAATATGGTTGCATTCTTGCCATGGTATGTATTTTGAATGAAATGAATGAATAAACGTGCACTGATGAACACCACTAAGGAGCTAACATGAGGCAAGAATTCGGAATTTAAAGATATGTGAATATATTTCAGAATTGTGTTACGTAGAGGGACCGGCCAGTTAAGGACTTTGGTCCCGTGGAAATGAGCAAGGTTTCGAGGACGAAACCTCCTTTAAGAGGGGTAGACTTGTAACACCCCAAAAATGGTAAATAATAAGTAAAGAATTTAACTTGGTTAATAAATAAATGACTAAATGGTAATTAGTTAAAGTAAGAAAGCTCAAGTTAAATACTCTCTCAAAGTGGGAGGGTTTATTGTGTAACTATTAAACAAGAAGGGTTTAATTAAAAATCAAAAGAGAAACACCACACTGGGTGTTGATCGATCGAACCAGGAGAAAGGGAAAGGGGGGTGACAAACCCTAACTACAAGAAATCAAGCAATTGAATCAAAATTTGTAGGAAATTCCAATGCATGAGCTCTCAAATTCGAGCATCTAACCCTAGTTAGTAAAGAGGTGAGTTTAAATTCTGAAATTTATGATTTGTAGGAGGATGGGTTCGACCCAACCTCGATTCCTTGTGTCAAATATGAGAAATTCAAGTTTGAATTGCTCTCTAGAACAAGAAACCATGTTGACTTCAGTTTGGTATGAAGATTTTAGTGAAAACCCATTTGAAGTTGTGATAATATGATTAGAGATGATGATGCATGTGTTTATTCTTGATGTAGTATGATGGGTAAGGTTAATATATGCATAATGATGTAATAATAATCTGAATATTTGAGGAATTTATGTGTTTGAGATGTATTGCCATGATTTTAGAATGACTTTGTAGAGATGCGTTTGCTATGCTTGTATATTGTGCTAGTTAAGATTGTACGCACATAAGGTGTTCGATGAAATGCTTGAACCGAATTGGTTATGTATGAACCTGAGAAATTGTAGTTTTAATGATCTAATGATGGCATGAAATATGACTACGAATAATGAACGTTATAGTAATGATATAAATGTGTGAAAGCAATGTATAACGTGAAAGCTAAACGTGAATGTGATGCACCTTATAGGGTCGAAGAAAAGAGGAGAATCAAGCCAAGCAAAGGCAATAGGAGCGCACAACTCCGGTAAGTTCTTATGAACTTCGTTTACTCTACTAGTGGATTTATGAATAATATTAATGATAATGTGAATTCGTACTATTTTCCATTGCGGATTAAATAAATTGATTTAGATGTAAGGAATTATATCGAAGAAGGTTTTAGAAGTTATGTTGTAGTGAATGCGAAATAGCAAATCCATTGCGGATTTGGTTATGCTAACGAAGGTTATGATAAGCTATGCGAGTCGACCGGTTCTAGTTGAACAAGTCGAGTAAGAATAAGCTACCACCCGTTCAAAATGGGTGGCCATGAATGCTATGATGAATGCTTGAAGTTTAATCCGTTATACGGATGGAAAGAAATAATTATGTTGAAAGCAATTAACCCGATGTTACCGGGTTGTATGTGATAAGCTTGAACCCCATTATGAGGGTATGTGCCATTACCCATCTAATTGGGTAAATCGAATACGTAAGAATAATGTAAGTATATAAACGAATGAAGTAAATATGCCGTTACATCGAGTTAAATGAGTATTACGACTAACTTTTGAAGTCTTGTTATTGAATGTAGGTAAATCCTCAATCTTAGGCGACTCGGCAAATTGGAGCGAGCACATGTTCAAAATATGTCTTACCAAGTGCTTCCGCTAGCTTATGTAAATGTTTTGGGTCAAAATACTTTTTGTACAAATTGTTGGTAAAACGTCTTAAAGTACATGATGTTTTAGCTTTAGTAGTATCTTGTAAAAAAAAATAATATTGTTTTGATTATGGTTAAACAGGGGCATACTCGTTTTACGGACGGGTCATGCCCAAATTTTATTAAAATCATGTGTTATTGTTACAAAGGTTTTTACCCTTTTAAGTTGTGAAAGTTTCGTACATATTAAAAGTTTATGTTTCTAGCGTCTTTGGATGTCATTTCTTCTCGACGCAAATGTGGACGTTACACAAACCACTCGGAATAAATATTAGTTAGTTACCCTCATAATCTTAGTTAGATAAATATTTTATTTCTACTAACATATTTCTTAGGTGCTCAACACATTTAAAAATATGTAACGTTTTATAATTATTTTTTCTATCTCTACACTTGATTAAATACTAAAAGTTGTAAAAGATTGTTATGTGCTTCACACCATTGATATTTATTGTATATATCGTTTTCTCGTTATAAAACTGATTTATATAAAAAAACTGGATATTAATTTCTGTCTTAATTTATAAAATTTAAAACATCATTCACCTTAACAGAAAAAATAAACTGAGTTAGTGGTTTGGATGAAAATTTATAAAAATTATGGGAAAAAGCTATTAATTTTTTTTATAAAAAAACTGCATGTATATTCTGTTTTATATATATGTGAAAAATTAATTAAATAAAAAAATTAAAAAAGAGTTTGAGTAAATTGCCAAAATCGTTCTTGAGGTTTTATATTTGTCAGTTTCATCCAAATATCTTTCAAATAACATAAAAAGTAAATTAAGTTAGTGGTTTGTATGAAAATGACAAAAAATGCCAAAGGTGAAGGGCTCTTTGGCACAAAAAAAAATCATTTTAGATGAAACTTGCAAAAGGCCTAAACCTCAGCGACAATTTTGGAAATTTACTCTTTTTTTACATTAAAATGCCATAGGTTTAGAGACAACCAATTACAAATATGTAGTACGTAAACGAACAACTAGCTGCGACGCATCTTCATTTTAAATAGCAAAACCGATCATATTAAAACCAAAGCTATGAGTCTTAGGGGTCGAGAACTTTCTAAGCACGACCAGCTGAACATTGTCTAGCCAGCAACAAACCTATTGTCCCTCTGTACAACAAGATGGGACACTCCTAAGATGCACACAAGTGTGCTTTTCCTCTGCTCGCTATAGAACATCACATATAACATCGTTGGCTAAATCATGTCTGTATTTAAACCAAGGTAACTCTTTGCAATGGATCACATGCTCGCCAAAAGTATCTAAACAAGCCTTGTGACAAATTGGGTAATGCTCATCATCCGGAAACCATAGTTATCAAAAGCGAGCCCCTTGTGCGCCTAGGCACAATTTTCAGGCGAGGCACAATTATTGCACTTTTTTAGACGCGATTCCCAGATTCTAACGGCTTCCAACCACTTTCTATAAATTCCGGCAAGATTTTGAAATAAACTCATGCTTAGGAAGGCGCCGTTAGCATAGAGGAGGAGAGATGGAGTAAAATAGGTCAAAGACAGCAGCTGCTCGTGGTGTTCTGGTGGCCGAAAACAAGAGTTTAAGGTGGTCAGAGATCGGAGTTGCAGGGTAGTGAGAGAGAAGGAAGAAAAAATGTTAAGGGGGTAAAGGATAGGAAAGGGGAGGGAGAGAAATACAAAAAGAAATAAAAACAAACCTTTTAAGTGGGGTGGGTTACTGTTTAAATCTGTGTTAAAAGTGACTGAACATATGTGTAGAGACTGAAATACTAGAGAGTGAACATATGTGTAAAGTGTAAACTGAACAGTGACTAATTACAAGCATAGGGCTACGGCTAGGCTAGTCTTTACAAAGCATATTATATATTTTTATATTCTTTATATGTGTTTTTTTTCTCGGGCCCTCGGTTTTTTTGCGCCTAGCGCCTAGGCCCCAGGCGAGGCCTATGCACCTTAAGTGCGCCTAGCCTTTGATAACTATGCCGGAAACACAAGGATCATTAGGTGGTACTTAAGGATTACCCGATACTACAAAGCTGATATGTGTTGGCCCACTCCTTCAATGGGGATCACTGTCAGCGAATCCTAAGCATGAGGAGCCCGAAGACAATCAAATTCCGCTTTCTTATGAGGGGATATATCAAACTTCTCTCACAAATTCTATACAGTTCTACTACAAAGGACACTCGCCAAAGCATCATGTGTTTTACGGGGGGCGGTGTCCTTATTAGAGAAATTGCAAAGATCGAAAATGGGAGTTGACCTGTGCAAGCAATCTAAGGCACACGCATCATCAGAATCTAACCCGATCATACCACAATCATGAAAAATGTGGTCCTCCAATCTCCAAGATTGTGCTATCGAGGCCACGGAAGCCGGATGTGGTGCAGCTGGCGTTAAATGCATTCTGCCGCCCCAACCCACGCCCTACACCCCGTAGTCTTAAAGCCCCAAACGTAGGATTTCTTTTTTATGGTATTTGCCTTTACTTCAAAGGGTATTGGGTATTTCGCTGTCAAGATGTTGGAACGTGTTTCCTAAACACCCTTGCGTTTCCTAAATTTTTGTATATATGGTAGCAGTACTAGTTGTTATCTTCCTTTTGACATTTATTGCTTTCATTATCACGGTCCCATTGCTCTTGCAACTTGTTTGCCCATTATTGGAATACTTTTCATGCAACACAATTTCATAAAATAATAATAAAAGTAGATAAAACACAACCAACGCAACGCATACAATTACATATACAACTACATATAGTTAAAACATGTTGCTAACTAATAATATATAAATACTATATATAAAAAAATGTGTCAGTGGTTGCTAATTAATAATATATAAATGAGTTAAATGCTTGATTGGTCTCTGTAGTTTTCAAAAATTGCAGACTTGGTCCTAGTGGTTTACTAATTACACGCGTGGTCCCAAAACTTGTCAAAAATGAACTCGGTTGGTTTCCAGCCCTAACATCAGTTAAATTTCTCAGTTAAGTCAATGTTAAATGTCCAAAATACCCTTGCTTATTAACAAAACCCACTGCATCATCTTCATCACCATCATCATCTTCATCACCATCATCATCTGCATCATCTTCATTACCCGGCCGACTGAGTTGACTGGGTTGCGAGACTGAACCAAGCATACCCGGAGCTGACCCAAACACCAAAAAAAAGAATGAACCAAGTTTTAACCACCACCACGTCTGTGTCGGCGCACTGTCGCAGTCGGCTGCCGAAAAAGAAACAAACAGTGACCTGAATCAAGCTTGAAACATAGTCGATCTAGTTCAAAACCCAAATTTTAGGCTAATAGCCACTTACCGGAGAGAGAGGAATAGAGTTTTCTGTTCTGCGGTTGTCGTGAACGGCCGCCGGCCGTCGCTTCTTGGTCGTCGCCGGCGTCTCCGATCCATCATCATCATCGGTCATACATCCTCATTGGCCGACATGAGCATCTTCCTTAATAAACAGAAATCGTCATCATCCTTATCACCAAAAGCACCACCGCCTGTGCCTCCACCGCCGCCGCCGTGAGCAACGGCGCTACCGCCGTTCCACCATCTTCTCCGATCTCTTCTCTCTCTTGTCGTCTCTCTCCTCTCTCTTCGCTTCTGATCTCCATCGCCGGAAAAGAACGAGAGACAGAGATGGGGTGTGGGTTTGTGATGAAGATGATGATGGTGATGAAGATGATGTAGAGTTAGCTGTGCTTCTTGTTTGAGAAGAGAGTCTATAAATATGGAAAAATAGGAATAATAAATGCACTTGACAGTCAATTGAAAGCCCAAGGGTATTTTGGTCATTTAACATGGACTTAACTGGAAAACTTAACAAATGTTAGTGCTGGGGACCAACCGAGTTCATTTTTGACAAGTTTTGGGACCACGCGTGTAATTAGTAAACCAATAGGACCAAGTCTGCAATTTTTGCAAACCACAGAGACCAACCAAGCATTTAACTCTATATAAATACTATAAATAGAAAAATACGGCAGTGAACAGATGACTAAGAATATGGTTGGTTTTTATGTTGCCCGATAAGGTTTATTCATTTTTGTGATCAAACAATGCTTCGATTTGTATGTACATGTATCATGTGTTACGTTGTCCGTCACAACGATTGTTAAACAGTCTGTCAATACTTTTTTGATGCCAGTTTTATCTGTAGTTTAAACCCTAGTAGCAATGAGTTTTGTAACTATAATATATACGTGTAATTAGAGACACCCAACATAAAATGTCTCTATTTAATAATACATTTCTTTCATCCATGGATTTTTACCAACTGTTCACAAGAATCTTAGGTGCCTCACATTATTGATAATTTGGTAATTATGATTATAGTATTTGTGGTTTACAATTTTGAACATAATATCTTACGAGTTGCAAAAAGGAAGCATTAAATTGATTTGCTCTTTTTGATAAATATGTCATAACTAGCACAAGACAAATGAGATGTGATCAAATACAAACCTCAATATGTGTAAGAACTATAAGAACCAACCACTATTAGACATGTGTCCTTCATTAAAAAAACTAGACAAGGGTATTTTAGACTTTATCACTCTATTTTTTGAATTTAATTAATTCCAAATTTTAATTATCCCCTATATTCATGCACTATTTCAAATCAAAATTTGAAAATTTCCAACAAAAGGCACTTTGTAAATCAGCACAATCTTCACAAATCGCAACAATAGGCACTTTGTTAATCAGCACAATCTCCGCCAATTTGTTAATCAACACTTTGTAACAAATTATTACAACTATATGATTGTTTTAAACTAAGATAAAAGTCAATAAAGATAAGTACCAAGAATTCAAATAAAGAAATAAACAGATAAACTAAAATAAAAACTTGAAATTAATTTTCCATTACGCAGTTAGCATGTGTATTTACATAAATTTAGTTTCCTGTTGTGCTTGTTTTTCAAGTGCAGCAAAAAGCAAATTTAATTCCATGTTGTGCTTGTTTTTCAAGTGCTGCTAAAACATGTGTTACTTATTTTTTTCAGTATGTTTTTAATGTGTTGTTTACACATGTGCTGGTATGTTTCTAAAGTTCTGTTAGCACATGTGCTGATATGTTTTTAAAGTGTTGTTAGCATATGTGCTGGTATGTTTTTAAAGTGTTGATTGACGGGTGGTCCGTAGGACAACCCTTAAAGCCTTTAAATAGAGTAAAATTTCATACTTTGCCCGGTTATTTGCTTGAACTTGGTAACCACTTGATGAATTGATGTGCAGGTATTAAAGTACCTAAGATGCAAGATTTTAAGAGAAGCAGCCGCCATTCATGTGATTGAGTGAAGGGCCCACATATGCATACAAGGAAGCGGCACATTCAAGATTGATAAATACAACACTTGGAACCTCTACCATTGCATCTAATATATATTGATCAGACCTTTGGAAATTAAAAGAAAACAAACATAACTTGAAGGAGTGAACAAAAGTGGCAGCAACATATTCTAAAAAAAAAAGAGGCAGCCATATGGAACGATTATATTGGCATGTTTGGGTGATATTTTTGGGCGGCACATTTTGGACTTTTGTGGAGGAGCCATATACACGTGAAAGAAGAAGCAAGAGTCAACAACATAATTATCATCATAACTCACGTGTGGATCTTCTGGATTGGGCCAACACAAGGCAAAGAGGGCACATGGAAGACTTTTGGATTGGGCCGGACGTGCGTGGATTTTAGGGGGGCTGCACATGTTGTTGGAGTATGGGCCGCCAACACAACACATGTGGGCGGCAGACATCGAAGATCAAGACGCGACATCATCATTATATTGGGAGGCACATGACATCAACCACATTAATTCTTTGAGGGCCATCAAATCATCATCTTATGCAGACTTGGAGGCAAAGTGAAGATGGGCTGCACATGTTGGATGTTTTTGGATTGGACCGCCAACACCAAAGGCAGAGGAGACTTCGATGGATTGGTGGACTCTTTTGGCGGTGGACTTGATTGGCGGCTGACAAAGGCATTTTATCACGTGAAGGAGGGAATTCAACGACAACAAAAGTCAACAACTAACAATCATCATCATCTCAAACATGGGCAGCAGACATCATCACGTGAAACAAAGTGAAAGATTCAGGTTGATACCGTAATTTACGGTTTCACCGTAAATTACGGTGGACCTGAAATCAATCATATTGCCACCGTAAATCAGACTACCTGTGCCGTAACAATATTAAGTCCACCGTAAATTACGGTGGAGCCGTAATTTACGGTGGTGGCTGCGATCAAATGTGTAACCGCCATCTTTAAAGTCAGTTTAATGAGGTCTTTTCAAGTAGTCTCATCATTGGACGGTTTTGAGTATCCTAGGGGCGATTTTTGGCTCTCCTCTGGTGTTCTTGAGTGATAAAAACATGAATACTTTGTTTTTGGATTCCAAAAAAAACAAAGGTTTGATTGTGATGAAGATTCACCACACTATGAGCGGCTAGGTTTGCTTGGTGATCATCCCGAATGTAAGGTTTACTTGTGACAATTATGTTTTGTTCTTGAATTTCTAGAATAGTAAACTGTGCATGTGTTGTTAGTTTATTATGGTGCTTTTGTAAATTGTTGATGTATGTTTGATCATAGTTCTAAACCATACGTTCTTGGTGCCGTTGGCAATCGAGATATCATGGGAGGGATTAGGGTTGGATATATGTTAATTGGTCATCGGGTAACAACCTCGCGTTCTAGAAATCCGAGTACTTAGTTCCCTTTCATCACAAATAATTGATCTTGCATGAGCTATGTCTATGTAGTTCTTTCCAGTTGAACATAAACCTTGATTGTCACTTAAAACCTGAAACTCGGGATGATTACTACCCTCTTATCCTGTTACAAAACTTACTTTTGATTTGTATTCTAATTTAGTAACTCTAGATAATTAAAACCATTCAACCCAACATTGAAATTTACATTTCTTGCAATTTAGATTAATCTAGTTAGTTAGACATACATTGAAATAACACACATTCCACAAACTCCCTGTGTTCGATACCCACTTACCGCTATCTATATAGTTGTTATTGGGATTAAATTTGCGTGACCACGACAATCACGTCAAATTTTGGCGCCGTTGCCGGGGAGTAGTGCGCAACGTGTGTTATCTTGTGTATTAGTTTGAAAAAAAAAATTAAAAGAAAAAAAAATTAAAAAAAAAAAAAACCAAAAAGATTTCTTTTATGTTCATGATTTACACTTGGTAGTTGAGTTGTGTTGTGCAGGATGACAGGGCATTACACAAATTTCAGCTTATTTACGTGTAGATTGTGCAAAGGCCCACTTCATCCGAGTATATGTTGTGGGGAGGCCCAACATAAGCGTAGAGAAGAACAGATGAGAATGGACGAGCGGAATGTCCATTATGATGAGTTTCACCCACATGATTCATACTATGATTCACCTTACAAGTCGAACATGGATTATTATGATGAATATTCCCAACTTTCATATGAAGGCCCTCAGATGTACGATCAAGACTATTATCATGCTCAGTATACATTTGATCAGTATGGTTATGAATGTGTAACTCAACAACCTACTTTGCACTATCAGTCACATAAATCTGAAAGTCTTGGAGAGATGATGAGAAAGAGACACATTGTTCATGTTGAAAAAGAATTAACAAAACCTCATTTGTCAAGGGAAGAACGAGTAGAACTTTTGGAATGGAAATATGATTTGTTACCAAAAGAGGTGAAAAAGATGAGGCCAGGGATGTCGATATTGGAAAAACGTCAAGCAAAACAACACTGGATATATGTGCAGATTGAACAAATGACACCTATGGGTGATGTAGAAGAAAAGGTTGTGAGTCCTCCCGAACTTGAAACTGAATTATTAGGGCCAAATGAGGAATATACAATTGAAATTATTGTGGAGGAACCACCTTTGGAGAGCAAAGTTGAGGGCCTTTTACTTGATGAACCAATCAAAGTTGATTACAATTCTCCGGCTGTGGTGGTTATGGAAACCAGGAGTGTTAAGGATGCATGTTTAGAAACTAGGAAGGTGGCACTTCATGATGTGGGAGATTTCATTCATAAGTTATGTTTATGGGAGAGTTTAGATTTGTTGGGCATAAAAAATGAAGTAGTGAAGTGGAGAGTAAACTACCGAGCATTTGTTGGAAATTCGGTAGGAAAATGTGGATTTAAAGAATTTTGCAAAGAAAGATGGGACGTGACAAAGCACACACACAATAGAAGAATCAAACACCGTGCTTACATCAGCAACGAAAAAGGTAAATGTGCATTGAGACCACCTTGAGACATATCAGGTACGGTCGGGCTGAAGACCTAAACTTTAGCGCTGCTTGGGAGGCAACCCAAGGTGTTTTTAGATAAGTGTGGGGAAGATGTGCGGAGAGTTGGGTGAAGGTGATGATAGGAAGTCGGATTATCTACAACATCTGTTGTCTCAACTTCACCAGGTCAATGTACTCTTTCCTTAGTCTTGTTATGTTTTTTAGTATTAAAAATATTGGTATTAGTTGTTAAAAAAAAAAAAAAAAAAAGAAAAAAAAAGAAATTTGGGATTTGAGAACATTAGCGAAAGCTAATGTTTTTGGTTAGAAGCGATCTTTCCCTCAAAACCATACATTGGGACAATGTATCCCAAGTGTGGGGATGAGGAGAAATTTTTGATAGTTTTAAAAATTTTGTGAAGCCAAGCGAAAATTGTCAAAATTTGAAAACTTGATATTGTTCCACTTGACACATCGATACCCATTCCTAGTCATTTCTTGGTGAGTGTTTGAGCCACATATGATTGTTATTGATATTTCATTGTTTGAGTGGCGGTGTGTGTTGTGTGTTAATAGAACTTGTGTGTGAATACTTGTTAAATCCTAGAATTAGCATGCTTTTGAAAATGATAGGGGGACTTTTAGGAAGCCTCGTCTAGACGTGTGAGAGTGTGGGAATTGGTGGGTTGGACCTCATACTTTACATATATGAGCTTGGTATTGTGAGGGGTGGGGGTTTGGTCCTTAGAAAGCCATGTTGAGCCTTAGACCATTCGATTGTGACCCGAGCCTACTTCCTACAAAAATTTTACCTTTTGAGATGACCCGGTTTAGGAGATTTAGTATGTAGTATTGATGTTCTTGTATGTATTGTTGAGTTTGATGTGTTAAAAAAAAAAAAAAAAAAAGGAAAGAAAAGAAAAGAAAAAAAAAAGAAAAAAAAAGAGAAAAATATGAGAAAAATACAAAAAGAAGTGATTGGTTGCAATAGTAGTTGAAAATGTTGAAGTAGTGGTGTATATATTTGATGGTTGCTTTGTTTAGTGGTAGAAATAAAAAAAAAAACCAGGTCAAATCAATTAGCTCTTTCATATGTATTCCACCATTTTCCTACCTTTACACCTAGCCCCGTTGCAACCCGCAAGTCCCTTTGATTCTAAAGCATGTTAGATATTTGTTAGGAGGAAACTTGATTTGTATACAAGCTTATTGTCGCACACACACACACACGCATTGAGTAGTTTAGCATTATGCTAATAATTCTTGTAACCGAGAGATTTTTGTGAGGGGTGTGCCTTGTGGTATGATTGAAAGTTAGTGAAAGGATGGCACGTTTAGCTTGGTTTGCATGTTTGATCGCTTTGGTTTTGAAATAGTTTTTGAATGGGTTGCTTGGGACAAGCAACGGGTAAGTGTGGGGATGTGACGGGTGGTCCGTAGGACAACCCTTAAAGCCTTTAAATAGAGTAAAATTTCATACTTTGCCCGGTTATTTGCTTGAACTTGGTAACCACTTGATGAATTGATGTGCAGGTATTAAAGTACCTAAGATGCAAGATTTTAAGAGAAGCAGCCGCCATTCATGTGATTGAGTGAAGGGCCCACATATGCATACAAGGAAGCGGCACATTCAAGATTGATAAATACAACACTTGGAACCTCTACCATTGCATCTAATATATATTGATCAGACCTTTGGAAATTAAAAGAAAACAAACATAACTTGAAGGAGTGAACAAAAGTGGCAGCAACATATTCTAAAAAAAAAAAGAGGCAGCCATATGGAACGATTATATTGGCATGTTTGGGTGATATTTTTGGGCGGCACATTTTGGACTTTTGTGGAGGAGCCATATACACGTGAAAGAAGAAGCAAGAGTCAACAACATAATTATCATCATAACTCACGTGTGGATCTTCTGGATTGGGCCAACACAAGGCAAAGAGGGCACATGGAAGACTTTTGGATTGGGCCGGACGTGCGTGGATTTTAGGGGGGGCTGCACATGTTGTTGGAGTATGGGCCGCCAACACAACACATGTGGGCGGCAGACATCGAAGATCAAGACGCGACATCATCATTATATTGGGAGGCACATGACATCAACCACATTAATTCTTTGAGGGCCATCAAATCATCATCTTATGCAGACTTGGAGGCAAAGTGAAGATGGGCTGCACATGTTGGATGTTTTTGGATTGGACCGCCAACACCAAAGGCAGAGGAGACTTCGATGGATTGGTGGACTCTTTTGGCGGTGGACTTGATTGGCGGCTGACAAAGGCATTTTATCACGTGAAGGAGGGAATTCAACGACAACAAAAGTCAACAACTAACAATCATCATCATCTCAAACATGGGCAGCAGACATCATCACGTGAAACAAAGTGAAAGATTCAGGTTGATACCGTAATTTACGGTTTCACCGTAAATTACGGTGGACCTGAAATCAATCATATTGCCACCGTAAATCAGACTACCTGTGCCGTAACAATATTAAGTCCACCGTAAATTACGGTGGAGCCGTAATTTACGGTGGTGGCTGCGATCAAATGTGTAACCGCCATCTTTAAAGTCAGTTTAATGAGGTCTTTTCAAGTAGTCTTATCATTGGACGGTTTTGAGCATCCTAGGGGCGATTTTTGGCTCTCCTCTGGTGTTCTTGAGTGATAAAAACATGAATACTTTGTTTTTGGATTCCAAAAAAAACAAAGGTTTGATTGTGATGATGATTCACCACACTATGAGCGGCTAGGTTTGCTTGGTGATCATCCCGAATGTAAGGTTTACTTGTGACAATTATGTTTTGTTCTTGAATTTCTGGAATAGTAAACTGTGCATGTGTTGTTAGTTTATTATGGTGCTTGATTGGGTGTTTGTAAATTGTTGATGTATGTTTGATCATAGTTCTAAACCATACGTTCTTGGTGCCGTTGGCAATCGAGATATCATGGGAGGGATTAGGGTTGGATATATGTTAATTGGTCATCGGGTAACAACCTCGCGTTCTAGGAATCCGAGTACTTAGTTCCCTTTCATCACAAATAATTGATCTTGCATGAGCTATGTCTATGTAGTTCTTTCCAGTTGAACATAAACCTTGATTGTCACTTAAAACCTGAAACTCGGGATGATTACTACCCTCTTATCCTGTTACAAAACTTACTTTTGATTTGTATTCTAATTTAGTAACTCTAGATAATTAAAACCATTCAACCCAACATTGAAATTTACATTTCTTGCAATTTAGATTAATCTAGTTAGTTAGACATACATTGAAATAACACACATTCCACAAACTCCCTGTGTTCGATACCCACTTACCGCTATCTATATAGTTGTTATTGGGATTAAATTTGCGTGACCACGACAATCACGTCATTGATTCAAATCACCTTCAAGCAGGATAAAATCTTATGGGAATAATATTTAACAAATTTTATGAAATATCTCGATGGACAATTATATTGTAATTAACACATAATCAGCACATTATCAGCACAATTATAAAACAACTTTTGGTAACTTTTTTAAAAGTCACTTTTATAAATAAAAAAAAGTATAACAATATGATACTCATATTACAGATAAAAAAATACTTGATTTTATGGTATATTTTTTTTTTTTAAATAATGAAGTATATAAAAGTTATTTTAGTTTAAAAAACCTTGGTGGAATTTGTATTTAATTGAAAATGGTCAAATGACTAGCAATTTTACATAATTACCCCTAACTTGCTAGTACTAATTTTTAATTATAAGGGTTTTATTTATAATCAACCCTAACCATTGATTTAAACTATCAATAGTTCAGATCTGTTCTTACAGTTCTTACAGTTAGCACTGTTTGTACAGGATCTCAACCCCAAGACAAATATCACTTTTTATATAGATATTTTAAAATACAGTTGTCCTAAAGAGCATTATAAATATGACCATGTAGAGCATTACCATACATGATCAAACTTGAAACATGGAGAACTCAAACACATCTAATCTTAGATCAATTAGTCTTCAATCAAGGCTAAACCCATCTTTTGATCAAATCGAAATCAACCTCTACAAGCTCAAAACACTTGAACCATTCTATTCATCCACGCATATTCATAGTGGTTTATAAACAAGTTTCAAGCGTTGCGTGATTCGAGTTTTACTAGAAATAGTCATTGCTACCATTTCTATGTTCCGCTATGTTTTAGTGATCTTGTCAGGTAAACCAAAACTTGATCATAAGGTGTTTTCGTTCATCACAAAGTTGATGCCGACATGCAAACCAAATTGTCATAAAAGTCAAGAGATTGTTAATGACGCAGATATGATAGATCTCACACTTGATTCTTTATGGAAACACATTAAAAATAACGAGTGTAAGACGGTTGAAGTACAAATGGTTATGGAGAGATTACATAAACTCGATCATGAAGTCGAGGGTTATGAGGTTGGGTTAGATTGTCTTTTCCGAAAGCTAATTCAAACCCGAGTCTCACTTCTAAACATTTTAGCAAACTAGAAACGAAAACCTAAGACCATTTGTGACGATGTGAAAGAGACGAGTGACCCCTTCTGATCCATCTCGGTCTCCTCTCTCACTCCTTTATCCCCTCAAGACAAAACTTGGCCGCTCAAGCCGTCGCTGAAGGGGCATGACATCTTATCTTACGGATTTCCTACCACGTCAGAGCAATGGAGAAGATCAAATACACTTTGTTCGAGTTTATGATCAATACCACTTGTCACATGGTCGCATTTGTGATCAATCTACCACCCCAAAGGCCACTTTTATGGTGATGTTACTCGCAGTTTTTATTCATTTACTTGTATTGGTTTGAACTTGTAATTGTGTGAAACAAATAATAGAACAGTGATTTTGTGTGTAGAAGTGTTCAGTTTGCCAAAACGTAGAAAGGGAAACATTTACAACTAAAATTCATTGATCAATAGAAACACAATTGGGCAAGTGAATCATGAGATTTCTATGGATACGCAATATTTAATGGATTCAAGATATTTTTCAGGTCAGGAAGTAAATTAAAGAAACATATAAAAGAGAAAATTACGAGTTCATAGATTATGAACTTACCGACTTAAGTTTGAGCCTTTTCTAAATTGTGTTGTAAGGAAAACTTATTTTCTAATTCGAACGTGGGAGTATCTGAATCATAAATGTCGGTGGCTTTTCAACCATTAACCCCTCCTTTTATTTAATTTAAAAGTTTATAGTTGCTGTAACTCGAAAAGCAGAAGTAAGCCCTTGAGCCGGTCAATGCTAATTTTTCTTTTTCACATTAAAATGCCATAGGATTAGGCCACACGTAGTGAGTAGGGATGAGCATTAAGTACCTGGTACCGGGTATATTCGGTACCGGTACCGGTTCCTATATTACTCGTTTTTTCGGTACCGGTACCGGTACCGGTATTTTTGGGTAAAACACTAGTAAAGTACCGAAAGTACCGGTACCGGTACCAAACCGATATATTCGGTACCGGTACCGGTACCACTTTTCAACGTTTTTCGGTACCGGTACTTTCGGTACCGGTACCGGTTCGGTACCGGTACCGGTTCGGTACCGGACCGGTACCGAGCTCATCCCTAGTAGTGAGCGGTATACAGCAGCCAAAGCATACATAGCGCCCTATAGCGCTCGTCCACACTGCTACAGCTGGCCAGTGGCGGAACTAAAACATCAACTCAGGGGTATCCTAAAAAAAATCACCGTGCAATCATACAATATTAAAAAAACGACAATAAATAAACAAACTAAAGAAAATGCCTAATAGATTTGTTCTCTTCCTTTTTTCATGGCTTGAAATCGTTCCATCACATCGTCGTCTTTTACTTCATGTAAAAAATCCTTTTCGGTCGCTCAAACCATAGCATTGTTAAAAATTCAGGGCCCATTCCATTGCGTAAATCCGTCTTGACAAGCTTTAATTTCGAAAAACATCTTTCAACGATTGCGGTTGCAACCGGTAAAAGCAAAACTAACTTCACCACCCGATAAACTAAAGGACAAGAACTATGTCTTCCCGTTTCAACCATAACACGCGCAAGATCACTTATTTCATTCATGTTTGCAAAATGATTACGTATTGCACTATTAGACTAGCCATTATATATTATATACTAATAGGAAACAAACTGAATGAATAGTGATTTCAATATATACTAATTAAATGAATAGTGATTTCAACATATATCAATTAAAACAAATGAATAGTGATTTGAACATATATTAATTAAAACAAACTAAATCAATAGTGATCTAGGAAATATCAGAATATGGGGTATGGGGCGGGGGTTGTGACGTGGGTTGGGTACAAACGCCCAAGTCACCACCTCGGGTGGGCTTGGGTTTCGGCGTGGCCCCTTGGGCGGGGGTTTCAGCCAGGGCGTTGGGCGGGGCTATCAAGATGACATGGCGGGATCTCATTGGCCAAGACAAGTAGCCGTTTGGGCTAGCCGTTGGCCAACGGCTATGTGTTTAAAAAAAAGATCTAGGAAATATTAGAATATAGGGTATGGGGCGGGGGTTGTGGCGTGGGTTGGGTACAAACGCCCAAGTCACCACCCCGGGTGGGCTTGGGTTTCGGCGTGGCCCCTTGGGCGGGGGTTTCAGCCCGGGCGTTTTCAGCCAGGGCGTTGGGCGGGGCTATCAAGATGACATGGCGGGATCTCATTGGCCAAGACAAGTAGCCGTTTGGGCTAGCCGTTGGCCAACGGTTATGTGTTTAAAAAAAAGATCTAGGAAATATTAGAATATGGGGTATGGGGCGGGGGTTGTGGCGTGGGTTGGGTACAAACGCCCAAGTCACCACCCCAGGTGGGCTTGGGTTTCGGCGTGGCCCCTTGGGTGGGGGTTTCAGCCCGGGCGTTGGGCGGGGCTATCAAGATGACATGGCGGGATCTCATTGGCCAAGACAAGTAGCCGTTTGCCAACGGCTATGTGTTAAAAAAATAGATCTAGGAAATATTAGAATATGGGGTATGGGGCGGGGGTTGTGGCGTGGGTTGGGTACAAACGCCCAAGTCACCACCCCGGGTGGGCTTGGGTTTCGGCGTGGCCTCTTGGGCGGGGGTTTCAGCCCGGGCGTTGGGCGGGGCTATCAAGATGACATGGCGGGATCTCATTGACCAAGAGAAGTAGCCGTTTGGGCTAGCCGTTGGCCAACGGCTATGTGTTTAAAAAAAAGATCTAGGAAATATTAGAATATGGGGTATGGGGCGGGGGTTGTGGCGTGGGTTGGGTACAAACGCCCAAGTCACCACCCCGGGTGAGCTTGGGTTTCGGCGTGGCCCCTTGGGCGGGGGTTTCAGCCCGGGCGTTGGGCGGGGCTATCAAGATGACATGGCGGGATCTCATTGGCCAAGACAAGTAGCCGTTTGGGCTAGCCGTTGGCCAACGGCTATGTGTTTAAAAAAAATTATCTATTCACTATAAATACTCACACTTCTATTCATTTTTTACCACAACTACTCCACCTCTTCTATAATGATCTCTATCTTATTTTAAAAAAAAAAATTCTCATCCAACCACAATACGAAAAATGAATCCTCATAATCGTGGTTTTGACCCGAACAATCCGTGGGCATTCCAAGAAACACCTGGCCCAGCATCCAATCGTCCAATTGCTCCCTTTTTAATGCACTCCCCGATGCCGGATATGACTGGTTACGCATCGTTTATCTCGAATCGTTTGAAGAATGATGTCGGTCAGTTTACTTACTGTGTGTATAAAAGGTAATTTAAACTGTGCAATTACTTGCATTGCTACGTTGCTACAAGATTTTATGAGCTCGGTACCAATCGGTACCGAAAATACCCTTACCGAAATCCCCAAAAGTATGTACCGGTACCGAATATACCTGGTACGGTATGGTTCGGTACCGGTTGGTACTGGTACAGCACCGGTATTTGAGGGTAAAAATCGGTGAATACCGGTGCCGAACCGGTACCGAAAATACGTTACGTTTTAGTTCGAGCTACTTTTTTTTATTTGACATGTTTTATCATTCTTATAGAACGATTTGGTTTAGCGCGCCGCAACGCGCGCACATGGTAAACAACTAGTTAATCAATAGAATTGGGTTGTCTTATCAATTAAATTGTTTTGGGCTTACCATTTTAAATAAGAATTAGGTTGCCTATCAATTATAAACTGATTTCGACTTTTGTATTTTTTCGTTGAGCTAGACATGATAAACGCTAAACAACTTTTGGGCTTACGAAATTATTTTTTAGGGGTATCATCGTAGTCGTTTAGGGGTATCTTTTGTACAAAACCAAAAAAATACACTACTGATACGAAGTTGAGCCGTAGCCCGTGCTACGGCTCGTAAAGAGCTAAGTCCGCCACTACAGCCGGCGCTATGGGCTGGTGATTTTGTTTTTTTCGTGAAGAGCATAGCGCGGTGAAAATTTTGTTTAAAAAAAAGACCGTTGAACGATCTAATAAATTTAAAAAAAAAACTTTTAAATTTCTATATATAATCATCATCAAACCAGGTTTATGAATCTTTGACCCAAATCTATACCGTTGGAACCCAAATCACATGGGAGGAATCGGGTCATCTCAAGCCTTCGACTCGGCACAAGCATTCGGCTCGCCACTACGCGAGCCCGACGTCATCCCGGATACACAACCGGTAGTACAGGAGACGCAACAAAACAAAACAAAACCAAACGCAATCATAAAAAGAAAACCGAAACCCGAAAGGAAAAACGTGCAACCATAGGATGATAAAGAGGAGTACGCATTAACTCGAGTTTGGCTCGACGTGTCAGAGAACCCCGAAATAGGTAATAATTTTTAAAGGGTTCGGTATTAACGTTTTTGTATTAATTTTTTTTTTTTTTTTTTTTTTTTTTTGTAGCAAACAACCAAAATAAACCCTTCTTTTGGAACCGCATCTTGGAACTACTTTTCGGGCTTATGGGTAGGCGGGATAGCTATGGCTACCGGATTCAATATCGGGCAAGCGGGCCGATATCAACAAAAAGTGTAAAAATTTAATCCGTTTACCAACGGTTAAAAAACAGATGGAAAAGTGGTCATAACGATGAGGATATTACATAGGCCGCCTTAATAGAATATGAAGCCGCTCAAGGTAATTTTCCATACTTGAAGTGTTGGCAAATTTTTCGTAATAGCGCCAAATGGGCCAACGTCCCTACCACGGTAGGAACTACTTCGGGTCGGTCGGCAAATAAAGGGTCGTCAAAGAGATCAAAAACCAACGAATCGGCTGAACCCGAAACACCAACGTCCGACGCTCGAAACACGGACACAAACGATGTTAATCCGTTATTCACCTGGGAGGAAGGGGTGGAAGAGCTAGCTCGACCCGCCGGAAGAAGAAGCGGTGCAAGATCGAGGAGGCCGGAGTCATCGTCGGTGGCATCCGACTTGACTAATGCCTTTTCGGAGATGAACTGACGCCTTCAAGACGTACATGACCTTGGGGCTCAACATATGGAAGAGAACCAGGAACTGACCGAGATTATGCGGGATAGACAATGGGCTCAAGACTTTAAATTATACTCGAAACCGCACGACCACCTAACCGGAAAAGCGTTGAAGATTGCGATACAACAAACGGAGCGAATCGAAAAAAATAAAATCTTTGATTTTTTTTATTGTAATTGTTTTCTAATTTTATTGTAATGTTTTTTAATTTAATGAAATAGTTTTTTATTTCATAAAGTTAGAAACTAATTATAAAAAGTTGAAAATTAATAATTGACTAATAATGTGTAAGGGGCTTTATGACTACACCTTCTTGTGATATAAAGCCCTCTTATGCATTTTTTGACACTTGCCTCCTAAGGGACTTTATGATTACACATGATATTAGAAACAACCAATTACAAATGTGTAGTAGGTAAACGGACAACTAGATGTGACACAACTTCATTTTAAATAGCAAAACCGATCATATTAAAGCCAAAGCTATGAGTCTTAGGGATTGAGAAATTTATAAGCCCGACCCGCTTCAGGAATTCCATGGCCCCAGGGTTTAAAGACCAAATGTATCAAAAGTAGAGGGTATAAACACGTGTTGATTCTCTAAACAAGTTTTCTTGTGTTTACCGACTTTATCTGATTCCGCCTTCACATTCTTTGGCAAGCAACAAACCTAAGAAGCCTAAAACATATCTAAAATTCCTAAAAATTGTATTTTTATACTAAACGATTCGCCTAAAAACCTATCCCTTTTTAAGCGTCTTGCATTGAGGCCCAAGGTTCACCCTTTACACCGTTGAGTGCGCCTTGCGCCTTTGACAACTATAGTTGAGACTACTAGTGATGAGGAACCAGAGGAGACCGAGTCCCGTCCATCATTCCGACCTACTTACTTACGCCCTGGAGGTGCCCGTGTTAGTTTTACTAGTCGCAAGTCAGTTGGGCCTCTCAAGAATAGGAAATTCGCTAAGACACTTATTAGCAGAAACTTTTTCAGGGGCTACTAGTTCAAAAGATGGGCCAATCCCATGTTCAGAGCAAAACCGATCAATGTCGGATTGAGATAGCTTTGAAAATTTTATTGCGATATAGTTCTTTGCATTACTATCCATGATAAACTAGAATGGAGAAGGACCTACCGATTTATAAGAAGCAAAACAAAACGCTAGAAAAATAAAGATCACTGGGATATCAAAAGGTTTTTATTGAGGAAATTTGGAGAAGATGAATAAAATGGGGCAGTTGCATAGTTAAATAAATGATTTTAATTCGAAATTTGAATCCACACAAATTTAGGACAGGTGTAAGGTTGGGATTAACCGTTGGACAACTGGAAGCCTAGGGTTATGATACCCTTCCCTACTTCCCTACTACAAACGTCCCATCAGTCACGTCAACGCCATCCAATGCATTTTTCACACCCGTACAACTTCAAGCTAGTAGCATCCCACGTAAGGCTTCTAGCTCATAAGCGTGGCAAGAAAAATGCTCCTAGTTTGTAGCTTCCCCATATGCACCTACCGAATTCTAGCATTGAATGCAAAACTACTAGGCCAATATGCCGAATAAGGGTTCACATTAACACTTTCCAGAAGCTAAAATAAGCACTAAAAACTGTCCGAAACACACTTTAAATGCAGAATTCAGCAGAATTCAGCAGAATTCAGCAGAATTCAGCAAAAATCAGCATTCAAACATCAAAATAACATGCAGAATTAATGTTTAAGTGTCTAGAATAACTTGTAAGTGTCGGGAATGAAAACTGTCACAAAAGGTACCTCATACCTTGTAAAATTCACTTTTTAGTACTTTAACGAACCGACAACCGAACGATTAACCAAACACTACCCAAAACACCAAAAATAGACTAGAAACATAGTTTTAATGTTTTAAAGCTAGTTATGGTGATAGAACACCTTAAAACTCATAAAAACACTTAATTTCACATTTAACTTTCTAACTTACATCTTTAACCATTAACTTCCAAAAAAAATGACAATTTACCCCCCCCCCCCCTTCATGTAGACCGGCCCATATGTGCTCCCACAACTTTCCCATTAAAATATTGTCTAATGTGATCTAGATACCAAACATAAAGTCCCTTGTTTAAACACATGTTGGTGGATATAAGAGCATGATCTAAGGTGTTGAAGAACATTATCATTTTCTTAACTTTCAAACACCATCTTCTCCTCTCCCTCTCTACTACCTCACGGCCACACCCACTCACTTCAACATCCTCATTTTCTTCCATAATCAAGGCAATCCAAGGTATTACAAAGGTGCTAGAAGGTGTATAAGGAAGGTGTGAAGCATTGGAAGGTTAAGGACCTTGCTAGGGAGCTTTTAACCACCACATCTTCTTCATTCTTCTTCTTCTTGAGTTCTTGCTAGTTCCCTAGCCACAAGAGCTACTGGTAAGCTTCATCCATCCATTTTACTTCATTTTCATGCTATGTACAAGTTACATAATCTAAGAAACCAAACTTTAAAAGATGAAGATATGTAAATCTAACATAATCAAGGTAAAAACAAGTTGTTATGAAGTTGTTTGATGTATGATGTGAAGTTGTGAATGTTGATCTTGTATTTTTAGTTAGATCCATCATGTGTAAGCTTGTTAGAAACTTAGATCTAACAAGATTAAGCATGGATCTTGAAAGATCCATGATGAAACTTGGTGATGAACTTGAAGGTTCTCAAAGTAAGCACGGAAATGGTTTTCAAAGGATGTTTTCATGGTCTTGAAGTCTCTAATCTTGTAGATGGTTAAGTTTATGAAATAAAGTTTCATAAAAGGTTTATAAAAAGTTTGTCAAGAAGCTTGTTTTAGGAAGATCTAAGTATGTTATGTGTAGATCTAAAAGACTACATGTTTTTAAGAAATATTCAAGTTCATCATAAGGTTAAACATGATGATTTTAGTGTATGTTACTTGTGAAATTGTTGAAACTTGATTTTTGATATTTTAAAGAAAATAAACACAAGTTTTGAAAACATTAGAAACCTTCTTTTTTAGGGGAAACTATGTCAAAATTTTTATAAAATTTTGACACTTAGAAAAATATAAGTTTTGGTGAAACTTATTCCCATAAAATTCATCCAAAAATATTTATCAAGGTTTCCTAGTTTTTATACAAAATTACAAGTCAAGAAATAAGGTTTTCTTCAAGGTTAAAATCAATATTAAGTATGTATATTTTTAGGGATATATATATATATATATATAGTGGTCACAAAAATTATGTGCTAAGTGTATATTATGTGTATTATATGTATTAGTGTATATTAGGAACTTGAAAAATACACTAAATACTCCAAAGGAGTAGAAATACCAAAATAAACTTAAAAATACACAAGGAAGTATTTATAAATATATATACAAAAATTTCCCATAAAAGGGTTATTTGGACAAAATACAAAATATATATTAACATAAATATATTCCTCACAATACATGGACTTGGACAAATATTTGGACATATACGTATATATTTGGACAAATATATATAATTACTACCATTTAATGGAAATTATCACAAACCGGATAAATGACAAAAAACAAATATATATTTAACAAGCATAACAATATATATATATATATATATATGTACATTACAAATAAACCTTAAAAATATATTATTTTTAAGAAATATAATTTCGAAAAGTATTAAAAATCAAGGAATTGATTTTTGACAAATAATGTATAATACACAAGTATTTACACTTAGATACAAGTATACTTTCCTAAGCATACTTATAGAAAAATTATATTGAAAATATTATTTAACAAATTACTTATATTTATTTTGGAAAATAATATAAGTATCATATATTGGTTAAGTTAAAAATATAGATTATTTTTAACACATAACGTTTTCAAATACTACATACACAAATATGTATTTTTTGGGAATAAAAAAATATATATTTACAAGTGAACGATACAAATTCAATTTACAATAATGCGACGAACGGGCGAGACCTGACCATCAAGGGAACGACCCTTACATATGAAGAAGTTATACAAAATAAATACCTAACTTAAGATGGTAACTTGTACTTAGTAAGTTACAAGTTTAAGTGATTAACGTATGTAGAAACGTTTGAAGGTTACGACATCTACGAGACAAGCACCGGTGAAGTTTCGATGCAGAAGACGCAATCAGTGAGTTCATGTCTCCACTTTTAAACATTTTTGTGTTTTCTAAATTTTGGGGAAAATACATGTACTATGGTATGTAGAACAAAACTAAAGAATGACGTATAGATCATGTTACGAATAGGGTGAGACTTAAGCACTATTAATCAACTATATACCTAAACCACGGAACAAAAGGTTAGATCTAATGGGTTTCAGGCAGCCACACTCTTGGCCACGTTTTACCTAGAGTGCTTTTGTGTCTCGAGTCGTAAATCAACGGAAAAATTCATATGGTTTGAATGCTTCCTATGTCGTGACAAATGTTAATGTCCATGCGAAACATTAGCGATCTCGATTTCCTTACATTTACTGAATACATTTTTCAAGTACATTTATAAAAGAGTTATTTGCCCAGATAGTCCCTGTGGTTTTTTCATTTTTTCACGTTTAGTTCTCATCTTTTCAAAATAGCATGTTTGCTCCCCGTGGTTTAACAAATTGTTACTCGGATAGTCCCTACACTAGATGAGGGTTAACTTTTGGTATTAAGTGGATGTGAAATGACCAAAATGCCCTTACTAACAAATAAAACAAACCCACCCACACCCCCACCCCCACACTTTTCTCTCTTTCTTTCTCTCTCTCTGGTCAACCTTCCAAATCCAACAACATATTCATCCACAAATGGATCCACGATTCGGTAGCTTGAAGATTATTCGATTTGCTTGTCGAACTGACCGACTTACCATTAGAGGTTTCAGATTCATCAACATATGCATTATCATTATTAATGTTATTATCTAATGAAGAACTATAATGTGTGCTTTGAATAAACTGGTCAACGGAGAACAAACCTTCATCATAAGATGGTGATGGAGGATACTTTTGACCAAGAACATCATAAAAAGATTTCTCAGCAGCTTGAAGATCCAAAGACTCATACAACACGTTGGATTTATCCTCCATATCTTCTTCCATAAGCACCTGACTAATATACCCAAAAATCGCATCTGAAAGATCACAATCTTCGTGAAGCTCGTTCTCTGTACTCGAACTAACAATCGGCGATGAAGAAGTAGTCGGAGGGTCAAACTGTAAGCCTCTAAAGTTGTGAGAGTTTTGGTACATATTCACCGGATTCGTAAACCGGAAACGAGTGATTGTTAATGGGTTTTTGGTCTGGTAATGTGACACCCCAGGAAAACCAGGAAAGCCATGCAACTTAACTAGCTTCCTCAGTGAGTACGTGCTAAATTTCGAGACAAAATTTCTTTCAACTTGGGGATAATGTGACAACTCGTAATTTAGAACCTCTCGTGATGCTTTGATGTAACTTGTCTGGACAATATGTGATTGTGTGATACATAGTTTAAATAAAATGTTATGTTTGTGTTATGTGATTTTGTGTAATGATTGTATATAATGTAACTACACAACATTAACCCGATCGCATAAGCTATTGGACTTTAGTGCCACTCAACCCTCGGCCCACATCTTTTGTATTCGAACCAAGGGTAGCCCGAGGAAGGGTTCAGCCCACTCCCTTTTATATGCATATAAGCACCCATCATTGGGGTTTGTTTCTCATAATTTGCATACACTAGAACACACACCAAACCCTAGTTCTCCCCTTCCTCTCCCTCTCAAACCCGACGGCAAACATCCCCCTCCATTGAAGATTTTCTTGATTCGGATCACCCTTTTCGTTCTACCTTCTAATCGGTTAGTGTTCTTGTTATTGGTTATATGATTGAATGATGTTGTAATCGATGTGATTCTATATGATAGCTTAAGGATGTTTCGGGATTGATTGTAATGAAATTTAGTGTTTGTTATTCGGCTCATATGTGTAGTATGACTAGATCATGATAGGGATGATTAATCGAATAATGTTAAAGATGATTGTTAAACCGAATGCTTGCTAATCGGCTGTAATGTATTCATGTGCGGATGATTGGTAGTTTTGTTATGATAGTATGCATGCTAGTGATCAAGAACATGAACCATGTTAATATGCTTAAGTGTTATGATTAGATGAATTGTTAGGGTTCATGTTAATGTAATGAAAATTGCTTGATTTGATCGAATATTACATGATTGGAAAACTGTTAAATTGAATCTTGCAAGTTAAATGGAAACTGTTAGGATGATTGTAACTGATTGCATGATTTAAGGAAACTTGCAACTAATCGCACAAGGCCAACCTTGATCGCACAAGACCAAGTCGGATCGCACAAGGGATTGGTCGCACAAGGCAGTCGCACAAGCTTGGTGCAACTGTTTAAAGGTCATGGTACAACTAGGAGATGCATGATCGCACAAGACTTGTGGATCGCACAAGACAGTGCCGATCGCACAAGTCTTGGGCCACACACACTGTTTTGACTTTATTGTGTTGTTGGGCCTTAAAGCCCAATACCCAGTCGCACATCCCAACTGGATCGCATAAGTCCATCCGGACCGCACAAGATCAACGTTTGTTATTATTTGGGCCGTGTATGTATGATTGGGTTTTCTATTTGTTTGGGCCGGGTGTTAATTGGATCGCACAACATGCTGTGGATAGCACAAGGTTGTGCTGATCGCACAACATGTTGGACCGGGTAGTTGTTTGGGTTTCAACTACCCAATCGCACAGGATGCTATTGGGCTTACACTGTTATTTCAGCCCAATACATCCTGATCGCACAAGTTTGGGCTTTATGTATTTAACTGATTTGCTTAACATGTTCCACGTGCTTATCATGATCATTACGTGTTCTTGACTTGTTAGTTCTGTGTAAACTTGCGTGTACTAATTGAACCTAGACCTGACTTGTATGGTAACCATGTTAGGACGTGGTTGACCACATATAGCTCAAGTGACTTTTTTTGTGTATCTGCCGAGCAAACCAAGGTGAGTTCACACACTTTCTAAGGCATGGGATTCCCGGTGGTTGGGAATGGGTTAAAGAATTTAAAACGGAACCTACATATCCTCCTTGGGTAGGATATGTACGGCAATCCTCCATGGGTAGGATGCCAATATTAATCCTGCGTGTTCTCCTTGGGTAGAATACGTACGTTCGTCCTCCTTGGGTAGGACAACAACCTTAAACTACTAGCCAAAACTCTATCACGTAAGTCCCTCATTTTATATCGACTTAATCGCCGAGGCCGATGGCGAGCGGGTCATTAATTAATAGCGCTATTAGGTTTGACAAACCTCACACCGTTTCGTTCGAACGGGCGTGTACTAATGGATCATGGCAAACTGTCAATGATGATAGACATTGACGTAGGGCACAACTATTGTTCGTCAGTGGTCAATATGTTAACGGTCTAGTGGTTCACATGGGGAAGCCCCCCACTGATTATGGATATGGATTGGAAAATAACGATACTGGTTAACTCATGGTTTACGAAACAACTTATGGTTTTCAACACAAACTTGCAAAACTAAACAACCAACTGTGAACTCGCTCAACTTTGTTGTTGACTCGTTGTTAAATGCCTTGCAGGTCGTTAGGTACTTATGGAGCTTGCACAGGGAGGAGTGATCGTTGTGGGACATGGACTGTTGAGTTCCATGTTAAACATTTAAACTTATGAACTTATTACTTATGTTTGGGTTTTACTTTATATGCTTCCGCTGTTAACTTAAAGTGGTTACTTTCTTTTGGACACCAATTATATTGTGGTTGGTTTTATTTATTTAATTACGTTGTTCAATATGATTGGTGGCTTGATCCTGGTCAGTCACGCCTCCAAGCGGTGATACTCCGCGTGTGGATTTTGGGGGTGTGACAGATTGGTATCAGAGCCATTGGTTATAGCGAACTTGGTTTTAAAAAGGGAGAAGCTTTTTGATAAAACCAGACTATAACCTGTACGGTGCTCAACGATCCACAACGACGCTTTGCTCCACGTGCAAGACTCAACATTCTAGGTGATATAGTTTATGTTTGTATTACCTACCTGTTAGTTACATAGTACATTGTTCTTGGTATGCTTTGGTTAACGTAGCAACTATTGTTAGACACTCATTGTGTGCTTACTCTCTTTTGTCACCCCCCACTTACACATTGACACGACATTTTTCTCACTCGTGCTCTCTTTATTGTGAAGATCATGAGTGGACGTATCAACCTAACTCAAGCCCAGCTGACGGCTTTAATCAATGAGCAAGTTGCTGCAGCGCTCGCAGCCGCTCAGGCAGGAGGTCAACATGCTCAGCCTCCTATGTGTACTTTCAAAACTTTTATGGACTGCGACCTACTACTTTCAGCGGCACTGAAGGAGCTGTAGGCCTCCTCCACTGGTTTGAGAAACTCGAATCTGTTTTCGAGATGTGTGAATGCCCTGAGGCTCATAGGGTGAAGTATGCTACTGGTACTCTCGAAGGTGTAGCGCTCACATGGTGGAACGCTCAGGTTCAAATGCTGGGGTTGGTTGCTGCTAATGCCACCCCATGGAATGATTTCAACGAATTGATCAAGGAAGAGTACTATAATCGTGATGACATCCACAAGCTGGAAGTAGAGTTCTTCAACTTAAAGATGACGGGGTCAGAAATTGAAGCGTACACCAAAAGATCGAACGAGCTGGCTACTTTGTGTCCTACTATGGTGGATCCTCCTATTAAACGTATCGAGCTGTACCTTAAAGGCTTAGTGCCAGAGATCCAGAGCCATGTGACTGCAGTAAACCTCGCCACTATCCAGCAAGTTATTCGTTTGGCTCATCGTCTCACTGATCAGGCGGTTGAGCAGAACAAGCTGCCCAAGCGTATTGGTGCTACCACTGCTACTACTACTTCTGATGCCCCCAGCGACAACAAGCGCAAATAGGATGGAGTCTCAAGCAAGGGTTCAACATCAGCTCAGTCTCAGTCTCAGCAGCGAAAGACTGATGACTACCAGAGTCCTGGTCAGCAATCTTTTGGTAGTCAAGGGCAGGGTGGATACCGAGGGAACCACCCCAAGTGCAACCGATGCAACAAGCATCATAGTGGGCAGTGCAACAAGGGTCGTTGTCTGAGGTGTAACAAGTTTGGTCATGAAGCAAAGGATTGCAGGGGCGCACGACCTGCGAATCAGAATCGTCAACAACAGCCACCAGCTCCACAGAATCAGCCGCAGCAACAGCAGGGTAATAGAGGATGCTATCAGTGTGGTGCTGAAGGTCACTTCAAGAGGAACTGTCCCCAGTTGAACCAGAATCAGAACAACAACAATAATAAAGGGAACGGGAACAATAACGGGGGTAACAATGATGGCAATGGTGCCAGGGGACGTGTTTTCGTGCTGGGTCAGGGTGATGCAAGGAACGATCCCAATGTTGTGATGGGTAAGTTTCTTCTGGATGATTTCCTTGTTACTGTTTTATTTGATTCGGGTGCCGATAGTACCTATGTGTCCTTTAAAGTTAGTCAGATGCTTAAACGTACTCCAACACTTTTGAACACCAAGCACATTGTAGAACTAGCTAACGGTAAAAGTTTAGAGGCCACACACATAGTTAAAGGTTGTAATCTCGTCTTAGCTGGTCAGACCTTGTCTATCGATCTTATTCCTATTGCTCTGGGTAGTTTCGACGTCGTTATTGGGATGGATTGGCTATCTCAACATCAAGCGGAGATTATTTGCAAGGAGAAAATTGTCTGCATTCCTCGACATGGTGAAGAACCTTTAGTGATTCATGGCGACAAGAGTGGTGCTGTTGTGGGCATCACTTCTTTCCTTAAGGCCCAGAAGTGTTTGCGAAAGGGCCACACTACTATTTTAGCCCTCGTGACTGACACCTCAAAGAAAGAGAAGAAGATAGAAGATATTCCGATCGTGCGTGACTTTCCTGAGATATTTCCTGAGGAATTACCTAGTCTTCCGCCTCATCGACAAGTCGAGTTTCAAATCGAGCTAGCTCCTGGAGCAGCGCCCATAGCTCGAGCACCCTATCGTTTAGCTCCATCAGAACTTGAGAAACTATCTACGCAACTACAAGAAATCTTGGACAAGGGTTTCATTCGTCCTAGCTCTTCGCCCTGGGGAGCTCCGATGTTGTTTGTGAAGAAGAAGGATGGCACTTTCCGTATGTGTATTGACTATCGTGAGCTCAACAAGGTGACCGTGAAGAATCGCTACCCTCTTCCACGCATTGATGACCTATTCGACCAGTTGCAAGGGTCGAGCTTCTACTCAAAGATTGATCTGAGATCGGGATATCACCAGCTGAGAGTCCGAGAAGAGGACGTCTCCAAAGCAGCCTTTAGAACTTGTTATGGACACTACGAGGTTTTAGTCATGCCTTTTGGGCTGACAAACGCACATGCGGTCTTCATGGACCTTATGAACCGAGTGTGCAAACCTTACCTGGATAAGTTTGTCATTGTTTTCATCGACGACATCCTGATCTATTCTAAGAGTCAGGAGGAACACGAGCGTCATCTGCGACTCATTCTAGAACTCCTTCGGGCAGAACAGTTTTATGCTAAGTTTTCGAAATGTGACTTCTGGCTTCACGAAGTCCACTTTCTAGGCCACGTATTAAACAATGATGGGATTCATGTTGATCCATCCAAGGTTGACTCAATCAAGAACTGGCCTGCACCTCGTACACCAACAGAAATCCGCCAATTCTTGGGTTTGGCAGGCTACTACAGAAGGTTTATCAAAGATTTCTCCAAGATTGCGCAACCTCTCACTTCCCTAACTCAGAAGGGTGTCACCTATCATTGGGGTGATGCACAGGAATCTGCATTTCAGCACTTAAAAGATAGGCTTTGTAGTGTACCAATCCTCTCATTGCCTGAGGGCAAAGACGATTTTGTGGTTTATTGTGACGCGTCCATCCAAGGACTTGGTTGCGTATTGATGCAACGTGACAAGGTCATTGCTTACGCGTCACGTCAACTCAAAGTTCATGAAAGGAACTACACTACGCATGACTTAGAGTTGGGAGCAGTGGTTTTTGCTCTTAAGATATGGAGACATTACCTGTACGGTACCAAGTGCGCCATTTACACCGATCACAGGAGTCTCGAGCATATCTTCAAGCAAAAGGAGTTAACCATGCGACAACATCGATGGGTCGAGCTCTTGAATGATTACGAATGCGCAATCAAGTACCATCCGGGCAAAGCCAATGTAGTGGCCGACGCCCTCAGTCGAAAGGATACTACACATAAGCGGGTTCGCGCGTTACAACTTACCATCCAATCTAGTCTTCCTACTTAGATACGAGATGCTCAGGTTGAAGCATTGAAAGTAGAAAACATCAGGGCTGAATCCTTACCAGGATCAAGGAAACGGTTAGAACAAAAGAAAGACGGAGCTTACTACGTAACAGGGCGCATCTGGGTCCCATTTTATGGAAACTTACGCGAGCTTGTAATGGATGAAGCACACAAGTCTCGTTACTCAGTACATCCTGGTTCGGATAAGATGTACCACGACTTAAAGACTACATACTGGTGGCCTAGTATGAAAGCCAACATAGCAACCTACGTCAGCAAATGCTTGACTTGTGCGAGAGTCAAGATCGAATATCAGAAACCATCAGGCCTGCTCCAACAACCAGAAATCCCGACATGGAAATGGGAGCAAATTTCCATGGATTTCGTTACTGGCATGCCTAGATCTCAACGTGGAAATGATACCATTTGGGTGATCGTGGATCGACTGACCAAATCTGCACACTTTCTGGCTATCAAGGAAACGGATAAGTTTTCTACTCTAGCAGCCATCTACCTAAAAGAAGTAGTATCAAGGCACAGAGTGCCAACCTCTATCATATCGGATGGTGATGCGCGTTTTACCTCTGAACTGTGGCAAGCAATGCACAAGTCCTTCGGCTCTCGTTTAGACATGAGCACAACATATCATCCGCAAACGGATGGGCAGTCTGAACGCACCATCCAAACCCTTGAAGACATGCTTAGGGCATGTGTAATCGACTTTGGTAACGGCTGGGAAAAGCATCTCCCCTTAGTGGAATTTTCGTATAATAACAGTTACCACACCAGTATCCAGGCCGCTCCGTTTGAGGCATTGTATGGACGTAAATGGCGATCACCTCTTTGCTGGGCAGAAGTTGGTGACAGCCAAATCACTGGCCCAGAACTTGTAGTAGACACAACTGAGAAGATTTCTCAGGTACGACAACGAATGGCGGCAGCTCGTGACCATCAGAAAAGCTACGCTGATAACCACTCGAGTTCCAGGTTGGGGATCGAGTGCTACTCAAAGTCTCACCTTGGAAAGGTGTAGTTCGTTTTGGCAAACGAGGCAAACTCAATCCGCGTTATGTCGGACCGTTCGAAATCATTGAGAAAGTTGGCAAAGTCGCTTACAAGTTGAATCTACCTGAAGAACTCGGTGGAGTTCACAACGTTTTCCACATGTCGAATCTGAAGAAGTGTCTGTCAGATGAGACCCTCATAGTTCCTCTCAAGGAGCTCATTATTGACGATCAGCTATGATTTGTCGATGAACCAGTAGAGATTACTGACCGAGAGGTGAAGATTCTCAAGCGCACCAGAATTCCTCTTGTTCGAGTTCATTGGAACTCTCGTCGTGGCCCAGAGTTTACCTGGGAACGAGAAGACCAGATAAAACACAAGTATCCCCAGTTGTTTGAGAACAACGAAACCACTGTTGAGGCTAAAGCTACTGCGGAATTTCGGGACTAAATTCCAAACCAACGGGAGAAGGATGTGACACCCCAGGAAAACCATGCAATTTAATTAGCTTCCTCAGTGAGTACGTGCTAAATTTCGAGACAAAATTTCTTTCAACTTGGGGATAATGTGACAACTCGTAATTTAGAACCTCTCGTGATGCTTTGATGTAACTTGTCTGGACAATAGTGATTGTGTGATACATAGTTTAAATAAAATGTTATTTTTGTGTTATGTGATTTTGTGTAATGATTGTATATAATGTAACCGCACAACATTAACCCGATCGCACAAGCTATTGGACTTTAGTGCCACTCAACCCTCGGCCCACATCTTTTGTATTCGAACCAAGGGTAGCCCGAGGAAGGGTTCGACCCACTCCCTTTTATACGCATACAAGCACCCATCATTGGGGTTTGTTTCTCATAATTTGCATACACTAGAACACACACCAAACCCTAGTTCTCTCCTTCCTCTCCCTCTCAAACCCGATGGCAAACATCCCCCTCCATCGAAGATTTTCTTGATTCGAATCACCCTTTTCGTTCTACCTTCTAATCGGTTAGTGTTCTTATTATTGGTTATATGATTGAATGATGTTGTAATCGATGTGATTCTATATGATAGCTTAAGGATGTTTCGGGATTGATTGTAATGAAATTTAGTGTTTGTTATTCGGCTCATATGTGTAGTATGACTAGATCATGATAGGGATGATTAATCGAATAATGTTAAAGATGATTGTTAAACCGAATGCTTGCTAATCGGCTGTAATGTGTTCATGTGCAGATGATTGGTAGTTTTGTTATGATAGTATGCATGCTAGTGATCAAGAACATGAACCATGTTAATATGCTTAAGTGCTATGATTAGATGAATTGTTAGGGTTCATGTGAATGTAATGAAAATTGCTTGATTTGATCGAATATTACATGATTGGAAAACTGTTAAATTGAATCTTGCAAGTTAAATGGAAACTGTTAATATGATTGTAACTGATTGCATGATTTAAGGAAACTTGCAACTAATCGCACAAGGCCACCCTTGATCGCACAAGACCAAGTCGAATTGCACAAGGGATTGGTAGCACAAGGCAGTCGCACAAGCTTGGTGTAACTGTTTAAAGCTCACGGTACAACTTGGACATGCATGATCGCACAAGACTTGTGGATCGCACAAGACAGTGCCGATCGCACAAGTCTTGGGCCACACACACTGTTTGGACTTTATTGTGTTGTTGGGCCTTAAAGCCCAATATCCAGTCGCACAACCCAACTGGATCGCACAAGTCCATTCGGACCGCACAAGATCAACGTTTGTTATTATTTGGGCCGTGTATGTATGATTGGGTTTTCTATTTATTTGGGCCGGGTGTTAATTGGATCGCACAACATGCTGTGGATCGCACAGGATGCTATTGGGCTTACACTGTTACTTCAGCCCAATACATCCTGACCGCACAAGTTTGGGCTTTATGTAATTAACTGATTTGCTTAACATGTTCCACATGCTTACCATGATCATTACGTGTTCTTGACTTGTTAGTTCTGTGTAAACTTGCGTGTACTACTTGAAACTAGACCTGACTTGTATGGTAACCATGTTAGGACGTGGTTGACCACATATAGCTCAAGTGACTTTTTTTGTGTATCTGTCGAGAAAACCAAGGTGAGTTCACACACTTTCTAAGGCATGGGATTCCCGGTGGTTGGGAATGGGTTAAAGAATTTAAAACGGAACCTACATATCCTCCTTGGGTGGGATATGTACGGCAATCCTCCATGGGTAGGATGCCAATATTAATCCTGCGTGTTCTCCTTGGGTAGAATACGTACGTTCGTCCTCCTTGGGTAGGACAACAACCTTAAACTACTAGCCAAAACTCTATCACGTAAGTCCCTCATTTTATATCGACTTAATCGGCGAGGCCGATGGCGAGGGGGTCATTAGTTAATAGCACTATTAGGTTTGACAAACCTCACACCGTGTCGTTCGAACGGGCGTGTACTAATGGATCATGGCAAACTGTCAATGATGATAGACATTGACGTAGGGCACAACTATTGTTCATCAGTGGTCGATATATTAACGGTCTAGTGGTTCACATGGGGAAACCCCCCACTGATTATGGATATGGATTGGAAAATAACGATACTGGTTAACTCATGGTTTACGAAACAACTTATGGTTTTCAACACAAACTTGCAAAACTAAACAACCAACTGTGAACTCGCTCAACTTTGTTGTTGACTCATTGTTACATGCCTTGCAGGTCGTTAGGTACTTATGGAGCTTGCACAGGGAGGAGTGATCGTTGTGGGACATGGACTGTTGAGTTCCATGTTAAACATTTAAACTTATGAACTTATTACTTATGTTTGGGTTTTACTTTATATGCTTCCGCTGTTAACTTAAAGTGGTTACTTTCTTTTGGACACCAATTATATTGTGGTTGGTTTTATTTATTTAATTACGTTGTTCAATATGATTGGTGGCTTGATCCTGGTCAGTCACGCCTCCAAGCGGTGATACTCCGCGTGTGGATTTTGGGGGTGTGACAGGTAACATGTGAATACTTTGATTGTTGAGTTGAGTTCAATTTATGTTGATTGAGCTGCCGAATCATGGATCCATTTGTGGATGAATATGTTGTTGGATTTGGAAGGTTAACCAGAGAGAAAGAAAGAGAGGTGGGGGTGTGGGTGGGTTTGTTTTTTATGTTTTATTTGTTAGTAAGGGCATTTTGGTCATTTCACACTCACTTAATACCAAATGTTAACCACCATCTAGTGTAACGACTATCCGAGTAACAATTTGTTAAACCACGGGGAGTAAACATGTTATTTTGAAAAGGTGGGGACTAAACGTGAAAAAATGGCAAACCACAAGGACTATCCGGGCAATTAACTCTTTATAAAATGACATACCATGATTCTTACACAATTACTCATATGTTTTTCACAAACTGCATGAATTCACACCAACTTTTGGTGATGATTTTTAAAACTTACATGTATTTCAGGAAACTAAGTGGATGTGCGGCCTCTCTTTGCTCAAGAAAGTTGTTTATGTTTCATGTTGTCATGTGTCTATACTCCGTTACCACTTTTGATGGATTTGTTTGCTATATCCCGCCTCCTTGCGATGATATAGTGAACAAAACCTTGATCTTTAATTTGAAATGAAGTTGTAAACTTTTCAAACAATTATCTTTTGTTGTGAAGTAAACTTTAAACATAACTTGTATTTTGAATTTTAAACTATGAATGGCAATTTGGAGTTGTTTTATATTCATGTAGAATGTTTACTTATCGTATGCAATGAGAACCTTTCATGATTACACCTCGTGCTTCCGCCTTTGAAAGGGGTGTGACAGATTGGTATCAGAGCTTCGATTGTAGTGAACCAGGATTCTTTCTCGAGTCTAGTCTACAATCCTTAGGATCCTCTCACAAAACAATTTTTACAAAAGAAAAAAGTTTTCATTGCATGAAAAATTCCGTGACACCCAATACATAAACTTATGTTTCAAAAACAAAACGAGGACGATTACGAGACATTAGATCACACACAAGAGTAGACTAAGAGACCTCTGGAGGGTGCCCTAAGATTAATGCGTGATACAATTAGGATAGCATAAAATAAATATACGTGCTACTTGCAACATTGTGTGTAACTATATATATATATATTAAATAATAATAATTAATATATGTACATATGTCATGACTTTTATGTGACAGGTACTCATGTCATCTTCTGAGAGTGGCGGTCTGTCCTTTGTCATCTTCTGAGAGTGGTGGTCTCAAATGACGAGGTAGCACCAGTCCCAGAGATTTTCACTTCTGACTTTGAGTTCGACCCCGAGATGATGTCTGATGAAAAGGACTTGGACGATTTCCAGCCCTTCGCTTTGCCTGACTTTGGAGACGACATCCCTTTTGAGGACGATGTTCTTGCCCTGTCCTTACCTATCCACGACCAGCTCATCATCGGGCACCCTGATGGAGAGCATGTCATTGAGCCTATACCCATTCCAGCCATCCCAGCTGAGAATTGGCCATTCATCGTTGACTTAGACGACAACGCTGAGATCCCAGTGTTTCAGGTTGACCATCCCGATGAGGATCTTGGTGATGGTGGGTTTTTGGCATTGCTATTTTGGATGTAGCATCACCCGTAGTTTCAGTTATTGACATTTCCTCTGACTCTGATCCTAACTCTGACGCTGACTGGCGTGTGCGTGTATATACATGTTTTTACAATGAATTTTACACACGATTCGGTTTTAAATTTATAAAATGATTTATACTTTAAAATTAAAACACATACCAAAGGGCAAGTGTATCCCATCATGTATGTAGTAAAGTATCAGTAAGAACCAAGTGTCGATCTAAGGATGCAATGTAACGCCCTGAAAATATAAATTTTTACATTAAGAATTCGAAATTGGTAATAAACAAGGTAAAGTAACTAGGAATAAATAACCTAGTTAGCTATAAGTTTGTAGTAATGAGAAACTTTGGTTAAAACATGTTATATGCAACAAGGGTAAAGTATAGGGCCAAATGTGTTAGATTTGAAACAAGTTTTAATAAAATAAAACATAAAACACCAAAACATACACCTTAAGTGTGTGTTCTGGTCGAATTCTCCAGAGAAGCCAGGGGCTCTCAATTTCAAACCCTAACTTGCTCAAATTGATCAAATTGAAAGGCCAAATCAGTCCCAAATCGAAATTCAAGCTTACATTAGTGATCACCTAAGTGAAGGGATCACGAGGTATGTTAAATGTTGTCTTTTGATTACATCTTGAAATTTTGATAAACCTTAGAAATCGAAATCTGAGCTTGATTGATTGATGCTTAGATGAAATTAGTAATGAAAACATGTCTAAGAGTAAACCCTAGTCAATAACTTGTTGAATTAGTGTTTAGATTATGAAGTTCATGATCATCCATTATATGTGTTTAATGGGTTTTGTAGAAACATGATGAACACTAGAATCATGATTATTAATGTGACACCCGGCCTCTCAGGTCGTACCGAACAATAGTAATATGTGTAGTAAACATGTAACATAACTATTTATGACTGACTGAGATGTTAATATATGATATTTGATGTGTTGGTAATTTTAGATGTGCATAAAAATTATGTTGGCAACAATAAAACTAACGCCTATCGCGTAACGTTTAAAATGCGAAACGAACGTCTGTGACCACCCGATCAGTGTTAAAATCCTAAAAATAACCTGTTATGATTTGAATAATAATAATTTTCATATTCGTGTGGAAAAATAATTTAAAACGGTAAGAAACTCTATTTTTCGAGTTTGAGCGCGTACCGCGCGATACTGCGCGAATTAGACAAAATACCGTCAACGCAGCCAGTCAAGGCAACTGGTAATTATTTCAGTAATAATTTTAAGTGATTATTTTTATAGAATGATAAAAAAAATTTAAAACTCACTAAAACGGGATTAAAACACTAGATAAAATACCCGGTAATCAGTAAAATACCTGTTTTTGAGCTAATTTACATATAATATCTATATGTATAATTGTTATGTGTGAGAGGGGTGAATGTGGCGGCATTAAGGGCTGCCAAAACATTCTTGTTTCTTGCAATTTCTACACTTATCATGCCTAGAGATTTGAAATGATGATTAATCTTTGATACATGCATCTATACATTCACATTCCAAGACAATAATCAAAATTCACTCTCTCTCCTCTCTTGAAAAACTCTCGGCCGAACACCCCCCCTAACCACACTATCATTTCAATTTCAAAATCAAAACATGATGAATCAAGAGCTAATCAAGGTGATTTTAAGCTTGTAAGAGGGTTTGGAAGTGATTTCAAGCAAGTATCAAGCAAAATCAAGTCTCATATCACCATCTTCTATCAAAAACCCATCTAAACTCTTGAAGGTATAACATATTTCATTAAACATTGTTCTTGATTCTTGAAATCTAAACATAAACTTGAAAATTTTAAACAAATGAGTTTTGAATAAAATAAAAAAGGGTGTATGCATGTATGTATATATGGCCGAGAATGTGTGTGTGTATGTGTATATGTTGTATTTTGATTTTGATAAAAGAGTTCTTAATTTATTTGATTTCCTTGAAAAGTAAGATGCATAAAGGGGCTTTTAAGTGTCATACAAGAATGTACTAAAGTGAATTAGAGATTGAAAGTGATATATTGAAAAGTGAAATTTTGGAAGTATGTGTGTGTATATATAATTCGTATATATGTATGTATATATGTATGCAGGGAGGAGATCATGCGAGAACCACCCTTATTGCGAGAACCGCGAGAACCAATGTGAACACAACCTAAAATAGCTAAAAACACCTAACCCTCCCCCCCCCCCCCCCCAAAAAAAAAACCTAAACCCCCCCCCACCCCCCCCCCCCCCCACCAAGCTAAAATGCAAAAAACTAAACCCCCAAAAAACCTAAAAAAATCTAAAAAAATATATAAAAAAATCTAAAAAAAATCTAAATTTTTTTTAAATATTTTTTATGCTCAAATCGCTACTTTTAGTGGCAAAAAAAAATAATTTTTTTTTGATTCGAAAAGTAGCGATTTTTATATAAAAAATATTAAAAAAAAAATTAGTGTGATTTTTAGCTATTTTTAGGCATTTTTGGTTGTGTTCACATTGGTTCTCTCGGTTCTCGCAATAAGAGGTGGTTCTCGCATGATCTTCTCCCTATGTATGCATGCATGTAAAAAGTGTTGTATAGTCTTAAATATGAGAGATCTAAGTATGAATGAGCATGAATGATTTGAAGGATTAAAGTGTTATGCGAAATATTTGAAAGAATATGATGTTAATAAAGTTTAGATGCATAGTAAGATCATGATAGATAATAATGTTGTGATATGAGCATATTAGATGCATATACTTAGACATGCATGATGATATATGATCTTAAAAAGGGTATTTGAGTATGATTGAGTAAAAATCAGTTATGAGCAGATTATAAACACTAAAATGAAGTTATTTTAAAATGTCTAGTGACTTATAACATTGTCATAATGTTTGCTAGCCTTGCATGTTGTACATGGTGCATTAGGAGTTGTAAAATATGTGAAATCGCATGATTTATGTGACTTATACAAAAACTGCACTAATCTGATTATGACCACTATTTAAATCAGTAAATAACACCTATTATGTTAAAATATCAAATCATTTCGAGTTGGGATGGTTATAGTAACGTTTAACGCAAAACTATGCGTTAAAACGGCCAAAAATCGGCTTTTCGGATGATTTTTTGTAAAACTGATTTAGATCAGTAAATAAACTGATGTTTTTAGTTTAAAAATAAGTATTTTAACTAATTTTAAGTTTATTTGGTGTTTGGTTGGTCATACGTGACTTCCGACGCCCGAAAACGTTACCGGATCGCTAAAACACGCATTTTTAATATACACTAGTGTGAGTAAAACTTTGGGTAAACTTTATGTAGCAAAATGTGTTATGTGGTTTAAATATAAGAATATGAAAATTTGTTAAGCTTTTAACATAATGTTAGAAATCTAGCTTACGCATGTATGCTTGTACGTTTTGTGCGAAAGAAATAGTGAAAATTGTGTTAGATGTGAAACTTATTTGTCGAGCATAAAATTTGATACATATACAATATTTTTGCATTACAAATGACAAAATGGATAAGTTAGCAATATTACGCGTGTTTCGGTGTTAAATTATATGAACGTTTATGTATATATATTACAACGCGCAAATCGTAGATATATTGCATATAAACGGGAAAGTTAACGGATTTACACAATAATGGTCACCAATAAAACCGTTCAAGTCGCAAAATCATAAATATATATATATATATATATTTATGGACTCATGTATATATTAACTTGCCAACATAATCCAAAAATAAAAACTTTCGAGATAATTTCAAGGTTATATGATAATTCTAAGAAAACAGAGAAACTTAGGATTTTTGTGTTATTGATTTAAAATCATTCCTATATATATAATAGGACGTGTAGAAATCAATCACTGGGATTGCGCTATTTAGAATACGCACCCAAAGGTGAGTGTCACTAAACCCCTCTTTTTACTGTTTTGTATATATTTTGGGGGTAGAACACGCCTAAAAGGGTTTAATAATGTTTTTGCAATAAAACATACCTTTTGATATAAATTATATATATTTTCATTGAAAATATATGGATTTTTGGGAAATTATATATATATTTCGGGATGAAATGGTTTTGGAGAATAAATGTGTTTCGGGTGGAAACGAGGTTATGCACGGTGTTTGGGGGAAAAACGACCGTGTAGTTGGTACGAATATTGCTTGGTCTCAAAAGAGTAAGTATCAGCATAGGCTTACATTTCGGTGGAGATTTCAGGGGATTCGTACAACATCGTGTATTAAATTGTCATATTAGTAGGATATATATATTGTACGTGAGGCAGACATCATATTACTCTACAAGAGGACCCTGCGCCCATGATGTCGTTTAATCATTTAAGTAATGTACGCGAGGAATTGTTGGTAGATCTATCGGGTTGACAACCCCGTCGTGACTGGTCGCCCCGTGTCAAGTTAAGCGACGAATTTAGATTTTGTTTATTGTCTAGCATTGATTATCACTACATGGTTAATATAGAGTTCGTATCGTCTAGCTAACATAAGAGTCCGAAAATTGACGTAATAATTTAATATACAAAACATGGGTAGTAACAATATTGTCGGGTTCATGAAACTGTGCCGGAAGGCCCATGGATTTTATTAAGGAAGTAAAATGGACTTTCAAAATTGTATAGATGTTTTCAAATAAACACCTAAACAGAAAGTTTACATTGGAATAAAAATTGTTTGTAAGTGAATATGTGAACTCACCTTCCTTTGTGTTGACACTTGATTTTAACGTGTTCTACAGGTACTTGAGTTCGGCTTCGAGAAATCATGGCGTATCTTGTTTCGATGATGCATGTTGTTTTGTTTAAATATGTTGGACAACTTTTAAACTATCTGGGACGTTTATAATAAGATCCGCGAGGATCAAAACAACTTAAGTTATGTGGTTGTGTCGTGACCCTTAAAATGTAATGTTTAATACTTATGTTTTTAAAAATATGTCAAAATGTCCAACAAATGAGCGCATCGTCCGACAAGGTATAAATGGGCATCAACTTCCGTCACCACTGCGTTTGATATTCCGCTGCAACGTTTTTGGGGTGTGACAGAAGTTGGTATCAGAGCCATTGGTTGTTAGCGAACTAGATGTTTTCGGGGAAAACATTAGACTTCAACCGGAGAATTTTGAAATATAAAGTCCAAAATTCTTGAAGCCAAGATTTTTAAATGAACATAGAAAATATTTTATCATGTATGAAAACCGTTATATGTTTTATGTGCATACGTGATTTTCTGTTTATTTGATCTTATTTGTTACTGTTTATGTTGATTACGCACTTACTTGTACGGTTATATGTGTGTGTCTCAGATGTCGCACGAACACGAGGTCATCGATATCCACTACTTAGGTTACGAGCCAGATTTTGAGACTTCACCTAGACTTACGCTGCCAGAGACACCTATCACTGCTCCACAGATGGTTGGTACTACCGAGCTTACCTCATCTTTCCATGTCAATCCTGCTGCTTTTGCCAGTTAGGTAGACCCCCGATACGCTTTCACTAGTAATGGGTGGATAGATGATGACGATGTACCCCTCTCAATCCATGAAATGGGACGATCATCTGGCACTGTACCAGTTATCGATGATGTGATCAGGGGTGTCCCTACTGTCGGAGGATCTTCTAGTATCACATCAGTGGTGGACGCCACTACCATCATGGCTCGACCCTTAGAGTCATCAGACGTCCCACCTGCTGCTACTGAGATCCCTCCGCTTGTTTTGTCTGAGTCTTCTTTGACTGTTTTAGAGTCACGCATTTCTTCAATGCCACTGTTAGTTTATTATCGTCGTAGGAAGAGGATTAGGCCTGCTGGGGACATCACATCTACGTCATGTGCTGAGACGGTACCTGCTTCCAAGAAGCAGAAAGGAGATAGGGTAGATCGGTTTTGCCATTGTGATCGTCAGCTCGCCGCATTGCATAGAGTCCTAGACATAGCCAAAGGAAAGGCGAAATACCTTGAGGAACAGATGGACGACCATGAAGAGTTGAAGGTTATAGACGACATCGCGAGAGACGATATGCATTGGAGGGTAGTGGATTTGGAGAAGCTTGTCCAGGAGATGTTAGAGTCTCTAGGTTTGATGCGTTGATGATAGTTGTTTATCTGATTGTTTGTTTCGTTGTTTGTATTGTTAGACATTTTTGATGATCCTTGTGTTTGTGGCCTGCGTGCCAGTTTCATTTTTGGATATTATTTGGAAATTTTGTGTGAACTTGTTTATGGGTGTCGATGTAGACATACCAAGAATAGTCTTTTGTACTGAAAAACGAGTTTAAATAATTTCTATAATAAATGCCAATGATGTACTTTTGGTTTAATTTTTTTTTCATTAAAATGTGGATATCGTACATGCGCAATGTTTGGTCCACTAACATTTAATGATTGAATTATTTTTTTGTTATCGTCTTATGTGGATATTATTGTTATGATAATAGAAACGACGAAATGCCGCCAAAAGCAAGACAGGGTACTGGATTACCTACCACACCGGAAGAGTTGGCTCAACTCATAGCCCAACACGTTAACACTGCCATGGAACAGCTCAATGCTAACCAAAATGATGGTCAGGGATGTGGACGTGGTGCACGCAGGCAAGGTTTTGGTGGGACACATAATGGAAATCCTCCAGGTAAAATGTGATCGGAAAGTTTTGTGACAACTCGAAGTTTCAAGGTTAGTATCTTCGGTTTTGTGACTTCCCCATTCTTGTTTTAATTTATCTATTCGAACCGTGACTCTATTAAACGTGCTATCATATTTGGTAGATGTGCACTGTGTGTGTATTTGTTTGATTAAAAAGCATCACACGTAACATACTTGAGTGAATTCGACCCAAACACAACGCGTAACGCCAATTAATAAAATGCTGGACTTGGCTCAAATACTGATCCGTGTTGTTGTGTAATATCGGCCCAAATCATTGTTTGGTTTAGTAAACATAATCGGCCCACATCACTGTTTGTTTAACAAACCACCACCGGCCCATTTATTTAGATTTTGGTCTTATAATGCAATTGCACGTACACATTCCCTTATCTCACAATTGCAACGCAACTACCCTAAACCCCTACATGCGACGGCAGTGAGTTAACCCCCCCCCCCCATTCGAAGCCATCTGATTCGGATCAACTGTTGATTAATTGAGACCCTCTTGGTTAGTAAGATTTATTTTATGCAATCTGGTTATAATGGTATTGTTGTGTTAATTACATGATGGTAGAATCTTGATGGGACTGTTACATGTGTTCACTGTTGAATTTGAAAGCACAATTATATGTTAAGTGAGATAATTGATCAATCACTAATAGCTTTATAATTTTTCAAACCTTAAACTGAATGGTATGATAACTTGAGGGTTATAACAATAATTATTATTTGATTTAGTTTCATTCAAATGATTGATGTGGTTTTAAGATGAAAATGAATTGCATGATGTTGGCCGTTGTTATCGAGGTATGTGTTGTACTCAATGTATAATTCATAATCAATTATTATATAACAGTAGTGGATACCTTAGCCAATTTTGATGTTAATCAGTTTTAACGGCCCAATGGAGTTGAAGTTACATGGTTGGATAAGACTTGATGATTTGAATAAGAAAGGGCGGCCCATGTGCTTGATCAGATCAAACCATATAGATATTTTAATAATGTTGTAAGTAGGGACATTATGTGAATTAATTAGATGAGGTAATGTCAATGGTAGTTGGTATGACATAATAAACACAGAATGGTTCTATGATTGGTAGCAAACCTTAGTTTATAGGTTAGATATGCATGATAATGAATGATCATTGAAAGAACTATGTTATTTGATTTGAGTGGCCTTAATTGTGGTGATGCGTGATACAATATCTTTGGTTGGGTTTCATGAATATTGGTTATGGTTATGTCTTTGCGAGATTGTTTATATAGTTAAACAGATTGTTGTTTTGAACAAGCATGATTATGGTGATATTTAATACAATAGCATAACAAACAGATTATGAGGTTTAATATGTTGACAGACCACCACGTGATAGTTTATCGGCCCAATGAGTATTGTCGGCCCACCAAATAAATCGGTCCAATAATAGTCCTTCGAATACTTTAAACAGTTGTTGGCCATTTGTTTTGATAATGGTAATTTGTTTTGATAATGGTAATACTTGATGCTTGTGAGTTTTTATAATGGCCCGATAATACTTGTTTGTTGACGAAAAGCATGTGTGATGTAACTTGTGTGAAAACAATAACTTGCTTAATCATGAAACTGACATTCCTTGGTAACCACGGTAGGGTTGGTTGATTATTATGGAGCAAGTAACTAGTCATACCGAGCAAACCAAGGTGAGTTCACACTCCTAAGGCATGGGATTCCCTGTAGGTTGGGAATGGAATTGAATAACTACTCGTACTATCATTACTATTAAACTACTTTTCACTGTCCTCGGGTCAAGAAGGGCACGTACGTAAAACCTACGTACACTCATACTTACTACTGTCCTCGGATTTAAGGGCACGTACGTAAAACCTACGTACACTCATACTTGCTACAGTCCTTGGATCAAGAAGGGCACGTACGGATACGACTAGTCTAGTAACATACAACATGGGAAGCCCCCACTAATCATCGCAAACATGTTTGGGAAACCGCGATACGGATTAATACGATACACATGGGAAGCCCCCACTAATCATCGCAAACATGTTTGGGAAAACCGCGATACAGATTAATACAGTACATGGTTTACGAAATAAACATATGATTTACGAACACTATAACTAAACAATCAACTGTGAACTCGCTCAACTTTGTTGTTGACTCGTTGTTACATGCCTTGCAGGCCTTTAGGTGCATAACTTTGGAACTTGCTGTCTGAGAAGCTGGAGTGGTCATGGGTCGAGTTACATGGAAACGTAACACAAGACTAAGAGCTTTTACATGTGGTTTATAAAGACTTAACGAATTAAATATGCTTCCGCTGTAAACTGTGAAATATTGTAACGTTGTAACACTTATTGTTAATAAATGAGAATTTTATTTAAATATTCTCATGAGTTCAATGTGATTGGTGGCTAAGATCCTGGTCAGTCACGCCTCCAAGCGGTGGCACTCCGCATGTGGATTTTGGGGGTGTGACAGATTGGTATCAGAGCCATTCGTTATAGTGAACTTGGTTTTAAAAAGGGGAAAATGTTTTTGTAAAACCAAACTATAACCGAACAGTTCTAAAGACGTGAATACGACCATGGCACTCAGCTCCAGATTGCAAGGTTCGTCTCTTACATACTCATTGTACTACATAACTAGTGAACACCTACATACGATATTGCATGTGATTGCACGTTTAGCACAACAATATGAATTCATGTACACTTGCACGTGTTATGTGACTGATAGGGTGGTATTTCCCTAAACATTCGTGACTCACGTTTCGTGATGCTCTTTGTTGCTACCTGAGTTTGAGGAACCATTTGACATGAGTTAGGAGGGGCTGAGATGAGCATGCAAATCACAATATTATTGTGGGTGCACACATAATAATAATGTGGGGTGCATGCGAGTCCCAGTGAGGCTTAACAAATGAAAAAGGGGTTTCGTTCCGTTATTTGATCAATGTGAAACATAACAAACCTACAGGGGTCATAGCAGTGATTGTCCCCTACTCGAACGTGAACTTTTCATTCATCTCTAGGTCCCTTCGAATCTTGATGCTATCGAGTATGACCTGCATCTGAACACTTAGCGAACCATGTAGAATGTTAGGTTCTTATACGAACGTCCCTGAGTTGGATGTCGCAGCGTCGAATTATTGATCGATACCTTTCTCACTCATCTTCGTTTGCTGGAACCCATGTATTGACGTCTTAGATCCCGAAGTATGATCACTTCTGCAACACTCTTGCAACACACGGTGTATTACTCAAACAACTTGCAACATCGATGGACAGGAGGTTGAGCGTAGCACTTTACCGACCCCAGTACTTTGACGACCCTGATTACCGGCAACGAGCACCAGCGAATTGGCTTCAATCGAATCCTTAACCCCTGTCAGTGACTCATGGGAGTCAACTCTTACGAATCAATCGGGACATAAGCAATGACAGTACTTGAAATCCTTGTAATGGAAACAGCAACACCAGAAATGATGCTCTGGGAAGGACATTTAGAGTTGGCGTGGGCGACGTCAGGACTTTAACGACATGGTAGCTAGTAAGAGTAGCAACCCGCTTCGTCACTGTTCCATTCTACCCTGATGCTTTTAAGAGATTAAACCTGTTGTGGAATCGGCCGATAATTAGACAATAGAAACCTCATATGATCGTTGGAATGCAAACATGACCTTGTGGGACAAGTGTTCGGCATCGACCTTTCTGCTGTTATTCTTGATAGATGTACCCTGTGAGGAGATAATTCTGCGTAACCCTCTCCCTCGTGGAGGATTGTTATCTATTCTAACGCGCCAGAGAGGCACAACGGTTAGCGTCATTTCAGCAAGAAAAGCCAGGAGTGTCTACGGAAGGATTACCCCACAATGATAGCACTCGATACTGATTGTCAAGGCTAAGGAAAGGAGGATCGAGGATCCACCAATTGTTCATGATTTCTCCCTAGGTACTACCAGTAGAACTGTCAGGTTTACCTTCACATCATCGGGTGGAATATCAGATTGGTATCATGTCAGAAGTAGCCCTTGTTACTAGAATATCTTATTGTCTTACACCAGGAAGGTTGCAGGAACTACCTAATCAACTTTAGGAGTTATTGGACTTGAGTTTCATTGGATCTAGTTTCTCGCCTTGGGGAGCCCCAGTTATACCAGAAAAGATAAGCTTTTCGTATACGTACTGATTATCGAGAACTCAACAAGGTAACAGTCAAGAACCATTTGCCTCGACCACGTATTGAAAACCTGTCGACCAGTTGCGAGGAACAAGCTTCCATTCGAGGATTGGCTAGTGAATGAACTATCGTCAGATGGAAGTCCAAGGGGAGAATGCTCTTAGAACAACATACCGAATGCATTGCCGCCATTTCAACGTTATGCACCATGACCATTTAGTTGACCAACACGTTAGCAGCTTCAGGGATCACATTAATCGACTGCATTTGTTGACAACGTTTTGAATCTTGACCAGGAGAAAGGAACGACATGGGTGGCATTTGTATCTTATTTTAGAACTCCTGAGGGAGGAGCCACTCCACTCAAGGTCTTGTTAAATGTAATTTCTGGGTTCGAGAGGTACCTTTTGATTATATAATCAGTAAAGTGGGAAGGCACGTGGATCTCGCTAAAATCCGACTTGGTTGAAACTGATCGAAACCATAGAGTCCTTCATGGATACAACAATTTCTTGGTCTCACCTGATACTATCTCAGATAAACCACAGGATTTTCGAAGGTCGTGTAGCTTAAATCTCTCTAGCACAGCAGGGTGTTGTGTTCGTGAAGGACAGATCAGGAGGACGTCTTTCAGCTTTTGAATCCCAAATCTGCAATGCTCTGAGCATCGTTTTACCCAGGGATACGGGTGATTCAGTGTTTTATCCTCATGGTCCGAATCAGAGTCCCAGCTGCACAATGACGCAACATGTGAGAGTGATGACATACGTGAAAGAGTCACAAAGAGGAACTGTGCGACACACTCGACGGACGGTGAAAACCATGGATTTGGGATTTTGGATGGAGGCATCACTTGGACGGTACCTGATGCGTTATTTAGATTGATCGCAAGGGCCTCCCGTGTACCGATGTTTGAAAGAGCTAAAGCATACAACAACATCGCTGGATGGAACTTCTGGATGTATACGACTGCGAAACCTAAACATACACGAGCTCTACAGCTCGCCATCGACTTTAACTTAACAGTATCAGACTCGCTCTGTTCGAGCCGGAAAACTGAAGGAAGAGGAATCTTCAAGTTGAACCCATGCGGGGCATGGAGAAGCAACCTTTGACCAGTCGAACGATACTCGCTACTTCATGAAACGAATGTGGGTCTCATTACACGGCAACTATAGGGAAACTCGCGTTAAGCAAGCACACCAGTTCGACATTCTAATCGTCTGGGTTTTGATGAGTGGCATTAGGATTTATAAGCCTTGTACTAGTAATCGGGCATGAAGGCTCATCTAGTTAAGTATGTGAATGATGGATGGACTTGTGGAAAGTCAAGGTGTAGCATCAGCAACCAGCAACGATCGTATGGAAATAAAAACAGACTGCCACGGATTTGGTCGACAGTCTACTTACATCTCGAAACGGAAACATCACTTGGATACTCATCGAATGTTTTGCGCAACCAGCACACTTTCTAGCCATCAAAGAAACGGATAAGTTTCTACACATGCAGTCATATATCTAAAGGAAGCGATTGCTAGGCACAGGGTGCCAACCTTCATTACCTCTAACCGCAACCCACGATTTGCATCTGATTTGTGGCAAGCAGTGCACAAATCCTTTGGCTCGCACTTGGACATGAGCACAGTATATCATCTACAGACGGATGGGCGGACTGAGCGCACTATCCAAACTTTTGAAGACATGCTTCGAGCTCGTGAGATCGACTTTGGCAACGGTCGGAGAAAATACCTCCCCTTTAGTGGAGCTTTCGAATAACAACAGATACCACACCAGCATTCAGGCTGCTCTGTTCGAGGCATCGTACGGACAAAGGTGCCAAATCACCGGTCCAGAACTCGTCATACACACAGTAGGGGAGATTGCTCAGGTATGACAGTGAATGGCGGCAGTTCGTGACCGACATAAAAGCTACACTGTTAAGCGCAAGAAACCACTCGAGTCCCAAGTTGGGGATCGAGTACTATCTAAAGTATCACCTTGGGAAGGTGTACTTCGTTTTGGTATACGAGACGAAACTCAAACTGCGATATGTTGAACCTTTCGAAATCATTGAGAAAATAGGCAAAATGGCCTACAAACTGAACCTACCCGCAGAACTTAGTGGAGTTCACAACGTTTTCCACATGTCAAATCTGAAGAAGTGTCTGTCAGATGAGACCCTCATAGTTCCCTTGAAGGAGCTCACTATTGGCGATCAGCTTCGATGCGTCGAGGAACCAGTAGAGATTACTGACCGAGATGTTAAGGTTCTCAAGCACACTAGAATACTTTTTGTTCGAGTTCGTTGAAACTCCCGTCGTGACCCAGAGGTTACCTGGGAACGAGAAAACCAAACGAAACTCACATATCCCCATTGTTCGAGAACAATGAAACCAGTACTGAGGTTGAAGCTACTGTAGAATTTCGGGACGAAATTCCAAACCAACGGGGGGATGATGTGACACCCCAGGAAAAACCAAGAAACAACGCAACACAACTAGCTTCCCCAGTAACCACGTGCTAAATTTCGGGACGAAATTTCTTTCAAGTTGGGGATGATGTGACAACTCGAAGTTTCAAGGATAGTATCTTCGGTTTTGTGACTTCCCCATTCTTGTTTTAATTTATCTATTCGAACCGTGACTCTATTAAACGTGCTATCATATTTGGTAGATGTGCACTGTGTGTGTATTTGTTTGATTAAGAAGCATCACACGTAACATACTTGAGTGAATTCGACCCAAACACAACGCGTAACGCCAATTAATAAACTGCTGGACTAGGCTCAAATACTGATCCGTGTTGTTGTGTAATACCGGCCTAAATCGTTGTTTGGTTTAGTAAACATAATCGGCCCACATCACTGTTTGTTTAACAAACCACCACCGGCCCATTTATTTAGATTTTGGTCTTATAATGCAATTGCACGTACACATTCCCTTGTCTCACAATTGCAACGCAACAACCCTAAACCCCTACGTGCAACGGCAGTGAGTTAACCCCCCCTATTCGAAGCCATCTGATTCGTATCAACTGTTGATTAATCGAGACCCTCTTGGTTAGTAAGATTTACTTTATGCAATCTGGTAATAATGGTATTGTTGTGTTAATTACATGATGGTAGAATCTCGATGGGACTGTTACATGTGTTCACTGTTGAATTTGAAAGCACAATTATATGTTAAGTGAGATAATTGATCAATCACTAATAGCTTTATAATTTTTCAAACCTTAAACTGAATGGTATGATATATTGAGGATTATAACAATAATTATTATTTGGTTTAGTTTCATTTAAATGATTGATGTGGTTTTAAGATGAAATTGAATTGCATGATGTTGGCTGTTGTTATCGAGCTATGTGTTGTACTCAATGTATGATTCATAATCAATTATTATATAACAGTAGTGGATACCTTAGCCAATTTTGATGTTAATCAGTTTTAACGGCCCAATGTAGTTGAAGTTACATGGTTGGATAAGACTTGATGATTTGAATAAGAAAGGGCGGCCCATGTGCTTGATCAGATCAAACCATATAGATATTTTAATAATGTTGTAAGTAGGGACATTATGTGAATTAATTAGATGAGGTAATGTCAATGGTAGTTGGTATGACATAATAAACACAGAATGGTTCTATGATTGGTAGCAAACCTTAGTTTATAGGTTAGATATGCATGATAATGAATGATCATTGAAAGAACTATGTTATTTGATTTGAGTGGCCTTAATTGTGGTGATGCGTGATACAATATCTTTGGTTGGGTTTCATGAATATTGGTTATGGTTATGTCTATGCGAGATTGTTTATATAGTTAAACAGATTGTTGTTTTGAACAAGCATGATTATGGTGATATTTAATACAATAGCATAACAAACAGATTGTGAGGTTTAATATGTTGACAGACCACCACGTGATAGTTTATCGGCCCAATGAGTATTGTCGGCCCACCAAATAAATCGGTCCAATAATAGTCCTTCGAATACTTTAAATAGTTGTCGGCCATTTGTTTTGATAATGGTAATTTGTTTTGATAATGGTAATACTTGATGCTTGTGAGTTTTTATAATGGCCCGATAATACTTGTTTGTTGACGAAAAGCATGTGTGATGTAACTTGTGTGAAAACAATAACTTGCTTAATCATGAAACTGACATTCCTTGGTAACCACGGTAGGGTTGGTTGATTATTATGGAGCAAGTAACTAGTCATGCCGAGCAAACCAAGGTGAGTTCACACTCCTAAGGCATGGGATTCCCGGTGGGTTGGGAATGGTATTGAATAACTACTCGTACTATCATTACTATTAAACTACTTTTCACTGTCCTCGGGTCAAGAAGGGCACGTACGTAAAACCTACGTACACTCATACTTACTACTGTCCTCGGATTGAAGGGCACGTACGTAAAACCTACGTACACTTATACTTGCTACGGTCCTTGGATCAAAAAGGGCACGTACAGATACGACTAGTCTAGTAAAATACAACATGGGAAGCCCCCACTAATCATCGCAAACATATTTCGGAAACCACGATACGGATTAATACGATACACATGAGAAGCCCCCACTAATCATCGCAAACATGTTTGGGAAAACCGCGATACGGATTAATACAGTACATGGTTTACGAAATAAACATATGATTTACGAACACTATAACTAAACAATCAACTGTGAACTCGCTCAACTTTGTTGTTGACTCGTTGTTACATGCCTTGCAGGCCTTTAGGTGCATAACTTTGGAACTTGCTGTCTGAGAAGCAGGAGAGGTCATGGGTCGAGTTACATGGAAACGCAACACAAGACTAAGAGCTTTTACATGTGGTTTATAAAGACTTAACGAATTAAATATGCTTCCGCTATAAACTGTGAAATATTGTAACGTTGTAACACTTATTGTTAATAAATGAGAGTTTTACTTAAATATTCTCATGAGTTCAATGTGATTGGTGGCTAAGATCCTGGTCAGTCACGCCTCCAAGCGCTGGTACTCCGCATGTGGATTTTGGGGGTGTGACAAGTTTTAGTAGTTCATGTGTTATGTTGTCATTGGAATGAATTCCTGATTTCTATTAACAATATTGAACAGTGCATGGATGTACATACAAAACATTCCATGGCTGTAACCCACGATCATTTTCCGGTGCTGAAGGACCCTTAGACATCACCCGATGGATTGAGAAGATGGAATCCGTCATGGAGAACAGTGGTTGTGCTGCTGATCAATGGGTGAGATATGCTTCTTGCTCATTTCTTGATGAAGCGCTGTCCTGGTGGAACTCGCAAGTTCAAATATTGGGTGAAGACGCTGCCTACGGTCTGACTTGGAATGAAATTAAAGAGATGATCCTGAAAGAGTACTGCCCGCGCAGTGAAATTCAGAAAATCGAGACCGACTTCTGGAACCTAACCATGGAAGGTCTGAATGTCAGAGCTTACACTTCTCGTTTTAACGACTTGGCGAGGTTAGTTCCACGAATGGTTACTCTTGAATATGTAAAGGTAGAAAGGTAAATCTGGGGATTGTCACCACGAATTCGCAGTATGGTTACATCCGTGAAACCTATCACCTATCTAGAGGCTACTACATAGGCATAATCATTAGCCGATGACGTTGCTCGTAAAGGTAGTCTTGATAAAAAGGAGGAAGCCGGGAAGTCATCGGGCAAGGCCAAAGCAGATGCGAAGTCTGAGCGGTCGGAGCATTCTGGGACTAAGATAGAAGATACGAAGAAGCGCAAGTCCGAGAGCTCAAGGAGGGAGACTGAAGAGAAGCGCGACAGGAAACGCAGTTCGAAGAAGGCATATGCAGCAAGTACTAGTGGTACTAGAAAGGATGGCACCAGAGATGGTCGAGGGGGATCGGAGAGAAAGACTCGCGAAGAAGAACAGAAGAAATGTAACCGATGCGGACGAAATGGGCATGCTACCCGCGAATGCTTTGCCAAATATACTATGGAGGGAACGAAGCTTGAAGGATGCTTCCGGTGCGGGGAACAAGGACATATCAAGAAGGATTGTCCTAAGGCGGGAGGTCAGAATGCCAGAGGTAGAGTGTTCGAGCTAAATGCTGGGAAGGCACGTGACGATCCTACTGTTGTCACTGGTATGTTTTTTATTGAAAACCATTCTGCGTTCGTACTTTTTGATACTGGAGCTGACTTGAGTTTTGTCTCAAAAAACTTTGAACCATTCTTGTGTTCACCTACAAGTAAGCTAAATAAGAAGTACTCGATAGAACTAGCAAATGGTAAACTGATAGAGACTAGCGAAGTCGTACGCGACTATAGTATTCAGTTAGGCGATCATAAATTTAGTATTGACTTACTACCAGTGGAGTTGGGAAGCTTCGACGTAGTTGTGGGAATGGATTGGCTGTCCAAGAACAAAGCAGAGATTGTTTGCTCGAAGAAGCAATTGCGGATACGGGATACCTCATCCTGACGGTGGTGAAGTGATAGTTATCCATGGAGACCGTTCGAGTCGTGCGTCGAGTGTAGTCAGTGTTATGAAGATGCACAAGATGTTGCTGAAAGGCTATCCTGCGTTCTTAGTTAATATAATGGATACAAAGGCCGAATGTAGGAAGATCGAGGAGATTCCTATTGTCCGTAACTATCCAGAAGTTTTTCCTGAAGACTTACCTGGATTACACCCTGTGAGACAGATCGAGTTCCGAATCAATCTGATACCTGGTGCTGCACCAATTGTAAAATCACCCTATAGATTAGCACCGTCTGAAATGAAAGATATGTCGAACCAGCTTCAAGAGCTACTAGCCAAAGATTTCATTCGACCGAGTTTTTCGCCATGGGGTGCGCCTGTCCTGTACGTGAAGAAGAAGGATGGATCCTTCAGGATGTGTATAGATTATAGGGAGCTGAACAAGTTAACTATCAAGAATCGGTATCCTTTGCCGAGGATTGATGATTTGTTTTACCAGCTTCAGGGATCCAGCTTCTACTCGAAGATAGATTTGCGTTCAGGATATCATCAGTTAAAGGTTGCTGAAGAAGACATTCCAAAGACAGCCTTTCGAACACGATACGGCCATTATGAGTTCCTAGTCATGCCATTTGGTCTAACTAATGCTCCAGCTGTGTTCATGGATCTCATGAACAGGGTTTGCAAACCCTACTTGGACAAATTCGTGATACTATTCATTGACGACATACTTATTTACTCATGAACCAAAGAAGATCACGAGCATCATTTGAGGTTGATTTTGGAATTGTTAAAGGAAGAAAAATTGTATGCCAAGTTCTCTAAATGTGAGTTTTGGATACGAGAAGCCCATTTTCTCGGACATGTCATAAATGAGAAAGGTATATATGTAGATCCGTCCAAGATTGAAGCAATTAAGAATTGGGATGCGCCAAAGACTCCGTCGGAAGTGCGACAATTTTTAGCGCTTGCTGGGTATTATCGGATGTTCATTGAGAACTTCTCTTGAATAGCGCAGCCATTGACGCTATTAACCCAGAAGGAGAGGAAGTTTGACTGGACAGAGAAGCAGGAGAAAGCTTTTCAGTCATTGAAGGAAAAGCTCCGTAGTGCACCTATTCTTTCCCTTCCTGAGGAAATCGAAGATTTCATTGTTTACTGTGATGCTTCACGTTTGGGTCTTGGATGCGTTTTAATGCAAAGAGACAGAATGATAGCCTATGCGTCCAGACAATTGAAAGTGCACGAGAAGAATTACACAACGCATAATTTGGAGCTTCGAGCTGTTGTGTTTGCTTTGAAGATCTGGAGACACTACTTGTATGGCACGAAGTGTACAATTTACACGGACCATAAGAGCCTCCAGCACATCCTCGATCAGAAGGAGCTCAATATGCAACAACGACGTTGGGTAGAGCTACTCAACGATTATGAATGTGATATCCGTTATCACCCAGGGAAAGCAAATGTTGTTGCAGATGCGCTCAGTAGGAAGGACGGGAAAAGCCTCTGCGTGTGCGTGCTTTGGGTTTGACCATACAAACGAGTTTGACCGATCGAATTCGTGATGCACAGCGAGAAGCTTTGAAGAATGACACTTTGAGAGGAGAAGGTTTGAAGGGCTTAGAATGTAAACTTATATTGAAAGCGGATGAAGTAATGTACTTCATGGATTGAGTTTAGGTTCCGCTTAAAGGTAACCTCCGTGAATTGATTATGAATGAAGCTCATAAATCCAAGTATTACATTCACCCAGGTTCTACCAAGATGTATCAGGACATTAAGGAGTTTTACTGGTGGCCGAAGATGAAGAGAGATATTACGGCCTACCTGAGTAAATGTCTGACATGCTCTAAGGTTAAAGCAGAGCACCAGAAGCCGTCTGGGCTTCTGCAGTAACCAGAGATCCCTATGTGGAAATGGGAACATCTTACGATAGACTTTATCACCAAGTTACTGCGTACATCGCGTGGACACAATATGATCTGGGTAATTGTGGATCGATTGACAAAGTCTGCTCATTTCCTGGCACTTAAGGAAACAGACAATACGGAGAAGATATCGCAGCCGTACCTTAACGAGATTGTAGCCCATCATGGAGTACCAGTGTCAATCATTTCGGATAGAGACGGACGATTTGACTCCAGATTTTGGCGATCTCTCCAGAAATCATTGGGTTCTCATTTGGATATGTGCACTGCATATCATCCACAAACGGATGGTCAGAGCGAAAGGACCATTCAGACATTAGAGGATATGCTGAGAGCGTATGCTATTGATTTTGGTGGAAGTTGGGATACTCATTTGCCCTTGGCAGAGTTTTCTTACAACAATAGTTACCACGCCAGCATTAAAGCCGCTCCGTTTGAAGCCCTGTATGGAAGGAAGTGTCGATCACCGATCTGTTGGGCTGAAGTCGGCGAGAAGCATTTGACCAGACCCGTGATTATTCAGGAGACCACGGACAAGTTTTCCAGATCAAGAATAGGTTGAAGGCTACCACGGACCGACAGAAGAGTTATGCAGATAACCGAAGGAAACCGCTGGAATTTCAAGTTGGTGATAGAGTTATGTTGAAGGTATCGCCATGGAAGGGCGTTGTGAGGTTTGGGATGTGACACCTGTGCCTCTGCGACCATCAAACAAATACAAAATCAATGAAATATTGTGTTTCATGCTTGGGATTTTTATAAATATGTGTATCATGTGCACATATCAATTCATGTTCGATTTCAAGCTTTAAATCGCTTTCTGGAAGGTTATAAGCGAACTGATACGTAAATATAACCAGTTTAATGCAAAAAACACTCCGGAATAGTGACATAGGCTTAACATACCTTAAATAACCTTTACATAACTTAGAAATAAGTTTTGGAAGGTTTGGTATGCCGAAATCAAGTTTATTCGCTTACAGGGACTAATTTTGACAAACTGTGAAAGTATGTCGATTCGTACTGTAACGAACATTCCAAAACTTGATCATAAGTTAAATATGCCCTAAATATCCTTTACATATCTTAGAAATAGGCTTTGAAGGGTTCAGTATGCTAAAAATAAACTTTATTGATCAATAGGGACTAAAAGCGTCAAAAGTGCATAAGTTTGCATTTTCGCGCATATCTTACGTTCTCAATATATCCGGACATCCAAAAATTTATGCAATAATTAAAATATTTTATTTTAGTTATTGGCATGATAAAATTCCATTCGTTGCGTAATTTGGATCGTTTTTGCGTTCGTTACGATTTCTGTCGTAATTAACCGAACAACGCAACCGTACGACCAAACGAACCGACATCCGAGATATTTTTGAGCACATTTCAAGTTCCCTATACTTTCTTTATTTTAGAGCCTTGAAATGGAGTTAACGGGGCTTAAAAGTGCCGAAAATCAAGTTTTACAAGTGCAGGGACCATTTTTGAAATTTCTGGCAAATACATTGAACTTGGTCCATTTTTGAGGTTTTGATGGTTTTAACCCAAGGTTTTGCAATCTATGGGCTGTAATTTGATGGTTTTAAGTATTCCCATGGTTTTGAAAACCATGTGCCCACTAGTAAGGTCAAGATCAAAGCACGATTTGCGATAAACGATCCTAACGGTTCTCCGAAATCTATAAATACCCAAGCTCTCATTCCATTTTCCACACACCTTGATCTAATTTTACGCTCTAAGTTGAAGATTTATGCTTCATACCTGAGTATTTAGATCAAGTTTTTCTAGCTTGGACCCTTTGTAAGTATTCTTTCGTGCTTTTATGCGTTTTAAGCGTAAAGGTCAAACAATGTTTGACTTTCTGCTTTGACCAGTCTATGGTCAACACGAAGTTCATTTGAACTTCGTAACGTGAGCGTAATCACGATGGTTATAGTCTCTTGTGACTGACTATACCTACTGATTACCACGTTGATTAGGTGTAGTGAAGAGTCATAGTTTCGGTCAAAATGCGTATTCTTGCGTATTTTGCAACCAACTATTCTTGGGTATCAAGACCCTTTGTCTTGATATCAAACTTGTTTTCTAACTTCGTTAAACATGTTTTAACATGTTTAGCTCGTCACTTTAGGTTTAGTGTTTATATAGGGTCGTAAGATAAGCAGTCTAAACAACCGCTTAGCCTTTCGAACCCAACCCGTTTGGTGGATCATTAGGATTCGACCAAGAATTTATTGTGACCATAGTTATATAGGGAATAACCTTCCAAGGTTATACCTTATGGTCACTTCGTTTAGTTAGTTGTATGATAGGTAATTTATATGCCTTAGGAAAATGACCAAAATGCCCTTTGTACGCATAAATTCATTTTAAGCATATGAAACGTAAATTTTGGCATCTAAACTGATTAGGCAACATTATTAGACATGTTAAGGCATATAATACTTGTCATAGGACTAGTTAGGCGGTCCGAACGTGTTTTACGCGAACGACGCGTTAAAGTGGCGTAAGCTACCTTAACGAGTCGTAATGGGTCGTAAGCACTTAGGTTAGGTTTCGTTTTAGAATGTAGGCTTTGTTAAACTATATTACATGAGTCCCCACACTCACTTGGTTTACGAAACCTCATTTTATCCAATCCTCCGATTTAGGTCCGGTTTATTAACATAGTTACCTATATTAGGTGCCGTTTGATTTCTGTGATCCCTCTAGCTTGCTTGGTTGTTATTCAAGACTTCTAAGCATCCTCAAGTGAGTACATAGTACCCTCTTTTACCGTTTTCAACTGTTTTGGGGTGAAACACATGTGCCTACTTGTTACTTTCATGTTTTCATGTTTTTATATCATATACTTGCTATGTTCATTAGTACGTAGATAGTACATGATTTCATTATGTTTTGCTATGTATGTTCACTTAGCATGCTAGCACATTGATTTTCGTATATTACATTTTGGTGCATATGCTCATCCAGTATATGGACACAATGTTTTACATTTTGAACCGTTTGAAGCTGTTTGATTTATGTGAACCATTTGAAGCTGTTTGATTATGTGAACCATTTGTAACCGTTTGATTTATGTGAACCGTTTGTAACCGTTTGATTTATGTGAACCGTTTATAACCGTTTGATTTATGTGAACTGTTTATAACTGTTTGATTTATGTGAACCGTTTGAATCTGTTTGAACCATTGGGTTAGGGAAGTGATTAGGTAACGGGGCGTGTGTAATGTGTTAAAAGCATGGTGGATACGCCGCTGGTACTTCCTATATATAAGTGCTTTTAACACATTATATATCGTTGCGTTATCTAAGATCACTTGGGCAAGGTTATCAAAACAAAGTTATATTACAAGGTTTTTCTAATATTATAAACCATACGAGTTTTATTAACGAGTTTTTACGAGATATTTTACAATTTGATTTAATAAAATAAATGTTTTGGGTTAAGAATCAGGCTATGAGATTTTATAAAGTATAACCAACTTGATTTGAGTTGGTTAAATATGTCGCAATACTATACTTTTCAAAACCAAGTTTTTAATTAAGTATTGCAACATGTAGACTAGCCATGGATCTGACACTCACATAAAACCTATGTACTCGCCGACATTTTTATGCTGACGTATTTTCACATGTGTTTCAGGTACCATAGTTGGTGATGTTTGATGATGATATTGATGCATACTCACATAGGAACGAACGAGGCCTTAGTGACTTAGTAACAATGAAAGTCTATTTGTTCATGTTTTGTTTCTAATTTCAATGTAATGTAATACATTTAATTCAATAAAACAAAACCTCAATCCATGTGTTATGAAACAATGATTCTGTTACAACACTCCCCGATGTTTCCGCCATGATTTGTTGATTTTCGTGGTCGGGGTGTGACATGGGAAAGGGGGAAAGTTGAGCCCGCGATATATAGGTCCCTTCAAAGTCGTTTCCCGAGTTGGACCAGTCGTGTATAGGCTCAAGTTACCACATGAGTTGAGTGGAGTCCATGACGTATTTCATGTCTCCAACCTGAAAAAGTGTCTGTCTGATGAGACACTAATTATAACCCCTGGAGAGGTTCGAGTGGACGATAAACTGAGGTTTATCAAAGAACCAGTGGAGGTTCTAGATCGGAAAACCAAGAAACTCAGGAGGATTAAATTTGAGTTGGTCAAAGTCCGTTGGAATTCTAAGCGTGGACCCGAGTTCACCTGGGAACGACAGGACCAAATGCAACAGAAATATCCTCACCTCTTCCCACCGAGTGCGAAAAAGAAACATGTAAGGTAGAATTTCGGGGACGAAATTCCCTAAACAGTCAACGCAGCCAGTCAAGGCAACTGGTAATTATTTCAGTAATAATTTTAAGTGATTATTTTTATAGAATGATAAAAGTAATTTAAAACGCACTAAACGGGATTAAAACGCTAGATAAAGTACCCGGTAATCAGTAAAATACCTGCTTTTGAGCTAATTTACATATAATATCTATATGTATAATTGTTATGTGTGAGAGGGGTGAATGTGGCGGCATTAAGGGCTGCCAAAACATTCTTGTTTCTTGCAATTTCTACACTTGTCATGCCTAGAGATTTGAAATGATGATTAATATTTGATACATGCATCTATACATTCACATTTCAAGACAATAATAAAAATTCACTTTCTCTCCTCCCTTGAACAACTCTCGGCCGAACACCCCCCTAACCACACTATCATTTCAATTTCAAAATCAAAACATGATGAATCAAGAGCTATTCAAGGTGATTTTAAGCTTGTAAGAGGGTTTGGAAGTGATTTCAAGCAAGTATCAAGCAAAATCAAGTCTCATATCACCATCTTCTATCAAAAACCCATCTAAACTCTTGAAGGTATAACATATTTCATTAAACATTATTCTTGATTCATATTGATAAAGATGATAGTAAAAGTTTCTCTTGATTCTTGAAATCTAAACATTAACTTGAAAATTTCAAACAAATGAGTTTTGAATAAAATAAAAATGGGTGTATGCATGTATGTATATATGGCCGAGAATGTGTGTGTGTGTGTATGTGTATATGTTGTATTTTGATTTTGATAAAAGAGTTCTTGATTTATTTGATTTCCTAGAAAAGTATGATGCATAAAGGGGCTTTTAAGTGTCATACAAGAATGTACTAAAGTGAATTAGAGATTGAAAGTGATATATTGAAAAGTGAAATTTTGGAAGTATGTGTGTGTATATATAATTCGTATATATGTATGTATATATGTATGCATGCATGTAAAAAGTGTTGTATAGTCTCAAATATGAGAGATCTAAGTATGAATGAGCATGAATGATTTGAAGGATTAAAGTGTTATGCGAAATATTTGAAAGAATATGATGTTAATAAAGTTTAGATGCATAGTAAGATCATGATAGATAATAATGTTGTGATATGAGCATATTAGATGCATATACTTAGACATGCATGATGATATATGATCTTAAAAAGGGTATTTGAGTATGATTGAGTAAAAATCAGTTATGAGCAGATTATAAACACTAAAATGAAGTTATTTTAAAATGTCTAGTGACTTATGACATTGTCATAATGTTTGCTAGCCTTGCATGTTGTACATGGTGCATTAGGAGTTGTAAAATATGTGAAATCGCATGATTTATGTGACTTATACAAAAACTGCACTAATCTGATTATGACCACTATTTAAATCAGTAAATAACATGTATTATGTTAAAATATCAAATTGTTTCGAGTTGGGATGGTTATAGTAACGTTTAACGCAAAACTATGCGTTAAAACGGCCAAAAATCGGCTTTTCGGATGATTTTTGTAAAATTGATTTAGATCAGTAAATAAACTGATGTTTTTAGTTTAAAAATAAGTATTTTAACTAATTTTAAGTTAATTTGGTGTTTGGTTGGTCATACGTGACTTCTGACGCCCGAAAACGTTACCGGATCGCTAAAACGCACATTTTTAATATACACTAGTGTGAGTAAAACTTTGGGTAAACTTTATGTAGCAAAATGTGTTATGTGGTTTAAATATAAGAATATGAAAATTTGTTAAGCTTTTAACATAATGTTAGAAATCTAGCTTACGCATGTATGCTTGTACGTTTTGTGCGATAGAAATAGTGAAAATTGTGTTAGACGTGAAACTTATTTGTCGAGCATAAAATTTGATACATATACGATATTTTTGCTTTAAAAATGATAAAATGGATAAGTTAGCAATATTACGTGTGTTTCGGTGTTAAATTATATGAACGTTTATGTATATATATTACAACGCGCAAATCGTAGATATATTGCGTATAAACGGGAAAGTTAACGGATTTACACAATAATGGTCACCAATAAAACCGTTCAAAATCATAAAAATATATATATATTCATGGACTCGTGTATATATTAACTTGCCAACATAATCCAAAAATAAAAACTTTCGAGATAATCTCAAGGTTATGTGATAATTCTAAGAAAACAGAGAAACTTAGGATTTTTGTGTTATTGATTTAAAATCATTCCTATATATATAATAGGACGTGTAGAAATCAATCACTGGGATTGTGCTATTTAAAATACGCACCCAAAGGTGAGTGTCACTAAACCCCTCTTTTTACTGTTTTGTATATATTTTGGGGGTAGAACACGCCTAAAAGGGTTTAATAATGTTTTTGCAATAAAACATACCTTTTGATATAAATTATATATATTTTCATTGAAAATATATGGATATTTGGGAAATTATATATATATTTCGGGATGAAATGGTTTTGGAGAATAAATGTGTTTCGGGTGGAAACGGGGTTATGCACGGTGTTTGGGGGAAAAACGACCGTGTAGTTGGTACGAATATTGCTTGGTCTCAAAAGAGTAAGTATCAGCATAGGCTTACATTTCGGTGGGGATTTCAGGGGATTCGTACAACATCGTGTATTAAATTGTCATATTAGTAGGATATATATATTGTACGTGAGGCAGACATCATATTACTCTACAAGAGGACCCTGCGCCCATGATGTCGTTTAATCATTTAAGTAATGTACGCGAGGAATTGTTGGTAGATCTATCAGGTTGACAACCTCGTCATGACCGGTCGCCCCGTGTCAAGTCAAGCGACGAATTTAGATTATGTTTATTGTCTAGCATTGATTATCCCTACATGGTTAATATATAGTTCGTATCGTCTAGCTAACATACGAGTCCAAAAATTGATGCAATAATTTAATATACAAAACATGGGTAGTAACAATATTGTCGGGTTCATGAAACTGCGACGGAAGGCCCATGGATTTTATTAAAGAAGTAAAATGGACTTTCAAAATTGTATAGATGTTTTCAAATAAACACCTAAACAGAAAGTTTACCTTGGAATAAAAATCGTTTGTAAGTGAATATGTGAACTCACCTTCCTTTGTGTTGACACTTGATTTTAACGTGTTCTACAGGTACTTGAGTTCGGCTTCGAGAAATCATGGCGTATCTTGTGTTCGATGATGCATGTTGTTTTGTTTAAATATGTTGGACAACTTTTAAACTATCTGGGATGTTTGTAATAAGATCCTCGAGGATCAAAACAACTTAACTTATGTGGTTGTGTCGTGACCCTTAAAATGTAATGTTTAATACTTATGTTTTTTAAAATATGTCAAAATGTCCAACAAATGAGCGCATCGTCCGACAAAGTATAAATGGGCACCAACTTCCGTCACCACTGCGTTTGATATTTCGCTGCGATGTTTTTGGGGTGTGACAATTAAACTAGTGTTATTTATACTCTATGAAGTTAATCTTGACATTGAACCATGAATTAGATGATTATTTAGTAAAAGATGCTGAAATTGGCAAGATAAGTAGTCATGGGGTGGGTTTGATTGTAATATTTATAAAAGTGTTAATTGCCTAAATCGTCCCTGAGATTTGGGCATGTTTGCCATTTTCGTCCAAAATGACACTTTTGTACCAAATTGCCCCCAACGTTTGTAACTTTTTGCCATTTTCATCCAAACCACTAACTTAATTTATTTTTTCTGTTAAGTTGAGGATCTTTGGATGAAACTGGCAAATATGAAACAACAGGGACGATTTTGGCAATTTACTCAAACCCTTTTTAATTTCTTTTATTTGATTATTTTTGTTACATATATAATAAAAAAGAATATACATGGAGTTTTTATAAAAAAAATTAATAATTTTTTCACATAATTTTTATAAATTTTCATCCAAATCACTAACTCAGTTTAATTTTTCTGTTAAGGTGGAGGATGTTTTAAATTTTATAAATTAAGACAGAAATTAATTTACAGCTTCTTTATATAAATCCGTTTTATAGAGAGAAAACGTCATTGTTGTGCAACACATAACAATCGATTACAACTTTTAGTATTTATCAGTTGTAGAGATAGAAAAAATGGTAAAGCGTTATATATGATAAGATTACAACTTTAGGAGCGAATTTAAAAGAGTAGGAGATGAATTATAAACTTGGTACATATGATAAGATTTTTTTATTTGACCTTTTTCAATAGGGTCACAAGCATTTTAGTTTTATAAAATTTAGAGGTTTAAGTAGATTTTATTTTTATAAAACTAATCTATATAAAAATTAGAAATTAATTTCTGTCTTAGTTTATAAACATCGTTCGCCTTAATAGAAAAATTAATTTAGTTAGTGGTTGGATGAAAATTTATAAAAATTATGTGACAAACATATTATTTTTTTCATATAAAAATTGCATGTATATTCTTTTTTATTATATATGTAATAAAATTAATTAAATAAAAGAAATTTAAAAGAGTGTGAGTATATTGCCAAAATCATCCTTGTGGTTTATATTTGCCAGTTTCATCCAAATATCCTCAACTTAACAGAAAAAATAAACTAAGTTAGTGGTTTGGATGAAAATGGCAAAAAGTTACACACGTTGGGGGCAATTTGGTACAAAAGTGTCATTTTGGACGAAAATGACAAACCTGCCCAAACCTTAGGGACAATTTTGGCAATTAACTCTTTATAAAATTATGCGTATTAGGTGTTTGATATAATGCCTAAAAGAAAACAAAATGTTGAAAATTCGGACAAAAACGCATGTTTGAATGATGTGACGAATTATGCGTGATGTGTTGTTATTGGAGTTCTAAACGGGATATTGGTTGAACTCTATAGGCAAAAAGATCGAATCTTCAAGCGGACAAGCCAGAGCGAATACGCGCTTGAAGGGAACGCTCTAAAGGTACGTAACTACAGTTTCGTTACATTATGTTTGATCATGTATTTTGTTAATTGACTTTATGTTAGAAGGTTTTGTAAACTTGATAAACAGATGAAGTGACGAAGTTCAATTGATAAACAAACGGGTCAAATGTTGGTTAAAATAAGTTTGGTGTGTCGTAAAGTGGTGGTTTCCATTAGACAACCAAACGGGTCAAATATTGGGTGAATTGGTAGTGTTGAAGTGATTTTGATAGTCACTCGATGATTATGAATTATGAAAACATAGTCCGTTGAACGGACGCGCCAAGAGCATGACTTTCCTTGAAAGAACTCATGATATGGGTCAATAGAAAAGTATCATAACTTGTTGATTAGTAACAATGCTTTTGATTGAAATCGTTCATAACAAGCACGACATACCGCGTGCATAAGTTTTGGGTGTGGTAGTGAACACCAATGTTGATAAGCCTGGGTAAAAGGGGTAATTTTGTTTAGAAACCATGAAGAGTAAAATTTATGTAAGATTTGACATATAACTAAACGGGTCGAACAAATAAAAGGTAAATTCTTAGGCGATTAGCCTATAACCAAGATTTTATGCAAGTAATGATAATATACGGGTCTGTAATTAAATTACGGACGCGTAGCAAAAAGAATCACGAAAAACGGACTTGTAGAACAAAAATTATGCCCATTCAAAGTTTGATTTTTTGGAAAAATTGGAGTTGGGCGAATATGCAGGTCCAGTCCCTGGACCTGCTGGAAAAACATCTCCCCCGTGGCACGCGACGGGGAGTTGTGGGTCTGGCGCAACACGCGGGCCACTCGCGGCCCGCGAATGGTTTAAAGAAGTCTCTCGCGTGGCGCGAGAGACCTAGTTCCGAAATTTTATTTTGTTTTCATTTGTTTTGATATTAGAACTTGGTTATACTTGTTTATATATTATTAAAACTAACTTTTAAGTTGGTTTTTGATCTAGGTGATGTTTGTAATACTCTAGATGGTGATCAAGCTAATTTCAAGAACCGAACACAATGTTTTGAAGCTTCCGCAATGATAACCTTTGTTTAGTTTAATGTAAAACATGTACATACTTGAATGTTTTTAAACTAGTATGGCATTGTAACTTGAACAACTTAGTTATGTTTGAACGTTAACTCTATAAAGTTTCTTTTTATGGTCGCATTTATATAAAAAAATGCGTATTTTGTATAAAAAAGTCTAATGTGAGATGGTTCTTACAAGTTGGTAATCAGAGCTCAAGGTTGTTGACAATGTGTTCGGTTCAAAGCTTGACCAAGCATCCGGTAAGAATTTGTTATTCTAGTAGATTTTATTTAAACATTAGAAGAGAGTTTAATTTGATGTGCATGGGAAGGGTGCGTAGTATACTCAAACCCGGAAAGTGCACTAAATGAGAACGGTCTAAGCAAGTTAAGAACTTGACAAAACCAAACTGAATGAAATATATATTATAGAATGAAATGTTTAATAATTAGTATAAACATTTCAGTTTCAATATGGCCGATGGAGGTAACGATGATAAGGTGCCGATAGTCACTGAACAGATGAGGGAAGTGATTGCCGAAGAGGTTGGGAAGGAAATCGAAAACAGTTTATCCGGGTTTATAGATAAGATCTAAAGTACGGCGCTTACGGTAGTTGAAGAAAGGATCAAAAGGATGGAAGATAATGCCAACTAAGTGAAGGAAAAGTCGGGAGAAAGAAAAGCTTGTTCATATAACAAGTTCATGGCATGCAAACTGCCAATCTATAACGGAGGGGTCGATCCAATAATATGTCAAAGATGGTTAAGTGACATGGAAGGGGTGTTTGAAAGGACCCACTATGATGTGAATGATTTCGTAGCTTATGGCACGGTCAACTGAGAGGTCAGGCGAAAGACTGGTGGGATAACAAGAAGAAAGAGATTGGAAGTGAAGCGGCCAAGGCCATGACATGGGAGGAGTTTAAGGAGCTGATCCTTAAATATCACAGTCCTAAGGCGGTTATTAACAAGATTAAAAAAGAATTCATCCAAATGAGGCAAAAGGGTGAATCGATAGACAAGATCACGGGCATCTTTCTTGATAAATTAAGATTCTGTGACGAGCTTGTGACGAATGAAGAGCAGAAGATATATTATTATTACAACATGTTGAGTGCCGAATATCGGGAGTTCATGACTCCCTCAAAGTACGAGACTCTTACCAAGATCATAAATGCTGCTCGGGAACGAGATATTGAGCTGAAAAAGCAGATTGAGCGGGGTGAACGAAGGGCGGTAGATGTTAACCCGAGCCCTACTAAGAAGGCATGAACAACTGAAATGGTAAACAACACGGATGTGAAAGGCGGATCGCCGAGTTGCAAGGTATGTGGAAAGGGGCATAAAGGCGAATGTCGCTTTAAAGATAAACCGTGTCCCATATGCGGGAAGACAGGGCATACGGCTTCGCTATGCTCGGGGAAAGTTTCGGTTTGTTACAAATGCTACCAACCGGGCCACAAGAAGTCCGAATGCCCGGAGTTGGATGGGAAAAAGAATGAGAAGGATGTGCAGATAGAGGCGCAAAAGGCAAAGGCCAGATCTTTCCATTTAACCGCCGCTGAAGCAAAGACAGAACTCGATGTGGTCTCAGGTATATTTTCTGTAAACTTGATTTCCGCATGTGTGTTATTTGATACGGGTGCGAATAAATTCATTATTTCACATGGATTTATTCGACATCCTTCATTTTTATTAACCAAGCTACCTATGCCTTTAGAAGTAGAAATAGGCGACAATAAAAGCTTTATAGTGGGTGATGTATGCCAAGATTGCAAGTTGAGTATCGATGATGAAGAATACTCAATAGACTTGATCCCGATGTCTATGGGAGAATTTCAAGTAGTAGTCGGGATGGATTGGTTATCCCGACATCACGCGAAGGTCGTGTGTTTCCATAAGGAGATAAAACTAACGTCTCCAAGCGGAAAACACGTTACCATTTATGGCGAAAAAAGTGGTAGTCCCGTGATATGTTCGATGTTAAAAGCTCACAAGCTTATGAGGTGCGGATGTAGAGCATTTATGATATACACAAGTGAACCGGAGAAAGAATTGCCGAAGGTTGGAGACGTACCAGTGGTACGTGAATATGAAGACGTGTTTCCGGAAGACTTATGGTGAATACATCCAGAATGGGAAGTAGAATTCAGAATCGAATTGGTTCTGGGTGCAAAACCCGTAGCTAAGGCGCCATATCGGTTCACGCCATTGGAGCTACAAGAGTTGATGTCTCAGATTCCAGACTTGCTTGACAAGGGGTTTATTAGGCCGAGTGTGTCTTCGTGGGTTGCAACGGTACTATTCCTGAAGAAGGATGGGAGTATGCGGATGTGTATCGATTACAAGGAGTTGAATAAACTCAAGGTGAAAAATCGATACCCGCTCCCAAGAATTGATGATTTATTTGACCAGCTACAAGGCGTGAGTTGGTTCTCTAAAATTGATCTTAGATTGGGGTGTCATCAGTTAAAGGTCAAAGAAGAAGATGTACCGAAGACAGCATTTTGTACACGGTACGGACATTACGAGTTACTCGTGATGTCCTTCAGTTTGACAAATGTGCCCTTGGCTTTCATGGATCTCATGAACCGGGTTTGCAAACCTATGCTAGATAAGTCAGTGATAGTGTTCATCGACGACATCTTGGTTTATTAGAAGAATGAAGCTGATCACGCGTATCTTCTACGCGAAGTATTGGAAATGCTTAGACGAGAAAAGCTCTATGCAAAATTCTCAAAATGCGCCTTCTGGTTACGGGAGGTGCAATTTCTCAGGAACATCATTAGTGTGGACGGGGTGTTAGTAGATCCGTAAAAAATAGAAGCCGTAGCAAAATGGAACCCTCTGAAGAATCCTTCGGAAATTAGAAGATTTTTGGGGCTTGCGGGATATTATAGGAGATTAATACAAGATTTCTCCAAGATTGCTACGCCGTTGACCAAATTAACTCGTAAGGAGGAAAAGTTTATATGCGGCAATGATCAAGAAAAAGCGTTCCATACACTCAAGGAAAAGTTCACCCACGCTCCGGCATTAACTCTGCCGGATGGAATCGATGACATGGTGGTTTACTCAGATGCGTCACATTCGAGACTTGGCTGCGTTTTAATGCAATGAGGCAAAGTTATAGCTTATGCTTCAAGGAAACTAAAGGCGCACGAAAAGAAATACCCTACGCACGATCTTGAATTGGTGGCAGTGGTATTTGTGCTAAAAATATGGAGGCATTATTTACACGAGGTGAAGTGCACCATATTTACCGACCACAAGAGTCTAAAATACTTCTTCGATCAAAAGGAGTTGAATATTAGGCAAAGGCGATGGTTGGAAACGGTGAAGGATTATGACTGCGAAATTCATTACCATCCTGGGAAGGCTAATGTAGTGGAGATGCGTTGAGCCGAAAGGCAGAACATGCTCCTATATGGGTGTGATCCATGCAGCTTATAGTGGCGTCGGGTTTATTTGAACGAATCCGAGAAGCTCAAATTGAAGCAATAAAAGAAGAGAACTGGAAAAAGGAAAGAATAGTTGGCCAACTGAAAGATTTAGTAGATGGCAACAACGGGTTCAAAACCCACTTCAGAAGGACGTGGGTTTCTAACTCGTATGAGGTTAAAAAGCTTCTACTTGACGAAGCTTACAAATCCCATTATTCTATTCATCCGGGGGTGACCAAGATGTATAATGACTTAAAACAAAATTATTGGTCGCCCGGAATGCAAAGAGACATAGTGAAGTACGTGGAGAAATGTTTGACGTGTTTACAAGTGAAAGCAGAGCACCAAAAGCCATATAGTAAACTTCAACTATTGGATTGTCACACCCCGACCACGTAAAACAACAAAACATGGCGGAAACGTTGGGGAGTGTTGTAACAGAATCATTGTTTCATAACACATGGAAATTGAAATATTGTTTTATTGATTAAAAGAGTTACAATGTCTTGACAATCAAAGAAATATAACATAAATAACTAGTCTTGCATCTTTTATTGTCACTAAGGCCCAAGTCCGCCTAAGTGTATCTTGATAAATCCTATGCATCATATCCTGAAACACATGTGAAAATAGGTACGTCAGCATAAAAATGCCTGTGAGATACATAGGTTTTGTGAAAATAGAATTCATGACTTATGTTTAAGAAAATGTTTAGTCATGAACCTTGTAATTTGCTTTGTTTTGTAAATCATTTGAAAAGTGATAAATAAACCAGATGATATATATGTATAAAAGAATAATACATGGTTAAGTAAATAACCAAGTAAAATGAGTTTATATCAGATAAGTTGTTTGTAAAACAATGTATTGTGAAAAGTATGTTATTTGTATAAAATGATATATGTCTAAATTGAAATGACTCAAATAACGCCACGATATGTAATACCATACAATCACTTATATATAGGAAGTACCAGTGGCGTATCCACCATACTTGTATCGTATTACACACGCCTCGTTACTTAAATCACTTACCCAAACCAAACCACCAAAGTAAAATGTTTATGTATAATCAATTGTCAAAATGTTTATGTCTAATGTAAATCATGAATTGTGTATATCAATGTCAAAATGTTTATGTCTAATGTAAATCATGAATTGTGTATATCAATGTCAAAATGTTTATGTATGGTAAGTGAAATATGTCAACTAAACCATATGAAAAATGCACAAAAACAAGGTATTGAAGTAAAACATGGTTTAAATCAAAGTTATGTTTTGTGTAATAAATGCAAGCTATACTGATATAAACATCTATGCGGTATTGCGAAAATGCATACATCCAAGCCTTGTGACTGTGGCGATAAACCCCTAAACGAATTTAAAGGTCTATCTTGTTGTTATGTTTATCGAATTCGGTCATTCCTTCCACCCAAACAAACCTAGGGTTCAGGAACGAGAGTTGTCAAGTCCTACGGTACCATTACCTACTAACGAGCGGCGTAGCTAATGTTAATGAATGTACATTGTCTCATTTGAACAAACCAAATGTCATACCAAAATGTAAGCATGTGATGAATAACAAATGTACTAAGTATGCAACAAAGGACATACATAGCATAAAATGTAATGTAAAACAATGTACTAAGTATGCACACAATGGGCATACATAGCATAAAATGTAATGTAAAACAATGTACTAAGTACGCACACAATGGACATACATAGCATAAAATGTAATGTAAAACAATGTACTAAGTATGCACACAATGGGCATACATAGCATAAAATGTAATGTAAAACAATGTACTAAGTACGCACACAATGGGCATACATAGCATAAAATGTAATGTAAATCAATGTACTAAGTACGCACACAATGGGCATACATAGCAAAAACACAATGAAATCATGTACTATAAATGTACTAATGAACATAGCAAGTATATGATGTGAAAACAGGAAAGCATGAAAGTAACAAGTAGGCACATGTGTTTCACCCCAAAACAGTTTGAAAACGGTAAAAGAGGGGTCTATGTACTCACTTGAGATTGCTCAATAGTCCTAGGATAACCACCAAGCAATGCTAGAAGATCACGGAATCAAACGGTACCTTAATATAGGTAACTACATTAATAAACCGGACCTAAATCAGAGGATCGGATAGAATGAGGGCTCGTAAACCAAATGAGTATGGGAACTCATGTAATATGGGTTAACAAAGCTTACATACTACAATGAAACCTAACCTAAGTGCTTACGACCCATTACGACCCGTTTAGGTAGCTTATGCTACTTTAAAGCGTCGTTCGCGTGAAACGCGTTCGGAATGCCTAACTAGTCCTATGATAAGTAAAATATGCCTTAACATGTCTAATATTGTTACAAAATCAGTTTAGATGTCAAAAGTTATGTTACATATGCTTAAAATGAATTTTGGCGTAAAAAGGGCATTTTGGTAATTTACCTAAGGCATATAAACTACCTATCATACAACTACTTAAACGAAGCGACCATAAGGTATAACCTTGGAAGGTTATTCCCTATATACTATGGTCACCTAATGTGTTTGGTCGGATCCTAATGATCGACCAAACGGGTCGGGTTCGAAAGTATAAGCGATTGTTTAGATCGCTTACCTTACGACCCTATATAAGCACTAAACTAAAAGTGACGAGCTAAGCATGTTAAAACATGCTTAACTAAGTTTAGAAAACAGGTTTGGTATCAAACCAAACGTTTTTGATACCCAAGAGTAGTTTGGTTACAAAATACGCAAGAATGCGCATTTTGGCCGAAACTACGACTCGTCACTGAGCCTAGATAACGTGGTAATCAGTAGGTATAGTCACTAGGGACTATAACCATCGTGATTACGCTCACGTTATGAAGTTCAAACGAACTTCGCATTGACCATAAACTGGTCAATGCAGAAAGTCAAACAAAGTTTGACTTTCGGACTCGAAAAGCGATAAAAGAACGAAGGAACACTTACAAAGGGTCCCCGAAAGCTAATCTTGATCCAAGTTGCTCAGGTATGAAGCAATGGCTTCAACTTAGAGCTTTTAGATCAGATTTTGTGGATTTTGAGTTGAATGGGGTTGGGTATTTATAGTATTTGGACAACCGTTAGGATCGTTTATCGAATACCGTGCTCGAATCTCATCCGTACATGTGTTGGAATGTTATGGTAACTCAATTTGCCCCCACCACCAGAGATTGACATGTGGCATTGGCCTTTGGAGTGTTGAAAAGCTGTTAATAGCTGTCAAAACAAGTTTCTGCATCTGACCCCTGCTTACGGACCGTAAGGGTGATGGCTTACGGTCCGTAAGCCATCAACTTTGGCAGAATTACACTTTTGGTCCATGCACCTTGTTTTGTTGCGTAACGGCACTTCTAACACCCGTCAAACCCAATTTCAAGCCCCACAATGATGTTAAGACATAGGGAACATGAAATATGCTTGAAAACATCTCGGATGTCGGTTCGTTTGGCCGTACGGTTACGATGTTCGGTTAATTACGACGGAAGTCGTAACGGACGCAAAAACGGTCCAAAATGCGCGACGAATGGAATTTTGACAAGCCAAACACTAAAGCATAATATTATAATGCTTACATAAATTTTTGGATGTCCGGATGTATTAAGAACGTAAGTTATGCGCGAAAGTTTATTTTAGCACACCGAACCCCTCAAAGCTTATTTCTAAGTTATGTAAAGGTTATTTAAGGTATGTGAAGCCTATTTCACTATTCCGGAGTGTTCGTTGCATTAAACTGGTTATATTTACGTATCAGTGCGCGTATAACCTTCCAGAAAGCGATTTAGAGCCCGAATTGAACAAGAATTGATATGTGCAAATGATACACATATTTGTACAAATCCCAAGTATGAAACACAATATTTCATTGGTTTGGTATTTGTTTGATGGTCGCAGTGACCTAGGTGTGACAGTCTCCCCTACTTTAGGAAATTTCGTCCCGAAATTTATTTAGAGGAAACTTGTGAGAGCTTGAAACATGAAGTTGAAAAGATCAAACAACACTGGTTAGAGTCCTGAACTTCTAGTAACTTTACAATAACATCATGCTTGCAATGTGAGAGGGAAACTTATATACAAGTATATAAAGCGTTATTGGTGCGTCCACCGTACCTCTATTACGTTGTTCACATTCCATTATGGTTGACACTATCGGTTCTTACACATAATAAGTCTTATTATGGTTTCCGTGCACTGAACTTCGTAATTATGTATGCATCCATAATTACGTAATTCCTTGCATAGTCACGTAGTGCATCTTAAAATTTGTAAGGGAAGAAAACAATGAACGAGCCTGTGATGATTGTGACTAGACCACCATAGGGTCCCTTTTTATTAAATCAATAAATGATTTTAATAGACAACCAAGGAGTCTTTTCAGCTTATACCATCACATGTCATTCTTAACCAGATTTTTGAATCAATCTTTTTTGCTAGACCACTAAAAGGGTCTCTTATGAATCGTGGAGTGGTACTATACAATCCAAGGGTCTTAACTATCATGTAGAAGCCCAATAAGGATTTAAGGTAGTACCTTTTTGAATATCCTCTACGAATCCCTCATATAAAGATATGAAAGATTCTACGAGGATTGGGATAACGAATATCGAGAGTATACAAAAACACAAAATGCATAAGAGAAAACACAAGATGCATAAACACATAGTCACATAACCACTAAATTGTTTAACTTGATTTGTTATCATTTTGTTAATTTGTTAATTTGTTCTGCTAACTGTGCACATGTATTCAAAGCACACCAGGTATCCAATCAGTGGATTTTGATTGATGCTTTAAATATTTCCAAGAATCTAACTATAAAGATAGAAAGATCTTAAAGAGAAAATTCGATTTCGATTCTAAGGAACTGAAATGTTCGAATTAAGGTACACAAGGAATCCAATTAAGGACTCTGATTTGTATGATAATCATCCATAAGGGTCTAATTGTGGAGATAAAAAGATCCCATATGGATTTTAGAAGTTGAAGATGTTTTGAAACCTGTTTTGAAACCTTGCTCTGGATGTGCTTAAGTCAAAACATGAAGTAAAAATGCTTATGAAGTTGAGATGCTAGATATGTCAAGGCGACATATGAAGCAGAATTTGAAAGTTAAGGCAATATATGAGGAAAATATTTTTGAAAACAATGCATGGGGTTCTTAAAAAAAATGTGTTCAATGTTTTTGAAACCTTATGCATAATACTTTTGAAATCATAAGGTAGGTGTACTAGGTAAGTATATTTATAAAAATGTTTTAAAATCATGCGAGATGAATTTTGAAATTATGTATAAGGTTTTGGGAAAACATGAATGATGCTTTTGAAATCATGCACTTGATAAGAAAATATATTGTATTAATATTGTTTTTAGGATATATGGGACCTTTTGAAATCATGAAGGTTGTTTTTGAAAATACAGACAAAGCTTTGTGCATTTGTAATGTTAAGTAAATACACTATATTAAAAAAATGTTTTCGAACTATATATAGAATGTTTTGAAATCATGTAGGTTGTTTTGAAAACTTATGTTATGCATGTTGAAAAAAATCAGAACGTAATGGGTATGAGATTTGAAAATATCCTTGGTTATCTAACCAAGGATTCAAAGGAACAGATGTGCAAAAGCACGTTTACTCATAATGTCACTTTATTTTCTGTACTTTGTTTCTTAGAGTGAAACGAGTACTTAGAATTTTTCCAAGGGAATCATGAGCAAACGCAAGAATGGGAAAATTCGCAAGAGTAGTTTGTAAGGAATATAGTTCCTTGATGTAGGTATCATAGGAAAAGTCATACACACATGTAACTACACTCGTATATCAGAATTGTGAACAATAATTTATTTATAAACAAAACAGATTGTTTCACATTACAAGAAAACAGAAGAATAAAAGCATAAGACAGCAACATCTTCTAGTCAGCCAGCTGCTCATCCGTGGGTTGGATTTGCATTAGCAAGCTTTGGGCAATCCCTTAGGAAATGGCCCATCTCGCCACAGTTGTAGCAGGACCCTGGTGAGAAACGAGCTTGAGCAGGATTGTCGCCAGCTTGCTTTGGAGCAACTGCAGCTCGGCAAACTCTTGCTGTATGACCTTTAAGTCCACAAATTTGGCATTTGCGGCACTTCACACTAGCGTGATGATGAAGGCTACATTGGTTGCACAAGGGTGCAGTTCCGTTGTATGGCTTCCTAGCAGGGGGTTGAGCTGGTTGGTTGGGGATGGCTTGACCATTGTGAGCGACCACGGTGAAGTTCTGAGAAGCCTTTCGCTTCTTTGACTTCCTAGGGGATCCAGTCTGTTCATCCATGGTCTTTGATTCCTTGATTGGTTTCATGGCTGGTGGTGCTGGCTTGACTTCTGCTTCCTTTGGTGGCTCTTGAGTGGCTTCATTGTTGACACGAGACATGGCAATGCCTAATTCAACAGTCTTCAGGATTACTTCGCCTATTCGCTGGGCAAATTTGGCAGTCTGCTCGGATATCTGCGCATCGTTGCGATGAAGAGACATTCTGGAGGAAAAGAAAGATATAGGAGGAAACAAATGAAGTGTTATCGGTAAATAAAACAAAATGACAACGCATAGATATTGCGATCATTTGTTTGTTACCTAAGGCAAACAAATGAGACGGTAACTAATCAAAGTAAGCGGGTCATATTAATGTATCGCGAAGACATGCTTTAGCCTATAAGTGGACACTCACCCCAAGAGTTCCCAGGTAAGAGTGACTGGTCCGATTATGTGGATTTGTACGAACACTCTAGCCTTAGACAGAAAACTCAGAGTATAGGCATCCACTCTTCCAGATTGCACGTGTTCACACTATAAGACCCAAACTTTGACGAGGTTTTGAAAATTCAAAGGGGTTTAAAACCATATAACAAAGGGTTCAAAACCTAGTAATCAATCATCCTAGAACAGATGATTAATTTTCAAAGCGGTTTTGAAATTTATGTTCTTGTTGCGGTTGCCACTTAAGGATAGGTGACGGTATTGTTTTATGTCTAAACGCAAGTAAACTCGCGTTAGGGTCCTAGGAAGGTTATAGACTAGGTCAAAGCATTACTAATAACCTAATTCCCTATAGCCATGAGCTCTGATACCAACTTTTCTGTCACACCCCGACCACGTAAAACAACAAAACGTGGCGGAAACATCGGGGAGTGTTGTAACAGAATCATTGTTTCATAACACATGGAAATTTTAATATTGTTTTATTTATTAAAAGAGTTACAATGTCTTGACAATCAAAGAAATATAACATAAATAACTAGTCTTGCATCTTTTATTGTCACTAAGGCCTAAGTCCGCCTAAGTGTATCTTGATAAATCCTATGCATCATATCCTGAAACACATGTGAAAATAGATACGTCAGCATAAAAATACCTGTGAGATACACAGGTTTTGTGAAAATAGAATTCATGACTTATGTTTAAGAAAATGTTTAGTCATGAACCTTGTAATTTGCTTTGTTTTGTAAATCATTTGAAAAGTGATAAATAAACCAGATGATATATATGTATAAAAGAATAATACATGGTTAAGTAAATAACCAAGTAAAATGAGTTTATATCAGATATACATGGTTAAGTAAATAACCAAGTAAAATGAGTTTATATAAGATAAGTTGTTTGTAAAACAATGTATTGTGAAAAGTATGTTATTTGTATAAAATGATATATGTCTAAATTGAAATGACTCAAATAACGCCACGATATGTAATACCATACAAGCACTTATATATAGGAAGTACCAGCGGCGTATCCACCATACTTGTATCGTATTACACACGCCTCGTTACTTAAATCACTTACCCAAACCAAACCACCAAAGTAAAATGTTTATGTATAATCAATTGTCAAAATGTTTATGTCTAATGTAAATCATGAATTGTGTATATCAATGTCAAAATGTTTATGTCTAATGTAAATCATGAATTATGTATATCAATGTCAAAATGTTTATGTATGGTAAGTGAAATATGTCAACTAAACCATATGTAAAATGCACAAAAACAAGGTATTGAAGTAAAACATGGTTTAAATCAAAGTTATGTTTTGTGTAATAAATGCATGCTATAGTGATATAAACATCTATGCGGTATTGTGAAAATGCATACATCCAAGCCTTGTGACTGTGACGATAAACCCCTAAACGAATTTAAAGGTCTATCTTGTTGTTATGTTTATCGAATTCGGTCATTCCTTCCACCCAAACAAACCTAGGGTTCAGGAACGGGAGTTGTCAAGTCCTATGGTACCATTACCTACTAACGAGCGACGTAGCTAATGTTAATGAATGTACATTGTCTCATTTGAACAAACCAAATGTCATACCAAAATGTAAGCATGTGATGAATAACAAATGTACTAAGTATGCAACAAAGGACATACATAGCATAAAATGTAATGTAAAACAATGTACTAAGTATGCACACAATGGGCATACATAGCATAAATTGTAATGTAAAACAATGTACTAAGTACGCACACAATGGGCATACATAGCATAAAATGTAATGTAAAACAATGTACTAAGTATGCACACAATGGGCATACATAGCATAAAATGTAATGTAAAACAATGTACTAAGTACGCACATAATGGGCATACATTGCATAAAATGTAATGTAAAACAATGTACTAAGTACGCACACAATGGGCATACATAGCAAAAACACAATGAAATCATGTACTATAAATGTACTAATGAACATAGCAAGTATATGATGTGAAAACAGGAAAGCATGAAAGTAACAAGTAGGCACATGTGTTTCACCCCAAAACAGTTTGAAAACGGTAAAAGAAGGGTCTATGTACTCACTTGAGATTGCTCAATAGTCCTAGGATAACCACCAAGCAATGCTAGAAGATCACGGAATCAAACGGTACCTTAATATAGGTAACTACATTAATAAACCGGACCTAAATCGGAGGATCGGATAGAATGAGGGCTCGTAAACCAAATGAGTATGGGAACTCATGTAATATGGTTTAACAAAGCCTACATACTACAATGAAACCTAACCTAAGTGCTTACGACCCATTACGACCCGTTTAGGTAGCTTATGCTACTTTAACGCATCGTTCGCGTGAAACGCGTTTGGAATGCCTACCTAGTCCTATGATAAGTAAAATATGCCTTAACATGTCTAATATTGTTACCAAATCAGTTTAGATGTCAAAAGTTATGTTACATATGCTTAAAATGAATTTTGGTGTAAAGAGGGCATTTTGGTAATTTACCTAAGGCATATAAACTACCTATCATACAACTACTTAAACGAAGCGACCATAAGGTATAACCTCGGAAGGTTATTCCCTATATACTATGGTCACCTAATGTGTTTGGTCGGATCCTAATGATCGACCAAACGGGTCGGGTTCGAAAGTATAAGCGATTGTTTAGATCGCTTACCTTACGACCCTATATAAGCACTAAACTAAAAGTGACGAGCTAAGCATGTTAAAACATGCTTAACTAAGTTTAGAAAACAGGTTTGGTATCAAAACAAACGGTTTTGATACCCAAGAGTAGTTTGGTTACAAAATACGCAAGAATGCGCATTTTGGCCGAAACAACGACTCGTCACTGAGCCTAGATAACGTGGTAATCAGTAGGTATAGTCACTAGGGACTATAACCATCGTGATTACGCTCACGTTATGAAGTTCAAACGAACTTCGCATTGACCATAAACTGGTCAATGCAGAAAGTCAAACAAAGTTTGACTTTCGGACTCGAAAAGCGATAAAAGAACGAAGGAACACTTACAAAGGGTCCCCGAAAGCTAATCTTGATCCAAGTAGCTCAGGTATGAAGCAATGGCTTCAACTTAGAGCTTTTAGATCAGATTTTGTGGGTTTTGAGTTGAATAGGGTTGGGTATTTATAGTATTTGGACAACCGTTAGGATCATTTATCGAATACCGTGCTCGAATCTCATCCGTACATGTGTTGGAATGTTATGGTAACTCAATTTGCCCCCACCACCAGAGATTGACATGTGGCATTGGCCTTTGGAGTGTTGAAAAGATGTTAACAGCAGTCAAAATGAGTTTCTGCATCTGACCCCTGCTTACAGACCGTAAGGGTGATGGCTTACGGTCCGTAAGCCATCAACTTTGGCGGAATTACACTTTTGGTCCCTGCAGCTTGTTTCGTTGCGTAACGGCACTTCTAACACCTGTCAATCCCAATTTCAAGCCCCACAATGATGTTAAGACATAGGGAACATGAAATATGCTTGAAAACATCTCGGATTTCGGTTCGTTTGGCCGTACGGTTACGATGTTCGGTTAATTACGACGGAAGTCGTAACGGACGCAAAAACGGTCCAAAATGCGCGACGAATGGAATTTTGACAAGCCAAACACTAAAGCATAATATTATAATGCTTACATAAATTTTTGGATGTCCGGATGTATTCAGAAAGTAAGTTATGCGCGAAAGTGCAAACTTATGCACCTTTTGACACTTTTAGTCCTTGAATTAGCCAAAAGTTTATTTTAGCACACCGAACCCCTCAAAGCTTATTTCTAAGTTATGTAAAGGTTATTTAAGGTATGTGAAGCCTATTTCACTATTCCGGAGTGTTCGTTGCATTAAACTGGTTATATTTACGTATCAGTGTGCGTATAACCTTCCAGAAAGCGATTTAGAGCCCGAATCGAACAAGAATTGATATGTGCAAATGATACACATATTTGTACAAATCCCAAGTATGAAACACAATATTTCATTGGTTTGGTAGTTGTTTGATGGTCGCAGTGACCCAGGTGTCACATGGATATCCCAATTTGGAAATGGGAACAAATCACAAAGGACCTATTGAGCAAACTGCCAAAGACAAACCGCGGATTCGATGCTATATGGGTGGTTGTAGATAGGCTGACGAAAAGTGCTCACTTTATTCCGATACATGAGACTTATATGTCCGAGAAGATGTCAGAAGTGTATACTAATGAGATAGTGGCACACCACGGAGTACCGGTATCCATCGTATCTGATAGGGATACCCGGTTTACTTCAAAATTTTGGCGTGATTTCTAAGAGCAAATGGGAACAAAATTGTTTATTAGCATTGTGTACCATCCTCAAATGGATAGACAGAGTGAAAGAATAATATAGACATTGGAAGATATGCTACGGGCGTGTATCATCGACTTTGGAGGTAGTTGAGATATTTGTCTACTGTTGGTCGAATTCTCATATAACAACAGTTACCACGCAAGTATTGGTATGGCGCCGTACGAGATGCTCTACGGAAGGAAGTGCCAAACCCCGGTGTGTTGGGGTGAAGTGGGACCACGCGAAGTCACCCATAAAGATATATTTCGAGCCACTAATGAGAAAATTGATATGGTTCGGGCTCATTTAAAAGCAGCTCAAGATAGGCAAAAGTCATATGCTGACAAGAGACGAAGACCGATCGAATTTCAAGTTGGTGACAAAGTTATGCTTAAAGTATCTCCGTGGAAGGGGGTTATTCGGTTCAGAAAAAGAGGAAAGTTAAGCCCAAGGTTTATTGGGCCATTTAGAATCGTCGAACGGGTTGGTATAGTCGCATACCGTCTCGAACTACCCGAATAATTGATTGGAATCCATAGCACATTCCACGTATCACATCTCCGAAAGTGCTAAGCCGAAGAAATGACTTATATTCACTACGACGACATTGAAGTGGTTAATAGTCTCAATTATGCGGTGAAGCCGATTGAAATTCTGGATCGAAAGGTAAAGAGCTTACGAAACAAGGAAATCGACCAAGTGAAGGCCAAATGAGAGCATAGAAAGGGTTTGGATACTACATGGGAATCTGAAGAGGAAATGAGATGACTCTACCATACATTATTTGGTACATATTCCGGTTTCGAGGACGAAACCCTTTTTAAGGAGGGTGGACTTGTAACGCCCCGAATATATAAATTTTTACATTAAGAATTCGATATTGGTAATAAACAAGGTAAAGTAACTAGGAATAAATAACCTAGTTAGCTATAAGTCTTGTAGTAATGAGAAACTTTGGTTAAAACCTGTTATATGCAACAAGGGTAAAGTATAGGGGCCAAATGTGTTATATTTGAAACAAGTTTTAATAAAATAAAACATAAAACACCAAAACACACACCTTGAGTGTGTGTTCTGGTCGAATTCTCCAGAGAAACCAGGGTCTCTCAACTTCAAACCCTAACTTGCTCAAATTATCAAATTGAAAGGCCAAATCAGTCCCAAATCGAAATCCAAGCTTACATTATTGATCACCTAAGTGAAGGAATCATGAGGTATGTTAAATTTTGTCTTTTGATTACATCTTGAAATTTTGATTAACCTTAGAAATCGAAATCTGAGCTTGATTGATTGATTCTTAGATGAAATTAGTAATGAAAACATGTCTAGGAGTAAACCCTAGTCAATAACTTGTTGAATTAGTGTTTAAATTATGAAGTTCATGATCATCCATTATATGTGTTTAATGGGTTTTGTAGAAACATGATGAACACTAGAATCATGATTATTAAACTAGTGTTATTTGAACTCTATGAAGTTAATCTTGACATTGAACCATGAATTAGATGATTATTTAGTAAAAGAGGTTGAAATTGGCAAGATAAGTAGTCATGGGGTTTGATTGTTAATTTTATAAAATTATGCTTATTAGGTGTTTGATATAATGCCTAAAAGAAAACAAAATGTTGAAAATTCGGACAAAAACGCATGTTTGAATGATGTGACGAATTATGCATGATGTGTTGTTATTGGAGTTCTAAACGGGATATTGGTTGAACTCTATAGGCAAAAAGCTCGAATCTTCGAGCAGACAAGCCAGAGCGGATACACGCTTGAAGGGAACACTCTAAAGGTACATAACTACGGTTTCATTACATTATGTTTGATCGTGTATTTTGTTAATTGAATTTATGTTAGAATGTTATGTAAACTTGATAAATAGATGAAGTGACGAAGTTCACTTGATAAACAAACGGGTCAAATGTTGGTAAAAATAAGTTTGGTGTGTCGTAAACTGGTGGTTTCCATTAGACAACCAAACGGGTCAAATATTGGGTGAATTGGTAGTGTTGAAGTGATTTTAATAGTCTCTCGATGATTATGAATTACGAAAATGTAGTCCGTTGAACGGACGCGCCAAGAGCATGACTTTCCTTGAAAGAACACATGATATTGTTCGATAGAAAAGTATCATAACTTGTTGATTAGTAAAAATGATTTTGATTGAAATCAATCATAACAAGCACGACATACTGCGTGCATAAGTTTTGGGTTTGGTAGTGAACACCAATGTTGACAAGACCGGGTAAAAGGGGTAATTTTGTTTAGAAACCATGATGAGTAAAATTTATGTAAGATTTGACATATAACTCAACGGGTCGAACAAATAAAAGGGAAATTCTTAGGCGATCAGCCTATCAACAAGATTTTATGCAAGTAATGATAATAGACGGGTCTGTAATTAAATTACGGACGCGTAGCAAAAAGAATAGCGAAAAACGGACTTGTAGAACCAAAGTTATGCCCATTCAAAGTTTGATTTTTGGAAAAATTGGAGCTAGGCGAATATGCAGGTCCAGGGAGTGGACATGCTGGAAAAACATCTTCCCTGCGGCACGCGACGGGGAGTTGTGGGTCTGGCGCGACATGCGGGGCCGCTCGCTGCCCGTGAACGGTTTAAAGAAGTCTCTCGCGTGGCGCGAGAGACCTAGTTCATAAATTTTATTTTGTTTTCATTTGTTTTGATATTAGAACTTGGTTATACTTGTTTATATATTATTAAAACTAACTTTTAAGTTGGTTTTTGATCTAGGTGATGTTTGTAATACTCCGGATGGTGATCAAGCTAATTTCAAGAACCGAACACAATATTTTGAAGCTTTCGCAATGATAACCTTTGTTTAGTTTAATGTAAAACATGTACATACTTGAATGTTTTTAAACTAGTATGGCGTTGTAACTTGAACAACTTAGTTATGTTTGAACATTAACTCTATAAAGTTTCTTTTTATGGTCGCATTTATATAAAAAATGCGTATTTTGTGTAAAAATTGTCTAATGTGAGATGGGTCTTACATGCAATAATACTAAATCTTTGTCATTAAATTAACGGTAGAAAGATGAGTGGATAATTTGTTTAAACTAAAAGAAATAAGACTAAACATATACTTTTTAAAACATAATAGACTCTGAATATAAAAATAGATAAATAGCCTTGATTTATGAACAACCGGAGTATGTTAACTAAGTTGGTTTTTGCCACTTAAAACACTTGATCAATTTTCTATTTTTCTAAGACAATTAGTATCATTTTCGGGAATCCTAACATGACAAATCTTTGGAAAGTTAAAACGATAAAACACACTTTAACCACCTAAAGTTGTTCTTTTAACGCCCAATTGACAAATGTCTATGAAAATCCCTTAAAAATAAGTTAGTCATCCGTTAGGAGTTTTCTAACTTCACTTAATCAAGGAAAGTGACACCGATGAACACAATGTAACCACCGAGACAAGCATAAACTAGATTAAATCACAATCGAGTTCATTTTACAAATCTTGAACATAAATTCACCAAGAAAGCAATTTTGGCCTAAATTACTAACAAATTTAACAACTTATGTCAAGAATTCATAACAACACCATCTAACCCGTTAAGGTCCTTCCGTGAGGGAAAACATTCTTGATTAATATTAATTACCCCTTATTAAACCACTAACCATTTCTAGTCTCATGGTGTAAACACTTTAAATTAGTTAAAAGTTTACTAATACATGATTAATTAAGCATCTTTTTGCAATTATATTAACTAACCACATTCTAATCATCCAAGACAATTAACTATAACTAAGAAAACATCAATAAACAAGGTTGCAAACTAATCATCAAGGATTAACATAGAAAATGTTTAAATGTCATTACAAACATAATTAACATACTAATGGTTGTTTATGAAACAAGGAAATACTAATATTTTTTCCCGTTGGCTACAATAATACATAAAACATCAACCAAAATGCTTGGATCATAACAAAATAATGGAAAGATTCAAGAATCAAACCATAAACAAGCACAAGATTGAAGGTCCGGATGATAACGGAGCTTCTAGGCACAATGGTGGCTTGAATCCGGGTGAAAGTATAACCTCTGAAGCCTGATAATTCGCCTGAAGAGCTCCCAAAGTCCAGACTGTCGAACTGATTGCCCCCTGTTGTTTTTTATTACATTCTCGATCGGCACGGTCGTGCCAATAAAGGGCACGGCCGTGCATTGTTCAGCAAATCTTGTGACGTCAGCAAATCTTCGACCGGTCTTCAAATCGGCACGGCCATGCCACCTGACGCACGGACCTGCATCTCTGAGAAGTGAACGGCACTGCCAACTGCACTGGTAGTGCTTCCGAGAAATACAGACCGGCACGGTCGTTCCGCCCAACGCACGGTCGTGCATTTCCGAGGATTGCTGGCACTACTGATCGCACTAGCAGTTCTTCCGAGCTTGGGTCTGATCACCGGACTGGCATGGGCGTGCCGATGGTGGCGCGGGCGTGCCAAAATATGCAGAATGTTCACAGAATCTTTGTAATTCTGTCGTCTCGCCCGGAAAATCCTCGTTTTCTTCATCTTCATGTTTGGCACGCTGTTTGAGGCCTATAAACAAAAGTATACACGATTAGGTGTCCAATCCTCGGTTTTATGGTCGAAAACGTGTAAAATGGGGGTAAAATGGGGGAATAAAGTATGTGATTTTAGCTAATATCAAACCTCCCCATACTTGAACCTTGCTTGTCCTCAAGCAAGCTAAAATTAAAATAGAATAAAAGATAGTTTCTAACAAGAAAATTAGTTTACACACTACATACTAATACACATACATACGGTTAGCCGGTTTTTCGAAAGGCAACATCAAAGGACTCAAACCAAACAAGCACATGCAAATATATGAGAGATAACCAAAAAGCCGTGACTTCACTTCCGATTGACTTAGCATGCTAACCTTCACACATCTCCCAATGTTCACACACACTCGGCTATATTTGTGAAACATACATAAAATACGTATGTGTAAACACTCGATGCCTAGACAATGAAACATGTAATATCATAAGCTCGTTACAAGATTTCATCTTCACCAACTAACAAGCGAAAAAAGTGTATATCAAGAGGTCTTAATGGGTTGTAACATAGGCTAGGGTGAAGGGTGTGGAATGGAAATTTTTAAGTGACTAAATGGTTAAAACTCGGTAATTACGTTTAACAAGTGTAAACAACAAAACTATACATGACTAACGCCTTAAAAAGACAACTTTTATGTTATCGAGCTAATCGACGAAATTTCACTATTTTAGCACTTAAAATTGCTCGAATCTTGTCGTCTTCACCCTATTTTGGGGTGTTTTATTTTCTGATTTTTGGTTTCTTTTTTTTTTTTTTTTTTTTGAAAACTCTAATGCTTTTGTATAGCAAATAACTAATTACAAAGAACGCTAGTTAAATGATAACTTTAACCGAGTTTTAACACAAAGGGCTAAAAATAAAAAAAGGCTAAATTTGGCTAAGTGGGTTAATTGGTTGGGTAAAAGAAAGAAAAACTCGGGGAAAGGCTCAACATAGTTAATCCTAGTGGGTAATGTAGAGTTTAGGGAAGATAATCAAGAGAAAAAGTCTAATAACAAAAGGTTTTCTAAGCGCCTCTATCATTTTTACACAATCTCACACATTTATGGTCTCGAAAAGCATGCTAGTGACAAGTTCTAAACTACACAAGACATCCGGCTCAATCTAATTCCGAAATGAATAACATATAAGGAATCTAAGGCTCAAACATGCTTACATAACGGATGGAATGGGTAAAAGTGTGAAAATTAACATGCAAGTCATTCTTTGTTTGTCACGTTTCTTAGTTATCTTTTTCGAAATTTATTAGGCTTGTCGGTTCTTTATCGTATCCGATACTTTCTAAAACAACAACTAACTGGTTTTATTTAATAAAAAATACACACTTTTTTTAGGACAAACAAAGTCACAATGTTAAACCCCTTCCCCACACTTGAACTTCGCATTTTCCCCAATGCGAAACCCAAAATATAGAGAAAAAGGATAATAACACTCCCCTGAAGATGACTAAAGATGGTACGATACTCCAAAGCTAGTTCAGCTCTCTCTTTCCGGTCCAACAGGTGCTTCAAATACCTGCATAGACGTCACCACGCAAAACACAACACGGGGCAGTATTTATTCGCAACATAAAACATATACTAGATAATAATAATAAGCATCCATACATAAACTAAGAAAATAAAAGACAATGTCTGAAAATAAAAACACATCCGAAGGTGTTTCTAATAATAACCAAAATGAACACCCCAAAAACAAACTACTAAAAGACCAACAGAAACACGAAGTCAGAAGCTCCGCCACTACTCATCATCGGTATTACCACCAGTGCCCGATGTGCCTTCCCCGCCATGGTCACTTGGGTTCCCAAATGGGAACTGCGGGGGCTTACCGAAGTAGTTGGGGTAAGAATTCTGAAGACCACCGAAAATGTACGAAAACCCTGCGTGCATCTCTTGTCTCATGAAATCCTTGTTTACTTGCAGTTGCTCCTGATTTACTTGCATCTGCTGAAACTGACTGTAGAACTCAGGATAGGATGGGATGCCGGGTGGCCAGTCCTAGTACTGCTGGTGTCGTGGCTGTGGTGACTGTGGTGGCTGCTCGTGCTCTTCCTCGTGCTCATGCATTTCCTCATCCTCTTCATCCTCGTCCTCTGGAACCGGTGGCAACGGGTCCCATATCTCGTTGTTTAAGCCTTTCAACCTCGGGCCGTTATCGGTTTCAATGACCAATCCCATAGCTTTCAACGAGCGGATGTCCCCATAAACTCCATGATGAGCCACATTCAGACCGGCTATAACCTCATCAGTCATGACACCCGTTGCGTAGGTGAGCTGGGTGACATATTCACCTCCGTTAATCTGGTTACTAGGGGTCCTACCAGTGATGTACATGAAGAACTTAGCCATACGTGCGGCGAGGTTAATGTGAACCCCGTCTGCGAGCGTGTATAAGTAAATGGCATCCGGTGTGGGACAGTTCCCTGAACTGTCCATGCGACCCGCTATTGTGTGACTGATGATATGATGTAGGACCCAAAGTAGTGGGTCTCTCAACCATGATGCCTTCGCCGTCCTAGGCACATACCATGGGCCGTCAGCTACCCTTGCCCAAAACTCCGACCGTTGCTCCTCACTTGCAAAGGTGTATTGTTCCGTGAATAACTCGGAATCCATTTCATCGTCCTTGTAAATCTCAAGCCTTCTTTCAAACCTTGCAACGGTCCAATTGTGCCATCGACCGCCTAACCTTAAATTAATCCGTTTCTTTCTTCAAAAATCCATATTATGGCTTGCGTTTGGTTTTTCGCATGAGTATGTAGCAAAGAACTCCAAGGTAAGCTCAAGGTAAATAGGATGATTTATGTTGAGCAGTCAGGAGAACGAGAGTGATAACATAGCTTGCAGCCGATCGGATTGGTTCAACTCTTTCATCACATCCCAACTAAGCCTCCGTGGCTCACCGAATTGCTCCCTCCTTTGCCATAGTTCGTTGCGGGCGGTAAGACATGGGTGGTCTCGTGGGTTGTTTTGATCAAAACGGAGGAAAGATGATTCATCTGCTTGAGAATTAGTGTTAGAACAATGAGGAACATGAAAAATTTTAAACGAAGCAGCCCAGCACAGTGTTAGAAGGTTCTGTTTGTCTGATCTTGGCGATTGGCACGGGCGTGCCAAATTTGGCATGGTCGTACAGTCACTTGCACCGACGTACCGAAGGGAGTGCAGCCCCTAATCATTGTAACACCTCGAAATGGCACTGCCGTGCCACCTGTGGCATGACCGTGCATCACCGACAAACAAATGACAACCATGAACAACCTCATCGGCACTATCGTGCCAACTATGGCACTGCCGTGCGACTCCAAGTATCAGCAGATCCGACCCCCAATCACTTGGATAGTAAAATCTTTACAAAAGTCAACAAATTTCTAGTGATTGGGGAGTAGAAAACTGATTGGTTGTTCACGAATTGCACCATTCTTCCAATGATTAGGATTTCGTTTGTATTTATGAAGAAAACCCTAAAACCCATGAAGAAATTCGAAGACCCTAGGTCAAAAACAAGATTAAAACTGAAAATCGAAGGAAAAACGCATACCTTGCTTGAAGAATGGAGGAGATCTTGCAAAAAGTGGTGAAATGTTTGAGAGGGAATCGGTCTGGAACGAGGGTAAGGCTGGCTTTTTGAAATATGGAAAACGGTTTTGCAGAAGAGTGCCTTATATACCCAATTGACAAAACTGCCCCCGATGTTTGGCACAGGCGTGCGTTACTGACAAGTGCTGTTCTTGACATCCTGGTCTCGGAAAGCACTAGAGTGCCAGTGCGAGTGTTGGCTTGGAGATGCATGGGTGTGCCAATAGTGGCACAGGCGTGCCAACACTGCAAATCAGCAGATTCACCAAATAATCCATTTTTAACGGTTGTTTTGATCGATTTTCGCCACTTTTGCAAGATATAAACTGATTTAATAATTTTCTAACTCAGATTCTTCGCTCGGTATGACTAAAAACTAAGCAAACGTACGAGAAATGACTAAACACATCAAAAACACAGAAAAAACGATAAAAATAAAACTATGACAATTCTACCCCTAAGAGCGCAAAACACGCATGCTACATTTTTAATCATCGAGTCGATAGCGTAGACTCTCCTCCCCACCTGTATGATGTGTGCAGTATGACAACTGTGCTCTGTAAACGATGTACAATGTAAAACAATATCAATTATCAATGAAACGATGTGTTCTGGTGTTATTATTTGTGTATTTATGTTTGACGATTTTATGATTTGATTTGAGTTCGATTTCAAGCTTTAAATCACTTTCTGGAAAGTCATACGCAAACTAATGCGTAAACATAATCAGTTTAATGCGAAAAATACTCCAGAATAGTGAAATAGGCTTAACATACCTTAAATAACCTTTACATAACTTATAAATATGTTTTGGATGGTTTGGTGTGTCGAAAACAAGTTTATTCGATCGCAGGGACTATTTCTGTCAAACTGCGAAAGTATGTCGATTGGTATGGTAACGAACATTCCGGAACATGATCATAAGTTAAACATGCCCTAAATATCCTTTACATAGCTTTGAAATAGGCTTTGAGGTGTTTGGTGCGCAAAAATAAACTTATTTGATCAACAGGGATTAAAAGCGTCAAAAAGTGCATAAGTTTGTATTTTCGCGCATATCTTACGTTCTGAACATATCCGGACATCCAAAAATTTTTGTAATCATTAAAATATTATATTTTAGTGATTGGAATGCAAAAAATAACATTCGTCGTATAATTTGGATCGTTTTTCGCGTTCGTTCGTGTTTCGTCGTAATTAACCGAATAACGTGACCGTACGACCAAACGAATAGACATCCGTGATAATTTCAAGCATGTTTCAAGTCCCCTATGCTTAAAATTCATTATTGAGCCTTGAAAATGGGTTAACGGGGCTTAGACGCGTCGGAAACCAAGTTTAGAGGCTGCCGGGACCATTCTTGCCATTTTGTGAAACTTTCTGGTTATGGTGGGTGGTGGCGCAACACGACCCCAAAGGGGTGGTGCCGTGGCGCGACGCGACGGCTTCATGTTGACAGAAATTCCATTCTCAGCAACTAGTTTGAACTTGAGGGTCTTTTATGCAACTTTCTCAATACTATGAACTAGTTTTGGAGCTCTCATTGTATACAAAACCATGTTCCACAAGTGTATGGTGAGATTTGAGCTTTGATTCTTGCAAAAACACTTGTCATAATCTTGTTAATCCAAGACTTTTTATAAATACCCACTTGTTTCATTCATTCTTCGCACAATTTGATCTCAATTTCTTCTCTAAGTTGAAGCTCTCACTTGTGAAGTTTCATACCTGAGAATTTTGAGTTCAAATCTTCATTGCTTGGACCTTTTGTAAGCTTCTTTCACGCTTTTATGCTTTTCAAGCATGAAAGTCAAACAGTGTTTGACTTTCTGCTTTGACCATGAATTGGTCAACACAAAGTTCGTTTGAACTTTGCAACGTGAGCGTAATCACGATGGTTATAGTCCTTTGTGACTATACCTGCTGATTACCACGTTGATTAGTCGAAGTGACGAGTCAAAGTTTCGGTCAAAGTACGTGTTTATGCGTTTTTTGAAACGAAGCTATTTTTGGGTATCAAAATACTTTGTTTTGATATCAAACTTGTTTTCTAACTTAGTTAAACATGTTTTAACAAGTTTAACTCGTCACTTTTAGTCTAGTGCTTGTTTAGGGTCGTAAGTCAAGCGGTCTTGACAACCGCTTAGACTTTCGAACCCGACCTGTTTTGTCGATCTTTAGGATCTGACCAAGCATATTTTGTGACCATAGTTGTATAGGGAATAACCTTCCGAGGTTATACCTTATGGTCACTTAGTTTAATTAGTTGTATGATAGGTAGTTTATATGCCTTAGGAAAATGACCAAAATGCCCTTTTCATGCATAATTTGATCTTAAGCGTATGTAACTTAATTTCTGTCACTTAACTGATTATGCAACATATTTAAACATGTTAGGGCATATAATACTTTTCATAGGACTAATTAGGCGTCTCAAACGCGCATTTGCGCGAACGACGCGTTAAAGTAGCGTAAGCTACCTTAGTGGGTCGTAACGGGTCGAAAGCACTTAGGATAGGTTCCGATTTAGAATGTAGGATTTGTTAAACTATATCACATGAGTTCCAATACTCATCTTGTTTACAAGACCTCATTCTACCCGATCTTCCGATTTAGGTGTCGATTTATTAACTAGGCGATCCGATTACTAGGTGCTACTAGATTTCCTTGGTTTGCTTGAGCTTTGTTAAGTTCATTAGATCGAGGATACTTTGCACTTCAAGTGAGTACATAGTTCCCCTTTTTTACTGTTTTCGATTGTTTTGGGGTGATTCATATGTGTTAAACGATTTCGATGCTTTCAACGATGATTTCAAAAACAAATACTATGGTTTATACTAAACAATAACGATTTCGATACTGTGAACGAACTTGTTGGACGTATTTACATAATGAATGACATTCATTAGCTTTGTCCGAGCCGACCAGTATTAGGTTATGGTACCATAGGATCTCACAAATCCTGTTATCGGACTGCACCCATGGTTATGTTTGGGGGTTATGTGGGTAACGACTGAACCTGTTAATTGTTAACTTACGCTTTGGTGGTTTGTTAATACGAGTTGAACGATGGACGAGTTACAAAGGTTTGAATGCATTCCACGAGATGACCAAAATTAGTTTTCACAACTAAAACGATTGAACGATTTTGAACGATTGAACGATTTTGAACGATTGAACGATTCTGAACGATTGAACGATTGAAACGATTGAATGATTTAAACGATTTGAACGAGTTAAACAAATTGAACGAATGATTGGTTTTTGGTTAGTGTTTAGATAACGGGACGGGCGTAATGTGATAAAAGCATGGTAGATACGCCGCTGGTACTTCATATATATAAGTGCTTTTACCATATTACATTCCGTGGCGTTATTTAGTTCACTTGGATGAACGATTCTAAATGATGTCACACATCGATGAGAGTACCAAGAGTCGACGATCTGTACGTATTGGACATGAGCGTAGCCACTACTACCATGGGTCAGACTCATTGTTTCATGTCAAGAGCCACCGAAAAGGAGTCACAACTATGGCACCGAAAGATGGGCCACATTCACCTGCGCAAGATCAACTACCTGGTACACAACGACTTAGTAAATGGTGTTCACTTGAAGGGTTTCCATCTTGAGGGGGAGTGTATTAGTTGCATTAAAGGTAAACAGCGAAAGAAATCTCACCCTGGAAAGAAGATGAACTCAGTCCCGAGGCCGTTGGAGAGACATCACATGGATCTCTTTGGTCCTGTGAATGTCAAAAGCATAACTGATGATTTATACTGCTTAGTTGTCACAGATGACTTTTCGAGATTTTCGTGGGTAACGTTTCTGAAAACAAAAGATGAGACATTTGAGAGTTTGATGACACTTTTCAGAAAGATTGAGAACTTGTACCGAACTCGAATTAGAAGAATAAGAAGTGACAATGGTACAGAGTTTAAGAATAACAAAATGGAAGAATATTGTGATGAAAGAGGTATACTGCAAGAATTTAGCGCGCCTTATACTCCGTAGCAAAATGGAGTTGCAGAAAGAAAGAATAGGACGCTGATTGAAACAGACAGGACGATGCTTGCTGATTCGAAGTGACCTGTCAATTTCTGGGCAGAAGCAGTGTCAGCCGCTTGCTATACACTCAACAGGGTTCTTACGGTGAAGAAGTTCAACAAGACATGTTTCAAGCTGATTAACAACCGCAAACCTAACTTGAAGTATTAGAACCGTTCGGTTCCCCCTGCACAGTTCTAGAACCATATGGCAAATTTGGTCCAAAGAGCATTGAAGGTATCTTCGTGGGTTATGCAAGTCCAATGAAAAGAGTCTTTGTTCCAAGCTTGAAGGGGATCATCGAAGCACATAATGTTGAGTGCCAAGGTTATACAATGCCACCTCAGAAACCTGCTGACTCATGGCGTTTCAATTATGATACTCTGTGGGACTCATTTGACATAGAGGAAGAACCAGAGTTCTTTGACGAGTTGGATATTCTTAGAGAATATGAAGCATCACAAGAAAGATTCCCAGTAGAATCTCCGAGACGTCAACGACAAACTTTAAATGATGATGAGGCTGGTCCAAACAATGCTGGAGAGAATGATGATGTTCATCAAACTCCGACATTTTTGGAACGTGAACAAGCTCCTAACAATCAGACGAAAGACAATGATAATTCGGAATCTGATGAAAGGCCAACATTCGATCGTGGTGATTTAGAGTCTGAGGGGGAGCAAATCCAGTCTCAAGATCAGACAATTCCTGTCAGCGAACAAGTTGCAAATCAGAACATTACAAATTTGGAAAGTGAGGTAGATGTTCCAGGCAAGGTGATGCCAAGAACTCTTTCATATCATCCAGAAGAATTGATTATCGGAGAGTTGCAAACAGGCGTCCGCACCAGACGATAAATTGACCAGGGCCTTACTTGCTTTTATACAAAAGTTGCTCCTTTACAAACAGAGTTTTCACTTAGTTGTTTCATTTCACAGATTGAGCCGCGAACATACAAGGAAGCACTAACTGAAGACTCCTGGGTCAACGCTATGCAGGAGGAACTCAATCAGTTTGAGAAGTTGGGCGTATGGAAACTGGTGGACTTGCCTGATGACCATAGGAAGATAAACACCAAGTGGGTGTTCAAGTGCAAAAGGGATGATCGAGGGGTTATTGTTCGCAACAAAGCTCGACTCGTTGTCCAGGGCTTCTGTCAGCAGGAGGGTATAGATTTCACTGAAGTATATGCTCCAGTTGCTTGACTTGAGGTGATCAGAAGCTTCCTAGGATTTGCATCTTGGAAAGGATTTAAAGTGTATCAGTTAGATGTGAAGTCGGTATTTCTCTATGGCAAGGTGAAAGAGGAGGTATATGTCGGACAGCCACCGGGCTTCACCGACCCAATTCACAAAGATAAAGTTTATCTCTTGGATAAGGCGTTATTCGGCTTACATTAGGCCCCGAGAGCCTGGTACGAGACGTTGTCTCAACATCTGTTAGCCAACAACTTCATCCGAGGAAAGGTAGAAGCCACTCTGTTCACAAAAGAAGTCGACGGCCATCTTCTGATAGTTCAAATTTACGTGGATGACATAATTTTCGGGTCGACAAATGAAGAACTCTGCAAAGATTTTGAAAATGTGATGAAGCAAAAGTTTGAAATGTCATCAATGGGTGAGATGAAGTTCTTCTTAGGGCTTCAGGTCGATCAACTGCCCGAGCGAACGTTCATACATCAGACAAAGTATGTTCATGATGTTCTGGAGAAATTCGGGATGTCGGGAACATCTCCAATGTCCACCCTGTTAGCGACAAACCATGGAATAAACCCTGATCTCACCAGAGAGAAGGCGGATGAAACGTTGTACCGCTCCATGATCGGATCGCTGATGTATTTGACGGCATCAAGACCTGATATCATGTATCCAACCTGCCTAGCACGGTTTTAGTCAAGCCCCAAAGCCTCGCATATGATAATTGTTAAAAGGATACTACGCTACCTGAAAAGAACTCCATCACTAGGGTTGTGGTATCCAAAAGAAGGCGATTTCGTGCTTGAAGGGTATTCTGATTCCTATTTCGGATGCTGCAAAGTGAACGCTAAGTCAGCAACAGCGGGATGCCAGTTTTTCGGACCCCGATTGGCCACCTAGCAATGTAAGAAGAAGACCTCTATTGCTTTGTCTACATGTGAAGCCGAGTATGTATCTGCTAGCAGCTGCTGCTTCCAGATCTTGTGGATCCAGCAACAGATGCGCGACTACGGTTTGCAATTTCTTACCACCCCTATCTTTGTTGATAATGAGGCAGCCATTAACATAACTAAAAATCCTATTCATCACGCTAAAACAAAACACATTGAAATTCGTCATCACTTCATTCGAGACTGTTTCGAAAAGAAGTTGATACGAATAGAAAAAATCCACACCGATGAACAAAAAATTGACTTACATACCAAAGCGTTTGACAAAAATCGTTTTCAATATCTTTTGAAACTTAATGGTATGAAGTTACTATCGGTTGCGGAGGGGATTATTGGCGTAGATGAAGGTACCACTGTAGATGATGTTGAAAAGCAATCTGCAATGGTTTGTCAATTTTTTAGCTGTTTTGGTATTTAGGGGGAGATAGGTTATATTTTCAGAAAATACAAAAACTATAAAAAATTCAAAAACCCAAAAACATGAGATATTTCAAAATCCAAACACATTAGAAAATCCGAAAAAGAGCTTGTGTAAAAAGGATAAATGATAGTACATCAGCTATACAGTTGCAGTACGCTAAAGAAATGTAAAGCTTAAAAGTGTTAAGCGATCTCGCTGAGGATATGCCGATAGGTTTTTATACATTTAGTAAGTTTGTTTGGGATATGAACCTAAATCATTACTTGCTTATTACATGGGGAACATCTCTTGGATATATAGGTAACCCCTGAAATCCTGTTTGAAAGACTCTATTTCTGACATACTAGGTCTATGTGTGTGATGATATCTGGGGTATTATACCTGGACTTCTGATTTTGCGGAAGCAATAGCCTAGTCCTCGTATAATACTCTGCACTTCTTTATTCTTAAAGTTCACCCTCAGCATAAAAAGTGATGAAACATTGAAAAATGCTAATCATGTGCTGTTGAAAAAAAGATCCCCAAACGGGACACACCGAAAGTCGAGCCATCATCTCTCTGTCTGAACGGGAGTTCTAACCTGAGCTTTCATGGCCTCACATTTACCCGTTACAGATATCATTAGTGTACATTCACCTGAAGGACTGAATATAGATTGTCTGGATACGGGAGTATATTCTGAGGTGGGACACGCGTATAAGTTAAGGCTTTAAAACACTAATTCGTATCCTGAACAAATTGAAAATTGTATAAAAATTTAAATTGGATCAGTATATCGGAAATCACTGTGAATTGTTTAATGCTTAGTATGAAATCAAGCTTAACGGTACTAGTAGCTTGTCGGGAGCTGATATGATCCCCTAACACGCTCACCAAAAATATGTTTGTAAATAGTTTACGTTTAAAGAATTTCATTTCAGTTTAACATTCAAAACCCAAAAAGATTTCATAGCTTTCTAGTGTAGAAACTTTCTTAAAATCCAAAAAGATTTTACATTTCTGCTTTAGTTTCTTTGACAAACCAAAGTGGAAAGATGATCTTCAGATTCACAGTTTGAAGCAGATGTGGGAAGTTTCTGAGCTGGACAGATGGATTGGGAGCTTATCATGATAAACCTGATAAAATGAAAAGTCAAAGCAAGTTCATTAAGTTGAAACTTGTAATTTTCAGAAAAATGTTTGAAAAAGAATGAACAAAACGTCAGTGTGCTTTGTTTTGGGTCAACCAAGGTCATTAAGTTGGACTTGGTAGGCAAATTAAGTACCTAGGGTTATTAACTTGGATCTAGATACTTAAGTGGATTCCTAAAATCTGATGAAATTAAAATCAAAGTCAAAACAGTCAAAAGGTCAAACAAATGAAAGTCAAAGATATGTACTTGGCTCGGGCAGCAACCCGATCAAGCGGCTGTTCGATCGAACAGCACTCCGAGTCAAGGCCACTATATATAGTCGGTCAATAGTTCAGTCAAACCTTTCACTCGTTCGACCGACCTATTCTCTCTCACACTTTCTCATCTGATCTTTGATTTTACACACTCTCTTTGCACAAGAACGTTGGATTGTTGGTGATGCGTGTGAAGTGTGTAGATAAGTTTAAGTATATTTTAAGCCCTTTTTACACTTTTTTAGCCAAGTTTTAAATTTATAAAACACGATATTTACAAACACTAAACACACATATGGGCAAGTGCACCCATCGTGAGCGTAGTATAGTGTTGGTAAGATACCGAGGTCGTCCAAGGACACAAGAGCTTTTAGTACCGGTTTATCCTCAACGTCTAATCAAATCAAAAATTAGAAAAAAGGTTTTTAAACTAGAAAAATAAAAACTAACTAAAATGCTGAAAATAAAATAAAAACAGATAGACAAGATGAATCACTTGGCTCCGACTCGTGTATAGTGTAACCTTTGATTATTTCCGCACTTTTGCACTTTTTAAGAGATTATCTTAGTTATTGTAGTAGGCCCCTCTTTTGAAGGTGACGTTACCCTCAACCTAGTAGTTTGAGTCAGCAAGGATACAATCCTAAAGGGTCGTATTATTGAAAGATAATTAATTAAGTTATTAATGCATATTATGGTATGCCCCTCTTTTGAAGGTGACGTTACCCTCGGCTAAGTAGTCTGAGTCAGCAGGGATACAGTCCTAAGTAGCCGGGTTAAAGTATTAATAGTAGCTTACATATGAGGGGGTCAAAGAGTTTGGACCCCCGCCATCCAATACCGTTAAGTATTGAAGGAGGTCCTACTAAATTTGACCCAGGTCCTTGCAGGATCTTTACACTGAACAAGGCAAGACTCTTACCAAACCGTTCCCTTAACCCCCGACCAGGTAGCCAACATACCTCCATATAGACCGTGGAGATATGAATGGTGAAAATCTTTTATTTTATATAGACAGTAAAATAATGCCAAGACACCACGGACAAACGATAAGGAAAAATCACCTTCAACATAAGAAACTAGTTATTAAAGTCATTAATACAAAACCAAGTAAAAAGTGTGAAAAGATTAAAAATAAAAAGTATTACACTAGGCACTTTGTCTTCACCAAGTGATGTAAGAGACTTAGGCAAACATAGCCTTGATTGTCAAGAACTCTTACGATCAATCTTGGATCTCGAGATGACTCACACACTCTATGATGGACAATGGATGATGGTGTTATGGTGGTGGTGGGTGGTGGGTGAAGTGTGAGAGAGGTGGTGTGCCAAGGGATGATTTGCACTTGAGCCAAGCACTCCTATTTATAGGCTGAACAGAAGCTCGGGCACGGCCCCGTGTCCATCCTCATCTCTGTCTTCATTAATTGCAGTTTGTCAGCATTAGTTGACCACGCCCCCGTGTCCGCTGGGCACGCCCCCGTGTGCAGAAGCATATCTGTACTATCAAGATTTGCCTGGATTCTGCGAATCTTATAGTTGACCACGGCCCCGTGTCCGCTGAGCACGGCCCCGTGGCGGGCGATAGAAGCTTCTACAGCTTTGCCTTTTCTACTGGGACTTGGGCACGCCCCCGTGCTCACTGAGCACGGGGCGTGTTCAGCCTTATGTTTTCTTGTTTTGCTTGGGAAGATGCTGTCGTGGGGTCGGGCATGTCATGTTTGTTCCTTTTCCTGTATTTATGTTAGATTTAGCTGTCTTTTTTCTTCTTTGGTTAATTTGAGCTCATTTAATCCTGAAAATACAAAAGGAAGACAAAAGCACACTTTTTCCAACATTAGTACTAAAAAAGGGTTAGTTTTATGCCACAATTGATGTAATTTATATGTTGCATTTTGCACACATCAAATACCCCCACACTTGAATCTTTGCTTGTCATCAAGCAAAACTCTTTATAATGTGGCTTTACACTCCCAAATGGAATGGGTAGAAGAGAAGGTTTTTGGGCTTGTCATAGAGTGTCGGGATTTCCAAGATTCTTTATTAAGTTTTATTTTCTTATTTATTTACAATCCTATTCGTCATGATTTATTTAAAACTTTTCATAAGATAAATTACTTATTAGGGCATAACATGCCTCTTTAAAATTCCATTTATATACAAGTTCACATACCTCACGGAGATCACTCAACACTCGGCCGAAAATGTATTTTAGTGAATCACTCGAGAGCGGCATGGAACTTACTCCTACCATAGGCTTGCCAAGCAATTAATCCTCCTCCTTTTTAACTATATACCTTTGAAAATATCAAGAGGACTTTTGGGGTGAAGGGTTAGGCTTGGGTTAAAGGTAGGTGGTTGGGTTAGTGGTTAGTGAAAGGGCGAAAAGCGTAACAAGCGTCGGTTTTCGTAAGACTTTTGATTTTTGCAACTTTTATTTTGATGAAGCTTTTATTCAAACAAAGTTATTTTTGATAAACTTGTTTGTTTATTTCTCTTTTGCTTCATCATCAACATTTTTTTTTTTTGAAAAATCATACGAAAAACTGAGTTTGTTACTAAAACAAAAGGTTAAAAATAAAAAGGGTTTTGGTGGGTGAAAGGGTGTTTGGTTTGGGTTATGAAATGAAAAGGTTTAGGCTCAAATGGGCTAACTAGAGGGATTTTGGGTAGGTGGTAAAAAAAAAAGAAAAATAATGGTGTAGAAATAAAAAGAGTTAGTCCTAATGCCTCCATCATTTACTTACTCGGGTTTAAGTTGGTAAGGACTGGGAATGTATCGTCGTGGCAAGTTCTAGAGTCGTAAGAACCAAGCGGCTATTCACACAAGAAACGAAAAATGAGCATTTAGTTTAAAAATATATATTTGTATGCTCAATAAAGGCTCAAAACTCACTTTTGTGGGAATGGGTTTTTATGTGATCAAGTATATATAATCAAATTTTAACTAAGCTTGTCATGCCGTTTCATAATTTTCTTATGTTGGTTCTTTTTATCACGACGCTATCGGTTGTAAATTTATAAAAATATAACCTTTTTAGAACTTGTTATTCCCAAATTAAACCAAGACAAGTAAAAAAATGAAAATTTTTGAGAAAATTTGGGGTGATTAGCGGTTCCAATAGAGTTTTGTGTACGGCTTGTTTTTAGGACTTGCAAGATTCAAGGTTTTAGCATCCCCCCACACTTAAATTACACATTGTCCTTAATGTGTCCCAAAAATAAGTTTTTCGGTTGATTAAAATGTGTAAAAGTGGGTTAAAAACAAGATTTTATGTTATTGGGTAGCTGAACACGGGGTGGTGTTGGCTGAGCACGGCCCCGTGGTCAGACTGCCAGTATCAAATTTAAACAGAAGGCTGGGCACGGGGGCGTGTTCAGTTAGCACGGCCCCGTGTCCAGTTACCTGAACTGGGCATTTTCTGCAGAACCTCGGGTACGGGGCGTGTTAGGGTGAGCACGACCCCGTGCTGAACTTGCTGTAATGAAGAAAAATCGTCGGGAGGCTCTGTTTTTGTGTATGGGGTGTTGGTTCAAGCTTCCCTTATCATCCTTCACCATCCAGAGTGTGTTTTATTTCTGAAAATTAAAAACTAAACTAGAAAACGTAAAAGTTAATCTAAACTAAAACTACGGATAGTTCCGCGGAATGCCTCCGTGGTGCGCCACGTTTATAAGGGTCCTTGGCTAGACCCTCCTTATCGGGTGGTTCTGGCTCATCTTCAATTAGAGGGTCGTCATTGCCGAATGGATATTTCATTGAACGCTCAAGATCGACACTCTTTTTAAATGCCCCTAATTGAAAAGGTAGATTGTTGCGCTTCCGGTTTTTCAAAGCTTCGTGGGTTTTTACAAAGGGTCGTCCCAACACTAGAGGAGCATCATCAAGGATGACAAAGTCGGTTGGGATTACCATTTGATTTGTTTGAACCAAGACATCCTCAACTACACCGATTGATTTTATTACTTTCCGATTGGATAGAAAAATGGGTATTTGAAGTGGAGAAAAATCACTAATACTTAATTTTTCGAAATTGTAGTTGGGCATTATGTTAACGAAAAGTTCTTTATCAATTGTGACATTACTAATAAATGAATTTTGAAAAAAACATGGAACCGGTGTAATGTTGATTTCAAATGGGTCTTCTTTTATTAGCGAGGTTTGATCATTAGTTAACTTAACACTTACCGTTTCGTCAATTTTAGTGTTAGTGTTTAACTCTTTTAAAAACTTAGCATGAGTTGGAACTAAACAATGATTTTCAAAAGAAGGTGACAAGAGATTAATTTCTTCAAAATTAGACTCTTCTTGAATTTTAACGTTGTCAGACTCACCTTTTTCGTTGTTTAACTCATGTGTCGGTTTTTCACTTATTTGTTCTTCCATTTTTACACTTTCAGTTATCTCTTCTTTATTTAATTCTTCTCTTGCGCGGGACTCCTCTTCCCTTGCGTGAGATTCTTTTATATAGCGATCGATAACTCTAAGGTGTTCTAATATCCTATCGGTCACTTCGGTTATAGAAAAAGGATCGGGATTTTCAAAGCTTGAATCCGGTTGTTCGATCCTTTGTTCCTCATAATACCCATATGAAGTAGATGGTTCACACCATTGTTCTTCATTGTAAGCATATGATGGATAAGGGTCGTAATTTTGTTCTTCATAGTACTCATATGAGGTGGGTTGTTCATGCCATGGTTCCTCATAATAAGCATATGAAAGTGGTGGCTCATATCTTGGTTCCTCAAAGTATGAGTAAGAAGGCTCATACCTTGGTTCATCAAAATATGAGTATGAGGGAGGAGGTTCATACCTTTGGTCTTCATAGGATATGTATGAAGTTGATGGCTCGTACCTGGGCTCCTCATAGTAGGTGTATGAAGTGGATGGTTGATATAAGTCACAATACTGAGCCGAGTGCGGGTCACCACAATTGGTGCAATAATTATTCCTACAATCATCCTCCTCATAGGTGTAGTTGTAACCTCCTGAGTATTGATCCATAAGAATCACTCAGCAGACCACAACCAAGTCTCGAGATCAGAAAACAAAAATAAAACGAAAACAGAGGCTGGACACGGCCCCGTGTTCAGTGGACACGGCCCCATGTAGAGAATCTGTATCTGGGCGTTTTAATTAAAGTTACTGATTTTGTTGAGCACGGGGGCGTGTTTAGTGAGCACGGCCCGTGTTCAAGCTACTGTATCTGGGTGTTTTATGAAAAATATGCAGCACGGCCCCGTATTCAGTGAGCACGGCTCGTGTTCAACCTACTATAAATGCAAAACTAAACTAAAATGCAGAAAAATGTGCGCTCGTTTTAAAAAGGTTTTGAAAAACTGATTAGGCCGTCGATTTTAAGCTTCCTTAAAATCCTTGTGTCCCCGGCAACGGCGTCAAAAACTTGATGCGTGTGAAGTGTGTATATAAGTTTAAGTATATTTTAAGCCCTTTTTTACACTTTCTTAGCCAAGTTTTAAATTTATAAAACACGATATTTACTAACACTAAACACACATATGGGCAAGTGCACCCATCGTGAGCGTAGTATAGTATTGGTAAGATACCGAGGTCGTCCAAGGACACAAGAGCTTTTAGTACCGGTTTATCCTCAACGTCTAATCAAATCAAAAATTAGAAAAAAGGTTTTTAAACTAGAAAAATAAAAACTAACTAAAATGCTGAAAATAAAATAAAAACAGATAGACAAGATGAATCACTTGGCTCCGACTCGTGTATAGTGTAACCTTTGATTATTTCCGCACTTTTGCACTTTTTAAGAGATTATCTTAGTTATTGTAGTAGGCCCCTCTTTTGAAGGTGACGTTACCCTCAACCCAGTAGTTTGAGTCAGCAAGGATACAATCCTAAAGGGTCGGATTATTGAAAGATAATTAATTAAGTTATTAATGCATATTATGGTATGCCCCTCTTTTGAAGGTGACGTTACCCTCGGCTAAGTAGTCTGAGTCAGCAGGGATACAGTCCTAAGTAGCCGGGTTAAAGTATTAATAGTAGCTTACATATGAGGGGGTCAAAGAGTTTGGACCCCCGCCATCCAATACCGTTAAGTATTGAAGGAGGTCCTACTAAATTTGACCCAGGTCCTTGCAGGATCTATACACTGAACAAGGCGAGACTCTTACCAAACCATTCCCTTAACCCCCGACCAGGTAGCCAACATACCTCCATATAGACCGTGGAGATATGAATGGTGAAAATCTTTTATTTTATATAGACAGTAAAATAATGCCAAGACACCACGGACAAACGATAAGGAAAAATCACCTTGAACATAAGAAACTAGTTATTAAAGTCATTAATACAGAACCAAGTAAAAAGTGCGAAAAGATTAAAAATAAAAAGTATTACACTAGACACTTTGTCTTCACCAAGTGATGTAAGAGACTTAGGTAAACAAGGCCTTGATTGTCAAGAACTCTTACGATCAATCTTGAATCCCGAGATGACTCACACACTCTATGATGGACAATGGATGATGGTGGTGGATGATGGTGTTATAGTGGTGGTGGGTGGTGGGTGAAGTGTGAGAGTGGTGGTGTGCCAAGGGATGATTTGCACTTGAGCCAAGCACTCCTATTTATAGGCTGAACAGAAGCTCGGGCACGGCCCCGTGTCCATTGGGCAGGGCCCCGTGTCCATCCTCTTCTCTGTCTTCATTAATTGCAGTTTGTCTGCATTAGTTGACCACGCCCCCGTGTCCGCTGGGCACACCCCCATGTGCAGAAGCATATCTGTACTATCAAGATTTGCCTAGATTCTGCGAATCTTATAGTTGACCATGGCCCCGTGTCCGCTGAGCACGGCCCCGTGGTGGGCGATAAAAGCTTCTACAGCTTTGTCTTTTCTGCTAGGACTTTGGTACACCCCCGTGTTCAGCCTTCTGTTTTCTTGTTTTGCTTGGGAAGATGCTGTCGTGGGGTCGGGCATGTCACGTTTGTTCCTTTTCTTGTATTTATGTTAGATTTAGCTGTCTTTTTGCTTCTTTTGTTAATTTGAGCTCATTTAATCCTGAAAATACAAAAGGAAGACAAAAGCACACTTTTTCCAACATTAGTACTAAAAAGGGTTAGTTTTATGCCACAATTGATGTAATTTATATGTTGCATTTCACACATCATTGGTTTGCACAACTCTCACAATGGAAAAGGTAAGTTTTTCATGCTCTAATCTGTTAAAACTTGATGATTATTGACTGCTCTTGTTTGATGACGTCACCGTCGGAGCTTAAATGATAAGATCTAGGCAGATTTAGGCTGTTTTGATGATATTTAAACACTTGGTTTTGATTGCAATGATTAGATCTACATGTTTACCGGTCCAATTTGTATCATAACATGTTAAAATTTGTAGATCTAAGTGTTAGAACGTTTCAGCAGTCGGTGTTGTTTTTGACAAATTAAACCTTGTTTAGGCTGAATTAGAACTTCATGAACATAGGTTTGTGATCGTCTCTGTATTCTCTACAAGGATCTATGTTCAATTTGTTGTTTAGACTTAGAAAATTTTTGGTGTTCATGAGTGTTCTTGAAATGAGGTGTTGTCCGATCGGGTGACAGTGTTGTCCGATCGGGTGACCACCAGACCTCTTGAATGTTTACTTGATAAAATTTTCTAAGTGTTTGTGCCTAGGAATCTGTGCATTATCTATTACATTATTTGATGCCTTGAAATGTTTGCCTTCATATGTTCATCTGTGTTTTTGAAAAGGTGCAACCCGTTTGGGTAGCAATGCTGTCTGATCGGACGGCAATCCGATTCATGGCACATCATCATGCTTGCCTAGGTTTCTGTGCCATCACTTTGTCACTTGGAATGTTTGGCAACCCGATCGGGTGGCAATCCGGTCGGGTGGCAATCCGATCGGGTGGCAATTCGTTCCATAATACATTCATTCATTATTCATGGAAAGAGTGGCAATCCGATCAGACAGCCACTAAATTCCAAAAAGCATTCACTATTCATGAATAGGGTGGCAATTCGATCGGACAGCAATCCGATCGGACAGCCACTAAATGACAAAATCTTTCAACTGATCATACATGCCAAGAGTCAAGTGGCAACCCGATCGGACATCAATCCGATCGAGTGGGCATCCTATTCAATTGCATGTTGACTATGTTGACTTCTTTATTGCACAAGATGGCAATCCGATCAGATGGCACTCCGATCGGACAGCCATCCGATCCATCAGTACTATCACATAGGTGATGCCCCAAGTGTTAGAAAAATTTTGAATTTTTTTAAAATTTTCATCATTTACCTTTGTGTCTCAAACCTTGTACAAATGATTAACAGTGAATATTTTTGCAGGGAAAAGACTGGGACAAGGGTCACAACGTATATGGTCTACTAGATGCAGATTATACAAAAGAAACTTTGGTCGAGGATATATCAAAGTTTTTAAGAGAAAGCAGGATTGGTAAAGCTTTAATTGATAAGACCATAGTATACGAATCTCATGTGAGAAGGTTTTGGAAGTCAGCTAGATACGAAGAATCAGATAAGATAATTTATTCTGCTGTAACGAAGAAGGATGAGAATGGAAATGATGTAGACTTGGAAATAAAGTTTGGTGTTGAAGATCTTAGACGTGTGTTGGAACTAGGTGACAGTGACAAGGATCCTACCATCATTCCAGAACGCTTATGTAAAGGACTATGGTGCATAATGGGATTCACGGGGCATGTGAATGGAAAAATGATAAAAACAATGTTCAGTCATGCTTACAAGTTCATGGTTCATTGTGTAGTACATTCATTATCACACAGGAAGGGAGCATATGATGAAACGTCTGACTACATAATGAACATTATCACATGTTTAGTGCTGAATAGGCCATACAATGTTTCACAAGTGATTTTTGAATACTTGAAGGAAAATATCAGGTCTGATAGTGGAAAGTACATTATGTATCCAAGGTTCATCATGATGATGTTTAACGATCAATTCAAAGATATTCCAAAGGATGCTAATGATGTGCTAGGTCTGAGGAACATAACATCGGAAACAATAACCAGATTGATCAAAGGACCTGATACCAATCCTAAGAGAATGATATGCAGGATCAACAATCCAGCATACATTGCTCCAGAGAATGATAGGTGGAGACATGAAAAGAGTGATTCTGATAATGAGGATGAGAAGATGAGTGGAATAGTTGAAAAGAAAACTAGATGGTGGTTTGAGAGAGATGGAAAAAGAAAGAGAACACCAAAGACGTCCCCTGCAGTTACTATTCCAAAGGAGCCAGTACTGAAGATTGTAGTAAAGGGTATAGTGAAAGGGGGAGTCATAAGGAAGCTAGAACTTTAAAGTGTTATATGTTTCTAATAATTGCTTCAATGTATGTTTTGCAGGACCTTCGAAAGAACCACAATAGAGATTGGTGGATGAACCAGTGCTAGATCCATCAAGCATTCCACAAAAGCAAATTGATCTGGCAAAAGTGACATTTGAACAATTCGTTGAACTCAATGAAGCTGCTAAAAAGGATCAAGGATCAAGTGTTCAAGCTGAAGTTTTCAAAGCTACAGAGCTTGAAGGTGTGGTTCAAGATGATTCAAGTGAAGAAGCAGATTCTGAGGCTACTGAGTCAGAATCAGAACTAGATCCTACAACACTTGGAAGAGGTAAAGCTCAGTTGAAGAAAAAGCCAACAAAGAAGCAAAAAGGATCTGATGAAGAAGACTCTACGTATGCTCCACCTGAGAAAACAAAGAAGCTAAGAATCAAGCGTAAGGCAGTTCAAGCTGGTGCCCTTCCGAGAAATGTTCATGTAAGAAAAGGCATTGCTTCTTTACCTGAAAGTTACGCTGGAAAGAAAGAAAAGCATGTGGCAACGTCAAAGGTTACTGAAGCAGAGAATATTCAAAGTGTTGAGATTCCGAAGGAACCAGAGGTGCAAAATGTTGAAGTACCCGATGTTGAGGTTCAAAAGAAGACAGGTGGTGCTGATTATGTTGAAATCACAGTGTACAAAGCAGCTTCACCATCACCACCACCTACACCAAAAGATCAACCTATTCATGAAGCTCCTGAATCATCTCAACAAAAGAATACAGCTTTTGATAATCTATCTGGAGATCTTCCTCCTGAAACTGGAGTATACAGAGAAGATATTCCAGATGAAGATTACGATATGTTCAATAACGAAGCTGTAAAAGAATTGACAAAGAAAGTTGCTGAACTTGAAAAGGAAAAAGACAAAGTTGTTGCTGAGAGAGATGTGTTGAAGCAGCAAGTTGAGGAGTTGATGAGAGTTAATGATGAAATCAAGTCAGTTATGACAAAGCAACAAGAAAAGTTGAAGAAAGTGAGAAATGACAATCATGACAACTCACAACTGTTTGAGATCTTGTCAGCTGAAAATGTGGAGATGCGTCAGAAGATGAAGAATCTAGAAGATGTGAATCAAACCCTGAATCAGCTTTTGAGTGAAATCAGTGAAGCTTCATCGAATGAAATGAAGACTATGAAGTTGGAAATGGAAGCGATGAAGGCAGACAAAGTAATGAAAGATAATCAGCTCAACATGTTATATGCTGTCATGGAAAGTCATCTGAAAATAGATGTTCATGTTGCCTTTAATGAGATTGAGGTTAAAAGAGCTGAGGAACGGAGAATTGAAAGGGAAAGGCGACTGGCTGAAGAAGCCACTCAGAAAAAGAAAAGTGTTATAGAAGAAACTCAAGAAGCTGGTGGTTCTTCAAGCCAAGTCGATGTTGAAATGGTTGAAGCAGAAGCAGATCCTATGGGATTCGTGCTTGTTGGTGAGTCTTCTAAATCTTTTGATCTTAATAATATCCTTCTCCAAGTGAAAGTTTTGCAAAAGAAAAAGAAAGGCGAGAGAAGTGTTGATGTTGAAATGGAAAGATGAGGAAGAAGTAGAGGAAGAGACACCGAAGTTTATTCTTATTAGAAAACCATCTTCAGTACCTTATAGCCTTAAGGAGATTGTTCGCAGAGTTAAAATTGATGAAAGACGAAGAGAGGCTAGGAAGGCACGAGGAGAGATTGTTGTAAGTGATTCTGATTTGGAAATCTTTGGTGATGAAGATGAAGATGAAAATGATAAGTCTGATAAGAAAGATGATAAAGATGATAAGGGTAATGATGATGATGATCAGGGTGCATCTGGGTTATTGATAGGAAATCCTAATGTTCAGCAAAGTATTGAAGATTTTCTGAATGAAGAAATAAATGAACAAGAGGATAATGATCATCAAGAAGCTTCTACATCTGGAAAGCAGCACGTCGACCAGGTATTCCTAACTCAACCGACTGTTATTTATTTGAATGATCAAAATATGGGGGAGCTTGAGGTACCACGGTCAAGGGCGGAGATGCTAGAAGAGTTGGGATTGGAAGATGGAAAGTTTAAATTTGATATTGAAGATGAGATACCTCCGTCACCTGAAAGGGAGTTTGAGTTTAGGTATGCTCAGGAAGCTAATAACTACAATGATGTGATTGTTGAAGAAGCTTCAGACTCCTCTGATGAAGAAACTGATTTTCATTATTCTAGAATTGATGAGACATTTCCTTCTCTGGCGGAAATGTTCAAAGATCAGAACGAAGATGAAATCAGGAGAAAGATAGTGGAAAAGATATCAACTGAAGGTGTTCCAAAAACTATACCACGTGAGAACTTAGCTGAAGAAAGGAAAAAGTGGTATAAAGTGATGCCGAAGGAGAAGAAGTCTCTTAGGGCTCTTCAGTATTTTACTCACAACAAAGACATTACATGGGGTGATATCTTATCCTGGGGTTATCTGGAAGACTTGCGGGTGTACGCCATTAGACGGGAACAGGGGGTACAGTATTTCGAGTTTCTATCAGACAAAAAGACCCTCCCGTGGTGGGATGTAGATGAGCTAGTCAAGATAAAGAACATTAAACAGTTCTATTATGGTTTGGAGGTGAAACAACATGATCAACATCTGTGGGAGTATGTAAAACAGCAGGCTAAGGATGGATATCCTGACTAGAAGCCTCAACGACCAAAGCAAATTGTCACAATGTTGGAGAACGGAGAGAAAGATATAACGCTAGATATCAAGCCTCCAAGATGTTTGAAGAACATGCCTCTTAGAGCAATTGAGCAAGATTTTCATGATTTATTCGAAGGCTGGCTGTACATTGAAACAACAGCTGAGGAAGTAATCTCATTGTTTGACAAGTCCACCGGAAAATCACGAAGAATCAGTATTCTGGATCCTATGTGGCTTGTCAACTGCTCGAAGAAAGACATCGACTGCTTGTTCTACAACAAGATAGTGTATGAGAAAAGAGACAAAGAACAAGCGTTACAATATCAAAAGATCGTGGATGTGTGTTTTGCTATAGACATCAACTCAGGAAGGTATTGGAAGACGAAATGGAGAGATCTTGAGATTAATGAATTTCTGAAAAGGTACAAGCGCAACTAGAAGTTTAAAGAGATTGCTGATAGAGCAGCTGAACTTGGCAAGCGCAAGATGGGAAGGCCGCCACCAACGGATCAAACGCCAATCGAGAAAGAAGAAAACAAGATTCCCAAGTGGGACCGGAAGCGTAATGGTGATCCGGTATACAGGAAATGGTGGATCGAGGAAGGAAGGCTCATAAGGCAAAGAATGTTAGAAGAAAGAGCCGAAAAGAGAAGACAGAGGGCCAAAGATCGAAGGCGTAACAGGAAGGAATGAAGACTATGCTGGAAGGAACTGCAGCTACATCCGAGGGGGAGTCTGTTAGTTCATGCGTCTGTAGCTTCCGTCAGCATTTAGTCGTATTTTGTTTGTTTATGTCCTTTGTTAATAATTATGTTTATGAATGTATGTACGTAGTATGACAACTCAAGAAACGGGATTGGATTGTAAAAGTGTTGACCAAAGTTGACTTGTGTCACCCGGTCGGATGGGCCATCCGATCGGACAGCACTGTCATCCGATCGGACAGCAGCCCTGCCATCTGATTGGACAGCACTTAGTAGCCTCCTGAGTTGCCTATAAATACCAGGTCAGAAAGGACTTTTAGAACTTTTGCTGATTCTGTTGGTGTACTCTGCCATGTCTGACTTCTACTTGCACTTGTGTACTTTCATATCTACTTAATAGAAAGATCAGACGGTGTTAAACGTTGAATACTTTGTCGTACTTCTGTGACTTGATCCAATGGATTCCGCACATTGATCGAGGTCAATTCATCTACGTTTGTGTCAATCAGATCCTATACAAAAGGACCTAACAGCAAGAGTTATCGAAACTGCTTCAAGAGTTATCTGACAAAGGATTCATCCGACCGAGTTTTTCACCTTGGGGCGCTCTAGTCCTGTTTGTGAAAAAGAAAGATGGATCTTTTCGAATGTGTATCGATTATCGTGAGCTTAACAAGCTTACCATCAAGAATCGATATCCCCTACCACAAATCGATGATCTCTTTGATCAGCTGCACGGTGCTACATGTTTTTCCAAGATCGATCTGCGTTCTGGGTATCATAAGCTTCGTGTACTCAAATAAGATATTCCCAAAACAGCCTTTCGCACGAGATATGGACACTACGAGTTCACGGTCAAGCCTTTTGGTTTGACGAATGCCCCAGCTATCTTCATGGACCTAATGAATAGGGTTTGTAAACCTTATTTAGATAAGTTCATCATTGTGTTCATTGACGACATTCTTGTTTATTCAAAGTCTCGAGCCGATCACGAAAAACACCTTCGTCTGACACTGGAACTCCTCAAGAAAGAACAACTTTTTGCTAAATTCTCTAAGTGTGAATCTGGCTTAAAGAAGTTCAATTCTTGGGTCATATTGTTAACGAGCAGGGTATTCATGTGGATCCTTCCAAAATTGTTGCAATTAAGGATTGGAATACACCTACGACACCTACAGAAGTTCGTTCTTTTCTTGGTCTTGCTGGCTACTATCGTCGATTTATTTCGAACTTCTCAAAGATCGCAGTTCCTCTTACTGCTTTGACTCAGAAGAATAAGCCTTTTGAGTGGGGACCAAAACAAGAAGAAGCGTTCCAAACGCTAAAACGAAAACTCTGTGATGCTCCTGTTTTATCTTTGCCTGATGGAAAAGATGATTTTGTTGTCTATTGTGATGCATCGAATTTAGGCCTTGGTTGTGTTCTTATGCAACGAGGTAAAGTCATAGCATATGCGTCAAGACAATTGAAAGTTCACGAGAAAAACTACGCGACTCATGATCTTGAGTTAGGCTTTGTGGTTTTTGCACTTAAAATCTGGAGACACTATCTTTATGGAACGAAATGTGTGGTTTTCACAGACCACAAAAGTCTCCAGCACATTCTCAATCAGAAGGAGCTAAATATAAGGCAACGACGCTGGGTCGAGCTATTAAACGATTACGATTGCGAAATTCGCTACCATCTTGGCAAGGCGAATGTCGTAGCCGATGCACTAAGTCGAAGGGAACGAGTTAAGCTTAATTTTTTTCGCACTCTATCCGATATCCAATCACGTGTCCTTCAAGCACAATGATCTTGTGTAACCAAAGGCTTATTGAAATATGAGCTACCACTTCAACTTGAGCTTAAACTCGAAACGAAAGACGATGGGTTACTTTATTTCAAGGATCGATTACGGGTTCCAAAACAAGACGCTCTTCGCACTTTAGTGATGGACGAATCTCATAAGTCTCGATATTCTATCCATCATGGTGCTGACAAAATGTACAAGGATCTTCGTACTCAGTACTGGTGGCCTGGTATGAAAAAGGATATTGCCTTGTATGTATCGAAATGCCTAACTTGTCTCAAAATTAAAGCTGAACACCAACGACCATCTGGTTTGCTTGTACAACCAGAAATTCCGGTTTGGAAATGGGAGAACACTGTGATGGATCTCATCACTAAGTTACCACGTACATCTAGAGTTCACGACGCTATTTGGGTTGTTATTGATCGATTAACGAAGTCAGCTCATTATATACCGATTCGCGAGGATCTATCTGCTGATAAACTTGCGCCACGATATGTTGGACCATTTAAGATTGTTGAAAGAGTCGGAAAGGTTGCCTATCGATTAGAGCTACCTCCAGAGCTTGGGAATATTCACCCAACATTCCACGTGTCCAATTTTCGAAAATTTTTAGCCGATACTGATCTTCACATTCCACTCGAAATTCAAGTTGATGAAACGATGCACTTTCTCGAGAAACCTGTGGAGATAATGGACCGTGCAGTCAAGCAATTAAAGAACAAGGGAATTCGATTGGTCAAAGTTCCCTGGGAGCCCAAACGTGGCCCAGAGTTTACTTGGGAACGTGAGGACCAAATGAAGGCGAAATATCCATATTTGTTTTCACAAGTTTCCTCTAGTTAAAATTTCGGGACGAAATTTCCTAAAGTGGGGGAGACTGTGACAACTGTGCTCTGTAAACGATGTACAATGTAAAACAATATCAATTATCAATGAAACGATTTGTTCTGGTGTTATTATTTGTGTATTTATGTTTGACGATTTTACAATTTGATTCGAGTTCGATTTCAAGTTTTAAAGCGCTTTTTGGAAAGTCATACGCAAACTGATGCGTAAACGTAATTAGTTTAATGCGAAAAACACTTCAGAATAGTGAAATAGGCTTAACATACCTTAAATAACCTTTACATAACATAGAAATAAGTTTTGGATGATTTGGTGTGTCGAAAACAAGTTTATTCGATCGCAGGGACTATTTGTGTCAAACTGAGAAACTATGCCAATTCGTATGGTAATGAACATTCTGGAACATGATCATAAGTTAAACATGCCCTAAATATCCTTTACATAGCTTAGAAATAGGCTTTGAGGTGTTTGGTGCGCAAAAATAAACTTATTTGATCAACAGGGACTAAAAGCGTCAAAAAGTGCATAAGTTTGCATTTTCGCGCATATCTTACGTTATGAACATATCCGGACATCCAAAATTTTTTAATCATTAAAATATTTTATTTTAGTGATTGGAATGCAAAAAATACCATTCGTCGTATAATTTGGATCGTTTTTCGCGTCTGTTCGTGTTACATCGTAATTAACCGAATAACATGACCGTACGACTAAACGAACTGGCATTCGTGATAATTTCAAGCATGTTTCAAGTCCCCTATGCTTAAACTTCATTAGTGAGCCTTGAAAATGGGTTAACGGGGCTTAAACGCGTCGGAAACCAAGTTTAGAGGCTGCAGGGACAATTCTTGCCATTTTGTGAAACTTTCTGGCTATGGTGGTGGTGGCGTAGTGAGACCCCATAGGGGTGGTGCCATTGTGCGACGCGACGGTTTCATGTTGACAGAAATTCCATTTTCAGTAACTAGTTTGAACTTGAGGGTCTTTTATGCAACTTTCTCAATACTATGAACTAGTTTTGGAGCTCTCATTGTATACAAAACCATTTTCCATAAGTGTATGGTGAGATTTGAGCTTTGATTCTTGCAAAAACACTTGTCATGATCTTTTCAATCCAAGACTCTCTATAAATACCCACTTGTTTCATTCATTCTTCACACAATTTGATCTTAATTTCTTCTCTAAGTTGAAGCTCTCACTTGTGAAGCTTCATACCTGAGAATTTTGAGTTCAAATCTTCATTGCTTGGACCTTTTGTAAGCTTCTTTCATGCTTTTATGCTTTTCAAGCATGAAAGTCAAACAGTGTTTAACTTTTTGCTTTAACCATGAATTGGTTAACACAAAGTTCGTTTGAACTTTGCAACATGAGCGTAATCACGATGGTTATAGTCCCTTGTGACTACTATACCTACTGATTACCACGTTGATTAGTCGGAGTGACGAGTCAAAGTTTCGGTCAAAGTACGTGTTTATGCGTATTTTGCAACGAAGCTATTTTTGGGTATCAAAACACTTTGTTTTGATATCAAACTTGTTTTCTAACTTAGTTAAACATGTTTTAACATGTTTAACTCATCACTTTTAGTCTAGTGCTTGTTTAGGGTCGTAAGTCAAGCGGTCTTGACAACCGCTTAGACTTTCAAACCCGACCCGTTTGGTCAATCTTTAGGATCCGACCAAGCATATTTTGTGACCATATTTGTATAGGGACTAACCTTCTGAGGTTATATCTTATGGTCACTTAGTTTAATTAGTTGTATGATAGGTAGTTTATATGCCTTAGGAAAATGACCAAAATGCCCTTTTCATGCATAATTTGATCTTAAGCATATGTAACTTAATTTTTGGCACTTAAACTGATTATGCAACATATTTAAACATTTTAGGGAATATAATACTTGTCATAGGACTAATTAGGCATCTCGAATGCGCATTTGCGTGAACGACGCGTTAAAGTAGCGTAAGCTACCTTAATGGGTCGTAACGAGTCGAAAGCACTTAGGATAGGTTCTGATTTAGAATGTAGGCTTTGTTAAACCATTTCACATGAGTTCCAATACTCATTTGGTTTATAAGACCTCATTCTACCCGATCTTCCGATTTAGGTGTCGATTTATTAACTAGGCGATCTGATTTAGGTGTCGAGGATAATTTGCACTTCAAGTGAGTACATAGTTCCCCTTATGGTGATTCATATATGTTAAACGATTTTGATGCTTTCAACGATGATTTCAAAAACAAATACTATGGTTTATATTAAACAATAACGATTTCGATAATGTGAACGAACTTGTTGGAGGTATTTACATAATGAATGACATTCATTAGCTTTGGCCGAGCCAACCAGTATTAGGTTATGGTACCATAGAATCTGACAAATCCCGTTATCGGACTGCACCCATGGTTATGTGTGGGGGTTATGTGGGTAACGACTGAACCTGTTAATTGTTAACTTACCCTTTGGTGGTTTGTTAATACGAGTTGAACGATGGACGGGTTACGAAGGTTTGAATGTATTCCATGAGACGACCAAAAGTAGTTTTCACAATTAAAACGATTGAACAATTTTGAACGATTGAACGATTTTGAACGATTGAACGATTCTGAACGATTGAAACGATTGAACAATTTAAACGATTTGAACGAGTTAAACAAATTGAACGAATGATTGGTTTTTGGTTAGTGTTTAGATAACGGGACGGATGTAATGTGATAAAAGCATGGTAGATACGCCACTGGTACTTCTTATATATAAGTGCTTTTACCATATTACATTCCGTGGAGTTATTTAGTTCACTTGGACGAACGATTTTAAACGATGTCACACAACGATGTTTACTAAACAATATAAACCATACGAGTTATTTTACGAGAACGATTTATGATTTGGTTACATAAACAAATGTTTTGGGTTAAGATTCATGGCATCGAGGTTTTATAAACTATAACCAATCTGTTTTGACTTGGTTATTCATTTTACAATACAAACATTTTACAAAACAAGGTTTTCTAACATCGATTAACGAAGTTGTACGAGTTATTTCAACATGTAAACGAGCCGTGAATCTTATACTCTCACAAAACCTATGTGCTCACCGGCATTTCTTTGCTGACTTTATTTTTACATATGTTTCAGGTGGTGTTGAATGATGTTGATTGAGACTAGGATGCATGCTCACTTAGGACTGGACGAGACCTTAGTGACTAAATAACAAATGTTAGACGATGTGGTTGTATTTTAATTTAATGTCAAGACAATGTTTAATATTCAATAAAACGAAACTTTTGAATCCATGGTTGTGAAACAATAATTCTGTTGCTCTACTCCCCGGCGTTTCCGTCGCGGTTTTGTTGTTTTAACGCGGTCGGGGTGTGACATGCGGGGTGTGGAGTTCGATAACTTCCACCGCCGAATCGATCAGCCCGGCCACATAGAGCTTTAAATGATGGCCATTCACTTTGAAAGTCACACCATCAGAGTTCTCAATTGCGATGGTCCCATATGGAAACACCTCCTTCACCGTATAAGGCCCCGTCCATCGTGAGTGTAACTTTCCCGGAAATACACGCAACCTAGAGTTGTAAAGTAAGACAAGATCTCCCGCTTGGAATTCTTTGTGGTCCTTCAAGCGCTTTTCATGCAACCTCTTGGTCCATTCTTTGTACAATACGGAGCTTTCGTAAGCATGATGTCGCAACTCTTCAAGTTCATGAATCTGCAAGAACCGGGCTTCACCTCTGGTTTTAAGATCCAAATTCGCAGTCTTAAGAGCCCACATTGCCTTATGCTCCAACTCCACTGGTAGATGGCATGCTTTTCCATAAACCAGCCTAAAGGGAGTAGTCCCAATAGGCGTCTTATAAGCTGTCCGAAAAGCCCAAAGCTTCTCATCTAACTTCTCAGACCAATCCATGCGGTTTTGACCAACTGACCGCTCAAGGATCCTCTTTAACCCCCGGTTAGTGACCTCCACCTGCCCACTTGTTTGAGGATGGTAGGGCGTGGATAACATATGGTGGACACCATATCGGGACAGAGCTTTTTCAAGCTGAGTGTTGTAGAAATGTGTCCCCCGGTCACTTATCAGTGCTTTCGGCGCACCAAACCGGGCAAACAAGCTCTTTAAAAACCCCAGAACAACCCTAGCATTGCTGGTGGGTAAGGCTTGCACCTCTGCCCCCTTTGACACATAATCTACCGCCACCAGGATATACTTGTTTCCACGTGAGGGAGGAAACAGTCCCATGAAGTCTATACCGCAAATATCAAAGACCTCGCCAACCTAAATCCAATTCTGAGGCAACTCATTGCGTGCCGATATATTTGTTGCCCTCTGGAAAGCATCGCACGCACTGACCCATCTCTGCGCGTCACGGAATATGGTGGGCAAATAAAACTCAGAGTCTAATACCTTCTTCGCGGTGAAATTAGCTCCATGATGACCTCCTGTAGGTCCCTCGTGACAATGGTGTAGTATATCACTCGCTTCCTTCCCAAACACATACCTCCGCATCACTTGGTCCGCTCCGACTCGAAACAGGAAAGGGTCGTCTCAGATGTAATGCTTGAGGTCTGCAAAGAACTTCTTCTGCTGATGCGTTAATCCTTTGATAAGGATCACATAAGCAAGATAGTTCGCGAAATCAGCGAACAAGGGTGACTCATCACATACCTCGACACTCATCAAAGACTCATGTGGGAAATTGTCATTTATCGGCTCCCAACATGCGTCCTCAGCGTCTCCGTGCTCCAATCTGGAAAGATGATCTGACGCAACATTCAATGAACCCTTCTTATCCTGAATCTCAATGTCGAACTCCTGCAGTAATAGAATCCACCTGATAAGACGCGGTTTAGCGGCTTGCTTGCTAAACAGGTATCGGATGGCCGCGTGGTCGGTGTACACAATCGTCTTCGACAGCACTAGATACGATCTAAATTTATCAAACGCAAAAAGTACCGCCAAAAGCTCCTTTTCCGTAGTGGTGTAGTTCTCCTGCGCATCATGAATAGTCTTGCTGGTGTAGTAGATCGAATGGAAGTTCTTATCCTTTCTCTGTCCCAAAACAACCCCTATCTCGAAATCACTCGCATCCTTTTCCAACAGACAAGTAATGGGTCTGGCTATTTTTAAGAAGTCTTTAACGAATCGCCTGTAGAAACCAGCATGACCTAGGAAGCTCTATATTGCTCTAACTGAGGTGGGAGGTGGAAGTCGAGAAATGATGTCAACTTGTGCAGGGTCGACTTCCATCCCTGCTTGTGAAATCTTGTGTCCCAGAACTATACCCTCTCCTACCATAAAATGGCATTTCTCCCAGTTCAAGACCAGATTTGTTTCCACATACCTTTTTAACATCTTTTTCAAATTCTCTAGGCACTGATCGAATGAATCCCCGAATATTTAAAGTCATCCATGAATACTTCCATGGAATCTTCGATCAAGTCATGGAAAACTGCAACCATGCATCACTGGAAGGTAGCCTGTGCATTGCACAATCTGAAAGGCATATGCCGGTAGGCGAATGTGCCAAAGGGGCATGTAAAAGTAGTCTTCTCCTGATCCTCAGGAGCAATAGGAATCTAAAACTAGCCGGAAAACCCATCCAGAAAACAGTAATAAGACTTCCCTAACAGTCGTTCCAACATCTGGTCGATGAATGGAAGCGGGAAGTGGTCCTTTGACCGTCCGGGCAGGAATAAGCTCATTCCTATCATTCGTGACTACTGTCATGCCTCCCTTTTTGGGCACTACCTGTACAGGACTAACCCAAAACGAGTCAGAGATAGCGTAGGTCAAACCTGCATCTAACAACTTTATCACCTACTTTTTGACAACTTCTTGCATGTCCGGGTTTAATCGTCTCTGTGGCTGCGCACACGGCTTGTAACGGTCCTCCATGAGAATTTTATGAGTACAAAGGAGGATTTGATTCCTTTAATATCCATTATCTTCCATGCAATGGCTTTCTTATGAAGTCGTAAAACACTGAGAAGTCTGCTCTTTTCCTCGTCTGATAAGGATGTTGAGATGATAACCGGCAGATGGCGCTCCTCGTCTAGAAACGCGTACTCCAAATGGGGCGGAAGCTCCTTAAGCTCTAAGGATGGAAGATCTTCAACTAAAGGCTTCGACTTATCTTCACTCTCACGATCAGTCTCTCTAAATCGATCTGGACTCTGGGAACCATCATCACCAATATGGTAGATTGGTTGCTCGAAATCGTGGCCCTCTTGCGTAATGCCATCTAGGTCCCTACACAACAGATGTGTGTCCAAATCGATCTCCTCAATCTTGCCCTGTAAATGGGTACTCACATATGTGTCAACAATGTCAACATAATAGAGCGCATCATCCTAACTCTGTGGGTGCTGCATTGACCGCTTGATGTCAAAGGTCACATGCTCGTCTTTCACTCGAAGTGTAATCTGGCCCGCAACTACATCTACAATTGTCCGGGCGGTATTCAAGAATGGACGTCCGAGTATTAAAGGCACCCTAGAATCCTCATCCATATCCAAGATAACAAAGTCCACGGGAAATACAGACTTATCAATCTTGACAAGCATATTCTTAACAAACCCGCGTGGATACTTGACTGAGCGATCAGCTAGTCGAATGCTCATTCTCGTAGGTGAAGGCTCTCCTAGATCCAGCTTGGTAAAAACCTTATAAGGCATAACGTAAATGCTCGCTCCCAAATCAGCTAACGCGTGACTAACAGACATATTTCCAATAAGACAATGAAGCGTTAAGCTGCCTGGATCTCCCATCTTTGTAGGCAGACGGTTTTGAAGTATAGTTGAGCAACTCTCATTCATCACTACACAGGACATATCCTCGAGTTTTTGCTTGTTTGAGAGGATGTCCTTCAAAAAATTCGCGTACTTAGGCATCTGGGCTAAGGCTTCAATAAACGGTATGTTTATGTGTAACTGTTTTAACAACTCAAGGAACTTACCACATTGTTCTTCATTCTTCTGCTTCTTTAGCCTGCCTGGGTATGGAACTAGAGGAGTGTAATCTTTGACTGGCTTCTGGAGCAGTGCTGTACTTACTGGGACTCGCCTAGCGTACACCTCGTCCGAAGTATCGGTCTGGACCGCCTCAGTGATCGGTGGTGAGTCTGATGTGTCGGGTCCGATGGTTTTACCACTCCTAATCATAACGGCATTTACATGCCCTCGTGGATTCGGCTCATTATTGCCTGGAAGACCACTTGGGGGTCTCTCCGACATCATTTTGGCCAGCTGACCAACCTGATTCTCAATGTTCTGAATCGAGGTCTTCTGACTACGCATTTCTGCCTCGTGAGCTAAGAAACGATTCTCACTTTGCTGATATCGCTTCTCAGCTAACTGATTTGCACTAGTGGAGCTGCTTAGAAGTTGAGCTATCATCTCTTCCAGCTTGGAATTTGCTTGAGGGGCTTGTTGCTGGGAACTATTCACGGCACCTTGATTTTGATAAGAGTAAGGGCGTGGCTGAAAGGATTGATTGTAAGGCTGGTATGGCTGACCTTGAGCCTGCAACGGTGCTGGAGCTCACTGAGCAAATCTGAGCAGGGTTTGATTACCCATATATGCTCTCCACCCAAAGTTCGGGTGATTTCTCCATCCTTGATTATACATGTTGCTATAGGAATTATTCTACGCCTCGCTTGATTGCTGACAAAGTCTACTTCCTCATGGTCCTTGTACATAACTCCCTGGAAACACGCACCCGGCTCGTGTGATACTCCGCATTGCTCACACCCAGAACTAGCCTGTGCTGCCATCTGGGTTTTATCAAACTTTGCCGACAACGCCGAAATCTGTGCAGTGATAGCCATGTAGTCATCAACAGCATGAACTCTTGGGCGAGACGATGTCCGGCCCCTCTCTCCATCTCGACAAGAACTCGACTTCAACGCAGCTTTTCGATAATAGTGTAAGCTTCATTAGGCATCTTCATCCCCAGATCGCCTCCTACGTGTACATCTAAACGCTCATGCGCGTCGTAGTTGAGTCCTTGGTAGAACGTCAGAACTAACTGCCTCTTGGAGAAACCATGGTGCGGAACATCAAGTAATAAGTCTCTGAATCGCTCCCAGGTTGCATGTACAGACTCTCCTTCATCCTGTCGAAACGTCACAATCCGGTTCCTCAACTTAGTTGTCTTCTCAGGCAGGAAATAGTTTTGCATAAACAATTCTGCCAGCTCGCCCCAGGTCCTAATAGACCCTGCGGGAAGTGACATAAGCCAAGCTCTAGCTTTGTCACATAATGAAAACGGAAATAGTCGCAACCGAATTACATTATCCGAAAAGTCCCGTATCTTGAAAGTTGAGCATACTTCAAGAATAGCGGCAATGTATCGACCGGGATCCTCGTGCTCACGTCCATCGCACTGCACTGAATTTTGTACCATATTTATTATACTAGATTTTATTTCCATACTATTTTAATAATTATTTATTTCCTGCAATTATGTGTTTACACGTCAACATTATATGCTTACATGTTATACATATGAATTCATACATGTTTCATACTTCATTTGTCACATTGCGCAATAAATTAAGCGTTGCGTCGAAATGACTAGTAAACTCACCGGTAAATCAAGTTGCGTCAGCATAGTTTTAGCATGTAGTTAAACAATAGATTTATGACATAGATGTAGGTCCAGCGTCAAAAATACATTAAAACCCAAGTATGTCAATAAGCACTAAAAATTGTCTGAAACACACTTTAAATGCAGAATTCTGCAGAATTCTACATTTAAGCATCAAAATAACATGCAGAATTAATGTTTAGGTGTCCAAAATAACTTGTAAAATTTCGGGAATGAAAACTGTCACAAAAGGTACCCCATACCTTGTAAAATTCACTATTTAGCACTTTAATGAACCGACAACCGAACAATTAACCAGACACTACCCAAAATACCAAAAATAGACTAGAAACATTGTTTTTATGTTTTAAAGCTAGTTATGTTGATAGAACACCTTAAAACTCATAAAAACACATAAACACACTTAACTTCACATTTAACGTTCTACTTTACATCTTTAACCCTTAAGTTCCAAAAAAAATGACAATTTACCCCCCCCCCCCCCCTTCATGTAAGTCGGCCCATATGTGGCCCCACAAATTTCCCATTAAAATATGTCTAATGTGATCTAGATACCAAACATAAAGTCCCTTGTTTAAACACTTGTTGGGGGATATAAGAGCATCATCTAAGATGTTGAAGAACATTATCATTTTCTTAACTTTCAAACACCATCTTCTCCTCTCCCTCTCTACTACCTGACGGCCACACCCATTCACTTCAAAAATCGTCATTTTCTTCCATAATCAAGGAAATCCAAGGTATTAAAAAGGTGCTAGAAGGTGTATGAGGAAGGTGTGAAGCATTGGAATGTGAAGGACCTTGCTACGGAGCTTTTAACCACCACATCTTCTTCATTCTTCTTCTTCTTGAGTTCTTGCCACTTCCCTAGCCACAAGAGCTAGTGGTAAGCTTCATCCATCCATTTTACTTCATGTTCATACTATGTACAAGTTACATAATCTAAGAAACCAAACTTTAAAAGATGAAGATATGTAAATCTAACATAATCAAGGTGAAAACAAGTTGGTATGAAGTTGTTTGATGTATGATGTGAAGTTGTGAATGTTGATCTTGTATTTTTAGTTAGATCAATCATGTGTAAGGTTGTTAGAAACTTAGATCTAACAAGATTAAGCATGGATCTTGAAAGATCCATGATGAAACTTGGTTATGAACTTGAAGGTTTTTAAAGTAAGCATGAAAATGGTTTTTAAAGGATGTTTTCATGGTCTTGAAGTCTCTAAACTTGTAGATGGTTAAGTTTATGAAATAAAGTTTCATAAAAAGTTTATAAAAAGTTAATCAATAAGCTTGTTTTTGGATGATCTAAGTATGTTAAGTGTATATCTAAAAGACTACATGTTTTTAAGAAATATTCAAGTTCATCATAAGGTTAAACATGATGATTTAGTGTATGTTATTTGTGAAATTATTGAAACTTGATTTTTGATGATTTAAAGAAAAAAACACATGTTTTGAAAACATGGGAAACCTTCATTTTTAGGGGAAACTATGTCAAAATTTTTATAAAATTTTGACACTTAGAAAAATATAAGGTTTGGTGAAACTTATTCCCCAAAAATTTATCCAAAAATATTTACCAAGGTTTCATAATTTTTATACAAAATTACAAGTTAAGAAATAAGGTTTTCTTCAAGGTTAAAATAAATATTAAGTATATATATTTTTAGGGAGAAATATATATATTTAGTGGTCACAAAAATTATGTGCTAAGTGTATATTATGTGCATTATATGTATTAGTGTATATTGGGAACTTGAAAAATACACTAAATACTCCAAATGAGTATCAATACCAAAATACATATAAAAATACACAAGAAAGTATTTATAAATATATATACAAAATTTCCCATAAAAGGGTTATTTGGACAAAAATACAAAATATATATTAACATAAATATATTCCTCACAATACATGGACTTGGACAAATATTTAGACATTTTGGACATATACATATATATTTGGACAAATATATATAATTACTACCATTTAATGGAAATTATACAAAACCGGATAAATGACAAAAACAAATATATATTTAACAAGCATAACAAAATATATATATATATATATATATATATATATATATATATATATATATTACAAACAAACCTTAAAAATATATTATATTTAAGAAACATAATTTTGGAAAGTATTAAAAATTAAGAAATTGATTTTTGACAAATAATGTAGAATACACAAGTATTTACATTTAGAGACAAGTATACTTTCCTAAGTATACTTATACAAAAATAATATTGAAAATATTATTTAACAAATTACTTATATTTATTTTGGAAAATAGTATATGTATCATATATTGGTTAAGTTAAAAATATAGATTATTTTTAACAATATCGTTTTCAAATGCTGCATACACAAATATATATTTTTGGGAATAAAAAATATATATTTACAAGTAAACTACACAAATTCAATTTACAATAATGTGACGAACGGGCGAGACCCGACCATCAAGGGAACGACCATTACATATGACGAACATATACAAAACAAATACCTAACTTAAGATGGTAACTTGTACTTAGTAAGTTACAAGTTTAATGATTAACGTACGTAGAAACGTTTATAGGTTACGACGTCTACAAGACAAGCACCAGTGAAGTTTCGAAGCAGAAGACGCAAATCAGTGAGTTCATGTCCCCAATTTTAAACATTTTCGTGTTTTCTAAATTTTGGGGAAAATACATGTATTATGGTATGTAGAATAAAACTAAGGAATGACGTATAGATCATGTTACGAGTAGGGTGAGACTTAAGCACCATTAATCAACTATATACCTAAACCGCGGAACAAAAGGTTAGATCTAACGGGTTTCAGGCAGCCACACTCTTGACCAAGTTTTACCTAGAGTGCTTTTATGTCTCGAGTCGTAAATCAACGGAAAAATGCCTATGGTTTGGATGCTTCCTATGTCATGACAAATGTTGATGTCCTCGCGAAACATTAGCGAACTCGATTTCCTTACATTTATAGAATACATTTTTCAAGTACATTTATATAATGACATACCATGATTCTTACACAATTACTCATATGTTTTTCACAAAGTGCTTAAATTCACACCAACTTTTGTTGACGATTTTCAAAACTTACATGTATTTCAGGAAACTAAGTGGATGTGCGCGGCCTCTCTTTGCTCAAGAAAGTTGTTTCTCCGTTGCCACTTTTGATGGCTTTGTTTGCTATATCCTGCCTCCTTGCGGTGATATAGTGAACAAAACCTTGATCTTTGATTTGAAATGAAGTTGTAAACTTTCAAACAATTATCTTTTGTTGTGAAGTAAACTTTAAACATAAATTGTATTTTGAATGTTTAACTATGAATGACAATTTGGAGTTGTTTTATATTCATGTAAAATGTTTACTTATCGTATGCAATGAGAACCTTTCATGATCATACCTCGTACTTCCACCTTTGAAAGGGGTGTGACACATAACTTCCTCAAATTGCCCTAATAAGTTCTAAACTTCAACAGAAGAATTAAGGCATATGCTCTGAAGCACCTAAGCTCCAATAGACTAGAATTTACTAAGTCATAAGCACCCACATTTACACCATAAATACTTATGACCAGGGAGCTAATGACGTGGGTGGCCGGAAGCTCCCACTCAGCGGAGCTGAATGTAACAAGCGTGAAGCAGTCACATGGATGACTAGTAGTTGGAAGCATTGTTACTTTACACACATCAAGTCCCAAGACTGACTCAACTTGATTTGATTATGCGCAAAAGTATACAAAATATACCTTGAGGTACACAAATGCAAGTTGCTCTAAAAACGCAAGGCTACCTGCAAGTAACACCTTGAATGATAAGACTTACCCTTTCGGGTAGATGAGTTGTAAGGGGAGTGGGGGTACCCCGTGATGGAGCGTTATGTGTGGGTGACTCCGCGTGGAACACCGCCGCCGGTCATGGTGACCACGCGTGAAAATGTTTGAAAGTTGCCGTTGAAGGACCGTTGGGGGTGGACTGTTGGAGTGTTTAAAAAAAATAAATACTATATATATATATATATATATATATATATATATATATACTATCCACACAAATACATATTTCACCCACACAAATACATAACTTTATACCACTTTCCTTTATAAATATGGAATTTTCAACCAATTTAATTGAACTTGTAGTTCTATAGGTTTGGAATTTCCGGATTCGGACAAGCAGTATGTTTTCTTTATATATCTTTTTATTTTTATATCTTTTTTTAAGTTGTAACCTAAAATACATCTACAAATATTGTTTTTTATTTAAATGAAATTATTATTGTTAATTTATTATTTAAAAAATAAAAATAAAAAAAAATCCATCACTAATGATAGGCACCCCACCAGTGGTGGACGCAGAAATTTTTTGTTGGGGGTGTGGAATATTTTAAAGATTTTAGGCCCCTGGCTATATAAAAAAATCGGTTCATAGCAGGTCGGATCATGTCGGGTCATTTAAGACAAAAGAACATCAAACTAAAATTTATATAATTATCAAAAACACGACAAACGTCATTACAAACGTATTTAAAATTTTACCCTACAGGTTTTCATTTTTTTAAATCTTTCCAAAACATTTTCTAGATATACTAAACACTCCATATGTTCATTAAATTCTTACTCATGGTTCCTATCACATATAAATCGCTCCATAAGTTCACAAATAAACACTAAAAACTTAAACAAAATAAACAATCAATGTTCAACAATAGTCCATAATTTTCAATTTTATTTTCAAAGATTCAAGCTTTAGTATTAAATGTTAATTACTTGTAACTTATCATTTAAATAAATAAAGCTATAAATAAAACAACAAAATCATTTAACTACAAGTCTAGAACAACCAAAAAACAAAAACAAAAAAGATCAAACCCTTATACGTCTATATTTTCTCCTAATCATCACATAAAAAAAAAACAATAAAGAAACCATACGAGTTCTATATCTGAGTTCTGGCGTAATATGGGTCGGTCCTGCCAGTATTTTGGTTTTTCCGGCAAAAAAAGTCGTCCAATCGTGAGCAGCGACGTCAAGTCGATAGGAGTTTTTTTTTTTTTTTTGTCGGGATTTGGAATTGGAATGGGTGGATGAGTTTAGGTAATTTATTTAGTTCAAATTTCTTTGGGTTGGGTTTGAGCTTGGGTTAATAAAAATATATTTTAGATTGGGCTTTGATTGGGTTAAGTAATTAACTGAATAAGTTGCTAAAGAATAATTATATAAATTGTGTTATATACTTGTATATTAAAAAATAATTAGTGTTTAATTTTTTTTTTAAATTCATAATTTTTTTTTCTAAGTGGGGCAGTTGAAAATTGTTGGTGCATTCATCTGTCGTCTTCGTCTTATGTCGAGTTTTGGTTTCGTAGCGGATCTAAACAAGAATGATGTCATCATCCTTGATGATGACATCATACAAGTGACATCATGTTATTGCATCATCACATGAAATATGATGTACATACACGAAACCGTAAACAAAATAGGATTATTATATTGTTTTTTTGTAGATTTCGCTTGAATTGAATTGTATAAGATTTCGCTTCAAGATGTAAATGTATGGTTCAAGCGAAATGTCTTGCCTATAAATAGGCAGTTGGTCTTTCTCATTTGTAACAGTTTCTTCAGAAGTGTAACGTTACTCTACCGGTTTGTCAAGTCAATATATGAATGAGAAAGCTGTTTTAACGTGAAATCTATCTGATTCTACTCATTTCTTTCTGATTCAAAACAGTTTGTTTGTTTCCGCCACTCAAACTGTTGTATATTAGCTCAGATTGACTCATTCGGTCGTCAAATACGATCCTACAATTTTTATTCAAAACAAGAGCAACCACCATGTTCATGTGGTAATCACGCATAGCATCGTGACTTCCTTTTTGATGACTCATAGCAATCAACACTGAATGAATTAAGAAGAAAAATTTCTGAGATTCTTAAAGATGTTAATCCTGATGATACTCATAAGGATTTGGAAAAAGAAGAGAGAAAGAAATGGTTTAGAGTCAGTTATGAGAGGAAGTTTAAAAGAACTTTGAAGTTTTATCAAAGTGATCAAAGTATTTCTCTTGGGGATATTATAAGTTGGGGATTTCTGCCACATGTGAATGCTTATGTAGTGAGAAGAGAAGCTGGTGTGCAGTATTTTGAAAACTTATTTGATATTATGTCACTTCCTTGGTGGGATGTTGAAGAGTTATCGAAAGTCAAAGCATTGGAATATCCTGTGAGGAAAAATGATATTAAAATGTGGGGTTTTATTAGATTTGAAGCGTTGAAAGAATTCAAATTCTGGAAGCCACATCGACCAAAGATTATTACAAGTGTTAATCCTGAAACTGGTGTTGAAGAAAGAATTCTGAATATCAAGAAGCCAAAGACAATGAAAATTATACCAGTGCCTCAAATGGAGCAAGACTTTTATAAAGGCTTCATGCATTGGGTGTACAGTTGTCGTTCTACTGAAGCAGTGATCACATATCGAGCTGGAAGTGAAACTAGAGAAATTCGTATATTTGATCCTATGTGGCTTGTCAACTGCTCAGCAAAGGATATAGAATGTCTTTTCATAAACAAGATACATTATTCGCCAGAAGATAAAGATCAGGCGATGCAGTTTCAACGAGTGGTGAATTTGTGTTTCCAAAAGAGTATTAACTCTGAAACTAAATGGAAATCATCATGGTGGTCTTTGGAAGAGAAAGTGAAAAGGAAAGCGATGCGTGAACGTAAAAAGCTTGAAGAAAGGAGGGGAATGTTTATGAAGATGCAAGCTGAGGAAGAGAAAGAACGAAAGAAAAGGAATGATTCGATTAGAAATGCTCTGAGACGTAAACCAAAGCCAAGAGAAGAAAAGTTTAAATCCTGTAGGTCCCTCGGAGGTTGAGGTTAAACCTATTCCTTGTTATGTCTAACACACTAGCAAGTGCGGAATCCAAGCTAGAATGCAAACCGGTAGTTTATATGAGAACACAAGCTACAAAGAGAAGGGTAGACACACGAGATATCAAAGTTTTCTCTTGTATTTCAGTGGACACGGTTACAGCCCTTGACCCGACTGAAAATACGCTCTCTACCAGACTAAGTTCACTCCCTCACACACTCTTGTCTAAAAAATGAAGTGAACACATTACATGGATATATATATCCATCACAGCTTGTCTGGTCGAAGGATCAGATAGACTGATCGAAGGATCATCTATCGATCTTAAACCTACCGAAGGATCACATATACCTCGAAGGATGATATCCTTCGAGGTCCATCTATATCCATCGAAGGTTATCTTTCGAGCTCATCGAAGGATATAAACAATCCTTCGATGACTCATCCTTCGACACAAACATATTACAAACAATGTGCTAACTGTTTGGTCAAGTCAAACCAGGAGGATGGTTGACTTGGTCAAACTTACATCGAACGCACATATTAACAAACCTAAGACGTAAACCAGACTAACACAAGACATCATTTTGTATCATGACAACATACAGACAAAGTACAGACACAAGTGCACCAACAAACTCCCCCTTGGCTGTAGCTTTGTCTCGATCTTAATTCTTGTAGGTCCCTCGTGTCTTCAAGTCTTTGACGTCCTTTCAAGTCTTCAATGTCGGAGGATCTTTAAAGTCTTCACGTCTTGAAAGCAGAAAGTGTACCAACAAACTCCCCGTTTCATGTAGGAAGTGTGTTGACAAACTCCGCCTTAACATAAGCTCCCCCTTGAGTTATGCTCGTGAAATTCTTGATCTTTACAACTTGAGATCCTTGTGGTGTTGATGATGGTCAGCGGAAACTCGATCATCTTCATCACTTGAGTGCCTTCACGTCGTGTCTTCATTCCGAAGCTTGTCATCGACCATGTTCTCCTTGCCTTTAGAATCTGCACATGCAAGAAATCTAAACGCGTAATGAGAACAACTGCTTGGAATATAGTAAGTAAACAACACACATGTGACCATTGTTCAGTCAACTACCGTCCGACAGTCTGAAAGTTTAACAAATTTATCAATTTCAGTTACTAACTCTCAAAACTTGCAAATTTCGACCGTTTATGAAGATATAGTCAATTTGGTTTTCAATCAGGTTTCAGGTAACGGAGACTCGAGCTCCAACATCGTACGATCGAAAATAAAATAGAAATAAAATCTTTTTGGCTTTTAGAAAGTTTATATTAAAACACACCTAAAATCTTTTTGGTATTTTTGAATATTTCAAATGTAAAGACTGAAAGCAGTAAATAAATATATACAAAGATGCAGAAACTGAAAGCATTAAATAAATATTTACAGACATTCTTTTTGTGAGTTTCGAGGGTAAGAGAATCATATCAGTGTACGGTCATGCCAAAACGCTCTTGTTGTTCAATTAATTAACATTAAGATAAGCATCCTATAACAATTATCGGTATTGTTGTCCACTTAAGCTCAACTTATCAGATGTAATCATGGCGCGGGGATACGTTAAGGTATGATTTATACTTACCGACCGGTGTTCATCCACATCATGACACATTCCCGTATCAAGGTATGCACGAGGGTTCATCTTACCGGTGAGTATACCGATTATCATCTGTTTGACCGTATATGATGTGAGAAACTCACTTATTTTGATTGAAAACAAGCCCTATGTGATAGAATCACTTATTGATGAGGAACTTGATTTTCGATGCATGAGGGCACAGGAGCAAGTCCGTGAACAGGTCAGTACTTTCGTACAGCAGAGAGACGAACTTGACTCCCGGATAAATGTGATATTTTATCACTTATTTTGTTTGGACATGTGATTGTTGATCACTTATTGAGGTCGAATGCAATATGTACACGTATGTATGGTATCATGAAGATCTAGACTTGCGTCCCCGTTATTTTTCGGTAAAAGATACAACCATGATACCCAGATGATAAGCAGCATAAAGACCGAATATCTCAGAACCTCGGCAATCTCTCAAACGAAATTTTGGTACTAAGACCATATGCCAATGAATGGTTCCCACCTGGTCTTCAGTCGATTTAAGGTTTATATCACCCTGCACACTTTAAAATGATTGTGAGCCTACCGATACATCTTATATAGAGCTGCTTATCATTTTTCATTTAAGGTTTAAAGAGGTTTGAACAGACCACTGATGTACTATCATTTTCTCTTTGCTCGCCAGGAAACTCATTTTTGTTTTTCTATTGTTTTTGTGTTTTTAAAATTTTCGATGTTTTTGGATTTTTCAAATTTTGGATTTACTCCCCCTAAAATCAACAAACTAAGATAAAATTTAAAAGACACAAAGATATTTACAAAAACGATTTCCCGATGTTGGTTTTACTCTTGCTTGACCTTAATGCAGTTTACCAATAATAAAAAGTCAAATCTTGATTTGTCAAATGCTTTGGTAAAAAGGTCGGCACGTTGGTCGTCGGTGTGGATCATGACAACATTGATGAGTTTCATATTGAAACAATCACGTGTGAAGTGATATTCGAGATCAATGTGTCTGGCCAAAGAGTGCTGTACGAGATGATAATAATTCATAAAGCAGCTTAAATATCGACAAGTATAGGAGAGATTAGAAATTTAAAACCGTATCCTGCAACTGCTTCGTGCATTGCCAGGAATCTGAGAGCTCTCCCAAACTGGATATCCACTCGGTGTGGACTTCAAAGTCGATTTTTGTAGCTACTGAAATCCCTTCACAGCAACAAGATCAAAAACCTTTGGGTCCGGCTGGTCTTCCACATTGCACCAGCGAAAGTCTTTGTCTTTCTCTTTGAGAGGAAGTGTGCGGTTGTTCAATCCACGCCAAGGCATCTGCATACCCGGTTAGTTTGTTCAACAAACACATTTTCTTCAATCACACCGTAGAGAAAAGTACCCTACACGTTCATCTTGTGGACTTTGAACTTCTTGTGGAAGAAAAATCCATGAATCTTCGAAAAGCTTCAGACGTGCTGCAGGCGCGTACTTTTCATTGGAATCTTTCCTGAGGACCTGATCAAAAACCATAACAACCAATTTTGGCACATATCTCATCTGGTCGAATTTTTCAACTTCATTCAACAACATTCTTTCACCATCATTCCTTCATCAGACATTTTTGTCTTCTTTTCTCCTCTCTCCATCAAAGGCAACAACATTCTCCTAGATGTAACAATATTTTGGAGCCTTATGTCGCCAATCTTGTGCATGGACGCTCCACTATCAACAATCTTACGACTATCGAAAGTTCCTCCTGGAATATCCTACACACTCACTCAGAGATTAAGCCTTTGTGGACTTGGGTCGTCCTTGATCATCAAGGAAAGTGATTTCAATCACTTGATGATTAGGAAAAAGAACCTGTGGTGCTCCCCCTGATTGAATTACCTGCTTTTGCTTCCAAGCTGTTTGTCCTTTACCAGAATTTGAATTTGTTGTTTTAGCATTTACTGGTTTTACAGTTTCAGATTTTGCTTGTACAGGTTTTTCTTCTTTGACCTCTGATTTTAAGGCCTTTTCAATTACCTTTTGATTCTTTTGCTTTAACTTCTTTTCCCTTTCTTTCAAGCCACGTGAGTCTTGTTTCGGGGAAACTGATCGTTTTCGGTAATTGATTTCTTGGGGAGCACTCGTTTTTGACTTCAGCTTTTGCACGTGTGGGCAATATCTTACAATATGCCCAACTGTCCCACATTCAAAACATGTTCTCCGCTCTACAAACTTCGGAGAAACATATTGATGACCAGACGGAGAACCAGACAATGAACTTTGTGATCTAGACGTGCTTGGACCTAAATCACATCCGTTGGTGTGTTGGGTGTAATTATTCTGATCATTTCGTTTTAAAATTCTAACTTGTTTTACAAAATCAACGTTAGATTTTTCTTGAAATGTTTCAAGTTTGTCTGAACCCGTGGATCCAACAAAGTTCATTTTCGGTTCTCGTTTCTTAACAGAAGCTCTTTTGTTTTGCACCTTTTGTTGTTGAACCTTAGGTTGCTCAACCTTTGATTGTTGAATTTTAGGTTGTGCAGCCTTAGGTTGAGTAGCCTTAGACTGTTCAACTTTAGGTTGTTGAACCTTTGGTTGTTCAGTCTTAGGCTGCTGAACTTTAGGTGCTTGAACATTCTTGTTCTGAGCCTTCTTTCCCTGTACCTTACCCTTTCCGGAGTTGACTTGTTGTTTTCGCTCAATTGGTAGTTTTTGGTTTCCGTATTGTTTTCTAATTTGTTCACACGGAATTGGATCACATTGAGTGACGGTAACTTTGCCACTTTTGTTCCCCAAAAACTTATCAGTGCATCCTTCAAAAATTTGGTCAATTAAATCTTGATTTACATTTTTAATTGGAAAATCTTTGTTAGAGTAGATTTTGCTATCTCCTTTGAGCGTGTACAACAAGTTATTCCCTTCACTACTAGATACAAGGGACTCCATTGCTTTCGACATTTCAGTCTTACTTGGTTTCACTGGTGGATCACACGGGATGTGATTCTCTATTGGAATATCTGTTGTAACCGAGTTAGACTGTTGTTTCACAATTTCTTCAGATTCATCATCCGAAGAATCAGCATCCTCAACAATGGGAGGACTCTGTTCCTTAACACACGATGAATCTGTCACATTCTCAGATTCTGATTGACCCGAGGATGATGTACCAGTTGTGAACCCGAGGCCTGCTGCAAAGTCATCTAGACCGAGTGGCACAGTAGGTTCAAAACGGGGCATATCCTCGTCATCAGGCAATTTGGAGTAATTGTGATTCATTGGGGGAGGACATGATTTGAATCCAATACATCTTGCATCCCCCTTTTTCTTTTGAACGTCAATGATGTGGTCCAATACATAGCGGGAATTGGAATAGCTTTCCAGTTTCTGCTTAATTGTCTCACATTCACATCGAGCTGTTGCCAACTCTACCATTTGCTTTTCAATTGTGTCAATAAGATTATTGTTAGCATGTTGTTTTCACAAAACAGCCTTTTGTAATTCTGAAACATCATGTCTTAATGACGCAATTGTTGCTTTAAATTCCTTTTCATTTCTGGTTAAAAACAAGTTAGCTTCAGTTGCTTTAGAAAGATCTACAATCAATTCTTGATTGTGTTTGTATGTGATTTCAAACTGACTTTCCTTTTCAGCATATTTAACATTTAAACTATCACAATTTTCACAACTAACTACAGTGGGTTCATCGACACATACCTGACTTGATGAACTGTCGACATTAGCCATAAAGGCTGAATGGAGAGAAGACGAAGAGTAAGCAGCTTGATCCACCAAAATAGATCTTCTTTCAGTTCCTGCTGCAGCTTCTTCCAAAAGCTCATCAATATCTGCATCGACTGACGCACTTGATGTCTCATCCACATGATCATTGCCTGAAGTGGAGGATTCTTCATCTGAGCTTCCACTATAACCAGAACTGTCTTCATCTTCAGAAGATTCATCACCATTGGTGGAAGATTCTCCACCACTGGCGTGCTTTAAATCCTTTACGACTTCAGCAAAACATGCTGTTCCATCTGGAGCATCATTTCCCAACTGAAGCGACCAATCACAACCTTCATCTACTTGAACCACAAGTGCCTGGTTGGCATTTGATGGCCCTGCTTGGCTTTGGTTGTTGACAGGTATCAACGTACGAACATTGTTCCTGTTCTGGTTCTGCTGGTTGCCTTGATTTCTAAAAGGATTTTGGTTTCCATGCTGAGCTGGTCTTGTGCATTCCCTTTTGAAATGACCCCGTTCACCACAGTTAAAGCACTTTACAGCTTGCTTGTCGAACCCATACTTGGTGTCTTTCTTGCTTTCCAAGTTGGTTCTCCCCGTCCTTTCCATAAACTCCTTTGCTCTTCGAATTGCACTAGCAAGAGCCCATTTGATATCCATCATTTCAAACTCTTCTTTATCTACTTGCTGATAATCTTCATTGCTTAGATTGATATTCCCAATCTGACCTGCGATCAATCCACAATAAGCACTAACCAAGGTGTTCAACATCTCCATATGCTCCTTGGCTATTTCGACACTGACTTTGGAAAAGTTGGAAGTGTCTAATCTGACTGTGTTCGGATTGGAAGTAGCTTGAAAGTTTGAAGAGCTTCCATAAAACCCTTGCTGTTGCGGTTGTTGCTGCTGAGCTCTGCTTGGGTCTAAGAAAGGCGGTGGTGTGAATTGCTGAGCTGTCGGTTGCACATTCTGTTGTAGAGAAGAAGAATCTGGTCTTGAATACATCATCGTGTATGCTGAAGGATCAAACTGATTTGTTGTGGAAGGTCCGGTGTTTGAGATGAAGGCTGTTTGAAGCTTCGCATGTTGAGAGGCTGGTTTTTTCTCCACTGATACCTCCTGCAATCCCATAGTACATCTCTGGATTTTGAGGAGTTAGTGTTCTTTTTGCCTTAAGCTTTTCTTCTACATCCTTGTTCTCCAATTTTTGAATTAACTCATAAACGGTGATTGTGTCTAGAACACCATTTTCTTTGAGAATTTCAAGATAACTGCTCCACTTTGCTGGTAAGCTATCAGCGAATCTCTTCACCATTTCTTGTGGAGTGGCAGTGACTCTAAAAGCAAACATCTCGCTCAACAAGTGATGGAACCTTGTAGATAATTCTGCCAAAGTCTCACTCTCCATACACGTGAATCCTTCAAACTCTTTCTTCAGTAATTCTTGCTTGATCTTTCTAGATTGAGCATTTCCTTCACATCGTAACGTGAGCATATCCCACAAGCTTTTAGTAGTCGTGCAGTAAACAAACTGGTGGTAAATGTCTCTGTGAAGAGCTTGTGTGAGAATCATGAATGCTTTCTTTTCTAACTCAAATTTCTTCTTATCATCCTCAGACATAGTGCTGTAAGTTTGTGGATTAGATCCTGCAACTTCCAAATCATTGTCAAATGCGGTGAAGAAGCACATCCATAGATCTTGACCTTGCCCCTGAACATAAGTTCTCAGCCTTTCTTTCCACCATCCGCAATCATTGATGTGATTTAGCTTTGGCGGTTTTGTGCTTGTACCAGTTTCACTGTCGTTCTGCATCATAGATTGAATGCTGCTGCTTTGATTTGTGACCAATGCCCATTGATTTGCAGTTATCATTGCAGCTTGAGGTGGGGCAATAGCCTGCATCCATGCAGTTTTGTTGAAATCTGACGCAGATTGCGTAGCTGATGATTGTGGAGTCAAAGTTGTTTGAGTCCACGCGGTTGGATCCCACTGACCGTTTGTTCCCATTTTATAAAAATTAATATATTAAGTGAAAATTAATTTGAAATTTGAAAAACAAGTTTTCCCTTTTTTTTTTTTTTTTAAATATAATTTTCACAAACTATGTTAATATCTCGAATGATAACCACCAGCCGAAGGATCCTTGATCGAAAGACCTGAAAAACACAAACTTGTTAAACTTAAACAGACTAGGATCGAAGGAACAGAACTTGTTCGAAGGATCAACAGTGTTCGAAAGATCACTGTTGAGTTTCGAACAAAGATTTCGAAAGACTCTCCAATCGTAGGATCCTTATCTTTCGAATAAGAGCTGTAGAACGAAAGATATATCCTTCGAAAAGATTCCTTGGATCGAAGGATAAGTCACAGACTTCGAAGGATGTTCGAAGGATGATTATCTATCGAACCTCCTTTGATCGAAAGATGATCTTTCGACTTCGAAGGATATCCTTCGATCTGCACTGACACAGTTGACAAAAGTGACAGGTTGGTGAAAAAGGTGATGGGTTGGTAGAAAACTTTCGGCAGAAGGTATGGTCAGACCATACTTTCTACCAAAACAGATTTGAACAATAAAATAATACCAAGAAAAACAAGGTTCTTATCCAGAAACCGGTCACCGGAGTAAGCCGGAATTTGGCCGGAAAACACCAAATTTCTTAAAAACAAGTTTTTAAGTTACCCAACCCGTCCTTTAACACACCCGGTTAGTTTAGAACACGTTTTTACGTCAAGAAATGCGAGAAAAACACTAAAAACGGGTGCTAAACCATGTGAGGTTTTTGTCCAAACACTCCAAAGTCTTGTATAAACTCGGTTTTTAACAAGGAAAAGAGCCACGGCTCTGATACCACTTGTAGGTCCCTCGGAGGTTGAGGTTAAACCTATTCCTTGTTATGTCTAACACACTAGCAAGTGCGGAATCCAAGCTAGAATGCAAACCGGTAGTTTATATGAGAACACAAGCTACAAAGAGAAGGGTAGACACACGAGATATCAAAGTTTTCTCTTGTATTTCAGTGGACACGGTTACAGCCCTTGACCCGACTGAAAATACGCTCTCTACCAGACTAAGTTCACTCCCTCACACACTCTTGTCTAAAAAATGAAGTGAACACATTACATGGATATATATATCCATCACAGCTTGTCTGGTCGAAGGATCAGATAGACTGATCGAAGGATCATCTATCGATCTTAAACCTACCGAAGGATCACATATACCTCGAAGGATGATATCCTTCGAGGTCCATCTATATCCATCGAAGGTTATCTTTCGAGCTCATCGAAGGATATAAACAATCCTTCGATGACTCATCCTTCGACACAAACATATTACAAACAATGTGCTAACTGTTTGGTCAAGTCAAACCAGGAGGATGGTTGACTTGGTCAAACTTACATCGAACGCACATATTAACAAACCTAAGACGTAAACCAGACTAACACAAGACATCGTTTTGTATCATGACAACATACAGACAAAGTACAGACACAAGTGCACCAACAAATCCCTGTAATGTTTGAAGACCAAGACTGAAGACTCCGGCTGTATCCAAGGGGGAGTTTGTTGATACACGATGTCTAAAGCCTACGTCTTAGTCTAGGGGTCTAAATATGTCAAGTTTGTAAAGTACAGGGGTTTAGGTGAATGTTTAAGATTAACATGTTAAAGATTTCGCTTGAAACATGTTCAAGCGAAATCATATGTTAAGATTTCGCTTGAGACATGTTCAAGCGAAATCTTAATGTTATATATAGGTAGTTTGTTTTCTCATTTGGTATGCTTTCATGTCACTTGTAGCCGAACTGCTGCTCGTTTGTTTTTTAGAAGAATTAATGAGAAAACCGTATTAAAGTGATCTACATCTGTTTCTACTCATTTCTACTTAATTTCTACTTTGATTCATGTTGTTTGTGTATTTCCGCTGCATAAACAGTAGGTTCTAGCTCAGATTGACTCACTTGACTGTCAAATACGGTCCTACAAAAATTTTCAAGGGGTGCGGGTGACAATTTTTAAGGCGTGCGGTCGAAATTTTCGGCGAAAAATAAAACTAAAAAATATATTATTCAAGTGGTGCGCCCACCCACCCACGCCTTAGGGTGTCTTCGCCCTTGACCCCCACTAAAATCTATCACTAGTGATGGAACCAAGTTCGATGACGTGACGGAAAATGATTAGATGTTGTGAGTGATGGAAAATGAAGCAAACTCACCCCTAAAAGAGGCTTCCTGAAAGATAGAAAGCTCTGCGTATATAAAGGGAGTGTGCACCACCCTCGAAGGTATTTGACTCTCTCTCTCATTATATAATGACATCCACAAAAATATCTTTGCACTTAGGGCATGTTTGGCTAAGCTTTTCAAAACAACTTATTGGCTTATTGACTTATCAAAAAGCCAATAAGTTGTTTTTGTGTTTGGCTAAGCCAAAAGTCCTTTTAGAAATGGCTTTTTGCAAAGAAGAAAAAGGAGGTTTCAATAAGTCACAATATTGTGACTTCTTGACCAGCTTTTAACTTTTCAAACAACAAATTACCAATATACCCCTTCTTTACCCTCTTATATCTAAAAGAATGCCCATTTTAGTCATTTTACATCAATAAACTAATCCAAACACTTTTTTTAAAAACTCCTTTTCAAAAAGTCCTTTTTTTCCCAAAAGTCCTTTTTAACTATAATAAGCTTAGCCAAACATGCCCTTAGTGGTTTGTTGACGGAGTGAATGATTTTTTAGCCTGCCTAATCCAATAGTTCTTCGAATTCGACGCCCACGTTTAAATATCAAAATTTAAAATACGTGACAGGGAAGAAATGAACTTTCACTTTTATACAATACAGTTTCATGCATATACTCAACTCAAGCTGTGACTTATGAAATGCGCTTTCACGTTTAGATCCTTGATCTTTGCTGACAATTATGATATATGTTTAGATCTTTTATGAAGTTTGAGACATGATCACTTATTAGAACACGTTAAGGACAAAAAACGTAAGTGTTGTAAGAATCGCTAGGCGCTAGTCGGGCCGTGGGGTACCGACTAGCGATTAACCGGGATTAATAGGGATTAGTCGGAATTAATCGGATTGAGATTTTTATATGTAATTTTTAGTTACATATATACACACACACATTTTTATATGTAGTTTTTTAAAGTAAACATGTTTTAACCCTTCATTAACCCATTTTTTTAAGTAATTGGAAGGAATTTATATGGTTTGGTCTAAATTGGACCGGCATCTAGCCAAAATTTGGCCAAAATAGGACCGCCATTGACTGCCTAGCTATTAATTGGCCATTAATCGGTGAACCTCCGATTAGTGATTAATCGAAGACTAGTCGGAATTTTTACAACCATGGACTGGGAAGACTATGTCTAGTTCACTTGGGCCATACGTCTAGACCGTTCCAAAACAAGAACTTGACAATGTTTATGTTAGATTGTATTTGTTTAATTATTTAGGTCCTTATTTTGTAATTTGTATCTCTATATATTGTTTAGTATGTATCAATAATATTCATTCAAAGCAAAACCTTTCATGGTATCAGCCATTATTCACTGAAGTGGTTGAAGTTCTCCCCTCCTCCCTTCGTTTTCCCTCCCCTCTTCCTCTCCTCATGGCTTCCCCTTCTTCTTCCTCAGCCGAACCTACACCCATGACCAACATAGCTCCTCTCTTATCGCTGAAACTATCATCCACGAACTTCCTCTACTGGCGAACTCAGATGCGTCCCCTCCTCTCTCTTCAGCATCTTCTGCCCCATGTAGATGGAAATCAATCGGCTACACCGAAAATAATTACTGTTTCAGAAAAAAGCGTTGATAACCCCGACTACAAGACATGAGTACGAGATTAATAGAAGGCTATTGTTCTCCTCAATGCTTCTCTCACTGAAGAAGCCTTGTCAGTGACCGTTGGACTCCCCACCGCTTGAGCCATATGGCTTGCTCTCGAGAATGCCTTCTGCAATTCTTCTGTTGAACGCATCCAGAATCTTCGTGATAATCTGCGAAACCTCCAAAAAGGCGAAAAATATGTCTTTGAATTCGGTCGCACATTCAAAGCTCTGTGTGATCAGCTTTGTGCGATCGGGCACCCTGTTGACCCAATGCATCAACTCAACTCCACTGGTTCCTGTGTGGACTTGGTCTTGTATTCAAAAGTTTTTCAACCTCGGTCAGATCCGTTCGTCCCCTTCTTGGTTTTAAGGATCTTCTTGCAAAAGCAAAAAGCCATGAACTATTTGTTAGGGCTTTACATGGTTCATCCACACCTCTTGTTGCCTTTTCGGTTCAATCTCCCAATCAGTCCTCCAGTCGCCCTAACCATTCCTCATCCCATCGTGACTCACCTACTTCTCAAGCCCAGTCAAGGCCCAACAGTTCCAACTCTTCCTCCACTAATGTTCGCAGCCCAAGCCAGTTTTCTAATGGTCCTCAAAACCGCAGTCGACGTCCTCCAACATGTCAACTCTGTAGGACACAAGGTCACTATGCCACACAGTGTTCTAAACTTGCTACCTTTGCTACTTCCATGGCACCCAATGAAGAACAACTTGCGCATGTTTTTCATGCTCAATGTGGCTTGAACCCCACCATCCCGGACTGGACTTGTGACACTGGAGCATCTGATCACATGATTCTTAACCCAAATAATGTTCAGAACTCCTCATCTGCCCAAGGTAACAAACGTGTCTATTTTGGTAATGGTCACTCCTTGTCAGTATCACATATCGGTAACATGAAAATCCTTGGCTCTCTTAATTTAAATGAGGTGTTAGTTATGCCTAATCTCACAAAAAATCTTTTATCAGTAAGCAAACTAACTAAGGATAATTTTGTTGATGTTCTATTCTCATATCCTCACTTTTACATTCAGGATCGGGGAACCAAACAAGTCCTAGCTCAAGGGAGTCTTGAAGAAGGTCTCTACGTTCTTCGCAATAATCATGAAGCCCTAATTTCTACCTTTTCGTGTCCTAAATCGTCTTTTGAGTTATGGCATTCACGTCTAGGCCATACAAATTTTGATATTATTACTATGTTAAAAAATAATGGACACTTATCGTTTACTTCTGTGTTACCTAAACCAGGACTTTGCTCCCCTTGTGAGTTAGACAAATTCAAACGACTACCATTTTCTAATAATAATAAACGGGCTTCTTCACCCCTTGAGTTAATCCATTGTGATTTATGGGGACCATCACCGGTTAAATCGAATGATAATTTTTCTTATTATGTTGCCTTTATAGACGATTTTTCTCAGTTCACGTGGTTATATCCTTTACGGGACAAATCAGAATTTGTTGATGCTTTAACTGTGTTTATGCCATTTGTTCAAACACAATTCACCACAAAAATCAAAACGTTTCAAAGTGATGGCGGAACCGAGTTCACTAACCATAAGGTTCGGGCCGTGTTTGAATCTAATGGCACGTTTCATCGAATGTCTTGTCCATATACCCCTCAACAAAATGGACGTGTTGAACGTAAACATCGACATATTGACGAAACTGGGTTGGCAATGTTATTTCATGCTAAACTTTCGGAATCCTTTTGGGTTGAGTCATTCTCTTCCGCGGTATATATTATCAACTGCCTTCCTACGCCCATTCTTAATGGTAAATCTCCATTTGAACTTTTATATACTAAAACCCCCCAATTATGCTTCGTTTCATACATTTGGTTGTCGTGTATATCCTTTTTTACGTGATTATGCCCCAAACAAACTTGCCCTAAGAAGCTTACCATGTATCTTTATTGGCTATTGCTTCAAGTACAAATGGTATAAATGTTTAGACCCTTGCAGCTCAAGTACTTATATAACTCGTCAAGCACGTTTTGATGAAACCTACTTTCCCTATGATGCCACTTCCACTGCCAAACCGATAAATGAACTTGAAATAACAACTTTTTTCGATGCATCCTTCACTACACCATCTCTCACCTCATATGTCCAACCTAAACCTACTCCTCATCAAATTCCATCCAATTCCATCCACTACATCATGCATCAATCCCATAACACCTATTTTTTCCCTAATACTACATCAACCACACCAACAGTTCTGCCTCAATCGACCCCTACCACATCCACATCTACCTCTGAAACAACTACACCCACTAGCTCTCCTCCACCGTCCTCACCTCCTTCTCCATCACCGTCACCCTCGCCACCTTCCCCACCCACTCCTCCACCATCGCACCCCATGACCACCAGGTCTAAAGCAGGCATGTTCAAACCCCGTCACCGTGTCGACTTAGCGCACACTCAAAAACTTCCTCTTCATCATGCTCTCTTCGCCACTTCCGATCCCAAAACTTATCGTTCTGCTTTAAAAGACACTAAATGGGTGTGTGCCATGTAATTGGAACTTGATGTGCTTCATCAAAACAACACATGGACCTTAGTCCCTCGACCACAACAAGCAAATATAGTAGGTTCCAAATAGATCTTTCCAACCAAATATCATTCGGATGGATCTATTGAGCGACACAAGGCCAGACTTGTGGCTTATGTTTATGAACTTGAAATATACAGAAATATGTGTTTCGCTGTATTATTTTGTTTTTGTTTTCGTGATGTGTTATTATCACATGATGCAGCCGATATTTTTTTCCTTTTCTTTAAAATATAATTTACCTTCATTAACTAATGTTATTTTACTCATTGTAGACTTCATTAAATTTTATATTGTTTAGAGCATTCATATTGAAGCCTTCATCTCCATTTATATAAGAATACACTTTTCTTTAAATTTTGTTACTTTTTCAAAAACATCACACATCCAACTCTCTATCTTTATCTATTTCTTACTCACAAACACTTATTTTATTATTTTGTCTTTAATACACACTCACAATAAAAATATAGAGACTTGAATATTAACCTCTAAATATAAAGGTGTACTTTACTTCCTTTATACTTTTCTACACTATGGAGATTTCAATGTAGTGGTGTTTTTGTTGTTCATATCTAATACATCACCAGTCTTCTATTTTTATAATATAAAAAATCTACTAAAAACTTATAGCATATCTATATTAGAACATTCACATTCGATTTTTATCCATATGCATATAATTACACTAAAAATAACTATTTTTTTTCTCTTTTTTCAATTAAAAGATAATTTTTATTCATTTATTATTCTTTTTATCTCTCCTCCATTCACAACCATATTTAAAAATATTGGAAAAATTAGAATAGGTGAACAACGTTTCCCATATATTTACAAATAAACGTTAACGTTCTCATATATTTTCTCTCTCCTCCACGCGTAACTATTAAAAAACCACTCACTATTCCTTATAATATAAATAATCCACTCAAATAATTATAAAGGATCCATTGTGAACGCCCTTATTATCTATAATTTAACGAAACATCGACGTTCTCAAAATTTTGTTTATCTTCTAAAAACTCCCCTCATATCATTCTTCATTTTTATCTAAGTCTTACTCAAAAACACTTACTTTATTATTTTTTTCTCGGTTTTATACACCGGCAATATCTAATTTAGAGATGAATAGTAACAAACCAAATATAGAGATTGAATTTACTCTTTACTATTTGTATTTGAGATAGTAAAATAGAGATTCTAAGAGCATTCACATCCCCTCCACTATATTATACCTTGTAATTTAAGTGAAATCTTATTTGTTTCATTTATCTCTCATTTTAAAAAACCTCCCCCATCACATTCACCATACATATCTCTATATTCTTCTTTTATTATTTTTTTCTCTTTCTTTTTTATTATTTGATGAAATAGTGGTTAACCGGGAGATTAGTCCACGGGTCGAGTCTCGTCAAGTAGGTTTAATCCCTCCTTTCTTCGATCGATTGCTGGGTCGTTCTCTAATCTGTCACCTACACAGTGAAACACACCGTGACTCGCAACAAGGAGAAAGGGGTGGGGGTTGCTCCTTGTTACAACCCTCCGGCATGAGAATAAGTATTAGCTTTGGAAGCAATATAAGTATTTAAGTAGTAATTGTGAGAGAGCAGATTAATATTAACTCAAACCTGGTTCGAAGTAGGTATTTATAGCCGAAGAGTGAAGGAGAAGGGCCGATGGGCCGCTTGATGGGCCTAGGGCCCGACTGAAAACTTGCAGCTTTTCGTAGGTTTGACAGGAGTGTTGGGTGCACGCGGAGGTGTTGCCACGTGTCCTGCTGTATCGATTGGACGAAGGAATACCCGCCACGTGGCCTGCTGGGGTTGTCAGCCTGTCCATTAGCTTTATGTAAGTGGGCTGGGCAGCTGCGCATTTGGTTGTTACTACGGGTCCGGCGATGTGTCGGATGCAGGATGCAGAATCTTGGAGTATTGGTCTCATGATGATGAAGCAATTGATTCCGAGGATGATATATCTGATGATGATGGTAAACAATTTTTTTTTTTTGCTTTTATAGATTAGGCGCTTATGATAGATATCAGTTCTATGCCTATAAGGGCATAAATGATCATTGTGTTGTTAACGTATGTTTTCACTTTTTCGTAACTTTACCATGTATTAATAAATTAATTTGTTAAACACTTTTTAGGAACATTTATCATGTATTTTTTTGCTACAATTTTATATTTATAATGTCCACAACAGAGGGTACTAGTGGTGGGTGGAGGAGCTGTAGGTTACTCTGCAGTTCAGCCAGAGGTTGCAGTCGGTTGTGCAGTTACAACTACATGTTAAACTGAAAGCACAGACCGTCTTTTGGCAGTTGGTGCTGAATAGGAACTCGACTACATATCAGAGGTGATTTTGAGTTTGCATCATGGTTATTGACTTTGAGTTTGACGCGGCTCCTTCCCTTTTTAGCGTCTTGAAACCAAATGCGCTTTCCAATCATAATTCAATTTTAATGTCCATCTGATCTAAACAGCTTGAGGTTCTTTCAGTTTATCAATGGCTGAAGCATTTGGAGGAGTTGCGATAGAAATCACAGCTTCTGGATCATCAAAAGTCTTCATTGTGAAGCTGAAAAATGCATGGTACTTTAAATCCAAACTCAAGGGAATGAAAAAAATCCATAAAGAGCAAGTGGCCTATCGCCGAGCGTATGGAGAAACTAAATAAACAACTGGATCGACTGAAAGAGGAAACAGAGTTCTTGAAACAGCTCAAGCAAGCAGAAGACCTGGTTCGGAAATGCGAGGATATCAACTTGAAGTTCTGGAAGAAATCCACTTACGCTTCCAATTTGGAAGAAATGAATAGGTTGCTACAGAAATATGTGGCGTTTGACCTTCAGTTGCAGAATGCAAGTAATGGAGCTGAAACATTGGTGGAGATGAGAAGTTTGAAAAAGCGATTGGAGGAAGGGAGTTCAAGTGGTTGGTCGTCTGCTCTTCCACCGGAAAAGTGCGTTGCTATAGGATTTGATGATCCACTTAGGGATCTGAAGCTCATGGTGCTTGAGGATTCTCAGGACCGTGATTGTCCGGTTGTAGTTGTTTCGGGTGCAGGAGGGTGTGGGAAGACAACTCTGATAACAAAGCTCTGCCATGATCCTCGTATTAAAGGTATTTGCTTTATTGAAATTTGGTGCACAGTATAAGTGCTGCTACTTAACAGAAATTGAACATATATAGGTTGCTAAAGCTGAGTTTGGTTAGGTAATAAGTTATGAATGCTCAAAATTTAAGCTTATAAGTCAGAGTTATGAGTTTGTTGAGGATTACAAATTCAAATGCCAACATCTATTAATAAATTAATTTGTTAAATACTTATGATCTCTCTTCCTTGAGAGTTGTTTTAAGGTTGCATAAGTATTATATTGGGAAAGTATGCATGGTTGTTGCAATACTGAATGTTGGAATTTGAAGTATTTGTTTAGCAAAATCTTTTAAAGAAAACTCTTGATGATGCTGAATGTTGGAATAAGCATCTTGTCTGATTAAATTATGTATTAAGTTACATGATGATTACTATTTTTCGGAAGAATGTTTGGTCTTCAATATCATTTCTTTATCTATTTGAGGTTCAAATTTTTGAGTAATTTTGTATTGGATATTAATGCAGTGGACCATGTGTATCATACAAGCTTTGTAAGCAAGTTCTATTGTGACATGTCAAAGTAAATGAACACTTTTTTTCATTCGACTAATCCTTCTTCTCTCTCACCTAAGCATCTCAATACCATATGGTGTCTGTTGCCCAAATTGGAAAATTTAGGAGCCGCCGGCCACTTGTGTTCGCCGCCACTACCACGATTGATGATTGCGAGAAGTGGGCGCCGCCATTCGACCATGAAAGGGAAAGACTGTTACTATCATGTACTTTGGTTTTACGGGTTACAAGGAGCAATATACACCGAGACTCATGCTTCACCAAATATTTAGTTCCATTAACTATGCTCTTTTGTTTTGTTCATTTTAATGTTTGGTTATTTGTTTAGTGACAATATAAATATGTTTTATCGCTTTATTTTAGGGTTCTTTATCCATATCAACGTAACCCGTCCACCGGACGGGTATTAAACTAGTTAATTATTATCATTTGTTAGTTAGTTAAATATATTTAGTCATAGGTAAATATATTTAGTCATAGTAGTTTTTATATTTATAACGTATTGATGTTTTCATGCTTAATAGGTGTTAATGAGAGTTACAAGAATGAACGAGTTGAAAATGCAAGCTTGATAAGTCAATACATGGAGTTAAACTGAAAAAGTCAACGAGGACAGGCCCCGCGACCTGCGTAGGAAGAACAAAGGCGCTCCGCGACGCGCCTAAGGTTGCAACATGATGTCGGTTTGTTTTTTTTATGGAAGTCAGTCAAATTGCTCAAGTCCACGACACGCGGGGAGTTGTTGTGTTGACTCCGCGGCACACGCAAAGTGATCCGGGATGGTCCGCGACATGCTGGAACAAGCTAAGTCAAGTAGGTCAGATATTAAATGTGCCAGCCAAGTTTATACCACGCGACACGCGGGGGTGTTCATTGTTTCTTCCGCGACGCGCGACTCGGATTAATTTGGGATTTATATTTTAAGTCGGCTAACATGGGAACAATGGAGGAATTTTGATCTAGCATGTTTGGGGGTATAATCTTGTGACTGTTTGGTATCTATTGGTGGATGTAATGTTGAGCTAACTTTGGTTAGCTTGTATATAATGAAATGTGTTTTGTTGGTCGTTCAAAAAAAAAAAAAAAGTCGGCAACCATATTAAAAAAAGATCTCTTAATTCATTGTCAGAGATCACATGCAAATATAAAAGGATGAATTGGAGGAGACTTTTGATATCTTTCATTACCCACAATCAATCAGCACGCGCCACGTCAACTCCTCACTTAATTCTCCCCACACCCTCAATTTGATGGCGGCACTCCTCTCTTGGGGGACTTGCTTTTTTTTTGTTTTTTTTTATTTGTTGTAATTATGCATGTATTATAAATTAAACAAATATTAATAAAAATTAAATAAAATTTAAGAAAAGATATTTCATTAAATTAAAAATAAAAATTACATTCAAACTAGAAAAATAAAAAAACAAACTACTCGTCGTCGGAATTCGCTTCAAGGTGATGTAGATCTAAACGTCTGAGATGCTCAACGAGATCGTGTTTAAGTCTCCAATGCGTTTCTTCGTCAATGAGCTCGCTAAAAGCAGTATCATCGAAGACGGGTTCGACTGGAGGATCTCGAATGTGTACCGGTGCTATCGCCCTTCCGTCGTCTTTTATAATCATGTTATGTAAAATAATGCACGTATACAAGATAGACCTTATCTTTTTCACTGTTTTGGAACGCATTGGACGATTTAGTATTCCCCACTTCGCCTTTAACACACCAAACACCCGTTCCACATCTTTTCTTGCGGCCTCGTGTTGCCTCTTGAACTTTTTTTCATTCGGGATGTGAGGATATGGAAAAGACTTCACAAACACGGACCAGCTAGGGTAGATCCCATCAGTAAGATAATACCCGGGTTTGTATAAGTGGTCGTTCACCTGAAATGGACAATTTGGCGCCTTCGTTGAGTAAGAAATAACGGAGATTGTTGGAGCACGTTGATGTCGTTTTGTGAACCCGCCAGGCCACAAAAAGCATGCCAAACCCACAAATCTTGAGACGCCACCGCCTCTAACATAACTGTCGGGTATTGATGATCGCCTCTCATATATTGTCCACGCAATTCTGTGGGGCACATCTCCAGACGAAGTGTGTACAATCCAGACTACCCAACATACCAGGTAGGTGATGTCTCTCCTCATGAGCCTGATGCAATAGCGCAACGTCGTGGCTCGTTGGTCTACGTAAGAATTCACCAGCATACATTCTACAGACCGTCTCGCAGAAATAATCAAGGCACTCACGAGAGGTCCTTTCAGCCATATTTAAATACTCGTCGTTTTCGTCTGGTGGGTTACCGGTTGCAAGTTGTTTAATCGCAGAAGTAACCTTTTGCAACGGCGTGAAACTTTTCTTCATTCTCCCGTCCAAGCCCTCTTGAAACCACTCGTTATTCGCTTCCACGTCACTAACAATTTTTAGGAACAAAGACTTGGACATACGAAACCTCTGACGAAAAATATCGGCATTAAATTTTGGATTATCGACAAAATAATCGGCCATGAGTGTTTCGTGGCCTCCCATACGATCTCGACGGACAACTTTTTTTTTTTACTAGACGATGCCGTGTCTAGTAGCTCCGCTTGTTGGATGAGATTTTGGAAGAAAATTATACTACTATCGCTTGACGATGAATCTTCATCGTCGGGAAAGTCGGGCAGGAGAGAAAAAAACGGGAACTCGGAATCCATTTTTTTTAAAGATTGGGTAAAAAATTAGATGAGTTGAAGGGTTTAGGAGAGTAATGTAGTGAGAGTTGTTTTGGGTTTGAAAAATAAAAAGATTGAAGTAGGTTAGTATTTATAGGGTTTAGGAGAATTTTTTTTTTTTAATATATAACGGCTATATAGCCGTTTTAATATAAAAAAACGGTCAAAAATTACAAATCTCAATCGGTGAACACAACCCGCTCCCCACACCCCGATTTGGGTCACCGAGGGGATGGCGGCGGTGTTCCCAAGCGGGGTTCACACTCACCGCCGCCCTCCCCGAAGGCGCCCCGTTCACCCTTTAAGATAATCTTCTCTCAAATCACTTTTGATATGATTTCATAGAAAAGCTACTACATATAAATAAAAGGCAAAATTGAGGAACGAGGATCTTAGCCGTCGAACTCAACTTGGAGGGCCGAATTGATATTATTTTCATCATTCTCTTCATCCAATCAACTATTCAAGAATGTCAGAACGATTCGGGATGACAACCGGTGCCGTGAAGATAAGCATGAGCGGCTAAATCTCTTGGGGACTTCCGCTCGAATGAACGTTTACACGTTTTGACTTAGTTATTCGTTTTTCTGATTCTTGTAAACTAGTAAAACTTAACTACTTGTGTTGGTTTATTGATAAACGTTGATTGTGTTTAAATTACTTGTCGTTTTATCAAGCTTATTAGCAACATACTTGCGTTATTAGCGAGTTGGTAATTTGGTGGGTAGTTGATATAGTTAAGGGATTGTTAGGTTGCATGGTGAATGTTAAAAACTATCCTTAACAATTAATCAAAACCATTAATTCCAATGCCATGTCTATGTGGTGTTTGAATCGGTAAACATATTTTTTTTTGTTAAAACGGCTATTCGAGATTTCGGGTGGAGGTTACTCTTTCTTAATCTGATAACACTTTTGGTGACAAATTGTGTTTTCTTTGCAATCAATTAAACAAACCCCCAATTTAGATAATTTAGTTTAAATTAGATTCTTTGATGCTGACCACAAATTCCCCGTGGATACGATACCGTACTTATGCTATCTACGTAGTTTAATAAGGTTTTTGATTGACCCTAACGACAGTCATCACTGGTTTCTACGATGGTCGTTCATCACCAAGTTTTGGTTCAAAGTCACCCTTCTAACTAGGGCTGTCCAAACTGCTCGGCGCTCGAAGATCGTTCGAAAAAGCTCGGAAATTTGCTCGTTCGATTCCTTACTCGGTTAAAACCGAGCACGAGCCTAGGTACGCTCGCTCGTCGCTCGTTCGGTTTCGATCAAATTTATTATTATTATTATTATATTATATTTATTAAATATAAACACTTGACATATTCAGCCGACATCCAAAACTATCCTAGAATCCTCAAATACTAGAATCCTTCTTCAGTTAAAAAAAACAAAAGAAAACCATGATTTCTCTCAACTCTCAAGTCACACATCCAGCTGACATCCATCCAGATCCAGTTCCACCGTCCACATCCCTCGTTCGCAGGCATCACCATCCGCCGTACAACCGCCACTCCACCATACAACCGCTCCACCACCGTACAACCACCGTCCGCCGTACAACCGCCACTCCACCGTACAACCGCTCCACCGGCGGCGATCCACCACTCCACCGTTCGTCAGCCGCCGGTCAATCAAAACGCACAACCATTCCACGGTTTAAAGTACCCACACTAAACACCTCTTCTTTAATTCATTCGTATTTCTTGTATATATCCCCAATTTGATTCTTATTTTGTAGAATATTATTCTGTTGGAGGTTCATCACAGTTTGATTTTTTTTCTAGTTTTGATAATTTTGGTACTTTGATTTTGTTTTTAATGGACGTATTAAATTACTTAAGTGTTTATGTATAACCATGAATTTGGTGAATAAATGGCTGTGTAGGAATCCTAAATAAAACTGAGCAAAAGCGAACTGAACCGAGCGGCTCGGTTCTAAACCGAACCGAGCACGAGCATAAGATTTACGCTCGATTTCCTAAATCCGAACCGAGCGGCTCGGTATCAAACCGAACCGAGCACGAGCATACCTCCGTTCGGTTCAGTTCGGCTCATGAACACCCCTACTTCTAACCTAAAACACAGCCCCTGACCCTCATTTTCATCAAGCGTCACTCTTCACCAAACCCTAACGCTCTTCACTGGAGCCACCGTCTCCCTCACCCCGCCGCACAATTCTCTTCGTCATCGACACGACCATCGCCTCTTTCACCACCAAATACGAAGACAATGGTGATTGACACGACTAGGTTCTGATCGAAGTTTCAAGGGTAAGTTTTTGAGCTTTCTTTATCCCTGTATTGATGATTATCAGCTATAGTTTGATGTTTATTGTGTTATTTTGCTTAGACAACATATATTGAACCAATTTAGAGTTGCTAAGGTTTCAGTATGAAAAATCAAGAATCTCTTCTTAAATTCAAATCTATAGAAGCAAGAAGCTTGATGATTCTGGTCGAGGTAAGCCACGAAGCTTGATCTTGTAAAAACAAGGGTTCTAGGATTTAATGTGCTTTTATGGTTTTTGTGGTCTATTAGGTTCTGGGTAGGTTTTGTTAAATGTTATCTAGGGTTTTTTTTTATATTCAACAATCTTTAAGCTGTTGATGAAATATGATTCATAGTTTTTTTGTTGTTTTTATCTTTTTTGAAAGGTAGTTAATGTCTCTAATTTGTTTTTATTTATTGTTTCTTTATAGCACTGTTTTAAATTCTGGTTGAAACCGGCGGGTAATACCGGTTATACCTGTCGCAACCCCCGGCCCCTATCTCCTGGGAACGGGCGGCCGCGAGCTCAGATTTAGTGATATCAGTGGTTTTATTCATTTTAGCAGCAGAATTTACATCAGGACCGTAGTTAGAAAAAATATTTAATCAGAGTAAAATACCACATTTTTATAATAATAAACATGATGTGTGTAAAATGCAACATATAAATTACATCAAATGAGGTATAAAACTAATCCTTTTTTAGTACTAATATTGGAAAAAGAGTGTTTTTGTCTTCCTTTTGTATTTTCAGGATTAAATGAGCTCAAAAACGCAAAAGAAGCAAAAAGACAGCTAAATCCAACATAAATACAAGAAAAGGAATATTAGTGGACTGCCCGAACCCTCAACGGCACCTTCCAAAGCAAAATAGAGAAAACAGAAGACTGAACACGCCCCGTGCTCAGCCAGCACGGGGCCGTGCCCAAGAAGCAGCAGAAAAGACAAACCTATAGAAGCTTCTATTGCCCATCACGGGGCCGTGCTCATCGGACACGGGGGCGTGTCGAAAGTACAGCAGGCGCATTTATTGTAATTGCGAATTACAATTAATGAAGAGAGAGAGTGTCAGACGGACACGGGGCCGTGCCCAGCGGACACGGGGCCGTGTCCAGCCTTCTGTTCAGCCTATAAATAGGAGTGCTTGGATTCATTTCAACTCATCCCTTGGCACACCACCTCTCTCACACTTCATCCACCACCCACCACCATCACAACACCATCATCCACCACCATCATCCATTGTCCATCATAGAGTGTGTGAGTCGTCTCGGGATCCAAGATTGATCGTAAGAGTTCTTGACAATCAAGGCCATGTTTGCCTAAGTCTCTTACATCACTTGGTGAAGACAAAGTGTCTAGTATAATACTTTTTATTTCTAATCTTTTGCACTTTTTATTTGGTTTTGTATTAATGACTTTAATAACTAGTTACTTATGTTGAAGGTGATCTTTCCTTAACATTTGTCCGTGGTGTCTTGGCATTATTTTACTGTCTATATAAAATAAAGGATTTTCACCATTCATATCTCCACGGTCTATATGGAGATATGTTGGCTACCTGGTAGGGGGTTAAGGGAACGGTTTGGTAAAGGTCTTGCCATTGTTCAGCGTTTAGAGGTCCTGCAATGGACCTGGGTCAAATTTAGTAGGACCTCCTTCAATACTTCACGGTATTGGATGGCGGGGTTCCAAACTCTTTGACCCCCTCATAAGTTAACTACTATTAATACTATAACCCGGCTATTTAGGACTGTATCCCTGCTGACTCAGACTACTTAGCCGAGGGTAACGTCACCGCCAAAAGCGGGGCCTACCACAATACTGCATTAATAACTTAATTCATTATCTTCCAATAATCCACCCTTTTAGGATTGTATCCCTGCTGACTCAAACTACTGGGGTGAGGGTAACGTCGCCTTCAAAAGAGGGGCCTACTACAATAACTAAGATAATCTCTTAATTATGTGCAAAAGTGCGGAAATAATCAAAGGTTATACTAGATACGAGTCGGAACCAAGTGATTCATCTTGTCTATCTGTTTTTATTTTTTATTTTATTTTCAGCATTTTAGTTAGTTTTATTTTTCTTAGTTTAAAACATTTTTCTAAACTTTTATTTTGGTTAGACGTTGAGGATAAACCGGTACTAAAAGCTCTTGTGTCCTTGGACGACCTCGGTATCTTACCAACGCTATACTACACTCAACGATGGGTGCACTTGCCCATATGTGTGTTTAGTGTTAGTGAAATATCGTGTTTTATAAATTTAAAACTTGGCTAAAATAAGTGTTAAAAAGGGCTTAAAATATACACCTAATATATACGACACTTCACACGCATCAAGTTTTTGGCGCCGTTGCCGGGGACACAAGGATTTTAAGAAAGTTAGGAATCAACGGCCTAATCATCTTTTATTTTTCTTTTTATTTTTTTTTAGGATTTTCTTAGTTTTTCAGCTTCTGCAGAGCTCAGTACGGGCCGTGCTCGGTCAGACACGGGCCGTGCCCAGCTTCATCACTGGCAGTTTTTATTTTCTGAGTTACAGAGAGCTGAACACGGGGCCGTGTCGGTGCAACACGGGGTCGTGTCCAACTCCCAGTAACTGGGATACAGAAAACGATTACTGTGCTTCTGACCACGGGCCGTGTCCACTGAGCACGGGGCCGTGGTGAACATTCTGACCAACGTTCTTTTGTGTTTTTATTGCAGGATTTGGAACCTAGGCGCCACATTTGAACCTCCTACGTAGTGCATGAGCTCCAGTTCCAGTAGAGACATAAAAGAACCCCTAGAAGAACCCGAGCGCTTTCTCAGAAAAAGACTTAAAGCTAAAAATCAAGAGAAAGCTTCGGGGGACCCACTTCCAATGGCGGACCAACGCACCCTCATGGATTACCTACGGCCTACCGTAGGCAATCTTGGCGCCGCTATCAATGCACCGAATGTCGATGCCAACAACTTCGAACTTCGGCCGCATTTGATACAAATGCTCCAAAACTCCGCAACCTTCCATGGGCTTGCGGACGAGGATCCCCATCTACATATTACTAACTTCTTAGAAATATGTGATACCTTTCGGATCAATGGAGCATCAAATGACGCCATTCGCCTTCGAATGTTTCCTTTTTCACTAAAAGACCGAGCTAAGGCTTGGCTTAACACCCTCCCAGTTGGATCGGTAAACACCTGGGATGAACTTGCCCAAAAGTTTTTGTATAAGTATTTCCCTCCGGCTAAAACGGCTAAATTAATGACTGAAATTAATACATACTCACAAGAGGATGGGGAATCCTTATATGAAACTTGGGAAAGGTTCAAGGAGCTTTTAAGAAAGTGTCCTCACCATGGTCTAGCGGTATGGCAACAAGTATCCACTTTCTACAATGGATTGTTGCCACACACAAGACAAACACTTGATTCAAGCTCCGGGGGACTCTTAGGTAATCGTCGCCCAAATGAAATATATAACCAAATTGAGGAAATTGCTCAAACCAATTTTCAATGGCACACTCCCCGAGGTAATAAATCTATTGCCCCGGGCGCCCATAAGGTTGATGAAAACACCTCTTTACAAGCCCAAATCGAGGCTCTCTCTTCAAAAATCAAAAAGCTAGAAATAACAAAAACGGCCTCGGTTATGGCTTGTGAAGGGTGTGGTGGGTCACATGAAAATTGGAGTTGTATGAAAGAATTAAATGAACAAACTGAAACGGTAAACTACATGGATAATAGACCTAGGCCGTCGGGTCCTCCAACGGGTACCTACAACCAAGGATGGCGTAACCACCCAAATCTTGGTTGGAGAGATCCCGGCAATAGTAGTAACCAACAAAACCAACGAACTAATTTTCAACAACCGCAAAATTTTTCTCAACAACAAGGTGGAAGAGAAAGGCTTGAAGATACTGTGTCTCGCTTCATCTCTGACACCGAAAAGAAAAACTCGGATCGATTTCAACAATTGGAATCAAATTTTAGAAATCAACAAGCTAGCATTCAGAACGTTGAAAAACAATTAAATCAACTAGCTCAAAATTTCTCCGAGAGACCACAAGGCGCGTTACCTAGTAATACCGAAACGAACCCGAAGGCACAAGTACATCTCATCACATTAAGAAATCGAACCGTGGGTCCCGAGGATGCTCCATTACCGCCAAATGAAAGAAGCCACTCTAGCCAGCCTATAACTCCTCCTGCGCCAGAAAAGGCTCCTATACCAAGTCAAGAGCCCACCAAGACTCCTCCAATTCCGTACCCCGGTAGGTTAAATCGTCAAAAGACCGATGAGCAATTCGCAAAATTCGAGAGTTTACTAAAACAATTGCATGTTAATATTCCTTTTATTGAGCTCTTAACCCAAATGCCTAAATATGCAAAATTCATGAGGGATTTCCTCACTCATAAAAGGAAAATTGAATCTTTGCAATTAGTTAACTTAGGCGAAGAATGTTCAGCTTTAGTACTCAACAAACTTCCACAAAAGAAAATCGACCCCGGGAGCTTCACAATCCCTTGTTCGATTGGAAAGTCCCCCGTCCGAAATGCTCTAGCCGATCTTGGGGCTAGCATCAACCTCATGCCCACATCGATGTTCAAGCGGCTCGGCCTAGGTGCAACAAGCCCTACAAAGATGAGCATACAACTCGCCGACAGGTCCGTCAAATTCCCACAAGGTGTCGCTGAAAATCTGCTAGTCAAGGTTGACAAATTCGTCTTTCCAACCGACTTCGTCATCCTAGACATGGAAGAAGACACCGATGTCCCTCTCATCCTCGGGAGGCCATTTCTAGCCACCGCCCAAGCATTGGTGGATATGAATGACGGAACTCTAACATTGAAGTTTGGGAATGAGGAAGTGAAATTTGAATGTGGAAAGCGAGTAGAGGAGGAAGATCCGGTCAACTACATGAAGGTCATAGACTCAAGCTTGGATGATGCTCTCCGACGGCGTAACATGGGATGCAACACATCCCCATTGAGTAACATATGACCAGGCTTTGGGTCTAGCCAAGGACCCTTATAAACGTGGCGCACCATGGAGGCATTCCACGGAACTATCCTTAGTTTAAATTAGGTTAATTTTTATGTTTTCTAGTAGTTTTAATTTTCAGGAATAAAACACACTCATGGTGGTAAAGGATGAAAAGGGAAACAAGAACAATGACCCCATGCACAAGAACGAGGCAACCCGACAGTTCTCTCCATTACAGAAGGTTCAACACGGGCCGTGCTCAACCAACACGGCCCCGTGCCGAACCTCCTGCAGAAAACGCCCAGTTCAGGTACATGGACACGGGCCGTGTTCACCCAACACACCCCCGTGTCCAGACTTCTGTTTCTCTTATTTTAATGTTGTTACTGGCACTTGAACACGGGGCCGTGCCCGGATAACACGGGGCCGTGTTCAGTGCCCAGTAACACAATTTTTTGCTTTTTAAACACTATTTTACACATCTAATCAACCTAAAAATTTATTTTTGGGACACATTGAGGACAATGTGTAATTTAAGTGTGGGGGGGATGCTAAAACCTTGAATTTTGCAAGTCCTAAATACAAGCCTTACACAAAACTCTATTGGAACCGCTAATCACCCCAAAATTTTTTCAAAAATTTCATTTTTTTTACTTGTCTAGGTTTAACTCGGGAAATTCAAGTTCTCAAAAAGGTTATATTTTTACAAATTTACAACCGATAGCGTAGTGATAAAAAGAACCAACATAAGAAAATTATGAAAAGGCATAGCAAACTTATTTAAAATTTGATTACATACTTGATCACATAAAAACCCATTCCCACAAAAGTGAGTTTTGAGCCTTTATTGAGCACACAAATTACATATCATCTGACTAAATGCTCATTTTTCGTTTCTTGTGTGAATAGCCGCTTGGTTCTTACGACTCTAGAACTTGCCATGACAATACATTCCCGGTCCTTATCAACTTAAACCCGAGTAAGTAAATGATGGAGGCATTAGGACTAACCCTTTTCATTTCTACACCATTATTTTTCTTTTTCCTTTACCACCTACCCAAAAATCCCCCTAGTTAGCCCCTTTGAGCCTAAACCTTTTTCGTTTCATCACCCAAACAAAAACCCTTTTACCCACCAAAACCTTTTTCATTTTTAACCCTTTATTTTAGTAACAAGTTCGGTTCTTCGTAAAAAAAAAATAAAAAAAATAATAATAATAATAATAATAATATTTTGATAATGATGAAGCAAAAAGAAAATAAACAAACAAGTTAATCAAAAATAACTTAGTTTGAATAAAAGCTTCATCAAAATAAAAAATTGCAAAAATACGAAAACCGACACTTGTTACGCTTTTAGCCTTTTTTTCTAACCACTAACCCAACCACCTACCTTTAACCCTAGCCTAACCCTTAACCCGCAAAGTCCTCTTGATATCTACAAAGGTATAAAAGTTAAAAAGGAGGAGGATTGATTTCTTGGCAAGCCTATGGTAGGAATAAGTTCCATGCCGCTCTCGAGTGATTCACTAAAAATACACCTTCGGCCGAGTGTGAGTGATTTCCCCGCGAGGTATGTGAACTTGTATATAAATAGAATTTTAAAAAGGCATGTTATGCCCAAATAAGTAATTTCTTTTATGAAAAGTTCTAAATAAATCATTACGAATAGGAGTGTAAATAAATAAAAATAAAACCCAAAAAGATCTTGGAAATCCCGACACTCTACGACAAGCCCAAAACCTTCTCTTCTACCTATTCCATTTGGGAGTGTAAGCCACATATTAAAGAGTTTTGCTTGAGGACAAGCAAAAGTTCAAGTGTGGGGGTATTTGATGTGTGTAAAATGCAACATATAAATTACATCAAATGAGGTATAAAACTAATCCTTTTTTAGTACTAATATTGGAAAAAGAGTGTTTTTGTCTTCCTTTTGTATTTTCAGGATTAAATGAGCTCAAAAACGCAAAAGAAGCAAAAAGACAGCTAAATCCAACATAAATACAAGAAAAGGAATATTAGTGGACTGCCCGAACCCTCAACGGCACCTTCCAAAGCAAAATAGAGAAAACAGAAGACTGAACACGCCCCGTGCTCAGCCAGCACGGGGCCGTGCCCAAGAAGCAGCAGAAAAGACAAACCTATAGAAGCTTCTATTGCCCATCACGGGGCCGTGCTCATCGGACACGGGGGCGTGTCGAAAGTACAGCAGGCGCATTTATTGTAATTGCGAATTACAATTAATGAAGAGAGAGAGTGTCAGACGGACACGGGGCCGTGCCCAGCGGACACGGGGCCGTGTCCAGCCTTCTGTTCAGCCTATAAATAGGAGTGCTTGGATTCATTTCAACTCATCCCTTGGCACACCACCTCTCTCACACTTCATCCACCACCCACCACCATCACAACACCATCATCCACCACCATCATCCATTGTCCATCATAGAGTGTGTGAGTCGTCTCGGGATCCAAGATTGATCGTAAGAGTTCTTGACAATCAAGGCCATGTTTGCCTAAGTCTCTTACATCACTTGGTGAAGACAAAGTGTCTAGTATAATACTTTTTATTTCTAATCTTTTGCACTTTTTATTTGGTTTTGTATTAATGACTTTAATAACTAGTTACTTATGTTGAAGGTGATCTTTCCTTATCATTTGTCCGTGGTGTCTTGGCATTATTTTACTGTCTATATAAAATAAAGGATTTTCACCATTCATATCTCCACGGTCTATATGGAGATATGTTGGCTACCTGGTAGGGGGTTAAGGGAACGGTTTGGTAAAGGTCTTGCCATTGTTCAGCGTTTAGAGGTCCTGCAATGGACCTGGGTCAAATTTAGTAGGACCTCCTTCAATACTTCACGGTATTGGATGGCGGGGTTCCAAACTCTTTGACCCCCTCATAAGTTAACTACTATTAATACTATAACCCGGCTATTTAGGACTGTATCCCTGCTGACTCAGACTACTTAGCCGAGGGTAACGTCACCGCCAAAAGCGGGGCCTACCACAATACTGCATTAATAACTTAATTCATTATCTTCCAATAATCCACCCTTTTAGGATTGTATCCCTGCTGACTCAAACTACTGGGGTGAGGGTAACGTCGCCTTCAAAAGAGGGGCCTACTACAATAACTAAGATAATCTCTTAATTATGTGCAAAAGTGCGGAAATAATCAAAGGTTATACTAGATACGAGTCGGAACCAAGTGATTCATCTTGTCTATCTGTTTTTATTTTTTATTTTATTTTCAACATTTTAGTTAGTTTTATTTTTCTTAGTTTAAAACATTTTTCTAAACTTTTATTTTGGTTAGACGTTGAGGATAAACCGGTACTAAAAGCTCTTGTGTCCTTGGACGACCTCGGTATCTTACCAACGCTATACTACACTCAACGATGGGTGCACTTGCCCATATGTGTGTTTAGTGTTAGTGAAATATCGTGTTTTATAAATTTAAAACTTGGCTAAAATAAGTGTTAAAAAGGGCTTAAAATATACACCTAATATATACGACACTTCACACGCATCAAGTTTTTGGCGCCGTTGCCGGGGACACAAGGATTTTAAGAAAGTTAGGAATCAACGGCCTAATCATCTTTTATTTTTCTTTTTATTTTTTTTTAGGATTTTCTTAGTTTTTCAGCTTCTGCAGAGCTCAGCACGGGCCGTGCTCGGTCAGACACGGGCCATGCCCAGCTTCATCACTGGCAGTTTTTATTTTCTGAGTTACAGAGAGCTGAACACGGGGCCGTGTCGGTGCAACACGGGGTCGTGTCCAACTCCCAGTAACTGGGATACAGAAAACGATTACTGTGCTTCTGACCACGGGCTGTGTCCACTGAGCACGGGGCCGTGGTGAACATTCTGACCAACGTTCTTTTGTGTTTTTATTGCAGGATTTGGAACCTAGGCGCCACATTTGAACCTCCTACGTAGTGCATGAGCTCCAGTTCCAGTAGAGACATAAAAGAACCCCTAGAAGAACCCGAGCGCTTTCTCAGAAAAAGACTTAAAGCTAAAAATCAAGAGAAAGCTTCGGGGGACCCACTTCCAATGGCGGACCAACGCACCCTCATGGATTACCTACGGCCTACCGTAGGCAATCTTGGCGCCGCTATCAATGCACCGAATGTCGAGGCCAACAACTTCGAACTTCGGCCGCATTTGATACAAATGCTCCAAAACTCCGCAACCTTCCATGGGCTTGCGGACGAGGATCCCCATCTACATATTACTAACTTCTTAGAAATATGTGATACCTTTCGGATCAATGGAGCATCAAATGACGCCATCCGCCTTCGAATGTTTCCTTTTTCACTAAAAGACCGAGCTAAGGCTTGGCTTAACACCCTCCCAGTTGGATCGGTAAACACCTGGGATGAACTTGCCCAAAAGTTTTTGTATAAGTATTTCCCTCCGGCTAAAACGGCTAAATTAATGACTGAAATTAATACATACTCACAAGAGGATGGGGAATCCTTATATGAAACTTGGGAAAGGTTCAAGGAGCTTTTAAGAAAGTGTCCTCACCATGGTCTAGCGGTATGGCAACAAGTATCCACTTTCTACAATGGATTGTTGCCACACACAAGACAAACACTTGATTCAAGCTCCGGGGGACTCTTAGGTAATCGTCGCCCAAATGAAATATATAACCAAATTGAGGAAATTGCTCAAACCAATTTTCAATGGCACACTCCCCGAGGTAATAAATCTATTGCCCCGGGCGCCCATAAGGTTGATGAAAACACCTCTTTACAAGCCCAAATCGAGGCTCTCTCTTCAAAAATCAAAAAGCTAGAAATAACAAAAACGGCCTCGGTTATGGCTTGTGAAGGGTGTGGTGGGTCACATGAAAATTGGAGTTGTATGAAAGAATTAGATGAACAAACTGAAACGGTAAACTACATGGATAATAGACCTAGGCCGTCGGGTCCTCCAACGGGTACCTACAACCAAGGATGGCGTAACCACCCAAATCTTGGTTGGAGAGATCCCGGCAATAGTAGTAACCAACAAAACCAACGAACTAATTTTCAACAACCGCAAAATTTTTCTCAACAACAAGGTGGAAGAGAAAGGCTTGAAGATACTGTGTCTCGCTTCATCTCTGACACCGAAAAGAAAAACTCGGATCGATTTCAACAATTGGAATCAAATTTTTGAAATCAACAAGCTAGCATTCAGAACGTTGAAAAACAATTAAATCAACTAGCTCAAAATTTCTCCGAGAGACCACAAGGCGCGTTACCTAGTAATACCGAAACGAACCCGAAGGCACAAGTACATCTCATCACATTAAGAAATCGAACCGTGGGTCCCGAGGATGCTCCATTACCGCCAAATGAAAGAAGCCACTCTAGCCAGCCTATAACTCCTCATGCGCCAGAAAAGGCTCCTATACCAAGTCAAGAGCCCACCAGGACTCCTCCAATTCCGTACCCCGGTAGGTTAAATCGTCAAAAGACCGATGAGCAATTCGCAAAATTCGAGAGTTTACTAAAACAATTGCATGTTAATATTCCTTTTATTGAGGTCTTAACCCAAATGCCTAAATATGCAAAATTCATGAGGGATTTCCTCACTCATAAAAGGAAAATTGAATCTTTGCAATTAGTTAACTTAGGCGAAGAATGTTCAGCTTTAGTACTCAACAAACTTCCACAAAAGAAAATCGACCCCGGGAGCTTCACAATCCCTTGTTCGATTGGAAAGTCCCCCGTCCGAAATGCTCTAGCCGATCTTGGGGCTAGCATCAACCTCATGCCCACATCGATGTTCAAGCGGCTCGGCCTAGGTGCAACAAGCCCTACAAAGATGAGCATACAACTCGCCGACAGGTCCGTCAAATTCCCACAAGGTGTCGCTGAAAATCTGCTAGTCAAGGTTGACAAATTCGTCTTTCCAACCGACTTCGTCATCCTAGACATGGAAGAAGACACCGATGTCCCTCTCATCCTCGGGAGGCCATTTCTAGCCACCGCCCAAGCATTGGTGGATATGAATGACGGAACTCTAACATTGAAGTTTGGGAATGAGGAAGTGAAATTTGAATGTGGAAAGCGAGTAGAGGAGGAAGATCCGGTCAACTACATGAAGGTCATAGACTCAAGCTTGGATGATGCTCTCCGACGGCGTAACATGGGATGCAACACATCCCCATTGAGTAACATATGACCAGGCTTTGGGTCTAGCCAAGGACCCTTATAAACGTGGCGCACCATGGAGGCATTCCACGGAACTATCCTTAGTTTAAATTAGGTTAATTTTTATGTTTTCTAGTAGTTTTAATTTTCAGGAATAAAACACACTCATGGTGGTAAAGGATGAAAAGGGAAACAAGAACAATGACCCCATGCACAAGAACGAGGCAACCCGACAGTTCTCTCCATTACAGAAGGTTCAACACGGGCCGTGCTCAACCAACACGGCCCCGTGCCGAACCTCCTGCAGAAAACGCCCAGTTCAGGTACATGGACACGGGCCGTGTTCACCCAACACGCCCCCGTGTCCAGACTTCTGTTTCTCTTATTTTAATGTTGTTACTGGCACTTGAACACGGGGCCGTGCCCGGATAACACGGGGCCGTGTTCAGTGCCCAGTAACACATTTTTTTGCTTTTTAAACACTATTTTACACATCTAATCAACCTAAAAATTTATTTTTGGGACACATTGAGGACAATGTGTAATTTAAGTGTGGGGGGGATGCTAAAACCTTGAATTTTGCAAGTCCTAAATACAAGCCTTACACAAAACTCTATTGGAACCGCTAATCACCCCAAAATTTTTTCAAAAATTTCATTTTTTTTACTTGTCTAGGTTTAACTCGGGAAATTCAAGTTCTCAAAAAGGTTATATTTTTACAAATTTACAACCGATAGCGTAGTGATAAAAAGAACCAACATAAGAAAATTATGAAAAGGCATAACAAACTTATTTAAAATTTGATTACATACTTGATCACATAAAAACCCATTCCCACAAAAGTGAGTTTTGAGCCTTTATTGAGCACACAAATTACATATCATCTGACTAAATGCTCATTTTTCGTTTCTTGTGTGAATAGCCGCTTGGTTCTTACGACTCTAGAACTTGCCATGACAATACATTCCCGGTCCTTATCAACTTAAACCCGAGTAAGTAAATGATGGAGGCATTAGGACTAACTCTTTTCATTTCTACACCATTATTTTTCTTTTTCCTTTACCACCTACCCAAAAATCCCCCTAGTTAGCCCCTTTGAGCCTAAACCTTTTTCGTTTCATCACCCAAACAAAAACCCTTTTACCCACCAAAACTTTTTTCATTTTTAACCCTTTATTTTAGTAACAAGTTCGGTTCTTCGTAAAAAAAAATAAAAATAAAATAAAAATAAAAATAAAAAAATAATATTTTGATAATGATGAAGCAAAAAGAAAATAAACAAACAAGTTAATCAAAAATAACTTAGTTTGAATAAAAGCTTCATCAAAATAAAAAATTGCAAAAATACGAAAACCGACACTTGTTACGCTTTTAGCCTTTTTTCTAACCACTAACCCAACCACCTACCTTTAACCCTAGCCTAACACTTAACCCGCAAAGTCCTCTTGATATCTACAAAGGTATAAAAGTTAAAAAGGAGGAGGATTGATTTCTTGGCAAGCCTATGGTAGGAATAAGTTCCATGCCGCTCTCGAGTGATTCACTAAAAATACACCTTCGGCCGAGTGTGAGTGATTTCCCCGCGAGGTATGTGAACTTGTATATAAATAAAATTTTAAAAAGGCATGTTATGCCCAAATAAGTAATTTCTTTTATGAAAAGTTCTAAATAAATCATTACGAATAGGAGTGTAAATAAATAAAAATAAAACCCAAAAAGATCTTGGAAATCCCGACACTCTACGACAAGCCCAAAACCTTCTCTTCTACCTATTCCATTTGGGAGTGTAAGCCACATATTAAAGAGTTTTGCTTGAGGACAAGCAAAAGTTCAAGTGTGGGGGTATTTGATGTGTGTAAAATGCAACATATAAATTACATCAAATGAGGTATAAAACTAATCCTTTTTTAGTACTAATATTGGAAAAAGAGTGTTTTTGTCTTCCTTTTGTATTTTCAGGATTAAATGAGCTCAAAAACGCAAAAGAAGCAAAAAGACAGCTAAATCCAACATAAATACAAGAAAAGGAATATTAGTGGACTGCCCGAACCCTCAACGGCACCTTCCAAAGCAAAATAGAGAAAACAGAAGACTGAACACGCCCCGTGCTCAGCCAGCACGGGGCCGTGCCCAAGAAGCAGCAGAAAAGACAAACCTATAGAAGCTTCTATTGCCCATCACGGGGCCGTGCTCATCGGACACGGGGGCGTGTCGAAAGTACAGCAGGCGCATTTATTGTAATTGCGAATTACAATTAATGAAGAGAGAGAGTGTCAGACGGACACGGGGCCGTGCCCAGCGGACACGGGGCCGTGTCCAGCCTTCTGTTCAGCCTATAAATAGGAGTGCTTGGATTCATTTCAACTCATCCCTTGGCACACCACCTCTCTCACACTTCATCCACCACCCACCACCATCACAACACCATCATCCACCACCATCATCCATTGTCCATCATAGAGTGTGTGAGTCGTCTCGGGATCCAAGATTGATCGTAAGAGTTCTTGACAATCAAGGCCATGTTTGCCTAAGTCTCTTACATCACTTGGTGAAGACAAAGTGTCTAGTATAATAATTTTTATTTCTAATCTTTTGCACTTTTTATTTGGTTTTGTATTAATGACTTTAATAACTAGTTACTTATGTTGAAGGTGATCTTTCCTTATAATTTGTCCGTGGTGTCTTGGCATTATTTTACTGTCTATATAAAATAAAGGATTTTCACCATTCATATCTCCACGGTCTATATGGAGATATGTTGGCTACCTGGTAGGGGGTTAAGGGAACGGTTTGGTAAAGGTCTTGCCATTGTTCAGCGTTTAGAGGTCCTGCAATGGACCTGGGTCAAATTTAGTAGGACCTCCTTCAATACTTCACGGTATTGGATGGCGGGGGTCCAAACTCTTTGACCCCCTCATAAGTTAACTACTATTAATACTATAACCTGGCTATTTAGGACTGTATCCCTGCTGACTCAGACTACTTAGCCGAGGGTAACGTCACCGCCAAAAGCGGGGCCTACCACAATACTGCATTAATAACTTAATTCATTATCTTCCAATAATCCACCCTTTTAGGATTGTATCCCTGCTGACTCAAACTACTGGGGTGAGGGTAACGTCGCCTTCAAAAGAGGGGCCTACTACAATAACTAAGATAATCTCTTAATTATGTGCAAAAGTGCGGAAATAATCAAAGGTTATACTAGATACGAGTCGGAACCAAGTGATTCATCTTGTCTATCTGTTTTTATTTTTTATTTTATTTTCAGCATTTTAGTTAGTTTTATTTTTCTTAGTTTAAAACATTTTTCTAAACTTTTATTTTGGTTAGACGTTGAGGATAAACCGGTACTAAAAGCTCTTGTGTCCTTGGACGACCTCGGTATCTTACCAACGCTATACTACACTCAACGATGGGTGCACTTGCCCATATGTGTGTTTAGTGTTAGTGAAATATCGTGTTTTATAAATTTAAAACTTGGCTAAAATAAGTGTTAAAAAGGGCTTAAAATATACACCTAATATATACGACACTTCACACGCATCAAAACACATGGGTAAGACCCAAGTTTCCATTACAAACATTTTTATAGGGATAAACCCTATTTTATTTAAATAAAACATCTTCTTTATTTAGGTAACTTTTATAGCCACATTTTCCAAGCTTTCAGTGCTGTCCAGCTAGTTTCTATTTGGCTTTCTCATTTTGTTACCTGAAACGCGTTTAAAAACATTTTGTCAGAGGGAAATAGTGGTGAGTGAATCCCAGTTTAATCAAAACAGGTTTTCTCATTGTACAGTATTGAGGGCGATCTCGCAATTATGTTTGTTTCAATTTCATACTTTAATTACCACCCACGGTACTATCAACCCAACTTGTGGTCATGTTACTACTCACAGTGTAGTAACAAATTTTGTATATAAAACCCCAACATACCGACGATAATTGTAGAATTACAAATACTCAATCACTGTTAATCATAATGTAAAACATTGAGGTTTTGTAAAAACAGTTTATGAAAACGTTTACAAAAAGAGGATAAACTCACATTGCTACTTTAGGTTTTTCCTTTGTGACTTCCTGGTTATAATCTATTAATTAAACAATGTACACGTGTTAGTATAATAACCCAATTTACATTAGTTATACCCTCCTCGAGACAGAACTCCAATGACTACGTCGGGCAGAACCTCGACAGTCTTTACGGAGCACTAGATCAATCGGGTAGCATATCTAATACGTAACCGTGGGTTATAATACTTACAACGAGGCAGAGCTTCGCTAATTAGGGGGTATAATGCTCGAGTACAATAATTGCTATGTAGAATTGAGAGAGAAAGATCGAATTGTGAGCGACTGAAAATGAGAGCTGATGGCCTCTATTTATAGTTCTGATCGTCCACCTTGTTGCGCCCCTCGTAAGCCGAAGGCAAAGCATTCGCGGCCCGCGAGAGACCTAGAGTAGGCTCTAGCTTGGTCGTCTCAGCCTACTAGACCCAACACGTTACTGCCACGTGGCGGCACCGGGTGCGCCCTGGTCTTGAGCTTTCGCGGCCCGCGACTAGGTAACACAAGGGCTCGCGCCCCGTGAGAAACCACTTAATTTTGTTTTTATTTTGTTTTTACAAAATTTAAGGTATTTAGGGCCATAATTCGTATATGGGGTATATTTTAGGACGTATAGGGACGTTCTAAATACTTTAGGAGTGTCGGAAACATTTTAGGAGGGTTGTTATATCCTCCCCACCTTATTTTGGAACTCGTCCTCGAGGTCTACTAGAACATGTGTGGGTATTTCATTTGCATCTCTGATTCAAGCTCCCACGTGTATTCTGGTCCTCTCTTGGAATCCCATTTCACTTTGACCAGAACTAATCTCTTGTGTTTGAGATTCTTGACTTTCCTGTCTTCAATCTGTAGTGGCTTCTCTACAAACTTAAGTTTCTCATTTACCTCTATGTCCTTAAGAGGTACCACTAACGATTCATCGGCTAAGCACTTTTTGAGATTACATACATGAAATACATCATGTATTCCTACCATTTCCTCTGGCAGTTGTAGCTGGTAAGCTACAGGTCTTATTTTTCTAATAATCTCAAAAGGTCCAACATACCTGGGGCTTAGCTTTCCCCTCTTGATGAATCTTACCACTCCTTTCCAAGGAGAAAATTTTAACAACACCTTGTCTCCTACTTCAAACTCCAATGGCTTTCGCCTGTTATCAACATAACTCTATTGGCGATCGCGTGCTGCTTTCAGTCGTTCTTTGAGTTGAATAATTTTATTCGTTGTTTCTTGTACTATCTCAGGTCCAGATAGTTGCTTTTCTCCGATTTCTGCCCAACAGACTAGGGTTCGGCACTTTCGTCCATAAAGTGCTTCGAAAGGTGCAGCATCAATACTGGTATGATAGCTGTTATTATAAGAAAATTCTATTAATGGTAGATGATCGTCCCAGTTTCCTCCGAAATCAATTACATAAGCTCTAAGTATATCTTCCATTGTCTGAATTGTCCTTTCGCTTTGTCCGTCCGTTTGAGGATGATAAGCGGTGCTTAGATTTAACTTGGTTCCCATTGCTTTTTGGAAACTTATCCAAAAATAAGAAGTAAAACGGCTATCTCTATCAAAAACAATTGATAAAGGAATTCCATGCAATGAAACTATTTCATTAACATATAATTTGCCTAACTGTTCCATACTGAAAGTTTCCTTTATTGGTAAGAAATGAGCAGACTTGGTTAACCTATCTACAATCACCCAGATTGTATCATTACCTTTTCGTATCTTGGGTAATTTAGTAACAAAATCCATTATTATCAATTCCCATTTCCATACAGGCATTTCCAATGGCTGTAATAAACCTGAGGGTTTCTGATGCTCGGCTTTAACCTGTGAACAGGTTAGACACTTGGCAACATAAGCTGCTATATCCTTTTTCATTCCTATCCACCAAAAATTCTTTCTTAAATCTTGATACATCTTTTCACTTCCAGGATGCATCGTATACTTAGATTTATGGGATTCTTCTAATATTCGGTGGCGTAGGTTTCCTAGTTTGGGTATCCATATTCTTTTCTTATGGAATCTCCATATCCATCTGTTCCTTGTTCTAGTTCCTTAATCATTCCCTTCAATTTTTCAGTATCATTCTTGATTACTGATTCTTGTACGGCTCTAATTTGCTTGTTTAAATCTATCTGCAGATTTAATGTAAGGGAACGTACTCTTTTCGGCTTTTCATGATACTTTCGACTTAAAGCATCAGCTACTACATTTGCCTTTCCTACGTGATACTGCATATTGCAATCATAATCACTAAGAAATTCCATCCAGCGTCTCTGTCTCATATTCAACTCTTTTTGCCCAAAAATATACCTTAAACTCTTATGATCAGTGAAGACAACAAATTTATTTCCATATAAATAGTGTCTCCAAATCTTAAGGGCAAAAATTATGGCTCCTAATTCTAAATCATGGGTTGAATAGTTTTCTTCATGATTCTTAAGTTGTCTAGACGCATAGGCTATTACCTTTTGCCGTTGCATCCACACACATCCATATCCTAACTTTGAAGCTTCACAATAGACTTCAAAGTCTTCAGTTCCTTCTGGTAACGCTAGTATGGGTGCGTTGGTTAATCTTTACTTAAGAATTCTAAAGGCTTCCTCTTGTTTTGGTCCCCATTCAAACTTAACAGACTTACATGTTAACTTGGTTAAGGGAATGGCTATTCTTAGAAAAATCTCGAATAAACCTTCTATAATAACCGGCTAGTCCTAGAAAGCTTCTAACCTCCGTTGGTGATCCAAGGACTTTCCATTTAGTAATCGCCTCAATCTTTGTGGAATCCACATGAATCCCTTCATGATTAACTAAATGTCCATGAAATTGCACTTCTTCTAACCAAAATTCGCATTTTGAAAATTTCGCGTAAAGCTTTTCTTTTCTCAGCAAATTTAAAAGTGTATGCAGATGCACTGCATGTTCCTCTTTACTCTTAGAGTAAATTAGAATATCATCTATAAATACAATTGTGAATTTATCCAAATATGGCTTACATATTCGGTTCATCATGTCCATAAATGCGGCTGGGGCATTGGTTAGACCAAATGGCATGACAGTAAATTCATAATGGCCATACCTCGTTCTGAAGGCGGTCTTAGGAATGTCCTCTTCCTGTACCTTTAATTGATGATATCCTGAGCGTAAATCGATCTTTGAGAAAAATCAAGCTCCTTGTAGTTGATCAAACAGATCATCAATTCTCGGTAATGGGTACCGATTTTTAATCGTGACTTTGTTCAATTCTCGGTAATCAATGCACATGCGCAATGACCCGTCTTTCTTCTTGACAAACAAGATCGGTGCTCCCCATGGTGATTAACTTGGCTGTACGAATCCTTTCTCCAACAGTTCATCCAACTGTGTCTTCAGTTCTTGCATTTCTGCTGGCGCCAAACGGTAAGGTGCTTTGGCAATTGGTGCGGTTCCTGGAAGCAGATGAATTCTGAATTCAACTTCCCTGTCTGACGGTAGTCCTGGCAGCTCTTCTTGAAAAACATCTGAGAATTAAAATACTACGGGAATATCTTTCAATTCTTTTCCTTTAGTTTTCATGATTATGGAAATCATATACACTAGTGATCCTTTTCTTGCACAGCTTGCAGTTTTCATCACAAAGATGAATTTCGTGGATCTAGATGGCTTATTTCCTTTAATTGTGATCTTTTCACCCTTTGGTGAACTTATTTGGATTGACTTTTGATTACATAGAATACTGGCTATATTGGTTACTAACCAATCCATTCCTAATACGATATCAAATCCAGCCAGATTCTTTGGGTAAAGATTAGCAATAAACTTTTGGTTTAAAATTTCTATTCTTGCTCCCTGCAAGATTTCAGAAATCTTAATGGTTTCTCCATTTGCTGTCTCTACTAGACATTCTTGTTGAAGTTTAGTTAATGGTTGGTTGATAATTTTGCAACATGAAGTATTAATAAAACTTTGGTTCGCACCAGAGTCAAATAATACTTTAGCAAAAACATCATTAACTAAAAACATACCAGCAATTACATCCGGAATCATCTTCGCTTCTTTGGCTATCAGAACAAATGCCCTAGCATTCTTAGTAGTCTTGTTGTTCATGGCTAGAGCTACTTTCGGACAGTTTGGCTTGATATGTCCCTTTTATCCGCAATTGAAGCATACTCCGTTACTGGGTTTCTTCCTACAATCTTCTTCCTTATGTCCTGGTATTTTGCAAAAGTTGCAGTACGTAGGGCATGTTCCTGAATGCTTCTTTTTGCAAGCCTTACAATAAGGTGCAGAAGTAGAACCTACATTTTTCCCACGGTTGGAATTTCCATAGCGGAATTCCTGGGTAAGTTTCTGGACTAGGTTCTTTCTCTGGTTTTCTTCTTGTGCTCCTACCAATTCGTCGGCCAAGGTATTTGCTAGTTCTACAGCTTCTTCTATGGTTGGTGATCTAGCTGCCTTGACTACATGTCTAATCTCACTGATTAATCCCCAGATATAATGGGAGATTAATACTGGTTCTGGTGAAGCTAGGGTTGGCACTATTCTAGCATATTCAAAGAATACAATAGTGTAACCCATACAGTCTACTCCAGTCATTCTAAGGTTTAAGAATTTATTGGCTATCTATTCCTTTTCATTAGGAGGACAAAATTTCCTTTCAACCATATTCTTAAACTCAGTCCATTCCATATTATAGACTCTGTCCCTTCCCCTAGACTGGAGAATAGTGTTCAACCATTCCAAAATAGCATTCTTAAACAGATTGGAAACAAACATGATTTTGTCTTCCTCTGCATATTTGCTTATTTTTAAGACTGCTTTAGTCTTTTCTATCCAGCGTAGAGCTGCAATGGCTCCTTCATTGCCTGAGAATTCTATTGGTTTACAAGAACAGAATTCTTTGTAAGAACAACCATAAGACATGGTTCTTCTTCTTTTTGGATTGGCAATTGAAGTAATGGTCCATTGTTCACGCTGTGACTGGGTTCAGTATGTGATCTCTTACTTCCATTATCACTTTTATTATTATTTTCCGCTTCCCTAACATTTTGGATGATAGCTGGCATAGCATCTCAAATTCCTTGGGTTACTATGTGTCGAATGGCACTGTTATCTATCTGATTATCATTATTCTGGTTTTCCCGATTTGCATTGTTGGCCATCTGGATTTACAGACAATTACCAAGTATTAATATCTCGGAGCAATATTTAATGTCAATAATCACATAACAACACATTGATCAAAATCGTCGTGCATTGCGACATTTACTCTATTTTATATATTATGCATCTATTACAAGCCACAACTGAAAATTAAAATACAATACTCGCATGCATCAGTAGTTAAAATTTTTTTTTTCAAGTCACACACGCGCGCGCGCACACACACACACACACATATATATATATATATATTATTACTACTGATAGGGGTTCATCCAATATTGCATGTTACGCTCGTCGTATTTCCAAACGAGCCTCTCCCCTATGTGCTTTATTTTCTCACTTTCATTTAACAACTCCTCACCAAAGTTGCGAAGTTCTTGCACATTCTCAATGCTCATGGGTGGTACGGGTGCTGGTATCGGGTCAGGGTATTGTGGCATCGATTCCTCATGTGGATATGGGTTCTCTAGGATTTCTCGTGTGTATTGATCATTATCAAAATATGGGTCTAGAGGGTCAAGGTTTGGATAGGGTGCTACTGGGTTTTGTATGGGCTCCTCTAGTGGGTAGCGTTGTTGGTAATCCCTATGGTCATCAAACCATGGGTCATAATCTGGAGGATGGGGTGCTGGGACTCTAGGGATTTCGGCTGGGTCGAAAGAAGGTAGTGGAATCTGGTCTCCTAGGTTTTGTTCTATTTCCATGGGTTGTGTTGGGAATAAGGGTAGTGACTGTGGTGCTATGAGTTGTTCTAGGTTCGGGTCTGCAGCAGTGGTAGCTAAGATATGAAAGTTGGCTAGTCTCCTATTGAGTATATCTTGAGTTTGGATGTTCATCTCCCTATTCCCAGCTGCTAAAGCTCGTTATTGCTGTAATTTTCTCATTCTTTTCCTACGCTCGTGAGCTCCCCGACTGAACCATCCTCTCTTTTTGGTAGGGAATGGCACTTTGGATTGCGCTTTGAATACAAAAATTCCTTCCTCTGTATCAGCTGAATACCCCGAGGGGGTAGGCTGGGAAGAAGTTCCTTCGTCTATAGGAAGACTAGACAGTTGGCGGTAAGCGTCTGACGGTCCTTGATCACTCATACTGTAAACTAACAAATTGTCAAATAACAAAACATTAATATACACGTATGCACATAATTGCATAGATTATTTCCTAACACAATTGACAATTTTATTGTCAGCAGAGCATTTCTATGGCTGAAATCAGTGGCTTAGGCTCTGATACCACTCTCTGTCGCAACCCCCGGTCCCTATCTCCTGGGAACGGGCGGCCGCGAGCTCAGATTTAGTGGTATCAGTGATTTTATTCATTTTGGCATCTGAATTTACATCAGGACCGTAGTTAGGAAATATTTTATCAGAGTAAAATACCACATTTTTATAGTAATAAACACATGGATAAGACCCAAGTTTCCATTACAAACATGTTTATAGGGATAAACCCTATTTTATTTAAATAAAACATCTTCTTTATTTAGGTAACTTTTATAGCCACATTTTCCAAGCCTTCAGTGCTGTGCAGCTGGCTTCTATTTGGCTTTCTCATTTTGTTGCCTGAAACGCATTTAAAAACATTTTGTCAGTGGAAAATACTGGTGAGTGAATCCCAGTTTAATCAAAACAGGTTTTATCATTGTACAGTATTGAGGGCGATCTACAATTATATTTGTTTCCAATTCTTACTTTAATTACCATCCACGGTACTGTCAACCCAACTAGTGGTCATGTTACTACTCACAGTGTAGTAACAAATTTTGTATACAAAACCCCAACATACCGACGATAATTGTAGAATTACAAATACTCAATCACTGTTAATCATAATGTAAAACATTGAGATTTTGTAAAAACAGTTTATGAAAACGTTTACAAAAAGAGGATAAACACACATTGCTACTTTAGTTTTTTCCTTTGTGACTCCCTGGTTATAATCTATTAATTAAACAATGCGCACGCGTTAGTATAATAACCCAATTTACATTAGTTATACCCTCCCCGAGACATAACTCCAACGACTACGTTGGGCAGAACCTCAACAGCCGTTACGGAGAACTAGATCAATCGGGTAGCGTATCTAATACGTAAACGGGGATTATAATACTTACAACGTGGCAGAGTTTCGCTAATTAGTGGGTATAATGCCCGAGTATAATAATTTCTATGTAGATTTGAGAGAGAAAGATCGAATTGTGAGCGACTGAAAATGAGAGCTGATGGCCTCTATTTAGAGTTCTGATCGTCCACCATGTCGTGCCCCGCGTAAGCCGAAAGCAAAGCCTTCGCGGCCCGCGAGAGACCTAGAGTAGGCCCTAGCTTGGTCGTCTCAGCCTACTAGACCCAACACGTTACTGCCACGTGGCGGCACCGGGTGCACCCTGGTCTTGAGCTGTCGCGGCCCGCGACTAGGTTACTCAAGGGCTTCGCGCCCCGCGAGAAACCACTGAATTTTGTTTTTATTTTTTTTTACAAAATTTAAGGTATTTAGGGCCATAATTCGTATACGGGGTATATTTTAGGACGTATAGGGATGTTTTAAATACTCTAGGAGTGTCAGAAATATTTTAGGAGGGTTGTTATAATACCGCTGTCGGGGACTTGGCCTGCACGAAACATGCCGGTAATTTGGTGGAACGACAAGACCGCCGGTAGTTTGGGTTGTACCGGTTTATACCGTTATACCGGTACCGGCCCAAAGTTAAACTTTGGAATTTTAATCCTCAAAATTCAAAGTTTATAAGTTCTGCCATCTGCATTCCAACTGATCAAACTGATCAAGGTAGGTGTCACACCCCAACCGATGGCGGAATCATCGGGGCATGGCACTGAGCGAAACAGATTGTCCAGAAGTTTCCATAACAACTATCATCACCATTCGATTAAATAATACGTCCCATACCGTATCTCTAATAGTTACATAATTATTACAGACAAACATCAAGACAAGTATTCTGTTCCGACAACTCAGATTTAAACATAACTAATTTATTCGTTGGTTTCTAGGACTCCAGTTCCTAGCTTCAAGTTCATCACAGCACAAAGAGCATAAAAGCAACCTAAGCACCTGTCACATACGTTAAAATAAAGTCAATACATAAAATGTAAAGGTGAGCATACAAGTTTGATAATAGCATATAGAGTTTGAATTCGTTTACGCATAACCAGCACGTACACATAGTGAAATGAAGCACGTTAGTTATCGACATAGATCCATCGATACCAATGATTGCGGGTTGACTGCCCGAGGCAGTTCGCAATACATGATTACCACCGTAATCCATGCAAGTAAAAGATCCTTAACAACCCCCGTGTGAACGGGTGCTGAGTCCAAACTATAGTACTATCGTTGCTAAGGCAGGTAGACAGCATTCCATGTGTAAACATAACAAACAAGCATTCATAAGCCATGTATAACATGCATTAACGGTTAGCGTTAAAATAGCTTGAGTAGTGTGATAGTTGTAGTTTGAATATTCGTAACGTATGTGTAACAACTCTCATCAAAAGTCATAATTATTAAATTAATTAGTCATAAAGGAAACCCTAATTGAGACACCCAAGTGATTCTGAACAAACCCTAAAGTTTTCAGAATATTTGGAATCAGGATCAGGGCCCCTAAAACTCAGGGGGGGTAAACCCTACTCGGTAAAATCTAAATAGTTTGCTGTAAAAAATTGAAAATCACACGCAATCAACTCAGCTAAGCTACTGTGACACGAAGCAAGCCTATAGTAGATTAGGTCCTGTCGCGCCACGCGACAGAAACAAGGGAACCCCTCGCGTGGCGCGAGGGGGTGATTTTTTTACTATAAATAGGTTGTTGTGGGACTTGCATTCTGGACTTACAGCGTCGAAATAATTCACAAAACACACAGAGATACGAACTGCTATTCCAAAATCACACTACCGGGTCTCGAAATTCTGCTGCGAAACAGGGTATTAGCACAATCGCTGCTACGATTCATTTTCCGACGATCAATATATCCAATGAATGTTTAAGTGCCGCCCACATTAGGGTTATACTTTATCGTTCGTCATTAATTTGACGGATCATCGTTAATTCGATGGATAAAGTATTGCACTTTGTCATTCGTTGTGAGAATTTGATCTCGTGTGTTATCGTAATTGCTGGATTGATTACTAACCCAGTTTTGTGTGCATTGTTATTTAAATTAGGTTAACAAGGCTAAATCATAGACTAGACTCCGTCCATATTAAACCAGCAATGTGAGTCATTCTCTTTTTATCAAATTGCTTTACAAAACCCTATTTATTTCAAAGTTATAATTACAGGGATTAAGTTTATGTAATCACCATATTACAGCCGGTATGTGGGGTTTTGTATACATTACTTGATAATCTTCACCATTGGGGCAGCCAAGGGGTGATATGACCATAGTCACAGACACCATTGGACGGAAGGGCCAATGGGTCGAGTGACAAAGTACTGTGGGTAATTGGTTTGATATCAGAAACATTGTAATTTTCCTTAATACTGTAAATTATAACAAATGTGTCATTTTAGTAAATAGAATGATTCACTCAGTATTTCTCGCTGACAAAACCTTTTTCAAACATGTTTCAGGTGATCTGTTGTAATTCAGGAAAAGTGATGGGGAGCATTTCAAGCTTAAAATAGTGGCTCATTATAATTAAGTTTTGTAATATCACAATTTCGTAGTAAAAATATAATATTGTAAATTATCGGGGTTTTATCCCGAAATGTGAAATAAAATAAATCGGGAAAATTTAGCTTTAAACGATCCTGTTAAATAAACTTCCGCTGTTAAACTCAATTAAATAAATACCGCAGAATTTCTGTCCCGCGGCTCCTGGAACGGGTCAAACCGGGTCGGGGGCCGTGACAGAAATAAGGTGGTATCAGAGCCACTAAGTTAAGCTAATTAAGTATTTAAAAATACTTAATTTTTCCTGATTACTATTATGTGATTATGTGTGTTATTAACTGATTATTTGTTACTTACAGTATGGGTAAGAAAAAGCTGTCAAGTATCTATCTTAAATTAGATAGATCATCCAACGAGAAGGGAGGTTCATCCCGAACCAAATCCTCGAATCAGGCTGAAATTCCTGAAGAAGGAATATTTGTGCGAAAGGCACATTACGAGGAAACACTTTCTCCTAGAAGGAGGGAGATGATTCTTAAGAAAAGTAAAGAGAAAATCCGAGAAAAGAGGATTAAACGAGAAACCCAGGAATTAATTGATAAATCACCTTGGGAAGATAAGCTAGATGAGAAATGGGCAAATTTATATATGCTAGCCACAATAGCAGAAAATATAAATCTTTAAATATTTTAAAGTTTTACCACCTTACCCTTATAATCTAGAAACCCTGTAAAATAAATAAAAATTTTAAGTGTGTTTTTCAATTATCTTTGTAATAAATTGGTACATAGTATGTAATAAATTAAAAAGTTATTTGTAAATTTTAACTTAGTATTTTATGCATTTTGCATATATGCTACATCAGCATGAATGGGATATCTGAAGCTTTTCAGAACCTTAATCTTTACCCAATGAATATCGAAGCTTCCAAAGAATATACTAGCTACTTTCCCGATATAGAACAACCGGTAGAATTCAAGGTTCCACCTGTGAACAAGCCAAAACGAAAGAAAAGAAGTTATGTAGAATGGAGGAAAATGCGTAGGAAAAAGCCAGCTACAAAACTGCCCAAAATAAACAATCCTTTGAAAAAGGGAAAAGAAATTATAACCGGAGAGAGTTCTAAACAACAGGAAATTGTAACCAGGAAAAGTCCTAGATTACAGGAAATGAAAACTAAAGACAAGGAAGAGGTTAAGGAGATAGGAATACAGATAGAGACTGAAGCCAAAGAAGATTCTAGGCAGATGGAAAGGCAGTTTGAGGAATACTCTAAGGACATAGAAATGGAAGTTGGGCAATGCTCTAGACCAACTCAGATAGAAATCGGAGAGAGCTCCAATCAAAACCAGGGAAGGACCTTTCAAGAAGAGATAGATTTCCTATTGGCAAGCTGTGAAACCATTCAGCCTGTCAATAATAACAATAATAATAATAATAATAATAATAATAATAATAATAATAATAATAATAATATTTTTAATTATCCTCTTGAAAACCAAATCCCTATGAATTGGGAACCAGCAATTCCAGACCCAATAGTCCACTCCCAACCCATAGGAATAGACGAATGGTGGACAAACGATTGGCAATTCCAAAATATTGTCAACGATCCTTACTCTTTTCTTCCACAATTCGATCCAGAACCCTTACCTAATCCACCCATGAGAGGGAAATGCGGACAAATTGCCTGGAAGTACGATGAGAGGGAAATGCGTTTTTAGAACGGCAAGTGACGAGAGATAGTACGATGGTAAAATAATGGTTGTATAATAGTAGTAGTAAAGTTAGTCTGTAAATAACGAATAAAACTCTGTAAGATATTGGTGTGTAACGATGCATACTATACTAGATATAAAATGAAATCGAGAAATCGATTGTTTTGACTATACCTGTATTATAAAATTTTCTGATTGTTTGTATGTAATTGTTATTTAGCAAATACTAATAAAATTTATATATACATTATCAGATGGCAAACAGTGGTAATGAACCTATAAATGAAGTTAATCAGTCTGAGCAACATCCAGGAGATCAATATATGACTCGGCAAGATATCGAAAACATTGTTGCTCAAGGGATAGCCAATGCTATTCCAGCATTCGTAGCTGCTATAAAGAATCCAATCGAACCGCAACAAATTGTCCCTAGTAAACAGATTACTGAAGATAACTTCAGTAATAGTGTAAATGGAGGCAATAATCATAATAATCAAAATAGAGAACCACATCAAGCTCCATTACCCAAGAAAATGAAAACTGCAACGCCTGGTTGCACTTTCAAAGAATTCCTTGCTTGTAAACCCACTGAATTTGCAGGCAATGAAGGAGCAACTGCATCACTGCGTTGGTTAGAAAAAACCGAAGCAGTCATTGCAATAAGTAAATGTGGTAAAGATGATCAGGTCATGTACGCATCAAATCTCTTCAAGGAAGGAGCACTCGAATGGTGGAACACTGTGTTACAATCAAAAGGAAGAGTAATAGCTTATGCTATGACTTGGGAAGAATTTAAAGGTTTGGTGGAAAGAAAATTCTGCCCCGAGTATGAAAAAGAACAGATGGCGAATAAGTTTCTAAATCATCGGATGATGGGTGTAGATTGTCGCGGTTATACCTCGACATTCTTTGAATATGCTAGAGTGGTACCAACACTGGCTTCGCCAGAACCGGTACTCATTTCTCGCTATATTTGGGGGCTAATTAGCGAAATCCGCAATATTGTTAAAGCTGCGAGACCTCGCACTATTGATGATGCGGTAGAATTAGCTAACACTCTAACCGATGAACTGGTACGCACAAGAGATGAAGATAGGAAAAAGGAACTAGCTCAGAAGATTACCCAAGGATTTCGGGCAGGTAATAGTAATAATTTCAAGAAGAGAGGAACAGGGCAATATTCAAATCCACCTTTCTGTAGAAATTGCAAAAGGAAGCATTACGGAAAATGCAATTTAACCTGCAACCTTTGCAAGGGTATAGGACACCGTGAAGAAAACTGCAGAAAGAAAACCGTAATCTGTTTTAACTGTGGAGAAGCAGGGCATTATAAAACAGAATGTCCTAAATTGGTCAAACCAGTAGATAACAAGCCCAAGGCGACCGAAGGAACTACTAAGAAGAATGCCAGGGCATTTCAGCTGACCACTCAAGAAGCAGAACTCATTCCGGATGTGATAGCGGGTACGTTTTTAGTTCACAACGTGTACGCAAAAGTATTATTTGACTCTGGTGCAAACCAAAGTTTTATAAATACTTCATTCTGCCAAGCTCTTAGTTTACCTTTAACCAATATTAGGCAGATTTTTACAGTTGAAACAGCAGACGGAAATTCAGTTAAAATAGATAAAGTTTTGCAAGAAGGAAACATAGAACTTTTAGGACATAAATTCTCTGCAAAACTATTGCCAATGAATTTAGCTGAATTTGATGTTGTATTAGGAATGGATTGGTTAATAGCCAACCATGCTAGAATACTTTGTGATCAAAATACCATAGAAATTCAATCACCCACCGGAGAAGTAATTAGGATTACAGGAGATAAACCACGTAAGCCCATGAAGTTCATATCAGTAATGAAAGTTGCTAATTATGAACGAAAACAAGGAATAGTGTATATGATTTCGGTAATCATTAGCACTAAGGGAAAAGATCTTAAGGAAATACCAGTAGTCTCAGCATATCCTGATGTATTTCCAGAAGATTTACCAGGATTACCTCCAGACAGGGAAGTAGAATTTAGGATTCATTTAATTCCAGGAACTACACCGATAGCCAAGGCACCTTATCGGTTAGCACCCACAGAAATGTTAGAACTGAAAAAGCAATTAGATGAATTACTAAGTAAAGGATTCATACAACCTAGCTCATCCCCTTGGGGAGCGCCAGTGTTGTTTGTGAAGAAAAAGGATGGTTCAATGAGAATGTGTATCGATTATAGAGAATTGAATAAGGTTACAATTAAGAATCGATACCCATTACCTAGGATTGATGATCTTTTTGATCAACTTCAAGGGGCTAGATATTTTTCTAAGATAGATTTACGCTCTGGATATCATCAATTGAAGGTACAAGAAGAAGACATACCTAAAACTGCTTTCAGAACTAGGTATGGTCATTACGAGTTTACAGTCATGCCCTTTGGGTTAACAAATGCATCTGCTGCATTCATGGACATGATGAATAGGATCTGTAAACCGTACTTGGATAAATTTGTAATTGTCTTCATAGACGATATACTTATTTATTCCAAAAGTCAGACAGAGCATTGTGAACATCTTCATGCACTCTTAACTTTGTTAAGAAAAGAAAAACTTTATGCCAAATTCTCGAAATGCGAATTTTGGCTAAAGGAAGTGCAATTTTTAGGACACATGGTGAATCACGAAGGTATTCATGTAGATCCTGCTAAGATAGAAGCAATTACCAAATGGAAGGTTCCACAAACAGCAATGGAAATAAGAAGTTTTATAGGATTAGCTGGGTATTATAGACGGTTTATTAAGGATTTTTCCAAGATAGCTGTACCATTAACTAAGCTAACCTGTAAAGCTACTAAGTTTGAATGGGGACCTAAACAAGAAGAAGCTTTTAAAATCTTGAAACAGAAACTAACCCATGCTCCAATCTTAGCCTTACCAGAAGGAACTGAAGATTTTGAAGTATACTGTGATGCTTCAAAATTAGGATTTGGATGTGTGCTTATGCAACGCAAGAAGGTAATTGCGTACGCATCAAGGCAATTGAAAAAGCACGAAGAAAACTATACGACTCATGATTTAGAATTAGGAGCCGTAATTTTTGCCCTTAAGATTTGGAGACATTATCTTTACGGAAGTAAATTTACTGTCTACACAGACCACAAAAGTTTAAGATATATATTTGGGCAAAAAGAGTTAAACATGAGGCAAAGGAGATGGATGGAAATCTTAAGCGACTACGACTGTGATATTCAATATCATGAAGGAAAGGCAAATGTAGTTGCAGATGCCTTAAGTCGTAAGTATTATGAGAAACAACGATGTGTTCGTGCTCTCAGATTAAATCTACAAATAGATTTAATGGAACAACTGAAGAATGTTCAAACTACAGCAATCAAGGATGATGCTGAAGGAATGAAAGGAAGAATAAAGGAATTAGAACAAGGAGCAGATGGAATTTGGAGATTCCACAAAAGTAGAATTTGGGTACCTAAGCAGGGAGACTTAAGACCTAAGATTTTAGAAGAAGCTCATAAATCTAGGTATACCATGCACCCAGGAAACAATAAAATGTACCAAGATTTAAGAAAGAACTTTTGGGTGGATAGGAATGAAAAAGGACATAGCCAGCTATGTTTCTAAATGTCTTACTTGTTCACAAGTTAAGGCAGAACATCAGAAACCTTCAGGATTACTACAACAATTAGAAATACCAGTATGGAAATGGGAACTTATAACAATGGATTTTGTTACTAAGTTACCCAAAACCAGAAAAGGTAATGATGCAATTTGGGTAATTGTGGATCGATTAACCAAATCAGCTCACTTTTTACCAATGAAAGAAACCTTTAGCATGGAAAGACTGGCTAAATTGTATGTAGATGAAATTGTATCCTTACATGGAGTTCCACTCTCCATTGTTTCGGATAGAGATAGTCGTTTCACTTCTCATTTCTGGAAAAGTTTCCAGCAAGCTATGGGAACTCGACTAAACCTAAGCACGGCATATCATCCACAAACAAACGGGCAAAGTGAAAGGACAATCCAAACTCTTGAAGACATGCTCAGAGCATGTGTAATAGATTTTGGTGGGAATTGGGATGATCATTTACCGCTGATCGAATTCTCCTATAACAATAGTTATCACTCAAGCATTGAAACTTCCCCATTCGAAGCACTATATGGAAGAAAGTGCAGAACTCCCGTTTGTTGGGCAGAAATAGGAGAAAGTCAATTATCAGGTCCTGAAATAGTACAAGAAACGACAGATAAAATTACTCAAATCAAAGAAAGACTGAAGACAGCAAGAGATCGCCAGAAAAGTTATGCCGACAATAGAAGCAAGCCGTTAGAATTCCAAGTTGGAGACAGAGTACTGTTAAAAGTTTCTCCTTGGAAAGGAGTTGTTAGATTTGGTAAGAAAGGAAAGCTAAGTCCAAGATACGTAGGACCATTTTCAGTGATCCAACGTATAGGACCAGTAGCTTATCGTTTACAATTACCAGAAGAATTATCTGGAGTACATAATGTATTTCATGTATCCAATCTCAAGAAATGCTTATCAGATGAATCACTGGTAGTACCTCTTCAAGATATAGAGGTAAACGAAAAGTTGAAATTCGTTGAGAGACCTCTTCAAATTGAGGATCGAAAGATCAAGTTTCTCAAGCACAAACGACTAGTTTTAGTCAAAGTCAGATGGGATTCAAAGAGAGGAGCTGAATACACTTGGGAGCTGGAATCAGAAATGAAGCGAAAGTATCCTCAATTATTCCAGTAAATCTCGAGGACGAGATTTTTCTTAAGGTGGGGAGAATGTAACAACTCTCATCAAAAGTCATAATTATTAAATTAATTACTCATAAAGGAAACCCTAATTGAGACACCCAAGTGATTCTGAACAAACCCTAAAGTTTTCAGAATATTTGGAATCAGGATCAGGGCCCCTAAAACTCAGGGGGGGGGGTAAACCCTACTCGGTAAAATCTAAACAGTTTGCTGTAAAAAATTGAAAATCACACACAATCAACTCAGCTAAGCTACTGTGACACGAAGCAAGCCTATAGTAGATTAGGTCCTGTCGCGCCACGCGACAGAAACAAGGGAACCCCTCGCGTGGCGCGAGGGGGTGATTTTTTTACTATAAATAGCTTATTGTGGGACTTGCATTTTGGACTTACAGCGTCGAAATAATTCACAAAACACACTAAGATACGAACTGCTATTCCAAAATCACACTACCGGGTCTCGAAATTCTGCTGCGAAACAGGGTATTAGCACAATCGCTGCTACGATTCATTTTCCGACGATCAATATATCCAATGAATGTTTAAGTGCCGCCCACATTAGGTTTATACTTTATCGTTCGTCATTAATTTGACGGATCATCGTTAATTCGATGGATAAAGTATTATACTTTGTCATTCGTCATTAAGTTGACGGATCATCGTTAATTCGATGGATAAAGTATTGCACTTTGTCATTCGTTGTGAGAATTTGATCTCGTGAGTTATCGTAATTGCTGGATTGATTACTAACCCAGTTTTGTGTGCATTGTTATTTAAATTAGGTTAACAAGGCTAAATCATAGACTAGACTCCGTCCATATTAAACCAGCAATGTGAGTCATTCTCTTTTTATCAAATTGCTTTACAAAACCCTATTTATTTCAAAGTTATAATTACAGGGATTAAGTTTATGTAATCACCATATTACAGCCGGTATGTGGGGTTTTGTATACATTACTTGATAATCTTCACCATTGGGGCAGCCAAGGGGTGATATGACCATAGTCACAGACACCATTGGACGGAAGGGCCAATGGGTCGAGTGACAAAGTACTGTGGGTAATTGGTTTGATATCAGAAACATTGTAATTTTCCTTAATACTGTAAATTATAACAAATGTGTCATTTTAGTAAATAGAATGATTCACTCAGTATTTCCCGCTGACAAAACCTTTTTCAAACATGTTTCAGGTGATCTGTTGTAATTCAGGAAAAGTGCTGGGGAGCATTTCAAGCTTAAAATAGTGGCTCATTATAATTAAGTTTTGTAATATCACAATTTCGTAGTAAAAATATAATATTGTAAATTATCGGGGTTTTATCCCGAAATGTGAAATAAAATAAATCGGGAAAATTTAGCTTTAAACGATCCTGTTAAATAAACTTCCGCTGTTAAACTCAATTAAATAAATACCGCAGAATTTCTGTCCCGCGGCTCCTGGAACGGGTCAAACCGGGTCGGGGGCCGTGACAGTAGGTAACACCCAAAAGTGCCAAAAGCAAAAAGGGATCGAGTATACTCACAGTGATTATGGATTGAAGGGAGCGCTTTTCAGCGAGTACGGTTAGCCTGAATAGATTCGATAACGTAACGATAAGTGACGTGTAAAACAGTACATAGTGAGGGTGGATAGGATGACAGATCGTGCGGACTGGCAGTCCGTGCGGATGAGTCGTTCGTGCGAGTGGTAATCCGTCCGGATTAGTCACTCATGCGGATGGTTATCCGTGCGGACAAGTTATCCGTGCGGACAAGTAATCCGTGTGGATTAGCTATTCGTCCGGACTAGTCACTCGTGCGGATAACATGTTCGTGCGGATAACTATTCGAGTGGATTGTTTCTTCCTAAGAATGTGTTTGTGTATGATGGCTTGTGCTTTGAAGTTTTTGTTGTAGCATTTAGAAAACATTTAAGTTTCTCTACCCTTCAAGGCGGTCGCGCGGACGACAATCCGTCCGGATGGTAATCCGTGCGGACACAACCTTAAAGGTGAGTCACTTTGTGAAGTTCGTGCGGATGATAATCCGTGCGGATGGTGACAGTCCGTCTGGATGGTAATCCGTCCGGATAGTTTGTTGGTACGGTCAAAGACAATCCGTCCGGATAGTCTGTCCGTGCGGACAACTTGTCCGTGCGGATGAACATTGTTTGAAAATCGTTTAAGGTCTTAGTATCTCATGATCCGAAGAGTAATCCATTCAAAGGTCGTCCGTCCGGATTGTTCATTCGTCGATACTCAAACCTTGTTTTGGAACGTGGATCCCAAGTGTAGTTCGTCCGGGTGACAACCCGTCCGGATCGTCTGTCCGTGCGAACAGCTTGTCCGTGCGGACAACTTACTCGTGCGGATAACTTCCTCGTTCCGGTTGTTCCGTTCGTCTACTCTTCGTTTCTGTTGTCGTTTTATCGAGACGTTCTGATTACGTGGCAACCACTTGGAATTGTATTCTTACTCGCATGACTAAGCCGGCTAGGAATCACCTTAACTCGACCTGTCGGTGGTTTAGAATGGTCATTCCGGCTTAACCCGAAATCAGGTGTCTTGCGGGTAGAATCCAGATCCAGGACTAGTGCATCACTAACATCGAGTGGAAGACTAGAACCGATCCAATTCGTACCGTTTTTGAGGGTAAAAGAAGGAGAAAACATTGTGTATTTCTTTCAGCTCTTTTATCCTTTAGAAAAGCTGAGATTTAGGTGAAATTGTTGTGAAATCTTGTGGAAATCGTTCAGATCTGAGTTATTCTTGGTGGAATGAGGTCACATATGAAGTTCATGAGAACTTCATGATGACGTCACTCGAGAATACCTCAAATCTTGGTGATTTCGTGGTTAAAAGTTGAGATTTGAAAGATAGAAAGGGGTAGAAGTGTGTATAGATCAAGAATGTACAAGATTCATGGCGAGATCTTACCTGGATTGAGAGAAATCGGAGAAAAGGTGAAGAATGTGCGCTGGTCGGACGTCACTTGCCAAAAGTGGAAAGTTTGGAGAGTGACCCGGGTATTTATAGGATGCTAAAAGGGGAAAGGGTGATCCGTGCGGATTGCAGGTCACCCGAATTGTTCATCCGTGCGGATTGGTCATCCGTGCGGGTTGGCAATCCGTGCGGATGGATAATCCGTGCGGATGGACCATCCGTCCGGATGTCGACTGAATGGTGCGTTCGGTGCGATGACGCTTCGGTTTCGATTGCGAGCGATTCGATAGGGTTTCCTAGTCAAATTACTTTTAGTCCCAACTACTTCGTATATAAAATGGTTCGAGTCGGATTTCGGGTTCGGGTTCGATTACATTCGGGTTAGACTTCGAGTTCGATTGAGTTCGCTTGATTTCCACAATAAACATAAATAAACATGCATAGGTAACACGTAAGGCACACACACACGTATAAACGATAAGTAAAAATACATAGTTCGAGTTACGATTTGATGTCGATTCGATTAGTATAGCTTGATTATTAGTTGATTAACTTTATCGCATTGTTACTTCCTATCATTCACAGTCGTAGGTCGATTGAAATACGGTTAACATGATTCGATTATTGCAATGTACGACATTTACTCCACATAATATAAATAAAATAAAAACATTTCTACGAGTCAAGTTGCGCGAAATCGGTCGTTGACTTTGACCTTGACTTTGACTTTGACTCGTGAAAACACGGGGTGTTACTGCCTCCCTTTGTTTAGGGAATTTCATCCCGAAATTAAGCTGAAAGCCGTAACAAACCGTGAATCGTGTGAGAAGTATTTGTTTAGACCGATTTTGATTCGTGTAACGTGCGGAATCCGTACACGATCGTGGAAATTGTAGGATCGATTTTGACACCGTACGATTGCGTAACGATCGTTCGACGTGCGGAGTCCGTGATCGTGCGTGGATCGAATATACTAGACGTACAATTTTAACGTGATTCTATTGATTAAGCTGAAATCGTACAAGAACTAGAATCACAAGCCACTTTCTCCCTAACGCTTCTCTATTCAAACAACTGTGGATACTTTGTCTTCATGTCGCTTTCGAGTTCCCAAGTGAACTTCGCGCCGCGTTTGCCTTCCCATCGGACTTTCACAATAGGAATGCGTGAGCGCCTGAGCTGCTTGGTTTGCGATCCATGATTTCGACAGGCTTTTCCACGAAGTGTAATGTTTCGTTCACTTGTAGATCGTCTAGAGAGACATGTAAATAGTGGTCGGCGATGCACTTTCGGAGGTTTGACACGTGGAAAGTCGGGTGGACGTTACTAAGTTCCTCCGGTAATTCGAGTTTGTAGGCGACTTTTCCGATTCTTTCTGGAATCTTAAAAGTCCCAACATATCGAGGCGCGAGTTTTCCCTTCTTGCCGAATCTGACTACACCCTTCCAAGGTGATACCTTTAGGAGTACGTAGTCACCAACGCCAAATTCACGGGGCTTGCGCTTTTTATCGGCGTAAACTTTCTGTCGATCCCGAGCTTTCGTTAGGTTGTCCCGAATTTGGAAAATTTTGTCTGTCGTTTCTTGTAGCAGCTCCGGACCGGTTAGTTGCGAGTGACCGATCTCGTGCCACACAATAGGCGATCGACATCTTCTTCCGTATAAGGCCTTGAAAGGTGCCATCTGGATGCTAGCCTGGTAGCTATTGTTATACGATAATTCAACCAACGGTAGGTGTTTATCCCAATTACCACCGAAGTCTAGAACACACGAACGGAGCATGTCTTCAAGAGTACGAATCGTTCTTTCAGTCTGACCGTCGGTTTGTGGGTCGAAAGCGGTACTTAGATTTAGCGTTGTACCGAGTGCCGTTTGAAATGTTTCCCACAATCGTGAAGTAAACCGAGCATCACGATCAGAGATGATGTCACGAGGCGTCCCATGTTTACAAATGATCTCGTCGGTGTAGATTCGGGCTAATCGTTCCACCTTGTAGTCTTCTCGTATTGGCAGGAAGTGAGCTGATTTAGTCAAACGGTCGACAACAACCCAAATGCTGTCGTGACCTGATGACGTGGTTGGAAGCTTGGTTACGAAATCCATAGCTATGCTCTCCCACTTCCACATGGGAATTGGTGGTTGTTCGAGTAAGCCAGAGGGTCTTTGATGTTCAGCCTTGATTCTAGCACAGGTTAGGCATTTTCCGAAGTAGAGAGCGATATCCCGTTTCATACCCGGCCACCAGTACCTATAGCGAAGATCCTGGTACATTTTGTCGGCACCGGGATGAATAGAGTACCGGGATTTGTGGGCTTCGTCCATCATAATCTGTCGTAAATCGGTTCGCTTGGGAATCCAAATTCGGTCTAAAAAGTGGAATATCCCATTCGATTTGCTCACAAGCTGGGCTCCATCGTGGTAGATTCGTTCCTTCTTCAAAGTGTGTTCGTTGAAACACGCATGTTGGGCGTCGCGGATGAGAGCTTCGAGGTTGTGCTTGGCTTGAACATTACGAGTGCTAAGCAGGTAGCTCCGTCTACTAAGTGCGTCGGCAACAACATTTGCTTTGCCTGGGTGATAACGAATCTCACAGTCGTAATCGTTGAGAAGTTCTACCCATCGGCGTTGGCGCATATTAAGTTCCTTCTGATTAAAGATGTGTTGTAGGCTCCTATGATCGGTGAAGATCGTACACTTGGTACCATATAGGTAGTGTCGCCAAATATTTAATGCAAAAACAACCGCGCCTAGCTCGAGGTCATGGGTTGTATAGTTCTTCTCGTGGATTTTGAGCTGTCGAGATGCGTAAGCTATAACCTTGTCTCGTTGCATAAGAACACACCTGAGACCAAGGTTGGAAGCATCACAGTAGACAATGAAATCATTGTTTCCGTCGGGTAGTGTGAGAACAGGGGCATTGCAAAGCATGTATTTGAGGGTTCGAAAGGCAGACTCTTATTTGGTTCCCCAGACAAAAGGCTGATCCTTATGCGTGAGAGAGGTAAGTGGTACAGCAATCTTCGAGAATCCTTCGATAAATCATCGATAATAGCCCGCTAGTCCGAGAAAAGAGCGGACTTCAGACGGGTTCTTAGGCGTAACCCAGCTCTTGACAGCTTCAATCTTCGCAGGATCAACGTGGATACCCTGACTATTTACAATGTGACCCAGAAACTGAACCTCCCCCAACCAAAATTCGCACTTGGAGAATTTGGCGTAGAGTTGGTTCCCCTGGAGTAACTCGAGAACTAAACGTAGATGTTGCGCGTGTTCGGCTCTCGACTTGGAATAGATCAAGACATCGTCGATGAACACGATGACGAAACAGCCGAGATATGGTTTACACACGCGATTCATCAGATCCATGAAAACTGCTGGTGCGTTTGTTAGGCCAAAAGGCATGACAACGAATTCGTAGTGGCCGTAACGAGTTCGAAATGCGGTTTTGGGTATATCCTCTTCTTGAATACGTAGCTGATGATAACCTGAGCGTAGATCGATCTTCGAGAAACACGTAGCGCCTTGTAGCTGATCAAACAAATCGTCGATTCGAGGCAGGGGATAGCGGTTCTTGATAGTCAACTTATTCAATTCCCGATAGTCGATGAACATCCGGAACGACCCATCCTTCTTTTTGACGAAAAGGACTGGCGCGCCCCAAGGGGAGGTGCTCGGGCGAATGAAGCCTTTTTCAAGTAGTTCCTGGAGTTGGGTTGAGAGTTCGCGCATTTCGGACGGCGCGAGTCGATAAGGAGCTTTGGCGATAGGATTAGCTCCTGGAATGAGGTCAATGCGGAAGTCGATATCATGTTTTGGAGGTAGTCCGGGAAGGTCCTCTGGAAAAACTTGAGGGAATTCCTTCTTCTAGCTGCTATAACGTTAACGGGTTGGAAAAACGTGCGGGTTGGCAATCCGTGCGGGTTGGCAATCCGTGCGGATGGACAATCCGTGCGGATGGACCATCCGTCCGGATGTCGACTGAATGGTGCGTTCGGTGCGATGACGCTTCGGTTTCGATTGCGAGCGATTCGATAGGGTTTCCTAGTCAAATTACTTTTAGTCCCAACTACTTCGTATATAAAATGGTTCGAGTCGGATTTCGGGTTCGGGTTCGATTACTTTCGGGTTAGACTTCGAGTTCGATTGAGTTCGCTTGATTTCCACAATAAACATAAATAAACATGCACAGGTAACACGTAAGGCACACACACACGTACAAACGATAAGTAAAAATACATAGTTCGAGTTACGATTTGATGTCGATTCGATTAGTATAGCTTGATTATTAGTTGATTAACTTTATCGCATTGTTACTTCCTATCATTCACAGTCGTAGGTCGATTGAAATACGGTTAACATGATTCGATTATTGCAATATACGACATTTACTCCACATAATATAAATAAAATAAAAACATTTCTACGAGTCAAGTTGCGCGAAATCGGTCGTTGACTTTGACCTTGACTTTGACTTTCACTCGTGAAAACACGGGGTGTTACAGTAGGTGGTTGGTATGGTTCTTGATTATTTCATCTTAGTTACGACCTAAAAACTCAAACATCCAAGTTTATTTGATGTTTGCTAAATCAGACAACTGAATATATGCATATCGTTTTTTTACTGGCCAACGATGGACTTGAATGGAAAATAACAATAGTTATGCACTTTAACAATTGAGGGTTAACAATGTTTCTTGAATGGAAAATAATTTAGTTTGCTTTTGATTAATTGTCCAAAATCTTTAATAAGTTATTCCACAAAGATTTATTCAACCAAAACTGTTTAGATTTTGGATTAAATAATTTTAAATATTGAGTTTTATTTCTTTGCCATTTAACAGGAAATAGAGGCGGTAACGAACAATTTGATGCCCTTAAAGAAAAAGTAGCGTTTGGGGCAGACATGGGTAGGGGTGTTTAAAACTATATGTATCCAAAATCCGATCCGTATTATCCGATATCTGAATCCGAAATATCCGAAAATTTGGATATTCGAAATTTCGGATATCCGAATTTTCGGATTCGGTTTCAGATAGTGATTTTAAAAATTTTCAAATATCCGAAATATCCAAAAATTTAATTTTTATTTTTTCGGATATCCGAATATCCGAAAATATCCGAAGTATCCAAAAATATTCGAGATACCCAAAAAATATCCGGAATACCCAAAAATTATCCGATAAATATCCGAAAATTTATATTCGGATATCCGAAACTATCCGAAATATCTGGTTCCGACTAATAAAAAATAATAAAAAAATAAAAATTAAATAAAAAATGGATATTCGAATATCCGAAATTTTGGATACGGATTTGGATAGTGAAATCTGGTATTCAAAAATTTCGGATATCCGAAATTCGGATATCCGGTTTTGAACACCCCTAGACATGGGAACCGAGGGGGTGGGTATGGAAGCTATCAAGGCGGAGATGGGTACAAAAATTATCAAGGGGTGGTGGATATGGTAGCTACCAAGGAGGCAGGGAATATGTCAACTATCAAGGTGATGGTGGTAGTGAATACCGAAACTACTAAGGCGGCGATGAATATGGAAACAATCAGGGTAGTTTAGCTTCTTCCTACTTTTTAAACAATTAATTTGACATTGTATCACCTTAATTTTTTCTATCATTTTGTTTTTAGTAATGAATGGTTATTCAAACAACAGTCGAGGTGATGGTCGTGGGGAAATGCAGGCTACCGTGGTTAGTTTGATTTTGATATTTCTATGCTCAGCTTTATTTAGTCATCTCAGATATTTAACCGTCTAACATGCTCAATCCATTACACTGTTTTAAAGTTCCGTTGTTAATTACCAAAACTATGAATATTGTTTTATAAGAAAGTGGATAATGCTGAAGTAAGTTGATAAATATTTTGGAAGGTTTGATATAAGAGTAATTTTAGGTTTTTATGCAAATTCTTGATCATGAATGAAGTTAGTTTAGACTGTAGGGTATGGAGAGCCTCATCCCCAAGGGGATGGGTCGCCACGTCACCGCCACGTAAGCGGGGGCCTAAAGGGGATGGACCTACGTGGTGGGGGATGAACCCCTTTATATATGTATGTATGTATGTATGTATGTATCATGGTGTTTTTAGTATAATTTGGTAGGCTACTATATCAAAAGTAATTTTGTTAAATCTTTCTAAAAAATCATTTCCTCACTTGATAGAAGTTAAAAGAATAAAAAATGCATAAGGAAGAAAATTTCCAATTAACTTTACAACACGCGCAAGCCAGCGTGGTGATATTGGATACAAACAAAATCCAAAATTAGAAAAAGGGATACCAGTCTTGGAATATTGCTTAAAAGAACCCTTAGATTATCAAGTAAATCTAAGAAGATTGGATAACCATATAGAAAACATAAAAGATAAGTTAAAACAATGTTATACAAGTAACCCGTTACAATTTTGGGATAAAAATCAGATAACAGCAAAATTAGAAATGAAAGATAAAGATAAGGAGATTAGAGTAAAACCAATGAGATATAATCCAGAAGAACAAAAAGAATTTAGGTCCCAGATAAAAGAACTCCTAGATTTAAAGTTGATCAGAGCTAGCCATAACCCACACAGCTCTCCTGCCTTCTTGGTAAGAAAACACGCTGAGGTTGCAAGAGGTAAACCTAGAATGGTAATAAATTATAAAAAACTAAATGATAATACTGTTTTTTATGGATATTTTTACCTCATAAAGAAAGTTTAATAAATTCGACTAGAAACAAAAAGATATTTTCAAAATTTGATTGCAAAAGTGGATTTTGGCAAATAAAAATGCATCCTGATAGTATTGCTTACACAACATTTTCTACTCCTCAAGGGCAATATGAATGGCTTGTAATGCCTTTTGGATTAAAAAATGCTCCTCAAATAATTCAAAGAAAAATGGATATTATATTTAGAAACTATGACTATATTTTTGTATATATAGATGATATCCTAATCCTATCAGATGACATTAATTCACATTTAAAACATCTTGTCACTTTTAAAGATTTGTATGAAACATAGATTAGCTCTTTCGGAAAGAAAAACTAGTTTGTTACAAGAAACTATAGATTTTTTGGGAATGAAGATAGATGGCCAGGAGATAGAACTTCAAAGCCATATTTTGGAAAAAATAACTGCCTTCCCAAATAAATTGACTAATAAAAAACAAGCTCAAAGTTTTCTTGGAATATTAAATTATGCTTCTGATTTTATAGAAAATCTTGCAGCTTTAAGAAGACCCTTTCAAGCTCTTCTTAAAAAGGATAAAGTATTTAGTTTTGATAAAGGTCTAGAAGAACAAGTAAAAAAGATAAAAGAATATTGTAAAAGGTTACCAAAATTACAATTACCCAAAGAAAATGATGATTTAATTTTAGAAACTGATGCTTCAGAATATTATTGGAGTGAGATACTTAAAATGATAGATTATAACTCTAAAGAAGAAAAAATTGGTGAAAGCATTTGTAGATATTGTTCAGGGAGTTTTAGTGACACCGAAACAAGATATCATATTAATGAAAAAGAATTACTAGCAGTTATTAGAAGCTGTCAAAAGTTTTATTATTTCTTACTACCTAACAAATTTATATTAAGAACTGATAATACCCAGGTAAAAGCTTTTATAAAAAATAATTTGGCTTCTAAACCTGAATATAAAAGGCTCATAAGATGGCAAACTCTTTTATCTGAATATAATTTTGATATTGAAATAATAAAATCTGATAAAAATGTGTTGGCAGATTTCTTGACAAGAGATGGAAGAATTAGGTCAACAGCTTAATAGCCGTCTAAAGATGATAGACGAATAGATACAAGCAATTAAAGAAATTGCAACTGATATGGGAGAACTTATAGATATCATTGAAACTATTCCTGAACACATTGGTGAGATAAAAAAATTTGGTTAAGAGCCACTTCAGGATGATAAGTAACAAAGTTACCATGTATGAATTCGATAGCATGAAGATGAAGCTTATGATAAAACATCAAATGTTAGAAAAAGTAGATATGTCATTTATTAAAAAAAAAAAACAGATATTCCATCTATTTCTTCTGGTGATCCTGTTATGGAAACTGCTCCAGACCCTGAAGAGGAGGTAAGAGAAAAATTTTCTTTTAAACCTCATTCAGATAAAACAACTACCTTTGAAAAAGTCCTCCAGCAGATTCCTCTCCAACCACAAATTCCACCTCTACAACAACCTCTTTTATTAGATCCTGTTGCTAGACAAAGAAATAAAATGATAGAGCTATACAGCCTTGCTCAAACTGAGACAAGGTATGTAGATTTCACAGGGGTATACCCTAGATTAAATTATCTGCAAGGTTCACCAGCAGATGAGATAAGATATTGGTACGATTTTGGTGCCATCAACATGATTTATCTTACATCAACTGATTTTCCTGAATTAACAGATTTACCAAGATGGGTAATAACTTCAGTAAAAAATTGTTATCAGAACAACCCAACTATGACCCCTAAAGATACTTTAGCTCTAAAGTTTTTATCTACAGGACCAAATTTTTACAATGATTATTATTACCCTGCTTATCATTTTTTACATCTTGAAAAATGTCAAGCATTCTCCTGCAAAATCGATTCCAAAAGAAGAGAATTCACAAACTTTAATGAAAATGATATTCACTACAGAAGAGCTATTGGGATAAGAGTAGTAATTCAGGGAATGGAATCTACTCTTAAAAAACCATATAGAACTTATGGAGGAGAATATAAAAACTCTCCGGTTATGATTGCTCCGGCCCGAAAATCACCAGAGGCAGCGATAAAATTTTTAACTAGCAAGATAAATTTATTAGAGACTGGTTCAGTCAGATCAAGTCCAGAGGCACAGTATAAGATTTGTCAATATAGAAAACACCCTCTTGGAACCTGCCCATCATGTTCTCCTAATAAAAACAATATGAGTACCAACTCATCAAGAGATAGCCTAAATTCAAATGAATAGGCATAAAGCATAGATTAAAAGATTTAAACATGAAAGTTTAGACACCTAATTATCAAAAAAGATTCTCTTATAAATTTATAAAAGATACGTACAAAAATTGGATATTTGGCGTTGGAAAAGGTGAAGATAAGGAAGACATAAATAAAGTGGGTAGACATGACCATAAAGACAAAAGATGCAGGTCTTAAATGTCTAAATTCCCAAGGCAACTTAGAAAGAAGAGATGGGACACTTCAAGGCAAGACATAAAGACACCTAGCTAAAAGAAATGGAAAAGGGAACACGTATCTTGCAACTAGAAGACTCATCATAAAGGCCTATAAAAAAGAGAAGAGAAGGGAAGGAAGGGCATCGGTCTTGACTCAAGTCTTAAAATGTTTTCTTTCATGTAATAAAAGTCTTTTGTATTTTCAAGAGTGTTAAGAGTGTTTTTATTTTTCCTTTTGTAAGATATTTCCCCTTTTTAAGATTTCCATCATGGAATAAAAGTCTTTGATTTCCTTATAAATTCTAAGAGTGTTCATCCTTATTTAGAGATATTTTTCTCTTAATAAGAAAAATCCTCCAACCTCAAACTGTCTCTTTTTTCCTTACACCGGAGGTAGGAAACGAAACCAGGTTGTGCTGTATATTGCTGAAGGAGCCAAAGAGGAGTTACCTAAGATAACTTAGGTTTGGTCTGAAAGAGCCTAGTAAAAAGACTCTTGGTATAACCCGACGATATCTTGGTCAAAACGGGAAAGAGGTACGGAAGCATGTTGAACCCTTTTTCTTTTTAATTTTGAAATGTCACTAAATAACTGTTACTCTTAGTTTTTGTAAGGAAATATTTTACAAACAAAAGTAAATCTTAATTAAATTTTATGATCTTCTTTGATGATAATATAAATTTTGATCTCAAATAAAGGTGTACTATGTCTTTTGGTTTTTCTAAGATATAAATCAAATATAGAAAATGTGGATAATAAAAATAACAACTATAGGTTCTTTTGATATGTTTTTAAACTATTTTGATAATTGTTTACCTGAAGTAACGATTTTGAACCGACAAAATATTTCGGCTACTACCACCCTAAATGGTATCAGAGCCACCGATATTTCTTTTGCGGTGGCTCTCCAGCTACGCCAACAAATACTAGAAACTGATTTTGATAACTTAATTTATTTAAACATAAAATTGATAGATAATGAAATTAGATTTATTAAGCTAAATAACCAGACTAATTTTATTGAAAACGAAGTTTTGAGTACAAATACTGATTTTGATGATGATTATATTTCTGATGAAGATTTTAATTTTAGCCACTATGAATGGACAAGTTCTGATTTTTCATATGATGATACTGACTGGCAATATAGTTCTCCTTAATGGAAAACAAGAATTTTAATAAACTAAAAGAAAGTGAAAATTCTTTAAAGATAGATAAAGATATAATAGAAATACAAAAAACAATTATTTTTTATGGAGATAAAATAATATTTAGATTAGATAAAATTATGGAGTTACTAGAATCTGCCTATCCTAGTAGGAAAGATAAAGAAACAATAACTAAACTACAGGACCCTTTGGTTCAGCTTTTGCAAAATATGAAGATACCTAAAGGTTATAAGAATAATTAAAATGAATTCAGATACGGAAAGTGAAAATAATATAATTCCTAAGATAGACGATTCCGAAGTAGAAAATTTAATAACAAAAATAGGGGATATGGAATTAAATGATAATTTTATCAATATTAAAACTCAAGAAAATTTTAATATAAATGATACAGCAAGTACCAGTACTAGATTACCAATAAGAAATGAATCTCAAAGACCATCCCTAGGCTACGCCGCTATAAAATCAACAATGAGACCGGAAGATAACTATAGGCCTTATCCTTCAATGAAAAATGAACCAATAAATCCTTTCGGAATATATTTAGATTGTGTAAATAACACGGAAGAAGCGATTGATAAATGGGAAACCGCTTTTAGAATAGCTGTTTCTGTTAATAAAATGGATATTGAAACGATAAAAGGATTTTTAGAAAGAACCCTCTTAAATAGTGCTTTAAGATATTGGCAAAATATAAGTCCTGATGCTAAACAATATATATTTAATTCAGATGAAGATTTGGCCAACATAATAACAAGAACCGTAGAGGCTTTTAGAATAGAGTTTTGTGGAGAATGTAATATAATTAGAGACCCAACAACTATACAAAAATATTTAACAGCTTTACTAAGATTACAATTATGTGATATTTATGAAATTGATAGGTATATTTGTGTTTTTCAAGATTATTATTACCATATCTATAATCAAGTACCTGATACGGGTAATTATTTACCCTTACTTTTTGCAAAAATACCAGATCCTTGGGGACAAAAACTAATAAGTACTTATAACCCAGGAACGTCAGATACCTTAGGAAAAAGGATAACACACGTCAGAGACAAATTAAGCGAGTGGTGTGGGGATGCAATATTAGCTAAATTAAGCAAAGGATTAAAAAGAAAAATATCTTTATGTTGTAGTAACCCAAAAATGCCTTTAATGATAGGTTGTGATAGTTCTTACTATTACGGAAATATAAAAAGAAAATATAAGAAAATGACTCATTTTAGAAAAAGATTTTTCAAAAAGCGTAAAACAAAATTTTATAGAAGAAAAGGATATAAAAGGACTTTTAAACCTACATATAAAAGAAAACAAAGTCCTAAAAAGTGTAGATGTTTTATTTGCCATGAAGAAGGACATTATGCAAATAAATGTCCTAAAAATTTAATAAAAATCTCAAGATATTTGAAATAGATGACGACATAGAAAAAAATGATAAATGAAGGAGAATTATACCAATTAATGATTTTCATAATGAAGATTCGGATGAAAGCATATTCATTTTAACTGAAATAGAATACAAATCATCTGAAGATGAATAAATTTGATATAGCCACCACTAGTAAGATAGAAGATGATATAACTGATTGTCAAAATGAACAATTTGGAGAATATAAACAAGAAGTATTAATAGATAAGAAAAAACTTAAACAAATACAGCATGAAAATTTCTCATTATCAAATCACTCAGGATTCAAAATGAATACTTTACAAAAACTAGGAATAAAACCTACAGATCATCATCTATATTATGGGCTAAATATTCAAGAAAGAGCTTTAGATATTAACATAACATCTAACAAAGTTATGATACCTTTATTATCTAAAAAAATATCCAAGAAAAATTACAAAAGATAAAACCAGAAATAAGAAACACTTTGGGATGGGTACATGTAGGAGCTATCCAAATAATAATAAAATCCACCTTTAAAGAAGGTATAGATACCCCTATTGAATTAGTTGTTATGGATAATAAAATACAAAATAGAGAAGAAGCATGCCTTGGAATATTAAGAGGAAATTTTGTTGGGATTGAACCCTACCAAATGAACAGATAATTAAAGCCAAAACTGGATCAGAGCAGTGGATCCAGAATAAGCAGATGTTATATATACAAGTCTCTCCCCTTGAAAGTTGTTTCAACATCTGCTGACCTCCTATCTACTGATCGTATAAACTACTGACCTTCAAACTACTGATCAAGTAAAAGACTGATGAAAGACTAAAGCTCTGCTGTTCAATCTACTGCCTTGTGTCAAGCTCTGCTGATCCGGACAAGTACTGCTGGGTTCACATCAGTGGAAGGAAGCAGCAGTTGTTTAGTTGTCTTTATGTAATGAAATGTAATAGCAGTAGTTAGAATAGCAGAGGTTGTATAGATCAGAGGTTAGAGTTTGTTAGGAGGTTAGATGTCACTTTCATGGTGACGTCAGCTTAGATGCTTCAGTGGTTTGCTTGTGCCTATAAATAGAACAGTGCTCTGTACTGTTCTATTAGCTCTTTGCAAAATCTTCTTCCTGCACGAACAAACACTGTGAGCTCAGGCTGAGGGGGAGTTTGTATTCATACATTGCATTGTAATTGTTATTGAAATAAATTCAATCTTTCGGTTCTTTGTGGAAAATGTTTGATTAAAGCAATTCTCTCGTTTGATTGTGTGCAAAGTTTGTTTCCATCTTAATTCTGCTGCACAACTCATCCATCTTCATCTTAATTCAAACGTAAAACACAATCAAAACCAAACTCAGATCCTAACAATTGGTATCAGAGCGCGGGCAGTCAAATTTGATTTAACAATCATTTTGACATAAATAGTTCAGCTCATAATCGTTGATACTGATAGTTTGTTCGTTTGTGTTGAAAAATAGAGCAAGGTTTAATCACCATCAAAGTTGATTAATCAGTGCCTGTAAAACAACCAGGATGTCGTCACAATCATAAGATGATAAGAATAACATTGGCTCGCTTTTTAAACCACCCATGCTTAAACGTAATGAATACAACATCTGGGAGAGAAGGATGGGTCACATCCTTGCTCAACAGAACACTGGATGTTGGAGGTCTGTTGTTTTTGGTCCCCATGTTCCTATGGTGCCAAGTGCTGAGGATGCAAAGAAGTTCATTCCTAAACCAACTGAAAACTATACTGAAACTGATTTTCAAAAGTTCGAACTCGATGCCAAAGCATTTAGCATCATAGCATCTGCGTTACCCAATGAGATCTATGCTGAACTGTTACACTGTAACAGTGCCAAAGAGCTATGGGATGCACTGAAGGAACAGTTTGGGGGAACAGAAGAAGTCATTGAAAACAATAGGGAAATTCTGAATCAGCAGTATGAAACATTTTGTCACATCAAGGGTGAATCACTGACTCAGCAATTTGAGCGATTCAGTTGTCTCATTAGTGAACTAAGGCTTGTTAAAGTAACATTTCCAAATTCAACTCAAAATAGCAGGTTCCTTAGGTCACTACCAGAAAAATGGGATACCATAGCTTTTGTCACTAGAAACTCTGCTGAGTTCAAAGATCTGACCCTGACCCAACTTCATGGTAGACTCCTGACCTATGAAAGGGAGTTGAACCAGAAAAAGAAGTTGCAAGAGTCTGGCAAAGTTGCTGATGATTATTCATTCGGTAGCACAGCTCTTTTTGGTCAGGAAGAATCTGGTAGCAGTGGTAAGGATCAGGGTTACGATCACTTCATTGATATAACTGCTGGTGGAAATTTTAACAACCCTGATCCTCATTCTGCAAATTATGCTTTTACTGCAAATTGTGAAAACCAGATGTCAGATAATTTGTGCTTTGAACTCAATGATTTGCAACATTTTGATCCCACTGACTTAGAAGAGATGGACATTTTGCATTAATTGGCTTTGCTTAGTGTAAGAACAAGCAAATTCTACAAAAGAACAGGGAGAAAATTCCCAGGGTTACATGGGAATTTAAGGGTGGGGTTGGATAAATCAAAAATCAAGTGTTACAAGTGCAATAGGCTAGGTCATTTTGCTAGGGAATGCAGGAGTCAAACTACTGGTCCTATAAGCACTTATCCCAGCTCAAACCCTAGACCACAAAATCAAAGCACTGTTCACTATACCCAATATACCCCTGCAGCCCATGTTAACACTGCTCATTATGCTGCAACCCCTGTGCCTGTGCATTATGTCCAAACCACTGTTCCATAAATTTAGTATGTTCAAACCCCTGTCCCTCAGGCACAAGTGCAACCTGTTGCACCTCAAACAGCTGCTCCAGCAGTGGTACAACCAGATCAGCAAAGCTTCTTCACTCAAGGCTTTGTTGACTGGAGCAGCATGCCTGATGAGCTTGGTGATGAAAATTTTGCACTCTATGCTTTTAATGAACCTTCTAATGATGAATTTTGTTTGATGGCATTAGAGTCGATACCAGAGGGGATAGAAACTGAAGGTGAACAGCTAAGTGCTGAAATAGTGGATGAGGTAACTGAAGCAGTGGTTACTGCAGTTGCTGGTGAACTGCTGCTGGGAGAAAATTCAGAAACCCTGATTGAACCACTGACAGACCCCTGGTCCAAAGAAGACAAGGAAGAAGTGGAAGAAAAGATAGCAGGTGAGAAAGAAGTAAGAGCTAATGATGAAGAAAATCATCAATGTGATTGTGCCATGATGGCTGCTGCCAAGGTATCACCTCAAGTTCTTGAAAACTGTGTTCAGACAAGTGCATTATTGCATTTGCTAACATCAAAGAGGTAAATGAAAACCTTAGGGATAAAATCTTAACTGATGAAGTCAAATTTGAAAAGTCATTAAAAGAGCTTAGAAACAAATTGGCTGAAAAAGATAAAGAGATCAGCAGTCTCAAAGAAGAACAAAGCATAACCAAAACTCAACTCCAAACTATGGTAGAAAAATACCAAGTTTGTAAAAAGGAGTTAGAGTCCACCCAAATCACATGTGAGAGATGGGTGGAATCTTGTAAAGGGTATGAGGTTATGCTTGAGAAACAACTTGAAAGCAATGTCAAGTTTGGTGTAGGATATAGAAAATATGATGATCTTGTAAACACTGCTGGTAAACAAGCTGGTTCATCTGAAATTAAACCAACAAACAAGAATGGCCAAGAAGTGAAAATCACTGATAAACTTGGTAACAAAATCACACTTGAGAGACCAGTGGGATCCTCTACTTTTGAGGAAATTGAGAAATACCAATTTAAACCCACATGGTCTGATGAGTGTGACATTCTTGAAAATTTTAAACCCATGGATTTCACAACCACTGATGGTGTTAAAGCTCCAAAAGCAAAAGTCATTCCTCTCAAGGACATCCCAGCAGAGGTTAAAAACTCTGTTGCAAAGGAGTCTGAAAAGAGAAAGAAGAGAGAAAAGATCAATAACTTGTTTTGTGAATTTTGTGAAAAGAGAAACCATCTAACAAAAGACTGTTTTCATCTAAAAGCATATGATCTAAACAAAACAAGTGTCATTGTTCCTGCTGAGAGCTGCACCATCTGTGGTAAAACAAACCACAAAACTCAAGCATGTGTGTATCTCAAAAACTTTGATGTGAAAAAGAATGAATACACTGCTAAAACATTCTTGAGTCCATCAACATCATTTGTCAAATTCACCAAGAATCAACCACTGTTTGTGCCAGTTTAAACAGCTGTCACAAAACAGCTGAACCAAACATCTGTCAAAAGAGATATTCAGGTTACTGATGCACCTCCTGCCAACCAGTTCAGAAAAGGCAAGGAACAAACATCTTACCAAAGGATTCCACACGTTTATGAGACCTACAAAAGGCCCTCTAAACCCAGAGTGAACAGGCATCCTTTTGGGTACCAACAGGTGATTGGGCAAAACCCACAACATTGGTTAGAAAGAAACAGTCCTAAAACTGTCCAAACCCCTGACCTAACCACTGTCCGTCAATCTGCACCTATCCCAGACACTAATCCTTTTACTTCATGTGCAGGGAGCTTCTGCATGCTTAGATAGCCTTTGGTATGTAGATAGTGGAGGCTCCAGGCACATGACAGTATGTAAAGCCCTACTCAAAGATTTCAAAATTCATGGAGGGGGTGATATATCCTTTGGGAATAATAGTAACGGGAAAGTTCTGGGGTCTGGAACTGTGCAGTCTGGAAATGTAAAATTTGAAAATGTCAATCTGATAGACAATCTGAAATTCAACCTCCTGAGTGTTTCACAAATGAGTGATAAGGGGTATGGGTCATTCTTCACAAAGGAGTGTTGTAGGATTGTTGGACCAGAAATGGTTGAAAAGATTGAAGCAATAATAAAAACTAGAAAAAGAAAACTTATTGCTCAAAGAAGTAGCAATGTTTATGTTGTTGATATGTCAAAAGAGTGTCCCAGAGCTGTTGCCTGTCTTTTCTCAGCTGCCTCTAACAAAGAGACAGAACTTTGGCATAGGAGACTGGGGCACACAAATCTCAAGACAATCACTGAAATTTCAAAAAATGGCCTTGTAAGAGGCTTGCCACAAAAACTGTTTTCATGTCCTGAGCACTGTGTTTCCTGTTTAAAAGGAAAACAACATAAAAGCTCCTTTAAGTCCATTCAAGAGTCCAAAACAACCCAGTGTTTGCAAATGCTGCACATGGATTTGTTTGGCCCAGTTCAAGTCATGAGTCTCAAAAAGAAGAGATATTGTTTGGTTATTATTGATGACTTCTCTAGGTTTACATGGACTTCCTTTTTACACTCAAAAGATGAGACTGCATGCATTTTGCAAGACTTTGTGACACAGGTTGAAAAGCAATTTGATCTTCCAGTAAAAGTCTTCAGGAGTGACAATGGCACAGAATTAAAAAATAAGGAGTTGGATGCCTTCTGTGTGAAGAAAGGGATTGTAAGGCAGTACAGCATCCCTAGAACACCAGAGCAAAATGGGGTAGTTGAAAGAAAGAACAGAACTTTAATTGAGGCTGCCAGAACCATGCTTGCTGATTCAGGTTTGCCATTAACTTTTTGGGCAGAAGCAGTAAACACCGTTTGCTATGTCCAAAACAGAGTTTTAATAAACCCCAGGCACAAAAAGACTGCTTATGAAGTCCTGTATAAAATCAAACCACTGATATCATATTTCAAAGTATTTGGCTGCCCATGCTTTATTTTGAATTTAAAAGATTCCATCTCAAAATTTACAGCCAAAGTAGATTGTGGTTATCACTTGGGATACTCAACCACTGCCAAGGCCTACAAAGTGTTTAATACATGGACCAAAGCAGTGGAGGAGACCTTGAATGTAAAGTTCAATGAACTTTCATCAATGAAAATCCCAGCAAATCCTGCAGATTTGTTTGATCTTGATAAATTCACTTTTGAAAATACTGCTGTCAAGACTAACAGTGCAGGTCCATCAGAGGATTCATCACCAGACTATGGGTATGAAATCATCATCCCTCAAAAGTCTGCCACAATGGGAAAAGCATCAGTTGTTCAAAACAGCTGTCAAAGCTCAACTACTGCTACCTCAACAGTTGTTGACCAAAGTAGCCCATCAACCACTGCTTCCACATCATCAAACACTGCTAACAAAAGTCCCCAAACTGTGGATAAAAGTCAGCATGTGTCCTCACCATTACCTCCTATTCTACCACCTTTTGAAGCCACTGCTGGGTCATCAAAGTCACCAGCAGTGGTTAGCTCAGATGATACACATTTGCAGCCTTTACCAACAAATGCCATCATACCATACCAAGGAGATTTAATCTTCTTGAGACCTCATCCACTTGATCAAATCATTGGCAACATCAATGAAGGGGTGCTCACAAGAAGCCAAACCCAAAACATTTGTCTTTTTACTGGTTTTCTATCACTCCATCAGCCAGTCAAGTACCAAGAGGCACTGAAAGACAACAGCTGGGTAGAAGCTATGCAAGAAGAGCTCCAACAGTTTAAAAGACAATAAGTATGGGAGCTTGTACCACTGCCAAAAGATGTCAGCCCCATCGGCACAAAGTGGGTCTTCAAAAACAAAACTGATGAAAGGGGCATTGTTATCAAGAATAAAGCCAGGCTTGTGGTTCAAGGTTACAGACAGGAAGAGGGGATTGATTATGATGAAAAATTTGCTCCTGTAGCAAGATTGGAAGCTATAAGACTGTTCCTGGCCTTTGCTGTCAACCACAATATGAAGGTGTTCCAAATGGATATCAAAAGTGCTTTCCTCTATGGTACAATTCAAGAAGAGGTGTATGTCTGTCAACCTCCAGGTTTTGAGGATCCATTTTATCCACATCATGTCTACAGGCTAAACAAAGCCTTGTATGGCCTGAAACAAGCACCCAGGGCCGGGTATGAAACTCTTTCCACCTTTCTACTCTTAAATGGTTTCAAAAGGGGTACCATTGATAAAACACTGTTTCTAAAATGGAGAGGAAAGGATTTAATGATTGTCCAAATTTATGTGGATGACATTATTTTTGGAAGCACATGTAATAAAATGTGCGAAGAGTTTAAGGACCTCATGACAGCTGAGTTTGAAATGAGTGCAATGGGTGAGCTGCAATGCTTTCTTGGTCTCCAAGTTCAGCAAATGCAAAATGTAACTTTCATTCATCAAAGCAAATATGCTAAAGAACTTTTAAACAAATTTGATATGAATGATTGTAAACCATGCAGCACACCAATGGCAACAAATAAGCTTGTCATGTCTGATGAAAAGGATGAGCTGATTGACCAAACACTTTATAGAAGCATGATTTGGTCTTTACTGTACCTAACTGCATCTAGACCAGACATCATGTTTGCAACATGTGTCTATGCAAGAAGTCAATCAGCTCCCAGAAAATCAAACCTCATTGCTGTAAAAAGGATTTTCAGATACATAAAAGGTGCTCCCACACTTGGTATCTGGTATCCAGCTAATGGGAATATCAAGCTTTCAGGCTTTTCAGACAGTGACTTTGCTGGATGTAACACCACAAGGAAGTCCACTTCAGGAGGGTGCCAGTTTCTAGGCAATTGCCTGGTCTCTTGGCAAAGCAAAAAGCAAGCAGCTGTTTCAACATCCACTGCTGAAGCTGAATACATTGCTGCTGCAAGCTGTACAGCCCAACTCCTGTGGCTTCAAAATCAGTTGCTGGATTTTGGTATCACTGCCTTAAAGACACCACTCATGTTGGATAGCCAGGCAGCAGAAAATATCATCAAAAATCCAGTTTCCCATTCAACCACCAAGCACATCGACATCAGACATCACTTTGTGAGGGATTGCTATGAAAAAGGTTTGATTTCTCTGCATCATGTTCCAACTAAAGACCAGCTGGCAGATGTGCTCACAAAAGCATTAGATACAGCCACCTTTGAAAGTTTGGTCTCTAGTGTTGATGCATGAAATGTCTGTTGACTTCGTCTGCATTAAGTCTTGGGTCTAGATAGGTTGAATGAACACACAACAGGGTCTTAATTAGGGTTTGTACTTGTTTATCTTGAAGATTTCGCTTGAAATCAGTTCAAGCGAAATCAACAACTGATGATTTAGCTTGAAATCAGTTCAAGCGAAATCAACAGTATAAGATTTCGCTTGAAACCAACTCAAGCGAAATCAACATGGTTATAAATAGGTTGTGTGATTCATTTGTTAAGAAGAGAGGTCATTGTATGAAACACGAAGTGCTGCCGGATTTGTATCAGAAAACGTTGTAAAAGCACGAATATTAATCAGAAAAGAAGGATTAAAAGGATTAGAGCTGTTATGACTTTGTTTACATTGATTCCGCCTCTGTACGCAAAGATGAACTGCCTTAACTGACGGTTTAAGGTCGTAGAACGGTCCAACAAGTGGTATCAGAGCTCAGGACGAGGAGTTCATACCATAGCAGCTTAATTCTACCGGATTTTCTTCTTTCTACTCATTTCTTTTTATATTTTTCTGATCTGAACGAGTTCCAACGGTCGAAATGATCTGATTTTCGAGTATAATGTGTATAACAGAGTTTTAACAAAGCCTACAAAGATTCGGACTAAAATTCAGATTAAATCTTGTGAAAAATGACCTAAAACTAGATTTTGCTTGAAAGAGTTCGTAGGTTAAGATAGATTTCGCTTGAAAAACAGACAATTTCACTTGATATTTGGACTATTTCGCTTGAAACAGTTGAAGCGAAATTGTTTTGGCTAGATTTCGCTTGAAACTGTTGGACTTGTTTTCAAGGATTTCGCTTGAAACTGTTGAAGCGAAATTGTTGGGTTGGATTTCGCTTGAATCAGATTTGTTCTTAGATTTCGCTTGAAACAGTTTGAAGCGAAATTGTTTAGTTGGATTTCGGTTGAAAACTGTTAGACTTGTATTATCAGATTTCGCTTGAGTCTAACTTTGTGATTTCGCTTGAACAGTTAAAGTGTGATTTCACTTGAATAGTTTAAAGTGTTGATTTCGCTTGAAGCTATTTACACTTCAAGTAATTTCGCTTGAAATTGCTGATTTTTCAAAACCTAAAAAAAAATTGTCTAAGTGTTCTCGGTAATTCAATGTTACGTATTCAGTCCGTTTGAACTGATAGCTTGTTTGTTTTGTTTGCAGGTGATTTCGAGGTAATTCAAGGACATAAAATCATGGCGAAAAAATCTGAACCTATTCCTTGGAAAGATAACCGAACTGAAGAGCAAAAATATAGATACAGAAAAATGATTGCTGAAAACAAAATAACCAGAATATCTGGTATCTTTTTGGAAGCAAAGAGAGCAAATAGATGGGATCCGAACAGGGAGTGTTATCTTGACCCATATGGAAACATTGCTATTGATCACAACACGCTTGATATTGAAGCCATAATCCAAGAGTATAAAAAGGAGGATGATTATTGGCAAAAGAAATGGTGGGGAGATGAAGAAGAGAAAAAGAAAAAGAAAGAGTTAATAGATGAAATAGAAAGAAATTCAGAAAATATGAGTTTGGATGAATTTCTTGAATTAATCAAAAAGATTAAAGAAGGAATGACAAAGAATGAAGAATCAAAGAAGGATGAAACTTCAAAAAGTGAAGTTGTGTGCTCAAAATGTGAAAAATCCGAAGCAGAAAATGTCAATATCTTGAAAGATGTAGAGAATTTGACAGTGGAAATCAAAAGCTTAAAGGATGAGAAAGAATCTGATGATAAACAGATTCTTGAAATGAGAGAAAATTGTGAGAAATTGATGTCAGAAAATGACAAACTGTTGAGTAGTTTGGACAGTTTGACATTAGAAATTAACGATTTGAAAGAAAAAGAAAAAGATTTTGGAAAAATCAAAATTGAAAATGAAAATGTTTTTTGGATAAAATTGGAAAATGAAGCGTTAAAAGAAAAAGAAAAAGATTTTCAAAATCAAATCAAGATTTTAGAAGATGAGAGAGATATTTTTGGTAAAGATAATCTTCAAAAACAAATTGAAATCAATTCTCATCTTGCTAAAATCATTTAGCTTGAAAAAGAAGCTGAAAAAGCTCGGATTAAAATCAAAGAGCTTGAGAATAAATTGAAAGGTTTTGTGAATTCTACTTCACATATTTGTCCAAAACCGATCAATTCTGTTCCAATAAGTGACAATGTCACAAATTTTGACAAAGTCAAAATTGAAGATTGTGATGAAATATCTGATGATGAAAAAGAAAAGAAAAGAAAAATATTTTTAGATTTACAAGAAAAATTTAAAAATACTGTTTTGCAGTCTACTGAAATAGGTGAATGCTCTAAGCAAAAACCTGTTAAGAAGATTGTAGAACAGAAACAAAAAGATAAAAATTTGAAAAATCCTAAAAATGAAAATAAAAGCTCATCAGATAAGTCATCCAATCATTATCAAAAATCACAAAAATCTAAAAATGAAAACTCACAAAATGTTGGTAATAAGTGGTGCAGGTTTGATCACAGTGCTCAAATGCCAAATCAAGGATACAAGAGGAGAAATGACTACCACAAGGCAAATCAATGCTTTGATCTAAGTGTGTGGTATGAAGACGGTGTTTGGTATGAAAGTGGTGATTGGTACGATAACAGAGTGTGCTACACTTGTGGTGTTCAAGGACACATTGCTGTTAACTGCCAGAATCAGTGGTTTGAGACGAGGAGATGCTATAACTGCCAAATCAAAGGACATATTGCAAGAGATTGCCCAATGAGATCAAAAGGAAGATCGAGGGCTGAATCTCAGAAAATGGGAAAGAAATCAGTCAGTGTCAAGCCCAAAGAACAGAAAGTTCAAGAACCAAAAGTTCAAGAACAGAAAGTTCAAGAAAAGAAAGTGAAGCTTTCACAAGGGCAGAAAGACAGACTAGGATCATTGCTTGTGGAACGAAACTCTGTCAAATTGTAATCAGAAAGCAATAAAAGAGAAGAAATTAAAGAGAATAGCTGTTGTAACTTTGCATGCATTGTTTCCGCCTTTACATGTAAAGATGAACTGCCTTAACTGAGGAAGAAGAGAAAGAAAGCAAGAGAATACTTGGAGAAAATTTTGTCCTCGGATACGACTGGTAATCCGAGAAAAAGTTCTGATGAATTACTTTCCTCAACTACAAAAGCAAGCAAAACGAATTCATCAGATACAAATCTGAGGACAAACGGGAAAGCAAAAAGGGAGTTAAAGAAAGAAAAATTAACTAATCAAAATGATAACCAATCAAAGAAAGTTAATTTTTCTGACAAAATCTTGATCAAGGTTTTCGAATATAAAAGAGATTGTGAAAGTTTATTCATTTCACAGCCTAATAAAAATGGAAAACCTAGATCTAGTAAGAATTGGGTACCAATGAAGGTTGGCGATGAATTTGTTTCTTCAAAAACAAAGGAGCCACCATCAGGCGATGAATCTGACGTCTCAAAGTCAGACAAGCCACCATTAGGCAATGAAACTGACTTGTCAAAGTCAGAAGAGCCATGTGTTGGTAATGATTCTGGTTTGTCAAAACCAGAAGAGCCATCTGTTGAGGTAAAAACTGTCAAACCCAAGGCTGGTCAGGCTTGGGTGAATCTTTTCAAATAGAAAAACCTGACTTGCCGGAGCTTCCAGGTTGGTAAGCGTGAAGCAGGTATCGGCATCTTTCTTGAGAAATTCACAGGATGGTAACTGTGATATTTCGATTTACAAGTGGTAAATCAGGGACATTAAGTTGTACTTGATTTTCTACTAGTGTTTGTTGTTGACAAGGGTCTTAATTGTTAATTCTTTAAAATGGTTGAAAAAGAACAATGTGATGAAACCCCGAGTTTGTGAAAAGACAAACAAAACTAATTTTCCGGAAAAACCATTTGATTAAAACAAACTTAAGTGTTTTGAAATCTAAATGGGAAAATAGTTTGTTGTCAAGGGGAGTTCTGATTGTTTATGCCAAGTGAATGGCGAATTGAAGCGATTTGATATCAGTTTGTCACGTTTCTTGTATAGTTTGTTTTCAAATTTTCTCAGAAAATCAAAATTGAAACATATTTTGATTTTAGGGGGAGAAAATTTTAAAAAAAATTAGAAAATTTGAAAATGCAAAAACATTGAAAAATAAAAATGAGTTTTGTTGTGAAAAAGAGGAAATGATAGTAGATCAGTGAACTATCACAGCATGCTAAGGAAATGAAATGTCAAATGTGATAAGCGATCTCACTAATGATGTGACGATAGGCTCAGCTAGACTAGTAGATTTGCGATAACGATACAAACTTAAATGAAAAAGCCTAGTTCTAGTGGGAAACATGGTCAAAAGCATAGTACTTGGTTTTGTCCTTCTTAACTGTGTACCTACTTGGTAATCGCTGATTGTCGAAAGACATAAAACTGGTTAAGTTTGTGAAATTTCACAACTTTACTGAAAAGTCGCTGTGATTGTGCATTTTTTTGCAAAGATTTAAACTTGTTTTATTTCTTTATTTTGTTTAAGCATCGGACATCCTCTGCGTATACGTGAGTATCGACCTGGATGTTGTTGCCTAAACGTTCTGCTTTATTTTCTTTGGTGTTTCGTTTAAGCTTTGGATCACCTCTGCGTATACGGGAGTATCGACCTGGTGGTTAAAGCCTAAACAACTTCAACTTATTTTTATTTTCTTATTTTGTTTAAACATTGGACTTTCTCTGCGTATACGGAAGTATCGACCTGATTGTTAATGTTTAAACATTCTGCTTTATTTTCGCACAATTCACAGTTGATGAAAGTTTAAAGGCATTACTTGAGTTAGTGTATTACATGATGAGGGGATATGCTGAGATCGTGGGGTCCATAAGAATTTAGTGCAATAATTAATATACCTTCACGTATCGGTAAGCATTTCGAAAGTTTTTAGATTGAGCTTAAGAGGACAAACATATCGTCAATCAACGTGAATCGTTTAGAACTTAAAATGATGAAAGCTTAACGGTGCTAGTGATTGGTCTCATAAACTGATATGATCCTCTTACACAAACTCACAAAAAATTTGTTTGTAGATATTTCTTTACTGCATTTCTTTAAACTCAAAATTCAAAAAGATTTTAGTGTGTTTTAGCATAAAGTTTTGAAAAAGTCCAAAAAGATTTTCGACAACTGATGTTGAAGAGCAGATATTCAAAATTCCGAGTGCTAATCATGATGAATTGGTTTGGGAGAATATGTTGAAAATTTTGAATGTCATAGATAAATGTTTTGTAAAATTGTGTGGTTAGTTAATCAAGGTCATTCATTTGAACTTGATGTAACTAGTATATTTGTTGTTTAAATGATGTCTATCAGTAAGTTTCTTAAATCTAAGTGTTATAAATTTGTGAAACTTATGTTGTGGTAGAGAATATGCAGGTTTGGACTTCATTATTCCCAACGGAAGCTAAATGACAAAGCTTGAACCAGACATCTCAAATTTTAGCATATCGAGAGGGGGAGTATGTGAAAGGGGGAGTCTGGATCAACAGTCAAAGGGAAGATGGAAGTTAGATTCAGGTTGTGATTCTAAACCTGTGAAGAATGTTTATGATGTGAAGACAGAGAGTTGGAGAAAAGACCAAGACTGAAGACTCAGGAGCTGAAGACTTCGTCAACATCCAAGGGGGAGTCTGTTGATGCATGAAATGTCTGTTGACTTCGTCTGCATTAAGTCTTGGGTCTAGATAGGTTGAATGAACACACAACAGGGTCTTAATTAGGGTTTATACTTGTTTATCTTGAAGATTTCGCTTGAAATCAGTTCAAGCGAAATCAACAACTGATGATTTAGCTTGAAATCAGTTCAAGCGAAATCAACAGTATAAGATTTCGCTTGAAACCAACTCAAGCGAAATCAACATGGTTATAAATAGGTTGTGTGATTCATTTGTTAAGAAGAGAGGTCATTGTATGAAACACGAAGTGCTGCCGGATTTGTATCAGAAAACGTTGTAAAAGCACGAATATTAATCAGAAAAGAAGGATTAAAAGGATTAGAGCTGTTATGACTTTGTTTACATTGATTCCGCCTTTGTACGCAAAGATGAACTGCCTTAACTGACGGTTTAAGGTCGTAGAACGGTCCAACATCTAGGATTGGCATGCTAAACATGGAATAACAAGAAACATCTTGTTTTTCTATGAATAAAAGCATTAAAATGTTTTCAGAAAATCAAAAATCCATCTTAAAAATAGCTAAAAATGAAGTTTTCATTAAAATCCTTAAAAGTCTGCCATAACCACTGCTTGTTCAAAAGTCTGCTCTGCTTCAAAGTCTGTCCACTGCTGAAAGTCAACCCCTGTTCTCTCATTTTCTTGATAAACACTGTTGTTCAAAAGCAGTGTCTTATCCACTGATATGCTATCCACTGATAGTGAAAATCATCCACTGCTTCCATTTGTTACCGTTGTAACCACTGCCTTCATCAGTAACTTTTATAAAAGTACTGTCCTTCATTTCATCAGAGATTGGCATGTGGGCAGTACATAGTGGTCAGACCTTTTGCAACCGCTGCCACGTCAGCATTCATTTTTTCCCTATAAAACCCCCATTCAAAACCCAAAACAGGGTTTTACCGTCGAATTGAATTCTTAAAAATTCTCTTCTCAAAGCAGTTTTTCTTCAAATTCCTTCACAACCTTCTTCGATCATCATCTCTAAAATGACAAAATCAAAGTCATCTGCAAAACCCACTTCCAAATCATCATCAAAAGAATCCTCTCAAAAGGAAAAACCCACTGAAATTCCACACAAACCGTCTCACAACCTTCTGGGTCTTCTCACAAAACCCGGCACCACTGATATTTTCGACTCCATCATTGATATCATGTCTGCATCAAAGTATAAAACTTTGTTAACAGCAGATGCACCAATTTACTTGGTGACCCAAAGAGAGTTCTGGAAGAATGTAACCCTTGACAAACAAGGTGAAACTGTCATAGCCATTAACTCTTCTCTAAAGGGTAAAGCTGTCAAGATTACACCACAATCCATCTCGGAGGTCTTTCAACTCGACGATCAGGAAGGTAAAACTTCTTTTCCCAAAAAATGAGTTAAAAAATGATTTTCTGGAAAGAGGGTATAATGCAGAAGTCAAAAAGGACACCTTACAAAAAGGTTTCTTCCATCTGCAACAAGATTTTTATTTCATACCCTTCTAATGTGTGTTTCAAACAAAACCACTGCTTTCAATGAAATACCATTAAAAATTCAAAACCTGGGTTTTGCTATTCTTCAAGGAGAAAATTTTAATTATTCTCGGGAAATTTTTAATGATCTGGTTAAAAATGTTGAAACAAAGGCATTCTTATTATTTCCAAGATTTTTAAGTTATTATTTTGAAAAGAAACTTGGTAAGAATGATCCTTCTGCAATAAAACAAGGTGAATCTCTTCAAATGCACAGCTTAAATGCTGAAACTTATACAAGAATGTCAACACCTTGCAAAACACAAGTAGAGGTGCCTGAGCAGAATTTAGCAGCTACCACTGCTCCTCAGGTATCTGCTGCTGAGCCCACTGCTCAAGGTGATCAAAGTAGCAAAACAACTGCTTTGAAACCCACACCTTTAATCACCAAAAAGCCAAACAAAAAGAAAACTCAAAAAACCCCCAAACCTATCAAAAAGGCAACTCTGGAGGATGAGATACCAGAGCAACTGCCTGTGACAAAACAAAAGTCACAAGAAACCACTGTTGCTTCTTCCTCACAGCAGTTGGTACAAATATCTCAACCCATAACTGAAACTCCTCCTGCTTCTTCTCAAAAAGAACAGGTTGTACACATAGGGACTCCACAATATGATGCTCTGGAATCACTCGCTTCCATCATCCACAGCCCAATGCCCGGGGAAAATTCTCTTCTTACACCAAACCTCACCTCCACAATTCCCCCACCAACTAAACTTTTGTTGTATGCTATTGATTTGAACCAGGCACAAACCAGTCCTTCTCAATCACCTATAAACGAGAATATACTCCAACAAATGACTGGTTCTGATGTATCAATCATAGTTAACCCACCAATAATACCTGAGGAGGTTACACCCCTTGAGTTACAAGTAACTCTTGGTGGTAATCCAAGTGAAGCAGCCACTACAAGTGCTGAACCCACTGGTTTGCATTTGGACAGTGGTTACATCAATAAGACTTCCTTGGAGATAATTCCTTCCATAGCACCTCTGACATCTACCAATGGATTTGTTTTGACCATTAGCAACATCAAAAGATTGCCAAGTGTTGAAGGAAGAAGACCCAAGTACCAAGAAAAAGGGGCATCAGTGGTTAATGTTTGGAGTACACTCCCTACCTCAACCACTGATAAAACCACTGCTAGTGGGAAATCAGATGATCCCATTAAATTGGGTGATGGTTTAAAATATCTGGATTTGACGGAACGAGTTGACAAACTGGATACAGCTGTTGCAGATATCAAAGACATGCTACAACAGTTGTTGAAAGTACAAAAGATGCAATCCACTATTGTTCCACCTCAAGCACCTGCTCCACCATAAGCATCTGCTGCAAATGAGCTCTGGAATCTATTTCAACCTTTTATCCAACAACAAAAACAAATGGCTGATCAGCAAGATGCAATACATGTACAAGAGCTGAGAAACACAATGGAGTCTAGGTTCAAGAACACACAAGCAGACATCAAGGCACTCAAGGCCCATTTATTGAAAACCACTGGTACTTCTCCTCCAACTGTTCTCTTTATTGATCAATTACCCTTAGATAATACCAAAAAGGGGGAGAAAATTAAAGAATGGAAGAAAAAGGGAGTAGATGATGGTCTCTACATAGAACCAGAAATGGAGAATATGACCAAGCAGATACCTTTGCCAGATGGTAGCAAAAAGGTTGATGTTACCCGAAATGCACTTGATGAAGCTATAGCAAGTGTAAAAAGGGACAGAGCGGCAAAGGATATGTCAAGGTGGAATAAGGAGAAAAGAGCTTACTTGGAGCTGAATGCGCAGGGTTGTTCTAGGCTAAAGGATGTTCAAAATCCAGAGCTAAAAAGAAATCCCACTAGAAAAGTGAGGGAACCCAAGTCCACACCATCCAGACTAACAAAGCATACTCCAAAACCATCATCCAAAAGCCCCCAACATCAAACCTCCACCCAAATAGTTGTTGTAACTCCTGCTGTATCAACATCTGCTAGTACTTCAGTTATTTCAACATCTGCCATCACTTCAACACACACCACAACCACTGCCTTACCACCACCACCATCACCACCAAAAACAACCTCACCACCATCTCCTCCTGCCAAAAAGCAGAAGACAACAGCTGTTAGTCAATCACAATTCACCACCACTGATCCACCCAAAACATCATCTGCCTCTTCTACAATAAAAAGGAGAAGGATTTTCATACCAGATGATGATTCACCATCACCACCACCAACATCTTCAAAATCTCTATCACTTGTTACAATACCAAAGCCGGTTCCTCTCTCATCAGCTCCAGTACAACAATCAATCCCTGTCATTACTCCTGCAGGTGTCCAATTTCCTCTAGAACTTGAAGCAGTTAGAGAAGAGATCAAATCCTTCTACTATGAGGATGACCCTGCTAAAAGGAAGTTGCCATCAGTTAAAGGATATCCAAGGCCAAACAATATTGAAGAATATTTGAAAGTCAAAGCTAAACAAGCAGAGGATATCTCAAAAAGAAATGCACAAGGAAAATCTGATAGAGAAATTCAGCAGAATTACCAATTCTTGCTCACACAAGTCAGATCCTTAGAGCAATTTGCAAAAAATGTATGTCAACAGATCTCAGAGAGAGTAGATGAAACTTTGAGAAAAGACTACACTGAAAGCATCATGGCAACCAAAAAGTACAAGGGAGAAAAGCACATGTACAAAGAGTGGACCATTTATGAACTTGAAAAAGAAGCAGCCAGGATTCAGGAAATGATAAATAAGAAGGTCAAACATACTCCTCCAGATTGGGCAAAGTTCAAAAAGAATGTACCGGATAAAAAGGTAGAGCTGAGGAGAATGAAAGAGGAATTAGCTGCTGCTGATTATGGGTCTTTGAATCAAGTATTGAGATGGAAAGAAGATAGAGTCAGGGCTACCTACAAAAGCTTGGAGAAATTAAGAAAGACAGATCCTACTGCTCCACAAAAGCCTGACTATCCTGAAGCAGAGGTTTCAAAAAGACCATCAAAGCTGCAAATTGTCACGGCCCCCGACCCGGTTTGACCCGTTTCAGGAGCCGCGGGACAGAAATCCCGTGGTATTTAATTAACAGCGGAAGTTTCTTCAGGATCTTTTTTTTTTAAACTGAAATATTTCCCGATTATTTTATTTCATAACTCGGAATAAAACCCGGTAATTTACAATCTTGAGATTTCACGAAGAAATCTTTTATTTTACAAAACATGTTTCTTTATTTTATACTGAGCCACTTCCTTAAGCTTGTAGTGCTTCGCGGCACTTTTCCTGGATCACAACAGATCACCTGAACATGTTTGAAAAAGGTTTTGTCAGCGGGAAATACTGAGTGAATCATTCTATTTATGAAAATGACTCGGTTCTTATAATTTACAGTATTAAGAGAGATTACAATGTTCAGATATCAAACCAACTACCCACAGTACTTGTCACTCGAACATCCATCGGTAGCCTCTTCGCCCGATGATGTCTGTGACTATGGTCATATCACTCATTGGCTAACTCGTTATCCAATAGTGACGGTTATCAAGTAATGTATACAAAACCCCACATACCGGCTGTAACTTGGTGATTACATAAACTTAATCACTGTAATTATAACCTTTGAAAATAAACATGATTTCAAAAGTAATTTGATAAAAAGAGAATGACTCACATTGCAGATTTAATTTGAGCAGAGCCTAGCCTACTGATTAGCCTTTTAACCTAATTTAATAACAGGCACACAATTCTGGGTTAGTAATCAATACAGCATTTACGATAACTCACGAGATCAACCCTCACAACGAATGACAAAGTGCGATACTTAAACATCCATTGAATTAACAATGAATGACAAAGCATAAACCCTAATGTGGGCAGCACTTAAACATCCATTGGATAGTTTAATCGATCGGACATTGAATCGTATCAGCGATCGAGTTATTACCCCTGATTGCGGCAGCACTTCGTGAATCGTGTGTGTTTTAGAACTGTTTCTATAATAACTCGGAGTATAATTTGAAACTGAACGTCGCATCAACGCAGAATTGCATCAAACAGACTGTTCTATTTATACTTGAAAAATGCCCCCCTCGCGCCACGCGAAAGGTTTCCTTGCGCGCGTCGCGTGGCGCAAGAGACCCTATTCTACCCTAGGGTTGCTTCGTGTCCCAGTAGCTTAGCTGAGTTGATTTCGCGTTATTTTGAATTTTTTACAGCAAACTGTGTGGATTTTACCGACTAGGGTTTCCCCCCTGAGTTTTAGGGTCCCTGATTCTGATTCCGATTGTTCTGAAAATTTTAGGGTTTGTTCAGAATTACTTGGGTGTCTCAATTAGGGTTTCCTATTGGATAAAATATTAAAATAAATAGGACTTTTAATGAGAGTTGTTACATTCTCCCCACCTTAATAAACATCTCGTCCTCGAGATTTGCTGGAACAATTGAGGATACTTTCGCTTCATTTCTGATTCCAGTTCCCAAGTGTATTCGGGTCCTCATTTCGAATCCCACTTAACTTTAACTAGCACTAGTCGTTTGTGCTTGAGAAACTTCACTTTCCTGTCTTCTATCTGAAGAGGTTTCTCAACAAATTTTAACTTTTCGTTTACCTCTATATCTTGGAGAGGTACTACCAAAGATTCGTCTGATAGACATTTCTTGAGATTGGATACATGAAATACATCATGTACTCCAGCTAACTCTTCTGGTAGTTGTAAACGATAAGCAACTGGTCCTATACGTTGGATCACTGGAAACGGTCCTACGTACCTTGGACTTAGCTTTCCTTTCTTACCAAATCTAACAATTCCTTTCCAAGGAGAAACTTTCAACATTACTCTGTCTCCAACCTGGAATTCTAATGGTTTGCATCTATTGTCTTCATAACTCTTCTGACGATCTCGAGCCATCTTCAGTCTTTCCTTGATTTGAGTAATCTTGTTGGTCGTCTCTTGCACTATTTCAGGACCTGACAATTGACTTTCTCCTATTTCTGCCCAACAAACTGGAGTTCTGCACTTTCTTCCATATAGTGCCTCGAATGGGGCAGTTTCAATACTTGAATGATAACTATTGTTATAGGAGAATTCAATTAATGGTAAATGGTCATCCCAATTTCCACCAAAATCTATTACACATGCTCTGAGCATGTCTTCTAGAGTTTGGATCGTCCTTTCACTTTGCCCATCTGTTTGTGGATGATATGCCGTGCTTAGGTTTAGTCGAGTTCCCATTGCTTCTTGGAAACTTTTCCAAAAATGAGAAGTAAAACGACTATCCCTATCTGATACAATGGAGAGTGGAACTCCATGTAGAGATACGACTTTATCTACATACAACTTTGCCAGTCTTTCCATGCTAAAGGTTTCTTTCATAGGTAGAAAGTGAGCAGATTTGGTTAATCGATCCACAATTACCCAAATCGCATCATTACCTTTTCTTGTTTTGGGTAACTTAGTAACAAAATCCATTGTTATAAGTTCCCATTTCCATATAGGCATCTCTAATTGTTGTAGCAGACCTGAAGGTTTCTGATGTTCTGCCTTAACTTGTGAACAAGTGAGACATTTAGAAACATATCTAGCTATATCCTTTTTCATGCCTATCCACCAAAAATTCTTTCTTAAATCTTGGTACATCTTATTGTTTCCTGGATGCATAGTATATCTAGATTTATGGGCTTCTTCTAGAATCTTAATTCTTAATTCTCCCTGCTTAGGTACCCAAATTCTACTTTTGTGGAATCTCCAAATTCCATCTGCTCCTTGTTCTAATTCCTTTATTCGTCCTTTCATTCCTTCAGCATCATCTTGGATTGCTGTTTCCTGAACATTCTTTATTTGTTCCATTAAATCTAATTGTAGATTTAATCTAAGAGCCCGAACTCGTCGTTGTTTCTCATGGTATTTACGACTTAAGGCACCTGCAACTACATTTGCCTTTCCCTCGTGATATTGAATATCACAGTCGTAGTCACTTAAAATTTCCATCCATCTCCTTTGCCTCATGTTTAACTCTTTTTGCCCGAATATATATCTTAGACTTTTATGATCTGTATAGATAGTAAACTTACTTCCGTACAGATAATGTCTCCAGATTTTCAGGGCAAAAATTACGGCTCCTAATTCTAAGTCATGAGTCGTATAATTTTCTTCGTGCTTTTTCAACTGTCTTGAAGCATACGCAATTACCTTCTTGCGTTGCATAAGCACACATCCAAATCCTAGTTTTGAAGCATCACAATATACTTCAAAATCTTCAGTTCCTTCTGGTAAGGCTAAGATTGGAGCATTGGTTAATTTATGTTTCAAAATTCTAAAGGCTTCTTCTTGTTTAGGTCCCCAATCAAACTTAACTGCTTTACAGGTTAGCTTAGTTAATGGTACAGCTATCTTGGAAAAATTCTTAATAAACCGTCTATAATAGCCAGCTAAACCTATAAAACTTCTAATTTCCATTGAAGTTTGTGGAACCTTCCAATTGGTAATTGCCTCTATTTTAGCAGGATCTACATGAATACCTTCGTGATTCACCATGTGTCCTAAGAATTGCACTTCTTGCAACCAAAATTCACACTTTGAGAATTTGGCGTAAAGCTTTTCTTTTCTTAACAAGGTTAAGAGTAAATGCAAGTGCTGACAATGTTCGTCCTGACTTTTTGAATAAATAAGTATATCATCTATGAAGACAATTACAAATTTATCCAAATACGGTTTACAGATCCTATTCATCATGTCCATGAATGCTGCAGGTGCATTTGTTAACCCGAAGGGCATGACTGTAAACTCGTAATGACCATACCTAGTTCTGAAAGCAGTCTTAGGTATATCTTCTTCTTGTACCTTTAATTGATGATATCCGGAGCGTAAATCTATCTTAGAAAAATATCTTGCTCCTTGAAGTTGATCGAAAAGATCATCAATCCTAGGTAATGGGTATCGATTCTTAATAGTAACTTTATTTAATTCTCTATAATCGATACACATTCTCATTGAACCATCCTTTTTCTTAACAAACAACACGGGTGCTCCCCAAGGGGATGAACTAGGTTGTATGAAACCTTTACTTAGTAATTCATCTAATTGCTTTTTAAGTTCTAACATTTCTGTGGGAGCTAACCGATAAGGTGCCTTGGCTATCGGTGTACTTCCTGGAATTAGATGAATCCTAAATTCTACCTCCCTATCTGGTGGTAATCCTGGTAATTCTTCTGGGAATACCTCTGGGTATTCTGAGACTACAGGAATTTCCTTAAGTTCTTTTCCCTTAGTACTAATGACTACTGAAATCATATATACTATTCCTTGTTTTCGTTCATAATTAGCAACTTTCATTACTGATATGAACTTCATGGGCTTACGTGGTTTATCTCATGTAATCATGATTATTTCACCAGTAGGTGCTTGAATTTCTATGGAATTCTTATCACAGAGAATTCGAGCATGGTTGGCTACTAACCAATCCATTCCTAACACAACATCGAATTCAGCTAATTTCATAGGTAACAGATTTGCAGAAAATTTATGACCTAAAAGTCCTATTTCTATATTTTGCAAAACCTTATCTATTTTAACTGAATTCCCATCAGCCGTTTCGACTGTAAAAATCTGCCTAATGTTGGTTAAGTGTATATTAAGAGCCTGGCAGAATGAAGTATTGATAAAACTTTGGTTTGCACCAGAGTCAAATAATACTTTGGCGTAAATGTTGCGAATTAGGAACGTACCAGCTATCACATCTGGAATCATATCGGCTTCCTGAGTGGTTAACTGAAAGGCTCGGACATTCTTCTTAGTAGCTCCATCGGTTGTCTTGGCTTTGTTGTCTGCTAGTTTGACCAATTTAGGACATTCTGGTCTAAAATGTCCCTTTTCTCCACAGTTATAGCAGACTCTTGTTTTCTTTCTGCATTCCTCTTCACGATGTCCTACCATTTTACAAAAATTGCAGGTTACATTACATCTTCCAAAATGTTTCTTTCTGCAATTCCTGTAAAACGGCGGATTTGAAGATTGTCATGTTCCTCTTTTCTTGAAGCTGTTATTATTACCCATACGAAATCCTTGGGTAATTTTCTGAGCCAGTTCCTTCTTCCTGTTTTCATCTTGCGTGCGTACCAGTTCGTCGGTTAGGGTATTAGCTAATTCCACAGCATCGTCAATTGTACGAGGTCTCGTAGCTTTAACGATATTGCGGATTTCACTAATCAGTCCCCAAATATAGCGAGAAATGAGTACCGGTTCTGGCGAAGCCAGCGTTGGTACCACTCTAGCATATTCAAAGAATGTCGAAGTATAACCACGACAATCCACACCCATCATTCTATGGTTTAAAAACTTATTTGCCATTTGATCTTTTTCATACTCACGACAGAATTTTCTTTCTACAAGATTCTTAAATCCTTCCCAATTCATGGCATAAGCTATCATTCTTCCTTTTGCTTGTAACACCGTGTTCCACCATTCTAGCGCCCCTTCTTTAAAAAGGTTTGACGCGTACATGACCTGATCATCCTGAACACATTTACTTATGGCAATTACTGCCTCGGTTTTCTCTAACCAACGCAGTGCCGCAATCGCTCCTTCATTGCCTGCAAACTCAGTGGGTTTACAAGCAAGAAATTCTTTATAAGTGCAACCAGGTGTTGCTGCTTTCATTTTCTTAGGGAGCGGAGCTTGCCGTGGTTCATTATCATGATTAACATGATTACTGCCTCCGTTTATACTATTACTGAAGTTATCTTCAGAAATACGTTTGCTAGGAACGATTTGTTGCGGTTCTATTGGATTTTTAACAGCAGCAACGAATGCTGGAATAGCATTGGCTATCCCTTGAGCAACGATATTTTCTATATCCTGCCTAGTCATATATTGATCCCCCGGTTGTTGCTCAGATTGATTAATCTCATTAACTGGTTCATTATTAACGTTTTCCATCTGATAATTAATATATATAATTTATTAGTATCAATTAAATAACAATTACACAAAACAATTATACAGAATTCATAACACCAATATAACCAAAACTTTTGATTCTCGATTTCCATTTATATTTAATAGTATGCATCAATACACACTATTATCTTACAAAGTTTTATTTGTAGTTATTTTACAGACTGATTTTACTTATTACTATTACACCACTACAGTTCCATAACCCCCTATCTTTTGTCAGTTGGTATTCTAGTAACGACGTTCCCTCTTATCGTAATTCCAGGAGATCTGTCCCAAAATCTCTTGGATCCTATTCCCAGCATCCACTAGTTCTTTGTCAAAATGGCAGAGTTCATCCATTTTCTCGTTACTCATTGGTGGATTTGGTAAAGGTTCTGGATTGAACTGAGGAAAAAGCTTATAGGGATTGTTTTGTAACTGTATCTCATTAGTCAACCATTCGTCTATTTGCGAGTGGATTGAAGGGTTTGGAATAGCTGGTTCTAAGTTTATTGGTAGTTGTGTTTCAAGGGAATGAATAAAATCAATTTCATTAACAGGCTTAATAGTATCATAGCATGTCAATATCAGATCTAGTTCTTCCTGAGATGGTAACCCCTCAATTTCCATTTTCTTAGGCTTGGGTTTCTCGAGAGGTAAAGTGTTGAATTCTATAGGTTCTTCTATGTCTGGTATATACCTATTGAAATCTCTGGAAACCTCTATTCTTACTGGATAGAGATTTAAATTCTGAAGGGCGTCAGACAAGTCACTCATGCTGTTTAAATATGCAAAACAATCAAAATTTATTAAGTCAAAATTTTATAATAAAATTTCATAGAAAACCTTTTTAAATATTATTTCATACTGGGTAACTACCAAGACAACTGAAAATTAAAACACACTAAGGTTTACTTATTTATTTACTGAATAAGGTTTCTAGACTGTAGGTAATCTGGGTGCTAAAACTTTAAGTCAGATTATTTTAAAGATTTGTATTTACTGCTACAGTGGCTAGCATATAAAGATCTGCCCATAATGTACACAATTAATCAGATAATAAAACACATAATCACAAAATAGTAAGAAAAAAATTAAGTATTTTCTAAATACTTAATTGGCTTAAATCAGTGGCTCTGATACCACCTTTTTCTGTCACGGCCCCCGACCCGGTTTGACCCGTTTCAGGAGCCGCGGGACAGAAATCCCGTGGTATTTAATTAACAGCGGAAGTTTCTTCAGGATCTTTTTTTTTTAACTGAAATATTTCCCGATTATTTTATTTCATAACTCGGAATAAAACCCGGTAATTTACAATCTTGAGATTTCACGAAGAAATCTTTTATTTTACAAAACATGTTTCTTTATTTTATACTGAGCCACTTCCTTAAGCTTGTAGTGCTTCGCGGCACTTTTCCTGGATCACAACAGATCACCTGAACATGTTTGAAAAAGGTTTTGTCAGCGGGAAATACTGAGTGAATCATTCTATTTATGAAAATGACTCGGTTCTTATAATTTACAGTATTAAGAGAGATTACAATGTTCAGATATCAAACCAACTACCCACAGTACTTGTCACTCGAACATCCATCGGTAGCCTCTTCGCCCGATGATGTCTGTGACTATGGTCATATCACTCATTGGCTAACTCGTTGTCCAATAGTGACGGTTATCAAGTAATGTATACAAAACCCCACATACCGGCTGTAACTTGGTGATTACATAAACTTAATCACTGTAATTATAACCTTTGAAAATAAACATGGTTTCAAAAGTAATTTGATAAAAAGAGAATGACTCACATTGCAGATTTAATTTGAGCAGAGCCTAGCCTACTGATTAGCCTTTTAACCTAATTTAATAACTGGCACACAATTCTGGCTTAGTAATCAATACATCATTTACGATAACTCACGAGATCAACCCTCACAACGAATGACAAAGTGCGATACTTAAACATCCATTGAATTAACAACGAATGACAAAGCATAAACCCTAATGTGGGAAGCACTTAAACATCCATTGGATAGTTTAATCGATCGGACCTTGAATCGTATCAGCGATCGAGTTATTACCCTGATTGCGGCAGCACTTCGTGAATCGTGTGTGTTTTAGAACTGTTTCTATAATAACTCGGAGTATAATTTGAAACTGAACGTCGCATCAACGCAGAATTGCATCAAACAGACTGTTCTATTTATACTTGAAAAATGCCCCCCTCGCGCCACGCGAAAGGTTTCCTTGCGCGCGTCGCGTGGCGCGAGAGACCCTATTCTACCCTAGGGTTGCTTCGTGTCCCAGTAGCTTGGCTGAGTTGATTTCGCGTTATTTTGAATTTTTGACAGCAAACTGTGTGGATTTTACCGACTAGGGTTTCCCCCCCCCCCCCCCCCTGAGTTTTAGGGGCCCTGATTCTGATTCCGATTGTTCTGAAAATTTTAGGGTTTGTTCAGAATTACTTGGGTGTCTCAATTAGGGTTTCCTATTGGATAAAATATTAAAATAAATAGGACTTTTAATGAGAGTTGTTACACAAATCAGAAGAGCCACTGCTCCAGCTGGTGCTGCTATCTACGAAAGAAAGCCATAAAAACGGTTGGATACTGAAACAGTGGCAGAATTAATGGTAGGAGAAGAGTTTGTAAAAGAAGGCATTAAGTAGATGATAGCTGATACTCTTGGCCTGAATCAACCTGCAAGCACTGCTCAGACAGTCATCAATAGGCCGGCATCTCCAAACACCTCTTCCAATAAAAATCTCCCAAGAAACCCACCAGGCTCAAAAGTACTAAAGTGGGAAACTGACAAACAGACCCATGTACTGACCATGTTCAGGTCTAGTGGAGAAGTGAAGAAAATATCAAGGGAACAAGCACTTGGCCTAAGTCCTGAAGATATGCAGGATCTCCTTGATCTTCCACTTAGTAGGGATGAAGATGACACAGATGCCCTAGACTTTGAGTTACAACTTAAAGGTCAGATAAGGGAACTGTTGATGAGGCAATAAAGTTCCACAATAATGAAGGGTTTTGGCATTATCTGTTCCAGGGGGAGATTGTTGGGATTGAACCCTACCAAAGGAACAGATAATTAAAGCCAAAACTGGATCAAAGCAGTGGATCCAGAATAAGCAGATGTTATATATACAAGTCTCTCCCCTTGAAAGTGGTTTCAACATCTGCTGACCTCCTATCTACTGATCGTATAAACTACTGACCTTCAAACTACTGATCAAGTAAAAGACTGATGAAAGACTAAAGCTCTGCTGTTCAATCCTGCTGATCCGGACAAGTACTGCTGGGTTCACATCAGTGGAAGGATGCAGCAGTTGTTTAGTTGTCTTTATGTAATGAAATGTAATAACAGTAGTTAGCATAGCAGAGGTTGTATAGATCAGAGGTTAGAGTTTGTTAGGAGGTTAGATGTCACTTTCATGGTGACGTCAGCTTAGATGCTTCAGTGGTTTGCTCGTGCCTATAAATAGAACAGTGCTCTGTACTGTTCTATTAGCTCTTTGCAAAATCTTCTTGCTGTACGAACAAACACTGTGAGCTCAGGCTGAGGGGGAGTTTGTATTCATACATTGCATTGTAATCGTTATTGAAATAAATTCAATCTTTCGGTTCTTTGTGGAAATTGTTTGATTAAAGCAATTCTCTCGTTTGATTGTGTGCAAAGTTTGTTTCCATATTAATTCCGCTGCACAACTCATCCATCTTCATCTTAATTCAAATGTAAAACACAATCAAAACCAAACTCAGATCCTAACAAATTTACAATACGGAAAACTGAAATTTAATATTTATCCTAGAATTTCTTATAATATTCAAGATAAAGATTTTGATAAAACTCTAAGTCTATTACAAGATTTTAAGAGAAAAGATTTCTTTAAACAACAAAATAGACCTTATTCTATTACATATGCTATATCTTATGCAGTGTCAAATACTCATCATTCTGAATGCTTTAGTATAAAAGACACTATTGATTTTCCTTATTTATTCAACGATGTTTGTCAAATACAAATACCAACCTTACCCAAAATAGAAGAAATAGATTCAAGACCTTTAAGTCTTTATCTACAAGATAAACCAATGATGTCGTCTAACCAAATAACCCCTAGATTGTTTTTCTCAAACAAAGAGGTAATAGGTCACCCTCTGAGACTCACTAATTCAAGTAGATATAATGATATAATTAGTGAAAAAGAAGATAATGTAAGAAATTACAAAATTCAAGGAGAATATTTCAATGGAAAAAGATTTTCGGTAGTAAACATGCTAATAGATACAGGTGCTAATGGGAATTATATAAACCATAAAATTTGTAAATATTTACAAAAATATCCATTAGAAGAACGCCATCAGTATACAAACTTTAATGGTGAACTACATGAAATTAATGAAGCTGTGGAAACCAAAATAAAGTTTGGAGAAGAAAAAATTCCTTTAAGACTCTTAATAGGTAATGAAGATGAGAACGATTCATTAGAAATCATGTTAGGATTAACTTTCTTAGAAAATGTAAAACCATATCAAATAACCTCTTATGGATTAAATATTACATACAATGGCAAAATGATTTATATACCAAAATGACAAGCCCTAAAAGCATATATATTCCAATAGGTATTACTTATAAAGATTACAAAGCCGAATACTTTGCTGCTTATATAGATAGTGGCTCAGGATTATGTATATGTAAACCAGGTTGCTTTCCAAAGGAATACCATGAGGATTTAACACCATGTAATGGAGTTAGCTTTTCAAAAACTATAGTTCCCCTAAAAAGAGGAATAAAAAATCCAATAATAATAATAGGATCATATATGGTTAAATGTCCACCATTTTACTTTTATAATTCCGGATCAGATGTATTATTAGGAAATGATTTTTTAGAAAGATTTAACAAAATTACTTTTGATATAGTAGCCTACCAAATTATATGAAAAAACACCATGTCATCACTTGATAGTAGTTAAAAGAATAAAAAATGCATATGGAAGAAAATTTCCAATTAACTTTACAACACGCGCAAGCCAGCGTGGTGATATTGGATACAAACAAAATCCAAAATTAGAAAAAGGGATACCAGTCTTGGAATATTACTTAAAAGAACCCTTAGATTATCAAGTAAATATAAGAAGATTGGATAACCATATAGAAAACATAAAAGATAAGTTAAAACGGTGTAATACAAGTAACCCGTTACAATTTTGGGATAAAAATCAGATAACAGCAAAATTAGAAATGAAAGATAAGGATAAGGAGATTAGAGTAAAACCAATGAGATACAATCCAGAAGACCAAAAAGAATTTAGGTCCCAGATAAAAGAACTCCTAGATTTAAAGTTGATCAGAGCTAGCCATAGCTCACACAGCTCTCCTGCCTTCTTGGTAAGAAAACACGCTGAGGTTGCAAGAGGTAAACCTAGAATGGTAATAAATTATAAAAAACTAAATGATAATACTGTTTTTGATGGATATTTTTTTACCTCATAAAGAAAGTTTAACAAATTCGACTAGAAACAAAAAGATATTTTCAAAATTTGATTGCAAAAGTGGATTTTGGCAAATAAAAATGCATCCTAATAGTATTGCTTACACAGCATTCTCTACTCCTCAAGGGCAATATGAATGGCTTATAATGCCTTTTGGATTAAAAGATGCTCCTCAAATATTTCAAAGAAAAATGAATATTATATTTAGAAACTGTGACTTTATTTTTGTATATATAGATGATATACTAATCCTATCAGATGACATTAATTCACATTTAAAACATCTTGCCACTTTTACATATTTATGTATGAAACATGGATTAGCTCTTTCGGAAAGAAAAACTAGTTTGTTACAAGAAACTATAGATTTTTTGGGAATGAAGATAGATGGCCAGGGGATAGAACTTCAAAGCCATATTTTGGAAAAAATAACTGTCTTCCCAAATAAATTGACTGATAAAAAACAAGTTCAAAGTTTTCTTGGAATATTAAATTATGTTTCTGATTTTATAGAAAATCTTGCAGCTTTAAGAAGACCCTTTCAAGCTCTTCTTAAAAAGGATAAAGTATTTAGTTTTGATAAAGGTCTAGAAGAACAAGTAAAAAAGATAAAAGAATATTGTAAAAGGTTACCAAAATTACAATTACCCAAAGAAAAGGATGATTTAATTTTAGAAACTGATGCTTCAGAATATTATTGGAGTGGGATACTTAAAATGATAGATTATAACTCTAAAGAAGAAAAAATTGGTGAAAGCATTTGTAGATATTGTTCAAGGACTTTTAGTGACACTGAAACAAGATATCATATTAATGAAAAAGAATTACTAGCAGTTATTAGAAGCTGCCAAAAGTTTTATTATTTCTTACTACCTAACAAATTTATATTAAGAACTGATAATACCCAGGTAAAAGCTTTTATAAAAAATAATTTGCCTTCTAAACCTGAATATAAAAGGCTCATAAGATGGCAAACTCTTTTATCTGAATATAATTTTGATATTGAAATAATAAAATCTGATAAAAATGTGTTGGCAGATTTCTTGACAAGAGATGGAAGAATTAGGTCAACAGCTTGATAGCCGTCTAAAGATGATGGACTAACATATACAAGCAATTAAAGAAATTGCAACTGATATGGGAGAACTTATAGATATCATTGAAACTATTCCAGAACACATTGCTGAGATAAAAAATTTGGTTAAGAGCCACTTCAGGATGATAAGTAACAAAGTTACCATGTATGAATTCGATAGCATGAAGATGAAGCTTATGATAAAACATCAAATGTTAGAAAAAGTAGATATGTCATTTATTTTAGAAAAAACAGATATTCCATCTACTTCTTCTGGTGATCATGTTATGGAAACTGCTCCAGACCCTGTAGAGGAGGTAAGAGAAAAATTTTCTTTTAAACCTCATTCAGATAAAACAACTACCTTTGAAAAAGTCCTCTAGCAGATTCCTCTCCAACCACAAATTCCACCTCTACAACAACCTCTTTTATTAGATCCTGTTGCTAGACAAAGAAATAAAATGATAGAGCTATACAGCCTTGCTCAAACTGAGACAAGGTATGTAGATTTCACAGGGGTATACCCTAGATTAAATTATCTGCAAGGTTCACCAGCAGATGACATAAGATATTGGTACGATTTTGGTGTCATCAACATGATTTATCTTACATCACCAGATTTTCCTGAATTAACAGATTTACCAAGATGGGTAATAACTTCAGTAAAAAAATGTTATCAGAACAACCCAACTATGACCCCTAAAGATACTTTAGCTCTAAAGTTTTTATCTGCAGGACCATATTTTTACAATGATTATTATTACCCTGCTTATCATTTTTTACATCTTGAAAAATGTCAAGCATTCTCCTGCAAAATCAATTCCAAAAGAAGAGAATTCACAAACTTTAATGAAAATGATATTCACTACAGAAGAGCTATTGGGATAAGAGTAGTAATTCAGGGAATGGAATCTACTCTTAAAAAACCATTTAGAACTTATGGAGGAGAATATAAAAACTCTCCGGTTATGATTGCTCCGGCCCGAAAATCACCAGGGGCAGCGATAAAATTTTTAACTAGCAAGATAAATTTATTAGAGACTGGTTCAGTCAGATCAAGTCCAGAGGCACAGTATAAGATTTGTCAATATAGAAAACACACTCTTGGAACCTGCCCATCATGTTCTCCTAATAAAAACAATATGAGTACCAACTCATCAAGAGATAGCCTAAATTCAAATGAATAGGCATAAAGCATAGATTAAAGGGTTTAAACATGAAAGTTTAGACACCTAATTATCAAAAAAGATTCTCTTATAAATTTATAAAAGATACGTACAAAAATTGGATATTTGGCCTTGGAAAAGGTGAAGATAAGGAAGACATAAATAAAGTGGGTAGACATGACCATAAAGACAAAAGATGCAGGTCTTAAATGTCTAAATTCCCAAGGCAACTTAGAAAGAAGAGATGGGACACTTCAAGGCAAGACATAAAGACACCTAGCTAAAAGAAATGGAAAAGGGAACACATATCTTGCAACTAGAAGACTCATCATAAAGGCCTATAAAAAAGAGAAGAGAAGGGAAGGAAGGGCATCGGTCTTGACTCAAGTCTTAAAATGTTTTCTTTCATGTAATAAAAGTCTTTTGTATTTTCAAGAGTGTTAAGAGTGTTTTTATTTTTCCTTTTGTAAGATATTTCCCCTTTTTAAGATTTCCATCATGGAATAAAAGTCTTTGATTTCCTTATAAATTCTAAGAGTGTTCATCCTTATTTAGAGATATTTTTCTCTTAATAAGAAAAATCCTCCAACCTCAAACTGTCTCTTTTTTCCTTACACCGGAGGTAGGAAACGAAACCAGGTTGTGCTGTATATTGCTGAAGGAGCCAAAGAGGAGTTACCTAAGATAACTTAGGTTTGGTCTGAAAGAGCCTAGTAAAAAGACTCTTGGTATAACGCGGCGATATCTTGGTCAAAATGGGAAAGAGGTACGGAAGCATGTTTGACCCTTTTTCTTTTTAATTTTGAAATGTCACTAAATAACTGTTAATCTTAATTAAATTTTATGATCTTCTTTGATGATAATATAAATTTTGATCTCAAATAAAGGTGTACTATGTCTTTTGGTTTTTCTAAGATATAAATCAAATATAGAAAATGTGGATAATAAAAATAACAACTATAGGTTCTTTTGATATGTTTTTAAACTATTTTGATAATTGTTTACATGAAGTAACGATTTTGAACTGACAAAATATTTCGGCTACTGCCACCCTAAATGGTATCAGAGCCACCGATATTTCTTTTGCGGGGGCTCTACAGATACGCCAACAAATACTAGAAACTGATTTTGATAACTTAAGCTAAATAACCAGATTATGTATGTATGTATATATGTATGTATAGCTGTGTGTGTGGGAGTGAGGGGTCGAGTCCGTCTTCCAGCGGCCGAAGATGACGGGCCTGGCCCGGCGCCTGAGCAGGGGGTGGGGAAGACGGGGCGGCGAGCACAAGCCGGGCATGGGGACGGCCCCCATACCCTCCAGTCTTAATATTAGGTTTTTTTATACTGTTTCATACTATTTTTTATTTTATGAAACTGATATGTTACCCCACAATAGTAATTCAGACTTTCCATGTTTATGCTTGTGTGTTATCTCATATGAATCTTATTAATGTTTATGTTTAAAAAAAGAAAAATTTAAAATTGACATATTGGTGAAAGAGTGCAGACTGCATAGATGGTCCTCTCTCTCTGATTTCCTAAAATGGTGAAAGAGTGCACCTCACACTACCAAGTGTATGAAGACACCTTTATAGCCTGCAACAGGGTCAAACAATATGGTCTTGTCATCTAGGGATTCAACCATCTGCAGATGGCAGACTGCTAGTGCTCCCTCTATAAACTTCCCCAATTTTTGCTTTTGGAACATTTCCTAAAATGGTTGATGAAAATGGTCAAAGAGGAAAAAAAGTCTACACCGAAATGCTCTGCCCACTAGGGCTGTGCAACGGTTCAGAACCGGACCGAACCGAACCAGAACTGAACCGGAACCGTTAATTGCTAAATTTAAGAACCGGAACCGAACCGTATTATAACGGTCCGGTTCGCTTCCGAACCGGTTAAACGGTTCTTGTGTAAACAGTTCTCGTGGGAACCGGTTGACAATTAAATCGTAAAATTAACAATTCAATAAAAACAAATCAAACCATTTAAAGCACTAACTAAGAGTTGCAACATTCAAAGTTCAAACCAACCAAAGTAAAAGTAGCAAAGCAACAATAAAAAATTTCAAGCCATAAAACAAACTCTAAATAAAACTATTACCACCATCGTGTTAACAATTAAAACAAACATCTTTAAACTTCATTCGATCTTCATCCTCTCAATCTTCTCAGAAACATCTAAATGAAACCAAGTGTTAGCAATTAAAAAAAAAATAAACGAATAATGCATCAACTATATTTGGTTCACGTGAATAGAATGATCAGTAATGCATCTACTGTATTTACCAAGCGATACACTATTTATATACACATTTACAATTTGATCAACATTGATTTGATTATTGTTGTTCAATTTTTGTTTTCACATACAGAAAACTATATGTATCAGAAAGCAAACAACTAGAAAGAAAATATATTCAATCATAAAAAAAGGTCATGTAGAATAGCGTATCTGTATTTGCAGGGTGTTGATGGAGATGAATTTGTATGATAGCAATTAGGGTTAGGGTTGAGAGATGGAGAAGAATTAGAAGATGAAATATGAGATTGTTGAATGAATATAAGAGGAGGGAATAAGAATTAGGATGGTCGTATGATGTTGAAAAGTCCATTAATAAAATAGGGTTTTAAATATTTATAATCCCAACTGGTTCTAGCGGTTCTTTAACCGGAACCGAACCGGGAACCGTTTTTACCCAAATTTAAGAACCGGAACCTATATACAAAAATACGGTTTGGATCTAACGGTTCCGGTTTGGTTCCCCGGTTCTGGCGGTTCTGAACCGTATACTGCTCAGCCCCATTGCCCACCTTCTCACACTTTTGGCTCCTGTTAAGAACTTATGTTTACAGTGTGTGTTTGTAGATTCATTTTATTTTTCTATTAGTTAAGATTATTTATGAGTGTCTATACGGATATATTTATATATGTGTAGCCATATTTATTATCATAGATTTACGCTTGCTTTACACTTAGCATTGAAATCAAATGTAAATATGTGATGGCTACGTTAGTGAGATTTGGCTTATCTACGAAAACTCGACTTGACAAAATTCAATTACGAAAACAGCTTTGTCACTTTGTCATGTTTTTTTACAGGTATTTAAATATTATATTATATTTTAGGACTACTGTAATATTGTTTAATTTTTGTTCGTTTTTACCTGTAAGTAATCTCTTAGAATGTTTGGTCTATTTGGTGTGCAGTGTGTGGAATGCAAGACGACTTCATGGCTATGCTTTAGTTGATTTTAATGACAAGCGAGATGCTCAGGATGCAATCCATGAACTTGATGGTACTGTTATAGTTACCGTTATTATTCATATTATACTTAATTTTAAGTTCCCGTCTATTAACCTGGGTTGGGTTTATTAGTTTAGGAGTTCTCATATATTAATGACTAAACCAAATAAAAATGGGGGAGAGTAGAAATGGCCAATAACTTTAGAGGAATAGGTGGTGGTGGCGGCGGCGGCGGTGGAGGGATGGTGGAGGTCGTGGTCACTTTAGAGTTACTGAAAGTTTAAACCGAGGTCATCAGGTGATTGTTTCTGCATATACATCTGTTGACACACCATATAGATGTATATATATTGTTACTAACACATAATATTGGCAGATGTATGGAAAAATGATTTCGATGATGTACCTAGGAGAAATTCTTCATAGAGTTATGTAGGATGCCAGAAGAGGCTGGCCTTTTTGTTGACACGTTGCCCCCGAAACTAAAAAATCTGTTTGTGTTGAGGTAATATTACCATACTGTTCATTTACGTATCTATTGAAGAATCCACAGTGTCTTTATACATTTATAAACAGTCAAGAAAAAAAATGAAATAAAAAAATGTCAAGGAAGTATAAGGGACAAAATTGACAGCTGTTAAGTTAACATATCATAACATGTAAAGTTATGGTTTGGGTTGAGACACTTTGTGCCAACTGCCTAACGATCTATAGGTAGGTTTATGCATATTTAACCCAACTTTTATATTTATGTCTATGCAGGTCATCATATGTTCGAGTCTCGCTTACTACATCAAGGTAATCATACCCGTTGAGTATGATAGTTATATAATGGGCTTTGTTATTCTAGCGAGCAAACATATTTAGAAAGGTAAAAATATATTTTTTAAGTAAATATGAAATTGTTGGTATGGTATGATGTATGAGATACTTAGGCCAATCTCTGTGGCGTTAACATCATGCACAAGGTTCTTTGAAGCAATGACTACTATGAGAGAATCCTTTATAACCCCTTAGAAACTACGGGCAGGAGCCACTAACTCCCAACTGAAGGTCCTAGCTGGTAGCTCTAATTTGTAACTCCACCTCCTAAATCATTTTATACTATTGAAGTAATACAAGTTTTGTAATCACATGTGATACTATAAGTATTTACATAATGCTTTATACTATTGGTGTGTATTTGAGGCCATCATTATAACTTAAAAAGAGATTAACATAAAATTTTATAATTTAAATGTAATTTTATTGTATACATTTGTGTTTTGTAGTAAACTTTAACTTTAACATATGAATTTGTGAAAAAAAAAATTTGGGTTGAACGAGTCGTGTTCAGGTCAACCCGCGAATATTCAGGTCATGTTCGGGTTCATATGTATGGCAAGATTTTCGGAGTCGGGTCAGGTTCGGATTCGTCTAAAATTTTCAGGTTCGGGTCAGGTTGAACCCGCCAGCCCACGAACACAACATGTTTTCATATGTACAAAAATGCCCTTTCGGACTTGTTACCCGGTCTAACTGACCCTCCAAATTTGCCCTTTGTGTTTATACCTTAGTTATTTCGAAACGACTCACCCATTTTAAAATTGGCCATACACCGTTGGTCATAAAGCGTCCTGGTGTGTTTAAACCTTAAATTATGTTATCAGGAGTTTAAAAAATTTGTTTACTAATTATGTTTTACTCCACTATTTTGATTTCAAGTCACTAACCAACTGCTTGATTAGTGGTATACGTTTCAAGGTTATAACTATTGTGTATAAATTTTCAATAATGTAAATGTATGTTACCTTTTGGATAGTGCATGAAGGAATTGTTGTTCCATTTGCTCCATTGGCAGCATAGCGTGTTCTTAAATCCTCTGCTAGGATGACTAAGAAGTTTGTTTATGTACTTATGAAGAATACGTTCCCATTGTTATTATATTGATTCTCAAAATGGCGCATCATTGAATAGTTAGCATCTTACTTTGTACTTTTCCTTTTAAAGAACAAGATATAAATATGCTTATTTGCTGCTATGTGAGTATTCTTGATTGGACTTTGTAAACCTCTAAAGAAGGAAATTTACTATGTATATATTGACTTTCGGATGTGCATAGTTCGGTTTGTATATATTTCTAATCGTGTTTCTATATTCTTCATCAGGCTATAAAACGTAGGAGTTCTGTATTACAAATTAGATGATGTTATTGGGTTGGGTGGCCCTTACGCAACTACTTATATGACCACTTCAACTATCATATAAACTTTTAAAAAATTTTGTTAGTTATTTCATAGTATATTATTTTTCCGGCCCGCAAAGTTCCAATGCCAATGAATAGATAATGTCATTAGATGTAATTAAGTTGAAAATATAGAAGTGAAATTGACTCTTGCGCCCTTTTTTGTGAAGTTCCTCATTTGTATCGAGCATATGATAAAAAAGGGTTGAAACCGAAGAAAGAGACTTTTGGACAAGACAGAAAGGAAAAACCGATAAGATCATGAGGAGAAATTAGAATACTACGAAAAAAAATAGCAAGGTTTATAAAAATACTTCTTAAAGGGTGATACAATAGTAGCTTTGTACTAAGTTTGCATAACATAATGCTTTGCTTTGCTTTGCTTCTACCAACGTAGCGAGACGGGTCCAATAGAAATTTCGTTAGAAAGTGATACTATAGGTACCGTTGCGTTTACGTTTCTATTTTATTTTTTTGTTAAAAATTGGTTTGCCCGCCGCAAAGCACGGATGAACCCACTAGAGGATTGATAAACTAACGGGAACCGAGTACCACGTTGTAAATTGTCGTTGCCGCCGCATCACGCCGGGTAAATGGCTAGTATACATAGATATATATAGAGATAGAGTAAAAAGTATATGAAAATAAGATTTAAAGGTGTAAGAATAGTGAAAGTCGTTATTTATGTTGCAAACCGCAACCTAGATTTCACTCGTGAGCTCTGATTTCATCAATGAAAACTTTACCTTTTTTTTAAAGGTGTGAATTATTTGCGAATGTCGGGAGGTCTAGCATGTTTTCTTAACCGGGTCCGCGCTAGAGAGCCCCTCACACTATAGATCCTCAATTTAAACCACTCAATGAAAAAACCCATATCACCCAGACTTGAACTTGATACCTGGAGGAGAAAACCTATCCAGGTCCACCACAAGTGAAACTTAAATACCCATAGCCACCACTAGATCACTAGTGATGGTTAATGAATCTTTACCTAAAATTTGAAAATTTTTGTTTAGATATTTTTTTACTATAAAATGCATAAATCACTGATTTTACATAACTTATGCATTTGTTTAAATCCATAATTTCAGTATTGTTAAAAACCAAAGAGAAAAAGTGATAAAACTGAATTCTCATCTTTCATTCTATTCAACATTACAATATATAGATAAACAAATCCATAAACCCTAAAGCCCATAAGTAATGGGTTGGGCCTAAAATGTCTGGTTTATAACACTCCCCCTCAGACATTTAGAATTATACACAGTTTAACGACATACTTCAGGATGATGTTAAATAGGTACTTCTGGACCTGAATAAATAAACTGATACTACTGGATCAGCTATGCTGCCTCATTAAAAACCTTACTAAGAAAACCCAGTGGGACAAAACTTAGTTAAGGGAAAAAGAGTACAGCGTGTATAATTCTCCCCCTGAATTCAACAAACATCTTTCAATCTACGAAGACCGATCTTGTGTGATAACTGCTCAAAACTGCTTCTAGGTAAAGATTTTGTGAACAGGTCTGCTAGATTTTCACTTGACTTGATCTAACGAACATCGATTTCCCCTTCTTTCTGCAAGTCATATGTTGAGAAGAACTTTGGTGAGATGTGCTTTGTTCGATCACCCTTGATATAACCTTCTCTGATCTGAGCTATGCAAGCAGCGTTGTCTTCATAAATAATTGTCGGCTCCTTCTTGATCTGTTCTAATCCGCATGCTTCTTGTATGTGATTAATCATTGATCTCAACCACACGCATTCTCGACCATCATCATATAGTGCTATCAATTCGGCATGGTTTGATGATGTTGTTGTAAGTGTTTCCTTAGTTGACTTCCAAGAAATTGATGTGCCACCGTATGTGAATACATAACCTGTCTGAGATTTTGCTTTGTGAGGATCTGATAGATATCCGGCATCAGCATACGCAACAAGCTGGGACTTTTGATCTTTCTGATAGAAAAGACCTAAGTCTTGTGTCCCGTAAATATACCGGAATATATGTTTTACACCATTCCAGTGTCTACGTGTTGGATTCGAACTGTATCTTGCTAGTACATGTACTGCAAATGCAATGTCAGGTCTTGTGTTATTTGCGAGATACATAAGAGCACCGATCGCACTTAAGTACGGTACTTCTGGACCAAGTACTTCTTCGCCTTCTTCTTGAGGGCGATAAGGATCCTTGTGTGGATCTAGCGGTCGGACAACCATAGGTACGCTAAACGGATGTGCTTTATCCATATTGAAACGTATTAACATCTTCTGGATGTAGTTTGATTGATGGACAAATGTGCCATTGCACAGATACTCAAATTGTAGTCCGATACATAATTTCGTCATACCAAAATCTTTCATTTCAAATTCCTTCTTTAACAACTGAGCAGCTTTCTCTATCTCTTCAGGAGATCCGATGATGTTGATATCATCAACATAGACTGCTATTATAGTGAAATTTGAGAGTGATCTTTTTATAAAAACACATGGACTGATTACATCAGACTTATATCCTTCTTTTTCGAGATATTCACTAAGTCGATTGTACCACATACGACCAGATTGTTTGAGACCATATAAAGATCTCTGGAGCTTTATAGAACACATATCTCGAGGTGTTGATTTTAATGCTTCAGGCAATTTTAATCCTTTAGGGATTTTCATGTAGATGTCATTTTCAAGTGTCCCGTATAAGTATGCGGTGACGACATCCATTAGTCTCATATGAAGTCCTTCAGAGATTGTGAGGCCGATTAGGAACCTAAGGGTTATCGCATCCACTACAGGGGAATACGTTTCCTCATAATCAACTCCTGGGATTTGGGAAAATCCTTGTGCTACAAGTCGAGACTTATATCGTACAATCTTATTCTTTTCATTTCTCTTTATTGCAAACACCCATTTATAACCTACTGGTTTGGCGTCTATGGGCGTTCGGACTACAGGTCCGAAAACATGTCGCTTTTCGAGTGAATTCAATTCCGCGTTTATGGCTTCTTGCCATCTTGGCCAATCATTTCTGTGCATGCACTCTTCTAAAGTTTTAGGTACGTAATCATTTTCATTGATTACATCCATTGCTATAGCATATGCGAATATATCATCAACACGTATTTTATTCCGGTTCCACATTGTACTATCTTGTACATAATTAATAGAGATCTCATTTTCGTTTGGTACCGGTGTTTCTTCTGAAACTTCATTTTCCTCTGGATTCATAGTTGTCTCTTCTGGGACATTTACCTCTACTGGGGTTTCATTTATAACCTTTTGTGAGTTTTCACCAACTGTGTTACTTTACTATTTTCGTTTCCGTCGGTTTTTGCCTTTAGAACCGATTAGTCTCCCACGCTTTCATTGTATAGTAATCGCTTCTGGGATTACTTCAATTCGAGCAGGTGCATTTGATGCTGGTACATGTGACTTTGTCACTCTATTCGTGTCCGTGAATGCATCTGGTAATTCATTTGCTATTCTTTGCAAATGTATAATCTTTTGGACTTCATATTCACATTGACCACTTAGGGGGTCGAGATTTGATAGCTATGATGCATTCCACGTTATTTCTTGCGTTACCAGTCTTTCTTTGTCCTTATCTCCCCCTAAGACTGGGAACATTGTTTCATCAAAATGACAGTCAGCATACCGTGCTGTAAACATATCTCCCGTCATTGGTTCTAAATATTTAATTATGGACGGGGAGTTAAAACCAATATAGATACCCAGTCTTCTTTGGGGTCCCATTGTAGTACGTTGTGGTGGCGGTATTGGTACATATACCGCACAACCAAAAATTCTAAGGTGGGACAAACTTGGTTCTCGTCCGGAGACCAGTTGTAATGGGGAGTATTCGTGATCAGCAGTTGGTCTCAATCTAATCAGTGCAGCGGCATGCAAAATAGCATGACCCCATGCAGAAGATGGTAATTTACATCTCATTAAGAGTGGTCTAGCGATTATTTGTAATCGTTTAATCAGAGATTCAGCTAAACCGTTTTGTGTGTGAACATGAGGCACTAAATATTCAACATTGATCCCAGTTGACATACAAAAGTCACTAAAAGCTTGAGATGTGAACTCTCCCGCATTATCCATCCAGATGTTTTTAATTTGATTATCCGGAAAATTGGCTCTCAATTGTATGATTTGAGCTAAAAGTCGGGCAAATGCTACATTTCGAGTAGCTAAAAGGCTCACATGTGACCACCTGGAGGATGCGTCTATTAAGACCAAGAAATAGCGGAATGGTCCACACGGAGGATGAATAGGCCCACAAATATCCCCTTGGATTCTTTCTAAAAATGATGGGGTTTCATGTATCAATTTAGTTTGTGAGGGCCGAGTTATAAGTTTGCCCAGAGATCATGCTGAACATGATAAGTCTTGTGGTAGCAAAACTTTTAAGTTTTTGAGAGGGTGCCCGGTTGCACTTTTGATTATTCGTCTCATCATTATGCTACCAGGATGACCTAGACGGTCATGCCATATATTGAATGTGTCTTTATCTAACAGCTTTTGGTTACTCACCATGTATGATTCGATAGGATTGATATTAGTACAATATAATCCAGAGGATAAGGCTTCTAATTGTTCAACAATTGTTTCTTTGCCATTTTTGTTTGAAGTAATTTGAAGATATTCAATATTATGTTCAGATATTGTTTTTAGGTGGTAACCGTTTTTTCAAATATCTTTAAAGCTAAGTAAATTTCTTTTGGATTTACTTGAATATAATGCATTATCAATAGTTAGTTGGGTACCCGAAGATAATATTATGCGTGCTCTGTCGGAGCCTTCGATAAGGTTACTGACACCAGATATAGTACTAATCGGTGTCTCTGCCGGAGACAACTCAGAGAAAAAATTCATATCTTTGAGAATAGTGTTAGTACTACCACTATCTACCAGACATTCATCACCAATAATGGCTCTACTGGAGCTAGTATACATATTTCTTCAGGAAATAAAAAAATAAATAAAAGTTAATGCAAAGAAGTAAAATGAAACATTGCAAGAGTTTCAAACCAAACCAAATACAAAGGTCACAGTGTGAAAAGTAAAGCATAAAAGGTAACGAGGTGCTTAGGGGTGCGACATGTGCGAGACCAATGATTTGACATCCCACATCTATAACTCAGAGGTATTGTGGAACAAGGCAGAATTATACTCACTGACAGTCTTAAAATCCTGTAGTCGTAAATGAGGCCATTCATAGCGGGCTTTGGGGAGTAAGACCAACTTCTGGTGGTCAAAACGTTCTTTGATGTTAGCTTCGCTTTATCTTGAGGTGAGGTCTGATTACCAACATTAATTGTCTCCCTCAAATTATTTGCCGTCAAATGGATTTTAGCATCAAGAATCCATAGGAGGTAGTTGTTACCCGAGATGTCAAGTGCGTGCGGTGAATTCAAGTTTTGATAAGTTCGACATATAATCTGTGAAGGAAAGAATAAGGCATTTTAAAAACAAGCCTTCAAACGAAATGTATATTGTATGAGAACTTCAGGTTCTCTTTTGCTAGAATTGCAGATTCTAAAATTTAAGTATGTTTATAAAATAGAGAGGGGTCAAATAAGGTCCTCAAAAAGTGTGTTGAAGAGTTCAAATAAGTGGGTCCTTTTAAGCGTATTGCTTGGTATCGGGCCCCGCACGCATTAAGTCACCAAAGACGTGACAATTTTAATTATTATTAAATTCAGATTTTTAGAGTATATGTTATTGCTTTTGGTATAAATAAAATATTTAGAATAATTGGAAAATGGGAGGGAGCATGCGCATGAAAAATTGATGAATGAAAAATTTCACGACAAACCATTGAAACCAAATTTAGCATGGACCTCAAAATTCAGATTCATCCTTCCTCCTCTCGATTTCATCAACTGGGATTTTGATTTTATCCAAAAACCCACCCACCAATTAAATATTAAATGATATTAATATAGTAATGGGTACAACAAACATCTTTAAATATTATAATTAAATAATATATGTATCACCACAGATACCTTTAGAAAACCATGTTCCAAAAGAAAAACCATAGTTCGACAGCAAAACAAGTGTAGATCTGGGCTACCCACTGATTTGGACCAGAAGATATGAAACATGGGCAGTTTGTGGAGATAACAAGTGTAGATCTGGAAATATTAGTGTGTGTAGTTGCAGATCTCCAAACTGTTCAAACACTCTTTTATATTTTCGCCGGTGAACAACCACCACTGTCGCCGGTGTTGTTTTCTCCGATCCACAACGGTCCGTTGACTAGAGCGAGGTTGCAGCCTAATTACGGTGATACGTCGACGTTTTGGGAGGCGGTGGTGGTGGTGAAAGTAGAGGAAAACAATTTCGGGTCAGAATTAAGTGTCTTATCGCTCGTTTAAATGTGATTTTTTTTTCTTCAGTTTGTTGTGCTAGGCGGCTGTATGATAGTTGTGGAGAATGAACAACCCTATGTTGATTTCTAAAATTCGCAGAGAAAAATCCTCCTAATTTAGTCATTCTAAAACGGATACAAGTATCAACCGGCATCTTTACTGTGTGGAAAAATTAGGCAACGTAGAAGGAAATAAAATCTGTTTTTTTTTTTTTTTTACTAAAACAAAATCGCTTGGAAAAAATTGAAATTTTGCATATCCACGTTTTGTATATATGCAGATGTTCCAAAAACTTGAAATTGGTGTATCTACTATTTGAGATGCAGATGTATACTTATATCAAGGACGATAACATATAATCAACATATACGAGAGATTGTGATGATGTGTACCAGGATTATGAGGGATTGTGGTCTGCGGATTGTGGCACTGCTACCCGTTGCAAGTTACAGCAACAATTTGATATGATGGCCGGTAAATCTCAGCGGAGAGTCTCGTGCTGATAACGTGATAAAAACCAAAGAGAAAAAGAGATAAAACTGAATTCTCATCTTTCATTCTATTCAACATTACAATATATAGATAAACAAAACCATAAACCCTAAAGCCCATAAGTAATGGGTTGGGCCTAAAATGTCTGGTTTATAACAAGTATTTAATTGTCATTTTGTTTTTTCAGTATTTAATTGTCGATAATTTCTGTATCTAATGTCTGAGATATTCTACTTTATATGCATTTTCTTATATATTTATATATCTTGACCGCAATATTATATGCTAAGCTAGGTTTGATACAATCTTTCGCTCTTTAATCTTCTACTAGAAACATCTAAACACAAAATATCTTGATATTTCTATCCATTAATTTTTGCGAGTGGTTCACAAGAATTTTCCGTGCCCCCACAATCGCATTATTATTATTTTTCATAATTATGTCTACAATATGTGTGGTTTAGAGTACTTGTAAGTATCCCCCACGTATGTTTTTAATATCTGTTGCAAGTTGCAACAAGGAAGTAGTCGACTAGTATTTACAGCTCATACATGCAAAGTAATTTCCCAGTAGATATATATATCTCATGTGGAGAGTTCAAATTAAAAATTTACTTAAAAAAAAAATGAAATTTCAATCAATAAGAATGCTTTATTTACTTCATTTAGTTTTTATATTTAATATTAGTGTAAGGGTATATTGGTAAACTTAGATGAATCATTAATTGGTAGTAATATTTTAAAAACCGGTTTAAACCGGCCGGTTGTACCGGTTTAACCGTCCGGTAGAACCGGTTAAACCGTCCGGCACACCCGATTGAACAACCCGATACATCCGGTTAAACCGTTTCTGAACCAAATCCGGTACGGTATAAAAACCGGATTTTAAAACATTGATTGTTAATCTTCCTTTTTAATAGTTAACTACATTAAATTTGTAACTTATTTTTAAAAAGAACATATTTTTTCAAAAAAAGAAAAAATATCTATACTATATTAATAAGCATATCCAATATAATTTAAAGTGTAGCATAAATTACGAGGTCTGTAGGATGAATTACGAGTTGTATAGGATAAATTTCAACATGTGTTAGAATGAATTTCAAAACGTGTAGGATAAATTTTGATATGTGTAAGCAAAAATTTAAGTGTGGGGGATGATAATGTTTATGATTAATTAATTAGTCAAACATAATAATAAATAAGTTGAGAGAAAAACTATTTAATTTTTTTACATTTGTACCCTCTATTCTTTCTCTTCTTAATTTAATTTTTTTCCTCAAATAAACACTCCCCTATATCTCACACGTCATAGGTACCATTTTATTGGCATCAGTAAATCTCCTTTTCCTAATAAAGACACACCCAAAAATCTTAATTTCACACCCTATATAGGGACCGTATAATGATATATGACCCGTATAAAATAATTTGACATGACAAATATTGGGCTGTATAATATTATACGGCTCGTATGGATGGAGAAAATATTAGGTCGTATATATTTTGTATGTGTCGTATAACATTATACGGGTCGTATACATTATATTAGGTTTGGGTCGTATAACATTATATGGATCGTATAACATTGTATACAGGTCGTGTAATGTTATACGGCCCGTATACATGAAGACAAAAAAAAACATTCTTCGACATTTTTTTGTGCAACAATCAATTATACAGCCTGTATAACTCTATAGGGGCCATATACATGTAAGTTGTGAAAATAAGATTTTAGTGGTGTGAGAATACTGAAAGCCTTTTGAAAAGATATTAAAAAACACAGTACCGCTACAAGATCATAATATATATGGGTGTGAAGTAGAACATACCAATACCATACATGACCAAAATTCAAACATGGAGAGCACAAACCCATCTCAGCTTCGATCCATTAGTCTTCCATCTAGATCAAACCCATCTTTTTCTCAAATTGAAATCAACCTCAACAAGCTCAAAACACTTGAACCATTCTACTCATCCACACGTATTCATACTGGTCTAGCATGTCTAACTGACTTGTACACATCGGTTATTGAACTTCTTGGTTCCACCCAGACACAAAAGGTTAATCTTCAATCCAGAAACAAAGTCCTAATTGAAGACGCGCTTGCTAGATCTACTCGGTTGATGGACTCATATGGCAGCCTCCTAGAATTGCTTGGGCAAATGAAGGGAAGTGCTCGGGTCCTTCAATTCGCATTGCGGAGAAAAGGCGTGGCCACGTATTCTACCACCGATGGTCATCTTATGGATTACTTTTCGTCGCGAAAGAAAGCGAAGAAAAACATAGTCGCTTGTGTTGGATCGTTGGAGCAAATGGAAAGGGAAATTGAATCATGTCTTGTTGATGGTGAAGATCATCATTTGTCGATGGTAATTCGAGTTTTGCTAGAAATCGTCATTGCCACCATCTCTTTGTTCCGCTATGTATTAATAATCTTGTCAGGCAAACCAAAACTTGATCATAAGTTGTATACATTCATCACAAGGTTAATGCAGACAGGCAAACCAAGTTGTCCCAAAAGTCAAGAGATTACTAATGACGCTGATATGATAGATCTTACACTTGATTCTTTGTGGAAAGACATAAAAACGAACGAGTGTAAGACGGTTGATGTACAAATGGTTATGGAGAGATTACATAAACTTGATCGCCAAATCGAGGGTTATGAGGTTGGGTTAGATTCCCTTTTCCGAAAACTACTTCAAACCCGAGTCTCACTTCTAAACATTCTAGCAAACTAGATATACCAATTGCACTTTGGTCACATTTGTAATAAACTAGTTGGATGCCCCGCCCGCGTTGCGGGGCGCTAAGCCGAATATTTCTTAGTTTAATAACATGTACGCATGTATTTTAGTTACTTGTGCATACTACTCATAACAATTAAACCAAAACACTATCCCCCCCCCCCCCCCCCCACGATCTCAAAAAAATTATATCGACTCAACCAATTAAACCAAAACACTGTCATAGTTTTGCTAAAAAAACGATGGCAAGCCTGAGCTTGGGGCAAAATAGTAAAGTGTCATAAACAATGAGCGAGTGTCAGACACCTACTTGACAAAAAAGTTAGATTGAGTAAACCAAGTAAAATAAAAACTACTATAGTTTTGAAAAAAAAAAAATAAAACGATGGCAAGACTCCAGATTTTAACTTAGGGCAAAATTATAAGTTTTTAAAGTGGGCAAACTCATAAATTTAAACTGAGGGCAAATTCGTAATTTTTAGCTGGGGGCAAAACCAGAATTTTGTTTTGAACTGGGGAAAATCATAGTTTTGAACTAAGGGCGAAACCGTAATTTTTTGCTGGAGACAAAAGCATTAATTTATTTTGAACTGAGCGCAAAAGCTTAATTTTAAACTGATGACGAAATCGTAATTTTTAAAAGGGCAATTATAATTATATTATATTATACCAACATTAAATTAAAATTAAAAATAGAAGGGCAGCCGCCCAATTCCACGAATGTGATGCCAGAACTGTTCCCGCCATTGAAAATGTATATGTATGTAAATTACCACCCCAACGCCCGCTTTTCAGGTTATGTTTTTTTTAGCAGCATCTCAGTTAGGGTTATACATGGTCAAAGCTCAGTTGAAAAGGGATTTGAACCTGAGCACTTCAGTGCAGAAACCTACTAGGTAGTAAACCTTCCTTAAAAAATGTCTGTAATGGGGATCGAACCTTGTAACACCACGCTTTTATGACTGGTGGTTATTATTCATTTTATTTGTATTGGTTTGAATTTGTGATTATGTGAAACAAAAAATGGAACTGTGATTTTGTGTGTTGAAGTGTTCATTTTGTGAATAAAAAAAACATTTACAAACAGTTGTTTGTAGTTAAATAATTTAAGATAAATGTAGGGACGTAAATCATTCACGAAAGATGACACACGCAATATATAATGGAATCAAGATATTTTGCGGGACGGGACGTAAAATAATAATTTTTATTCAAAATACAATAAAAATTGATTAAAATATTTTTTCATTGTCCAGCCCAGCTGGACGGAGGTGTGAGGGTTTTCCCCATAGGCTCGGGTTCGATTCCGGTCTGTGGCGGTTTCCCGCACAGGATTGTGGGGGGTCAGTCCCCGCTTGGAACTCCCGGTCAGACCAACCGGCCAAGTGTGGGATTCGATCCCGGGTCTTCTCGTTTGGGCTTTGTGTCGTTTGCCAGCTGATCTACACCTTCCAAAAAAAAATATATATATATTTTTTCATTAAATAAAATAAACAAATAAAAATTAGCGACTTAGGATCTAGTATAACTGTTAGGGGCTGTTTGGTAGCCTCTGAATGGTCATTAAGAGGCTACCTCTTAATGGAACTATTAAGAATTTTACCAATGAGAAGGTAGAAGAATGTGACATGTGATGATTTACCATTCAGAGGTTACCTCTTAACCATTCAGACTTGAAGTTACCTCTTATTCATTCAGAGGTTTTAAACCATTAAGAGGTAGCATCTGAATGGTCATTAAGAGGCTACCAAACAGCCCCTTAGTATTTTATAAGTGAATCATTACTAACTTTGTGACGTTTTAAAAAAAAGTGATAATACATACATTCCTTAAAATTTTATTTTCACGTCCCCTAATGTATACGGGTCCGTATAAGATTATACGGCACAGAAATAAATGCACTGGAATTTTTTTTTGTTTTACATGTATGCGGGTCGTATAACATTATACGGCCTGTATATATATGTATATACGAGCAATATAATGTTATACGGCGAAATGTGTGTATTTTTTGAGGTTTGAGTAGGTTTTTGGGTTTTAAGATCTGTATACGGGCCGTATAAGGTTATACGGCCCGTATATAATTGTTTTTATTTTGTAAAACCGAACAACCGTTTAATAAATTTTACTAATTCTATTAGACAACGTTTTCAGTATCAGGAGTTTGTTGGTTTGTTTGTAGCTAGGGTTCAGAATGCTTGAATATGGTGATATTAGAATACTGTACACTGCATGTAAACACAGTGACTTTGTGATGCAAGGATCTTCGAATGTCATATGTACGCTAATTTTCATTAAATGATATTGTTATTCGTCTGTTAAGTACCGGGTGGAGTCCTTTCGTGGTCTAATTATATCAACTATATAAGAGAGAGAGACCTTTAAGTACGGATCCTACAGCTGCATTTAGAACAAGAATTCCAACAATTCGTTCATTATATGTTGTTGTCTCAATGCCCACAACACGAAGTCGTTGATGGGCTTTGCGGGCCTGTTGTTGTTTAATAAATTTTAGTATTTCTTTAGATAGCGTTTTCAGTATTCGGATTTTGTTGGGTTGTTTGTAGCTAGAGTTCAGAATGCTTGAATATGGTGATATTAGAAAAGGGAAAACACTACCATGGGTGAACCCTCCATAAGAAATCGCAGGCTGATACATAAAAATAGATATAACGAGTTATCATCTTTTGGGTAAAGTGAAGCAATGAATGAAGGAATATATTTTACTTATTTTATGTCTAATAATATCATTCACTACATGGAGTAGATAACTAGAAAAGGAGAAAATACGGAACGAGATTCTTCGAGAAATAGCAAAAGGAGAAAATACGGAACAAGCAGTTGGTTGATGGCATGATAGATAAATATCTTGCAATGAAAGCCAGTGCAAAAAAATGCGGAAATGTTGCATAATTCATTTAGTTTTTGTTTGCACCTTCAATCTCTATTGCTTCACTAAATTAACAAACCATCCATGTATGTTGCAAGTTAAATCCACAATCAAGGTATATGTCACACCCCGACCCCGTTAAAACAACAAATCGCGGCGGAAACGTGGGGGAGTGTTGTAACAGAATCATTGTTTCATAACACATGGATTGAAATTCTGTTTTATTGAATTAAATGTATTACAATGCATTGAAATTAGAAACAAAACATGAACAAATAGACTTTCATTGTTATTAAGTCACTAAGGCCTCGTCCGTTCCTATGTGAGCATGCATCAATATTATCATCAATTATCACCAACTATGATACCTGAAACACATGTGAAAATACGTCAGCATAAAAATGCCGGCGAGTACATAGGTTTTATGTGAGTGTCAGATTCATGGCTCGTTTATATGTTGAAAATAACTTGAACAACTTTGTTAATTGATAATTAGAAAACCAAGTTTTATAAAATGTTTGTAATGTAAATTGAAATAACCAAGTCAAAACAGTGTAGTTATAATTTATAAAATCTCGATGCCATGAATCTTAACTCAAAATATTTGTTTTGTAAACCCAAATTGAAAATTGTTTTTGTATTAAAACTCTAATGGTTTATATTGTTAGAAAAACCTTGTAATATAACTTAGTTTTGATAACCTTTGCCCAATTGATCTAGATAACGTAACAATATATAATGTGTTAAAAGCACTTATATATAGGAAGTACCAGCGGCGTATCCACCATGCTTTATCACATTGCACTCGCCCCGTTACCTAATCACTTCCCTAACCCAACGGTTCAAACGGTTCATATAACTCAAACGGTTTCAAACGGTTCAAACAGTACAAATAATTCACATAGATCAAACGGCTCAAAACGGTTCAAATGGTTCATATAACTCAAACGGTTTCAAACAGTACAAGTAATTCACATAGATCAAACGGCTCAAAACGGTTCAAACGGTTCAAAATGTAAAACAATGTGTCCATATGCTGGATGAACATATGCAACAAAATGTAATATATGAAAATCAATGTGCTAGCATGCTAAGTGAACATACATAGCAAAACATAATGAAATCATGTACTATATGCGTACTAATGAACATAGCAAGTATATGATATAAAAGCATGAAAAGCACGAAAATAACAAGTAGGCACATGTGTTTCACCCCAAAACAGTTTGAAAACAGTAAAAGAGGGGACTATGTACTCACTTGAGGATGCTTAGAAGTCTTGAATAACAACCAAGCAAAGCTAGAGGAATCACGAAAAATCAAACGGCACCTAATATAGGTAACTACATTAATAAACCGGGCCTAAATCGGAAGATCGGATAGGATGAGGTTTCGTAAACCAAATGAGTGTTGGAAATCATATGATATGGTTTAACAAAGCCTACATACTAAAACGAAACCTAACCTAAGTGCTTACGACCCATTACGACCAGTTTAGGTAGCTTTCGCTACTTTAACGCGTCGTTTGCGCAAAGCGCGTTCGGAACGCCTAACTAGTCCTATGACAAGTATTATATGCCTAAACATGTTTAAATATGTTGCATAATCAGTTAAGTGACAAAAGTTTGAGTTACATATGATTAAAATCCAATTATGCATGAAAAGGGCATTTTGGTCATTTTCCTAAGGCATATAAACTACCTATCATACAACTAACTAAACGAAGTGACCGTAAGGTATAACCTCGAAAGCTTATTCCCTATACAACTACGGTTACTAAACATGCTTGGTCGGATCCTCATGATCGACCAAACGGGTCGGGTTCGAAAGTTTAAGCGGTTGTTTAGACCGCTTATCTTACGACCCTATACAAGCACTAATCTAAAAGTGACGAGTTAAACATGTTAAAACATGTTTAACAAGGTTTGAAAACAAGTTTGATATCAAAAGAAACGGTTTTGATACCCAAGAATAGTTTGGTTGCAAAAGACGCATAAACGCGCATTTTGACCGAAACTATGACTCGTCACTACACCTAATCAACGTGGTAATCAGTAGGTATAGTCACACGGGACTATAACCATCGTGATTATGCTCACGTTACGAAGTTCAAACGAACTTCATGTTGACCATTGACTGGTCAAAGCAGAAAGTCAAACACAGTTTGACTTTCGTGCTTAAAAACGCGTAAAAGCACGAAAGAATACTTACAAAAGGTCCAAGCTAAGAAGATTTGATCTAAGAATTCTCAGGTATGAAGCTTTGAGCTTCAACTTAGAGAATATTCAAATCAAAGTGTGAGGAGCAAATGAAATCTAAGTGGGTATTTATAGATTTCGGTCCACCGTTAAGATCGTTCCTCGATTCCCGAGCTTCAATCTCAACCATCCATGTGTGCCCACTGAATTAGAATACAATGGGTGCTCAAAACAAGCCCCTAGTATGAAGAAACCATGTGCAAAACCCATGAAACCAGCTGCTGAATTGAAAAACAAGTTTTCTAATCTGGGCTGTTTACACGGGCCGCGTAAGCAGACACCTTGGGCTACGTGCCCCGCCTGGGCCATCTTTCAGAAAATGTCAGAAATGGTCCCTGCATGCACAAACTTGATTTTCGATGCATTTTTGGCACGTTTAAGCCCCGTTAACCCCATTTCAAAGCTCTAAAATGAAGTTAAAGTATAGGAAACATGAAAACTGCTCAAAAATATCTCGTATGTCGGTTCGTTTGGCCGTACGGTTGTGTTGTTCGGTTAATTACGACAGAAGTCGTAATGGACGCAAAAACGATCCAAATTATGCGACGAATGGAATTTTATCAAGTCAATCACTAAAATAAAGTATTTTAATGATTACATAAATTTTTGGATCTTCGGATATATTCAGAACGTAAGATATGCGCGAAAATGCAAACTTATGCACTTTTTGACGCTTTTAGTCCCTATTGATCAAGAAAGTTTATTTTTGCGCACCAAACACCTCAAAGCCTATTTATAAGCTATGTAAAGGATATTTAGGGCATGTTTAACTTATGATCAAGTTCCGGAATGCTCGTCACAGTACAAATCGGCATACTTTCGCAGTTTGTCGAAATTAGTCCCTGTGATCGAATAAACTTGATTTCGGCATACCAAACCCTCCAAAACTTATTTCTAAGTTATATAAAGGTTATTTAAGGTAAGTTAAGCCTATGTCACTGTTCCGGAGTGTTTGTTGCATTAAACTGGTTATATTTACGCATCAGTTCACGTATAACCTTCCAGAAGGCAATTTAAAGCTCGAAATCGAACATGAATTGATATGTGCACATGATACACATATTTATAAAAATCCCAAGTATGAAACACAATATTTCATTGATTTGGTAATTGTTTGATGGTCGCAGAGGCACATGTGTCACAGTCTCCCCTACTTTAGGAAATTTCGTCCCGAAATTTATTCGTAGGAGTCTCTCTGTGACTTTGTGTTAAATAACCATCAAAGATATGCAAGGCGTAATCCTATCATTTCCCTCAATGGATATTCTTCAGAAGCGAAAATGAACGGACGGAGTCATTTTCCTCAATGGGTTCTTCAGAAATGGAAATGAAGGAATAATCAGAAGGATATTCATTTCCCTCAACAGACATTCTTCAGAAACGAAAATGAACAGACGGAGTCATTTTCCTCAACAGGTATTCCTCAGAAATGGAAATGAAGGAATAATCAAAAGGATATTCATTTCCCTCAATGGACATTCTCCAGAAACGAAGATGAACGGACGGAGTCATTTTCAACGGTTGCTTCATCAGAAATGGAAATGAATAGAATAATCATGTAAGACCCGACTTAAAATAACTAGTTTAGTGATACAAAACTTGCATTAGTACAAGAGTTTACGAGTTTACAAAAATGTGTTCATCGTTTTAAGACCTTACAAGGTCATAATATTCAAGTCATCATACTACTAGTTAACTTTTTTTTTAAAACATAGTTTCAAGCGTTTACATATTTCTAAACCAAACTAGACAAAATGCGGAAGCTTCATTTGGTGCGTTCGGTTCTTGATGTATGCTTGATCCCCATCCGGTTTAGGTCCGTCTTCACCTACGGTCAATACCATGAAAATAATTAGTATTGACACATAAAAAATCAAGTATAACATAAACCATGCTCAAAACATAACAAAAACAAGGAAATCCCACGTTTCTGGGCGGTCGCGCCGCGCGAGGAAGGAGGGGGGAGGCCGTCGTGTGACGCCAGCACCGTCGCGTCACGCGACGGTGAGTGTGTTCGGCCGTGGCACGACGCCAGCACGCAATTTTGACAGATTGTTGTTAGTTTTGAGCTGCAAATCAACACGTTTATCAACACGTTTTGCATAAAAATATCATTTCAAAAACAGTTGTCCTATAATTTGTCTCTTGTTTAATTGACCCAATTGTTTACAAGTTCCATGGCATGTATTGTTGTAATCACAACTTTATGCCAATACACCCGTTTTTGCGTCTACCAAATATGAGCTTTTGCTCCCCTCCCGAGGTTGCTTATGCAATAACCATCATGCTTATTTCCAAGGATTTAACCATGCCTTCCGGAATCATTTGACAAGCGAATGTTCCGATCTATAATCCCTCTACAAGGGCTCATGCTTTTGCAACGGAATTGCGTGTCCGTTACACGACCTACACTTGATTATATAACCAATCACAAGTGATGGTTATTAATTTCTATGTTTGTAACACAACTTGTTTTGACCCGTTTGGATGCCGAATGGGTGTCTCCATTGCTAGATGCATCCAAACTCTAATTCTAACTCATGTTTTGACCCATTTTACTTGTTTAAGGCACTTTGTCACTTCTGTGACTTAATGGTTTCACTTGTTTACCAAATTTCAATATAACAAAGTAAGACTAACAATTAAACATAATGTAGCGAAACTATAGTCGCGTACCTTCAAAGTGCACCCTTCAAGCGTGTTTCACCTCCGGCTTGTCCACTTGACGATCCGGATGCTTTACCTAAAGAGTTCCATTCATCAATTTAGAACTCTTTTATAATCAAATACGGACAATTTATTTTGATAATCAAATCTGCGTTTTTGTCCGATTTAACATTTTATTCCTCATTTAGGCGTTTCGACAAACACCTAGCGGGTCAAATTCTTACATAATCATTACTAGTTTCTTGACATGTTATTTCCTCTATATTCACTTCAATTGGGAAATTTGCAACAAGCTTCAAAATCAATATTTTACTGAATTTAACACATAAATTCAGTTTTACTAAAATAGAAATTCATAATCTCCGTGTTTGTCTAACTTCTACAATTTCATTAATCACTTACCACGGTAATCACAAACCCTACAAATATGATGTAAGGTTTTCACAAGAATCATCTAGGGTTTAACCATAGACATCACATTTCTTCAAGATTCATCCATGCATCACATATTTTAGGCTCAATTTCAGTTTCTCACAATTAACCTAGAATTTAAGATGAATCAAAACATCACGATTTTACATACCTTATGATCCTTTCAACTAGGTGATCATGAATTTGTGCTTCAAAATTGATTTAGACTTGATTTAGGCTTCCAATTTTGAGCTTTTGTGAGGATTTGGGTTTGAAAAGAAATCCCTGATCGCCCCCTTGTTCTGATCGACCCAGATACGCATGTATGTGGGTGTTTGGTGTGTTAATTTCTTATTTTAACATTCCACTTTCAATCTTTGCAAGTTTGGTCCCTTAGCTTTTGTTTAATTTATAATCTAGGTGTTTTAACCTTATTATATGCCACTACAAGGCTCGTAGCTGACTGGGTTATAATTTCCTAGTTAGCTGGTTCCTGTTTAATTAGCACTTTATAATTCTGATTTAGAGTTTTATAAATTCCGGGTTGTTACGAATCAAAAGGCTATTCATTTCCCTCAACGGACATTCTTCAGAAATGAAAACGAACGGACAGAGTCATTTTCAACGGTTGCTTCATCAGAAATGGAAATGAATAGAATAATCAAAAGGATATTCATTTCCCTTAACGGACATTCTTCAGAAACGAAAATGAACGGACGGAGTCGTTTTCAACGGTTGCTTTATCAGAAATGGAAATTAATAGAATAATCAAAAGGATATTCATTTCCCTCAACGGACATTCTTCAGAAACGAAAATGAACGGACGAAGACATTTTCAACGGGTGATTCATCAGAAATGGAAATGAATAGAATTAACTCTAGACACATGACAAAAGTTGCTATGGTTTATGTGCACTAAATTCCATAATTATGTATGCATCCATAATTATGTAATTTCTTGCACAGTTCGCACATTTTGTTTTATAATGTCAAAGGGGTAGAATTTGAACAAGCTTGAGACAACTTTGATTAGTTTAACACATAAACACATAAGCACATAATTGTTTTCTTGGTTATTAATTTGTTATTATCTTGTTATTAATTAATATTAACTTGACGTCGATTTGAACATGGGTATTCAAGGTACACCAGGAACCCAGTCGATGGACTTCAACGTCCTCAAGAATCTATCTGAAAAGATAGGATGATCTTCCAAAAATTCGATTTCTTTTGCAAGGAAACGTAACATTCGAATTAAGGTACATAACAATTAAAGACTTACAAAAATACCCTTAGGTACTCTATTAAGGATTTATAGTGGTACTTTGGGTATTCGTCCAGAATTGTAACTTGCGCCTTATACTTCATTTCCTTGGAAGAAACGAGTACTTAGGATTTTTGTGGAAAAACGCAAGAGATCATAAAATGGAAGAATTTTGGGAGTAGTTTGTTCTACAAGGAACACGGTTCCTTGGTTGTCGGTATCGTAGGGGATTTGTTGTTTATACATGCAACCACATTTGTACACTGCGATGTAAATAAATGATTTATTTATAAACAACAACAACAATTGTTTCATAGACCTTGACAACAAAAGAAAATAATACATAAGGCTTGATTATTTCTAAACAACGTCGTCTTTTAATCGGTCAGATGCTCATCCCTGCGCTGGATTCGCATTAGTAAGCTTTGGGCAATTTTTTTGGAAATGGCCCATCTCGCCACAGTTGAATCAAGAACCTGGTGGAAAACGAGCTTGAGCAGGATTGTTGCCAGCTTGATTTGGTGCAGCTGCAGCTGGGCAAACTCTTGCTGTATGACCTATAAGTCCACAATTTTGGCATTTATGGCACTTCACACTAGCATGATGATGAAGGCTACATTGGTTGCACAAGGGTGCAGTTCTGTTGTATGGCTTCCTAACTGGGGGTTGAGCTGGTTAGTTGGGGACAACTTGATCATTGTGGGCAACCACGGCGAAGTTCTGAGAAACCTTTCACTTCTTTGACTTCTTGGGGGATCCAGTCTGTTCATCCTTTGGTTTCGATTCCTCGATCGGTTTCTTGTCACCCCTTCGAAAAAGTTTACCTTTCCTGATATGAGATTCAGTCACGGTAGCGAATAGCTCAATGGCCTGCCTAACTGTAGTGGGGTTGCTACCAGTCACAATGTCTTGTACTGAGTCAGGGAGGCCATCAATTTCCTAGTTAGCTGGTTCCTGTTTAATTAGCACTATATAATTCTGATTTATAGTTTTATAAATTCCGGGTTGTTACAAGTCCACCCCCCTTAAAAAGGGTTTCGTCCCTGAAACCTGATTACGTACCGAATAACGTAGGGTAGAGTCGTTGCATCTCCTCCTCGGATTCCCATGTGGTATCCGAACCCTTCCGGTGTTCCCATTTGATCTTTACTTGATTGATTTCTTTGTTTCTTAAGATTTTTACCTTACGATCGAAAATCGCAATGGGCTTCACCACATAGTTAAGTCTATCATCCACCACGATGTCATCGTAGTGGATATAGGTTGTTTCATCAACTAAACATTTCCGAAGATGTGACACATGAAATGTGCTATGAATTCCGCTTAATTCTTCCGGTAGTTCAAGGCGGTATGCTACCTTCCCTACTCGTTCCACAATTGTAAACGGCCCAATAAATCTTGGGCTTAATTTTCCTCTCTTTCTAAATCGGATTACCCCCTTCCATGGGGATACCTTGAGCATGACCTTGTCGCCAACCTGAAACTCGATCGGTCTTCGCCTTTTGTCTGCATACGACTTTTGTCTATCTTGTGCCGCTTTCAAGTGTGCCCGAACCACCTCAATCTTTTCATTAGTGGCTCGGACTATATCCTTGTGAGCGAGTTCACGTGGACCCACCTAACCTCAACACACCGGGGTCCGGCACTTTCTACCGTAAAGCATTTTATACGGTGCCATCCCAATACTAGCATGGTAGCTGTTATTATATGAAAACTCAACCAATGGTAGATAAACATCCCAACTGCCTCCGAAGTCGATTATACATGCCCGTAGCATGTCTTCCAATGTTTGTATTGTTCTTTCACTCTGTCCATCCGTCTGAGGATGGTACGCAGTGCTAATGAACAATTTTGTTCCCATTTGCTCTTTGAATTCTCGCCAAAAATTTGAGGTTAACCGGGTATCCCTATCGGACACGATGGATACCGGTACTCCGTGGCGTGCCACTATCTCATTAGTGTAAACCTCCGACATCTTTTCTGACGTATAAGTCTCACGTATTGGAATAAAGTAAGCACTCTTTGTCAATCTATCAACAACTACCCATATTGCATCAAATCCGCGGTTCGTCTTCGGTAGTTTGGTTAACATGTCCATTGTAATATGTTCCCATTTCCAAACCAGAATTTCCAACGGTTGGAGTTTACCGTATGGTTTTTGGTGTTCTTCCTTGACTTGTAGACATGTTAGGCACTTCTCCACGTAGTTCACTACATCTCTTTTCATTCCGGGCCACCAATAGTTTTGTTTCAAGTCGTTATACATCTTGGTCGCTCCCAGATGGATGGAATAACGGGATTTGTGAGCTTCATCTAGTAGAAGCTTTTTAACTCCACATGTGTTAGGAACCCAAATTCTATTGAAACGTGTTTTCAAACCGTGATTGCCTTCTTCAAGATCTTTAAATGGGCCGACAATTCTTTCCTTTTTCCAGTTTTCCACCTTCACTGCTTCAACTTGAGCTTCTCGGATTCGTTCTAGTAGGCCCGAGGTCACAATAAGCTGCATTGATTGTACTTGTATCGGGGCGTAATCTGCTTTTCGGCTCAACGCATCGGCTACTACATTGGCTTTCCCGGGGTGGTAGTGTATTTCACAATCGTAATCCTTGACCGTTTCCAACCACCGCCTTTACCTCATGTTTAATTCCTTCTGATCGAAGAAATATTTCAAACTTTTATGGTCAGTATAGATTGTACATTTTACCCCGTACAAATAGTGTCTCCATATTTTTAAGGCAAATACCACTGCTGCCAGCTCCAAGTCATGAGTCGGGTATTTCTTTTCATGGATCTTCAATTGCCTTGAGGCATAGGCGATGACCTTGCCTCGTTGCATTAAAACACATCCGAGCCCCGAATGCGACGCATCCGAGTAAACCACCATGTCGTCAATTCCTTCCGATAATGTTAACACCGGAGCGTGAGTTAACTTTTCTTTGAGTGTTTGGAAGGCTTTCTCTTGTTCAATGCCCCATACAAATCTTTCCTCCTTACGAGTCAATTTGGTCAACGGTAAAGCAATTTTGGAGAAATCTTGTATGAATCTCCTATAATATCCCGCGAGCCCTAAAAAGCTTCGGATTTCTGAGGGGTTCCTTGGAGTGTTCCATTTTGACACGGCTACTACTTTTGACGGATCCACTAGTACCCCGTCGGCACTAATGATATGCCCGAGAAACTGCACCTCTCGTAACCAGAAAGGGCACTTTGAAAATTTTGCATACAGCTTTTCTCGTCTGAGTGTCTCTAACACTTCTTGCAAATGGTAAGCATGCTCAGCTTCATTCTTCGAATACACTAAAATGTCATTGATAAATACAATTACCGACTTATCCAGCATAGGTTTGCAAACCCGGTTCATGAGATCCATGAAAGCCGCGGGTGCGTTAGTCAACCTAAAGGGCATCACGAGGAACTCATAATGCCCGTACCGCGTACGAATGGCCGTCTTCGGTACGTCTTCCCCCTTGACTTTTAATTGGTGATAACCCGATCTGAGATCTATCTTTGAGAACTAACTCACTCCTTGTAGCTGGTCGAACAAGTCATCAATTCTTGGAAGTGGGTATCGATTTTTCACCGTGAGTTTGTTTAACTCCCGGTAGTCGATACACATATGCATACTACCATCCTTCTTTTTCACAAATAGTACTGGTGCGCCCCACGGGGATACACTTGGTCGGATAAACCCTTTGTCGAGCAATTCTTGGATTTGAGACATCAATTCTTGTAGCTCCGACGGCGCGAGCCGATACGGTGCCTTGGCCACAAGTTTTGCGCCCGGAATTAATTCGATTCCGAACTCTACCTCCCGTTCTGGCGATATTCTCGGTAAATCTTCCGGGAACACATCTTCATAATCGCATACCACAGGCACGTCTCTGATTTTAAGGAAATCTTTCTCCAAATCATTTGCGTATACCATATATGCCTTGCATCCATGTTTCATGAGTTTGTGAGCTTCTAGCATCATGCATATCACCGGGTTACCCCCTTTTCACCGTATATTGTAACGTGCTTTTCGCTAGGAGATGTCAGTATTATTTCCTTTTGAGACATGCCACCTTTGCGTGGTATCGGGACAACCAATCCATACCCACGATCACTTGAAATTCTCCCATTGACATTGGGATCAAGTCTATTGTGTATTCTTCGTTGTCAATGCTCAATTTACAATTTTCACATACATCACAAACGATAAAACTCTTGTTATTACCTATCTCTACTTCTAAAGGCATAGGTAATTTTGTTAGAACAAATGAAGGATGTCGAATAAACCCATATGAAATAAAGGATTTATTCACACCCGTATCAAATAATATACGCGCAGGAATCGAGTTTACAGCTAATATACCTGAAACCACTACGGGTTCAACTTTTGCTTCTGTGGCAGTCAAGTGGAAAGATCTAGCCTTTGCCTTCGGGGCTTCACCTTTCGTGTCTTGCCCATCTTTCTTTCCCACCAGTTCCGAGCATTCCGATTTCTTGTGACCTGGTCGCTAACAATTGTAGCAAACCGTCACTTTTTCCGGGCATGATGAAGCCATATGTCCCATTTTTCGACATATGGGGCAAGGCTTATCCTTGAAGCGACATTCACCCCTATGACCCTTTCCACATATTTTGCAATTTGGCGACCCGCCTTTTGCATCCAATTTCTTCACTGTTTCGTTCGTTCGCGCTTTCTTGGTAGGGCTTGGATTAACATTATGAGCCCTCCGTTCACCCCGTTCAACCTGCTTTCTCAATTCGATCTCCCGTTCCCGAGCAACATTTATGATCTCGGTGAGGGTCTCATATTTTGAAGGAGTCATAAATTCCCTATACTCGGCACTCAACATATTATAATAATAATATATCTTATGTTCTTCGTTTGTTATCAGTTCATCACAAAACTTCATTTTATCCATAAACATTCCCGTGATCTTGTCTATGGACTCACCCTTGTGCCTAAGTTGCATGAACTCTTCCTTGATTCGATTAATGACTGCTTTGGGACTATGGTGTTTAAGAAACGGCGTCTTAAATTCATCCCATGTCATAGCCTTAGCTGCTTCGTTTCCAATTTCTTTCTTTTTGTTATCCCACCAGTCTTTCGCTTGACCCCTTAATTGACCCGTACCATAAGCCACGTAGTCATCTTCATCACAATGGGCCCTCTCAAATACCCCTTTGATATCGCTTAGCCATCGTTGGCATACGATTGGGTCCACCTCCCCATTATAGACTGGCGGTTTGCACGCCATGAACTCCTTCTATGTACAAGGCTTTCGTCCTCCGGACTTCTCCTTCGTTATATTAGCATTATCTTCCAATTGCTTGATTCTTTCGTCGACCACTATTAGTACCGTGGTCTGGATCTTATCGATGAAACCAGACAAACGATTTTCGATTGCCTTTCCCACCTCCTCGGCAATCACTTCTCTCATTTGCTCGGTGACTCTTGGCACCGCATCATCGTTACTTTCATCCGCCATCTTTAATACTGAAATGTTTACATTAACCGTTAAACATTTCATTTTTAACATATGATTTACTTGTTTTGGTTTAATCAAGTTCATAACTTGATTCAATCGTTCTTGTTTCATGCATTTCCTGTGTTTGAGTGAACTTACACACTCTTTTCATGCATATTTGTTCATGTTTCATTTCTTTATTCTCTAAATCTACTTAAAACAATTAACTCTTACCGGATGCTTGATCAAGATTGAACCAAACACACTTTATTGACAACCCTTAGCTCCGATTACCAACTTGTAAGACCCGACTTAAAATAACTAGTTTAGTGATACAAAACTTGCATTAGTACAAGAGTTTACGAGTTTACAAAAATGTGTTCATCGTTTTAAGACCTTACAAGGTCATAATATTCAAGTCATCATACTACTAGTTAACTTTTTTTTAAAACATAGTTTCAAGCGTTTACATATTTCTAAACCAAAATAGACAAAATGCGGAAGCTTCATTTGGTGCGTTCGGTTCTTGATGTATGCTTGATCCCCATCCGGTTTAGGTCCGTCTTCACCTATGGTCAATACCATGAAAATAATTAGTATTGACACTTAAAAAATCAAGTATAACATAAACCATGCTTAAAACATAACAAAAACAAGGAAATCCCACGTTTCTGGGCGGTCACGCCGCGCGAGGAAGGAGGGGGGAGGCCGTCGCGTGACGCCAGCACCGTCGCGTTGCGCGACGGTTAGTGTGTTCGACCGTGGCGCGATGCCAGCATGCAATTTTGACAGATTGTTGTTAGTTTTGAGCTGCAAATCAGTCCAGCACTATTTTTAACAAATACAACCTTGAATTTGACATAACTTTTGACTCGGGCATCCGTTTTAGCCGATTCTTTTTCCTACGCGACCGTAATTTAATTACGGACGCGATTATCAACACGTTTTGCATAAAAATATCATTTCAAAAAAAGTTGTCCTATAATTTGTCTCTTGTTTAATTGACCCAATTGTTTACAAGTTCCATGGCATGTATTGTTGTCATCACAACTTTATGCCAATACACCCGTTATTGCGTTTACCAAATATGAGCTTTTTCTCCCCTCCCGAGGTTGCTTATGCAATAACCATCATGCTTATTTCCAAGGATTTAACCATGCCTTCCGGAATCATTTGACAAGCGAATGTTCCGATCTATAATCCCTCTACAAGGGCTCATGCTTTTGCAACGGAATTGCGTATCCGTTACACGACCTACACTTGATTATATAACCAATCACAAGTGATGGTTATTAATTTCTATGTTTGTAACACAACTTGTTTTGACCCGTTTGAATGCCGAATGGGTGTCTCCATTGCTAGATACATCCAAACTCTAATTCTAACTCATGTTTTGACCCATTTTACTTGTTTAAGGCACTTTGTCACTTCTTTGACTTAATGGTTTCACTTGTTTACCAAATTACAATATAAAAAAGAAGACTAACAATTAAACATAATGTAGCGAAACTATAGTCACGTACCTTCAAAGTGCACCCTTCAAGCGTGTTTCACCTCCGGCTTGTCCACTTGACGATCCGGATGCTTTACCTAAAGAGTTCCATTCATCAATTTAGAACTCTTTTATAATCAAATACGGACAATTTATTTTGATAATCAAATCTGCGTTTTTGTCCGATTTAACATTTTATTCCTCATTTAGGCGTTTCAACAAACACCTAGCGGGTCAAATTCTTACATAATCATTACTAGTTTCTTGACATGTTATTTCCTCTATATTCACTTCAATTGGGAAATTTGCAACAAGCCTCAACATCAATATTTTACTGAATTTAACACATAAATTCAGTTTTACTAAAATAGAAATTCATAATCTCAGTGTTTGTCTAACTTCTACAATTTCATTAATCACTTACCATGGTAATCACAAACCCTACAAATATGATGTAAGGTTTTCACAAGAATCATCTAGGGTTTAACCCTAGACATCACATTTCTTCAAGATTCATCCATGCATCACATATTTTAGGCTCAATTTCAGTTTCTCACAATTAACCTAGAATTTAAGATGAATCAAAACATCACGATTTTACATACCTTATGATCCTTTCAACTAGTTGATCATGAAATTTTGCTTCAAAATCGATTTAGACTTGATTTAGGCTTCCAATTTTGAGCTTTTGTGAGGATTTGGGTTTGAAAAGAAATCCTTGATCGCCCCCTTGTTCTGATCGACCCAGACACGCACGTATGTGGGTGTTTGGTGTGTTAATTTCTTATTTTAACATTCCACTTTCAATCTTTGCAAGTTTGGCCCCTTAGCTTTTGTTTAATTTATAATCTATGTGTTTTAACCTTATTATATGCCACTACAAGGCTCGCAGCTAACTGGGTTATAATTTCCTAGTTAGCTGGTTCCTGTTTAATTAGCACTTTATAATTCTGATTTAGAGTTTTGTAAATTCCTGGTTGTTACAAATCAAATGGCTATTCATTTCCCTCAACGGACATTCTTCAGAAACGAAAATGAACGGACAGGGTCATTTTCAACGGTTGCTTCATTAGAAATGGAAATGAATAGAATAATCAAAAGGATATTCATTTCCCTCAACGGACATTCTTCAGAAACGAAAATGAACGGACGGAGTCATTTTCAACGGTTGCTTCATCAGAAATGGAAATGAATAGAATAATCAAAAGGATATTCATTTCCCTCAATGGAAATTCTTCAGAAACGATAATGAACGGACGGAGTCATTTTCAACGAGTGATTCATCAGAAATGGAAATGAATAGAATTAACTCTAGACACATGACAAAACTTGTTGTGGTTTCTGTGCACTAAATTCCATAATTATGTATGCATCCATAATTACGTAATTTCTTGCACAGTTCGCACAGTTTGTTTTATAATGTGAAAGGGATAGAATTTGAACAAGCTTGAGACAACTTTGATTAGGTCAACACATAAACACATAAGCACATAATTGTTTTCTTGGTTATTAATTTGTTATTATCTTGTTATTAATTGATATTAACTTGACGTCGATTTGAACATGGGTATTCAAGGTACACCAGGAACCCAGTCGATGGACTTCAACGTCCTCAAGAATCTATCTGAAAAGATAGGATGATCTTCCAAAAATTTGATTTCGTTTGCAAGGAAACGTAACATTCGAATTAAGGTGCACAACAATTAAGGACTTACGAAAATACCCTTAGGTACCCAATTAAGGATTTATAGTGGTACTTTGGGTATTCGTCCAGAATTGTAACTTGCGCCTTATACTTCGTTTCCTTGGAAGAAACGAGTACTTAGGATTTTTGTGGAAAAACGCAAGAGATCATAAAATGGAAGAATTTTGGGAGTAGTTTGTTCTACAAGGAACACGGTTCCTTGGTTGTCGGTATCGTAGGGGATTTGTTGTTTATACATGCAACCACATTTGTACACTGCGATGTAAATAAATGATTTATTTATAAACAACAACAACAATTGTTTCATAGACCTTGACAACAAAAGAAAATAATACATAAGGCTTGATTATTTCTAAACAACGTCGTCTTTTGGAAATGGCCCATCTCGCCACAGTTGAATCAAGAACCTGGTGGAAAACGAGCTTGAGCAGGATTGTTGCCAGCTTGATTTGGTGCAGCTGCAGCTGGGCAAACTCTTGCTGTATGACCTATAAGTCAACAATTTTAGCATTTGCGGCACTTCACACTAGCATGATGATGAAGGCTACATTGGTTGCACAAGGGTGCAGTTCCGTTGTATGGCTTCCTAACAGGGGGTTGAGCTGGTTGGTTGGGGACAGCTTGATCATTGTGGGCAACCACGGCGAAGTTTTTAGAAGCCTTTCACTTCTTTGACTTCTTGGGGGATCCAGTCTGTTCATCCTTTGGTTTCGATTCCTCGATCGGTTTCTTATCACCCCTTCGAAAAAGTTTACCTTTCCTGATCTGAGATCCAGTCACGGTAGCGGATAGCTCAATGGCCAGCCTAACTGTAGTGGGGTTGCTACCAGTCACAATGTATTGTACTAAGTCAGGGAGGCCATCAATGTACTTTTCGATTGCCTTATCCAAAGGCGTAACCATGTTCGGGCATAACAAACTTAACTCCTCATAACGGTCCGTGTAGGCGCGATGCTCACCGCTATCTTGCTTAAGATCATCGAATTCCCTTTCCAATGCTCTAATCTCATGACAAGGACAGAATTCCCTCATCATTAGAGCTCGAAGCTCTTCCCAGGTTTGAGCCAGTGCCACGTCGGCACCCCTATCTCTCATCACACCATTCCACCATGTTAAAGCTCGTTTCTCAAAAACACTAGATGCAAATTCTACGTTTCGCTCGATTTGACACTGAACATACTTGAAGGTGCTCTCTAGACTCTCGAACCATTGCAGAAGTGCAGTCGCTCCTTGAGACCCAGAAAACTTTGATGGCTGAGCTGAGTTGAACGTCTTGAAGTTACATGGAGCATTATTGTTATTGAGGGCTTGGTTACATTGAGCAATGATGTTTGGAAGTGCAGCAGCCATTTGCTGCGTAATGATTGCTGCCAGTTCTTCATTAGGTATCTGATTTTTGCGTCGAGGAGGCATTCTAAAAGGGGAAACAAGAGAGAAAACAAGTGAAATGGCATTGGATAAGGATTTTACAATTTCCGACCAAAAAGGCATGGATGATGGTCATTTGTTCGTACCACGAAACAAACAAACGACTTACCAAAGCTGAATCAAAGTAAATAGGTCCTCATAATGTATCGCGAAGACATGCTTTAGCCTATAAGTGGACACTCACCCGAGAGTTCCCAGGTAAGAGTGACTGGTCCGATTATGTGGATTTGTATGAACACTCTAGCCTTAGACAGAAAACTCAGGATACAGGCACCCACCCTTCCAGATTGCATGTGTTCACATTATAAGACCCAACCTTGACGAGATTTTGAAAACTTTGAAGGTTCAAAACCTTATAATAAATCATCCTAGAACAGATGATTGATTTTCAAAGCGGATTCGAAATTTAAGTTCCTGTTGTGGTTGTCACCTAAAGATAGGCGACGGTATTGTTTTATGACTAAACACAAGTAAACTCGCGTTAGGGTCCTAGGAAGGTTATAGACTAGGTCAAAGCATAACTAATAACCTAATTCCCTATAACCATGAGCTCTGATACTAACTTTTCTGTCGCACCCCGACCGTGTTAAAACAACAAATCGCGGCGGAAACGTCGGGGAGTGTTGTAACAGAATCATTGTTTCATAACACATGGATTGAAATTCTGTTTTATTGAATAAAATGTATTACAATGCATTGAAATTAGAAACAAAACATGAACAAATAGACTTTCATTATTATTAAGTCACTAAGGCCTCGTCCCTTCCTATGTGAGCATGCATCAATATTATCATCAATCATCACCAACTGTGATACCTGAAACACATGTGAAAATACGTCAGCATAAAAATGCCGGCGAGCACATAGGTTTTATGTGAGTGTCAGATTCATGGCTCGTTTATATGTTGAAAATAACTTGAACAACTTTGTTAATTGATAATTAGAAAACCAAGTTTTATAAAATGTTTGTAATGTAAATTGAAATAACCAAGTCAAAACAGTGTAGTTATAATTTATAAAATCTCGATGCCATGAATCTTAACTCAAAATATTTGTTTTGTAAACCCAAATCGTAAATTGTTTTTGTATTAAAACTCTAATGGTTTATATTGTTAGAAAAACCTTGTAATATAACTTTGTTTTGATAACCTTTGCCCAAGTGATCTAGATAACGCACCGATATATAATGTGTTAAAAGCACTTATATATAGGAAGTAACAGCGGCGTATCCACCATGCTTTATCACATTACACTCGCCCTGTTACCTAATCACTTCCCCAACCCAACGGTTCAAACGGTTCATATAACTCAAACGGTTTCAAACGGTTCAAACAGTACAAATAATTCACATAGATCAAACGGCTCAAAACGGTTCAAACGGTTCATATAACTCAAACGGTGTAGGATCATTTGCACGACCAAACGAGTCGTTCAGAAGAGATCTCATCCAATACGAAAGGCAGAAACAGACGTATCGGAGTTATTTCAGCTGATTTGCACTTAAAATCACTTAAACTGTCTCTTGTATTGATATCAGATCGTTTTACAATGCTAGAGACACTTCGGCAGAGCTTCGCTACCGGAATTGAAAATGTTACAAATGAAATGGACAAGGCACGTATTTATAGGCAACCCATTCCGCACGAGATGGCACACACGAAATGGCCATCTCCATTTCGTACGAAATGAACATCTCCATTTCGTGCGAAATGGCTTTTCCATTTCGTGCGAAATGGCTCACACCTATATATTTCTCGTTTTTCTCGTTAATCGTGCCCTGATCTATTTAATCTAATACAAGACTCGATACAAGACGAAGTTGACAGACATATGCACCAACAGACTCGCCCTTGGATGTTGACGAAGTCTTCAGTGTTGAGTCTTTGGTATGTCACATCTTCAGTCTTTTCGCACTCTTCCAAAGCATTCTCCATTGTAAGCATCCTCAATCTCTTTCTTCTCTTTCTCTCTTTCAGAATCTCAACCTGGCTCTATCCTCTCTCTAATTCTCTTGATCAGATCTATTGATTCCTTAAGTTCTTCAGCATCAGCAGCTTCTATCTTGAACACTGTTCCTGGATCTGAATCTGGCTCTCACATCTTCAGACTCCCCCTTTCGATAAGCTGGGATCGCAGTCTGGAATTCACAATCTACAGGCTTTGAATCGGAAACCTGGCTGTACAACTTCACTGGTTCTAAGATCGTAACCTGGCTTTTCGTAGCAACAAAATCCGAAATCTGGATTTAATCTGCATACGCTTATGAGGAAAATCCTCAGGTATCGAAACCTAGCTAACCTGCACATCCTCTACTCAAAAGTAAGATATAACAATTTTATTGTCTCTGCTTATCTACATGTAAAATCAATCTCAAACCAACACTTGTAGATATTATCCAAAATGATTTTACATTTATAATCTCTAATGACCACTTGTATGAAAATCATTTTTCTTATTTTTTCAACAAACTTTTCCCAAACCTGTTGTTCATCATGTTTAGCACTCGGAATTTTGAAAATCAGCTTTTCAACATCAGTTGTCGAAAATAAAATGAACTAAAATCTTTTTGAGTTTTCAAAAATTTAAGCTGAAACACAATCTTTTGGATTTTTGTTTTTAATGAAAAACAGTAAAGAAATATTTACAGACAATATTTTTGTGAGTTTGTGTAAGAGGATCATATCAGTTTTTGAGACAAATCACTAGCACCGTTGAGCTTTAAACACTTTAAGCTCTAAACGATTCACATAGATTGACGATTTTGTTATCCTCTTAAACTCAATCTAAAAACTTTCGAAATGCTTACCGATACGTTAAGATATATTAATTTTGCACTAAATTCTTATGGACCCCACGATCTCAGCATATCCCCTCATCATGCAATACACTGACTCAAGTAATACCTTTAAACTTTCATCAACTGTAATATGTGCGAAAACAACCCAGAATGTTTACACATTAACAATCAGGTCGATCTTTCGATATGCAGAGAAAGTCCAATGTTTAAACAAAATAAGAAATAAAAACAAGTTGAAAATGTTTAGATCTTAACCACCAGTTCAATATTCACATATACGCAGAGGTGATCCAAGATTTAAACAAAACACCAAGAAAAATAAAGCAGAACGTTTAGGCACTAATATCCAGTTCGATACTCACGTATACGCAGAGGATGTCCAATGCTTAAACAAAATAAAGAAATCAAACAAGTTTAAATCTTTGCAAAATGAAATGCACAATCACAGTGACTTTTTCAGCAAGTTGTGAAAGTTCACAAACTGGCCGGTTTTTATGCTCTTTTAGCATTCAGCGATTACTGAGTAGGTACACAGTCACGAAGGATAAAACTAAATACTATGCTATCAACCGCGTTTCCCACTAGAACTAGACTTTTTCATTTAAGTTGGTATCGTTATCGCAAATCTACTAGTCTAACTGAGCTTATCGTCACATCTTTAGTGAGACCGTTTATCACATTTTATCTTTCCAATTCTTTAGCGTACTGTGATTGTCTACTGATGTACTATCATTTCCTCATTTTCACAAGAAAACTCATTTTGAATTTTTATCATGTTTTTGTCATTTTCAAATTTTCTAATGTTTTTGGATTTTCTGAAAATTTCTTACTCCCCCTAAAATACAAAACCATTTAAAGAAAAATTGACAAACCGATGTGAATTGCTTCAATTCGCCATCCACTTGGCATAAACAATCAGAACTCCCCCTGACAACAAACTATTTTCCCATTATGATTTCAAAACACTTAAGTTTGTTTTAATCAAATGGTTTTTCTGGAAAATTAGTTTTGTTGAAAATCACTTGTAAAATCGGGGTTTTGTTCATCACTTTGTTTTCTCAACCACTTATATGAAAGTTAAATCAAGTTCAACTTAATGACCTTGATTAACCACTTGTAGGTTCTCATCACAAATACCACTTGTAAATCAACATATGACAATTTTCAAGAATAGTAAAAACACCACTTGTAGGTCGAAATTTCACTGACGTGAATTTCTCAAGAAAAATGCCGATTCCTGCTCCACGATTACCAACTTGGGAGCTCCGGCAAGTCCGGATTTTTAGTCACGATAGGTTCTATCCCAGTTACTAACCTGGGGTGAACCATCTTCATCTGGTTTACTCGTTTTCATTTCATAAAATTCTTTTACCCCTTTGACATTCCCGTCAACCATCTTACCAAAGATATGTTTCACATTGGGATTAAAAGCTTTTTCAACATCAAATTCTTTCTTTTCAGAAAAAAATTGATTTGAAATTTCAACTTTTCCAACTTTTTGTTTAAAATTTTCAGCCTGCAATGGTGGAAAATTGACATCATCCATTGGCGGAACTGACGTTTCTAATTTTAACTCAACTCGTGGCTCATCTGACTTTGACGAATCAGATTCATCCCCAGAAAATAGCTCCTCTGATTTTGTCGAATCAGAATCATTGCTATAACTAACATCAGATTTCTTAACAACCCACTTTTGGTTGTTGAGCTTCACTTTTCTTCTGTAAAAACTTTTTGAACACTCACCAACCTTAAACTTTTAATTTTTGAAAACTTTAAATTGTTTGGTTGGTGGTTCATTCTCAACCATCTTTTCATTCCGTATTTTAGAAACTCCCTGTTTTGTTTGGATTGCCTTTGAACAATTCCTGGCAATATGACCAACTGTTTTGCATTGAAAATAGGTTCTTGTCTCCTTCTTCTTCTGAGCAACTTCCTTCTTCATTCCCTCTTGCTTCTTAGCAAGGAATTCTTTGTTTGTCTGCTTTCTGAACAAATGCTCTTTTTCTTCTTCAAATGATGTTCCTGAAACAAAAACAATTTTTGTTTTATAAGGTTTCTCATTTTTATGATTTTTTGATGGAATGAAACCCAATCCCTTCTTTTTGAAATTAACGTTATGGTTTGGTTTCTTTCGATAACCTGAACCAGAACTGTAACCCTTTTTCTTGTTTAATCTTTGTTGAACTCTTGAGGTATAATTTTTAGGTTTTTCAGAAAGATTTTCATCTTTTATTTCAGAAATATTAATTTCTATTAGTTTGAAAACCTTTTTGTTCATTTTAGATTTGACACCTCTTCTTGGAAATTCTTCATCAGAATATAATTTGTCAGAATCATTCAAAGTATATGCTACTTTGAATGTTTCGTCATTCAAATTATTTTATGATAACAGAAATTCTTTATTATAAACCCGTTTGCCCTTTTTAACTCTTGGACTTGAAGTGTCAGACTCAGACTTTGACTTTGATTTTGACTCCTCTGTGTCATCTTTAGCCAACACCTGATCGACCACTTTCTTAATTATCTCGGACTCATGATCAGTGTCAGATGGTGTGAAAGTGACATCAATGTTGTCTGGCAAGTTATCTGAAGGCTCAGATTCCCACTGTAAGTTGGTTGCCTTTTTGACTCTTTCTGAATTTGGATTTCATGGAGAATATCCATTTTCAAGCGGAGGTGGACACTTGTTATAGCCAAAACTTTATTTCTTACCAGAATTCTTCACTTCAGTATCCTCTTTTGTTTCGGAATTCTTCACTTCAGATGTTTCTTTTTCAAAGGCCTTCATGCCTTCAACTGTAGGGTAAATCCTGTCAATCATATAAGAAGAACATGAGTAACTTTTTAACAATTTGTTTACTGTTTCAGTTTCTATCCTCTGAGTTTCCAACTTCTGTTCAAGCTCAGCACACATATCAATGTAATAATTGACCATTTCCTGCTTTATCATGTATGCTCCATTGAGTGTCTTCATAGCCGTAGCTTGTTCACTGCTTGACTCGTTATATTGATTCATGGATTTGTTTAGAACATCATACGATTCTTTCAATCTGTTCATGTTGTGAATTAACTCGTTGTTGTGTTTTTTCATAATCTCGCAGTTTTCACAATTCTCCGACACCTTTTCTGCATCTGCTTCCTTTTTAATCTCGAAAGCTGGAATTTCTTTGTCCTGCGTCTTTATCACTCGGACTTCTTCATCATCATGTTTATTTCTCTTGGCTAGAAATTTCAAATGCTCTTTCATTCTTTCTGCATAATACGAATTATCATCATCATGATCATCTTGTTTTTCAACCTTCTTCTTTGCCATTCGAGCCTTTTCAGCATCTCTCTCGGCTAGATATTTAAGTTCTCTTTCATACTATCTGCCCAATATGAATTATCATCAGCACTGTCTTCAACGATTTTAGCAACAAAAGCTTTAGCCTTTAAGATCTCTTCATTCGGACAATATTTGTCCCAGCTAAAACCTTCTGGCAATCTTTCATCCTCTTGATTAACAAGATAAGCTTTCTTTAGTTCTTCAATCTCCTTCCTTGCATGTGAAGTTTGTGGCGATTGTTGATACGGCTGTTGAGCAACTTGATGATAAATCGCTTTCCGATAATAATCATTGTTTCCGAAAGGATTTTGAGCTCCACTTGCTTCGCAGTTTGTGCATTCTCGCTTGAAATGCCCCTTTTCCCTGCAACGAAAACAAGTAACTTTAGATTTATCAAATCCTAAAGTAGAAACATTAGCATCGCGAAAATCATCTCTTCCCGTAATTTGTTTAAACTTTTCAGCTCTTCTCAACACACTAGCCAAACACCACTTTATATCCATAAGTTCCATCTCCTCAGCATCAACCTGATCGTAGTCCTCTTTTGTCAACATTGGATTTCTGATCCTTCCTGCAACTAAACTCCCATAAGACTCTAACACAGTCACCAACAAAGACATATGGCTTTTGGCTAATTCTTCAGAGTAGTTTTGATCATTCTCAATATTTAAAGCAATGTTGCATTGTAGTACTTTGCCACTCTTTGTTGCTGAAAAATTTGGATCAAACGATGGATATGAAGAAAATCCAGTTTTGCTACTTGATCCTTGAGATGAACCTTCAGAAGAACTTTTTGCATTGAAAGCAGTTTCAATCTTTGGTGCAATGTGGGTCTTATCAGTAGTACCTCCTTTGTAATATAGACCAATGTCTTGTTCACCATCATAGTTCTTCATTCTCGCTATCTTTCGTTGTTCCATCTCTTGAGCTTCGAGTTGTTCGATAAACTCGCTCAGCGTTAGATTGTCAAATTCAGGTTTATTTTTCTGCATCATAAGATACGTGCCCCAAACAACTTATCGCAACGCATCGGCCAACTTTTCAATCAATTCTTCTTTATCTTTATTGATATTTAATCTCTTCATGTTCATCACCAAATTGCAATATCTTTCTATAATCTCTTGGTATTTTCAGTTCTCAATCCACGGAATAGATCAAATTCTTTCTTCAAAAGCGACATTTTGTTCTTGATCATCTCTTTACTTCCAACAAACTTTGATTTTAGATTTTTCCATATTGAATGTGCACTTCCGTTATGTTGCAGTAAAATCAAGATTTCTTCCTTAATAGCTTGTTGTAAAAGACTAACCATCATCTTTTCATTTTTGTATTTCTTTTTCTCATCAACACCTAGATCTTTAATATCAACCTTCTGTCCATTGTCCTTAACTGGTCTAATATATCGAAATTCAGTATATTCCCATGCATCTAGGTAATATGCTTGAACCAAATTTTCAAAACGTTCTGCCCATCCACTATATTCCTCAATACTCATAAGCGTAGGCAGTTTTTGCGTAGTGCCCGTTTCATTTTCTAGCATAGCACTCTGAGTCACAGTCATCGGAGTAGCAAAGGCATTGTAGAACTTGTTTTCCATGATTCGATTAACAAAAATTCACAAACACAGTTTTTCAAACTAAATGATGAAATTTCACACGATCTGAAACAATCCCAAACGAAATGGAGATGTTTCACACGAACAGGGATGCACTCTCACACGAAATGGATCATACAAGTGAACTGATACACACGAAATGGGGTCTTTCAAACGAAATGGTCACTGTTCAAACGAATTGAATCCTTTTTACCCAATTCGTGCGGATTGGACAGTATGATTCACATGAATTGAACTTTTCAAGAGTAATGACACTTCCAAGCGAAATGGGATACTAATTCGTACGAAATGATATCTGTTTCACACGAAATGGCCTTTGGTGCGAAATGGAAGCCTGTCTCGTGCGAAATGAAGCAAATTCAAACTATCTGATATCCAATTCGTGCGAATTGGAGCTGACGTCACACTTTCAGACAGATTTTGATAAAATTGAACAAGTTTTACTTCGATTTTAGGTCTGATTCTTTCAAGGGTTTGTTAAAACAGTGTTTCGCACGATATATGTGAAGATCAAGCCATTTTATCCGTAAAATCTTATTTAATTTTGAAAAATGTGAAGAAAGTGAGTAGAAATCAGAAATTTTCAGCTGAAATGGTAAGAACTCTTCTTCCTGAGCTCTGATACCACTTGTAGGATCGTTTGCACGACTAAACGAGTCGTTCAGAAGAGATCTCGTCCAATACGAAAGGCAGAAACAGACGTATCGGAGTTATTTCAGCTGATTTGCACTTGAAATCACTTAGGTGCTGTTTGTTTTTTCTGTAGGAAAAGGTCTGCAGTCTGCGGACCACATCTGCAGGCATCTGCAGGAGAAGAGGTGGACCAAATGTCTGCAGTCTGCAAGGAGAAGAGGGTTTGTTTTTTTTTTTTATATAAAACCTCTTCACACACACATTACACACACAACACACACACCAGACTTCTCTGCTTTCACCACCGCCACCGCCACCACCGCCACCACCGTCACCACCGCCACCACTTCACCACCGCCACCACTTCACCACCGTCACCACTACACCACCGCCCTTCACCGTCTCTCTCTCTCCTCTCACAGATCTCTCTCTCCTCCCTCGATCTCTCTCTCTGCCTTCATCACCACCACCAAGCACCACCGCAAACCAACAACCACTACTGCCTTACACCACAACCAACAACCACTACACCATAGCCACCATCGTCACCACTCTTCTCTCTCTCTCGATCATCTGTTCCAGCGATGAGCAGCGGTAAGTTGGCCCCTGATTTTTCATCTCCGACACAACCCTCACCGGTAAGTTGCTGATGAGCAGCGGGTTCGAGTCTCACCGGTAAGTTGCTGTTGATGTTCATTGATTCGATTTGGGGGTTTTAGTTTGTGGATTTGGGGGTTCGATTTGGGGGGTTTTATTCGATTCGGTGGCGGAGCAGGGGTGGGAGGTGGTGGCGGAGTGGAGGTGGGCGGCGGAGGTGGAGGTGGTGGCAGGGGAGGTGGTGGCAGGGGAGGTGGTGTCTGGAGGGAGAAGAGGAGAAGGTGAGAAGAGGTTAGAAGATATATGTCAATGTCTGTGCCAAGAAGAGGTCTCGCAGACCTTTTTTAATGAAAGGTCTGCGAGAAAACAAACAATCTGCGGACTCCAAACGTCTGCCCGCGTCTGCGCGGCGCAGACATAAGTGGCCAGAAGTACTTCTGGCCAAAAAACAAACAGAACCTTAAACTGTCTCTTGTATTGATATCAGATCGTTTTACAATGCCGGAGACACTTCGGCAGAGCTTCGCTACCAGAATTGAAAACGTTACAAATGAAATGGACAAGGCACGTATTTATAGGCAACCCATTCCGCACGAGATGGCACACACGAAATGGCCATCTCCATTTCGTACGAAATGAACATCTCCATTTCGTGCGAAATGGCTTTTCCATTTCGTGCGAAATGGCTCACACCTATACATTTCTCGTTTTTCTCGTAAATCGTGCCCTGATCTATTTAATCTAATACAAGACTCGATACAAGATGAAGTCAACAGACATATGCACCAAGAAACGGTTTCAAATAGTACAAATAATTCACATAGATCAAACGGCTCAAAACGGTTCAAATGGTTCAAAATGTAAAACAATGTGTCCATATGCTGGATGAACATATGCAACAAAATGTAATATATGAAAATCAATGTGCTAGCATGCTAAGTGAACATACATAGCAAAACATAATGAAATCATGTACTATATGCGTACTAATGAACATAGCAAGTATATGATATAAAAGCATGAAAAGCACGAAAATAACAAGTAGGCACATGTGTTTCACCCCAAAACAGTTTGAAAACAGTAAAAGAGGGGACTATGTACTCACTTGAGGATGCTTAGAAGTCCTGAATAACAACCAAGCAAAGCTAGAGGAATCACGGAAAATCAAACGACACATAATATAGGCAACTACATTAATAAACCGGACCTAAATCGGAAGATCGGATAGGATGAGGTTTCGTAAACCAAATGAGTGTTGGAACTCATATGATATGGTTTAACAAAGCCTGCATACTAAAACGAAACCTAACCTGAGTGCTTACGACCCATTACGACCCGTTTAGGTAGCTTTCGCTACTTTAACGCGTCGTTTGCGCAAAGCGCGTTCGGAACGCCTAACTAGTCCTATGACAAGTATTATATGCCAAAACGTGTTTAAATATGTTGCATAATCAGTTAAGTGACAAAAGTTTGAGTTACATATGCTTAAAATCAAATTATGCATGAAAAGGGAATTTTGGTCATTTTCCTAAGGCATATAAACTACCTATCATACAACTAACTAAACGAAGTGACCATAAGGTATAACCTCGGAAGGTTATTCCCTATACAACTATGCTTACTAAACATGGTTGGTCGGATCCTAATGATTGACCAAATGGATCGGGTTCGAAAGTCTAAGCGGTTGTTTAGACCGCTTATCTTACGACCCTATACAAGCACTAATCTAAAAGTGACGAGTTAAACAAGTTAAAACATGTTTAACAAGGTTTGAAAACAAGTTTGATATCAAAACAAACGATTTTGATACCTAAGAATAGTTTGGTTGCAAAATACGCATAAACGCAAAATTTGATTTAAACTATGACTCGTCACTACACCTAATCAACGTGGTAATCAGTAGGTATAGTCGCACGGGACTATAACCATCGTGATTACGCTCACATTACGAAGTTCAAACGAACTTCGTGTTGACCATTGACTGGTCAAAGCAGAAAGTCAAACACAGTTTGACTTTCGTGCTTAAAAACGCGTAAAAGCATGAAAGAATACTTACAAAAGGTCCAAGCAAAGAAGAGTTGATCTAAGAATTCTCAGGTATGAAGCTTTGAGCTTCAACTTAGAGAATATTCAGATCAAAGTGTGAGGAGCAAATGAAATCTAAGTGGGTATTTATAGATTTTGGTCCACCGTTAAGATCGTTCCTCGATTCCCGAGCTTCAATCTCAACCATCCATGTGTGCCCACTGAATTAGAATACCATGGGTGCTCAAAACAAGCCCCTAGTATGAAGAAACCATGTGCAAAACCCATGAAACCAGCTGCTGAATTGAAAAACAAGTTTTCTGATATGGGCTATTTACACGGGCTGCGTTAGCAGACACCTTGGGCTACGTGCCCCGCCTGGGCCATCATTCAGAAAATGTCAGAAATGGTCCCTGCATGTCACAAACTTGATTTTCGATGCATTTTTGGCACGTTTGAGCCCCGTTAACCCCATTTCAAAGCTCTAAAATGAAGTTAAAGTATAGGAAACATGAAACATGCTCAAAAATATCTCGGATGTCGGTTCGTTTGGCCGTACGGTTGCGTTGTTCGGTTAATTACGATGGAAGTCGTAACGGACGCAAAAACGATCCAAATTATGCGACGAATGGAATTTTATCAAGTCGATCTCTAAAATAAAGTATTTTAATGATTACATAAATTTTTGGATGTCCAGATATATTCAGAACGTAAGATATGGGCGAAAATGCAAACTTATGCACTTTTTGACGCTTTTAGTCCCTATTGATCGAGAAAGTTTATTTTTGCGCACCAAACACCTCAAAGCCTATTTATAAGCTATGTAAAGGATATTTAGGGCATGTTTAACTTATGATCAAGTTCCAGAATGCTCGTCACAGTACAAATCGGCATACTTTCATAGTTTGTCGAAATTAGTCCCTGTGATCGAATAAACTTGATTTCGGCATACCAAACCCTCCAAAACTTATTTCTAAGTTATGTAAAGGTTATTTAAGGTATGTTAAGCCTATGTCAGTGTTCCGGAGTGTTTGTTGCATTAAACTGGTTATATTTACGCATCAGTTCGCGTATAACCTTCCAGAAGGCGATTTAAAGCTCGAAATCGAACATGAATTGATATATGCACATGATACACATATTTATACAAATCCCAAGTATAAAACACAATATTTCATTGATTTGGTATTTTTTTTATGGTCGCAGAGGCACAAGTGTCACAGTATAGAGCTGCAGCAACAAACCATATATTCTCAGAAAATTCCTAACAACTGTCCATGTGGGTTGTCGCCAGAACCCTGCCGATGTTCGTCTGTTAACTACCGGATGGAGTAATTTCGTGGTCTAATCATATCAACTAGCTATTCGTGTGTTGCAGTTTGGAAAGATAACCGAATAGAGATCTGAATAACCGATACAGCCCATTTGTAACCCAATTCAAATTGACGAACACAAATGTGTGAAATGGGATTTATTTAAAAGTAAAAAAGAAAATTGAAAAGGATAAAATACGGAACGAGATTCTTCGAGAACTAGGAAAGGAGAAAATATGGAACGAGATTCTTCCACTAATTAGTCAGCAGCCATTACTTCTTAATGAACTCGAATTCACGAAATGATGAGTAATGTTAGGAGAAGCATGACCCATATCGATTTCGGAGAACGTGTAATCCAGTGGTAGGTCTCGGGTGGGCATAAGATCTGTGGCCCCTATTGTCGGATCTGTGACTCCATGAAATATGTGATTAAGGTAAGCGTGCCGTAAAGTTGCATCTGATTTTTAAAACATTTCCCGCTGACATAATATTTTAGAAATGGCGACAACTGATGTAGTGAATAGACACAATCTTTTTATGTTTGTAAGGTTTGTAATAAGTTTGCTACTAATTGTACCGGATCTTGTTTGTTGTCTATGTATTTGTATTTGTATTCAGTTAATGAACACTGTACACTGCATGTAAACACATTCATCTTGTACCACCATTGTTGAGCTTCCTGTTTTCAAGTTCAGAATGCAATACTTACACATGATAAAAGCGCTTTTCTAGACAATCTGGGATTATGTTCCGTTTTAGGGTTTCTTCTCATGATCGGAACATTTCTTCTCATGATCGGAACATATCGCTTAAATCAGAGGATGAGTTGATTTGATTATGAAATAGATAAGAAGGATGAGATATCGGCTGTTAGCTCGAAGAAGTTTCTCCCTTCGTAGTTGTTACCATATCCATTGTTTTGGTCAAAAATCACACAAGGATAATGCAACCAAATCTGATTTTGCGAGGTGTGATGCTTAGCTAAATAATCAAATGTATGAACAATGAGTGTATGAAATGAATGTTGAACACAAGGATTTATACAAGGAAAAAGCCCTTGATCAATGTATGATCTCCGGCACTAAAAACCTCGCATAGTGAAAACTATCACTATCAAGTATATTGAATAAACAAGTTTACAACTTCGGAAGTATAGAGCTTGATACAATGATTTCTAGTATGTGTGTGTTCGAGAGAGTAGCAGAAGTGTTGTACGTAAATCAGAGAGAAAAAGTGTTTCTATTATTAGCTCAATACCCCTTTAATCTTAGCTAAAAATATCCTAACTAACTATCCGAAAAATCAGCCCATCACCCACGATCACCACTAACGGTCATTTGCTTGTGCACATGTTGAAAATAAAGAGCATATTCCCCTGGAATCTCACGTGGAATAAGTCTTCTTCGAAACATACCTGGAAAACAAGCCAAAAGGTGATGGAAACAATTGTTAGTTTATAATAACAATGAGGATCCTGGATCCTTATTCTCGCAGCGTCCCCTGAGGATCCTTAATTCAAACTGAACTGAGGATCCGTGATCCATGCTATACTTGAGGATCCGTGATCCATAGGCTATAAAATTCTATCCCTAACAATTGCCCCCAAACAAGACTAGTTGATATCCAATTAGGTAGTTATGTTTGAACGAAATTCGGACTAGCCGTTACTTGAAGATATAGCCGTTGTGAGGCTAATGTCAGCGAGGGTCATCCCTACTACAAACAATGATTATAAATAGGATAGAGATAGGGATGATATTTTGTATTTAAATTCGAGAGTCTTCTCCTTTAAATCCTCATCTGAAGATCTAACAGGTATTCTCTTTTCTCTATTATCTTCTTTCCCTGATCCTCTGTTTTCTGAAAATCATGACGAAGATGGGTACTCGCTCCTCCCCTGCTAAAAATCCTGATCACCACAGCCCCCTTAAAAGCCAAGGTTTAATAAAAAAACCCTTCAATGGAGCTGTGCAGGTTCATCGATCCTGAGGTTGATCGGTTACGCTCATGCTTTCCTGATGGCACCATCTTCCGTCCATTCGATTCTTCTACCAAAAGTGACTCCATTTCAGACGTTTGGATCACTTTCCTTGCAACTCCCTTTCTAATCGGAGTCACCTATCCCTTCCCTATTCTAACAGAATGGTTCTTCACACTCACTGGCCTCTGTTACATACAAGCCATGCCAATGGTGTGGAGGATCCTCTACACACTAGAGCATATAATAGAGCAGGAGGCTATTGACATAGGGATGTCTGAACTTAGTCAGTTGTACAACCTTGTTAGTCATGGCTCTTATCGATACCTTTTTAAGTCTAAACCTAAATAGCCTCATCCAATCTTGAAAGCCACTAAGAACGATTCCCACTTGAGGAATGAATTGTTCTTCGTGAGGAGGGATTCTATTCCGAATGGAACTCACCTTCCTAAAAAATGGAACACTGATGGTAGGATATAGGATCCTTTGATCGGGAAAATGGTAAGGATTCTTCTTTTGCATTAAGGATAACTGATCCTTCTTTGTTTTGTCTATGCAGCCATTTCCCTGTCTCACATCCAAGTATCACCTGCCATAGAAGAATGGATTAAAGCTTTCTGGAAGCTTGACCCTACAGTCAGAACTTTTCCACCGAAATCACAGGATTCAGTAGAAGTTTCATCCACATCCTACACAATGTCGAGTAAGTATCTGTATATATATGTATATATAAATGCTTAATAAAAATATGAATACTTATCTATTAGTTATGCTTGTAGGCGCCGAAAAATCCTCAAAGTCTGCTTCCAGGTTCAGCGTAAGTGATCTTAATGAATAAGCCTCCTTAAGGTCTCTCAAAAAGGAGCTGGCTGCAAGCCCAAGCATCCCGAATCCTAAGGGAATGAGCACAAGGGGCAAGGGTGCCAAAACGAGAAAGACCATTGAGCCCACTGAAGGCCTCCCTCTCATTCAACATCAGTTTGAGGAATACATCTCCGAGGTAAGGATCCCGTATCCTTAAGTCTGAACTTTCCTTTCTGAGGATAAAGGATCCTGACTATACACTTCTTTTATGCAGAAATTCGCCGAGGTCCAAATGCTCCTTGATCAACACGTGGCCGAAGCTGAGCAGCAAAAGCTAGACTTCCAGCAGATGTTCCTTGCTAAAGACAAGAAGATTTCTTCCCTTGAGAAGGATATCGACCTGCTGCAGAAGGAACTGGTCTTGGCTCAGATCACAGCCCAGCAAGAGAAGGCAGAAGTCATGGATGGGGCTAAGCTTTCTGCCACTATCGCCATGTTGAAGATCAAGCTGCAATTGGCTAGGGAGGGTGAGGATCCTGCCTTTGACAGGTCTGGATGGGACCAGGAGGCTTGGAAGCAGAGGTTGGCTAAGCTGGATGATGAGGATGAAGCTGAGGAGGTCTTGGCACTTGAAGCTGGTAGCAGTGGGGTTAAGGATCCTGTAGAGGAGGCAGCTGGTAAAGGTGGTGAGGATGCAGCGAAGGTTTAGGCTGCAGTAATGGGCGATGATGGATATATCTAGACGCGGCCGGAGCCCATTTTTTATGGTGTTTGAATGATGATGTTTTTATTTCAAACAATTATAGTTTGTAACTAAACAATAGTATTTAGGTTTAAGAATCATGGATCCTTGGGACAATAGGGGGTAGCAAAGGTGGATGGGTCCTTCTGTTTGTGGAGGATGAAGCCTTTGATGCCCCTCATCTTTCAATTACCTGCATGACTTAGAACTTTTTAGTATGGACACCCTTTACCTACCCCAGCGGATGGGCCGCGTATTGCTGGTAGATGCTAGGAGTAGGTAATTTTGACAACCTTTAAAGGGTTTAACTTTGATAAATAAATATAACCTTTAACTTTTGGCTATCTTGGTGTTGTTCATTTAGTGTATATTTACCTTTCAATTGTTATTATACAATGTTTTGAACTTACAAGTTATTCATGGAAGTATAAAATCAGCTTTAAGTCAAAAGTTTAGGATATGATCAAGGATCAAATATCCTATAATCGAAAAGTTTAAAAAGTGTGATAATTTTAGGATCATATATCATGTTGTCAAAAAATAAGGGTAACATTGATAAACCAAAAATAAAGTTAGACTAACTAGGGATCATACCAGAGAATCCAAGTTAAAACCTGATAGAAAGTTAGGATCTAGGATCCTTAACTATTTAGCTTTGGAATCCTGAAATAAGACACAACTTGGGACTAAGCCAATCTGTAAAAGAAAGAGTTAGTATCTGGGGACAAGCCCAACAATCTGGGGACACGCCCAAAAAACTGGGGACAAGCCCAAAAACTGGGGACAAGCCCAAAGGATCTTGTGTAAACTAGAGTATGGCCCATACTAGCGATTATCCAAACTTAGTGACATGAAGATGCCAAAACTTTAGCTAACGTGAAAACGTTAGAAACCTTAGGAACGGATGCATGGTACGTCTACCATTATACTTAGGATCCTAAATACAGCCAGTACAATGAAATTGTCAGCCCCTAAAGCGGGTACTGGTCCCATTGCCTTTAACTGCACTAGGATAATCGTGCGCAACTGGTGAAGGTGTGAGAACCTGATTCGTAGGAGGTAATAGATACCTTGAACTGGGGACAAGCCCAAAAACTGGGGATAAACCCATAAAACTTAGGAGACTTCTGTGGATACTTGATCCTTTGTCAAAGATGCACCCACTTCTGCAAAACTCATAACTTAGTGAAAAAGGATAAAGGATCCTGGATCCTTCTCCTTGTAATCAAATAAATTAAAGGATCAGATAAATTAGAATCAAATTATTACCAGAATGAGAATCATATATCCCCTAAGGATCCTTTATGTATACCAGATATGAGGATGACTGAGGATCCTGGATCCTTCTTACATGAAGTATCTCTTTAGATGGACAGCATTCCAAGCTCTTGGTAGCAAATCACCTTCCATTGTTAATAACCGATATGCCCCCTTTCTTGCCTCAGCTTCAATAAGATAGGGGTGTTCCCACTTTGGTGCTAACTTGCCATCAGCAGGATTTGTGGTATTTTGGAATGCTTTCCTCAACACCATGTCACCAACTTGAAACTTTCTGATCCTGACATTCTTGTTATAAGCTCCAGCCATCCTTTGTTGATAACTAGCCAATCTTATCCTTGATAAATCCCTGAGTTCTTCTATGGTATCTGTCGCAACCCCCGATCCCAAATCCTCAGGAACGGGCGGCCGCGAGCCAGTTTTGGTGCTATCGCGTATTGTCTAATTTGGCAGCGGAATTTTCATCAGGACCGTAGTTAGGAAATATTGGATCAGAGTAAAATACCACATTTTCATAATATTAAACACATGGGATAAAACCCAAGTTTGCAGTACACACATTTTCATAGGAATAAATCATATTTTATTTAATAAAAACATCTATTTTATTTTAGGTAACTTTGTTGCCACTTTTCTAAGCCTTTAGTGCTGTCCAGCTGGCTTCTATTTGGCTTTCACAGTTTGTTACCTGAAACGCGTTTTAAAAACACTTGTCAGTGGGAAATACTGGTGAGTGAATCCCAGTTTAATCAAGTTTTAATAAAAACCATTGTACAGTATTGAGGGCGGTCTCGCAATTACATTTGTTTCCAAGTTATATCAATTAACATCCATGGTACTGTCAGACCCGACTTGTGGAAATGTCACTCCTTGACCAGGTGGTAACAAATTTTGTATATAAAACCCCAACATACTCATGATAATTGTATTCTTACAAATACTCAATAACTGCTTAATATATAATTAATTGAGTGAGGTTTTGTAAAAACAGTTAACAAAAAGGAGATTACTCACATTGCTGTCTTAGATTATCCTTTAGGGTTTCCTGAGAATTATTTATAATTTACACACTGCACACGTGTTAGTCTAATAACCCATTTTAACATTAGTAATACCCTCCCTGAGACGGCATTCCAACGACTATGTCGGGCAGAACCACGACAGCCGTTACGGAACCCTAGATCAATCGGGCAGAGTATCTAATACGTATCCAGGGGTTATGATACTTACAATGGAGCAGAACATCGTTATTTAGGGGGTATAATACCCGTATATTATGCCTTCTATCAGATTTTCGTGATTGAGAAAGAAAGTGAGCGAGTTCGACTGAAGATCCAAGGCCTTCTATATATAGGTGCTGAGTTTGGGTTCTACGCGGCCCGCGTAAAGAGTAGCCAAGGGGCTACGCGGCCCGCGTCATCTCAAGTCAATGATATAGCTGATCCGGGTCATCGACTAGCCTTGACATGTGTTGGGCCACGTGGCGGCCCAGTGTCGTGCCAGCCCTAACCTTGTCGTGGCCCGCGTAAAAGTTGAGGTGTGGCTTACGCGGCCCGCCTCAACCCAAAAATTAGTTTTTTAATTATTTTTGATAATATTTAAGGTATTCAGGGCCGGTTTTCACGTATGGGGTGTATTTTTGGACATATTGGGATATTTTAAAATATATTAGGGTGTCAAAAATAATTCAAGGGTGTCGGTTTTCTTTAGAGTTGTTATATCCTCCCCACCTTGTTTTAGAGGTCGTCCTCGAGATCTACTGAAACAAGTGTGGTTATTTCCTTTGCATCTCTGATTCAAGCTCCCATGTGTACTCAGGTCCTCTTTTGGAGTCCCACTTTACTTTGACCATAACTAATCGCTTATGCTTGAGGTTCTTGACTTTCCTGTCTTCAATCTGTAAAGGCTTTTCTACAAATTTGAGTTGTTCATTTACCTCTATATCCTTAAGAGGCACTACTAGTGATTCATCAGCTAAACACTTTTTGAGATTAGATACATGAAACACATCATGTATTCCTGCCATTTCCTCTGGCCGTTGTAGCTGATAGGCTACAGGTCCTATTCTTTTAATAATCTTAAAAGGTCCAATGTACCTGGGACTTAGCTTTCCTCGTTTGATGAATCTTACTACTCCTTTCCAAGGAGAGACTTTTAACAATACTTTGTCTCCTACTTGAAATTCCAATGGTTTGCGTCGGTTATCAGCATAGCTCTTCTGTCGATCACGTGCTGTTTTTAATCGTTCTTTGACTTGAATAATCTTGTCGGTTGTCTCTTGCACTATCTCAGGTCCAGATAGTTGTTTTTCCCCAATTTCTGCCCAACAAACTGGGGTTCGGCACTTTCGTCCATAAAGTGCTTCGAATGGTACAGCATTGATACTTGAGTGATAACTATTATTATAAGAAAATTCTATGAAAGGTAAGTGATCGTCCCAATTACCTCCGAAATCAATTACACAAGCTCTAAGCATATCTTCTATTGTCTGAATTGTCCTTTCGCTTTGTCCGTCCGTTTGAGGATGATAAGCTGTGCTTAGATTCAACTTGGTTCCCAATGCTTTTTGGAAACTTGACCAAAAATGAGAGGTAAAACGGCTATCTCTATCAGAAACAATTGATAAAGGAATTCCATGTAAAGAAACTATTTCATTTACATACAATTTAGCTAGCTGTTCCATACTGAAAGTTTCCTTTATTGGTAGGAAATGAGCTGACTTGGTTAGCCTATCTACAATCACCCAGATTGTATCATTACCTTTTCTTGTTTTGGGTAATTTGGTAACAAAATCCATTGTTATCAATTTCCATTTCCACACTGGCATTTCTAACTGTTGTAACAATCCTTAGGGTTTCTGGTGTTCAGCTTTAACTTGTGAACAAGTTAAATATTTTGAAACATAAGCTGTTATGTCCTTTTTCATTCCTATCCACCAAAAATTATTTCTTAAATCCTGATACATTTTATCACTTCCAGGATGCATCGTATATCTGGACTTATGGGCTTCTTCTAATATACGATGACGTAGATTTCCTAATTTACGTATCCACATTCTTATGGAATCTCCAAATTCCATCTGTTCCTTGTTCTAATTTCTTAATCATACCTTTTAATTTTTCAGTATCCTCCTTGATTACTGATTTTTGTGCTTCTCTTATCTGATCATTTAAATCTACTTGCAGATTTAATTTAAGAGAACGTACCCTTTTTGGCTTTTCATGATACTTTAGACTTAAAGCATCTGCCACTACATTTGCTTTTCCTTCATGATACTGAATATCACAATCATAATCACTAATCATTTCCATCCAACGTCTTTGTCTCATATTTAATTCATTTTGCCCGAAAACAAACCTTAAACTTTTATGATTAGTGAATATGGTAAACTTACTACCATAAAGGTAATGTCTCCAAATTTTCAAAGCAAAAATTATAGCTCCTAATTCTAGATCATGGGTTGAATAATTCTCTTCATGATTCTTAAGTTGTCTAGACGCGTATGCTATAACCTTTTGGCGTTGCATTAATACACATCCATAACCTAATTTAGAAGCGTCACAATAGACTATAAAGTCTTCAGTTCCCTCTGGTAACGCTAGTATGGGTGCATGGGTTAATCTTTGCTTAAGAATTCTAAATGCTTCTTCTTGCTTTGGTCCCCATTCAAACTTAATGGATTTACAGGTTAACTTAGTTAAAGGAATGGCTATTCTAGAAAAGTCTCGAATAAATCTTCTATAATAACCGGCCAATCCTAAGAAACTTCTAACCTCGGTTGGTGACTCAGGGGTTTTCCATTTAGTAATTGCCTCAATTTTTGTTGGATCCACATGAATTCCTTCATGGTTCACTAAGTGTCCAAGAAACTGTACCTGTTCTAACAAAAACTCACATTTTGAAAATTTAGCATAAAGCTTTTCCTTTCTTAATAGACTTAAAAGTGAGCGCAAATGCTTTGCATGATCCTCTTTACTTTAAGAATAAATGAGAATATCATCTATAAAGACAATTATGAATTTATCCAAATATGGCTTACATATTCGGTTCATCATGTCCATAAATGCAGCTGGGGCATTGGTTAAACCAAATGGCATGACAGTAAATTCATAATGGCCATACCTTGTTCTGAAGGCGGTTTTAGGAATATCCTCTTTCTGTACCTTTAATTGATGATATCCTGACCTTAAATCGATTTTAGAGAAAAATCGAGCTCCTTGCAATTGATCGAACAGATCATCGATTCTCGATAATGGGTACTGGTTCTTAATCGTGACTTTGTTCAATTCACGGTAGTCAATGCACATACGCATTGATCCGTCTTTCTTTTTAACAAATAAAATTGGCCCTCCCCATGGCGATGAGCTTGGTTGTATGAATCCCTTCTCTAATAATTCATCTAACTGTTTCTTCAGTTCCTGCATTTCGGCGGGTGCCAAACGGTAAGGTGCTTTAGCAATTGTTGCTATTCCTGGTAGCAGGTGAATTCTGAATTCAACTTCTCTGTCTGGCGGTAGTCCTGGTAATTCTTCTAGAAATACATCTGAAAACTGAGACACTACTGGAATGTCTTTTAAGTCCTTTCCTTTAGTGTTAGTGATTATAGAAATCAAATACACTATAGATCCTTTTCTTATATAACTTGCAGTTTTCATCACAGAGATGAATTTTGTAGATCTAGATGGCTTATCACCCTTAATTGTGATCTTTTCACCCTTTGGTGAATTTACTTGAATTGACTTTTGATCACATAAAATACTGGCTTTATTGGCTATTAACCAATCCATTCCTAAAACAACATCAAATCCTGTCAGATTCATGGAATAAAGGTTTGCAATAAACTTTTGGTTTAAAAATTCTATTCTTGCTTCCTGCAAGATTTCAGAAATCCTAACAGTTTATCCATTAGCTGTCTCTACTAGACATTCTTGTGGTAGTTTAGTTAATGACTGGTTTAGAAGTTTGCAAAATGAAGTATTAATAAAACTTTGGTTTGCACCAGAGTCAAATAATACTTTAGCAAAAACATCATTAACTAAAAACGTACCAGTTATCACGTCTGAAATCATCTTAGCTTCATCTGCTGTCAGCACGAATGCTCTAGCATTTTTAGTGTTCCTGTTATTCACAGCTGGAGCTAATTTCGGACAGTTTGGCTTGATGTGACCGTTTTCTCCACAGTTGAAGCACAGTCCATTACTGGATTTCCTCCTGCAATCTTCTTCCTTGTGTCCGGGTGCTTTGCAGAAATTGCAATGAGTGGAGCATTTTCCCGAATGCTTTTTCTTGCAGACCTTGCAGAATGGTGCAGAGGTAGAACCCATATTCCTACGGTTGTAATTCCCAGAATGGAATTCTTGGGTAAGCCTTTGGGTTAGGTTTCTCCTCTGGTCTTCTTCTCTAGTACGGATTAATTCATCTGTGAAGGTGTTTGCTAGTTCTACGGCTTCTTCTATGGTTTGGGGTCTAGCTGCCTTGACTACATGTCTAATCTCTCCAATTAACCCCCAGATGTAACGGGAGATTAATATTGGTTCAGGTGATGCAAGGGTTGGTACTATTCTAGCATATTCAAAGAATGTGGTAGTATAACCCTTACTATCTACCCCGGTCATCCTAAGGTTCAGAAACTTATTCGCTATCTGTTCCTTTTCATTGGAAGGACATAATTTCCTTTCTACCATATTCTTAAATTCTTCCCATTCCATGATATATACTCTATCACTTCCTCTTGACTGGAGGATAGTGTTCCACCATTCTAAGGCTGAGTTCTTAAATAAATTAGAAGCAAAGATTATTTTGTCTTCTTCAGCACACTTGCTTATTTTTAAAACAGCCTCAGTCTTTTCTATCCAGCGTAGAGCTGCAATGGGTCCTTCATTGCCCGAGAATTCTATTGGTTTGCAGGACCAGAATTCTTTGTAAGAACAACCATAAGGCATGGTTCTTCTTCTTTTGGGAATGGGCGCTTGAAGTACGGGTCCATTGTTTACGTTGTGTTCTGGTTCAATTGGTTGTTTACTGCTATGTTTACTTTTATTATTCGCTTCCTGAACCGTTTGAATAATAAATGACATTGCATCTATGATTCCTTGTGCCACTATGTGTTGGACGACACTATTGTCCATTTGGTTCCCATTGTTATTGATGCTTGGATTCTCATTAACCAAGTTAATGTTACTCTGGTTATCGTTATTCATATTTTCTTGCTTTCCTTCGTCGGCAATCTGAATTTTAAACATTTACCACATATTAATATCACAAAATAATAATTAATATAGTTAATCACATGACACGCATTTTGGTCAAAAGCGTCGATCATTACGACATTACTCTATTCATATAGTATGCATCTATTACACACCAGTACTGAAATTAAAATTACAATACCAACTGAAATAAAATTACACTAATAGTAGTAGGCATCCGTACACACATATTTTATTATTATTTTATTATTATTTTATTATTATTATTATTACTATTACCGTCTCCACCATCACATTCATGGATATGGATTCATCCAGAAATCCATATTGCGCTCGTCATACTTCCAGACGAGTCGCTCTCCCACCTGTCTCATTCGTTCACTACTCTCTAAAATTTCCTCACCAAATGTCCTAAGTTCTTGTACATTGTCTGCACTCATTGGGGGTGCAGGTTCTAGGACTGGGTTCGGAATCTGGGGTGCGGGTTCCTGATATGGGGGTGTAGGTGCCTGGAATCGGTAAGGATCTTCTAAAATCCCTAATGTATTCATCGTGGTAATAGGGATCTAAAGGATCCAAACCTGGGTAGGCTCCTATGTTTGGCATGGGCATGTCTTCATGTATCGGGTAACGTTGCACATAGTCCCTATTGTCGTCCCACCAGGGTCGTAATTTGGGTCTAGGGGGTTTGGTGCTGGTACCCTAGGTATTTCTTCCGGGTCGAAGTCATGCATTTCTACTTGATTTTCAGGGTTTTCTATTTCCATTGGTTGGTTAGGGATTGGTAGTTGTGGTTTGGGTGCTATCATTTGTTCCAGGTTAGGGTCAGCTGCAGTGGTTGCTAGAATGTGGATGTTGGCTATACCCCTATTAATCATATCCTGGGCATAGGCATCAGTTTCTCTTTTCGCTGCTGCTAGTGCTCTCTTGTCTTGTAACTTTTTCATACGCTTTCTACGCTCGTGTGCCCCTCGACTGAACCATCCCTTCTTTTTATGAGGAAATGGCTCTTCTGACTGAGCCTTAAATACGAATATTCCTTCTTCCGTATCAGCAGAGTACCCTGAGAGGGCAGGCTGAGAAGAGGAGGTGCCCTCGCTTCTAGGCGAACCAGACAATTGACGATACGCGTCAGATGGTCCTTGGTCGCTCATACTGTAAACTAACAAATAGTCAAATAACACATAACAAGAAATACAACTATGCACGTATTTCCGTAATTTATTTCCTAACACTTTAAATTTTGATGTCAGCAGAACACTTCTGTGGCTGAATCAGTGGCTTAGCTCTGATACCACCTTCTGTCGCAACCCCCGATCCCAAATCCTCGGGAACGGGCGGCCGCGAGCCAGTTTTGGTGGTATCGCGTATTGTCTAATTTGGCAGCGGAATTTTCATCAGGACCGTAGTTAGTAAATATTGGATCAGAGTAAAATACCACATTTTCATAATATTAAACACATGGGATAAAACCCAAGTTTGCAGTACACACATTTTCATAGGAATAAATCCTATTTTATTTAATAAAAACATCTATTTTATTAGGTAACTTTATTGCCACTTTTCCAAGCCTTCAGTGCTGTCCAGCTGGCTTCTATTGGCTTTCACAGTTTGTTACCTGAAACGCGTTTTAAAAACATTTTTCAGTGGGAAATACTGGTGAGTGAATCCCAGTTTAATCAAGTTTTAATAAAAACCATTGTACAGTATTGAGGGCGGTCTCGCAATTACATTTGTTTCCACATTATATCAATTAACATCCATGGTACTGTCAGACCCGACTTGTGGAAATGTTACTCCTTGACCAGGTGGTAACAAATTTTGTATACAAAACCCCAACATACTCATGATAATTGTATTCTTACAAATACTCAATAACTGCTTAATATATAATTAATTGAGTGAGGTTTTGTAAAAACAGTTAACAAAAAGGAGATTACTCACATTGCTGTCTTAGATTATCCTTTAGGGTTTCCTGAGAATTATCTATAATTTACACATTGCACACGTGTTAGTATAATAACGCATTTTAACATTAGTAATACCCTCCCTGGGACGGCATTCCAACGACTACGTCGGGAAGAACCACGACCGCCGTTACGGAACCCTAGATCAATCGCGCAGAGTATCTAATACATATCCAGGTGTTATGATACTTACAACGGAGCAGAACTTCGTTATTTAGGGGGGTATAATACCCGTATATTATGCCTTCTATTAGATTTTCGTGATTGAGAAAGAAAGTGAGCGAGTTCGACTGAAGATCCAAGGCCTTCTATATATAGGTGCTGAGTTTGGGTTCTACGCGGCCCGCGTAAAGAGTAGCCAAGGGGCTACGCGGCCCGCTTCAACTGAAGTCAACGATATAGCTGATCCGGGTCATCGACTAGCCTTGACATGTGTTGGGGCACATGGCAGCCCAGTGTCGTGCCAGCCCTAACCTTGTCGCGGCCCGCGTAAAAGTTGAGGTGTGGCTTACGCGGCCCGCCTCAACCCAAAAATTAGTTTTTTTTTAATTATTTTTGATAATATTTAAGGTATTCGGGGCCCGTTTTCATGTATGGGGTGTATTTTTGGACATATTGGGATATTTTAAAATATATTAGGGTGTCAAAAATAATTCGAGGGTGTCGGTTTTCTTTAGAGTTGTTATAGTATCCAAGTCTTGAACCAAGTTTTCAGCATTTCCTTCAGGATCATGGATGCTTGTTCTTGCAGTAGGGACTACCATCTCTGTAGGGATCACTGATTCAGCTCCAAATAGTAAGGAGAATGGAGTCTGACCAGTAGCATTCTTGAGAGTTGTTATATCAGTCCATAACACATAAGGTAGCTCTCCTGCCCATTTCCCTTTCTTGGATCCAAGCTTCTCTTCAAGTTGTTGATGATGTTCTTGTTGGATGATTCAGCTTGACCATTAGCTTGTGGGTGGACTAGTGTTGATGTTATCATCTTAATCCCTCAACTGTCATAAAAGTTAGTAGTTCTACTCCTAATAAATTGGGATCCATTATCACAAACAATTTCAGAAGGAATACCAAATCTGGTAATAATGTTTCTTTTAATAAAGGATATAACTTCCTTTTCTCTGACTTGTGCAAAGGCTTCAGCTTCTATCCATTTGGAAAAGTAGTCAGTCATAGCAAGCATAAATACTTTTCCTCTTGGTGCTTTGGGAAGTTTGCCAACTATATCCATTCCCCATCTCATGAATGGCCAAGAATAGGATATAGGATGTAGGAGCTCTGCTTGTTGATGAAGGATATTGCTATGTCTTTGACAAGCATCACATTTCTTGGCAAAATCCACAACATCCTTCTTCATAGTAGGCCAATAGTATCCTGTGCTAAGGATCCTTGAGAACAATGCTCTGCCCCTAGTGTGGTTTCCACAATCTCCTTCATGAAAATCCTTAAGAACTTCTTGGATTTCTGGATCCTCGATGCACCTTAGATATGGGCCTGCAAGAGATCGTTTATATAACATGTTATTTAGTATTGTAAACGGAGATACCTTGACTTTGAAAGCTCTAGGATTTTCTCCTGTAGGAATCTCTTCATGTTGTATATATCTCATGATTGGAAGGATCCAGGATCCTAAACTTGATTGTTCATCATCACTAGGTATAGTTGCAAAATCCTTCACTATTTCCATTATTGTGTAATCCTCAACAGCAGGAGCCAAGATGTGGATGATGGGAATTTTAATATCCTCCAGAATCTTCAATGATGATCCAAGGTTGGCTAATGCATCAGCTTCTGCATTTTCTTCCCTGGGTACCTGTGTCAAACTAAAAGAAGCAAAAGAATCTGCCAATTTCTTGACTATTTCTAGATATTTGATTAGTCTTTCACCTTTAACAGCATAAGAATCATTAAAGTGGTTAGTAATTAACAATGAATCTATTTGTACCTCAAGATACCTGATCCTCATATGCTTGGCAATTTGCAAACCAGCTATTAAGGCTTCATATTCAGCCTCATTGTTAGTAGTTTGAAACTCACAAGCAATTGAGTGGGGTATTATGTCCCCCTGTGGCGATTTTAGTAGTATGACTAGTCCAGTTCCTTTGACATTTGAAGCTCCATTTGTGAAGAGTATACAAGGATCCTTAGTCTCTTCAAGCTGTTGAACTTCCAATTCAGCTTCCCTTTGTAGATCACTACTGAAATCAGCCACAAAGTCAGCCAAGGCCTGAGATTTAATGGCAGTTCTTGGTTCATATCTGATATCATAAGCACTAAGCTTGACTGCCCATTTTGCCATTCTTCCTAACATTTCAGGTTTCCTGAGAACATTCTTGATTGGAAAGTTAGTTTTAACAATAATAGCATGAGTTTCAAAATAATGGCGTAGTTTAGTAGATGCCATGATTAAAGCAATGATAAGTTTTTCTAAATGAGAATACATGGATTCAGCATCAAGCAAACTTTTACTTACATAATATATAGGATGTTGTGTACCTTCATGATTCTTAACAAGGACTGCACTTACTGCCTTAGAAGAGACTGCCAAATATAAGGATAATATATCCCCTTTTTCTGGTTTCATTAATGCTGGAGCTGAGGATAGGTAATCCTTAAGGGCCTTGAGAGCATTCTCATGCTTTTCAGTCCATTCAAATTTCTTGAGATGAACCTGTTCAAGGCTGCGATCCTTCCTGTCAATCTTTGCACATCCTTGGCATTGGCAGTAGACTTAATATTCACAATCGCCTTGATTTGCTCTGGACTTGCCTCTACGCCTCTTTTTGTCACCATGTAGCCTAGAAACTTGCCAGTCTTTACACCAAAGTGGCACTTGGAAGGATTCAATTTCATGTTGTATTTATCAAGGATATCAAATGCCTCCTCCAAATCTCTAAAGTGATCCTCAGCTTTCTTGGACTTAACCACCATGTCATCTATATAGACTTCCATTGTGTGTCCAATTTGTTCTTTAAACATCATATTAACTAACCTTTGGTAAGTAGCACCTGTATTTCTTAGTCCAAATGGCATAGCAATATATCAATAGATACCAGTAGGGGTCATTAAGGCTGTATCCTTTTAATCAGATGGTTCCATCTGAATTTGTTGGAATCCAGATGAAGCATCCATGAAAGTCAACAACTCATGACCCGCAGTAGCATCTACCATGGAGTCAATGTGGGGTAATGGGAAAGGATCCTTGGGACATGCCTTGTTTAAATCAGTGAAATCGACAGATACCCTCCACTTTCCATTTTTCTTTTGAACAACAACCACATTGGCTAACCATATTGGATACTTAACCTCTCTAATCATACCTGGTCTGAGCAGTTTATCTACCTCCTTTTGGATTATGGAATTCCTCTCAGGTGCAAACTTTCTCCTTTTTTGATGTATGGGTTTGAATAACATGTCAATGCCAAGTTTATGAGTAATAATATCTTTAGAAATACCTGTCATGTCCTCATGCTTCCAGGCAAAGGTAGCTTTTCTTCCCTTTAGGAAGGATACTAGATCCTGTTCAATGTCATTAAGGATCCCGGATCCTATGAAAACCTTGGATTCAGGATCCTGAGGATCCATTAGTATATCTTTCACATCTTGTTCTCTTGCCTCCAGGACATCTCTTGGAGGATACTTTAATTGCTGTTGCTCCCTAGGTCTTGAAGCTGGTTTCATTGATGAAGTGTAACAATTTTTAACTTCTTGTTGGTCACTTTATATCTTCACCACACCCCATGGAGTAGGGAGTTTGACACACTGATGATATGTAGATGGAACTGCTTTCATGTCATGTATCCATGGCCTGCCAAGGATAACATTGCAACATGATAAGCAATCAATAACACAAAATTTTTGAAAAGAATTAACTCCCCCTATGTGCTCTTGGTTTCTCCACTGAATCCCACAAGAACTGATGATCTTGGGATAATTTTTGATTCAGGGATGTTCATCTTTTTTAGGACATGAAGTTGAATGATGTTCACTGAGCTTCCTCCATCTATGAGAATCCTGCGAACAAAATTATTAGAAATAAACAATGTAATAACAAGACCATCATGATGAGGATCCTGAATATCCACAAGATCCTCCTCATCAAAGGATATAACTTTCTCCTGTGTAAGGATTGAGGTTCGAATGGGTCTGTCCCCATTATCCATCTTCGTTTCTTTAGCATGCCTCTTGGCTGCTGAAAAGGAAATGCCACATATGTCTGATCCACCAGATATGAAGTTGATAATTTGTGCATCAGCAGGAGGAGCAGGAGCTCTTTCTGGAACCTTTTTAGGATCCTGGATCCTTGACTTTTTTCTTCCAAACAGCTCCTTCAAATGCCCTTTGCTTAACAGGTAACCAATCTCTTTCCTGAGTGCTATGCATTCATCAGTGAAATGACCGAAATCTTCATGATATGCACACCATTTGGATTTGTCTTTTGTAGCAGTTGGCTTATCATTCTTTCTAGGCCATCTAGCTTTTTCACCTAAATTCTGCATGGCAAGTATTAGTTCATTGTTATCAACAGCAAAGCAATATTCAGAAATGGGAGGATAATCCTCATCATCCTCTTCTTGCTCCACTGTATGCATGTTTTGATTATCAAACTTATTGTATGGTTTGGATTTGTTGTTCTTGAAGTAGGATCCTTGCTTTTCCTGCTTTGAGGATCCTGACAGTCTTTCTTAGATCCTTTTATCATCCTCTAATCGGATGAATCTAAGGCCCTGGTTCTTACTTCATCAAGATTCATGCAAGGGGTCATGACAAGATCATCATAGAACTGTGAATCCTTAAGCAAACCCATTTTGAAAGCATCTACAGCCGTAGAAATATCCAAGTTAGGAATTTCTAAGGATTCTCTACTGAATTTGGTGATATAATATCTAAGTGATTCATTTTGACCTTGTGTTACCCTATATAGATAACTAGTTAATCATTCAAATCTCCTACTGCATGAGAATTGGCTATTAAACAAATTAACTAAGTTAGCAAATGAAGTAATAGAATAAGGGGGAAGACTTAGCAGCCATTTAAGAGCTGATCCTGTAAGTGTGGATCCGAAACCCTTGCATAGACATGCTTCCTTCAACCTTTCAAGAATGGGGTTGATTTCCCTTCTCTCCCTGTATTGAGCTACATGCTCTTCTGGATCAGTTGTACCATCGTAGAGCTTCATGTTTGGTGTTTGAAACATCTTTGGTATCTTTGCATCACAAATAGGTGGTACGAAACGAGATATCATGTGAGTTCCATCTGGAATCTCAGGAATGAGCTTAACCACTCCTGGAACACTGGATATCATATCCTTGAGCTTTTGTAATTCCCTAGCCATGGCTTGGTTGATTCCTGTATCCTGCATAAAGCCATGGTTAGCATTATGGGAAGTATTTAAAGTGTTACCTCCTGATGGATTCAAGGGTGGAATTCCTGATGTAAATCCATATTGATGTAATTCTGGCATGATTGAGGGACCAGACGAAGCAATAATTTGCATAGGGATGAAGTCTCCCAAGTGAATTTCTGAACTTCTGGGTTGTACACTCCTTAAGGATCCTTGATCCCGAAAGATGTTGGATCCTTGATACACTGAAGCTGGGGGTCTTGGAGGATAATCCATGGATCCGTGAGACTCAGATGAGAATCCTTGAACCTGAGAGGAGGATCCTTGACCTTGAGATGAGGGTCCTGGATACTGAGAGTAGGATCCCTAGGTGGTCTGCATGCCCATGTATCCTCCTGAACTAGAGAAGGATCCTTGATGCTGAAAGGAGGATCCTTGAGGCTGAAGAGAGGATCCTGAAGGCTGGAAGTAGGATCCTTGAGCTTGTGTCATTGCCGATGATCCATAGCGTATACTAGATGATCCATCCTGGTATTGAACGCCTCCGCTTATCTCTTCAATTTCTTGATTTCATCAATTTCTCGAAGGATCCTGTCATTAGTTCTTTCCTGCTGTTGCATGTAATCCATCATCTGCAAAATCAAAAAATAAAGATCATTGTTAATAGGACCAGAAGAAGAAGCAGTAGTTGGTTTTGAGAAAACGGGGGTTTGTTTCTTCGCAGCATTCTCAGCATTCTTCTGGGATCTAGAAGGTGCAGGAGGCAAAGGTTGAATGCCCTGTGAAGAGGTGATCGTCGACATGGAACTTGAAGTGTTTTTCTCTTGAGAAGCCATGTAGTTGAAGATATTGAAGAGAAATGAACAAAATTTCTCAGAATTGAAGCACCAATTGCCCCACGGTGGGCGCCAAACTATTTTGGTCAAAAATCACACAAGAATAATGCAACCAAATCTGATTTTGTGAGGTGTGATGCTTAGCTAAATAATCAAATGTATGAACAATGAGTGTACGAAATGAATGTTGAACACAAGGATTTATACGAGGAAAAAGCCCTTGATCAATGTATGATCTCCGGCACAAAAAACCTCGGATAGTGAAAACTATGGCTATTAAGTATATTGAATAAACAAGTTTACAACTTCGGAAGTATTGAGCTTGATACAATGATTTCTAGTATGTGTGTGTTCGAGAGAGTAGCAGAAGTGTTGTACGTAAATCAGAGTGCAAAAGTGTTTCTATTATTAGCTCAATACCCCTTTAGTCTTAGCTAAAAATATCCTAACTAACTATCCGAAAAATCAGCCCATCACCCACGATCACCACTAACGGTCATTAGCTTGTGTACATGTTGAAAATATAGAGCATATTCCCCTGGAATCTCGCGTGGAATTAGTCTTCTTCGAAACATACCTGCAAAACAAGCCAAAAGGTGATGGAAACAATTGTTAGTTTAGAATAACAATGAGGATCCTGGATCCTTATTCTCGCAGCGTCCCCTGAGGATCCTTAATTCAAACTGAACTGAGGATCCGTGATCCATGCTATACTTGAGGATCCGTGATCCATAGGCTATAAAATTCTATCCTTAACATCCATTATCCCCTTGGTAGTTGATTCCCCCCACCTCCTACGACACATTCTTTTATTTTCAATTTTTATTTACTTCATACCCCACCACGTTATCTAAAGAATTACTAAAATTTATTAAAAGTTGTCCGGTTTTACACCCGATGATCGTCTATTAACTACCGGATGGAGTACTTTCGTGGTCTAATAATTTGCGAGCCTTCAAATTATTCTCAGACAATTCCTAACAACTGTCCATGTGAAAGTTAGGGTTTGTTGGGTTGTTTGTGAGCCTTCTTGCTTAAACAATGTTCTGATATGATAGATAAAATGCGAAAATGTTGCATAATTCATTTCGTTTCTGTTTGGCACCTTCAATCTCTATGAATCCCAACGCTTCTCCTTACTTTACTCATCATTTTCTGAATTCGAATTCATTAAGAAGTAATGACTAATTGCAGGACTATACGACCCGTATAAAGTTATACGGGTCGTATATAAACTTCATATTTTTTATTCGATCGTATACTCAACATACGAGAACTATTTTATGATTTATATACGGGCCGTATAATGTTATACAACCCGTATACAATTAACCAACTTTCTTTTCTTGATTAGTATATTTGGATTGACGAAAATGGGGTTTTTTATGTGGATTGAACCACCAAAAATGTGTCAAACTTGCATGGACATCATACCTGATTTGTTGAAGTGTAAAAACGAGTATGAAGATAAGTTAAAGATAAGTCGAGAACAAAGAAGAACACTTGAAGAAAAAGCAAGAACTTGGAAGTTTACCTTATTTGCAGCTGGATCTTGTTTGTTATCTATGTATTTGTATTTTGTCAATGAACATGCTGTTGTAGACTATGTTTTGTAGCTATAATGTACTGAAGTTGGTTTGTAATGAATGGAAATGTGTTGACTTTTGTTGCAAGTAAAAAATATAAAATATCATTAATGCACGATAGTTGTTACCGTTTGATACATGATAAAAGCGCTTCTCTAGACAATTTGGGATTATGTTCTGCCGCTTAGCATATCCATTATCCCCTTGGAATGCATCCTTAAACTTGATAGAAGCAATTGGGAACCACATATTCGTGTGTTGCACTTTGGAAAGATGACCGAATACGGATCTGAATAACCGATACAGCCCATTTGTAACCCAACTCAAATCTCATAACTGTGAATCTCTTCCCTCCGAAACCACCACCTTTTCGCGTAAGGCCATCAATATACCACCGAACTCAAATAAACCACCAAACTAGGACATCAACATCAATTGATGTCCAATTGAGGAACACGAATTTCAATGAAATGAGATTTATTTAAATGTAAAAAGAAAAATGAAACCAGTTTTCCTTGATAGCAGAAGCTGTTCGATTTGATGGTTCTGAACACAAGTTTTCTTTTTGAGCTTGATGGATGTCCATTATCTCAACGCTTCTCCTTACATTAGTGATCTGGAATTGGAGAACCGTTAATGCTTACTGATTGTTGAAAATATTTGTTGAAATCGAAGAAAAGAGTAAAAAAGATGAAATGAGGCGTGTTAACACAAATGCAATACTTACAATTAACCAACATACATTGATTGTGGATTTAACTTGGAACATACATCAAAGCTTCATGCAGCCGAGAACGCTTTGTTAATTTTAATGAAGCAACGAAGATTGAAGGTGCCAAAAATAAACTAAATTAATTATCCATATCCCCTTGGTAGTTGTTACCATATCTATTGATGTCCAATTGACGAACACGAATATGTGAAATGAGATTTATTTAAAAGTAAAAGAAACTAAAACCAGTTTTTCTTGATAGCAGAAGCCGTTCGATTTGATGGTTCTAAACACTTCATAGACTGGCAGATCGAATGGTCGTTATTGACGCAGACAAACGACCAATTAATAAACATTAATCACCTGCAAGATATACTCGAAAGTTATTGACGCAGACACTTGATAATCATTGCGAACTTAATAGCAGAAGCCTGTTCGATTAGATGGTTCTGAACACTATATAGACTGCCAGATCGAAACCCAAATGTGTGAATATTAACTCATAAAAAAATTCATATCTATACGGGTCGTATACCATTATACGGTCCGTATAAAGATATCGTATACGTTGTATACGACCAATGTTTGTTTTAACATGATGTATACGGATCGTATAAAGTTATATGGCCTGTATAGAATAATATAAACTGATAAAGTCTGTGCCCACAGACTTTGACAACTTAATTTATTCAATACGGGCCGTATAAGCTTATTTATTTTTATTTGTAGTGGTTTGAATTTGTGATTATGTGAAACAAAAAATGGAACTGTTGTTTTGTGGGTTGAAGTTTCATTTTGGGAATAAAAAAACATTTACAAACAGTTGTTTGTAGTTAAACTAGTTGATGCCCCGTCCGCGTTGCGGGGCGATGGCCAAATAATGAGCGAGTGTTAGGCAGCTCATTGACACGAAAAACAATTAAATCGAGTCAACCAGTTAAAACAAAACAATTTTATAGTTTTGATTAAAAAACTAAAACAATAGCAACATTGTAATTTTTAACTAAGGGAAGGTTGTATTTTTTTACTGGGTAAAATCGTAATTTGCCAAAAGCTAAAGTGATGGCAGTACTGTAAATTTGAATTGGGGGCAAAACTGTAAATTTTCACAGGGGCAAATTCATAATTTTTAACTTAGGGTAACAGCGTAATATAAATTTGAACTAAGGGTACAATCGTAATTTTAAGCTGGAGGCAAAACCACAATTTTATTTTGAACGGGGAAAAAACGTAATTTTGAACTGAGTGCGAAATCATAATTTTTTAAACGGGGAAAAATCACATTTTTGAACAGAGGGAAAAATCGTAATTTTAACTGGGGGGGGGGGGAAACAGAATTTTATTTTGAACTAGGGGCGAAAACGTAATTCTGAGCTGATGGCAAAACTACAATTTTATTTTGAATCGAGGGAAAAATCAAAATTTTGTTCTGGGGACAAAAGCGTAATTTTATTTTGAGCTGGGGCAAAAGCGTATTTTTAAAGAGGGGCAAAAACGTAATTTTAAAATGGATATAAAATAATAAACTGGTTGGTCCAATGGGGGAGTGCTAGGCAAAATAGTAATTTTGAGTTGATGGCAAAATCGTAATTTTGAAATGGGGACGAAAGCGTAATTTTCTTTTGAGCTGGGGGCAGAACGGTAATTTTAAACAGGAGCAAAAACGTAATTTTAAAATGAATATAAAATAGTAAACTTGTTGGTCCAATGGGGGAGTGTCAGACATCTGCCTGGCACTATTCCCCCATTTGGTAAATGTATATGTAGGATAATAATTTAAGATATATGTAGGGACGTTAATCATTCACGAAAGAAACATACGCAATATATGATGGAAACAAGATATTTTGCGGGACGGGACGTCAAATAATAATTTTTATTCAAGATAAAATAGAAATTGATTAAAATATTTTTTCATTAAATAAAATAAACAAATAAAAAATTACCGACTTAGGAGTTGACTCCTAGTAGAATTGTTCTGTGTGTACTTTAGTATTTTATAAGAGTGTACGGTACGGGGATTGTCTCCGGTTTGTTCTTGTCCGGCGCTGGGGCAAACACCATGCCGCCCCCCTCCGGCTTCATCCTCTTCTGGACGTTGGAGACGCTCCACTTGAAGACAAAAACCTTGCCTCCCCCTCTCTCACACACCTATAGATACAATATATACATATACATTTTAGGTCCATCCTCCCATTTTCATACCTCCATCCTCACACCCATCCTACGTGGCGGAAAGGAGGACCATCACTATACCGCATAGCCTAAGTGAATCATTACTAACTTTATGTCGTTCTAAAAAAAAGGTCATTACTAACTTTGTGCGTAACGTTGGCAAATACTTTATTTTGAAGGTACACACTAGATAATCGTTCGAAAACGCATCACTAATTTGATACTATAAATCTTGACACTTTTGTTGGGAATAATATACTTTCTATCGTAAGGATTATAACGGGTAAAAAAACCCATTTCTATAGCAACAATCTTATGCATGTGCATAATTTCATAGATCCAAGGTTTCCAAAACATTTTTGAAGGAATAAAACGAAATATAAAGTGATGCTTTTTTTCTAAATTGCATTGTTAAAACCTCCATTTCTCTATTTCGAGCTTGGGACCTAATATTCTAAATTAAAAGGTTTAGTTGCTATGGACTATTTTCAAATTGTACTCGGTAAAGTTTATATTGCGCTTAGTGTGGAAAACTAAGAATCAAAGTTTATCTCAACTTATGCAATCACCATGAAGAAAATATTAGGTTGTTTGAATGTGTGTTTTCAAACTTTTAGTGCTATAGAATTTGGTATTGCTGATGCAGCTGTCAAAAATTTCCTGTAGATCATCGATAGATACACCAAAAAGAAAAAAAAATACTATCCGTGCTAATCTCTCAAAATAATTGCTAACAGATCAACGACGAATAACCTAACCCATACTTTGTTAGTTGAATTTTCTTACTATTATAAGAACACTTATAATACTATCTATATATGGATTTCTTGTTGTAGACAAAATAATAAATGTTCTTAGTGTTACTGTCATGTTTGCTGCAATATTTGAACTTATAAACACTACTATCCTATCTGTTTAATTTGTTTGGAGATCATTCCTCATAATATTTTTTTCTAGTGGCTGTTGTTATAACTGGTAATAGCAAAAGATATCACTTCTAATCCAATCTTATATTTTCTCCATCTTGACACTTGAATGTTTCTATTTGTTAAAATGAAAAAAAGGAGAGTATCAAACTAAAAAAGAGAATGTACTATGCAAGGAGGTGGATTTTGTTCTAAGAAAATGATGAACAATATGTTGCAATTGTTTTCAAGGACATTAGTGTCAAAATATTAACATTACCAACATAAATGAAGAGGTGGATATAGTGCTAAGGGTGGTACGGACGATCTCAAGGGGCGGTCTGGAGGAGATCATAAGTCTAAGGACTAATCAAGAAACACAATATTAAAAGTATTATTTTTAATTATTATTTGAATTCTCTTAGTTTAGTAGATATGTATTGTTTGGTTTTTATATTTGTTTAATGTGATTCATATTTAACTAGGATTAGGATTTGTTTGTTTATTTAAAGAATGTGATTGGTGATTGGTATTTGATTTAGAAAAGTTCAACTCCAATAAAGTTGTGTTTACAAGCTTCTGTACCACTTTCACAACTGGTATCGGAGCCTCACATCGAGAAGCCGATCAACAAGAAAGTCACCGGATCAGCGGCGGGAATCAAAACCGTTTTAGTCGCAAGTGTAACCTAATCGAAGACCGGCGAGTTACGCTCTGGAACTCGAAGGGAACATTTAGGTGAGAACCTTATCTGTTCTGAATGTAGGAAACAAGGAAAAACAGGGCAACAACGATGATAAGAATGGTAGAACTCAGGTGGTAGGCGGAATCATGAAATTGAATCCGACGAACTACAAATAATGGTCCACTTGCATCAAGTCTTATCTCCTAGTTCAATACCTATGGCAAGTAATGAATGGCATCGAAACCAGGAAACCCACCAACGACATTAATGGAGCAATTTGAAAGTGGTAGATAAAGGCAGGACGTGCTACGTTCCTGATCAAAACAACAATGGAAGAAGAAGTTATGGACCATATTCAAGATCTGGATCAGTCCAAACAAGCGTAGGATACTCTTGAAGCACTGAAAGCGAGCTCGTGACTATTTCCCAAGGCGAACTTTCGATCTCGCAATACTTTAGAAAAGTCAAAAACTTATGCCGCAAGATCGGAGAATTAGACCCACAGTCTCAGGTTAATGATGCACACATTAAATGGATATTGATACATGGGTTAAGACCCGACTATCGTAGTTTTATCCCTACTATCTAGGGTTAGGCCATACAACCAAGTATAATTGAGTTTGAAAATTTATAGGGAGGTCAAGAAGATTTATCAAAGCAGCTTGTTGGAACATCAATCAAGAATGAAACCGAGGCATTGTAGGCTTCAAAGTCAAAAGGTAGAAACCAAAAGTTCGATAAGGTAAAAAAGAATCAAGGAAAGCAACGCGGTAAAAGTGAACGAGAAAGAAGATAAGACTGAGAGCAAGAAATCATATAAAGGCAAAAGATTTCCGTTTAGGTGTCACAATTGTGGTATCAAGGGCTATATGGGCAAAGATTGTCGCAAGTGAAAGGAAGATGTAGGTAATAGCGCTAAACTAGAAAACAAGGAAGGAAGGGACGTCGAAGCTTTTATAGCCCAGGTAGAAGAATCCAACACCTTTATGGCACAAACAGAAGAAACCGCTTTTATTACTACTGCTACTACCACTGCCACTACCATACCACTACCACTGCCACACCATACCACTACCACTGCTATACCGCTTCCACTGCCACACCCCTAGCACTACCACTGCCATACCACTACCATTGCCACTACCACCACCACTACTACCACTACTACTACCACTACTACTACCACTACTACTACCACTACTACTACCACTACTACTACCACTACTACTACCACTACTACTACTACTACTACTACAGAACCTCATTCAAATAGCCTTGATAACTGGATCTTAGACTTGGGACGCTCAAACCATATGAAAGGTGATACACAAAAGAAATCAAATTAAAGGAGGTATGACGAAAATCGTATGGTGGTTATAACTAATAATTCGAGCTATCCTATATCCAATACAGGAGATGTTATTTTTCCAGACCATAGAGGGAACCCATGTTTGAATTTAAATCAAGTTTATCATGTCACGGGAATGAGGAAAAACCTAATCTCGATCCCACAAATCACCGAGATAGGAAAACATGTGGTATTTGGACCAAACTCAGTTTTCTTATTTGAAGAGTTTGAAACCCCAAATCAATACCGATTCTAGAGGGAAAATGAAGAGTTCCATTTAGGTTTTATAAGCTGGGTCAGCTTGTGTAGAATGTACCCAGAGTAACAATAATTTTGATTTATGGCACCCCCGTTTGTGTCACGTGGTTATGATAAATTGGATATAATGGTTAAGAAAGAAATTGTTGCAGGCATACCCAGAATTAAAGTTGTTAATAATTTCGTATATGCAAGTTGTTAGTATGGAGAGTTTCATCAACAATCGTATAATCAAGGTAAATTAAATCATTGTGTTCGCATTTGATAGAACGATTAGTGGATTCCGCACACTAATCAATCCAAATTGGTTGAATATTGTTTGTTCTTCTTTTTGTGAGGAACGAGATCAAATCTTACGAATTTCAATTGGTATCCAAGCCATGAAGCTCGATTCAACCATAATCGAATAATTCACAGTTATAATTCACTCATTTGGTGTTGATTCATCAAAAAATTCATAAAAATTCCACAAAATTACAAGTTTTTAGGGTTTTCTTCATACTCATTCATGAATCCTCAAATTGAGCATCAAAAAATTATTTTTACAATAAATCATCAAGAATTTTGGGTGTTCAACACATACATACAAGATTTTGAACATCAAATCGTTATAAAAATCTGAAATTGATAATCAAAAGTTTTTCTATCAGTTTCTAAACCTGTACACTAAATTTTTTTTGAAAAAATTGAAAACGTTTTTTCGATGCCCAGAAAACTTGCTAGAAAACCGTTTAATGGCACGAAACCTTCTTCGTATGACTAAAATCACTCGATATACACAGAGCAACCAATGGGCTTTAAAAGAATGTTCAACTCGGTTATGTATGCAAACTAAAGAAGGCCTTGTACGGATTAAAGCAGTCTCCAAAGGCCTAGTACGGAAAGATCGTGGAGTTCATTGAACATAATGGTTTCGTAAGTACAAGTGTTGATGCAAGCTTATTTGTTAAAATGCAATATAAAAAGGTGGCAATAGTTTTGGCGTCTGCCGATGAATTAATTATTATCTAAGATCTGTATGATGAGATCGAGCTTTTGAAACAAAATCTCAAAGTCCATTTTAATGTTAAAGACATTGGGAAGCTCGGACGGTTCTTAGGACTTGAGGTTGATTCTATAACACAGGAATAATATTGCATCAGAAGGTATATGTGAAAGAGCTATTGTTAAGATTTATCATGATTGATGTGAAGAAGCTAGTACCCCCATCGACGTAAATGCTAAGTTGAGATCAGATCAAGGTAAAGATATCAAAAAACCAATTAAGTATCGACAGATGGTTGATTGGTAGTTTAATTTACCTTACGTTGACACAGCGTGATATAGCGTTTATAGTTGGGGTATTGAACCGATTTATGCAAAAGCCAAAGTCAGGCCATATGTTTGTTGCAAAACGAGTGTTATGATATTTGAAGAGTATAATGGAATACAATGTTCAGTTCAAGAGTGAGTCAAGTCTTGAGTTGAAGGGTTTCTGTGATGCAGACTATGCCGGTGATCCGGACAACAGACGATCATCCAAAGGGTATGTATTCCTAATTGGTGAAAACGTAGTGTCATGGTGTAGTAAACGACAACCAATGGTGTCATTCTCGACAACCAAAGCTGAGTACATATCAATGGCAGTAGCGACTTAGAAGATGGTATGGCTGATTCAGTTGTTATAAGGGTTATGTCAACTAGTCAACGATATGGTCAAGTTGTTTTGTTATAATAAGTCGGCTATTCAATTAGCTAAAAATCTAGTGTTTCATGCGTGTACCAAATATACTGAGGTACACGATCACTTCGTGAGAGAAAAGGTTTTGAAAGGTTAAATCGAAGTGGTTTATATTGACACCAATCCACAAGTAGTCAATGTTATAACTAAATGGTTAAGCAAGAAGAAACTAGTTGAATTTCACTCGTTTCTTGTAAATGCACTGAGGTGATGAAGTGCTGGATTCGACAACTCAGTCATTATGAGGGGTCTTAGTTGTAACTTTTTTAAATGTTTATAATAAATGTCTAAGTATATAAGAACTGTCCGAAGTATAAGTATTAACTCAGAACTATGTAGTTCCGATGTATTGTCCATAGTATTGAAGGGTTTCAGAGGTTTGTACCTCTGGAATCTGGTTAGTCCGTATTATTAGTTTAACTCTTCGAAACTTCTGTTTGTTTTGAAGTAGATGGTTTTGCCTATATATATGGCTTACAATGTATGTTTATGTTGTGACAACCGGCAAAAATAATGGTAATTAAGTACCACTTAAACACTTGATTTAACGTTTAATTACGTTCATTATGATTTAATTATTGCATGATTAGGTTGTATAAAGTCTAGCAAACATAGGACATGGTTATATATGTCAAACAACATTAATACAATCGTCACGTTGCGAGAAAACTGCAAACTATGTCTTAATATGTTGGCAAAATGCTGAAAACACTATTCACCTAAACACATTATTCATGCCAGCAAGTTTTGAAAACTGTCTGAACGAGTGACGAAGGGCATGAACGCACTTCATAGATGAAACACGAATAAAAATCCCCAACTAGGGACCCTAATCCCTAAAACACCTTAACTTTTTGGTAAACGCCTACAAATGCACTTTGTCCGTTCTGCGCTAAAGTATAACCAAAACAAAATGTCCGTGACACTAGAATCTATCATTTTACTGTCCGCAAGACTTATAACTAACGTATACATCTTATATAGGCTTAGAGATACCAACAGAATACTTGAATCACACGTTTCAGGTACTACGTCATAACGATCACAACTTCGCCAATTTTGCGTCAACAAACTAGTTAGCGATATTTTCGCCACCCAAACACCTAAACTAACATTTTAGGGAACTAGTTAACCACATTTCGGTGTCAAAAATATTGTCGTAACGCTAACGGTGCAAGAATTCATCAAACCTCTTAAATCCCTAAACACTTATATAATTTACATCTTTTATTATGTAAACTTTTTCAAAATATATATATGTATGTATGTATGTATGTATGTATAACCATGACCCCCCCCCCCCATCGGACAACGTGTGTCCCCCCCCACCATATCAACCTACATTTGAAAGAAATCTTCGAGAAGTATGGTGTAGGAGATTTTAAGTCGAAACTTGAATGATCTTGCACCTTATCATATATTTCACCAATCTTTCCTTATCATTTTCTTTCATAAACCAACAAACAAAACCCCTCTTGTCTCCTCCATCATTCTCGGCCAAATAAGACCAAAGATGTAACGCTCCGCATTTTTGTAATCGTATATCCATTGTATTCGTGTTGTATTCGTATTCGACCATTGTAATCCGAGGCTTTGATCGTAATAAAACTTGATCATTATACATGAATTATACTTTAAATTAAACATATCATACATTCGGTCCATTTATGTGCAAACTTCATACGTTGGCGTTACACGCAAACTCGTACCTAATTTTTACAAACAAACAATCGTAAATACGTATTTTAAATACGTGAACATTGTGATTTGACGTATAATTACTTATACGTACATTTACAATACTTGAATTATACATTTATACATATCATATACTCAATAAATACCAAAGATTATACCAAACACTTTTCCACCTCTTTTCTTCTCCAATCACCTTTTCCACCTCCTTCAATCACCTTTTCCACCTCCACTCTCCATTATAATCATTTTTTTTATTTATCTTTTCCATTTATTTTTTTATTATCTCCACCAATCACCTACCACCTTCTTCACCTATAAATACCAACCTCCTCCTACCATTTTCTTCACACCATTCTTCTCTCAATCTTCTCAATCTTCTCTTAATCTCTCTAAATCAAGAATTCTAAGAATTCCAAAAGAACACTAAGTGTTCTAACCATTCTTCTCTCAACCCCTCTAATTCTCTTAAAATCTTCCTAGCAAGGAAGAGAACTCGAAGAGTTCTAAATAAAAGATTAAGTGTTCTAAGGAAGCTTTGAACCTCCAACTCTTCACGGGATTACCAAAGGAACAACTTTGAGAAACCGTGAGTACACTCGACCCATTTACATTTTAAACCACTTTTGGGTTGTAACATGTTACCATACATCAATTACACTTACACACACTTAAACTTACTTTGCGAACTCAATCCGATATACATGCTACTTGTTATGCTAGATAATACATGCTTTATGCCATTACTATGTTATACCCTCGCTTAACAATTATAGCGCTATAGGAGTAGCACACCACCCGACGGGGGTTTGTTAATTCAATATACTATACGGTCTCGTCACTTTTGTGGCGAGGGATGCTAAATACTAGTGGAGACTTTGGGTTTAGACGTAATGTTATGCATGCTAGTTACCTTGTATACAAATTGCCATGTGGATTCGAGTAAAATGCTTTATACTTATGCTATACTATTTAAACCTTGTGTACTCGCCCTTGCTTTTGCATTGAACTTTATTTTAACATGTTACAGGTTGATGATGATGATGCTATGAAATGAAGTAGCATTGATGCCTAGATACACATATAGACGTTTAGGTTTAAATGTTGTATCAATTTTGATTATGTTGTTATGTATTTCTTTCGAACTTGATGTTATTTGAATTCCTTGTATTGTTAACAATTTAGTTTATGAAATGAAATCGGTTTATTAAATATTGACACAAATAGTGTTATGAAGTTTCTAGCAATCTTAACACTTCGTCTCATCCCGATGTTTCCGCCATTGGTTGTGGTGTGACAAAAGAACACATCCATTTTCATTTCAAATTCACCCCATTTCTACTATAATCACACATTTTTATAACCATCTAAGCATCAAGAACACATGGAGCATCATTAGGGTTATCTTTGGAGCATAATCACTTCTTAATCATCATCTTAAGGAACTTGCAAAGTTGTAAGCCACTTTCTTACTTGCATGTTAGTTTATTTGCTTCTTATTCATCCGTTTTTGATCTTTTAGACATATACATCTTATGTTTTAATACATGATATGCTATCCTTATTGTTAATACTTTTTTTATTATGTGTTAATACTTGTTTCATTGTTTGATTCTTTATGTGTTATTCTTGACATATTTCTCTGTGTTAATACTTGTTTTATTATTTCATTCTTTATGTACCATTCTTGATATGTTTTTTTATGTGTTTATACTTGTTTGTGTACTCCTTTGACATACATTTTTCCCCATGCATTTTACTCGATTATTCTAAATCCGACAACACTCATATTATACAAACAAGACAAGTTTACCAAAATAGGCGTGAAACCCATAATTTGGTGAACGACTCTCAATCTACCTATTCTTTTTCCACGAAATTACACCATTAAGTTAGGAGTGAAATCCACATCTTAATGGTAATTTCAATCTCAAATTCTAGTGGACCCTCGTCAACGTGTCGAAATTAAATTTTGACCCGACGAGTGCCAACCACACTTAGGGTACGAAGTCTTCAAGTTAGGGATGAATCCTACATCTCGTCGACTAGTCCCACTCCTCGATTTTCAATCTCGCCAAAGTTTCAAATTTTTGATCAAATGGAAACGTGTAGTAACTGGAAGGGTAAGTACCGGTAGTCAGGACGTCCTGTCTAGGCTGGCAATTCGTACAAATCCAAATCAATGGACCAGTTTGCCTACCTGGGGACTATCGATAAGAGTACAAAATACCTATAGGCCAAAGCACGTTTCCCTAATTCGAAAGGACTCTTGATTTATTTCGGTTTAGTCAAAGTTCCATTTTGGAACAATCCAAGTTTTAATCAAACCTACGTTTTACTATTATCAATTTTATACGATGCAATCCCCTCTTTCAAAATTCAAATTATTTTCAAGATCATACATTCTCAAATTCAAATTTTCAAAATTCAAATTATTTTTGAGATCATACATTTTCAAATTCAAATTTTCAAACTAACTACAGTAAACTGTTTTAAAACGTATCATGGAAGCCTTAACCGATCGTATGGTGTAAGCCGAAATTTCCTTATCTATATAAGAAACTCACTACTCGAGCTAATCTACACAAGAACTACAACTTCTGATATAATTCAACACATACCCAAAATAACCCATACCCAAACTTTTCTTAGTTTAACACAACCTAATATTCAAATGGCAAATTTTCCAGTAGCATATGCTGAATCTTCAAATGCAGCAGAAATTCATCCATTCCTTCGGTTTACTGAATTACCCACTCGTGAGAGATATCGAAAACTCAAGGATCTGGAAGTTTTTACTATTAGCGGTATTGATTGGCATCGAATGGAAATGTTTGATTCCAGTGGTTTACTGGCAGGATTACTACCACATAATACACCCTGGCGCCGTTTCTTCGACATCCTAGAACCGTCATACGATGAACTGGTATATGAGTTCTTGTCCACTTTCTATTTCAAATATAATAAAAGTCTTACCGATGAATCCATTCATTTTCGACTTTGTGGACAACCTCATAATATGTCATTAACAGAATTCGCAGTTCATCTGGGCATATATACAGATGAAGAAGTTAAACAACCCATTTTTACGGAGGCATCAACCTCGTATTCCTCTGTGAAAATGACAGAATATTGGCGATGCCATTCATCAAAAGAGTGGTGTGGCAAAAATAATTCTATGAACTTCATAGACCCTCGTTATCGATATATGCACCGTGTTTTAGCCAACACTATCACGGGGCGCAAGTATAATCAACAAAGGGTTAGTTCAACCGAACTTTTCCACCTGCATAGTATTTTTGAGCAAGTTCCTTGTAATATTGCCCACGAGCTTGCTACATATTTTTTTAGTCAACAAACAAATCCTCTGAGAAGTCTCATGGGAGGGTCCTACATTACAAAAATAGCAAAATCATTAGGTGTCTTAAGTGATCAGATTATCCAAGGATTATCTCCACCAAAGGCACCTGGGATTGTAAATTTTAACACCATTAGGCTAACCCCTGTTCATATTTATACACCAACTCAACCATTCCAGTCGGAGGGAGCTCCAGTTATCTTAGAAAGTACCTCCACACAAAATTTATAACAACCATTGTTGCAGCTTCCTCAATCATCTTTTTATCGATTTAATCTGCAACCACAGCTGCCACACATACAAGAACATATTACAACTAACCTATCCCAACCATTAACACCGAACGTCTTACAAAGCTTCTCACCGTTAGCTTTCGAGGAGGATTCAACGGTGCAAGGAACTTTGTTTGATGAAAACATGATGATCCAAGAACAGTAAGCATCAGAAGCATTTTTGCAATCACCATTACAGCCACAGTTTTTCCAGTCACTATTAAACGAAGTAGAACAACAACTGCCACCAACTGATATAGCAGGCCCAAGTACGGTGCCTCAAATGAATCTACCTCCAGATTCAATGGGAGTCGAAGTGACTAGGTTAAACGACCAGGTTCGAAATTTGTCTCAACAAATAAAACGGCTGACAGAAAGAAATAAATGGTTGGAAGACATGCTAAGACAATTAGCTGCTCATATGCAACTGACTCTACCACCTCCACCACCTTATAGTTCTGAGTCTGAATTTGATTCATTACATGATTTATTTCAAATGTAAATTTGTTCACATCATAATAGACTATCAAATTTTTATTACAAATTTAGTATAACATAGTGATATGCAAAACAATCTCTATACACTCAATGATGCTCATAGATTCTTCAAAAAAAAAAAAAAAAAAAAAAACTATCAACACCACACGATGCTCTAGAAACTAACACTTTGCTCAGCTATTCAATCCTTACAATTACATTCTATGGTCTCTTTCGAATAAATTTCGGGACGAAATTTTCTAAAGTAGGGGAGACTGTAACGCTCCGCATTTGTGTAATCGTATATCCATTGTATTCGTATTGTATTCGTATTCGACCATTGTAATCCGAGGCTTTGATCGTAATAAAACTTGATCATTATACATGAATTATACTTTAAATTAAACATATCATAAATTCGTTCCATTTATGTGCAAACTTGATACGTTGGCGTTACACGCAAACTCGTACCTAATTTTTACAAACAAACAATCGTAAATACGTATTTTAAATACGTGAACATTGTGATTTGACGTATAATTACTTATACGTACATTTACAATACTTGAATTATACATTTATACATATCATATACTCAATAAATACCAAAGATTATACCAAACACTTTTCCACCTCTTTTCTTCTCCAATCACATTTTCCACCTCCTTCAATCACCTTTTCCACCTCCACTCTCCATTATAATCATTTTTTTTATTTATCTTTTCCATTTATTTTTTTATTATCTCCACCAATCACCTACCACCTTCTTCACCTATAAATACCAACCTCCTCCTACCATTTTCTTCACACCATTCTTCTCTCAATCTTCTCAATCTTCTCTTAATCTCTCTAAATTAAGAATTCTAAGAACTCCAAAAGAACACTAAGTGTTCTAACCATTCTTCTCTCAACCCCTCTAATTCTCTTAAAATCTTCCAAGCAAGGAAGAGAACTCGAAGAGTTCTAAATAAAACATTAAGTGTTCTAAGGAAGCTTTGAACTTCCAACTCTTCACGGGATTACCAAAGGAGCAACTTTGAGAAACCGTGAGTACACTCGACCCATTTACATTTTAAACCACTTTTGAGTTGTAACATGTTACCATACAACAATTACACTTACACACACTTAAACTTACTTTGAAAACTCAATCCGATATACACGCTACTTGTTATGCTAGATAATACATGCTTTATGCCATTACTATGTTATACCCTCGCTTAACAATTATAGCGCTATAGGAGTAGCACACCACCCGACGGGGGTTTGTTAAGTCAATATACTATACGGTCTCGTCACTTTTGTGGCGAGGGATGCTAAATACTAGTGGACACTTTGGGTTTAGACGTAATGTTATGCATGCTAGTTACCTTGTATACAAATTGCCATGTGGATTCGAGTAAAATGCTTTATACTTATGCTATACTATTTAAACCTTGTGTACTCGCCCTTGCTTTTGCATTGAACTTTATTTTAACATGTTACAGGTTGATGATGATGATGCTATGAAATGAAGTAGCATTGATGCCTAGATACACATATAGACGTTTAGGTTTAAATGTTGTATCAATTTTGATTATGTTGTTATGTATTTCTTTCGAACTTGATGTTATTTGAATTCCTTGTATTGTTAACAATTTAGTTTATGAAATGAAATCGGTTTATTAAATATTGACACAAATAGTGTTATGAAGTCTCTAGCAATCTTCACACTTCGTCTCATCCTGATGTTTCCGCCATTGGTTGGGGTGTGACAAAAGAACACATCCATTTTCATTTCAAATTCACCCCATTTCTACTATAATCACACATTTTTATAACCATCTAAGCATCAAGAACACATGGAGCATCATTTGGGTTATCTTTGGAGCATAATCACTTCTTAATCATCATCTTAAGGAACTTGCAAAGTTGTAAGCCACTTTCTTACTTGCATGTTAGTTTATTTGCTTCTTATTTATCCGTTTTTGATCTTTTAGACATATACATCACTTATGTTATAATACATGACATGCTATCCTTATTGTTAATACTTGTTTTATTATGTGTTAATACTTGTTTCATTGTTCGATTCTTTATGTGTTATTCTTGACATATTTCTCTGTGTTAATACTTGTTTTATTATTTCATTCTTTATGTACCATTCTTGATATGCTTTTTTATGTGTTTATACTTGTTTGTGTACTCCTTTGACATACATTTTTCCCCATGCATTTTACTCGATTATTCTAAATCCGACAACACTCATATTATACAAACGAGACAAGTTTACCAAAATAGGCGTGAAACCCATAATTTGGTGAACGACTCTCAATCTACCTATTCTTTTTACACGAAATTACACCACTAAGTTAGGAGTGAAATCCACATCTTAATGGTAATTTCAATCTCAAATTCTAGTGGACCCTCGTCAACGTGTCGAAATTAAATTTTGACCCGACGAGTGCCAACCACACTTAGGGTACGAAGTCTTCAAGTTAGGGGTGAATCCTGCATCTCGTCGACTAGTCCCACTCCTCGATTTTCAATCTCGCCAAAGTTTCAATTTTTTGATCAAATGGAAACGTGTAGTAACTGGAAGGGTAAGTACCGGTAGTCGGGACGTCCTGTCTAGGCTGGCAATTCGTACAAATCCAAATCAATGGACCAGTTTGCCTACCTGGGGACTATCGTTGAGAGTACAAAATACCTATAGACCAAAGCACGTTTCCCTAATTCGAAAGGACTCTTGATTTATTTCGGTTTAGTCAAAGTTCCATTTTGGAACAATCCAAGTTTTAATCAAACCTACGTTTTACTATTATCAATTTTATACGATGCAATCCCCTCTTTCAAAATTCAAATTATTTTCAAGATCATACATTCTCAAATTCAAATTTTCAAAATTCAAATTATTTTTGAGATCATACATTTTCAAATTCAAATTTTCAAACTAACTACAGTAAACTGTTTTAAAACGTATCATGGAAGCCTTAACCGATCGTATGGTGTAAGCCGAAATTTCCTTATCTATATAAGAAACTCACTACTCGAGCTAATCTACACAAGAACTACAACTTCTGATATAATTCAACACATACCCAAAATAACCCATACCCAAACTTTTCTTAGTTTAACAAAACCCAATATTCAAATGGCAAATTTGCCAGTAGCATATGCTGAATCTTCAAATGCAGCAGAAATTCATCCATTCCTTCGGTTTACTGAATTACCCACTCGTGAGAGATATCGAAAACTCAAGGATCTTGAAGTTTTTACTATTAGCGGTATTGATTGGCATCGAATGGAAATGTTTGATTCGAGTGGTTTACTGGCAGGATTACTACCACATAATACACCCTGGCGCCGTTTCTTCGACATCCTAGAACCGTCATACGATGAACTGGTATATGAGTTCTTGTCCACTTTCTATTTCAAATATAATAAAAGTCTTACCGATGAATTCATTCATTTTCGACTTTGTGGACAACTTCATAATATGTCATTAACAGAATTCGCAGTTCATCTGGGCATATATACAGATGAAGAAGTTAAACAACCCATTTTTACGGAGGCATCAACCTCGTATTCCTCTGTGAAAATGACAGAATATTGGCGATGCCATTCATCAAAAGAGTGGTGTGGCAAAAATAATTCTATGAACTTCATAGACCCTCGTTATCGATATATGCACCGTGTTTTAGCCAACACTATCACGGGGCGCAAGTATAATCAACAAAGGGTTAGTTCAACCGAACTTTTCCACCTGCATAGTATTTTTGAGCAAGTTCCTTGTAATATTGCCCACGAGCTTGCTACATATTTTTTTAGTCAACAAACAAATCCTCTGAGAAGTCTCATGGGAGGGTCCTACATTACAAAAATAGCAAAATCATTAGGTGTCTTAAGTGATCAGATTATCCAAGGATTATCTCCACCAAAGGCACCTAGGATTGTAAATTTTAACACCATTAGGCTAACCCCTGTTCATATTTATACACCAACTCAACCATTCCAGTCGGAGGGAGCTCCAGTTATCTTAGAAAGTACCTCCACACAAAATTTATAACAACCATTGTTGCAGCTTCCTCAATCATCTTTTTATCGATTTGATCTGCAACCACAGCTGCCACACATACAAGAACATATTACAACTAACCTATCCCAACCATTAACACCGAACGTCTTACAAAGCTTCTCACCGTTAGCTTTCGAGGAGGATTCAACGGTGCAAGGAACTTTGTTTGATGAAAACATGATGATCCAAGAACAGTTAGCATCGGAAGCATTTTTGCAATCACCATTACAGCCACAGTTTTTCCAGTCACTATTAAACGAAGTAGAACAACAACTGCCACCAACTGATATAGCAGGCCCAAGTACGGTGCCTCAAATGAATCTACCTCCAGATTCAATGGGATTCGAAGTGACTAGGTTAAACGACCAGGTTCGAAATTTGTCTCAACAAATAAAACGGCTGACAGAAAGAAATAAATGGTTGGAAGACATGCTAAGACAATTAGCTGCTCATATACAACTGACTCTACCACCTCCACCACCTTATAGTTCTGAGTCTGAATTTGATTCATTACATGATTTATTTCAAATGTAAATTTGTTCACATCATAATAGACTATCAAATTTTTATTACAAATTTAGTATAACATAGTGATATGCAAAACAATCTCTATACACTCAATGATGCTCATAGATTCTTCAAAAAAAAAAAAATAACTATCAACACCACACGATGCTCTAGAAACTAACACTTTGCTCATCTATTCAATCCTTACAATTACATTTTATGGTCTCTTTCGAATAAATTTCGGGACGAAATTTTCTAAAGTAGGGGAGACTGTAACGCTCCGCATTTTTGTAATCGTATATCCATTGTATTCGTATTGTATTCGTATTCGACCATTGTAATCCGAGGCTTTGATCGTAATAAAACTTGATCATTATATATGAATTATACTTTAAATTAAACATATCATACATTCGTTCCATTTATGTGCAAACTTGATACGTTGGCGTTACACGCAAACTCGTACCTAATTTTTACAAACAAACAATCGTAAATACATATTTTAAATACGTGAACATTGTGATTTGACGTATAATTACTTATACGTACATTTACAATACTTGAATTATACATTTATACATATCATATACTCAATAAATACCAAAGATTATACCAAACACTTTTCCACCTCTTTTCTTCTCCAATCACCTTTTCCATCTCCTTCAATCACCTTTTCCACCTCCACTCTCCATTATAATCATTTTTTTTATTTATCTTTTCCATTTATTTTTTTATTATCTCCACCAATCACCTACCACCTTCTTCACTTATAATACCAACCTCCTCCTATCATTTTCTTCACACCATTCTTCTCTCAATCTTCTCCTAATCTCTCTAAATCAAGAATTCTAAGAATTCCAAAAGAACACTAAGTGTTCTAACCATTCTTCTCTCAACCCCTCTAATTCTCTTAAAATCTTCCAAGCAAGGAAGAGAACTCGAAGAGTTCTAAATAAAACATTAAGGTGGTGTTTGTTTTTTGGCCAGAAGTACTTCTTGCCACTTATGTCTGCGCCGCGCAGACGCACGCAGAGGTTTGGAGTCCGCAGCTTGTTTGTTTTCTCGCAGACATTTCATTAAAAAAGGTCTGCGAGACCTCTTCACCACACAGACATGATTCCATGTCTTCTTGGAACCTCTTCTTGGCAGACCTCTTCTTCCACCACCTCCACCACCACATCCCTGCCCAAACCTCCACCACCACATCCCTGCCACCACCTCCACCACCACATCCCTGCCTAAACCTCCACCACCACATCCCTGCCCAAAAACCCCAAATCGAACCAAAACCCCAAATCGGAGATCGTGAACCCCAAATCGAACCAAAACCCCAAACCGTAGAGAGAGAGAGAGTGAGAGAGATACCGTAGAAAGAGAGAGAGAGAGATCGGTGGTGGTGCTACCAGATCGGAGATCGGTGGTGGTGCTGCTACCAAACCATAGAGAGAGAGAGCCGGCTCCCCTTCTTCTCCGGCGAGCCCCCCACCACTCCACCTTCTTCTCCAGCTCCCCTTCTTCTCTGGCGAGCCCCCCACCACTCCACCTTCTTCTCCGGCTCCCCTTCTTCTCCGGCTCCCATTCGGTTGCCGGCTCCCCTTCTTCTCCGGCTCCCCTTCTTCTCCGGTGGGTGGTGGCTGAAGTGGTGGTGGTTGATTGTGGTGGTGGAGGTGGACGGTGGTTGTGATGGTAGAGGGAGGCAGGGAGAGAGAGATGAGAGAGAGAGAGGTTCTGTGTGTTGTGTGTGTTTTTAAAATATGAGAAGAGGTTTTTATATATAAAAAAAACAAACCCTCTTCTCCTTGCAGACTGCAGACATTTGGTCCACCTCTTCTCCTGCAGATGCCTGCAGATGTGGTCCGCAGACTGCAGACCTTTTCTCGCATAAAAAACAAACAGCACCTAAGTGTTCTAAGAAAGCTTTGAACCTCCAACTCTTCACGGGATTACCAAAGGAACAACTTTGAGAAACCGTGAGTACACTCGACCCATTTACATTTTAAACAACTTTTGGGTTGTAACATGTTACCATACAACAATTACACTTACACACACTTAAACTTACTTTGCGAACTCAATCCGATATACATGCTACTTGTTATGCTAGATAATACATGCTTTATGCCATTACTATGTTATACCCTCGCTTAACAATTATAGCGCTATAGGAGTAGCACACCACCCGACGGGGGTTTGTTAAGTCAATATACTATACGGTCTTGTCACTTTTGTGGCGAGGGATGCTAAATACTAGTGGACACTTTGGGTTTAGACATAATGTTATGCATGCTAGTTACCTTGTATACAAATTGCCATGTGGATTCGAGTAAAATGCTTTATACTTATGCTATACTATTTAAACCTTGTGTACTCGCCCTTGCTTTTGCATTGAACTTTATTTTAACATGTTACAGGTTGATGATGATGATGCTATGAAATGAAGTAGCATTGATGCCTAGATACACATATAGACGTTTAGGTTTAAATGTTGTATCAATTTTGATTATGTTGTTATGTATTTCTTTCGAACCTGATGTTATTTGAATTCCTTGTATTGTTAACAATTTAGTTTATGAAATGAAATCGGTTTATTAAATATTGACACAAATAGTGTTATGAAGTCTCTAGCAATCTTCACACTTCGTCTCATCCCGATGTTTCCGCCATTGGTTGGGGTGTGACAAAAGAACACATCCATTTTCATTTCAAATTCACCCCATTTCTACTATAATCACACATTTTTATAACCATCTAAGCATCAAGAACACATGGAGCATCATTAGGGTTATCTTTGGAGCATAATCACTTCTTAATCATCATCTTAAGGAACTTGCAAAGTTGTAAGCCACTTTCTTACCATTTCTAAGCTTGTTATTATGTGTAGATCATGAAAGTACTAGTTGATCATCTTGAAAATCAAGAAAAATTTCATTTAAAACCCTAAACAAAACCTAAACAACTTACTAATCATGAAGTATTATGTGATTATTATGTGTTTTAGGGTTAAGTGAGTTGTATGATCTTGTTGATTTTGTTCAAAATAGGTTGTTTAACCTAGGATTTATAATGATCATATTGTATGTTTAGTGAAGCAAACTAGATTAGTGATGATCTTGTGAGATTAGTCTTAAAAATGTGATTTAAACACTTAGGGGTTTAAATCAAGAAAGATCATCACCCTTAAATCCATGAGCTTTATATATATAAGTTTTTAAACTTGAAAGATTAAGGATTTAATGGACTAAACTTGATGATTAAAGACTAATAAGTGTGATTTTGAAATAAAACAAGTGATTTACTAAATGGTTATGAGAACTACACTTAACAAGTCTTGAATTTCAAAACATAAGAGTGTTGAAATTTTTAAGAAATTTAAAATATATAAGAGTCCATGAATTAAGGAAATAAGTGGTAGTATTTGTTTACTTGAAGTGGTAAATTGTTGCGATTAAAAAGAGATTAACGGGGTGATTAGCATGGTTAATCCCGATTAGTGACCTTAATTGTGATTAACAACCTTAATCATGATTAGACAAACCCTAATGACAAGGGTTAAGTCTTAACCATCCAAATAAAGAGGTAAAAATTTTAAGTATAACAATCCATATAATTTTTGAGAAAATTATATATATACTTCAAACACCCTACTTGGTGTATAATATGTGTATAAGTATGTGTATGTATTAGTACTAGGAATATGTAATAAAATAATACATACAATACTTACAAAAATATACACTTACACTACGACCGAAACCTCACAAATATTTGTGAACATAACGACGGTCACGAACCTTTGCGCATACTTAAAATGCACACTTGTGTGATACCATAACTCGAGGCGCGAACATCGGACGGCGAAAATCGAACGACGGACATCGGACGGCGGACATCGGACGACACCATATGCTTCATCGACGAAATGGACGTATAGAAACCTCGAAAGGTTACTACGACGTTCGACAACTTCGACATAAACTATATATATTAACCGATCGTTACGACAAGTCTAAAAATAAAATATTTTAGACACTTAATATATATTAACGACAACGGAAACCGGAAAGTTTAACAATAAAAATAACACTAAGTGTAATTATAAAAGTTTACTAGTAAGTTTACTTAATGCTTAATGAAAGATTACAAAAACAATCAAGAACATTAAAATCATGCTAAAATATTGATATTGGGCTTAAATAACATAAATATTGGGTTGGGCCCAACATCCTAAATACATGGGCAAAGGCCCATTTCAATAAACATTTATATAAGCCCAATTAAAACATATAACATGGGCAATGCCCAAATACTACGATAATATGGCTAGGCCCAGTGACTTAAAGACATGGTCTAGGCCCAATGACAAAATACTTGGATTAAGCCCAATGACACTAAAGTTTGGGCTAGGCCCAAATGAAAAATACATGTATATTTATATAAATATATATTGTAAAAATACATTATAAATACGGTATACCACACGTATAAATACAGTATACCACACGTATAAATACGGCATACCACATGTATAAATACCGTATACCTACACGTATAACTAAGGTATACCACACGTACAAATACGGTATACCTACACGTATAAATACGGTATACCACACGTATAAATACAGTATACGTACACGAATAAAAGACTCAAGTACATGGTGATGTACTTACATACACTTGTTGAAGTGTACTCTCACAAGGATGTCGTACACGTACGACGACGTATTAACGACGTTAAAAATAAATATTTTTAACACATATATCTATAAAAGATATACAATTATATTTGTGTAACAAATATAAAGTCTCGAATCAAAGCATACACATAAAACAAATGCCAACATATTATTAAAATACACAAGTGTCCCAAAAACGAAACACATACTAAGAACGTTCAAGATGAACAACAAACAAGGTCCAGAAGAGACCAACGTGTCTAACGAGTTAGAACCCTTGCAGGTTAACTCACGCTTACGGAACACAGTTGCTAGAACTGATTGCTGGACGCAATACTGTGAGTTAATGTCTGCCTTTTCTTTTAACGTTTTCGGTTTTACAACTCTCGGGGGAAATACATGTTACTTTGGTATGGTTAAGCTATGGAAGGAATTATTAGATCACGTGTGAATAGGCTGAAACTTAAGCACCATTAATCTTGTTTAAGACCAAGGAGCAAAGGGGTAGATCTATCGGGTACAGGGCGAGCCCCACTCATGGGTCCTTGTGTGGCCACATGGAGTTTCCTTTGTTGTTCCCGCTGGGTGGACCTGTACTAAATCGCTTACGGGTTGGTGGCTTCCTATGCCGGCACACATATTAATGTCCTCGCAAAACATTAATGATCATTAAATTCATAGACGCTTTACATACCTACTTACAACACTCGAACTTTCAAATGTTTTTGAGATTCATTTGATGCGCACAAACTTAAAACACATGAACTCGCTCAACTTTTATTGATGTTTTCAAACTTACATGTATTTCAGGAAACTAATGGGATCTTGGTGCTAGTGGTACTTTTGAAGCTTTTGGAATAACAAGTTATCGATGTCATCCTTTTGGAGGGTTTGGTCCATATATCTCATCTTCAATGAGATATAGGAGGCAGAGCCTTGCATTTTAAACTTATGTTGAACTAGTCCTTTTGTAAAACTTAAAACTTATGCTGTCTTATATTTAAATAACTTATGGGGTGTAATACTTAACTTATGACAATGGATGAACATCGTATGTTTTTAATCATGTAGTTGTTCACTATTATCGTATGCAATGAAAACTAATCAAGTTCACACGGCGCACTTCCGCTAATGAACGGGTGTGACAGATCGGTATCAGAGCTTCGATTGTAGTGAACTAGGATTCTTTCTCGAGTCTAGTCTACAATCACTAGGATCCTCTCACGAAAACATTTTGTTTTTACAAAAATGTTTTTCATTGCATAAACAAAGACACCAAGATCCACTAATAAAACTCTTCTCAAGAAAATAATGCAAGGACATTACTTGGGGCTTAGTCTATGTGGGATAGACTTGATAAAACTAGATCGATTCACACAAATTAATGTGGTTATATTTGACTTGCATATCTATATATATAATATATGAATAAGGTTTGGGACACATGTCCTCATATGGTGCAACCATTTGTTGTTTTCGGCGGGAAAATGTGGGAAACCACTAACTTTTTACAGATCCCGCGTCTGGTAACCATACCCGGAGTTTTGACCCGGCAACAAATACTCCTTAATTAACCTAATTTCCTAATTCCCTCATACGTTTCATCACCGCTACTTTGCAAAACCCTAGAAAACTCTTCAGATCTTGAATCCCAATCCTAATCTACTCTTCTTTGATCGTCGCCACCCAAAAGTTGCCTCTAAAGATTGTATTCATGGTAAGTTTTTGTATCCGATTTGAAGTTCTTGACATTTGATTTTGATATATTCGTTTTCAACTATTTGTCAGAAAGCCTACTTGCCATGGGAGATTATGGTCGGATTTCTGTTCATGAAGCTCTTGGAGGCGGCGCAAGTCTCTCTCTCTCTTTCTTTTTCACATTTGATCTCATCACAGTTTTTCTTTTTTATCGTAGTCGATTTAGATTTCAGAAACAATTCATTCTGTTATAATACTGTTGCTTTCCTTGATCAATTATATATTTGTATGCACATTCTAATACGATTCGATTGGGATCGTGACTTGTAATATATTCATTTGTACAGTTGCTGATATATTGTTATGGAGGAATGTGTACGGAGGAAGAGTTCTTCTCATGCCTTGTATTAGTAAACTCACTTAATCTGTTTACTTTTAATCTCGATTTCGGTAGTTTTGATATGTGGATATGCATCTTTTCTGTACCGAATAGTACTTTTAATTCTGGTGTTAAGAATGGGTATTGATGAAAGAAAAAAAATGGATTCTTTAGGTCTTTACAAAAGTTTGGGTCAAGCAGCAGCCCGTACATCACTCAAGTAAAGGAGTGATAGATATTGACTATGCTTTTGATGCCGCTCAACTAGCTTGGACTTTTCTCATATGCAATACATTGTTGCAAAACTACCAGGTAGGGATGACTAATCCAATAGAGGTAAAGTTATCTTGCTATTGTTTTGGCGTTATAGAAGGTTTATACTTTATATATAATCACTTTGAAGGTTATGTTTTTTCACCCCGCAGATGTTCCTGTGATCACTTCGACGACCGTTTAATATATTACATAATCAACTTTTAACCAAACTGGATAACCTAAACTTACCCGAATAAGGGTCTTACATTTAATTGGGTTTGGGCATGTCATGAAATTCAGTTTTTGTGTACACATTTTTTCAGGTGGTTTCGGGTTAGACTTGGTAGGTGGTTTCAGGTCAGTTTTGGTAATTGATTACAGTTAAAATCGACAACAGGATGCCATCCCCTCAATCTTCCTCACCTTGGATTGATTTTTATTAATGCGTTCTTCTTAGCAAAATGGGGTTCTTGGCATAAATTGTCCCGTTCCTTCAATATACTGGAAATATCCTCGGGGAACAAGGGGTAACTGCAACAAACGTTGAAGGTATAACCAACACAGTATATTGTTATGTATATATACAATATATATATATATATATATATATATATGCATTTTGTGATACTAAATCTGTTAATATTTGACAGATATGCTGGCATGATTCTCTTACGCATGTTTTTTGGCAGAAGTATTTGTTTGTATATATTTCTTTATTGCTTTCTTTATTGAAATTTCAAAAATATAAAAATAGTGTAGATGTGTTTTGATATAAAGTTTCTAAAAGCCAAAAAGATTTTGTTTCCAATTTCCATGTGTGGGTTTTTATATTTTTAACGATACTCGTTTGGATTGCAACATTTTTTAATACGGGTTTAAAAAAAAATCCAGAGCGATAAAATAAAATAAGTCTTTTTACGAAAAAAATTTGGCAAAATTTGTCCAAATGGGGGATGGACCTAAAATATATGTATATGTTGTATGTATATATGTGTGTGCGAGGAGGTTTTGTCCTCTAGTGGGACGGCTTGAACGTCTTCCATCCGACGACTTGGATGCCGGCAAGGGGGGGGGGGGGGGGCGAAATGGCTGGAAGTGCAGCACCGGTGGGGGACGCTCCAAGGCTGCTCCCCACACCGTGCAGCCTAAGGATTAGTTCCTATTTTTAGGTTTCTTTGGAAGAGTTTGAGTTTCCAAATTATTGGCTACTTAGGAAAAAGAGAGTCCGGTAGTATTGGTTGGGTATAAAAAGGATTGATAAGTTCAGAAGTTTATACTTCTGAATATTCAAATCAATTTTTGTTCTGAAAAAACGCTCTAACGTAACGTTACTCTGCCCAAATTTTTCCTTGGAACGATTATACCAAGTTTGAAAGTATGTTTTATATGATTTTGCATCATCTTCATCATCGATGAACATGAAATATGTTGATGGTCACGAGATTACTATAACTGAGGAAGTGGTTCAAGAAGTTTTGTAGCAAGGAGCGTTGGATCAAGGAAATATATGTTATGCTGGTGTGATCCGGGATCGTGCTTTTAGATCTACAAAGGATTACGAATTGGCGAATGGCGTTATTTTGAAACATTTTTGTTGATGTATATTTTGTGTCCGATGCTGTTCGAATAGATTAGATTTATTTTATATTGAATTTGTAATAGTTAGTGAAACGGTCTAACGAACGTGTATAGACCCGCTCGTTTGAAGTGGTCAAATGAGAGGGTTATTCGTTTGACCGTGTGTGTTTGCAAGACAAAGGGGTGTAGCTATAAATAACAACCCTTTGTCATTGTAAACATTTGAAGCTTTAGGAGGTTTTAGACCTCAGAGGGAGAGATCACCACTTGGTCTCTCCCCGGATGTGTACTCCTTTGGTATGGTTCGGTTAGCTTGTTAATCGGGCCGGCTTGTAATGTTATGTTACAGAATCAATAAAAGTAAGTACTTTTATCCGTCTCTAATCTTCCTGTCTATGAACATAAACACACGAATCACGGTTTCGGTCCCGAAACACGGTCCTACAATTGGTATCAGAGCCATGGTACCCGATTTAGTAAATCTAACAATTTGCTAAATCACATGTGCTCTAGATCTGTGATTATTCTGATTTTTGTTCAAGATGTAAAAAAGGTGAAAAGAAGAAAAACCCAGATTTGAAACCGAATATGCGGATCTGAGCTGAAACGGAACACACAAAAGAGTTGGGTTTTATGTTTTACACCTAAATCATCAAGTTTTCATCATCAAATATCATTTTTGAAGTGATTTTATACAAATCTGCAAAAGAACAGTTGCTGTGTTCTTGAGGTGAGTGTGGCGGCTATTAAAGAAACTAGGGTTTCTTCATATCATATCCCCTGCGAAGAAACCCCAAACCCCCCCCCCCCCACGAAAAAACCCCCTTCCGAACAACCTATTCTCTGCGAAGAACCCCCTGCCGTGAAAACCTTTCATGATGAACCCAGTTCACGAAAAACATACCCCTCACGAAGAACATCAACTGCTGAAGAACCCCCTGTGAAGAACCAAGCCAAGAAATCTATATGCCGAAGAACATACCTCAACGAAAAACCCAGCTATGGCCGAAGAATATTTTTCGTGGTGTTAAAGGATGACGAAGAACCTTCAATTCTTCATGAGTTCCTGGTTCTTCGTGGACTTCAACCAATTCAGAAAGCTTCGGATTCGATAAGTGAGTGAGGTGGTGGCTGCAATGCTTATGTTGGCAGGTGTATTTCTAGTAATGACGGCTGCTGATGGTGTATCGCATGAGAGATTGAAGGCGGCTGATATAGAGAGGGAATCAGTGAAGATGACAATGATTTCTCCGGTGAATGGCGGCTGATAAGTGAGGTTACGTTTACATGAAAACTGAAGTCGGCTGTGGATGTTTGTTTATCGCAGAGAAAGAGAAAGAAGAGGTTGTATGATGTCTGATGGCTGGATAACAATGTTTTGTCGGCTGGAAGATGATGTCGGCGGCTCGTGAAGTTTAAAAAGAAAATAAAAAAAATTAGGGTTGTTGACTTTTGGGTTGAATCAGATACACTGGTGGGCCATGAATGTACGATGACAAATTTTATTTAGGGTTGTGCCTTTATTAAATGAGTTGGGCTAATGACAAATTAGTAACAGAAAGGTGGACTAGTAATTTCAAAGCAATAGTTGTCAGCCATGGATAAAATTGGTTATTTTTTTTTTTGAAATTCTCTAGTGGGCCTCACGCATGTGATCAAGTTGGTGGGATGATTGTCTCCTGAGCGGTTCAGATTTTAATTGGCCAAGAGTTCAAGATTATATTTGAGCCAAGAATTTTTTTGTGAGTTGCAAAGTGGGGGTCGGGTGCTCGTGAAGTTTATTTGAATCAAGGTTTAACGTCAAATTCGTATGGGTTCGGAAGCGCGTGGGGTGATGAGGCATGATGAAAACAGATGATGATGTTTTGAAAAATGTGGGGTAGTCACGGTTACCGATGCAAACGTCAAATTTGGTGACTTGACTACTATGGGCCAAAAATTGTATGTTTACTTCCGCACGTCAATCTTTATGTTGTTATCGGTTTTAGTAAATGCTCGAAAGCATTTTGTTTATTGTCATATTCTTGCATTTGGTAACGATTGAATGAACCTGGAATGCCAAGATCGGTCCTAACGAGTTCACAAGGTCGAAGAGTTATGCCTATGATGGAAGTTTTCGGATTAGGTGTTAGCAGTACTTTGGGGGGATACAAGTCGGATCCTACGGGGCTATGGGACTTTCTTTATCAACTAGAATATGTAAAGAAGAAAGTCGTTTTCATGATTTTTAACCGAGAACATTTGAAAGATTCTACTCAGTGGAGAGAATTTGTTCAGTAAAGTTGACGACAGTTCCGCTCAGTGGAGGGAATTGGTGAACATTTGAAAGATTATTGACGACAGTTCCGAAGTGGAGGGAATCTGTTAAGGTTTAGAGATCTTACCAAAGAAATGGGGGGATAAAAATTTTCATATGTTGAATTTCTTCGGTAAATTTCTAAACGCAGTCACAGGTGGTAGAGTTTGTGATTTTCTGGTGATACCAAAGGTTCTGCGTGGAATGTTTTGCACAGACACATATTTGAGGATTTTAATTAATTATCCAGCCATCGTGAAGGGTTTTGCACGGAAACATACAGGTATCTAAAGTCTATAGTAGTTACAAAGCGTTGTTCACTGAAGACCTGGGGAATCTTTATGAAAGCTGATAGTTCAAGGCTGAAGACCTGCAGGATTCGATTTTGGGTTTGATGTTTCTTTGGGATTTTACAGGGATCTGGGGGTAACTCAATTCGTTGAGTTTACAAACGATGTACTTGGTCAAACCGACATCCTGAGTACTGATGCTGAAGATCCGTAGTGCATTACTGGGTCAACTTCACAAAGGCGAGACAATGAGATCTAGATGTAGTTCAACTAAGCATGCTGGTTGAGCTTGCAAGTGATATACTTGGTCTAGCTGACTTTCCTGAGTATTGATGCTGAGGATTAAAGTGCATTACTTGGATGATTCCACAAAGATGGTTTACAAAATACAGTTCACCAGAAATCTCTAACAATGTAGTATGCTTGAATGAAATAGAGTTCTTATGACAGATCAAGACTTGATGCAGTTCTTAAAGAATGGAACCCTTATCAAATGCCGGTTGGAGTATTGGAAGATCAGCGAAAGATCGGTCAATTGAGCCTTGTTAGGACATTGCATAACACCCAACACGGATACGCGTACTTTAAGGGGGAAATATTATACAAGGAGCGTCAAGATACTACTTACCTGGATCATCGGTCAAAGGAGAATTTGTTAACACACAGAAGATAAATACTTGACCGAAGATCGATTGCAGTTGCATTTTCAGCATTCGACAGCAACGGACAAGGGGGAATTTGTTGATGCAGATTTTGTGTCCGATGTTGTTCAAATAGATTAGATTTATTTTATGCTGAATTTGTAATAGTTAGTGAAACGGTCTAACGAACGTGTATAGACCCGCTCGTTTGAAGTGGTCAAATGAGAGGGTTATTCGTTTGACCGTGTGTGTTTGCAAGACAAAGGGGTGTAGCTATAAATAGCAACCCTTTGTCATTGTAAACATTTGAATCTTTAGAAGGTTTTAGACCTCAGAGGGAGAGATCACCACTTGGTCTCTCCCCGGATGTGTACTCCTTTGGTATGGTTCGGTTAGCTTGTTAATCGGGCCGGCTTGTAATGTTATGTTACAGAATCAATACAAGTAAGTACTTTTATCCGTCTCTAATCTTCCCGTTTATGAACATAAACACACGAATACGGTTTCGGTCCCGAAACACGGTCCTACAGTTTTAATGAAATGCTTTGCACCTAGGAAAGCAGGATTCAATGGAATGCGACATCATTTGCCATCTGCTATGATTGCTTTGACATAGTACAACTTTTCAAGAATAATCATAAGAGCATTACAAACACAAGTGGGTTACAATATTGGAAATGTGAAATTTATGTGTTTGTATCTGAGATTCTTGATCTTGTGCTTTCACCATTTAATTCCACCCTTGTCGGTGCATGAAGGTTTAGATGCATACAAACTAGATTATATGACGAAACGAATCTTCAAAGATTGTCGTAAAGCTCTACCTTCAAGACACTCTGTAAGTCCGGCTAGGGGAGGATCTAGTCGCCTAATCCTTGTATACAAACCACCCCGGTTGTGCGGAATCCAACCGAGATAGCAAACCGAGATAGAACACGCAATAATAATATGGACACGAGATTCAACGATTAACACCTCTGTATTAATACTATGAAAAGTTCAGTTACAAAGCAATGTTTACAAATGTATTTTGCAAACTCTCTCAAAGCTCTCGTGTGTGTGTGCTCTGTTCTTGTGTCTCTGTGTTCTCGTTTTTCTTATCCACAGGCAGTCTATTTATAGTCACAGCACACAACGAATCAGAACTATCTTGGCGAATCAGAGGCATACTTGACGAAACTGATCAAAGGTTGACGAGACCACGACGAAACTGGCATCTTGTCGACGAAACCCAACTGTTTCGTCGACTTCTACTTGTTTCGCCAAACTTGGGCTTGGGCCCAAGTTGTGTTTCGCCAAGATACAAGCCCAAAACGTGATTTGCTTGTCTGTTTATTCCACAGCATGTCTTGGCCCGCTTTTCTTGTCCTTGTACACGACGGAGGAAAGTCGTGATACAAGCCGAGTCGCGTCGATTCGAGTCACGTCCACATCATGTATCAACAAACTCCCCCTTGGACGCTACTCACGAGATTCGCCTTTCATGTCTTCTATGTCGGAGGATCTTGAAAGTCTTCACGTCTTGAAAGCAGAAAGTGTATCAACAAACTACCCGTATCATGTAGGAAGTGTGTTGACAAACTCCCCCTTAACATAAGCTCTCCTTTGAGGTATGCTCGTGAATCTTTTGATCTTCAATACTTGAGATCCTTATGGTGTTGATGATGGCCAACGGCAACTCGATCATCTTCATCATTTGAGTGCCTTCACGTTGTGTCTTCATTCCGAGGCTTGTCATCGACCATGTTCTCCTTGCCTTTAGAATCTGCACATGCAAGAAATCTAAACGCGTAATGAGAACAACTGCTTGGAATATAGTAAACATAAACAAACGACACACGTGTGACCATTGTTTAATCAAACACCGTCCGACAGTCCGAAAGTTTAACAAATTTGTCAATTTTAGTTTTTAACTTTCAAAACTTTGCAAATTTCGACCGTTTATGAAGATTTAGTCGATTTTGGTTTTCAATCAGGTTTCAGGTAACGAAGACTTGAGATCCAACATCGTACAATCCAAAATAAGATAGAAATAAAATCTTTTTGGTTTTTATAAAGTTTATATTAAAACACACCTAAAATCTTTTTGGTATTTTGAATATTTCAAATGTAAAGACAGAAAGCAGTAAATAAATATATACAAAGATGCAGAAACTGAAAGCATTAAATAAATATTTACAGACATTCTTTTTGTGAGTTTCGAGGGTAAGAGAATCATATCAGTGTACGGTCATGCCAAAACGCTCTTGTTGTTCTCTTTGTTAACATTTAGATAAGCATCCTATAACGATTATCGGTATTATTGTCCACATAAGCTCAACTTATCATTTGTAATCATGGAGAGGGGATACGTTAAGGTATGATTTATACTTACCGACCGGTGTTCATCCACATCACGACACATTCCCGTATCAAGGTATGCACGAGGGTTCATCTTACCGGTGAGTATACCGATTATCATCTGTTTGACCGTATATGATGTGAGAAACTCACTTATTTTGATTGAAAACAAGCCCTATGTGATAGAATCACTTATTGATGAGGAACTTGATTTTCGATGCATGAGGGCACAAGAGCAAGTCCGTGAACAGGTCAGTACTTTCGTACAGCAGAGAGACGAACTTGACTCCCGGATAAATGTGATATTTTATCACTTATTTGTTTGGACATGTGATTGTTGATCACTTATTGAGGTCGAATGCAATAAGTACACGTATGTATGGTATCATGGAAGATCTAGACTTGCGTCCCCGTTATTTTTCGGTAAAAGATACAACCATGATACCCAGATGATAAGCAGCATAAAGACCGAATATCTCAGAACCTCGGCAATCTCTCAAACGAAATTTCGGTACTAAGACCATATGCCAATGAGTGGTTCCCACCTGGTCTTCAGTCGATTTAAGTTTATATCACCCTGCACACTTTAAAATGATTGTGAGCCTACCGATACATCTTATATAGAGCTGCTTATCGATTTTCATTTAGGGTTTAAAGAGGTTTAGACAGACCACTGATGTACTATCATTTTCTCTTTTGCTCGCCAGGAAACTCATTTTTGTTTTTCTATTGTTTTTGTGTTTTTGAAATTTTTCAATGTTTTTGGATTTTCAAATTTTGGATTTACTCCCCCTAAAATCAATAAACTAAGACAAATTTAAAACACAAAGGTATTTACAAAAATGATTTTCCGATGTTGGTTTTACTCTTGCTTGACCTTAATGTCGTTTACCAATAATAAATAGTCAAATCTTGATTTGTCAAATGCTTTGGTAAAAAGGTCGGCACGTTGGTCATCGGTGTGGACGTAAGCAACATCGATTAGCCTTTTCTCAAAGCAATCACGTATGAAGTGATACTTAATTTCGATGTGCTTAGTCTTTGAATGCTGCACAGGATTTCTAGTGATCTGTAAGGCAGCAGAATTATCAACGTAAATAGGAGTAGTTAGGAATTCAAAACCGTAGTCGCGCATTTGTTGTTGGATCCATAGGACTTGGGAGCAACAACTTGAGGCAGCAATGTATTCAGCTTCGCATGTTGATGTAGCGACGCACGTCTGCTTCTTGCACTGCCATGTGACTAGGCGATTTCCCAAAAACTGACATCCAGCCGTTGTGGATTTGCCGTCGATTTTGCATCCGCCAAAATCAGAATCACTGAAAGCTATCAAGTCAAAGTTATTATCCCTAGGGTACCATAGACCGGTGTCAGGGTAACCCTTCAAATAACGAAAAATCCTTTTTACAGCTGCAAGATGTGAGGCCTTCGGGTTGACTTGATATCTGGCAAGCAGGCATGTTGGGTACATTATATTTGGTCTTGATGCTGTGAGGTACATAAGAGATCCGATCATCGCGCGGTAGTATGAGGGGCTAACAACTTCACCCTTCAAGTCTGGATTAATTCCGTGATTTTGCGGCAATGGGGTACCGATGGGCGTTGCATCAGACATCTGGAACCGGCTCAAGATATCACCAACATATTTAGTCTGATGGATGAATATCCCAGACTCGGTTTGTTGTACTTGTAGGCCCAAAAAGAAAGTCATTTCCCCCATAGCACTCATCTCGAATTTATCCTGCATAATACGCTCGAAATTCCTACACAAAACATCATTAGTAGAACCAAATATAATATCATCAACGTATACCTGTACCAGTAGAAGATCTCCATCTTGTTCTTTGATGAAAAGAGTACAATCGATAAGACCTCTGCGAAATCCATTCTCCAGCAGATAATTAGATAAGGTTGCATACCAAGCTCGCGGTGCTTGATGTAGACCATAGAGAGCTTTGTTGAGCAACCAAACCCGATCGGGATGGATAGGATCTTCAAAACCTGGAGGCTGTTCGACGTACACCTCTTCTTCCACCACACCATGTAAGAATGCACTTTTGACGTCCATCTGGTAAACCTTGAATCCTTTGAATGAGGCATAAGCCAGAAAGATCCGAATTGCTTCCAGACGTGCAACAGGTGCATAGACTTCGTTGTAGTCGATCCCTTCAATCTGACGAAAACCTTGAACGACTAATCTTGCTTTGTTGCGAATAACGATTCCACGGTCGTCCTTTTTGCATTTAAACACCCAACGGGTACCAATCTTCTTGTAACCAGCAGGTTTCTCTACGAGTTTCCAGACACCAAGCTTCTGGAATTGTTGCAGTTCTTCCTGCATCGCTTCAACCCAAGAGCTATCTTTCAAAGCTTCTTTCCAAGTTCTTGGCTCTTCCTGTGAGACATAACAAGCGAAAGACCAATCATTTTGTTGACCAGATTCTCGGATAGCTGCATACAAGCCTGCATTGTTGTTGTTTCGCAACATGTTTCTTGTTTGAACGCCACTCTGTACATTTCCGATGATGTTTTGTTGAGGATGGGTATTGTGAATCCTTGTTTCTGGATTATCTTGAACTGGAATGTTTGTACCCAGATTGTTGAGATTGAGATCAACAACTAATTCAATACCCGGAATTGACGAAGAGGATGATGCAGTAGCTTCAGCTGTTCTAGGGGCATCCACTGGAGGAGTACCCTCTGAAGTACCATGAACTGCTGTTGTTGGAGCTTCTTGATCTGCATCGAGAAATTCATCATCCTCTGAAGATTCGTTCAATTCGGTAGCATCGTGAAAATCCTCATTGTCAAGAGCATTATTGTTCACTGAAGATGGTTCTTGATTGACAATAATGGGACGAACCAACGGTGAATCTGTTGCATTGTCACTCTCGAAAAACATCCTTGCCGCAGCATTTTCTTCAACTGCTTCAACATTGATCGAATTGAAAAAGTCATCGTACTCAAACATCCAAGGCTGACCAGGACATCTGACTGGCAATGTGTGCCTTTGTACTCTGACCTCAGACCATTCCTCGACCCTTTTAGTCTCTAGATTCCAGACTCTTGAGTTCGGGGTGGCATAACCAAGAAAGTAACCTTCAATAGCTTTTGCCCCGAACTTTCCATTAGGATCGATCATTGTGCAAGGAGCTCCAAACGGTTCAAGATATGACAAATCTGGTTTCCGTTTGTGAAGAAGCTCAAAGCAGGTCTTGTTGTGCCTTTTGACTGTAAGGACTCGGTTCAACGTATAACATGCAGAGGCCACAGCTTCACTCCGGAATGGAATGGGCAACTGCGACTCTACCAACATAGTCCTAGCAGTCTCGATCAATGTGCGGTTCTTACGTTCAGCGACGCCATTTTGTTGAGGAGTATAAGCCGCACTAAATTCGTGAAGAATACCTTTTGAAGTGCAAAACTCCGCCATGGCATGATTTTTAAACTCAGTACCATTGTCGCTACGTATCCGCCTAACTTTCAACTTATACAAATTCTCAATCTGAATGATCAAGTTTTTGATAATACCGAAAGTTTCACTCTTGTGTGCCATGAACGCCACCCAAGAAAATCTTAAATAATCATCAGTTATCACGAGGCAATATTGATCATTCCGGATGCTTTTATGCTTGACAGGACCGAACAAATCCATGTGCAAACGTTCAAGCGGAATGGCCACCGTGTTGATTTTCTTTGTAGGGTGTCGCTTCTTCGTTTGTTTTCCTTTCTGGCACGAAACACAGACGTCTTGAAGATGGAAGTTTTTAAGAGGAACACCATTCACCAATTCATTTGATACCAAATGATTCATTTTGCGTAAGTGAATGTGACCCATTCGTCTGTGCCAAGAGATTGAGTCTTTTTCTGTGGCTTTGGAAATGAAACATGTTGCTTGTGTAGACGTAGTAATAGCTTGGCTCATATCAAGGACATACAGATCATTTATCCTTGGAGCCGACAAGAGAATCCATTCTTTTGGAATTTTGAAGCCGGGTTTCAGCACATAACATCCATTTGCATCAAAGTGTACTGAGAACTGCTTATCACATATTTGTGAAACGCTGAGAAGATTGTGATCAAGTTGCTGTACAAAGTTGATCTTATCAAAGCTTACAACCCTGTTGGATATCATTCCTTCACCAGTAATATATCCGCCCTTATCTCCAGCAAAAGCAACATAACCTCCTCTAATAGATTTGACGTCGTAGAGAAGCTTCATGTCGCCTGTCATGTGCCTGGATGCCCCACTATCAACAATCCAATGACTACTGATAGTTCCTCCTGGAACACCCTGCACATGAACTCACTTGATTAGTTGGAGATGGGGACCCAAGCCATTGTGGTCTTGGGTCTTCCATTTTTATCAACAACTATAACTTCCACTTTTTGATGATTTGGAAATTGTGATGGCCCCCCTGATTCAATAACCGTTTTTGGTTTCCAGGTCTGTTTTGTTATGCCAGTGTTATTCTTTAAAATCTTAACTTCATGGTTGTCTGAAGTTTTTAAATTGTTTGGTTTGACAGAAACAGATGTTTTGTTAACCACATCGGTTTTAATCGCCTTTTCAATTTTCTTGACCTGTTGGCGTTTCTGTTTCTTTTCCCTTTCTTTTATAAGACGGGGATTTGGTTTTGATGAAACAGATCGCTTGCGGTCAATTTGGTCACGGGGATCATCATCCTTAGCTTTCAACTTATGAAGATACGGACAGTTTCGAATTATGTGTCCAATTTCACCACATTCAAAACATGATCTTCGTTCAACAAACCCCGAAGTATCATGTGATCGTCTTGCCGATAATGATGAACTTTGTGATCCCGAGGTACTAGGTTTTGAACTGTTTGGTTCATTTCTTTTCAACACTTTTGCTTGCTTAACAAAATCTAGGTTAGATTTGTTCTCAAAAGTTTCAATTTTGTCCGTTCCCTTTGATTTCACAAAGTTTACCTTCTTGTCCTTTTTCTTGTTTTGGCTCTGTTTGCCTTTTCCATTTCCTTGGGCAGCGTGATTTTGCTTTCATTGATTGTTTTGTTTTTGCAATTTTTGATTCCCATATTTCTTTCTAACTTCGGATTTTGGGATAGGAGCACACTGAGTTACTACAACTCCTGGGCTCGACTTTCCCAAAAACTTACTGGTAGAATCTTCGAAAACTTTATCAATCAAAGATTGATTGACATTTTTTATAGGGAAATCCTTGTCTGAATATATTTTATCAGATCCAATCAATGTGTAAAGCAAGTTCACGCTTTCACAGCTTCCAGATGAGGATTCAACGGACTTGGCTGTAGCAATCACAGACGGTTTTGCAGGTGGATCACAAAGAATGTGATTCTCAAGAGGTATGTCCTCTTCTTTGATCACCGCATCAGACTTTGCTGAGTCAGTATCATCGGATTCATCATCAGAAGAATCAGCATCCTCAACAACAACTGGAGGATCCTGATTCTGTTCAGCAGAAGACACACATGTATCTGCTGACACATCCGAATCTGACGATACTTCCTTCTTGTATCCGAGTCCTGTTGCAAATTCCTCAACGTCCAAAGGAACAGATGGTTCAAAGTGAGTTCTATACTCCTCATCAGGCAGAGCATCATAATTGTTTCTCACGGGTGGTGGACATTTCTTATATCCAATTCATGTGACATCCCGTTTCTCTTTCTGAACATCAATGATGTGATCCAACACATAGCTAGAGCTTAAATAGCTGTCTAACTTGAGTCGGATCGCCTCACTTTCAGTTTTAACACAAGCCATCTCTTTTTGCATTATTTCAAGCCTACTGATGTAAAGGTTTATTTCCGTTTGTTTTCTTGAAACCATTTTCGTTAGCTCAGTCTTATCTTTTCTTAAAGTTTCAATCATCATTTTAAATTCCTTTTCATGGTTTTCATAAAACATGTTGGCTTCTGTGCACTTAGAAAGATCCACGGTCAGCTTTTGGTTGTGGATGAATGTCACATCATACTTGTTTTGCAAAGCCTCATGTTTGCTTTGCAAATCACACCACTTAGCATCTAAATCAACATGTTTGTTTTGCAAGTCGAACAAATTAGCTTTTAAAGCATCATGTTTGCCTTGCAACTCAGACATATTTGTATCCAAATCAGCACATTTAACACTTAAGCTAGCACACTTATCACAATTTACAGCAGTAGGTTCATCGACACATACCTGACTGGACGAACTGTCGACATTAGCCATAACGGCTGAATGGAGAGAAGAAGAATAAACAGCTTGATCCACCAGAATAGATTTTCTATCATTCCTTGCTGCAGCTTCTCCTAATAGCTCATCAACATCTGCATCGACTGACACACTTGACGTGTCATCCAAATGATCATCACCTGAAGTCGAGGATTCTCCATCTGAGCTTCTACTGTAACCAGAACTGTCTTTATCTTCAGAAGATTCACCACCATTGGCGGAAGATTCTTCACCACTGGCGTGTTTAAGATCCTTGACAACCTCAGCAAAACAAGCGGTTACAATAGATGGCCGATAGAGTTGCTGTTGTGGAGCGGGTTTTACTGGAACTTGTATCGGATTGCCATATAGATCAGTTGTCACAGGAGGCCTTTGGGTTTGCTGTTGAGGCACTGGTTGAGGAACTGGTTGAAGCGGATTTCCGTACAGATCTGTTAGTCCGGTAGATCGAACAGGTAATGGATTTACGAACATATCAGTTGCTCTGATAGATCGTTTCGGTGCGGGAGATTCGGCCCACGAAGGAGACAAACTCGTGTTTTTATACTTTCCGCTATCCGGAGACGGAGTACCATAATACATATCTGTATTTACCGGAGTACCCCAAATCAGATTCATTTTTGATCAAGAGAAAAAAAATGAATACCTGAAAATCACACCCAAATCAAACAGTCAAATTACTTTGGTAAACCTTCTGTTTAAAATTACAAGTGTCTCGACGAAACAAAATTCAATTTATTTCGGCGAAACAAATTTTATGACGAAACAGGATATGATGAGCTTGTTTGGCGAAACAAAAGAAATCCTTTTTGGGCTTGATGTTGACGAAACTGAAAGTCTTTTGGAAGGAAGCTATGAAAGCACAGCCCAACAACTTATAAATGACGAAACAGGGCCCAAAATAATTTAAAGGCCCAACTTCCCTAATTGGCGAAACAGATTGGTGTATATGTTGCTTTGGGCCTCTCAACGAAACAATAATTATTATCTTTGGGTCTGACGAAACAGAATTTGTAATTTGTAATTGGCGAAACAAGGAGCCCACAAATATAGTTGACGAAACAGGGCCCAAATTCACTTTCACTTTTGGCGAAACAGAACAAAGCCCAATTCTTGTTTCGTCAAGGATCTTGTTTCGTCAAGATCTTGTTTCGTCAAAAAGGTGACAGGTGGTTGGTAAAAAGTTGGTGACTGCTTTCGGCTGAACCTTATCTGATCTGACACAAGATACGACTTTTTCAATACATTCCCATACCCAACATACCAACCGGTAAAGTATGTAATATTATAATTATAATTCTATTACAAATTCCAACACAAACAACTTTCACAACAATTATCAAAGATCAAAAAGTGTAAATGTTGAAGAACACTTTGAAGATGATATGAATTTATGAAGAACAAAGTCACTTTTCCGGTGAACCGAATATATCCGAAAACGCGATTTTTGCTAAAATGTTTAATAAAAACCAACAACTAACATGAGTACATGATAAACAACAAGGTTTTTAACAAAACACCAAGCAAAAACACAAGATTTAACCAGATTTAAAGTGTTTTTCCAGAAAAATATGAATTTTAAAACCCGAAAAACACCAAGAACACCTCGGTTTTAACAAGGAGAAGAGCCAAGGCTCTGATACCACTTGTAGGTCTGGCTAGGGGAGGATCTAGTCGCCTAATCCTTGTATACAAACCACCCCGGTTGTGCGGAATCCAACCGAGATAGCAAACCGAGATAGAACACGCAATAATAATATGGACACGAGATTCAACGATTAACACCTCTGTATTAATACTATGAAAAGTTCAGTTACAAAGCAATGTTTACAAATGTATTTTGCAAACTCTCTCAAAGCTCTCGTGTGTGTGTGCTCTGTTCTTGTGTCTCTGTGTTCTCGTTTTTCTTATCCACATGCAGTCTATTTATAGTCACAGCACACAACGAATCAGAACTATCTTGGCGAATCAGAGGCATACTTGACGAAACTGATCAAAGGTTGACGAGACCACGACGAAACTGGCATCTTGTCGACGAAACCCAACTGTTTCGTCGACTTCTACTTGTTTCGCCAAACTTGGGCTTGGGCCCAAGTTGTGTTTCGCCAAGATACAAGCCCAAAACGTGATTTGCTTGTCTGTTTATTCCACTGCATGTCTTGGCCCGCTTTTCTTGTCCTTGTACACGACGGAGGAAAGTCGTGATACAAGCCGAGTCGCGTCGATTCGAGTCGCGTCCACATCATGTATCAACACACTCAGATATACTACCGGTTGCACAAACATGCTAGGTGCCATTGTACAAGAGGAAGACTACAATTCTGCTACAGATCAAATGTGGATTCAAAGTTCTAATGGTATTGATTAGATTTTTGAAGTGGGTGGATATGATGAAGATGCACCTGTGAATATTCAACATCTGGTGGCTGTTCTGTTAGTAAATAAACTTAATTATATTTATATGTTATGTATTATTAAACTTAGGATTATATGTATATGGGTCAATATTAACGAAGAGGTGTGATGGTTGGTGTTACACCGTTTCCCGCAGAATGTAACCGCCACATAACCGTCTTCATAATGTATATAATAAACTTGCCGGCAAGTTTGTCGGGTACCAAGACAATTATCATTCTTATGAATTGTCCACTTTCTCTTATGGTTTTTGCATACTCTGTTCTATTATCATATACAAACATGAATATGCAATCTGATTCGAGTGATTATGTGAGAGATATGGGTATAATTTCCGCTGCGACGAACTCCGAAATTCTAACAAGTGGTATCAGAGCCTCGTTGAAGATCGATCCATCAAGAAGTAACAAAACGAGACCGGAATCAAGAACCAGAATTTCCAGCGAAGAAAAGAAAATCCTGAAAGATCTCAGGAGGATGCGATTGGAACAAGATGTTGTTCCAACAATGAATTACGACTGCAAGAAGAACCGTGGAATAGCGAACGGAATCGATAAGGATTCCCAGAATTTATAAGACGGACAATTAAGTGTCCCAAGTTCCAGCCATGTGAGGGCTGAAGACGGTTATGGTGAGGGCCGTAGTATTCACGTAGACGGGGAACCATTCAACAGTACCATACGGGGAAAAGATGAAGTAACAAGCGTGAATTTCGCAACATGTGCAGATGACGAAGAAGACGTTTCGATGTTGAATCTGGCAAGTACAGATGTTCACGATGGGGCATGCTTCACCCCGAATATCTATATGGTTGGTTACGATCAGGAAGATCAGGAAGAACCAATCAGTGATCAGAAGGATCACAATGATTCAATTGAAGAAACGGAATACTACGATTCCGGTGGTGACCGCAACGATGAAGAAGATGAAGACTCGTATGTCTTCGTAACTGAAGGCGATATGCAAGATGATGTTCCGGTGACCGGAACCGTTCATGAAGACAAGAATATTAAGAAAAGAAAATTTGGAAAGGGAAAGGAAGGAATCCTTTACCCAAATAAAGTATGCTCTATTGAAGAAATGATCATATTCTTGGATTCATTAAAAGCTGTGAAATTGGCAATTACAAATGAAGATGAAATTAAGATGAAATTCATTAAGATGGTAAAATGGTTTACTAGGGTTGTTATGAAACAAAGTAGTACATTCCCACCAAAACTTCAAGGCAAAGATGTAGATCTTTATGATCTATACATGGTTGTTCTTTTGAATGGAGGGAAGCCCGAAGTCTCTAGGAAACAATACTGGCCACGTATCGCAACAACTTTGGGTTTGGATCCTACAAAATTCATTCACTTAGTTCTACTTTACAATGAATATCTAGATTTTATGGGCTGGTACTATACAAGGATGAAAAGGAATTCAAGTGGACAGTGCAGTAATGAACAAGAAGGAGAGCACTTTGCATTCTATGCAAGTAATGACTGGCACGGGCTGAAAAAAACTGCAAAGGAGGAGGAAATTCGATTTCAAACAGGCTGAAAAGGCGGTGATTGAAGCGAGCAAAAGGGTTATGATGCATTCTCGAAAGAACAATTAAGTTTAGGGGAGTGTGTTAGTAAATAAACTTAATTATATTTATATGGTATGTATTATTAAACTTAGGATTATATGTATATGGGTCAATATTAACGAAGAGGTATGATGGTTGGTGTTACACCGTTTCCCGCAGAATGTAACCGCCACATAACCGTCTTCATAATGTATATAATAAACTTGCCGGCAAGTTTGTCGGGTACCAAGACAATTATCATTCTTATGAATTGTCCACTTTCTCTTATGGTTTTTGCATACTCTGTTCTATTGTCATATACAAACATGAATATGCAATCTGATTCGAGTGATTATGTGAGAGATATGGGTATAATTTCCGCTGCGACGAACTCCGAAATTCTAACATGTTCAACATCATGTTCATCTTCAGCAACCTCCGCTGAACCACAATTACAAGAACCTGCAGTGCAAGAACAAACTATTCAAGAACCAGTTGTTCAAGATCTAGTTGTTAATGAACTAGTTCAAGAAGAAGAGCCACAACAACATGAAGAACAAGTAAATGAATTTGAAAATGTTTAAGTGTTCAGGGTGGAGAAAATGTAATTGCTGAAAGTGACGTGCAAGAAGCAACGTTGAATTTAGATTGTGTGATTTTAGATATTGATGTTGTGTTGGCAACTGAAGGTACAACTTTAGTTTCGTTGAAAGGAAAAGATAAAGTTGGTGATGACGATGATGGAATGCTAAGTGAGAAAGAATATAGAAAGTTAGTGAAAAGAGATCTAGCTGATAGATTGATAGAAGAAGGGCAAGTTAAGCTTATATCGTTTAGAAGCAAGGTTGCGACCTCAGTCCCACTTCTGAGTGGGCAATCAAGCTCAGAGATTTAAAAAAATTTAAAGATATAAGTGTTTTATCTTCAGATTCATCGGATGACGATGTAGGTGTTCCGTTGATGACTTATAACATCGAAGAACAGGTGAACAAAGTTCGAGTTCTACACAGGCAACTCCAAATTAATCAAGTACAGATGTTGAAGCTAGTGTTTTTGTTACTGCCACTGCTGCTTTGTCAAGTAGTGATGTTAGGCCATCTGTGCCTGTTTTTCCGTCTATGACGTTAGCTCCGAGAGGTATTCCGTTTTCTTCTACTACTCACACTCTTTGTGATCTCTTAGGTTATTCATTACTAGTTGGTATGTTGTTACCATACCCTCATGTTCCTAATGGTCCACTTACACCACCAAGAGAGCCTGTTACACTGTTGTTGACACCTTACCTAGACAAACTGGTTGAATCAATATTTTTGCTAGACCAGTTCTCCTAGACCTGGTATGCAAGATGTTAGTCCAAGACCATTTGGTTAAAGAAGGAAGAGACCATTTAGACCAAGTGTTGATGAACCGGTTGGTCCTAGACCTAGAGGCGAAAGAACTGTTGGTCCGAGGCCTGAAGTTCCGATTTCTAAGGGTTTTGTTCAAGGTGGTAGTGAAGAAAGACCAAGACTTGGTGATTATGTAAAGATGAAATTTGATTAAATTCACAAGTTCTTGGGTGATCAAACACAGGCTATACGTCAGATTTCTGAATTGATTGTTGAACAACAGAAGACTATTGATGCACATATATAGAGTTATTATGCTTGATAATGAAAGAAAGATTGTTTCTTTAACTGCTATTGTTGCTAATCAAGCGTGACAGTTGAAGGAATTAGAGCATCATGATAAAATTTATATTGAATGGTAGACAAATATGATTGGTTTGAAGGAGAAGATAAAGAGAGTGATAAGTGAGCTTGTTGCACTAAAGGAGGTGGGGGTGGTCACTAGTGATAGAATTCTATCACTCACAAGCATCCAATCAACTCCTGCCATGTCATCAGCCACTATTCTATCACTCACATCCTTTTTTTAGTGGCAATGGTCATCACTCACAACACCTAACAATAAACCCCCACACCCCCTCACATCCATTATTTTTCACGCGTTATAAAAATAACGGAAATCTACTATCACTCGTTGTTTGTATGACTGGCGGTGGGAATCATTATTTTTCCACGCGTGATAAAGGCTATCACGGAAGTTTAACGCTGCCACCCCGCCTGGCCTAATTGTTGCTCAGGGGGAGAATGAACAGATAAGGTGTAAGGTTGATGAGTTGAATAAGCTCCAGGGTGATTTTTCGTGAGACAATGACCCTAAAGCTGCAAGGTCTAGGGAGCAGCCAAGTCGTACACAAGCTACTACAACTGCAACCGAAGCAACGGCTAAGGGGGAGTCTGGAGGTGATAGAGGAACGGGTGGTGGAACAACTGAAGCTACTGAGACTGTAGAGACAGAGGTTGTTGGTGGTAATAAAGACAATGGTGTGGCAGTTGGATCAGATGAATAGATTGATGCTTTAACTGGTTCGGATGATAGTTAGTCTGGAGATTCAGATCATTAAGAAGATACACAAGTAGAGAACTATTTGGTTAAGGATGGTCTTGAAGAAGCTCGTCAATGTGACCGATTGTGCTTTTATTTTTTATGTATCCAAGTGTTAAATTCATTTATGGATTGTGTGTTGGTTTGAGTTGACGCTTGAATCCTAACAGAAAAACAATTGAAAGTAAAGTGTTATGCGTAAGAGTATATAAAATTATATTTCAAACTGAATTTTATGAAACATGTTATGATATAAGGTTTGATTATACACTAAAATTGATGAAACTGTTGTAGTTTAATTATTATTAACCCTTATGATTAATGGGGTAAGATCAAATAAAAAGTTAATTTTCCCTAAGTACGATGAGAAGAAATCTTATCTATCCATTTTTCAAATCAATGGTTAAGATGAAAGGGTAGGAGAATGGAGGAGTGCAAAGGTATATTGGGAAAATCCTATTTATGGACTTTCTCTCTCCACATGCATATTTCACCCCCATTTTTAAACGTTCATAACTTTTTTATACGACATTATTTTTTCATAAAAATTTCACCGTAAAATCGAGCGTTTTTTTATCTTTAATTTGAGTATACCATATTGCTATATAAAATATGAAGACTAAAAAAATCCACTTAAATATGTTGTATTTCTATGTTGTATAACATTTTTTGTGCTGAATTTTTGTACGATATTTTTGTGCTGAATTTTTTTGTTTTAAATTTTTTTTCCTCAATTTTTTTGTGCTGGATTTTTTGTACAACATTTTTTTGCTAAATTTTTTCGTGCTATATTTTTCTTTGTACTAGATTTTTTGTGCTATATTTTTTTTGTACTACATTTTTTGTGCTAGATTTTTTGTGGTAGATTTTTTTGTACTAGTTTTTTTGTGCTAGATTTTTTTGTACTAGATTTTTTTTTGTCTATATTTTTAAAAAACAAAAGGGGTGCCACATATCATTTTCACTCCTATTTATAAATACCAAAATGCCCTTCATTCCTACTTATTAGGAGTGACACATGTCATCATCACAATCCTTCTTAGGCTACTTAGGCAAAATCCACTTTTTAGTGGATCCTTCCCCTATGATTAATAACATTAGTATACTAAAACTAACTTTAAAAGTTCAATATAAAAAATTATATTATTAATAAATTAAAAAATGATGCAAAATTCATCAATGAAAATGGTATCAACTATAAACCCTTAATCTTGAGCCAAATCCCTCAAAGATCTTATGCCAATCTATTCTTGGTAGCCGAAAAATAAATTAAAGAAAAAAAAAATTCATTTCTATCACCTTATCATGTACCCCCACGCCATTCCGTACCCATAATTTTTAACTCATTCTATCATGCCCTTGTCCCCAATATACGCAACAACTCCTCTGCCACCAACTCTTGAAAAAATCTTGAATTTTTCACATGCAGTCTGCAATTTATTCAACAAAGAATATTTCTTGTTGTGCTAGCTATACATGCATTTATCTAACAACTTAATAACAATACATTCAATGGAGAGACCCTTAATTTGTCACATAAGTTGTCCATTTCGTTATTCTGGTCTCCAACAAGAGATCAGTGTATCAAAATATGCTAACCTAAAAGGCTACAGGTTCATTAAAATCAGTAAGGCTGCCCACATTGCTATAACATGCTTATATTCTCTCTTGTCATTATCTTCAACAACTTGTAGGGACATGATGCTTATACCAATAAGTTATAAATACCACAATAGTTTATAATCGAGTGATTCAAGCTTTTGTAGAACAAACAATATGGAAAGATTGTCTGCATTGCCTCCAAATAGATCAATTAGCTTGCCATCTGCATTACACCCGACTTCGCTTCGTGTTGAGGCTGAGCTAAACAAGTTACGAGCGTGGGAAATACGATCATGTTTGTCATCAGAAACTCTAACAGCCGAGACAGTTCAAACCGGTTTAGTTGGTTTATCAGAGGTGTATAGCTGTGCTGAGGAACTTGTTTACGCTTCCCTCGCACGACATGGAAAGGTATTGGAGAATGCATTGGATCATTCTGTTAAATTGCTGGACACTTGTGGCATAGTTAGGGACACACGACAGAAGATAAAGGAACAAGCCTTATGCCTTCAGTCAAGTTTTCGGAGAAGAAGTAGTGAATCGCGTATTGAGGAAGAAGTTTTATCCTACCTTACGTTAAGAAAGAAGTTAAATAAAGAGGCATCAAAGTGCATTAGATCATTGAAACGATCCGAAAGAAAGTTTACGGTTATACTTTGTTTAAAAGATTACCATTTGCAAATGGTGGTGAAGATTCTTAGAGAAGTGAATGTGATGGCTTCTCGTGTTTTACGGATTCTCTTGCTATTCTTGTCATCACCAGGATATACAAACAAGAACAATCGCGGTGGGTGTTCGTTGATCTTGAAAGGAATGAGGCCAAACGAGAAGGCGGACAAGATCGCGAATGAGGTGGGGAGTGTTGATGGTGCCCTCTTTCGTGTTCTTCATGACACGGAGGACATGACAATGGCCGATAGAAAGTTAGAAAATCTTGTAACTAGTTTAGATAGTATAGAGGCGGGATTAGATGTAGTCTTTAGACGACTGATTCGATATCGTGTCTCAATTCTTAATGTATTAACCCGATAACGTTATATCATACTGTTTCAAACTTACGAGACTTACATAATTCATAGTTTGTCTGAATATTGGTTGTGTACGGTCATTATGATGTTGATATGATAGTATTAAAGTTAAACAATATTTAGTTACTAAAGTTTAACTGTATTTGGGCCATAAGACAATTTACAAATAAGGCCCGTAGGTTGTAAGTGTTTCAAAAAGGATTGAACCGAACTTATGTTGGATGTTGTCTATCGGCTGGGTATAAACGGCATCACCATACATCGCGACTCTCATCCAACACAACGTTTCAATCCTCATATAAATCTCGATGTAAACAATCTGATGTACAACATTTCAATTCCTTTATGCTTGTAATACTTAAAAACCCAAGTTAGATTCAAGTTACTAAGAGATGCCAAACAAATATAACAACTACATTTAATCCATCTCAAAACATTTATGCTCAATTCATGTCAACTTAACTGTAAAATGCACATCAACTCCAATCCTTCTTGACTGGATCCGTTCTAGTCCAAGACTATGTGTAGTGGGCGTGACATGTCCCACCATACACCTCGCCGCTTTGGCGTTAAAGGGGAGCCTTGAGGAGGGGCGTTGCCTGTTAACGGTGTTGATCGAGAGAGAAGACCAAATTTTTTTTCTTTTTTTAGCCAATCACTAAATTACACACCACCCAACTTTTTTAATTTAATTAGGTTTAAGTAAACAACTTTACACTTTTGAGTGTTTCGTTACTTAAATCCCACTTCCTATGTGACAATAACTTACCATAAACGTTTTCACTTTTTAGTTAAACAACTACACATATTCTAATACACTAATCTAATTACAAGCCCCTTAAAAAAGGCGTTAATCAACCAACTCAATATATCTTTATATTTTCTCTTAATTTTGACTAATGTCGATATTCTATCCAACATATCCACCACTAATTGTTCCATCTTCAACTAATTGCACAAATCTACTAATTTCTAAATTGTAGTGGTTTCCTTTCAGATATTTTATAAACCTTGGATGTTAATAACAGTTTTCTTGTCGAATAAATTTGACGAGGGTTTAAGGTTTCTTGGTAACGCGAGATATAATTTATATGTTACATGATGTTGCATTGGCTTAGAACGTCATATTAAACATCCATAAGAGAGAAAACACATAGGGGATCAACTCCATGACAGTCTTTTCACTAAAACATGTGGGAGGCCATCTGTTTGCTTCTTTAAATACCTAACATTATTAAAGAAGGCATGTTTATCGATTAGAAAGAAACCCACATGGTGTTTCACATGCTCTTTGCATTCAATAGGTTAATGTGCCTACTTGTGTATGTATAAATAGAAAAGCAAAGCATATTTTTGTTATCAGCATAAGCATCGGAATGTTTGGCCAGATCATAACCAAACGAATGGCATCATTTTCTTCTTCGTACTGCACGCGTTGTTCCATTAGTTTGGCAACCAGTTCACATCACAACACTTGATTAGATTACCTACTGATGCGGGTTCAAGTGTGGAAGAGCGGGCCATCTTTTATTTGGAGGCCCAATATCGTGTAACAAAAGGGGCCTCACTAAAATGGCTCTAACTTGGGCTACGGGGGTCCGTTTTGGGCGTGCGACCAGGCGAAACGAACGTGAGAACGAGCTCCATCTTGCTGCAAACGCCTACAGTAGTTTGGGTCATTGTCCGGGCCAAAAACGCTTATTTCTATTAGTTATTTACGTTTTTATGTTTTTTGAAGTGTTTTGGGCATTTTGTTTTTGGGCTTGTGTTTGGCCCATTGTCTTTTTGAGGCCCATTTTGAATTTCTGTCTCTATTTATATGCTTCCCTTGTAATTTCAAAGATCAGACTTCAATTTTGAATTAACTCAGTTTTCACTTCAAATTCTGTGTCCTTTGGGTTGAATTTTGGGGGTTTGGGGAAGACAACACGGGTATTCGTAGAATCAACGTGTTTTGATCTTCGTTATCGTATCACGCGCTACATCACCTACGCTCTTGATTAGTGTTCGAATCTCATGTTTTCGATGTTCTAGACGTTAAACTTGGTGCGAAATTGTTTCTGTCAAAATCAAAGGTTAAAACAAGGATAAAAAGGAAAACTGAAGCTAAGGATTTGTTTAGTTTTAATTTTCGCACCTTTCTGAAGTGGTTTCATCATCTAATTAGAAAATTGAAAATTTTGAATAAAAAATTGTATAATGCCAGTTTCAATCGTACCAGAGAGTTGCGGTAACTGCTATTCAGTCGTATGAGGCATCTTGTTAAAAGATTCAGTTCTATGATCCATCGGGTTGAAAATTCAAAAGTATGAGCCATCCTTTTGAAAGTTCAAAAGTACGGACCGTTGGATTGAAAGTTTTTCTTAAACAATTTTTTTTCTAAATATACTAAATAAGAGGATAGTTGTGAAAAATGTTGGGCACATGTTTTCCAGGTTGTTACGTGTTTGGTTTTTAGCGTCAGAATACGGGTGTTCGGGAACAAATTGAATCAATCAGAGAGTGTTTTGGCATGATGAAATCATATGGTATTAAAATTAGTGGGTAGTCACGGTTACCAGAGCAAACATTTATCTTTGGTAATGTGACTATTATGGGCCAAAAGCATCAAATTTTTATATTTGATGATTAAAAGTCAAAATTTCCACTACTAGTTAGAGTTTAAAGAGATGTGACTTTGCCAAGAATGATGGAGAATAAAAATTTTCAAAACAGCTTAATTCATCCAAATTAAAGAGTAATTATGCAACAGTATTCAGGTGGTTTTACAGTTCCAATAAAGGTTTGCATAGTGTCGAGATAACTGTTTACACTAACCAGACATTGAATTTCTGAGTGATGTGATTTCAATTACGAGTCATGTTATCCGAAAGAGTTTCATGAAGATAAAGTAATGCAAATTCAATTATGATTCAGAGACTTCCAAGTGATTTCCATTATCAATGAGCTGACAATTTGGTTACGAAAAACGAGATTTCAGGTTTTCATGGGTATTCGCTTATTTGATGTCGATCAATGTAGTTTTCAAAGTTTCTATCAAATGTTAGTTGGGTTTTGAAGATCTGAGGATTGAGCAATGGGTGGGGTAACTGAACACGGATGTGATTAAAGCTGAAATGGAGAAGTTGCATTGGCTAGTTTCAAGTTTGTTAATTCTCGTGAAGATTGCAAGATAGACAACTAGATGATCGTGTTAGGAACCATGTAAATGAATTTCCATTTTGGTAGAGTTTTCGAAATAAAACCGAGACATATTGTAGATAGTTGAAAGACCGAGCCTTTCTCAGTTGCCGATCAGTAGAAAAGATTGTACTGCTTAATGTAAAGCTAGCCCTAAGAGAGGTGATGGTAGTCAATTGAGCATGATTTCTTGATTAGTCAGATACGCGTAATTATATTTGATGGGGAAGTTTGATACAGAAGCTTCAAGGATTTGGTTCCGCTGCAAAAACTCGGATCAAGATTTCTGCAAGCTTGAAGCATCAGTCAAGGGGGAATCTGTTGACGTATGGGGGATAACATCAACTGACGCATGAGTGAAGTTGCAGCATATTCATCACAACCCTAGACAACGAATTTCAAGTTTCAACAGCAACTTCCAATAGGGAATCTGTTAACGCACATTTGTGTGGTTGTTATTTTGCGGATAGGCTAGATCGATATTGTAATGTGTATGTGTTTGTTAGTGTGTTTAAACCTATGTGAACATGTCAAACGCATGAGTGATACATTTGACTAATTAGCGATACGATTGGTGATGTCAATCGTATGAGTCATACATTTAAACATGTCAATTGCGTGTGCCATGCGACTAAAGCTTCCAGTCACATTAACAGGTCTATATATAGACTAGGCCATGCGTTTGACTAGATAAATTTAATTTGTGATGAGAAATCACACTGGATTTATCCCTCAGGTTAAATACGTAAACTCTTTCGGTATTAAATAAAATATGTGCAAACTTGATCCTTTCACGTTTATGTCTACTGTATTGACTTTTCTATATCAAAACTTCCGTCTCGAACACGTTAAAAACTAATTGTTAGATTCATCGATTCGTATCACGATTTTAGTTTATTTGTATTTTTCTTTGGTTTTAAGCTCAACTAATTAAAATGATTAAGCTACAACCCCCCCCCCCCCCCCAACCTACTTTTGTGTCTTCACTTAAACAAGTCATAACAAAAACTAACTCATATGTAAATTAAAATGTATTGAAAGTATCCGGCTTACCCTTTGGCTAAAAAGAAGTTTGACACATTAATTTTTCTTACTTGACAGTATCATTAAGCTTAAGTATCCAGCTTACCCTTTGGCTTAGTGATTAACTAGCTTTTTGTGTATAGAAATACTCAATAGATATCACAATATGCATGATGAACTCCCATATTATGTTATATCTAGCACCAAAGTATCTTGACTTGTCAATATACTGTGAGATTAAATATATTATTATCGTAATATTTAATCTTGTAGCCATTATAATCATTTATATTATATAGATCAAAATATATTAATAACCTATTAATAATTAGTTGGTAATTATTGATGGACCATATTACCCTTATTAACTAATTAGGTTTCCTCTTGGGTGTATATATAAGGAGATTATTAGATAGGTAAAAGGTTACACAGTTACACAAACCTAATAACACATAACATCAATCGGCTCTCTCTCCCTTAGTCGAAACCTCCCTAGTTTCGACTTCATCACCATCATAATCTTACACCCTAAGGAGGAACCAGATCATCCTGACAAGAATGTCAAACTCAATGGTTGCGTCTCTGACTGGATTCTCTGCTGCCCAGTCTGCTGTAACAGGTATGTTATTCATGTTTTCCATTATGTTTAAACATAACTGATCAACATGTGGTATCAGAGCATATGTTGATTAATCAGTTCTGTTTTCGTATCCATTATTCTGGGATTAAAATCTGAAAAACAGAAATCTTAAAGCCTAATAAAATCAAAGCATGTTTCGAGTCCTTAAATATTACCTAAATCACTGTTTCGAAATACTAAATTGCTTAATCGTGAGACTCAAAATCAAATGGGTAAGTTAATGTCCGAAATCTGTTAATAGAAGTCTTAAAATTCAGGTTTCGGATCCCAGAATTATGTTTTATATTTTTTAGGGTTCATCACATGTTCTTAGGAAAATTCAAAATTCCTTAAGTTTTGGAATATAATTTGGATTAGTGGATGTTTTTTTACTATTTTGATCTGAATTATATCTCTTAAAACTTTGAAAACTATTAAAAGATTAACAGATTATAATTTTTGAAATCTTTTGATAAGTTTAGATCAACACTAAAACAGGAAACACTATCCCACAATCCTTAAAATTTTGAGTTTTCAGTTATATTCACACTAACAGCTGTTAACAGTAGGTTTCGAGACCAACCTTAACGACTCGAAACCATAAGATTCCGACTCGAAACCATAAGATTGCGACTCAAAATCATAAAGGTTTCAGTCTTCATGACTCGAGACCAAGATTTCGACTCGAAATCATAAAGGTTTTAATCTTCATAACTTTTGACCAAGGTTCCGACTCGAAATCTCACTAAAATACGAGGATAATTTAGATTGCGACTTAGATTTCGACTCCCAACCAGGTGGTTGTGACACGAAACCTCATTATGAAGTCGAAATCTCATAAATATTCATTACTCGAAACCTCGAGATTTCGACTGAGGTTTCGACTGACATTGGTGACTCGCAACCAGGTGTTTACGACTCGCAACCAGGTGGTTGCGACTCGAAACCTTACTCGAGATCTCACTCGAGATCTCATAATTGAGTCGAGACCTCATAACTGAGTCGAGATCTCACTCGAAACCTCATTACTTTATTAAGCTGTTAATGTGAACTAAAATTTAGCGTTATAGATGATGAAACCTCATAACTGAGTCGAGGCTCTGCCCCGAACCCCCGCGCTAACAGGTGGTTTGCTATTAAATACTTGGTTTTGTAAACACTTAATTACTTAATTAGAATCAGATAATTTTTCACAAAACCAAAATAGCTTAAGTTGAATGAGCTTCTGATGTATCATTTCTGGCCAAAGCTGATTTGATGCATCTATTTATTGTTCAAGTATTATAAAAGCTATGTTAAGTATGCATTACAAACGTGAAATGTCTTAATTTCTGGCCAAAGCTGATTTAATTCATTTATGTCTAGCATACTTAACGAGTGCATAACTAAAGTGATTGTCTCATTTCTAGCCAAAGCTGATTTGTCACGGTTACTTTGCACACATACTTAAATGATTACACTTCTAGCCAAAGCTGATTTGTCTTCCTTTAAGTAGAATTTTACTAAGTCTATTATTTTGATGTTAGTAATAGAAAATATCACAGCTTCATAATTAAAAATGGTCATTATTTATGTCTGCCTTAGTATAACATGCCCTTAGATCACATTAGGACTTCTTAATTAGTATCATAATTCGCTCATCTTATTTCCACTATCAGCACCCAATTGCGGGATTCCACCTTTGACTAGTGATAACTTTGCTGCATGGAAGGATGCCCTCATGCTTACGCTTGGATTGCTGGACTTCGATTATGCTCTAAGAGAGAATAAGCCAGCGGACCTTACTCCTCAAAGTGGGTAATTCATGAAAAGTAGACTAGGTGTAATCGCATGTATCTCATGTTCATGAAGCAGTCCATACACAATGCAATTAGAGGAGCTATTCCTGATTCTGAATATGCTAAAACCTACCTGGATTCTGTGGAGGCACAATACAAGGGGACATCTAGAGCACACGCTAGTACTCTTATTCTCAAGCTGGTGACAACTAAGTATGATGAGAGGAGTGGCATTCGCGAACACATCATGATGATGCTTGACATGGCCAATAAGCTGAAAGCGCTAGAGATGAAAATCAGTGATGGTTTTCTTGTTCACTTCATCATCACTTCGCTTCCTTCGTCCTATGAAGCATTCAAGATCAATTACAACACTCAGAAGGACAAATGGACGATGAGTGAGCTGGTCGTGATGTGCGTATAGGAAGAAGAGCGTATAAAGGTGGATCGCACTACTGATGTTGCAAACTTCACCACCTCCAACTCTAAGAAGAGGAAGAACAATTATCAAAGAAAGGATGCTTCCAAGGTCCAAGGGCCTAATCATAATACAAGTGCACCTTCTAGCTCTAAGAACTCCTTGGGCAAACCCTACTGCAAGTTCTGTAAAAAGACAGGACATAAGCAAAAGGAATGCCCTGACTTTAAGGAATGGTTGGCTAAGAAAGGTAACGATTTTTTCATGATAGTTGAGTCCTATAATTTAAATGTTCCTGCTAATTTTTGGTGGTTTAATTCTGGTTCTATGGTTCATGTAACCAACTCTACTCAGGGATTCCTTTCAATCCGGAAGCTGGGAAGAAACCAAAGAACACTTAAAGTTGGGGATGATCGGGAATTAGAAGTGAAGGCCATAGGAACATTATAATTATTTTTGAAAACTGGTTTATGTATTAAACTTTATGATACCTTATATGTTCCTGAGGTAACTCGGAACTTTGTATCAGGACCAAAGTTAGACATGGACGGTTTTGTTGTTTCCCATGGTCATCGCAAACTCTCTATTCTCTATGATTCCGTTGTTTATGGTACTGGCATTCTGGATGGTGGTCTCTATAGATTAGAACTGGATTATGATTTTTCCAAATCTTTGTTGTCATATAATATTAATGAATCACTCACAAAGATGAAACAGAATCGAGACTTAGAGACTTCATCCATGTTATGGCATCAACGTTTAGGCCACATCTCAAGAGAACGATTAACTCATCTCGTAAAGGATGAAGTCTTACCTCCTCTCGATTTCACTGATTTTGGAACATGTGTCAAATGTCTTAAAGGTAAAATGACATTAGCGAATCAGAAAGGTGCCACTAGGAGCTCTAATTTATTAGAACTGATTCATACTGACATTAGAGGTCCCTACCAAATCGCTGGCATAACAGGACACACTTCATTTATCACTTTCAATGATGATTATTCTCCTTACATGTACTTGTATCTCATTAAGGAAAAATCTGAATCTCTTACAACTTTTAAAGATTATAAAACTGAAGTTGAAAAGCAACTAGATCGTCAGATTAAAGTTGTGAGATCAGATAGAGGTGGTGAATATTATGGAAGACATACTGATGTGGGTCAAGCTCCTGGTCCATTTTATGAGTTTTGTAAGGGCCAAGGGGTCGTGAACCAATACACCATGCCTGGTACACCTCAGCAGAACGGTGTCGCTGAACATAGAAACTGTACCCTTATGAACATGGTGCGCAGTATGTTAGCCAACACTAATTTACCATTATTCCTCTGGACTGAAGCGTTCAAAGCAGCTGTTCATATTATCATATACTCAATAGAGTTCCTTCTAAGTATGTCCTTAAAACTCCTTATGAACTTTGGACAGGAAGGAAACCGAGTCTTAAATATATGAAAGTATGGGGCTGCATTGCAGAAGCAAAACTTTACAATCCTTTCCTAAGGGAACTTGACCCTAAAACATTTACCTATTTCTTTATCGGGTATCCTGATCACTCAAAGGTTTATCGTTTCTATTGTCCTTCCCATGTCACCCGTATTGTTGAAACCAAGTGTGCTGCGTTTCTGGAGGATTTCAAGGTCAGTGGGAGCAGTACCAATCCTTACAAAGAATTACATGAAGTACAAGACGCGGGGGGAGAGACTCGTCACTTAGCATTACTCCGTTTACTCCTCTTGTACCAAATACAACAACTGCACCTGAAGCTACTGCACCAATTCCACCTCCACAATCAGAACCCATTATACCTCATAGCGAAGGCACATCAAACGCTCAAAACCAAGACAACGCTGAACCCGATAATCAACTTAGGAGGTCATCTAGGCAAAGAAGGCCTACTAATTGGGATGATTATGTTACCTACTTGACTGAAATGGATGCCGGAAAGCTCAATGATCCTATCTCTTATAATGAAGCCATCAGCAGTGATCAGTCTTCTGAATGGAATAAAGTAATGATTGATGAGCTTGAATCCATGAAGAAAAATGACGTTTGGGATTTGGTAGAATTACCCAACGATGTCAAACCCGTAGTATGTAAATGGGTGTTCAAAACAAAACTAGATTCGAATGGGAACGTTGAACGCTACAAAGCGAGATTGGTTGTAAAGGGCTACACTCAGAAAGAGGGAATTGATTATCAAGAGACATTTTCACCTGTCTCTCGTAAAGATTCATTAAGAATCGTTATGGCCCTAGTAGCTCATTTTGATTTAGAGCTGCATCAAATGGACGTTAAAACCGCTTCCTTAACAGAGACTTAAATGAAAATGTTTACATGAAACAACCTGAAGGCTTTAGACCTGAAGGTCGGGAGCATCTAGTCTGTAAGTTGAAGAAATCCATTTACGGGTTAAAACAAGCATCATGTCAATGGTATCTCAAGTTTGATGAAGTCATGGAGAGACAGGGTTTTATAAAGAATCAAGTGGATCAATGCACCTACCTCAAGATGAGTGGGAGTAACTTTACTATACTTATCCTTTATGTAGATGATATTCTATTGGCAATTAATAGTTTAATTAGACATGTTGCATGAGTCGAAGCGGTTACTCTCGCATAATTTTGACATGAAGGATCTCGGAGATGCTTCTTATGTCATTGGCATCGAAATTCACCGAGATAGACATAAAGGGATCTTAGGATTGTCTCAAAAGACTTACATAGATCGTGTACTTACACGTTACAACATGCAACAGTGCAAACCCTCCGTCGCTCCAGTAGTTAAGGGAGATGTTTTTGGTTCATTCTAGCGTCCAACAACAGAGGTAGAAAAGGAGCAAATGAGCCAGATACCTTACACGTTAGTAGTCGGGAGCCTGATGTATACTCAAGTCTGTAATCTCCCAGATATCGCTTATATTGCTGGAATGTTAGGCCGTTATCAGACTAATCCTGGCCTAGATCACTGGAAAGCAGCTAAGAAGGTCCTTAGATATCTGCAAGGGACAAAAGACTATAAACTGACTGTTGGATTTGAGTTTGTTTCTGATTGTATTTTACGTTTGAAATTAAGATGAAAATGAAAGAGTTGTGCAGCGGAATTAATATGGAAACAAACTTTGCATACAATCAAACGAGAGTATTGCTTTGATCAAGACATTTTCAACAAGGAATCGAAAGATTGAATTTAATTTCAACAACGATTACAAGTAATGCTTGAATACAAACTCCCCCTCAGCCAGAGCTCAGTGTTTGTTCGTGCAAAGAAGACGATATTGCAAAGAGCTAATAGAACAGTACAGAGCACAGTTCTATTTATAGGCACTAGCAAACCACTGAGCATTTAATGCTGACGTCACCATGAAAGTGACATCTAACCTCCTAACAAACTCTAACCTCTGATCTATACAAACACTGCTATGCTAACTACTGCTATTACATTTCATTATACAAAAGACACTTAAACAGCTGATGCATCCTTCCACTGCTGTGAATCCAGCAGTGCTTGTCCGAATCAGCAATACTTGACTCAAGACAGTAGATTGAGCAACAGAGCTTTAGTCTTCCATCAGTCTTTACAAGAGCAGCAGTTGTAGGTCAGTAGTTTGCTTGATCAGCAGATAGGAGGTCAGCAGATGTTGAAATCACTATCAAGGGGAGAGACTTGTATGAACCATCTGTAAACGTTTGCTTATTCTGGATCCACTGCTCTGATCCAGTTTTGGCTTTAATTATCTGTTCCTCTGGCAGGGTTCAATCCCAACAATCTCCCCCCGGAACAGATAATGTCAAAACTCTTCATTATTGTGGAAGTTTATTGCCTCAACAACAGTTCCCTTATCTGACCTTTAAATTGTAGTTCAAAGTCTAGGGCATCTGTGTCTTCATCATCCCTGCTAAGTGGAAGATCAAGGAGATCCTGCAAATCTTCAAGACTCAGGCCAAGAGCTTGTTCCCTTGATATTTTCTCCACTTCTCCACCAGACCTGAGCAAAGTCAATACGCAGGTCTGTTTGTCAGTTTCCCACTTTTGTATTTTTGAGCCTGGTGGGTTTCTTGGGAGATGTTTATTTGCAGAGGTATTTGGTGAGGCTGGCCTATTCATGACTGGCTGAGCAGCACTTGCAGATTGTTCCAATTCAAGATCTTCTTTTATCATTAATTTCATGCCTGCTTTTACAATAGCATCACCAGCTATTAGATCTTGAATTGTTTCAGTACTCGACTGGTTTTGGCTCCTTCTTTTGTAGATGGCAGCACCAGCTGGAGCAGTGGTTCTTTTAGCTTGCAGCTTTGGTGGTCTTTTTGAAACATCTGCTTTAGAATAGTCAGGCTTTTGTGGAACTTTTGGATCTTTCTTTCTAAGTTCCTCTAACTTCTTGTAGGTAGCCCTGACCCTATCTTCTCCCCACTTTGACACAGAATTCTTTGACCCATAATCAGCTGCTATCAGCTCCTCTTTCATTCTCTTCAACATTAATGCCTTCTCAGCTTCAAATTGTTTAAATTTTTCAGGGGGAGTCTGCTTGACCTTATTTTTGATCATTTCTTGAATCCTGGCCGCTTCTTTTTCAAGCTCAGGAATGGTCCAGTTCTTGTACATGTATTTCTCCCCCTTGTATTTCTTGTAGGTCATGATATTCTCAGTGTAGTCTTTTCTCAAGGACTCATCTGCCCTTTTTGAAATTTGCTGACATACATTTTTAGCAAATCGCTCCATAGCATTGACCTGTGAGAGTAAGAACTGATAGTTTTGCTGAAATTCTCTATCAGATTTCCTTTTTCTGTTTTTGATTGCAATATCCTCTGCTTGCTTGGCCTTGAGTTTCAAGTATTCTTCAATATTGTTAGGCCTGGGATATCCTGCAACTGATGGCAAACTCCTTTTAACTGGGTCATCCTCATAGTAGAAGGATTTGATTTCTTCCCTGACTGCAATGAGTTCCAGAGGAAATGAGACACCAGCAGGAGGTAATGGCTTTAAAATTTGAGCTGAAGAGAGAGGTATGGGTTTAGGAATTGTGACAAGTGACAGAGATTTTGAGGATGTTGGTGGTGGTGAAGGTGAATCATCATCTGATATGTAAATCCTTCTCCTTTTTGTTTTAGAAGAGGCAGATGATGTTTTGGGTGGATCAGTGGTGGTAAATTGTATGGCAGTGGTTTGTGTTTGACTAACAGCTGTTGAGACAACTGGTGTCTCAACCACTGTTGTCTTTACAACAGATGTTATAACACCTGTTGTCTTCTGCTTTTTGTCAGCAGGTGAAAGTGGTGGTGAGATTGTTTTTGGTGGTGACAGTGGTGGTGGTAAAGTAGTGGTTGTGGTGTGTGTTGAAGTGGTGTGTGTTGAAGTGAGAACAGATGTTGAAACCACTGAAGTACCAGCAGTAGTTGATACAACAGGAGTTACAACAGCTGTTTGGGTGGAGGTTTGATGCTGATGGCTTTGGATGGTGGTTTTGGAGGCTTTGGAAATCTGGATGGGATGGACTTAGGTTTCCTTTTTGTCTTAGGATTTTTAGTATCCTTTGATCCAGAACAACCTTGCTCATACAGTTCCATGAAAGCTCTTTTCTCCTCATTCCATCTTGAGATATCCTTTGCCATTCTATCTCTTTTAACACTTGCTACTCCTTCATCAAGTGCTTCTTGAGTAGCATCAACCTTTTTACTACCATCTGGCAATGGAATTTTTCTGGTCATAGCATCCTTCTCAGGTTCAATGTACAGACCATCATCTATTCCTTTCTTCTTCCACTCCTGAATTTTCTCCCCCTTTTTGGCATTATCTTCTGGGAGTTGATCAATGAAAAGTACTGTTGGAGGAGCAGTGCCAGTGGTTTCCAATAAATGGGCCTTGATTGCCTTAATATCTGCTTGAGTGTTCTTGTACCTAGACTCCATAATGTTTCTCAGCTTTTGGACATGAAGTTCATGTTGCTGATCAGCCATTTCTTTTTGATGTTGGAGAAAAGGTTGGAAAAGGTTCCAGAGCTCATTTGTAGCAAAAGCTTGTGGTGGAGCAGGTGCTTGAGGTGGAACATCAGTGGATTGCATCTTTTGTATTGTCAACACCTGCTGTAGCATGTTTTTAAGATCTGCAACAGATGTATCCAATTTTTCAACACGTTCCGTCAAATCCTTATATTTTAAATCATCACCCAATTTAATGGGATCATCTGATTTCCCACTAATAGTGGTTTTATCAGTGGTTGAGGTAGGGAGTGTACTCCAAACACTAACCACTGATGCCCCTTTGTCTTGGTACTGGGGTCTTCTTCCTTCAACACTTGACAACCTTTTGATGTTGCCAGTAGGATAAATAAATCCACTGGTGGTTGGCAGAGGTGCTATGTAAGGAATTGCCTCCAAGGAAGTCTTATTAATGTAACCACTGTCCAACTGTAAACCAATGGGTTCAACAGTTGTAGTGGCTGCTTCACTTGGACTACCACCAAGAGTTACGTGTAACTCAGGGGGTGTAACCTCCTCAGGTTGTGTTGGTGGGTTAGCAAAGATTGATACATCAGACCCAGTCTTTTGTTGAGGTCTATTCTCATTAATGGGTGATTGAGAAGGACTGTTTAGTGCCTGGTTCAAATCAATTGCATCCAACAGCAGTTTAGTTGGTGATGGAATTTTGGATGTGAGGTTTGGTGTAGAAACAGGATTTGCTCCGGGCATTGAGCTGTGGATGATGAAACCAAGTGGTTTCAGAGCATCATGATGTGGTGGCCCTATGTTTACAACCTGTTCTTTTTGTGAAGAAGCAGGAGGAGTTTCAGTTATGGGTTGAGATATTTGTACCAACTGATGTGAGGAAGTAGCAGCAGTGGTTTCTTGTGACATTTGTGCTGTCACAGGCAGTAGCTCTGGTATCTCATCCTCCAGAGTTGCCTTTTTGATGGGTTTGGGGGTTTTTTATTTTTCTTTTTGTGGATTGTAGGTATGGGTTTCAAAACAGTTGGTTTGCTGCTTTGATCACCTTGAGCAGTGGGCTCAGCAGCAGATACCTGAGGAGCAGTTGTAACTGCTAAATTCTGCTCAAGCACCTCTGTTTGTGTTTTGCAAGGCGTTAACATTCTTGAAAAAGTTTCAGTTGTTAAACTGTTTATTTGAGTATAATCACCTTGGTTTATTGCAGCTAAATCATCCGTACTGAATTTCTTTTCAAAATAGTAACTTAAAAACCTTGGAAACAGTAAGAATGATTTTGTTTCAACATTATTAACCAAATCTTTAAAGATTTCCCTAGAATAGTTAAAATTTTCTTTTTGAAGAATTGCATATCCCAGATTTTGAATCTTTAAAGGGATTTCATTGAAAGAAGTGGTTTTGTTTGAAACACATAGTAGGAGGGTATGAAATAAAAATCTGGTTGCAGAAGGAAAATAACCTTTTTGTAAGGTAAGTTTCTTCATCATTGTGGCTTCATACCCTCTCTCAATGAAGTCAGTTTGTAACTCGTTTTTAGTGAAATAAGTTTTACCTTCCTGATCATCGAGTTGAAAGACCTCTGAAATGGATTGTGGCGTGATTTGGACAGCTTTACCCTTTATAGAAGAGTGTATGGTGGTTGCAGTGTCTCCTTGTTTTTCAAGGGTTGCATTCTTCCAGAACTCTCTTTGGGTCGCCAAATAGATTTGTGCATCGGCGATTAACAAAGTTTTGTACTTTGATTTTGCCATGATGTCAATGATGGAATCGAAAACATTGGTGGTTCCTGGTTTTGTGAGAAGACCCAGGAGATTGTGAGAAGGTTTATAAGGTATTTCAGTGTAGATTGCCTTTTGAGAGGCTGTTTTCGATGATGATTTGGAAGAGGGTTTTGCGGATGGCTTCGATTTTGTCATTTTGAAGATGAGGATCGAAGAAATTTGTGAAGGAATGTGAAGAAAAACTGTTTTGAGAAGAGAATTTTTGAGAATTCAATTCGACAGTAAAACCCTGTTTTTGGTGTGAAGTGGGGGTTTTATAGAAGAAAAAGTGAAGGATGACGTGGCAGCGGTTACAAAAGTACTGACCACTATGTACTGTCCACATGCCAAGCTCTGAGGAAATGAAGGACAGTACTTTTATGAAAGTTACTGATGAAGGCAGTGGTTACAATGGTAAAATGGAAGCAGTGGATGATTTTCACTATCAGTGGATAGCATATCAGTGGATAAGACACTGCTTTTGAGCAACAGAGTTTATCAAGGAAATAAGAGAACAGAGGATGGCTTTCAGCAGTGGACAGACTTTGAAGTAGAGCAGACTTTTGAACAAACAGTGGTTATGGCAGACTTTTAAGGATTTTTAATGAAAATTTCATTTTTGGCTATTTTTAAGGATGGATTTTTGATTTTCTGAAAACATTTTGATGCTTTTATGCATAGAAAAACAAGATGTTGCTTGTTATTCCATGTTCAGCATCCCAATCCTAGAGACCAAGCTTTCAAAAGTGGCTGTATCAAGTGCTTTTGTGAGCACATCTGCCAGCTGGTCTTTAGTTGGGACATGGTGCAGAGAAATCAAACCTTTTTCATAGCAATCCCTCACAAAGTGATGTCTGATGTCAATGTGTTTGGTGGTAGAGTGGGAAACTAGATTTTTGATGATATTTTTTGCTGCCTGGCTGTCCAACATGAGTGGTGTCTTTAAGGCAGTGATACCAAAATCCAGCAACTGATTTTGAAGCCACAGGAGTTGGGCTGTACAGCTTGCAGCAGCAATGTATTCAGCTTCAGCAGTAGATGTTGAAACAGCTGCTTGCTTTTTGCTTTGCCATGAGACTAAGCAATCACCTAGAAACTGGCACCCTCCTGAAGTGGACTTCCTTGTGGTGTGACATCCAGCAAAGTCACTGTCTGAAAAACCTGAAAGCTTGATGTTCCCATTAGCTGGATACCAGATACCAAGTGTGGGTGCACCTTTTATGTATCTGAAGATCCTTTTTACAGCAATGAGATTTGATTTTCTGGGAGCTGATTGACTTCTTGCACAGACACATGTTGCAAACATGATGTCTGGTCTTGATGCAGTTAGGTACAATAAAGACCCAATCATGCTTCTATAAAGTGTTTGGTCAATCAGCTCATCTTTTTCATCAGACATGACCAGCTTATTTGTTGCCATGGGTGTGCTGCATGGTTTACAATCATTCATATCAAATTTGGTCAAAAGTTCTTTAGCATATTTGCTTTGATGAATGAAAGTTCCATTTTGCATTTGCTGTACTTGGAGACCAAGAAAGCATTGCAGCTCACCCATTGCACTCATTTCAAACTCAGCTGTCATGAGTTCCCTAAACTCTTCACACATTGAGTTACATGTGCTTCCAAAAATAATGTCATCCACATAAATCTGGACAATCATTAAATCCTTCCCTCTCCATTTAAGAAACAATGTTTTATCAATGGTACCTCTTTTGAAACCATTTGAGAGTAGGAAGTTGGAAAGAGTTTCATACCAGGCCCTTGGTGCTTGTTTCAAGCCATACAGAGCTTTGTTTAGCCTGTAGACATGATCTGGATAAAATGGATCCTCAAAACCTGGAGGTTGACAAACATATACCTCTTCTTGAATTGTACCATAGAGGAAAGCACTTTTAATATCCATTTGAAACACCTTCATGTTGTGGTTGACAGCAAAGGCCAGGAACAGTCTAATGGCTTCCAATCTTGCAACAGGGGCGAATGTTTCATCATAATCAATCCCCTCTTCCTGTCTGTAACCTTGAACCACAAGCCTGGCTTTATTCTTGACAACAATGCCCCTTTCGTCTGTTTTGTTCTTGAAGACCCACTTTGTGCCAATGGGACTAACCTCTTCTGGCAGTGGTACAAGCTCCCATACTTGTTGTCTTTTAAACTGTTGGAGCTCTTCTTGCATGGCTTCTACCCAGCTGTTGTCTTTTAGTGCCTCTTGGTACTTGACAGGCTGATGGAGTGATAGAAAACCAGCAAAAAGACAAATGTTTTGGGTTTGGCTTCTTGTGAGCACCCCTTCATTGATGTTGCCAATGATTTGATCAGGTGGATGAGATCTCAAGAAGATTAAATCTCCTTGGTATGGGATGATGGCATTTGTTGGTGAAGGCTGCAAATGTGTATCATCTGAGCTAACCACTGCTGGGGACTTTAATGATCCAGTAGTGGCTTCAAAAGGTGGTGGAATGGGAGGTAATGAAGTGGACATCTGCTGACTTTTATCCACTGTTTGGGGACTTTTGTCAGCAGTGTTTGAGGATGTGGAAGCGGTGGTTGATGGGCTACTTTGGTCAACAACTGTTGAGGTAGCAGTGGTTGAGCTTTGACAGCTGTTTTGAACATCTGATGCTCTTCCCATTTTGACTGAGTTTTGAGGGATGATGATTTCATACCCATAGTCTGGTGTTGAATCCTCGGATGGACCTGCACTGTTAGTCTTGACAGCAGTATTTTCAAAAGTGAATTTTTCAAGATCAAACAGATCTGCAGGATTTGCTGGGATTTTCATTGATGAAAGTTCATTGAACTTTACATTCAAAGTCTCCTTCACTGCCTTGGTCCGTGTATTGAACACTTTGTAGGCCTTGGCAGTGGTTGAGTATCCCAGATGATAACCACAATCAATTTTGGCTGCAAATTTTGAAATGGAATCTTTTAAGTTCAAAATAAAGCATGGGCAGCCAAACACCTTAAAGTAAGATATCAGTGGTTTGATTTTATACAGAACTTCATAAGCAGTCTTTTTGTGCCTGGGGTTTATTAAAACTCTGTTCTGGACATAGCAAGCAGTGTTTACTGCCTCTGCCCAGAAAGTTAATGGCAAACCTGAATCAGCAAGCATGGTTCTGGCAGCCTCAATCAAGGTTCTGTTCTTCCTTTCCACTACCCCATTCTGCTCTGGTGTTCTAGGGATACTGTACTGCCTTACAATCCCTTTCTTCACACAGAAGGCATCCAACCCCTTGTTTTTGAATTCTGTGCCATTGTCACTCCTGAAGCTTTTCACTGGAAGGTCAAATTGCTTTTCAACCTGTGTCACAAAGTCTTGCAAAATGCCTGCAGTCTCATCTTTTGAGTGTAAAAAGAAAGTCCATGTAAACCTAGAAAAGTCATCAACAATAACCAAACAATATCTTTTCTTCTTAAGGCTCATGACTGGAACTGGGCCAAACAAATCCATGTGTAGCATTTGCAAACACTGGGTTGTTTTGGACTCTTCAATGGACTTATAAGAACTTTTATGTTGTTTTCCTTTTAAACAGGAAATGCAATGTTCAGGACATGAAAACAATTTTTGTGGTAGGCCTCTCACCAAACCATTTTTTGAAATTTCAGTGATTGTCTTAAGATTTGTGTGCCCCAGCCTTCTGTGCCAAAGTTCTGTCTCTTTGTTAGAGGCAGCTGAGAACAGACAGGCATCAGCTCTGGGACACTCTTTTGACATATCAACAACATAAACATTGCCACTTCTTTGAGCAACAAGTTTTGTTTGACCAGTTTTTATTATTGCTTCAATCTTTTTGACCATTTCTGGTCCAACAATCCTACAACAGTCTTTTGTGAAGAATGACCCAAATCCCTTGTCACTCATTTGGGATACACTCAGAAGGTTGAATTTTAGATTGTCTATCAGATTGACATTTTCAAATTTTACATTTCCAGACTGCACTGTACCAGACCCTAGAACTTTCCCTTTACTATTATTCCCAAAGGATATATCAACCCCACCATGGATTTTAAAGTCTTTGAGGAGGGCTTTACATCCTGTTATGTGCCTGGAGCCTCCACTATCTACATACCAAAGACTATCAAAGCATGCAGAAGCTCCCTGCACATGAAGTAAAAGGATTAGTTCATTAAGGTCTCCAAAGCCAACAGGGCTTTGGATGGGGTCTCAACAGTGTCTGGGATGGATGCAGAATGATGGACAGTGGTTAGATCAGGGGTTTGGACAGTTTTAGTACTGTTTCTTGCTAACCACTGTTGAGGGTCTTGACCAATCACATGTTGGTACCCAAAAGGATGCCTGTTCACTTTTGGTATAGAGGGCCTTTTGTAGGCCTCATAAACATGTGGAATCCTTTGGTAAGACTGTTTTTCCTTGCCTTTTCTGAACTGATTGGCAGGGGGTGCATCAGTAACCTGAACATCTCTTTTGACAGATGTTTGGTTCAGCTGTTTTGTGACAGCTGTTTGAACTGGCACAAACAGTGGTTGTTTCTTGGTGAATTTGACAGATGATGATGATGATGATGATGGACTCAAGGATGTTTTAGCAATGTACTCATTCTTTTTCACATCAAAGTTTTTGAGATACACACATGCTTGAGTTTTGTGGTTTGTTTTACCACAAACAATGCAACTTTCAGCTGAAACAATGACACTTGTTCTGTTTAAATCATAAGCTTTTAAGTGGAAACAGTCTTTTGTTAGATGATTCCTTTTCTCACAGAATTCACAAAACAAGTTATCAATTTTTTCTTTCTTCTTTCTCTTTTCATACTCCTTTGCAGCAGAGGTTTTAACCTCTGTTGGGATGTCCTTGAGAGGAATGACTTTAGCTTTTGGAGCTTTAACACCATCAGTTGATGTAAAGTCCATTGGCTTGAAATTTTCAAGAATATCACACTCATCAGACCATTTTGGTTTAAACTGATAATCTTCAAGCTCCTCAAAAGTAGAGGATCCCATTGGTCTGTCAAGTGTGATTTTGTTACCAAGTTTGTCAGTGAATTTCACTTCTTGGCCATTCTTGTTTGTGGGGATGAACTCAGTGGTTACATCAGTGGTTTGAACAGATTTTCCAAAAGCAGTGGTTTCATCATCATGTTTTCTATAACCAACCCCAAATTTCACATTGCTTTTTATCTGTTTTTCAAGCATAACCTCATACCCTTTGCATGATTCCACCCATCTTTCACAGGTGATCTGGGTGGACTCCAACTCCTTTTTGCAAACTTGGTATTTTTCTACCATAGTTTGGAGTTGAGTTTTGGTTATGCTTTGTTCTTCTTTCAGACTGCTGATCTCTTTTTCCTTTTCAGTCAATTTGTTTTTAAGTTCTTTTAAAGATCTTTCAAATTTGACTTCATCAGTTAAGATTTTATCCCGAAGGTTTTCATTTACCTCTTTGATGTTAGCAAAAGCAATAATGCAATTGTCAGAATACAGTTTTTCAAGAACTTGAGGTGATACCTTGGCAGCAGCCATCATTGCACAATCACATTGAGGCTTTTCTTCATCATCAGCTCTTTCTTCTTTCTCACCTGCTATTTCTTCTTTCTTTTCTTCCTTGTTCTCTTCGGACCATGGGTCTGTCAGTGGTTCAATCAGGGTGCCTGAACTTTCTCCCAACAATATTTCACCAGCCACAGCAGTAACCACTGCTTCAGTCACCTCACCCACTGTTTCATCACTTAGATGTTCACCTTCAGTTTCAACCCCCTCTGTTATTGACTCTAATGCCATCAAACAAAATTCATCATTAGAAGGTTCATTAAAAGCATAGAGTGCAAAATTTTCATCACTAAGGTCATCAGGCATACTGCTCCAGTCAACAAACCCTTGAGTGAAAAAACTTTGTTGATCTGGTTGTACTGCTGCTGGAGCAGTGGTTTGAGGTGCAACAGGTTGCACTTGTACCTGTGGAGCAGGGGTTTGAACGTACTGAATTTGTGGGACAGTAGTTTGGACATAATGCACCGGCACAGGGGCAGCAGCATAGTGAGCAGTGTTCACTTGAGCTGCAGGGGTATATTGGGTATAATGCACAGTGTTTTGACTTTGTGGTCTAGGGTTAGAGCTAGGGTGAGTAACTATTGGTCCAGTGTTTTGACTTCTACATTCCCTAGCAAAGTGCCCTAACCTATTGCACTTGTAACACTTGATTTTCGATTTATCCAACCCAACCCTCAAATTCCCATGAAGTCCTGGGAATTTTCTCCCTGTTCTTTTATAGAATTTGCTAGTTCTAACACTGAGCAAAGCCAACTGGTGCAGAATATCCATCTCTTCTAAGTCAGTGGGATCAAAATGTTGTAAATCATTGAGTTCAAAGCTTAGATTGTCTGACATCTGGTTTTCATTTGCAGTGAATGCATAACTTGCAGAGTGAGGATCAGGGTTGTTAAAATTTGCCCCAGCAGTTATGTTAATGAAGTGATCATAACCCTGATCCTTACCACTGCTCCCAGATTCTTCTTGACCCAGAAGAGCAGTGTTACCGAATGTATAATCATCAACGGCTTTTCCTGACTCTTGTAACTTCCTTTTCTGGTTCAACTCCCTTTCGTAGGTCAGGAGTCGACCATGGAGTTGGGTCAAGGTCAGATCCTTGAACTCAGGTGAATTTCGGGTGACAAAAGCTATGGTGTCCCATTTTTCTGGCAGTGATCTGAGGAACCTGCTATTTTGAGTTGAGTTTGTAAAAGTGGTGTTAACAAGCCTCAGTTCACTGATGAGACAACTGAAACGCTCAAATTGCTGCGTCAGTGATTCACCTCTAACATGACAAAATGTTTCGTACTGTTGGTTCAGGATTTCCCTATTGTTTTCTATGACTTCTTCGGTTCCCCCAAACTGTTCCTTAAGCGCATCCCATAACTCTTTGGCACTGTTACAGTGTAACAGTCCAGCATGTATCTCATTGGGCAGCACTGATGCTATGATGCTAAACGCTTTAGCATCTAGTTCGAACTTTTGATAGTCGGTTTCGGTATAATTTTCAACTGGTTTTGGAACGAACTTTTTAGCATCTTCAGCGCTTGGCACTGTGGGAACGTGGGGACCAAAGACGACAGACCTCCAACAACCTCTGCTTTGTTGAGCGAGGATGTGACCCATCCTCCTCTGCCAGATGTTGTATTCATTTCTTTTTAGCATAGGTGGTTTAAAAAGCGAGCCGATGTTGTTTTTATCATCTTGAGATTGTGACGTCATTCTTGTTGTTTTACAGACACTGAGAAATCAACTTTAATGGTGATTAATCCTTGCTCTGTTTTTCAACGAACGAACAAACGATCAGTATCAACTGTTATGAGCCGAACTATTTACGTCAAAATGATTGTTAAATCAAATTTGACTATCCAAGCTCTGATACCAATTGTTGGATCTGAGTTTGTTTCTGATTGTATTTTACGTTTGAAATTAAGATGAAAATGAAAGAGTTGTGCAGCAGAATTAATATGGAAACAAACTTTGCATACAATCAAACGAGAGTATTGCTTTGATCAAGACATTTTCAACAAGGAATCGAAAGATTGAATTTAATTTCAACAACGATTACAAGTAATGCTTGAATACAAACTCCCCCTCAGCCAGAGCTCAGTGTTTGTTCGTGCAAAGAAGACGATATTGCAAAGAGCTAATAGAACAGTACAGAGCACTGTTCTATTTATAGGCACTAGCAAACCACTGAGCATCTAATGCTGACGTCACCATGAAAGTGACATCTAACCTCCTAACAAACTCTAACCTCTGATCTATACAAACACTGCTATGCTAACTACTGCTATTACATTTCATTATACAAAAGACACTTAAACAGCTGATGCATCCTTCCACTGCTGTGAATCCAGCAGTGCTTGTCCGGATCAGCAGTACTTGACTCAAGACAGTAGATTGAGCAACAGAGCTTTAGTCTTCCATCAGTCTTTACAAGAGCAGCAGTTGTCGGTTAGCAGTTTGCATGATCAGCAGATAGGAGGTCAGCAGATGTTGAAATCACTATCAAGGGGAGAGACTTGTATGAACCATCTGTAAACGTCTGCTTATTTTGGATCCACTGCTCTGATCCAGTTTTGGCTTTAATTATCTGTTCCTCTGGCAGGGTTCAATCCCAACGCTGACTTATAGAAGAAGTGATCACTTAGAAGTGGTAGGTTATTCTGATTCTGACTTTGCTAAATGCAAAGATGACAAGAAATCCACTTCGGGCTATATCTTTATGTTAGCAGGCGGACCTATCTCATGGAAGAGTCATAAACAACAGTTAACCACAACTTCCACAATGATGGCAGAATACATTGCTGTTTATAACGCAACCTGTCATGGAATGTTGCTTAGAAATCTGATCACTGGACTCAAAATTGTAAATTTCATTTCTAGACCATTGAAGCTTTACTGTAATAACTCAGTTGTCGTTAGTTTCTCGAACAATAACAGTTTAACTGGAGCTGGTTTATATCTCGATACAAAATATTTGTTTGTACGTGAACGAGTTAAGTAAATAATCTTTGTATTGAGTATATTAGTACTAAAGATATGCTTGCGGATCCGATGACAAAAGGTCTCCCACCTAAAGTTTTCGAAGAACATGTATCGAATAAGGACTTACTAAAGACCTTATTTAATGGCATATTATACTAGCTTATGTTTGAATTAATGAAATTTCCTCAGTTTGATTTTGTATGTCTCTAACATATGTTCTGCCGGTGTAATGACATATAGACAAATATAAATACAAATCAGACGCTAAAGGGCTTATGCGTATTTTGATCATAACTGTTAGGTTTTAAATTGAGGCTATAGTATGACTAATGGGGGTCCTGAGTCGAATGATGATTCAACGGCTGTATTTCTCTGTTATAGTTCTTGGTTTAAGGCTAAAATGAGTGCTAACTCCAGGCCAGGCTTACCTAATACTCATGATAAATGATTACTCGGCTAAGTGGGGGAATGTGAGATTAAATATATTATTATCGTAATATTTAATCTTGTAGCCATTATAATCCTTTATATTATATTGTCACACCCCCAAAATCCACATGCGGAGTATCACCGCTTGGAGGCGTGACATGACCAGGATCGAGCCACCAATCATATTGAACAATGTAATTAAGTAAGTAAAACCGACCTCAATACAATTGGTGATCATAAGACGGTAACCAACTTTAGGTTAGCTAAGTTCAGATTTAAACAGCGGAAGCATAAGACGTTAAACCAAAACATAAGTTCGTAGTTCATAATTTTAAAGACCCAAACATAAGTTTCATAAGTTCATAAAGTTTATTCATTAAGTACGGGACATATCAATTCGCATCCCACAACGACCACCTCCATATGCAAGCTCCCTAGCATCTAGCGACCTGCAAAGCATGTAGCAACGAGTCAACAACAAAGTTGAGTGAGTTCACGGTTGGTTGTCCATTTTAGAGTTGTTTCCAAAAACGTAGTTTAATCTCATTCAGCTATCCAGCCGTGGGGGTTACCCCATAGTTCGAAAACGTTTATTAGTTAACCATCCCATGTCCACCTTCCCTGGCTATCCAGCCCGGCACTACGGTCGTGGGGGCTACCCCATTATTTAAACTACCAGACTCGTTTATCATATCGACTACTAACGAAAATTAATTGTGCCCTAGCGTCGGTGTCTATCACCACCGACGTGCCATAGTCCATTAGTACACGCCCGCCCGACTGGCACGGTGTGAGGTTTGTTAAACCTAATAGCGCTATTAACTAATGACCCGCTCGCCATAGCCTCGGCGATTAAGTCGATACAAAAAGGGAGGGACTGCGTTGATAGAGTTCTAGTCTAGTAAGTCTAATCCGTCCCAACAGGACGAGGAATTTACATTCCTGAACACGTCCCAAAGGACGAGGAATCCCTATTCCTGAACCCATTCCCATTCCCACCGGGAATTACCATGCTTTGTAGAAAAGTGTGAACTCACCTCGGTTGCTCGGTTTGACTCTCAAAAATAGCTAACAGTCAAGGTCGGTCAATCACGTCCTAACATGATTACCAGTTAGTCATTTAGTGGTTTTCAAATAGAGCACAAAGTTCCTACACTTATCTATCACATAACATGCATCACTTTAACGGTTTATGCCCATATAAACTTCCCATCTATTCCCGTTCATAAATAAACATACGATATTGCACATAACATGTTAGATCATTCACATATAACATACTCGACGTTTAGACACGCAAATTACAACTTATGTCATTTCAGCATTAATATTTAAAACCGGGCTGTTTTCGGACATTTTAATAAAATAGTTAACTTATTTCAAAAATTCCCAAATTTTTACAGAATATCTTAGACGATCCAAATATTATTGTGTAAAAATATCGGGGTCCAGTTCATTACCAATATTTTATAAAAATTCATTTTCCGGACTGAACTCAGATTTATCTTTTTCTGACCACAGTCCACGGAATAATTTATTTAAATTCATCGAGAGTCCGATTTACGAAATTCCAGTGAGAGAATTACAAATACATCGGTGGACATCTACAGTACAATTTTCATGATCTAACTCTACACAGAACTCAAGTTATGACAGAAAACAAAACGCATATTTTCAGCAGAAAAATGCAGCTCTAGCTGCTGTTACAAAATGACACTTTAAAAATAGTAAACGAAGTCCAAAAATTATGATTCCGGTGCCATTAGAACCGTATTTCATAATAACACGTTATAGACTCAAAATATCAGTTTTTCGTTAAGTTATGACCTGTTTACAGCCAACTGAAGTTGGCTGTAAAAGCTTGGACAGATTCTGTTTTTCAGCCTTTAGCTTTTTAATTCGTGTTCGATTGATTCCGTTAACATGTTTAGTGATCACAACAACATCAAACATCAATATTAACCAGCAAATCATCAGGAAATCAATCAAGAATCATAACAACACAAGATCTACATGATTTACACACATAACTTCTCTTTATCCATCTTTTATTCCTTATGTTCAAGACTTTAAGTTATGTTCATGGGTGTTCTTTAACATTTCACCATTTAATCATCTATTAACCACTAAAATCAAGAACAAGATGGTGATTAGGAGCACTTACTACTAGCACAAGGCTAGGGAAGAAACAAGGTGTAAAAGTGGTGGATAAAAGGAATCTAGAAAGGTTCTTGAACTTCCGAGTGCACCGGGCTTGTTTGTATGACCTCTTGCACCTTTGTGTGTGTGTAAAATGGCTAGAAAGGGAGTTGATGGTGGTGATAGGGTGGTTGGTGGTGGCTGCCGAAAGTGGGGAAGGAAGGAAGAGAGCTTTGTTGCTTGTTGAGGTTTGAAGTGAGAAGGTGGTTGTCTAGTATACTTATTTATAACCCATTTTGCAACTTTAACCCTTGTGTAATGTGTCATGTAGGAGGGAACATAATCTAATAAACAATTAAAGTAAAATCAATTTGTGTAAGGGCCATGATGACCGTAGGTTAGGTGGGGGGGGGGGGGGTCTAGCTTAGGTGCTAACCAATTTGGTTACATTCTAGTTATAAATCAAGTGTTAGTTACATACTTTAGTTGGTAGATATTTTTAGGAGGTGTTATGATGTTCGGGGATCATAACTAGCTAAAAAAAATAGAATTAATGTGTTTGACAATATTTTTGTGTTCCGGGTAAAGTCCGGTTGTTCGGTTGTATGTTAATCTGTTAAAGTGCTTAATTAATCCGTAAAGTGTCCTATATATGTATTTTTGTAACGTTTTTAATTTTCAACACTCAGGAAAGCATAACGGCCTATTTAGTAACTTTTCTGTATACTACTAGTATGTTAACAAATACATGTAAGCATAACACAGTAATCAGAGAGCAGTTAAATGATTCAGCACAGTCATCAAGTACTTTAATTAACATTAATAAATTGTACGGTTACATGTAATTTGAGGGTTGTCACATTCTCACCCTGTTAAGAGAATTTCGTCCCGAAATTTAGTGTGTGGTTACTGAGGAAGCTAGTTAAGTTGTGTTGGTTCCCTGGTTTTCCTGGGGTGTCACATCATCCCCCCGTTGATTTGGAATTTCGTCCCGAAATTCTGCAGTAGCTTCAGCCTCAGTAGTGGTTGCACTTTTCTTAAACAGCTGGGGATACTTGAGTTTCATTTGGTCTTCTCATTCCCAGGTATACTCTGGGCCACGACGGGCATTCCAACGAACTCGGACGAGAGGTATCCTGGTACGCTTGAGGATCTTAACATCTCGATCCGTAATCTCTACTGGTTCCTCGACGAATCGCAGCTGGTCATCGATTGTGAGTTCCTTGAGAGGAACTATGAGGGTCTCATCTGATAGACACTTCTTCAGGTTCAGCCTGTAAGCGACTTTGCCAATTTTCTCAATGATTTCAAAGGGTCCAACGTATCGCGGGTTGAGTTTGCCTCGTTTGCCAAAACGAACTACGCCTTTCCAAGGCGAGACTTTGAGTAGCACTCGATCCCCAACCTGGAACTCGAGTGGTTTTCTTCCCTTATCAGCATAGCTTTTCTGACGGTCACGAGCTGCCGCCATTCGCTGTCGTATCTCAGCAATTCTCTCGGTGGTATCTACCACAAGTTCTGGGCCAGTGATTTGGCTGTCACTAACTTCTGCCCAACAGAGAGGTGATCGGCATTTGCGTCCATACAATGCCTTGAATGGAGCGGCTTGGATGCTGGTGTGGTACCTGTTGTTATACGAAAACTCCACTAGCGGGAGGTGCTTTTCCCAGCCATTACCAAAGTCGATTGCACATTCCCGAAGCATGTCTTCAAGGGTTTGGATGGTGCGTTCAGATTGCCCATCCGTCTGTGGGTGATAAGCGGTGCTCATATCTAAACGTGAGCCAAAAGATTTGTGCATTGCTTGCCACAGTTCAGAAGTAAAACGAGCGTCACGATCAGAAATGATGGAGGTTGGCACTCCGTGCCTTGATACCACTTCCTTTAGGTAAATGTCTGCAAGAGTAGAAAACTTATGCGTTTCTTTGATTGCCAGAAAATGTGCAGACTTGGTCAGTCGATCCACGATCACCCAAATGGTATCATTTCCGCGTTGAGATCTGGGCAGGCCAGTAATAAAATCCATGGAAATTTGCTCCCATTTCCATTTCGGGATCTCTGGTGTTGAAGTAGGCCTGATGGTTTCTGATATTCAGTCTTGACTCTCGCATAAGTCAAGCACTTACTGACGTAGGTTGCTATGTCGGCTTTCATGCCAGGCCACCAATACGTAGTCTTGAAGTCGTAGTACATCTTATCCGAACCAGGATGTACCGAATAACAAGACTTATGTGCTTCATCCATCACAAGCTCGCGTAAGTTTCCTTAAAGTGGAACCCAGATGCGTCCGTTAACATAGTAGGCACCATCTTCCTTTCGTTCTAGCCGCTGCCTCGATCCTCGTAAGGACTCAGCCCTAATGTTTTCTGCTTTCAATGCTTCAACCTGAGCATCACGAATTTGAGTGGGAAGGTTGGATTGGATGGTAAGCTGTAAAGCACGTACACGCTTAGGTATGGTATCCTTTCGACTGAGGGCGTCAACCACAACATTGGCCTTGCCCGGATGGTATTTGATAGCGCATTCATAATCATTCAAAAGCTCGACCCATCGGCGTTGACGCATGTTTAACTCCTTTTGCTTGAAGATATGCTCGAGACTCCTGTGATCGGTGTAAATGGTGCACTTGGTACCGTACAGGTAATGTCTCCATATCATAAGTGCGAAAACAACTGCTCCCAGTTCCAAGTCATATGTAGCGTAGTTCCTTTCGTGAACCTTAAGTTGGCGTGATGCGTAGGCAATGACCTTATCACGTTGCATCAACACACAACCAAGTCCTTGGATGGAAGCATCGCAATAAACCACAAATTCATATGTGCCTTCGGGCAATGAGAGGATAGGCGCGCTACAAAGTCTTTCTTTTAAGTGTTGAAATGCGGACTCCTGTGCATCACCCCAACGATAGATGACACCTTTCTGAGTCAGTGAAGTGAGAGGTTGCGCAATTTTGGAGAAATCTTTGATAAATCTTCTGTAATATCCCGCCAAACCCAAGAATTGGCGGATTTCTGTTGGTGTACGGGGTGCAGGCCAGTTCCTGATCGAGTCAACCTTGGATGGATCAACATGAATTCCATCCTTGTTTACCACATGGCCTAGAAAATGGACTTCGCAAAGCCAGAAGTCACATTTCGAAAACTTGGCATACAACTGCTCTTTTCGAAGAAGTTCCAGCATAAGTCGTAGATGCTGCTCGTGTTCCTCCTGACTCTTCGAATAGATCAGGATATCGTCGATGAATACAATGACAAATTTATCCAGGTAAGGCTTGCACACTCGGTTCATGAGATCCATGAAGACCGCTGGTGCATTCGTCAATCCGAAAGGCATAACCAGAAACTCGTAATGGCCGTAGCGAGTTCAGAATACTGTTTTGGAGACGTCCTCATCTCAGACTCTCAGCTGATGGTATCCCGATCTCAAATCAATCTTAGAGTAATAGCTCGACCCTTGCAACTGGTCGAACAAGTCGTCAATACGTGGAAGAGGATAACGATTCTTCACGGTCACCTTGTTGAGTTCGCGGTAGTCAATACACATTCTGAAAGTACCATTTTCTTCTTCACAAACAAGACTGGAGCTCTCCAGGGCGAAGAGCTAGGACGTATGAAACCCTTTTCCAAGAGTTCTTGTAATTGCGTGGATAGTTCTTCAACTTCTGATGGAGCTAGACGATATGGCGCTTGAGCTACTGGTGCTGCTCCAGGAGCTAGCTCGATTTGAAACTCAACTTGGCGATGAGGCGGAAGACCAGGCAATTCCTCAGGAAAGTCGTGTACAATAGGTATGTCTTCAATTCTCTTCTCTTCCGTTGATGTGTCAGAAACGAGTGCTAGAATGGCAGTGTGGCCCTTTCGCAAACACCTCTGAGCCTTAAGGAAAGAGATAATGCCTACGACAGCACCACTCTTGTCGCCATGAATCATGAGAGGTTCTTCACCAGAACGAGGAATGCGGACGATTTTCTTCTTGCAAACAATCTCCGCTTGATGGTGAGATAGCCAATCCATCCCAATAACGACGTCGAAACTACCCAGTGTGACAGGAATAAGATCGATAGAGAAAGTCTGACCAGCTAAGACGAGGTTACAACCTTTAACTATGTGTGTGGCTTCAAGACTTTTACCGTTGGCTAGTTCTACCGTGTGTTTGGTGTTCATAAGTGTTGGAGTACGCTTAAGCATTTGACTAACTTTTAAAGACACATAACTAGTATCAGCGCCCGAATCAAACAAAATAGTAACAAAGAAGTCATCCAGAAGAAACTTACCAATCACAACGTTGGGATCGTTCCTTGCGTCACCCTGACCTAGCACGAAAACATGACCCCTTGACCCATTACCATTGTTGTTTCCCCCATTGCCGTTTCCTTTCCCCTGATTGTTGTTGTTCTGGTTCTGATTTAGCTGGGGGCGGTCTTTCTTGAAATGGCCCTCAGCACCACATTGAAAGCACCCTTTGTTGTTACCTTGTTGTTGCCGCTGCTGGCGTTGATTTGGTGGGGCTTGCTGTTGCTGTCGATTCTGATTCGTCGGATGCTGACTTCTGCAATCCCTTGCAATGTGACCAGGTTTGTTGCATCGATGACAGTTGCCTTTACCACATGGCCCGCTGTGGTGCAAATTACATCGGTTGCACTTAGGGTGATTTCCCTTGTATCCACCCTGACCTTGATTCCCAGAAGACTGCTGACTGGGGCTTCTGTACTCGTCCGTCTTTCGCTGCTGGGACTGAACTGAAGTTGAACCCTTACTGGAATTCCCATCCCATTTTCGCTTGTTTTCATTGGGAGCGTCAGTAGTAGTAGCACCAATACGCTTAGGTGGTCTGTTTTGTTCCACTGCCTGGTCGGTGAGACGGTGAGCCAACTTGATGATTTGCTGAATGGTACCCAGGTTAGCTGAAGTCACGTGACTTTGAATCTCTGGTACAAGGCCCTTGAGGTACAGCTCAATACGTTTGATGGGAGGGTCCACCATAGTTGGACACAAGATGGCCAGCTCATTTGACCTCTTAGTATACGCCTCAATCTCAGACCCCGTCATCTTCAGATTGAAAAATTCCACCTCTAGTTTGTGGATGTCATCCCGACTACAGTATTACTCTTTGATCAGTTCCTTGAAACCGTTCCATGGGGTGGCATTAGCAGCTGCCAGCCCTAGTAATTGAACCTGTGCCTTCCACCAGGTTAACGCAGCACCTTCAAGCGTTCCAGTAGCGTATTTCACCCTACGATCTTCAGGGCATTCACACATCTCAAAGACAGACTCAATCTTTTCAAACCAGTGAAGAAGGCCTACTGCTCCTTCTGTGCCACTGAAAGTAGTAGGTCGGCAGTCCATGAACGTTTTGAATGTGCACATAGGAGGTTGAGCATGTTGACCTGTTGCGCGAGAATAAAAGACAAGGTTAAGCACGAGGGTTGGTTTGTGAAGGTAGGATCTAAACGTCCTAAGATGGGTTGATGTGGCAGGTTATACCTCCTATAGGGACAGTTGCGATTGCCTCAGCAACCCGTTCGTTGATCAAAGCCGTCAACTGGGCTTGAGTGAGGTTGATAAGTCCTCCGCGTCCGCTCATGATCTTCATAACGAAGCAACGTAAGTGAGAAAAGTGTCGCGAAAGTGCATAAGTGTGGGACGATAGTAGAGAGTAAGCACACAAGGTTCAAATAGCAATTATCACGTTAACTGGTGCACAGTGTGAACTATCTAACCGACAATATAAACATAAGTCATACCACCTATTGTGTCGAGTCTTGCACGTGGAGCGAAGCGTCGTTGTGGATCGTTGAGCACTGTACAGGTTATAGTCTGGTTTTATCAAAAAGCTTTTCCCCTTTTTAAAAACCAAGTTCACTATAACCAATGGCTCTGATACCAATCTGTCACACCCCCAAAATCCACATGCGGAGTATCACCGCTTGGAGGCGTGACATGACCAGGATCGAGCCACCAATCATATTGAACAATGTAATTAAGTAAGTAAAACCGACCTCAATACAATTGGTGATCATAAGACGGTAACCAACTTTAGGTTAGCTAAGTTCAGATTTAAACAGCGGAAGCATAAGACGTTAAACCAAAACATAAGTTCGCAGTTCATAAGTTTAAAGACCCAAACATAAGTTTAATAAGTTCATAAAGTTTATTCATTAAGTACGGGACATATCAATCCGCATCCCACAACAACCACCTCCATATGCAAGCTCCCTAGCATCTAGCGACCTGCAAAGCATGTAGCAACGAGTCAACAACAAAGTTGAGTGAGTTCACGGTTGGTTGTCCATTTTAGAGTTGTTTCCAAAAACGTAGTTTAATCTCATTCAGCTATCCAGCCGTGGGGGTTACCCCGATAGTTCGAAAACGTTTATTAGTTAACCATCCCATGTCCACCTTCCCTGGCTATCCAGCCCGACACTTCGGCCGTGGGGGCTACCCCATTATTTAAACTACCAGACTCGTTTATCATATCGACTACTAACGAAAATTAATTGTGCCCTAGCTTCGGTGTCTATCACCACCGACGTGCCATAGTCCATTAGTACACGCCCGTCCGACTGGCACGGTGTGAGGTTTGTTAAACCTAATAGCGCTATTAACTAATGACCCGCTCGCCATAGCCTCGGCGATTAAGTCGATACAAAAAGGGAGGGACTGCGTTGATAGAGTTCTAGTCTAGTAAGTCTAATCCGTCCCAACAGGACGAGGAATTTACATTCCTGAACACGTCCCAAAGGACGAGGAATCCCTATTCCTGAACCCATTCCCATTCCCACCGGGAATTACCATGCTTTGTAGAAATGTGTGAACTCACCTCGGTTGCTCGGTTTGACTCTCAAAAATAGCTAACAGTCAAGGTCGGTCAATCACGTCCTAACATGATTACCAGTTAGTCATTTAGTGGTTTTCAAATAGAGCACAAAGTTCCTACACTTATCTATCACATAACATGCATCACTTTAACGGTTTATGCCCATATAAACTTCCCATCTATTCCCGTTCATAAATAAACATACGATATTGCACATAACATGTTAGATCATTCACATATAACATACTCGACGTTTAGACACGCAAATTACAACTTATGTCATTTCAGCATTAATATTTAAAACCGGGTTGTTTTCGGACATTTTAATAAAATAGTTAACTTATTCCAAAATTTTCCAAATTTTTACAGAATATCTTAAACGATCCAAATATTATTGTGTAAAAATATCGGGGTCCAGTTCTTTACCAATATTTTATAAAAATTCATTTTCCGGACCGAACTCAGATTTATCTTTTTCTGACCACAGTCCACAGAATAATTTATTTAAATTCATCGAGAGTCCGATTTACGAAATTCCAATGAGAGAATTACAAATACATCGGTGGTCATCTACAGTACAATTTTCATGATCTAACTCTACACAGAACTCAAGTTATGACTGAAAACAAAACGCATATTTTCAGCAGAAAAATGCAGCTCTAGCTGCTGTTACAAAATGACACTTTAAAAATAGTAAACGAAGTCCAAAAATTATGATTCCGGTGCCATTAGAACCGTATTTCATAATAACACGTTATAGACTCAAAATATCAGTTTTTCGTTGAGTTATGACCTGTTTACAGCCAACTGAAGTTGGCTGTAAAAGCTTGGACAGATTTTGTTTTTCAGCCTTTAGCTTTCTAATTCGTGTTCGATTGATTCCGTTAACATGTTTAGTGATCACAACAACATCAAACATCAATATTAACCAGCAAATCAATCAAGAATCATAACAACACAAGATCTACATGATTTACACACATAACTTCTCTTTATCCATCTTTTATTCCTTATGTTCAAGACTTTAAGTTATGTTCATTGGTGTTCTTTAACATTTCACCATTTAATCATCTATTAACCACTAAAATCAAGAACAAGATGGTGATTAGGAGCACTTACTACTAGCACAAGGCTAGGGAAGAAACAAGGTGTAAAAGTGGTGGATAAAAGGAATCTAGAGAGGTTCTTGAACTTCCGAGTGCACCGGGCTTGTTTGTATGACCTCTTGCACCTTTGTGTGTGTGTAAAATGGCTAGAAAGGGAGTTGATGGTGGTGATAGGGTGGTTGGTGGTGGCTGCCGAAAGTGGGGAAGGAAGAGAGCTTTGTTGCTTGTTGAGGTTTGAAGTGAGAAGGTGGTTGTCTAGTATACTTATTTATAACCCATTTTGCAACTTTAACCCTTGTGTAATGTGTCATGTAGGAGGGAACATAATCTAATAAACAATTGAAGTAAAATCAATTTGTGTAAGGGCCATGATGACCGTAGGTTAGGTGGGGGGGGGTCTAGCTTAGGTGCTAACCAATTTCGTTACATTCTAGTTATAAATCATGTGTTAGTTACATACTTTAGTTGGTAGATATTTTTAGGAGGTGTTATGATGTTCGGGGATCATAACTAGCTAAAAAAATAGAATTAATGTGTTTGATAATATTTTTGTGTTCCGGGTAAAGTCCGGTTGTTCGGTTGTATGTTAATCCGTTAAAGTGCTTAATTAATCCGTAAAGTGTCCTATATATGTATTTTTGTAACGTTTTTAATTTTCAACACTCAGGAAAGCATAACGGACTATTTAGTAACTTTTCTGTATACTACTAGTATGTTAACAAGTACATGTAAGCATAACACAGTAATCAGAGAGCTGTTAAATGATTCAGCACAGTCATCAAATACTTTAATTAACATTAATAAATTGTACGGTTACATGTAATTTGAGGGTTGTCACATATATAGATCAAAATATATTAATAACCGATTAATAATTAGTTGGTAATTGTTGATGGATCATATTACCCTTATTAACTAATTGGGTTTCCTCTTGGGTGTATATATTAGGAGATTATTAGAGAGGTAAAAGGTTACACGGTTACACAAACCTAATAGCACATAACATCAATCGGCTCTCTCTCCCTAGTCGAAACCTCCCTAGTTTCGACTTCATCACCATCATAATCTTACACCCTAAGGAGGAACCAGATCATCCTGACAAAAATGTCAAACTCAATGGCTGCGTCTCTGACTAGATTCTCTGTTGGCCTGTCTGCTGTAACAGGTATGTTATTTATGTTTTCCATTATGTTTAAACAGAACTTATCAACATGTACACTTAGATATAAGCGTTAGATAGAGCTATCACAACATATAGAAACAAGTAATACAATTTTAGGCATTAATTGAATCCTACACACCAAATTCCTTACCTAGTTAGCCTCTTTATCGGTTGCAGATAATGCCACGACCTTTGATTCAATAATGGAATTTAGGGCTGTCCATTTTTATCTAAAACTCAAAACCCAACCCAAATTCAAAGCCACCCGAACCCGAATTAAAGAATGCTCGAATAACCCGAACCAGAAAAAACCCAAACCCGACCAACCAAAACTTTCTATGGGTCGGTTATAACGACATTTTTCCCAAGCCAAAATCCTGAACAACCCAACCCGAAATACCCAAACACAAAACCCGAAAAAAAGACCCTAACATTTATTGTCGTTTTTATGGATGAGTTTTGGTTTGGAGTCTCTAGTATTTGGAGCATTGAATTTTTGGACTTTTGAACATTATAATATCATATTGTCAAATCATGTTTGAATTTTGATGATATTTTGTAAAAAAAAAAAACATTTATTATCGTTTTACATCCAAACCCAACAACCTAACAACCAGACCCGAACCTGAACAACCCAAACCCAATCAACCCGAACTTTAAATGAGTCGGTTATCAGGTCTTTTTTCCCGGTCAAAAACCTAAAAAAACCCGACCCAAAAAACCTGAAACCTGAAGAACACTCCTAATCAAATTAGTTATGCAAGTTTACATTCTTTAAAGCCCATGATGTTCTAGTGTGTTTCTCTTTATTTGTGTGTGTAGTTTATTTCATTTTGTAGTTAGTTTGTAACAATGTAATTTAGTTTATTGAGAATATCTGAAAATGTATTGTAATTTAATTATAAAATATGCAAATCTAATGTAATTTAATTTAATTTAGATTATTTGCGTTTTTGCATCCTTATCTTAGTGCCATTTTTACGTTGGACAAATGGGTCAAGATTGGTTAACATAGCATTATTAACTAAAGATAAAATGGGTCAAATAGGTAATTATATTTGTATTGGATCAAATAGGTAATTAAAAGTGTATTCATCTGCATAAAACCTCACAAATGGCTTTTTCTTGAAAAGTCAAGACTATTATTGTAATGATATTATTAACGGAGCAAATCATTGATTCACTGAACCATGCGTTCGGCTTTCCTGTTTTGTTGGGAGGCGTGAGGGAATGAAAAGCTGAATTAGATACCGTGTTGTAATGCAAACGATTTGAAATTATTATCAAATTCTCCACCCATGTCACATTGGAATGATTTAGTTGGTCTATTGAATTGAGTGGTGACTTATTTATAAAATTGGGAAAATTTGGTAAACATTTCGGACTTAAATCTTAAAGGGTATACCCAAACAAAGTTTGTAAAGTTGTCAATAAGAATCATGTGATATTTGTAACCATTTTTTCTTAATAATGGAGATGTCCACAAGTCACAATGAATTATATCAAATGGAGACAAAGTATTCGAAGGTAGACGACTAGACGTTTATGTTTTGCAACTTGGCAAGCATGATAAACAAAAGACTAGCTAAGTTTATTGCATGAAATAAAATGTTTCGATCTAAGAAAATCCATGACGTGTGAGCCCGGATGACCTAGTCGATTATGCCAAAACGACGACTCAGTGGATGAATGAAAAGATGAAGCTGGAACAGTTAAGGTGTATAGTGGACCCGAACTATTGTGACGAGTGAGGAGCTTCCTGGTCTTGAAGTCCTTCACAGAATTGCCATATGGATCAAATTCTAACACACACATAATTATCAAAAGTAATTTTATGCACATATATAAGGTTTCGAATGATGTCGGGTGTGTGAAATATGTGTTTAAGGTGAATGGGTGTGTTGGTTTGATTTAAGGTTGTATGACCCGATCCATGAACTGGGATTCGATGACCATTACCAACTAAAACAGATGTAATAGAAGATGCACACGGATTAGTAATCATACCTTCATCGGTTGCAAGATGGGAAGTGGAACCGGTGTCCATGGTCCATACATTCTCATGAGGTTGTTCCATTGTCATAGCAGAGAAGGCAGCTTCAAGTTGAGATGGGTCCATTGAATTTATTTTAGTGAGGTAGGCTTGGGAAGATGTGTTATTATTGGGCTTGGAGTGGGAAAGATCGGATTGATTTGTTGGTGTAGCAAGCCAAGGAGAAGCCTACCCGGATTGGGTAGGGTAGGGCATGGTGGTGCGGGAATCATATGGCATATTTGTTACAATATGTAGATGATATTGTGCTTACAGATTTAACTACAAACCTACTCAAACACTTTATCAACTTTTTGTAAGGACTTGGGACAATTACACCAATTCCTTGGAATTCAAGTACAATAACGGTTTGTTTTTGTCACAGGAATCATACGCGGCTGACATTATATCTCGCACCAAAATGCAACATTGCAAGCCAAGTGCTACTCCCACAGATACAAGCAATAAATTAAGTGCCAACGTCAGCGATCCTCTTCTTGACGGCACACTTTACAGAAGTCTCGCCGGTGCACTTCAATACCTCACTATCACCCGGCACGACATTGCATACCTGGTACAACAAGTATGTCATTTTATGCATGCACCCCGTGAGGCCCACTTTAACTTCCTAAAACATATTATACGTTATCTAAAGGGCACTATCAACCACGGCCTCCACCTCACCCAATCGCGATCCACTTCACTCACAGCGTATTCCAATGCCGATTGGGGCGGGTGTCTAGACACTTGACGATCAACTTCGGGCTATTGTGTCTTTCTTGGTAATAACTTAGTATCATGGCCTTCCAAACGGCAACCCACAATTTCCAGATCGAGTGCCGAGGCTGAATATAAAGGGGTTGCAAACACGGTTTCCGAACTCACATGGCTTTGCAATCTACTTCTTGATTAAAGGGAATATTGTTATTGATTTTAAACTACAAAACAAGATACATCTTTTACAAAAACTCCTAGGAAAGGATAAAGAGTAAATTGCACAAAACGTCCTTTAAGTTTCACCAATCTTGCTGGTTTCAGCCTTAATCTTTAAAAGTTGCCAAAACCAGCCTTTAAGATTAGTTTTGTTGCCGGTTTCATACTTTATCACTAACCCGGTTACTAATCCATGTTAAATGACCTCGAATGCATAGCATGTGAGGGTAAAACCGTCTTTTCATGCTTGTGATGTTATTAAAACCCTAATAAAATCATCTAAAATTTACAAATTGTTTAAATAAACAAAATAATAAAAATAAAAAACAATCGCTAGTGATTCCGTTCACAATTGTTCTTCGTTTACAATTCAAAGTTATCAAATAAATCTTCGTTTACAATTGTGAACGGAACGTAATTGTAAAAATGAGTTTATAGGAGCATAATCTATTAAGCAATATGCATATGATCCTATTGTATATATATTAATCCATTGAAGCAGTTTCCAACAAGAAAAAAAGATAAAATATATTCTAGTTTGATGATTACCTTCTCTTGATGCCTGGATTTCGCGGCGACGACGAGATCTGCAACAAGTTGGTGGAAGCTTCTGGCAAATATCGTTTCGACGAAGACGAATTCGACGAAGATGTTATGATTTCACTGCTTGATGAAAGACTTAATAACTTTGAATTGTAAATGAAGAACAACTGTGAACAACTGCTTGATTAAAGACACGTTTCATGGACTTTAAACATGTAATGGTTTGACCTGGAGGGACTAAAATTGTCAAACAATGTAAATATATTAGTAAAAGGGATCCAGAGTGTCAACATGCCATTCTTATGCCTCTAATTGACCTCATACGACGTTCGTATTCTTTAAAGAATAATTTGTCGAACATTTCAAGTCGTTTGTGCTTAAAATAAGGATCTTACGAAACATAAGGGTTAAAAGTGTCAACATGTTAAAAGTAACCTCTGAGTGACCTTTTAGCGATCCCAAAAGCATTGTAATAATTATATAATTTGCTCTCGAGAATAACGGATATTAGTTTTGTGGAGTTTCGATGAAATCAAGACTTTTCGGGTGATCGCATAACTAACCGGGAGCTTAACGGAGTTAGTTTATGACCCAAGGTCCTTAAAAGTTAACTATGGGGTTCCTAAATGCAATAAATGGAAGTAAAATAAAGTTTAATTGGACCAGCGACTGAAATTGCAAAGTTGGCAAACAGTTTACCGGAAATTGCCCTTCACGCGGGCCGCGTAACCCTTAGGCCAACTCTTACGCGGGCCGCGTAAGAGTGCCAGATGTAGAAAAATCTGCACAGCTGCAAGTTCAGGCTGTTACACCGCCTTTTCATGCAATAACTCGATACCAGGGACTGTGCCAATGGTTTTTCATGCACTAGGGACACCTGGGAGCATCAGGGAGCATCATAGGGACATGTGGGTTGATCAAATGAACTAGAAAATCCTATATAATGGCCCTTGTTCTTCACTTGTTATTTGCACATTCTCAAATTTATTCAAAACTCACTCTCTGGAGCTTCTTGGAGTTTAAACAAGCTTTCCTCAGTTCTATTTTCGTGCTAAGGACCATAGTAAGTGTTCTTAGCCTCTTAAGTATAAGTTTTATTAGTTTAATGACCAAAAGTCAAAGCTATCGTAATTAAGCTTTGACTTAGTGATTAATCACTAATGGTCCAGCCATTATTCGAATTGAAAGTAGCTATGAGTTGGTAATTATGTGGGTAATAAACCCTTAAAAGGGCACCTACTGAGTTCCACTCTAACTTGGTCAATTGTCGGGTTAAACTTATTTATAAAAAGTCAACAGAATCTATTTTTGCAAATAAATTCATAACTAGCAATGCAGAGGTTATGGAACATGTTTTAACACTAAAATAACTTGGTAAATAATGTAAGAACATGTCTAAGCATGTTCAACCCGACAATTCTGAGTTTAAGCTCGGTTCGCAACCGAAAGTCGCAAAAGTAGACTTTTGCTTTGACTTTCAGTTCTGACCCGATTTAGCTTGTTTTAGATATGCTTTAGGGTTCCTTTAGGACCATATTATAGGTTAGTATAACCCTCTGAGGTTAAACAAATTGGTTCCATAGAAATCCTAGTTCATTGCATATTTCCGTTAAATGCTTAAAAGTTGACCGTTATGCCCTTTTGATATTAAAACGAGATTCTTGAAAATGTAAGAGGACAAAAACCTTTATTACTGATTTATAAGCATGTCCTAAAAATTTGACATCAGTTTGTGGTCTAAATTAGGAGTTATGCTCGATATCGTAAATTGAAGGATTTTTATTAATTAAACGACATTTTCGACATAAATCCTATTTTAACCCAAATTTTGACACCAAACCTTTTACCCACTGATGTAATAAAATATTTAATGATTTTTGGAAATTTTTATTAAATTTTAAACTGATCATAACATAGAGTTCTTGCATAGGCTCGGTAATTGACGATAATGCCCTTTTTTGCTAATAAAATGAGTTTTACACATCCTTTACACATCAAAACTTTTTCTACTGATTTTATATAATAAATAAGTTATTTTAAACTGTAAAGGCTGGTCAAAATCTCAGATTTCTTTAATCAGCCCAAATATCGTCAAATACCGACTTTTATGCGATTTAGGCGCATAGTATGGTTTAAAACCATATTACGCACCTAAGGCTTGTTACCTACTGATGTTATGAATCAATTTTTATACTTTAACAGTAAGTAAAAGTTTTGAACTCAGATTTCCAAATCTGACCCTTAAAGCTTATGTGAAATGACCAAAATGCCCCTACGGTGCATAGTTTGGACATAAATGATAAATTTCACATATATGCAATATCCTACTGATATAACTCACTAAAATAAATATTTTTACTGATCATTTTAGACCAGAACCTCAGATTACTATTTAACCTCTTTTATAAGCTTTAAAATGACCAAAATACTCTTGCGGGGCTTAATTTGATTTTAAATTCGTTTTGGGCATAATGGAAGGTATCCTACTGATATCATAACACATTTTAAGCATATTAACTTAGGGAACCTGTTCATGACTCATTTGGTTACCCGTTATGCATTTTTCGCGTTCGGTACGGTTTATGTAACTAGTTTGCATAAATTAACCGAAACGGGTCAAACCTTATCATTTTCACTTCAAAATCCAGAATGTGTTTGGTTTACCCATATTAAACAAGTCTTCATACTTGTTGGGTCTAAATCGCATTCTAATCCGGTCTTCGCTTAATCTTGCGTTTTGAACCGTATACCTTTCTTTAGAACTAACCGGTCTAAGTTTAAACTTAAGCGAGACCCGTTAGGAATCTAATAGGTTATTAAAACCTTCGTTCCAGATTTAGGAGACCAGTAAAAGCTACCGTACTTGCTGCTTTGTTATACGGCTGGGATAAAAATTTATATTTTAGCTCAGGTAAATACTTTTAACTTATTTTCCCTTATACGGGCTTGGGGTACGGTATTTAATAATACCGCTTGGTCGGGTATTGAATCTTTAATCATATAAAGGTTAAATCATTGAGATAACCCGTTTAATCTGTTTTGTTTGTTTTAAGTCTTTGGGGGGGGGGTTAATGACCATGTCCTGGATATCCTCGTCTCATTCGTTGAAATGGCCATGACTTAAGCACGAGGTGTAGGCATACACCTGCCGGTGCGTATGTAAAAAGATATACCCGCTTGTTCGAGAATAATTCGCCGTGGGTTATATTATGTGGTGTGTCTATTAATCTTTAATCCGGTATTTCTAACCGGGCTACTGAACGTATAACAAACATATAATTCTTTTACAAGATTATTTTTAAATAATTATCCCAAGTTATAAGAGAATATTTGTGCCTTGTGCATTTAAATCAATTTTATAAACACTTTTCAAAAGAGTCGGTTAATTGTATTTACCAGTGTAAACTGACGTATTTTCCAAAAATGTTAAGTGCAGGTACTAAGCGAAATGGGCTGGCTACTCCTAGTATCAAATAAAGAGTCTTGCAAGCTTTTGATGCTTAAATCTGTTGAACAATATTTCTTTTTGTTTTTGATCCGCCTGTGGATCTTTTACATTCCGTTTGTAATACTTTATGTTACTTTCGAATCGGTTTGTAATATTTTTACTTTAGACTTCCGCTGTGCTTTGAATTGTGATTGTTTGACTATGATGATATCAATTACGTCACGATACTCCCCACCGGGCCCACCGATAATACGTGGAAATATCGGGGTGTGACAGGAACCTTCAAAACCGTCGCCGAAACACGTTTTAAAGAATCCCCTGTTTTATAAAAAAATTGAAAAATCGGATTTTGATTGAACTGATCAAGGGTGTACTTGATTCTTGTTATTTGAACATTAAAGACGAACGGTATCAAAGGAGTTATTTGATTCACATTCATCGGACGGGTTACTCCGGTGAAAAGTCCATCGTCCCTGTTTCATAATTTTGGCACCGGAAAATTTTTCACTCGGAATTACCGATTAGAACTTTAAATCGAAGGTTTATTCGATTTCTAATCATCATATCGGACCAAGAGTTCGCTATAGATCACCAGGACTCTGCTAATGATGATTTACAACATTTTATGAAAGTTTCTTTTCGAACAGAGTGACATTTTATAAATTCAAGACATGGTTTAAGATGATCAGAAACAAGATGATGGTCTTTGCCGATGATGATTTGCAACAAAATCACTAACGATTGTTTTTATTTTTATTATTTTGTTTATTTAAAGAATTTGTAAATTTTAAATGATTTTATTAGGGTTTTAATAACATCACAAGCATGAAAAAGACGGTTTTACCCTCACATGCTATGCATGTGAGGCTATTTAACATGGATTAGTAACTGGGTTAGTGATAAGGGATGAAACCGGCAACAAAATTAATCTTAAAGGCTGGTTTTGGCAACCTTTAAAGATTAAGGCTAAAACCAGCAAGATTGGTGAAACTTAAAGGACGTTTTGTGCAATTTACTCAAGGATAAATTACAAAAGATACAAAATATATATACTAAATATACATAATTGATTTGCTCCGTTGATAGATATGTCTCCTACAACCCGAATACCCCGACCTGTTTAACCAAAACCTGAACTTGACTAACCGAATAAAGATATAGGTCGGTTATCGGGTTTGATTAGAAATTTCTGAAACCCGATTAACCCGAAGACAAGCTAAATAACAATGGTACACCCTCAAAGAGGGCTCTATTACACTCTCTAAACCTCACAATCTTGCTCTATAAAAATGTATTTCATTCACTACTACAAAAACTGGTATTTGCTACGGTCAAATCCGTAGCAAATCCGTAGCTAACACCCATTTTGCTACGGATTTGCCACGGATTTGGTCCGTAGCTACAAGTCTCGTCGCGAATTTATTTGCTACGAACTTTGCTACGGAAAATTATATTTGCGACGGGTTTAGCTACAAAAAGTGACGTCGCTATTTTAGCTACAGATTCGCTACGAAAAAGTTTGCTATGGTTTTTTGCTATGGTTTTTGTGCTACGAAACTTTGCTACCACTTTTTTGCTACAGATTATTAGCTACGGAGTCTTTTTGCTATGGATTTTAGCTACGGTTTTTTAGTTACGGAACTTTGCTACCATTTTTTGGCTATGGATTATTAGCTACGGAGATTTTTTCGCTATGGATGCTAGCTACGCTTTGTCGATGATAATTTGCTACGACTTTGCTACTATTTTTGCCACGGATTTGTTGCAATTTGGCTATGAAATTTGCTACATATATGCTAGGGATTGGCTACGGAAATTTGCTATCTTTTGCTACTCATTGTGTTACCGAATTTAGCTACGAATTTCATTTCAATTTTGCTATGAGTATAGCTATGGGTTTTGCAAGGTTTTTGAAGCATATTTAGCTACACACATTTTCCAAGCATTTTCGTTTTTTATATTGTATACTACTTTTTGCCACTAAACATTTTAATCAAATCTCAATAAACAAAAAAACTGTACCAAAGATAAAAACTCAAAGCCAAATAGAAAAATAACTCAAAGTTTCAAACATAACCAAAGTAACATGATAAAGATCCAAGTTATCCCAAGTCCCAACGCAACAAAAAAGATCTAAATTAACCCAAAGCAACGATAAAGATCCAAAAGAAATACAATAAAGTTCAACATATCTAAGTTGGTGGCGGGTTTTGTGAAAGCAATTGAATTCTCTCGTTCATTTCGGCGTACAACCTCGCACTTTCTTCGATTTTCTCCATCACAGCATGCTTCTCTATCTTATCTTGTTCCAACTCCGCAATTTTTTTTTCAAACGTTGCACCTATAACGTCCAAAGCAAACATGACTCGTTAAAATCCATTATCACGCCTTATAACATGACACATTATATGAAGTTCATTACATCTAAATGGGGCTGTTATAGCACATTACAAACAAACCTAACTCAATATAAGCTGATATATTTACATACATAACCTACTATTAGTCTTTTATCACATAAAAATGTAGTTTTTTTACTAAAGTATTACGAACCTCGTCACTGTCACTTCTATCTTGCGGATTTGAACTATGGGTAATCGGATTTGAACTATGGGTAATCACTTATATATAACGACTCAAAAAATTAGTCAAATAAACTAACCTTATACAATCACAAGCAGGTATTAGAAAAGCCATGATAGCACGATTGAATTGCATTTCTCATTGTTTATCTGTTGTTCTATTGTCATTAGGTCTGACACATGAACAATAAGTCACATAAGAAAACAAACAATGAAACAGTATATAATTTTTATCTATTTTCAATCAAGCAAAAGGCTACCACAAATTTATTTTACTCCCAAAACATATATAATAGAGGCAGCGATATACTGGATCTATTTTGTCAAAATAAAATAAAAAACAATTCAAAACTAAAAGCTAAACATGCTTTTTAGCAAACAGGATAATGATAATTATTCCACAAAATATTGATAACCAAAAACACCAGAAACCGATTCAGTTAATCTCTATCAACAAAGTCACATCCAAAATTAATATACGTATCTCCGATAAAAGCAATAATCAAGATAAAATTAATTAAACCTTTCTCTATCATATATTTATCTTGACGTTTGGAAAAAAAAATCTATAGTGTTTAGTGCATGAAAAGCTTTGTCTAGTTTCAAAAACTATATTTAAGGGATCAGTAGCTAGTATGAGATGTAGACAACAAAACTCCATAACTTACTATCATGCCCTTAACTCATTTCTAATTAATTTAGAAGCTAAAAGATCTTTTAAAAACTAAAACCAGGAACCCATAATGGCATATTTTAACACTCGTAGTGATGGGAATGACATCAAATAACAAAGCATACTAAGCTATGCAATGCCTTAAGACTAATATAACTACTGGATTGTGTGGGCCATTCAAACAGAAGCAAACAAGACCTGCTATTCAGTTTTATACATGTATAAGTATATATATATCTACATATATAACAACAGTTTGCAAGTTATTTGTTAATTCAGTTTTATACATGTATAAGTATATATATATCTACATATATAACAACAGTTTGCAAGTTATTAATTAACAAAGACAATTTGCAAGTTATTAACAAGAAAATGCTATACTATATCAACTCTATTAAACGAACATTTCAAGGGGTCCAATCGGTGTCGAACGAAACACGGTCATCTTCTCCTATTTTAATCTTCGAACAACGTTTCAATCTTTAATGAACTTCCCAAGTCTTATAGTTCAGTTATGTACGTGTGTATATATATACATATGCATATTTTAATGTTTTAGTCGCCGGACAAATCAAACCGAATATATATAAAAATATGAATCAGAACCAGAAGAGGGTTCGATCTACCTTACTAGTTGAAGCGGGACGAATCAGAGGATGAGACAATCACTGAAGTGATCTGATACGTGACACGGCTGCGTAGATCACTGATCACACAGAGGCCGGAGAGAAAGGAAACGCCACAACGGTTCGATGTTGGCTGGAGCAGTTTCGACCGGTTGTTTACCATTACCGGTCTAACCGACCAAACTTACGATTTGATTCTCTTCGGGCGCCTTTAAGAAGCTCATCTTTCTGATGCCAAACCGGTAGGGTTTTCTTCTTCTCTGAGATATCGTAATAACGTTGCAATTAAGGGCATCGATTCCACCTGTTCGCTTGCTTAAGTTTGGCCGTCGTGAACGACGACTCCGTGATATACCGTCGAGGCTATTTTGGCCAGTAGAGTTTTCCGCTTCTCCAAAACAAACCGCCGGTGCTATTGTCGAGAACCGCAACTCCATCGTTCAAGCTTGTTGATTTTGGTGAAAATTGATTTTTTGATTGAGAAACTGATTGTTGGTAGAGACTTTAGAGGGAAACTAAAACTTGGCGGGAATGGAATTTTTGGAGAAGCGGGAAATTTTGAAATAATTGAATTTTGATCCAGTTGTATAAGAATATGGGGGTATGGGGCATGGGTTGGGTACAAATGCTCAAGTCATCACCCTGGGTAGGCTTGGGTTTCGGCGTGGCCCCTTGGTCGGGGGGTTTCAGCCCGGACGTTGGGCGGGCCTAGCGGTCTTCCGTGACCGGCTCTCATTGGCTGGGTTGGCTAGGCTATAGGTGGCTAGGATTTAAATAATTGAAAAAATAATTTTTAGGAAATTTTAATAATAATTTTAGGCTTTGTTTTTTAATTTTGTGTGTATTTTTATAATAATTGAAAAAAAAATTATAACACATGGCCAACCCACGCGAGCTAGCCACGCCCCGTCATACCGACCCAACATGCAACTGACCAGCGGTGCCCCTCGAAGTCCACGTGTCAACCCATGCCCAAATCCCCGCCCCACCATACCCCACGATCTAAAAGTTAAACCCATTAAAAGTGTATGTCAAGCTAATATAGAGGTGCAAACAAGTTTAGTTGAACTTAAGCTTGATTAGGCTCGACTTCGAACTTGTTTTAACTTATAAAAGCTTGAATTTGGACTTTGACTCGGTTCAAGCTTTATTTATAAATCCCTGGATCGTCTGGAGGATAATTTTCCAAATTTGAGCTTGGCTCGGGGCTCAGCTTATTTATTATTTATTAATTAATTGATATTAGTTATAATTTTTGTCTTTTATTACTTTTTGTCTTTTATTAATTAATTGATATCACTTTTATTGTCATTTTAGTCCAAATCTCAAACTTTTTGGAACAGTCAAAAAAATGGGTTTTTGAATTTTGGACTAAAATGGCAATAAAGATGAAACCACAGGGACCCAGATTTAAAAAGTTTGAGATTTGGACTAAAATTGCAAAAATGCCCAAACCACAAGGACCAAAATGGCAGTTTACTCTTTATTTTATTTAAAATATAAGTTTCAAAAATGACATTTTAAACCCTAAACTTTTAAAAGTTTTTAAAAAATTTATATTTTATTTATAAAACTAGTTTCAAAAATGTCATAAAGGACCCTAAACTTTATTGTTTTCAAAAATTACATTTTTAACTCTTGTATTTCTAAAGTTTCAAAGAATGACAAATAGGTCCTTCAAATTGTAGTTTCCCAAAATGACACAATAGGTCCTTATAGTTTATGAGGTATTGTTTAATAGCATAAAATCAAGGTGGTTACAGTCTCCCCTACTTTAGGAAATTTCGTCCCGAAATTTATTCGAAAGAGACCGTAAAATGTAATTGTAATGATTAGAAATATAAGCAAGTCATTGTTTAGTACTGATAATTTCGAGGGATTTACAAGAATCGTTATATAGAAATTGTTTTGCATGACACTATTTTATGCCAGATTTGTAATATAAATGTTATGCAAACAAAAGTGTGTACAAATAAGCAAATAATAGATGATCCCATAACCAAATAATGTTTTCATACGCCACCTTACTTAACAAGGCTTGCTATGAAATTATACAAGCATCAATATAACACAACATTAATTAAATCAAAACATGCATAACATTGTTTGTTTGACAGTCTAGTATGCTGTAAACAATTTACATCTGAAATAAATCATGCAATGGATCAACTTCGGGCTCAAAACTTTCAGGTAGTGGGGGTAGTGGATCCAGTTGCATACGAGCAGCTAGCATGCTTTCCAACCATTGATTCCTTTCAGTCAGCTCTTGTACTTGCCGTGACAAATCTTGGTTCTGATTGTTCAACCTAGCCATTTCAACTACCATTTGATTTGGATGTAAATCCATTTGAGGCACCGTACTTGGGCCTGCCATATCAGTTGGTGGTAGTTGCTCTACTTCATTCAGTAGTGCTAGGAAAGACTGTGGCAAATGTGAATCCGGTTCTAACTGTTCTTGGAGCATCATGTTCTCATAAATTTCTTGCATTGCTGGATCCTCCTCAAAAACTATGGGTGAGAGACCTTGTGAGACGTTTGGTGTTAAAGGTTGGGATGGGTTAGCTGTAATGTATTCTTGTACGTATGGCGGCGGTGGTAGCATATCATATCGATAAAAAGACTGTTGAGGAAGCTGCAATAATGATTGTTGTAGATTTGGTGTGGAGGTACTTTCTAAAACAAATGGAGCTCCCTCCGACTGGAATGGTTGAGTTGGTTTAAAGCTAAGGACAGGGGTTAGCTTAATGATGTTACAACTTACAATCCTAGGTGCCTTTGGTGGAGATAACCCCTGGATAACCTGGTCACTTAAGACACCTAATGATTTTGCTAGTCTAGTAATGTAAGATCCCCCCATGAGACTTCTCAGGGGATTTGTTTGTTGACTAGAAAAATATGCAGCAAGTTCGTGAGTAATATTACAAGGAACTCGCTCGAAGATACTATACAGATAGAAGACTTCGGGGGTACTAACCCTTTGTTGATTAATCTCGCGCCCCGTGATAGTGTTGGCTAAAACACGGTGCATATACCGATAACGAGAGTCTTTGAAGTTTGTAGAATTATTGTGGCCGCACCATGCTTTTGATGCATGGCGTTGCCAATATTCTTTCATTCTCGCATAGGTATAGGAGGTTGGTGCACTCGTGAAAAAGGGCTGTGTAACCTCTTCATTGGTATAAATACCTAGACGAACAGCGAATTCTGCTAGGGTCATGTTATAATGTTGTCCACCAAGCCGGAAATGAATGGACTCCTCGGTAAGACTTCTACTAAATTTATAATAGAAGGTGGACAAGAATTCATACACCAGTTCATCATATGATGGCTCTAAGATGTCGAAGAAACGACGCCAAGGTGTATTGGGTGATAGTAATATTGACAGTGAGCCACTGGAGTCAACCATTTCTATTTGATGCCAATCAATACCGCCGATGGTAAAAACTTCAAGGTCCTTGAGTTTCTGATACTTCTCACGAGTGGGTAGGTCAGGAAACCGAAGGAATGGATGAATTCCTGCTGCGGTTGAGGATTCAGCATGTGTTACTGGGAAATTTGCCATTAGAATTTTGGGTTTATGTGGTGAGTTTCTCCGGCGAATGTGTGAGAAGTGATGATGGTGCGAGAAAATATAAGAATGACTAGGTTTTATAGAGTTTGAGTTTCTAAATTTTTGTAGGTAGCCTGTGATAGATTGCATGCAATATATATCGATTGCATGGGTACAACGCGTACACCATTTCAAAATCAGGGTGAAGAATTGTCGTGTTTTGGCGGCCATGGAAAAGCGAAATGAAAGTTCGGCGCCTCTATTTGTCTTGTTCGGCGATAAGCGGAAAGGAAGAAGGAAAGAGACGTCGCATGATGTTGCTTGTTGTTTTTCATCGGTCAAAGGTGGGCGAGAAGAAAACAAAAGGGTGGGAAGAAAATAAACGATTGTCGGCACAATAATTCAGCGGGAAAGGAAAGAATAGGGATCGAGTGGTGGAGTGGTTAGTGTCTTGGTAAGTTAGGTGTAATTTCGTGCAAAAATAGAATTTAGCGGAATGAGGGTCGTTTACCAAATTGTGGGTTTCACGCCTATTTTCGTGCAAAAATAGAATTTAGCGGAATAAGACAAGTACTAACACATAGGGAAGTATGTCAAGAATGCACATAAAGAATCGAACAATGGAACAAGCATGACAATTCTACCTAATTCCCTATAGTTATGGCTCTGATACCAATCTGATTTGAAATATATGTATTTTATTTAAAAACGTATATATATGTTAAGTGAATCAAGTATAAACCGGATGTGGCATTCCCAGCCGATCGGTTACGAGTTCGCTTTCAAACCATGAGGTCCCGAGTTCGAAACCCGGCACACACACGATCCAGGGGGATTTTTCCCTTTTTAACCCATATTTTTTGAGAATTTTCACTTAGGTCCCTGTGGTTTGGTAAATTACAGTACAGTCCCTGATGTTTCTAAAATGTCAAAACTGGTAATATTACCGTTGCCAAACGGTTATAATTTACCACCATATATATCCAATTATCAATCTCATTTATCTCACAACCAACACTCTTCTTCTCAAGGTTATTCAAGAGAAAGAAAAAAAAATTTGAAGATGATTCATCCGGTTCTGATATTGGTCAGCATAATGTTAATATTCTTGGCGGTCTCGATGTATGAAGGAATGTATGAGATTCCGTCTCAACTCTTTCGTATTTATGTATTTACATACGTGTTTATCGTTGTACCCCTATATGTTATCTCATTTTTAATAAGTATTTAGATTTGTAATGGTTTGATTTCGAATAAAAGTTTCTGGCATGATAATATAATGTGAGCGCGTTTTAGTGATTATGTTGAGTATGAAGTTCATTGATCTGACTAAGTTGATAAGTAGTATTTCACAAGTTTTGAAATTCGGGAAATAAAACGTTTTATGGTATGATTAAGAATTTTCGTGTACATGATTCACGTGAAATAGATTATGAGATAAAGAATACGTTTGATAAAATAAATTTTGAAATTTGTATAAGTAGTGGTTTTGACAAACGATAAACGATTTAGATATCAACATGAGCACATAATTTTCTCATATGCCACCATACCCAACAAGGCTTACTATGATTTTCATGCGTCGAACCTCGTAATTAAGTGTGCACCTAAAATTACGCTTTTCGTCGCATGGTCAACATAGCACTTCTAGTTAAGTGAGGAAAACAAATAAGATTAAGGTATTGTTTAAAGCAAGTAAGCACCAATATAACACAACCTTAATTGAATCCAGACATAGCATTGTTTGTTTGACAGTCTAATATGCAGTGAACAAATTACATTTGAAACATGTCATGTAATGGATCAATTTCAAGCTCAAAATTATCAGGTAGTGGAGGTAGTGGATCCAGTTGCATACGATTTGGGCACTGGGAAGTATGCCATTTGAATGTTGGGTTTTGTTGAACTAAGAAGGGTTTGAGTATGGGTTATTTTGGGTACCTCAGGCGACGGCAGTGGGTTAAGTCGATACAAAAAGGAAGTCTGGGGGTATGTGAAAGGAGTTGTCTGGGGGCAGTGGGTTAAGTCGATACCTGGTATCGTACCGGTACCAAAAACGTCAAAAGCCGGTACTAAATATATTCGGTTCCGGTACCCAACACCATTTGCTCATACCTATGCTTAATTTGGTACGTATTATTTGTATGAGATAGTTATATTAAATGTATTTATGTTTACATCAGTCCGTGTAAAATTGACCTTTTTTTAACTATTTTTAAGTAATTAATATTTTTGATTTTGATTTTTGTATAGTATATATTATTAATTATTTTTTATGATTTTGCTATAGTATATATTATTAATTATTTCATCAATTTTGCAACGGATATGCTATGAGTTTTGCTACGAAATTCATTTGCGACGAATTTCGTAGCTAATTCGTAGCAAAATATGTAGCAAACTCGTAGCAAAATTTGCCACCATTTTTTTCCGTAGCAAAATTTGACACCATTTTTTCCGTAGCAAAATTTTCATGGTTTTGCTACGGATTTTGCTACCGGTTTTGCTACGTTATATGATTTATATTAATTTCATCTATTTTGCTACAGATTTGCTATGAGTTTTGCTACGAAATTCATTTGCGACGGAATTTTGTAGCTAATTCGTCTTAGCAAAATATGCTCGTAGCTAATCCGTAGCAAACTCGTAGCAAAATTTGCCACCATTTTTTTCCGTAGCAAAATTTTCATGGTTTTGCTACGGATTTTGCTACCGGTTTTGCTACGTTATTTGATTTATATTAATTTCATCAATTTTGCTACGGATTTGCTATGAGTTTTGCTATGGAATGCATTTGCGACGGAATTTCGTAGCTAATTCGTAGCAAAATATGCTCGTAGCTAATCCGTAGCAAACTCGTAGCAAAATTTGCCACCATTTTTTCCGTAGCAAAATTGCCCACGGATTTGCTACGGATTTTGCTACCGGTTTTGCTACGTTATTTGATTTATATTAATTTTGTCACTTTTGCTACGGATTTGCTACGAGTTTTGCTACGAAATTCATTTGCGACGGAAGTTCGTAGCTAACCGGTAGCTAATTCGTAGCAAAATGTGTTCGTAGCTAATCCGTAGCTAAGTCGTAGCAAAATCTGCCACCACTTTTTTCCGTAGCAAAAATCCGTAGCTGATGCCTGTTTTTGTAGTAGTGATTTAATTAAAGTTACATATAAAGTAAGAAAAAGGAATTACCTTTCTTTTTTAGAATTTTATTACACTGAATAAATTGTTAGCAAAAATGGTTCCCATCAGCATCTGCTAACATATCTGCTGCTTGTGAAGCTGTCTAGAACTCCAAGTTCTATTCATGTTCGAGCACGGGACAATGATGGTTGGCAGCCTAGATCGTTCATCAACATGCGGGAAATCAGTCGTGTAGTGGAGTCCACGGCTTTCGTGTCTAGTCAACGCACTGGTCAACACTAGTTTCGCACAACAAAACAAGTTCCTCATTTCACACGCTTCTAGCCCAACCATCGTGGGTTCCCACCCTTGTTGGAACAAGTATGCCTCCCATTCAAGTTCGAGTTCCCCAATCCTCTGCTCCGCCGCCATTAGCCTTGTGGTGGACCTCACGATCCCGACGTGCTCCCACATGATCGACTTGAGTTCCTTTCGCACTTCCTTTGTTCGGTTGATGATTTTTTCTAGAATGGTGCACCCTAGCTGCATGGGAATGACGGGTGGGTCCCACCATTGTGAAATAGTTTGATCGATGTGGGACCCTTTCATATGGTCTATTGACGGTTTCACTGCCCTTTGTGCGAATACCAGTGCTTCTAGTAACGAGTTGCTAGCGAGTCTGTTTGCTCCATGTAATCCAGTGCATGCAACCTCACCTATACAGTCAAGTAAAACAAAGATTAGATGTTCATGATCTTTTTCGGTATTTAGGGTTTAAGGTTTTGCAGTGTACGGTCTACACGTAAAACGGTCAAAACGACTTCCAACCATAACTGGAATACTTTACGATCGGAACACTTTTGTCGATTTTGACTTTTTATTTGTTTCATATATACTTAGAAAGGTAAATCTAACTGCAAAAATGATTACCTAAATAAGGACACATTTTTATTAATAAAGCACTTTAGGAGGTTGTAAAGACCAAGTATACTTATGGTTGACTTTTTATCCGTTTGACCCGTTTCCCACTTAGCAATTTTCAACTAACTAAACACCTGAGCATAATTTAGCAACCTTTAAACCCTTTGGGCTTCGGCCTGTTTCATGTTTCATTTTACCTGTTTAACCCATTAAAATCAATAGATACCCAAATTGACCGAATTAGATAGCAACCCTATTTCTTACTTTGACTTCTGAGGTCAAACTAACCAAATTAGACCATCAAAACTGAAATGGGTTTTTATGTTACATACATTTTCACTATTAACCCTTGTGACAATTACCATGAACATCACGTATAAAAAAGATTCAGTGCTAAATATAAAAAAAAAATCCGTAAAAAATTGGAGTAAGAAATTAGTCCCATTTGATTTGACCCAAAAAGTCAAAAACAGAGGAAAATAAAGTCTCACCTGCAACATAAAGACCACGAACATTCGTCTCCCCTTGAAGCCCAGCCCGAACCCCACCACACATGTAATGAGCAGCAGGAACCACAGGAATCGGGTCCCGCGTTATATCCAACCCATACTTTAAACACTCAGCAGCTATGTTAGGAAAATGCAAAAGAATTTTGTCTCGTGATTTATGACTAATATCTAGAAGAACATACTTCTCATCACGTTTTTTAAGTTGATCATCTATACTTCTAGCCACAACGTCTCTTGGTGCCAGCTCAGCCCGTTCATCATACATCGGCATAAACCGTTCCATATCAAGATTATACAAAAGGCCCCCATCACCCCTCACTGCTTCAGTGATCAAAAACGCGTTTTCTCTCGTTTTGAGTGGTGTGATCGGGAGACCTTCGTCCGCAAGTGCAGTTGGATGAAATTGTACGAATCTGTAATTGAACGTAAGCTTTAGAATTGAGTACAATGCAGTCTCGTTAGATAAATAAAATTTCTTACTCCATGTTTGAAATTATGGCTTGAGCGCGATGTGCCATGGCTATTCCATCTCCGGTAGCTACCTATGAAATAGATATAATGACTATTAACTCAAAGAAATAGATATAACAGTTTTGGCCCGCTTACTAAGGAATTGGTCGATTTGGGCTATGCTTTATATCTTAAACGGGTCAAATGGAGGGGAAATGGGCCAAAAGGTCAACAAATGTTGACTTTGACTGAAACCCATTTGACCCATTACCCGACCCGACTATCTAGGCACATCTTCTGTTTCAAGGAGTGTCGAAGATGGTAAGTAACATCAATAATGATTTATATCTCAAACGGGTCAGACAAGTCAACCAAGGTCTAATTTTGACAGAACCCATTTGACCCATCACCCAACCCACCAGACCCGTCTATCTACGCATATCTAGAAATGAACGTACTGGTGGATTTGTAGTGGATGGATAGATATGCCCTGCACCTCCAGAAGCAAGCAAAGTCACCTTTGAAATAAACCGTAACACCTACAATTTCGAACAAGCCGACACAGATTAACAAAATGCTTAGAAATCAAGAAATCAACAATCCATATGAACATCACTGATCATCACCTTGTGCGTTTTTGTATCCATGGTATCAACACCATGACAGACCGTCTCAGACCCATCCTATAATTTACGGAAGATACATATCATATGAAAATTTCCGTCACAAAAATCTTGTAAATTTGATAATATGTTTCATTAAAGTATTAAACGAACCTGAGAAGTCAACAAGTCAATGGCGAAATGATGCTTGAAAACCGAAATATTGGGATCACTTTCGACTGCCTTGAGAAGAGCTCGTTCGATTTCTCGACCCGTCATATCAGCAGCATGTACTATCCTGCGATGAGAGTGACCGCCTTCTCTTGCTAAATGTAAGTTTCCGTCTTCTCCGTGATCAAACGATGCACCCATGGCTATTAGTTCTCTAATTCTCTCGGGTCCTTCTGTACACACCACCTGCAAATATTCATAACTTAAAACATAATTTAAAAAAAATAAAATAAAAATATATATTTACTATATTTACATTTATTTATTTACTATATATACATTTAGCAACTTTATGAACAGTAGTCAGCCCAATGGGTTTTTTAATAATATTTTAATTATTATTAATTTGATTTTCCTCAAGTTCGTTAGCTTTTTAAAATAGAAACTAATTACGCATTTACATTTAAAAAATCTTTCAACACTCGATATAAATTTGTTTATTGAAAATAGAGTTGTATTATAAATAAAGCATTTTCATATATCATAAACTGATGCCAACCAAACAATATCGGTAGTGGTATTTGTTTTCATGGTTTTTAACAGTAGTCAGACCAATGAGATTTTTTTAATAATATTTTAATTATTATTAATTTGATTTTTCTCCAATAACTTGCGTTCATTAGCTCTTTTAAAAACGATATTAATTATGCATTTATGTTTAAAAAAAGCAGTCAACATTCCGATATAAAATTTTACTGAAAATGGAGTTGTATTATAATAAAGTATTTACATATATGGTAAACTATACCGAGTACTAATACTAAACCGAATTGTTGCTGACCGAACATCTGTAATGGTATTCATTATTATGGTTTTTGGTTTTGTACTTTTTTGTCAATGGATAAATTTATTAAAACACACTTGTTTATAAACATTTATCAATACATACAGAAAAGAACAGAATAGAGCATATAGCAAAAGCTTACTCTGACGGTCTCCTCATCGCATAAATAAGCGCCTGCAACGATTGTATCTTGCACATGACTCTCAACCGAATCAGACGGGCACAGGACAGCGCTAACGCCACCTTGTGCATAATTGGTGTTGCTTTCATGAGGCTCGGCTTTTGTTATTACGGCAACCGTGCCATGTTTGGCAACCTCAAGTGCGTATCGAAGACCGGCAACCCCACTACCAATAACGGCAAAGTCAAAATACTTTGTGGAATGATCTCTTATGCTTGATGTTATGAGTGTTTGGAAGGGTCTCCGAGTTCCACTGTTTGGATGACCGTATCTCTTGATTTGCAAATTGCTGCATGCCCCGCGTGACCTATAACATACATTAAAGTTGCAACAAAGTTAAACTTCAAAAAAGATGGAAAACGATTCGGAAACCATGTTAAGCTTCAAAGAAGGGTAGGTATGAATCTAGTAAACCACACTATGCATCAAGAAAGATAGGTAAAAGTGTGATAAATAGAATTAAATATGAAAAAGTTAGGTAAAACACACATTCAACTTTAAGAAATTCTAAACACATTAAACTTTTATTAGTTTATATAATTGATAATCCAAATGAACCCTTGTTCAGAATTACACAAAGGCAACTCCAAGAAACTCATTCTGAAAGATTAAAATAAAGATAAAAAAATGAAGATTTTAGTCATCTTTACTTTGTAATATCCTTGTAAATATTGGCTTAAACCTTAAGGTAATTATCTTTTCTGAATTTGTATGTCCATATTATTCTTTATCAATTCATAAGTTAACTGTGATTAATACTTCCACTGCAATTAATCAAAGCACAATTAAAGTAAAGAACACGCGATACAACACCCTCTACCTTATACTTTCGTACCAAACAGTGTAAATTTCAAACAAATTAATTTCAAGATTTCTGCATAGATCAAACTATACCATGGAAACTTCTTGCAGCAGTTCTGCAAGCCCGCCCGAGAGAATAAACTCAGTTGCCAGCAACCCGTCTCCCTGAGCCGTAGATTGACACTTCCAGAAGCTATACCAGTTGTCATTTAGCTTCTGCAACTAAAAAATGAACCAAACAGGACATTATCATGATCCATAATGCATGTAAACTCTTTATAACTAAACTAAACTAAAGCACATCAAAAACAAAAAAATAAAAAATAAAAATTCAAACATGCACACAACAAGAATTTTGAAAATAACAATATCAAAAAACTAACTTAATTAAAATAAAAAACAGAAAATAATTTCAAACATACAAACAACATGAATCTTGAAAATAACAATATCATAAACTAAAAAACAGAAAATAATCTCAAACACACAAACAAAGTGAATCTTAAAAGTAAACAATGTCACAAATTAACTAAATTACATCAAAAACACAAAATAATATCAAACATACAAACAACAAGAATTTTTAAAATTAACAATATCATAAACCAACTTAAATAAAAAAAATTAAAAAAATCTCAAACAAACAAACAACATGAATCTTAAAAACAACAATTTCACAAACTAGCTTCAAACCAATACACAACATAAAGAATCTTGAAACTAACAATTTCATACAAATTTCACAACTTTAAGCAGAATTGAACCACCCCTTTTCGTACCGGGTGATTTGAAGATTAGGGTTTTGAAATTTACATGTCAAAAGACAGCAAGAACACAACTTGAAGCTTAAAGATTCAAAGAAATGTAAAACCCACCAACAGGAATCGAGGCCCAATGAGAGAAGGTGATGAAATGGTGTATGGGTGGATGAATATGGAGGCAAATATAGTAATAATATTAATATATAAATAATGAAGAATGAAGAATAAAGGTTTTCGTAACGTAAGCATTCGGTTTCAAAGGCAAATCGTATTTTTGTATCCACAAAGATTTGTTCTGAGAATCTGATTACGAGTTACGACACCAGCCACTAGCTGCTATCTTTACTTAATTTTGATAATTAGACCCCAATAAAGGGTTTTTTTGGTCCAACTTTTTCCTGCCCATGTGGCAACTTTTGCCATTTTATTCTATGTGGCACATATTTTTTTGTTTATGTATTTGGGCATTAGTTCTTCCAAAAAACGATGAAAAAACAATTTTCTGTGAACCCCTATATGCATATAAATACAGTGTGGAGAAAGAATTAGTGGTGGACTATGTCAACTTTCTTTTATATAGGTAGAGCTTGTGCTTTATTGTTAGTTTATTCTTTGGTTAGTAACACTAACTTTTGTTAACTTTTCTGTTAAATTTGAGTAGAATGACTAAAATACCTTTATTTAACTACAGTGACCATTTGTGTAATTAATTAACTTTATTTTAAATTAGGGACTATCTCTGTGATTACTCTAAAATTAAAAGTGTAAAATCCACCCAGCCCTGCCCACCCCCGTCTTCCTCACATTTGCACCAATGCACCACCAACCCCACAATTGTCCTCCCACCATTTGTGTGATTACTCTAAAATTACTCTTGGGGTTATTGGTATTAGTTAAGAAGAGATGAGGTGGATGTATTGCCACACCTCAATCGATGACGGAAACATCGGGATGAGACAAAAACGAGATTGCTCGAGACTTCATAACTTGCTAATTGTGACAATAGTTAAACAATTCGAATTTCATTTCATACTAAACGAGGTACATTGTTTTGAAACGGAAATACATCTTGCAAGTAAAACATAACAACATAAAGCAAATTTGGGTGCGTTTCTAGTCCACCCTAAGTAACTTTCTTCATGCGTCGTCATTAATTTCCTGCAACATGAATTAAAATACAATCAACAAAAGTTGGTGAGTATACAAGTTTGGTTACATAGCATAAGTGTGAATGAAAGTTGTATCATAATCAACCATGGTAATTTGCATACATTGTTTCTTAATATGCTAGCATGTGTAAACTATAAGTCAAACCAAAGTATACCGCAATCGTGCGTTCCTCGTCGACGAAACTAAAAAGTCGTAAAATAGATTACTTAACAATACTACAAGTATGGGCGGTGTGTTAATCCTAAAGCGCTATAATTGTTAAGGTAGGCTTGCAAAGTTAATGAGCAAATAGTATACAATAATGAGTATAGCACGTATAAACAAAGATTATGACAAGTATCATGTTTTTATGGATAGAGTGTTTGTGTAAATATGATTGATCATGTGTATGTGATTTGTAATGGGATTAATTAAGATATGTTTGTTTAAGCCTAGACTCTTAAACCTGCTTGTCGCTTTTAAACAACATTAAAGGTTCGCTTTTAAACAACATTAAAGGTTCTAAAAATGGATGTTTATAGGAATTCACGTTGTGATGAGTTTCATTGAAAAAATAACCACCTTTCAACACCATCAAAGGTGGTTGTTTGGTAGTTGTGGTGAAGGGGTGTGGTTGAAGCGGTGGTGTGTAGTGGTGGTTGTGGTGGCTGCAGGTTGGATGGTAGTGACATGTGGTGGGCTAGTGGTGAACAAGTGGCAGTCGGGCTCAGAGGTGGTTATAAGGATTCACATTCTGCAGAATACTACTGTTGTTATAGGTTGCCGCTTTTAGACGTCCTATCACATTAGATGCTTTTAAGGCTTTAACCATTCTAGCTTATGAGGCAAGTAGTGGAGCTAGTAGGTTAAATATATTATCATTTTTATGGTAAACCTACCTACGTCACTAACAATAGTTAAATAGTTACCGAGATTTAAAAATTTTTTATAAAAGGAGGATAGATTCTCATCTTCAACTTGGTTGACAATGTTAAAAGCCATCACAAAAAGTATTGCACTTTTTTGGAAAGCATCCGTAATGTTGTTAAAAACTTTATCAAGTCAAACATACAAATTGTGTGACAAAAGCACTAAAAGGTGTGGTTGGAAATTCAAGCATTCCAAGATGGCAACTAAAGGATAGAAAGTCTGGTCCCCGAATTAAATTTTCTATCACTTTTGGTCCCTCACGTTCTTACTGTTATGATTCTGTCCTTGTAAGGTAGACGAACAATCTATGAGTTTAAAACTTGGATTTTAATTAAAGGAAGGGCTATTTTTAACACTATTATATAATTGGTATCCAATGAATAAACAACTACTTTTATATATGTGTATAGTTTAAAAGTTTAAATATCATTGTTTCATTGGTTTCCCTTTTATGTTTTAAGTCTAAATGCAATGGAACCGATAAGTAACACATAATACGGTTATTTCTTATAATTTTTCACATGTATATCATGTATAACACAAAAATACAACTAGAGAACAAAACCGAATTAGGAGCGAATTATGTTCAAATCACATGAACATTGGGCTCGTTCAATCCTATATAACTTTGTTTTATAAATGTTTAACTTGTTTAGAACAAGTGAGGTAAATGAAATATATATGAATCTTGGTCACTAATTAGTACTTAATTGTTTCCCATTTAACTTTAAGTTGGAGGCAATAATGAAGATAAATAATTCACTTCACTAAATAATAACCAAGGTTTATGATTGTTAAAATATAAGTTAAATTGAAAAAAAAAAAACAATATATTACAAGCCAAAACTCATATATGTTCTATGTTCATACACTAATTAGTACTTAAATTTTTGAACACTTTATTAAAATTACAAAAGGATCGAATTGCCCTCATTTATAAGACATGTGATTAGACTTAACCTCCAAATCTAACCAAAAGACAAAATGTGTAAAACATATTAATATATATTATGTTCTATGTTATTGTTAAGGTTTAGTGACCAAAACTGAAATCTAATAAAAATTTAGAGGACATAAAGTGTAATTTACAATAAAACAAGGAAGTCTAGTGTTGTTCTATGATTGGTGGAAATTTATTCGAAAAGTATTCTAATGCACTTTTGGAAAGGTGTGGTCATGATAAATCCATTACAAAACGCCCCTTCACGGAATGGAGTGTATAGTCCAAGTTGGTACACTTTACTTTTACATCAAATAAATAGAAATAACTTGCGAGCTGCGGCAACTTCGTACGATTCAATCTTGACAAATTCTATACTAGTATTTATCATACAAGAAAATATTTTTTTTGCAGATTTTGATAAAAATAAGAGTAAACTGTTAAAATGGTTCTTGAGTTTTAGTCGTTTTTTATACTTTAGTTCAGAACTCAAATCTTTTGAATCTGGGTTGGTTTCAATTTTGTTGCCATTTTCATCCAAAATCAAAATCTGATCAGATTTTTCAGTTAACATCCAACTTTTTGGTCTTTTTTCTCCCTTTTAATGAAGGACAAAATGTTCTTTTAATGTTTTATTATACAAATTAAAAAAATCTAACCATTTTGCCCTTTATTAAAACGGAGGAAAAAGGCAAAAAAAACTGAATTTTAACTGAAAAATCTGAACAGAATTTGCTTTAGATGAAAATGGCAACAAAATTGAAACCACAAGGACCCGGATTCAAAAGATTTAAGTTTTGGACTAAAGTGGTAAAAATGATCAAACCTCAGGGACCATTTTGATAGTTTGCTCTAAAAATAATTAATCTTGAAGCAGCTTGAAGCGGTAAAAGAAGTGTTAAAAAAACAAAACCATAAAATTTAAAAACTTGTATGTTTGTGCTTCGGTATTTGTGTATTATGAAGCACAACCCAGTCTCGGCCAAATCACTCGTTTGTTTTCGAGTGTCGAGCGAGCGATTCTATCGAGAGTTTGCGGTTTTCACACCTAGTCTCGGCCAAATCGCTCGTTTGTTTTCGAAAATTGTGCGTGCTGTCAGCCTTAGGAAAGGCTGAGTGTTTGCGCGAAGCTGTAGTATGCGATGTTCGTGCAAAGTTGTGAACTTAGCGAGTGCAAACGAGAGTATAATGAGTAAGCTCGCACAGCACCCCTACAGGGCTCGCAGAAGGCGGTCTGTTGGTACTTAGACTATAGACTAGGTCGATTCTAAGACATCGACCCGGACTAGGTCGAGTCTTGCCTAATTCCCTATAGTTATAGCTCTGATACCAATCTGTCACACCCCAACCGATGGCGGAAACATCGGGGCGCGACAATGAGCAAAAACAGATTGTCAAGGAGAAATCCATAACAACTAATATTACCAAATATTTAACATTACGTCCCATACCGTAACATATCCAGCAAAAATAATTAGGCAAAATGGATTTTAATAATCCAAACTTTCACCCATTGGCCGGCAACGGACCCAACTTCAAAAATAACCGGTGGTGGTCCCAACTTTTCGTATATTGTAAACCAATGGACTTTTACTAAAAAAAACCTTAATTTCTTTTTGTCTCCTTATCGTTTTCGGTTTAGTAAAGGTCCATTGGTTTACATTATACGAAAAAGTTGCCGAAAAGGATAAGGAGACAAAAAGAAATTAAGGCTTTTTTTAGTAAAAGTCCATTGGTTTACAATATATGAAAAGTTGGGACCACCACCGGTTATTTTTGAAGTTGGGTCCGTTGCCGGCCAATGGGTGAAAGTTTGGATTATTAAAATCCATTATTCCAAATAATTATTACAGACATTGTATCTCAAAGACAAAAAATTGTTTCGACAACTCAGATTTAATTTAGTTTATTTCTAGACTCCCCTAACTTGATTCTATGACATCCAGCAAGTAAAAGCATCCTAAACACCTGTCACATATGTTAAAATAACAGTCAATACACATAGTGTAAAGGTGAGCATACAAGTTTAATAGTATAATAGTAGCGAAAGCGATTTACGCATAACCAGCATGTAACACGTAGAGATGTGAAGCAGGTAAGTTTATCGACAATGAAATATGCACAGACGTGACTGCGAGTTGTAGAATGCGCAACACATATCACCACTGTGACATGTCACACCCTGACTTTTGCGGAAGCGTATGATGTGTGACTGGTTTAATATCATTGCATTCAATCATAATAAACAACTACATGATAAAAACGATGTTCATCCATTCATAAAATTTGAGCATTACAAATACCGGTTATTTAAGTTTTAAAACACAACCTTCGACTAGGTTATAAACCAACAAAAGTGGATGACATCTAAACTTGAAGTCTACTTCTAAAAACAACACCCGCGCCCAAGATCCAACCTGTCACCTGAAATACATGTAATTTTGGAAAACGTCAACAAAAGTTGAGCGAGTTCATGCGTTTTGTGTGAGTACTGGTAAACTTGTAACCCTTTGAGAGACTCCTTTGAAAACAGGTATGAAAAGCGTGTATGAACATACCAAATAAATGTTTTATAAGGACATTAAGGCATGTGAGGACATAGGGAGCACTCAAAATGAGTAGGCTTATACCCTTGTCGATTTTCCCTCGACTATGTCGATTTCCTCGACTATGTCGAATTTCCCTTCGACTATGTCAATTTACCTTGACTATGTCAATTTCCCTTGACTATGTCGATTTCCCTCGACTGGGACACCGAAGCACTCAAGTGATCACATGATGACCATGAGTGGGGCTCGGCCGTACCCGTTAGATCTAACCTTTGTCCTTAATTAAGTATTAATGGCATTTCAATATTTAGTCTATGCTCACATGATCTAGCAGTGCATTTCATAGGCATTTCATACCGTTTAAGCATTCGTAACATGTATTCCACCCCCGAGATTTATAAAACAAAAAACAGTTAAGAGAGAAGGGGGAGCATGAACTCACTGTTTTGCGTCTTCGATACTCGTAACTCAAATCTCGTCAGCAAACACGACTCCCTACAATATACTAGGGTCTATTAGACGAACGGGTCGTGCCTTGCCTTAGTATTCATGTTTTGAGTTACGTTTCTTTTATGTCTTTAACATTATCCAAAGTTATAATTACTTGTTAAAATAATAATTATTTTAACTTTAAATTATATTCAATTTTGGAATAATTGTTAAACAATATTTCAATACTTCTCAAGTATTTATTTTCTTATTTCCTTCCCAAGGATGGGGGTATCTCATACATGTATTTTCGTATTCTTGTATTAGTAGTTTCCAAAATAATATATTTCTCCTTGTCAAAAATATGATACCACTTTGTAATATTTACAAAATCATATTTTCATTTCTTGTATCCAAAATAATATTTACCACAAATATATTTACAACGGTTTCCGGAATAATTTATAAGTTACGTTCTTGCTTTCGATTTCGCATTACTAAGTGTGTAACTTATATATTTATCTCTTGTGATTTTTGGTATTATTTTGGATTGTAAATCTTGTATCTTGTTAAGTTATATTATTTTAACCCTTAAAACAATATAACTATTACACGAAATATACACATAATCACGCACAATGTCTTTAATGTAAATATATATTCTAAATACATATTTATCCATTTTTATTTATAAGAACCAACCTCCAACACTTGTATTTTTGTAACGAAATTTATGGCAAAGTTATATTGAAAACCATAGTTAAAACACTCTTGTAAGTATTTGTTTAGAAAATATTTTTCTAAGTGTTTATATTTTTTAGAAAATTTCGCCATAGTTTCCCCTAAAAATGGAGGTGTCCATGCTATTAAAGCATATCATTTTCTTCTCAATAATCAACAATCAATCTTTAAACATCTTATACTTACCAAGAGCAAAAACAAGCTATCTACATAAAGATCATGAACTTGAGTTTTCATAAAAACTTGTAGTAACTTTGTAGTATGTTTAGTAGACTTAGTTACCCTCCAAAATATATTTACTTATTGATAAACTTCATTCTTGAAAGCTTTAGGTATTTACAACTTGTAAATATACTTTACAAAAATGTTTATAAATTAAATCTTCTTGTTTCACAAGTGTTTATACCCTTGTTTTTCCACTAAAAATAGTGTAGGTTTAAGTAAAAACCAATATTTTCTAAAAATCAACTTTTGAACTTCGTTCTTTTGAAAAACCATCCAGAATTCTTAGATCCATAAGATTACTAGCTTAATTTGTTTATTATTTTTCAAGAAATCAGCTTTTTATTCAAGTTCATGCTTATATATGAGGATGATCTTCTTGTGTTAACACATAATCATCCTCTAACTTGCTAGGTCATGTGTTTAATCACAATCTAGCAAACTCCTTATGATGATCAACATCATAATCTCAAGTTAACAACAAGTATCATACATATACTTAAACAACCTATTTCATCACTATTCCATCATATGTTAAGCTTTATGTTCAAGATTCAAGATTATGTCTTTTAGTGTTCTTGTGATTTTCAACATAATACATCTTTTAACCAACTAAAATAGAAGTAGACAAGGGTTACAAGGATCTTACTACTAGCTCTAAGCTAGGGAAGAACACAAGATGAAATGGAGTGGATAAAAGCAATTTATGGAGGTCTTTCAAGATCCGCAAGCTTCACACTTCGTTAGACACCTTCTAACACCCTTGGATGGTCTTGGATTGCATAAACTTGAAATGGAAGTGATGGTGGTGATGGGTGTTGCTCTCGGCCGAGATGAGAGGGAGAGAGTATGAGGGAGTTGTGGTGTGTGTTGTGAAGATGATCATGTATTTATTAACCACTAATCTCTATTGTCCAATGGGTTAAGTGTTTCAATAAGTACAAGCAAGATCCAATCAAATCCATGAGAAGATCAAGAGGGGATTTAGGAAGATTGTGGTGATCTTGGTGGTGGGGTCCTTGTGACCGTAAATTATGAGGGGGGGGGGGGTTAAATGTAAGTTTGATGGTAAATGATGTTAATTAGTTAGGGTGCTAAGTGTAAAGTCTAGTGTTTTAAGTGTACCATGCATTATATAGTATATTAGAGTGTTCGGGAACCATAACTAGCTCAGAAAAAATAAAACAATGCTTCTAGCAACTTTGGGTGTTCCGGGTAATGTCCGGTTGTTCGGTTAGATACCGGCTCGTTAAAGTGCTAAGTTATGCCGTATAGTGTCCTTTATGTAACTTTTTGTGACACTTTTAATTCCTGACACTTAGGAAAGCATTCAGGACCATTTACTCAATTTTCTGCATAATACAAGTATGTTAAAATGCTGAATTTTGCTGATTTATGCATAATTCTGCACTTTATGTGGGTTTTAGGCACTTTTCGGCACTTAAACTATCACCTAGCGAAGCAGTTTTGTGGTCCTTACTTCCCTACATACTATACTGGTGTAGTACCTTGGTTACTGGCTCATACTAGGTCTTAAAACACTGTCTGCCTATGTACTGAACATTGTCAGCATTTTAGTTTGTCTGATAATGGTGCCAATTCTGTTCTGTGCATTATTAAAACTATATTGTGTTGCATGTAGTAATGATAAAAGTCTTGCAACATGAAATGCCATTGTATGTATATAACAGTAATCAGAAATTCATTTGTCTTGTGAACTAGATCATGCACAGTTATTAAAGCACATATTACTGTTCAATTAGTGTACGGAATGTACGGAAAAGTGACACTTGTCACATGACATGTGAAGAAAAGCCCTTAACAACCCCTGTTCACGACAGGTGCTGAGTCCAAACTATAGTACTATCGTTGCTAAGGTGTCAGACAACAATCACTGTGTAAACATAACATACTAGCATTCATCGAATAACACGTATACATGCAAGAGCGGTTAGCGTATAAAAGTGTTTGCGTTGTGTGTCGATTGTGATTTTGATATAGGTAACGTATGTAACACCCAAAAGTGCATAAAGCGAAAAGCGATCGAGTATACTCACAGAGCGTGTTTAATGAATAAACACAGTCTTGGATTGAAGGGAGCGCTGAGAGAGTTAGCCTGATCACAGTACGACAGTATAAGCGTTGAACATTGCGTAAAACAGTGTGTCGGTGAGTTTAGGGACGGATGGTGATCCGATCGGATGACCGTCTGGACGGATGACCATTCGGTCGGAGGGTTGTCCGTTTGAGATGGATGTGTTTGTGTATGACGGAACTTTGAAGTTTTTCGTTGTAGCATTTTGTAAAATGAGAAGTGCTCCTACTTATCAGGTCATCCGGTCGGATGGTCATTGATGCGTGTGAAGTGTTATATATATTAGGTGTATATTTTAAGCCCCTTTAACACTTTTTAGTCTAGTTTTAAATTTATAAAACACGATATTTACTAACACTAGACACACATATGGGCAAGTGCACCCATCGTGAGCGTAGTATAGTGTTGGTAAGATACCGAGGTCGTCCAAGGACACAAGTGCTTTTAGTACCGGTTTATCCTCAACGTCTAATCAAATAAAAAAGTTTAGAAAAATGTTTTAACTAAGAAAAATAAAAACTAACTAAAATGCTGAAAAATAAAAATAAAAATAAAAACAGTTAGACAAGATGAATCACTTGATTCCGACTCGTATCTAGTGTAACCTTTGATTATTTCCGCACTTTTGCACTATTTTAAGAGATTATCTTAGTTATTGTAGTAGGCCCCTCTTTTGAAGGTGACGTTACCCTTACCCCAGTAGTTTGAGTCAGCAAGGATACAATCCTAAAAGGGTGGATTATCGGAAGATAATTAATTAAGTTATTAATGCAAATTATGGTAGGCCCCTCTTTTGGAGGTGACGTTACCCTCGACTAAGTAGTCTGAGTCAGCAGGGATACAGTCCTAAGTAGCCGGGTTATAGTATTAATAGTAGTTAACTTATGAGGGGATCAAAGAGTTTGGACCCCCGCCATCCAATACCGTTAAGTATTGAAGGAGGTCCTACTAAATTTGACCCAGGTCCATTGCAGGACCTCTAAACGCTGAACAATGGCAAGACCTTTACCAAATCGTTCCCTTAACCCCCGACCAGGTAGCCAACATACCTCCATATAGACCGTGGAGATATGAATGGTGAAAATCTTTTATTTTATATAGACAGTAAAATAATGCCAAGACACCACGGACAAACGATAAGGAAAGATCACCTTCAACATAAGCAACTAGTTATTAAAGTCATTAATACAAAACCAAGTAAAAAGTGCAAAAAGATTAAAAATAAAAAGTATTACACTAGACACTTTGTCTTCACCTAGTGATGTAAGAGACTTAGGCAAACATGGCCTTGATTGTCAAGAACTCTTATGATCAATCTTGGATCCCGAGACGACTCACACACTCTATGATGGACAATGGATGATGGTGGTGGATGATGGTGTTATGGTGGTGGTGGGTGAAGTGTGAGAGAGGTGGTGTGCCAAGGGATGGTTTGAGCTTGAGCCAAGCACTTCTATTTATAGGCTGAACAGAAGCTCGGGCACGGCCCCGTGTCCTGTGGGCACGGCCCCGTGTCCACATCCTTCTCTTTCTTCATTTATTGCAGCTTGTCTTATTAGTTGACCACGCCCCCGTGTCCGCTGAGCACGACCCCGTGGTGCAGAAGAATCTTTGTACTATGAAGATTTGCTAGATTGTGCGAATCTTATAGTTGACCACGGCCCCGTGTCCGCTGAGCACGGCCCCGTGGTGGGCAATAGAAGCTTCTACCACTTTGTCTTTTCTGCTGACACTTGGGCATGCCCCCGTGCTGGCTGGGCACGGGGCGTGTTCAGTCTTCTGTTGTCTTGTTTTGCTTGGGAAGATGCTGTCGTGGGGTCGGGCATGTCACGTCTTGTTCCTTTTCTTGTATTTATGTTAGATTTTTATGTCTTTTTGCTTCTTTTATTAATTTGAGCTCATTTAATCCTGAAAATACAAAAGGAAGACAATAGCACACTTTTTCCAACATTAGTACTAAAAAAGGGTTAGTTTTATGCCACAATTGATGAAATTTATATGTTGCATTTTGCACACATCAAATACCCCCACACTTGAATCTTTGCTTGTCCTCAGGCAAAACTCTTTATAATGTGGCTATTACACTTCCAAATGGAATGGGTAGAGAAGAAGGTTTTTGGGCTTGTCGTAGAGTGTCGGGATTTCCAAGATTCTTTATTCAGTTTTATTTTTATTTATTTACAATCCTATTCGTCATGATTTATTTAAAACTTTTCATAAGATAAATTACTTATTAGGGCATAACATGCCTCTTTAAAATTCTATTTATATACAAGTTCACATACCTCACGGGGATCACTCAACACTCGGCCGAAAATGTATTTTTGTGGATCACTCGAGAGCGGCATGGAACTTACTCCTACCATAGGCTTGTCAAGCAATCAATCCTCCTCCTTTTTAACTTATATACCTTTGTAAATATCAAGAGGACTTTTTGGGTGAAGGGTTAGGCTTGGGTTAAAGGTAGGTGGTTGGGTTAGTGGTTAGTGGTTAGTAGAAAAAGGGCGAAAAGCGTAACAAGCGTCGGTTTTCGTAAGACTTTCTATTTTTTTTCACTTTTATTTTGATGAAGCTATTACTTAAACAAAGTTATTTTTGATGAACTTGTTTGTTTATTTTCTTTTGCTTCATCATCAACACAAATTTTTTTTTTTGAAAAGTCATACGAGAAACCGAGCTAGTTACTAAAACAAAGGGTTAAAAAATGAAAAAGGTTTTTGGTGGGTAAAAGGGTGTTTGGTTTGGGTTATGAAATGAAAAGGTTTAGGCTCAAAGGGGCTAACTAGGGGGATTTTTTGGGTAGGTGGTAAAAAAAAAAAAAATAATGGTGTAGAAATAAAAAGGGTTAGTCCTAATGCCTCCATCATTTACTTACTCGGGTTTAAGTTGATAAGGACCGGGAATGTATCGTCGTGGCAAGTTCTAGAGTCGTAAGAACCAAGCGGCTATTCACACAAGAAACGAAAAATGAGCATTTAGTCTAATGGTATGTAATTGTATGCTCAATTAAAGGCTCAAAACTCACTTTTGTGGGAATGGGTTTTTGTGTGATCAAGTATATATAATCAAATTTTAACTAAGCTTGTCATGCATTTTCATAATTTTCTTATGTTGGTTCTTTTTATCACGACGCTATCGGTTGTAAATTCGTAAAAATATAACCTTTTTAGAACTTGAAATTCCCGAGTTAAACCTAGACAAGTAAAAAAAAATGAAAAATTTTTGAAAAAAATTTGGGGTGATTAGCGGTTCCAATAGAGTTTTGTGTAAGGCTTGTATTTAGGACTTGCAAGATTCAAGGTTTTAGCATCCCACCCACACTTAAATTACACATTGTCCTCAATGTGTCCCAAAAATAAGTTTTTAGGTTGATTGAATGTGTAAAAGGTGTGAAAAAGCAAAAATTTTGTGTTACTGGGCGCTGAACACGGCCCCGTGTTATCCGGGCACGGCCCCGTGTTCAAGTGCCAGTAACAAAATTAAATCAAGAGAAACAGAAGCCTGGACACGGGGGCGTGTTGAGTGAACACGGCCCGTGTCCAGTTACCTGAACTGGGTCTTTTTCTGCAGACCATGCAGCACGGGGCCATGTTGGGTGGACACGGCCCGTGCCGAGCTTACTGTAAACGAAGAAAATTGTCAGACGGTCCTGTTTTTCCTGCATGGAGTGCTGGTTCAAGTTTCCCTTGTATCCTTTGTCATCTCAAGTGTGTTTTATTCCTAAAAATTAAAACTAACTAGAAAACATGAAAATTAATCTAAACTAAACTAAGGATAGTTCCGCGGAATGCCTCCGTGGTGCGCCACGTTTATAAGGGTCCTTGGCTAGACCCAAAGCCTGGTCATATGTTACCCAAGTGGGATGTATTGCATCCCATGTTACACCGTCGGAGATCGTGATCCAAGCTTGAGTCTATGACCTTCATGTAGTTGACCGGGTCTTCGTCCTCTACTCTCTTTCCACATTCAAACTTTACTTCCTTGTCCCCAAACTTCAATGTTAACGTTCCGTCATTCATATCCACCACTGCTTGGGCGGTGGCTAGAAATGGCCTCCCGAGGATGAGAGGGACATCGGTGTCTTCTTCCATGTCTAGGATGACAAAGTCGGTTGGGAAAACGAAGTTGTCAACCTTGACCAATAGGTTTTCAGCGACACCTTGTGGAAATTTGACGGGTCTGTCGGCGAGTTGTATGCTCATCTTTGTAGGGCTTGTTGCTCCTAGGCCGAGTCGTTTGAACATCGATGTGGGCATGAGGTTAATGCTAGCCCCAAGATCGGCTAATGCATTACGAACGGGGGATTCCCCAATCGAGCAAGGAATTGTAAAGCTTCTGGGATCGATTTTCTTTTGTGGAAGTTTGTTGAGTACTAAGGCAGAGCATTCTTCGCCTAAGTTAACTAATTGCAATGATTCAATTTTCCTTTTGTGAGTGAGGAAATCCCTCATGAATTTTGCATACCTAGGCATTTGGGTTAGGACCTCAATAAAAGGAATATTAACATGCAATTGTTTTAGTAAATTTTTGAACTTTGCGAATTGCTCATCGGTCTTTTGACGATTTAACCTACCGGGGTACGGAATTGGAGGAGTCTTGGTGGGCTCTTGAATTGGTGAAGAAGCCTTTTCTGGTTGAGGTGTGGGTGAAGTCGTGCTTTGGCTGAGTTGACTTCCTTCAACCGGTGGTAATGGGGCATCCTCGGGACCCACGGTTCGGTTTCTCAATGTGATGAGGTGTACTTGCGCCTTTGGGTTGGTTTCGGTTTTACTTGGTAACGCGCCTTGTGGTCTCTCGGAGAAATTTTGAGCTAGCTGATTTAATTGTTTTTCAATGTTTTGAATGCTAGCTTGTTGATTTCTAAAATTCGATTCCAATTGTTGAAATCGATCCGAGTTTTTCTTTTCGGTGTCGGAGATGAGGCGAGATACAGTATCTTCAAGCCTTTCTCTTCCACCTTGTTGTTGAGAAAAATTTTGTGGTTGTTGAAAGTTAGTTCATTGGTTTTGTTGGTTACTACTATTGCCGGGATCTCTCCAACCAAGGTTTGGGTGGTTACGCCATCCTTGGTTGTAGGTACCCGTTGGAGGACCCGACGGCCTAGGTCTGTTATCAATGTAGTTTACCGTTTCTGTTTGTTCATCTAATTCTTTCATACAACTCCAATTTTCATGTGGCCCACCACACCCTTCACAAGCCATAACCGAGGCCGTTTTTGTCATTTCTAGCTTTTGGATTTTCGAAGAGAGGGCCTTGATTTGGGCTTGTAAAGAGGTGTTTTCATCAACCTTATGGGCGCCCGGGGCAATAGATTTATTACCTCGGGGAGTGTGCCATTGAAAGTTGGTTTGAACAATTTCCTCAATTTGATTATATATTTCATTTGGGCGACGATTACCTAAAAGTCCCCCGGAGCTAGAATCAAGTGTTTGTCTTGTGTGTGGCAACAACCCATTGTAGAAAGTGGATACTTGTTGCCATACCGCAAGACCGTGATGAGGACACTTTCTTAGTAGCTCCTTGAACCTTTCCGAAGTTTCATATAAGGATTCCCCATCCTCTTGTGAATATGTATTAATTTCAGTCATTGATTTAGCCGTTTTAGCCGGAGGGAAATACTTATACAGAAACTTTTGGGCTAGTTCATCCCAGGTGTTTACCGAGCCAACTGGGAGGGTGTTGAGCCAAGCCTTAGCTCGGTCTTTTAGTGAAAATGGAAACATCCGTAGGCGAATGGCGTCGTTTGATGCTCCATTGATCCGAAAGGTATCACATATTTCCAAGAAATTAGTAATATGTAGATGGGGATCCTCGTCCGCAAGCCCATGGAAGGTTGCGGAGTTTTGAAGCATTTGTATCAAATGCGGCCGAAGTTCGAAGTTGTTGGCTTCGACATTGGGTGCATTGATAGCGGCGCCGAGATTACCTACGGTGGGCCGTAGGTAATCCATGAGGGTACGTTGGTCCGCCATTGGAAATGGGTCCCCCGAAACTTTCTCTTGATTTTTAGCTTTAAGTCTTTTTCTGAGAAAGCGTTCGGGTTCTTCAAGAGGTTCTTTTATGTCTCTACTAGAACTGGAGCTCATGCACTACGTAGGATGTTTAGATGTGGCGCCAAGGATCCAAGTCCTGCGATAAAAACAAAAAAGAATGTTGGTCAGAAGGTTAACCACGGCCCCGTGCTCAGCAAACACGGCCCGTGGTCAAGTTTACAGTAATTGTTCTCCGGATCCCTGTTACTGGGAGTTGGACACGGCCCCGTGTTGCACCGACACGGCCCCGTGTTCAGCCCTCTGTAACTCAGAAAATAAAAACTGCCAGTGATGATGCTGGGCACGACCCGTGTCCGACCAGGCACGGCCCGTGCTGAGCTCTGCAGAAACAGAAAAACTAAAAAAAATCCTAAAAAAAAATGAAAAATAAGAAAAACGATTAGGCCGTTGATTCCTAACTTTCTTAAAATCCTTATGTCCCCGGCAACGGCGCCAAAAACTTGATGCGTGTGAAGTGTTATATATATTAGGTGTATATTTTAAGCCCCTTTAACACTTTTTAGTCAAGTTTTAAATTTATAAAACACGATATTTACTAACACTAGACACACATATGGGCAAGTGCACCCATCGTGAGCGTAGTATAGTGTTGGTAAGATACCGAGGTCGTCCAAGGACACAAGTGCTTTTAGTAACGGTTTATCCTCAACGTCTAATCAAATCAAAAAGTTTAGAAAAATGTTTTAACTAAGAAAAATAAAAACTAACTAAAATGCTGAAAAATAAAAATAAAAATAAAAACAGTTAGACAAGATGAATCACTTGGTTCCGACTCGTATCTAGTGTAACCTTTGATTATTTCCGCACTTTTGCACTATTTTAAGAGATTATCTTAGTTATTGTAGTAGGCCCCTCTTTTGAAGGTGACGTTACCCTTACCCCAGTAGTTTGAGTCAGCAAGGATACAATCCTAAAAGGGTGGATTATCGAAAGATAATTAATTAAGTTATTAATGCAAATTATGGTAGGCCCCTCTTTTGGAGGTGACGTTACCCTCGACTAAGTAGTCTGAGTCAGCAGGGATACAGTCCTAAGTAGCCGGGTTATAGTATTAATAGTAGTTAACTTATGAGGGGATCAAAGAGTTTGGACCCCCGCCATCCAATACCGTTAAGTATTGAAGGAGGTCCTACTAAATTTGACCCAGGTCCATTGCAGGACCTCTAAACGCTGAACAATGGCAAGACCTTTACCAAATCGTTCCCTTAACCCCCGACCAGGTAGCCAACATACCTCCATATAGACCGTGGAGATATGAATGGTGAAAATCTTTTATTTTATATAGACAGTAAAATAATGCCAAGACACCACGGACAAACGATAAGGAAAGATCACCTTCAACATAAGCAACTAGTTATTAAAGTCATTAATACAAAACCAAGTAAAAAGTGCAAAAAGATTAAAAATAAAAAGTATTACACTAGACACTTTGTCTTCACCTAGTGATGTAAGAGACTTAGGCAAACATGGCCTTGATTGTCAAGAACTCTTATGATCAATCTTGGATCCCGAGACGACTCACACACTCTATGATGGACAATGGATGATGGTGGTGGATGATGGTGTTATGGTGGTGGTGGGTGGTGGGTGAAGTGTGAGAGAGGTGGTGTGCCAAGGGATGGTTTGAGCTTGAGCCAAGCACTTCTATTTATAGGCTGAACAGAAGCTCGGGCACGGCCCCGTGTCCTGTGGGCACGGCCCCGTGTCCACATCCTTCTCTTTCTTCATTTATTGCAGCTTGTCTTATTAGTTGACCACGCCCCCGTGTCCGCTGAGCACGACCCCGTGGTGCAGAAGAATCTTTGTACTATGAAGATTTGCTGGATTGTGCGAATCTTATAGTTGACCACGGCCCCGTGTCCGCTGAGCACGGCCCCGTGGTGGGCAATAGAAGCTTCTACCACTTTGTCTTTTCTGCTGACACTTGGGCACGCCCCCGTGCTGGCTGGGCACGGGGCGTGTTCAGTCTTCTGTTGTCTTGTTTTGCTTGGGAAGATGCTGTCGTGGGGTCGGGCATGTCACGTCTTGTTCCTTTTCTTGTATTTATGTTAGATTTTTATGTCTTTTTGCTTCTTTTGTTAATTTGAGCTCATTTAATCCTGAAAATACAAAAGGAAGACAAAAGCACACTTTTTCCAACATTAGTACTAAAAAAGGGTTAGTTTTATGCCACAATTGATGAAATTTATATGTTGCATTTTGCACACATCAAATACCCCCACACTTGAATCTTTGCTTGTCCTCAAGCAAAACTCTTTATAATGTGGCTATTACACTCCCAAATGGAATGGGTAGAGAAGAAGGTTTTTGGGCTTGTCGTAGAGTGTCGGGATTTCCAAGATTCTTTATTCAGTTTTATTTTTATTTATTTACAATCCTATTCGTCATGATTTATTTAAAACTTTTCATAAGATAAATTACTTATTAGGGCATAACATGCCTCTTTAAAATTCTATTTATATACAAGTTCACATACCTCACGGGGATCACTCAACACTCGGATGAAAATGTATTTTTGTGGATCACTCGAGAGCGGCATGGAACCCATGATGATGTCACTCGAAAATAGTCTAAATCAGGTGGATTTCATGGTTAAAAGTTGTGATTTGTTGGTGGAAATGATGAAGAAGTGTGCGAAGATCAAAGAAGTACAAGATTTGAGATGAAAACTTACAAGAATCGCGAGGAATCGAGAGAAAAGAGGCTGGGAGTGCGTAGGTCGGAGGAGAGCTGTCAAATCATGAACAGTGATGTGATAGGTGGGCTATTTATAGTGTGAGAGTGAGAAAGGCGGTGCAGGTGAAGGAGTCAGAGGGCCCTTCGATCGGATGGTCATCCAGACGGATGACCATTCGATCGAATGGTCCTTCGATCGGATGGCTCGAATAAGTTAGTTTTCGACTTTTCGTTTCGTGCGTTGAGCGTTTCGAGTAAGCGATGCGATAGTATTACACATTAGTTACACAAATAACATAATCAACCTAATAATCATATAAGTAACTTGTATTTCGGGTTGCGATGCGATGCGATAGAATTACGATTGCGTTTGCGATTAACATCCCACAATATATACATAAGCACACACAAGTAAGGCACATAATAACACACACACGTAAAACAATATTCAGAACCTATAATTCGAGTTGCGATGCGATAGCGATGTGATAGCATTTAGTAGATTAGTGTTTTAATTACGTTTATCGCATTGTTACTTCACATATTAAATAATCGAAAAACGAAATAACGTCAAGTAAAGTATCGATTATCGAGTCAAAGGTACAAGCAATAACTAAGTCAGGAATGATAGATCTGATTAGTAATCTTTTCTTCCTTTGGCTTTGACTTTGACTTTGACTTCGGAAAGTCGGGTTGTTACACCATCGACCATTCTTGAGAAGAAACCTATGGAAATATAATAAGCTGTTAACTTAACGATTTATAGAACTCCCTCACAGGCTATCCTAGTGTAATAATAAATACCCTCTAGACAATCTACCTCACAACGCGAAAGTCATAGGTAACTATGGATTTTTCATCAAACTCGATAAGCAAGTAGTGAAAAGGAAACTAGGTAGATCTTCTCACAAAGCCTCTAATCCTAGCAATCTAACACTAAAGACAGACCGACAATCTCTCACCTTATAGCTATTAAGATTGGTAGAATACCTAACCCTATTCAATTTATAATTATATCCCTGTGGTTCACTACATCTAGCAAAACATCCAATAGTCAAGAACACACTGTAAATGACCTAGCATGAAACTATTATTCAAAAGACATTCAACTAGCAACATGAGGGATAATAATTATTCAATAAACAAGATTAAATACGCATATACAAAAGATCATAAAAAAACCATGTCTTTACTTTAATATTAAAATCCAACAGATAAAAGTTCCAAACCGATAAAACAAATGTCAAACATAATGTGTACCGAATAGCAAAACATGTTCATAGGTTCGAATAATATAGAGAAAAATTAAAACAAACTAACATGTTGCGAACCAAACTTGAATCAATAATTTTCTTCTGCTTCTAATCGTCCCCTTGTAGCTTCTCTACACGTAGGATATTTGATATCTTGTGATCCTCTGATGTCGTCTGGATTCCTTCCCTTCGTTCCTGAGTCTCATTTAACAAGGGGAGGGGAAAAAAGAGATGAAAATATGAAAAAAACCATGTTCCCGAGATTTTTTAAGGATACAAGGGGAGGGGAAAGGAGGGAAAAGGGAAGAAATTTTGTACGTATATTTATTCTCACAAATCGGAGAGATTAGGAGAAAATCTTATCAATTACTAAATTACCCTCATATCTAATTAAAATGTTTTATGTTTAAATTGGCTATAATGGTAATTTTTTTTCTTTTCTTTTCCTCCTAACTCGGAACACATAAAATGTTTGATTCTTCTGTTTTCCTTTATTTTTAATTAAACTCGGGAACACGAAAAAAATCACATATTTGTCTTTATTTTCTCTCTTAATTCATTTTCCTTCCCCTCCTCTGTTTTTTGAACGGCCAACAGAATCAATCCTATCCTCTGTTAAATGAGACTCAGGAACACAGTGTAATACGTGCAGCCGTTAATATATCGATCATCGTTTAATAGGTATTGTATTTATATTAATATTATAATTCACTTCTTCGAATTGAGTTGTGTTTTAGCGGATCACAAAAAGACAAGTGGGCCAGTGCCTCACAATATTCCATTCCAAAGGCCCAACAAAAAAAAAAAGTAAACTGCCAATTTGGTCCCTGTGGTTTGGGCACTTTTGCCATTTTAGTCAAAATCTCAAACTTTTTACATCTGGGTCCCTGTGGTTTGCATTTTGTTGCCATTTTAGTCCAAAATCCGAAAACCCTCTACTTTGACTGTTGAAAACTGATTATTTTGTCCTTTAGTGCAGGGGCATTTTGGTCATTTATGTTTAGTTTTTTTTAGCAATAAAACCCAGATAAATCATCATCATCCCCAACATAATTAGCTCTCTCTCTCTTATCTCTCTTTTCTCTCTCTCTCTCTCTCTCTCTCTCTCTATAGCACCACCACCACCGCCACCTCCTCCCCCTTCTCACCACCGCCACTCCGGCGTCGTCCCATCCAACAGTCACACCCACTCCGGCGTCTTCCCCCTTCTCACCACCGACATTACATAATCAGCTATCTCTCTCTCTCGCTGATGAAGGAGGTTCGAAGTTTCCCCAAATAAATCATCATCATCCCCAAATAAAACCCTAACTAGAAAGAAACTCAGCAGCAGACTGATTCTGCTCTTCCGGCGACTGATTCTGCTCTTCCGGTAATGTTTCAGGCGACTGATTCTGGCGACTGATTCTGCTCTTCCGGTAATGTTTGTGGTTAATATGATGTGTTTTGATTGAATTTTTGTTGGATAAAATAGGAATTAGACTCCATACTTGTTGAATTCGGTGTATACAAGTCAATTTAGAGATGTAAACGAGCTGAGTCAGGCTGGGGTGGGCTCTGGCAGTTTGTGGTGGTGGTGGTGGCGGTGGTGGAGTTCACGGTGGTGGTGGTGGTGTTCGACAGAGAGGAGAGAGAGAGAAGAGAGAGATGGGTGTTTGGATAGAGAATGAGACAGTGTGTGTGTGCAGGTTTTAGAGAGAGAGTTCACGGGGATGGTGGTGTTGGCGGCAGTGGGATGGTGGTGGTGGGGATGATGCGGTGGTGGGGGTGGTGGTGGTGGTGTGGTGGTAGTTCAGAGCATTCACAAACTGCCAGTTAAAAAAGAACCATATGGTTCAGAGCATTCCGGTGACAGCCTAAATTCCAAAAAAAATGGATGGAATGGATGTTAAATGAAAAGCAAAATGACCAAAATGCCCCTGAACTAAAAGACAAAATAGGAGGTTGCAACAGTAAAAAAATAGGGTTTTTAAATTTTGGACTAAAATGGTAACAAAATGCAATCCACAGGGACCCAGATGTAAAAAGTTTGAGATTTGGACTAAAATGACAAAAGTGCCCAAACCACAGGGACCAAAATGGCAGTTTTCTAAAAAAAAAAAAAAACAAGCAGATCAAGACGATGGCACATGTGTAATTGCAAGATTTCATTAATGGTATAATGATCGAATTGCATGTTGAATAATCTCTGAAAATCCCATCCAAGCCTTCTTTATTTCGATATGTAGTAGGGCCATTTAATCCATCATTCCATATCATCCTTTTTTTCCTACAACACAAGATAATTTCATTCATGAAGTATATATATTATACAACACAACATTTTTAGATTGTTTACTCTAAAATAATCAATCAAACAAATAATTTTCATCTTTTTATAATCAGCTCCATAAAAAATTACAAATAAATATCAACTATTAAAAAAATTAACAATAACAGTGTAGTAAAAGTACCCCATTTAAGCTTGTTATATCTTAAAATTATTAAACTTCAAATAAGAACTAATTATAACCAAAATTTACTAAAACCAACTTTAAAGCCACTTAAAAGTGTAGGATATATATATATAAACCTTTTTTTGAAACATAAACTTCATTAGAAACCACAAACCCACAAAACGGGGCGGACACTACAACCCGACTTACATATAAACAAAATTACACCGATCGGACCATGAAATGGTCCTACGTTTTAATCTATTTCTAATCCAAAAAATACCCCAACGTTTTTATTTCTCTAATAATTTCTTCCAACCGCATTTGTTTGTTCTTAAACCTTCATTTCTTTCTCGCCCTCCATAAGCACCAACAGCTAACAATAAGGATTCGGTGAAAAATGTCCTTAAACAACCCATTCAGGCCAACATGGTTCCACATCTCTAAAATATCTCTAAACGATTGCACGGCCAAAGAGGCTATTTTGCACCATCTGCTAACATGCTGCCAAACTGTCGAAGCGACAATACAGGAAAGAAACAGATGTTTAACGACATGGAACGACGTGCAACCACCGTGACACCGGGCGCTGTAGCCAAGGTTGACTACTCGACCGTCGCCAGCCCCTTGGCTCTCCCAGAGCGGGGAAACCCGACCTTCACCAACCCGAAGGCACGACAGTGAAATAATCGGTAAAACCTCGCCTCCCATCCAAGACGAATCGGCGCCACCTGTATTCGCCCTTTACCTGGATGCCGTATAAAATAATAGGGAGAGTGAGAGTCGAACCTAGGTCACAAGGAACACCAAGTTTTTCTCCAATCACTCCACCACTACCTAATTGGCTTGGCTGAACCACTCAACCACTACCTTATTAAGATGCATTCTTTTATCTCGCAAAAAATGAAACGAGTCTTTCTCTTTCACATCACGTCCTTTCTCCATAAAAACACCTAGTAAAACCCTATTGGAATGCAACCCAAACATCAACTCCATTCCATCTACTCCATAATCTGATGTTAAACTTTAAAAGATTTTTTTTTTTCTATTTCCTAATTATTTAAGGGTCCTGATTTAACACCCTACAGAATCCATGTGATTTTTGCAATTATTTTGCCCGTCTGACACGTGAACATAAGTTTAAATAATAACATCAGGATAATTAAACTTCATAATAGAGAAAGCAAGTGATTATTTTATCGGGAGGACAGCTAATTGTTCTGTCCAAGATCTGGGAATCTACTGACCTCCAATTGACCTGCTTAATATTTACTTATTTAGCATTATCTTAAACCTGTTGATCTATTATAATGACCATGAAAATACGTTCCTTTGCTGCCTATGACAAATTTTTACTAGCGATCTAATTAATCATGATTACATACCAACTCAGGCAGTAGTCCATTTCATAACCACAGAACCAGTGAGAGTGCATAATGAGGACGGAGCTGCTAATTATGTCGATGACGCTCCTAAATCATGCACATTCAGCCGTCCTCAGTTACAAAAACCTGTGATTCTTTAGACAGCCTTGAAATTTGATGCTGTATGCTTTTTAATTTTCAGGACCAAATTTATGGGCCTTGTAACTCGAGACGTAGCCCAAGTTATACCCTTTCTAAATCGTGCCCTTTCTAGTGCATTTGCCGATGTCTAGTACTTGTTCCAAGTATTAGTCCGGTAGCTCTTAGATCAGTTACGTATAACATCCAGAACCCCTCCTTGATTATCCAACTACTCATCCTATATTTTTAAGATGAAAGGCTTCTTGGGTGCGTAGAAAGAGGCTCAAGATTCAAGAATAGTGTTTTTGATCATCCAAGTGTTTTATGTTAACAATAGGCACATGTGTCTGTTGATAAATCATAGTGGTGAAGAAGCATGTGCACTTGGAATTCACTGGCATGGGTTTCTAGTTCGTATATGAAGGCATACTTTCGTTATTTCCACTGATTGTGGATTAAGATATTAGATGCTTTTCTTTCAGGCTATGGATGCAGCTCTTTTCTACAAGTTGCTCCCTTGCCACCTCTACTTTGAATACCTAATGCCACAAGTATCTCATCATCATGGTTATGGGAGAAAATAAAAATTCACCTTCCAAGTGTCTCGACAGCCTGTCAAGAACATGTCATCAGTTCTAGAATCTTAACTGTCCTTAGCCATGTGTATCTTACTTCACACTGATTAAAGAGTTCCTAGAGATTTGTGTATCCACATGGTCTGTTTTGTGACTCTATGCGTGAAGCCTCCATTACAACAAAAATAAATACAAGCACATTTTTTTTTTAATCTAATGTGTCAAAAGATGCTTTTTCCACAGTATCCATCAAATTATTTAGATTTCTAGGTTGGGTCATCCCAATGATTAGACAGCTAATATGTTCTGCACCTGATTCTCCAAATCCTGCCAAACTATTAATCTAACAGAAAGATATTGCACTAAAAACAAACCTTGTAACGCAGAAGCGCGACAAGGCAATGAGAGAATGGCATCTATTTGATCAGTAACAAGTAAGACAAAATTAGGAGCCTTTGTTGCCTAGTTGGGAAGCATGGTCAACTCTTTCTAATGAAGGGCACATGTTGGCTTCACATTGTATGATTCATTAATCCAACTGCACTTTCTATATATATGAGCCAATGGACCTTCAGGTACAATCAAACACTTGTAATTTGACAGAAACATTAGAAAAGAATGGCTTCTACCTCTTCACCAGATGATACTCATCATACCCGATCGACTAGTCTGCCAACCAGATCACATCCAATCATTCTTCAGGCTCAAGAGGAGATCCAAAAATTCAGAACTTGGGAGGCGTCCATCTCATCAGTCCCTACTGCAGATACCATCTGCAGCGCACTAACAAGGCTGCAAGTATTGTATGAATGTGTCGATAGTGTTCTCAGTTTGCCACTGACCCAACAAGCTCTTACTCAAAGCCAATACAGAGAATTGGTCAATGGGTTGTTGGACAAATCTATAAGTCTTATGGACATATGTGGCTCTACAAGAGATTTGGTCTCACAAGTAAAAGAAAATGCTAGAGATGTTCAATCGGCCCTTAGAAGGAGAAAAGGAGAGGTAAGTTTAACCACTTCATTTATCAAGAACCTGAAGAAAGACGCCAAAAAAGCTATCGCATCTTTGAAGCAAATTGATGAGAAGATTGGGGACATGAAGCCCTTAGATCTAGATCAACACCTCTTATCGGCTATTAAAGTAGTAAGAGACGTTGGAGTCGTCAGATCATCTGTATACAGGTCACTGTTGTTGTTTTTATCTGGATCTGTTGCAAACCCGAAGACATCAAGGTGGTCACTTGTACAAAAGCTGTTACAGAAAGGAACAGCCCACAGAAATGATAAGCTTGAAATGTCAAATGAGGATATGGTGTCCCTTTTTCAAGAAATGGAGAATGGTTTGGAGTGCATGTTTAGGAGTTTGATCAAGACAAGAGCATCTCTCCTTAATGTTCTTTCTCGTTAATGAATGTATCAGCTTTCTACATGTGATCTTTTAAATTTGTATCCTTGCTAAAAGCATTCATGCTTCATATTTTAGTAATGAAAGTGTGCAATTGCTACCATGTATATATGAGCATATAAAACTTTGAAATTATAAAGTAGTTCATATGTACAATACAATAATTATACTTATTGGTTCATGTTCTTAATGATGATGTTTATGGTATCTTGTATAAGTCTATATCTACTCATAGGCTAGCTTGTCGCCATGTCCTCATATAACTTATTTATGTACTATTGCTACAACAAGATTAAGGCTGGATGATGGTATGGACAGGGGAGAAGTATAGAAGGGGCAGAGAGGGGCGCCAGATCCCCCGAACTTTTCCATCAGTAGTGTTATATATGTAGTTTTCGTATAGAAATGTTTGGGTATATACGTTTTCGACCCTCCGGTTCTATAGAAATGTTTGGGTATATACATTTTCGACCCTCCGTCATTCGGGTCAAGCTTCGCCACCGGGTATGGACATCCCCTGGGCTGGATTGCTTGTGTGGGACCTACTAAGATGCAAAGCACCGTTAGTTTCATTGTAGGAGGGGGTCTCAGGCCATTAGCCTTTGGCGTGAGAGTAAATAATTTGTTCTTGGGTAAATTACACTTTTCGTCCTTTATGTTTGTAGCGAATTGCAGTGGATAGCCTTTAACTTCAATAATTACAGTCACAATCCTTTATTTGGAAAACTCATTACACCTTTCGTCCTTTAACACTAACCTGGTTAAAATTTTTAGTTAACTATAGCATGTGCCTTACACATGAGAGCAAAACAGTCATTTAATATACAAGCATAACAATAATTTTAAAATTAAAAAACTTAAATAAAAATACATAAAACCCCTTTATCTCTCTCTCACTCTACATCCTCTTCTAAAACCCACTCTCTCACTTGTACTCTCTCTCTCTCTACATCCCTCTTCTATAACCATCTTCATCGTCAGCCATCTACACCATAAATTATTGGAGATAGAAGCCCAAAGACAGACATGTGGCATATGTGGGTGACTCCCTTGCTACTGATTCTATTTACATCTTCAAGAAACGCCCGGAAACTCTTAAAATCGCTGGATTCCGGCATCGAAAAGGAGTCTTCTCTGGTGAAAATACGTCAATACCTAAGTGTTCTTCCAAAGGGCACCGTGCCGGCTTCTACTTGTTGGCCTTAATTGTTTGATCAAAGTTTGATTAGAAGATATGGGTCAAAAGTGTAAATAGTTTAAAGTTAGTTTAGATGGCGGTTACAAAATACAGGGACCAAAGTTGACAAATCAGAAGATGGTAACCACCACCCCAAGGGATGCGAAACCCCTTGGGAGGCACCCATTCAGTTTCGGTCACAAGGAAACAAGGAGGAGATGCTACTGTTGGATTCTAGAGACGTACCTCTTCAGATTTAATCACATCCACATGTTCTAGAGACACACCCGTTCACGAAAGGACATGTCTATTGGATCGCACCCATTGAAGTCTATAAATAGATTAGGTTTTTAGTTTGTTATTGTACCTTGAAACAATCAGATTCAATTGTTTAGTTTATTAATACGATTGTGTATTAGGGTTAATCCCTCTCTTCTTGTTCTTTGTTCAATTGTTATTTTGTTCTTGATTGATGGGTTGAATTCATGGTCTACTGGGATCTACAATTGGTATCAGAGCATCAGGCTCTAGGCATCGCAGGGAATTCGCGATCAGGTTTTATTATTCTTTCTCAATTCGCAAGTTAGTTATATTTTCGGTTCAGGGTCGAACTAGGGGTTAGGAAGGAAGTTCTCTTTCCCAATTCCAGTGTCCTATTTTGAAAGCAACAAACTATACGGTTTGGGCAATTCGCATCAAAACGATTTTGGAAGCGAATGGACTTTGGGAAACGATTGAACCGGCAGAAAATACGCAAACGGATGTTAAGAAAGATAAGGCAACAATTGCTTATCTGTTCCAAGCAATACCGGAGGATGTTGTATTGCAAGTCGTAAAACTGCAAAGGAAATTTGGGAAAATCTCAAGACAAGACACGTTGGTGTTGATCGGGTACAGAAGTCTCGTTGGCATACACTTTTATCAGAATTCGAATTAATGCAAATGAGGGAAGATGACACTATAGATGTAAGGACTCTCAAAATTGTCCTAAGAATAACCGTAAGTGAAAACCCGGACCCCTGAAACCCTAAACCATATTAAAAAATCAAGAAAAAAAACAAAATTATAGGTTTCAGGCGGGCCGCGTAAAGGATGGCTAGACCTTTACGGGGGCCGCGTCAAACACCGGTTGACCGGATAAGTGTTCCGGATACACGTATAAGCCAACTGTCGAACCTATGCATGACCATGCAAAGCTATACGTAGACTAGGGCGGCCACGCGGGCCGCGTAAAGTATATGTTGTGGTTTACGCGGGCCGCGTGAGGACTCAAAATCAGCTATAAATAGCTTAGCTCCTGAGCAGTTCGATGGTGTCGAATTCACTTCACAAAAACGAATTAATAGCTCTCTGAAGTCGAAAATACAACTTCAATTATAGTGTAGTGCTGCTCAAATACCGGGTATTAACTCGATCGCTGCTACGATTCAATATCCGATCGATTGAAACTATCCGACCGGATGTTTAAATGCTGTTACTTTGTCATTCGCGTGAAATCCAACCGGATGTTTGAGTGTTGCTAGATCTCGGGCAATACTCTGTCATTCGTTGTGAATCCGCTGAATGTTTAAGTATAGCATTTTGTCATTCGTTGTGAGGGTTAAATCTCGTGAATTATTGTAAATGTTGTATTAAGTTACTAACCGAGTTCATATGTACATTGTTTAAATTTAGGTTAAAAGGCTAATCAGTAGGCAAAACTCTGCCCGTGTAAAACTTGCAATGTGAGTTATTCTCTTTTTATCAAAACTATTTCCAAAAATAATTTCTCAAAAGTTATAGTTACAGGGATTAAGTCTTTGTTATCTGAAATTACTGTCAGTAAGTGGGGGGATGTGCACATAGCTACTAAATATTTATCACTAGTGGGTGAAAGGACCTACAAGTGATATGTCCACAGTCACAAGTCCGGTCAAGTGACAACTGGGTCAGTAATATAAATGATAAAGGCAATTATAATCGCTCTTAATACTGTAATCTATATCACTGTGTCATTTTGTATCAAATGTATAACTCGCCAGCATTTCCCCGCTGATAAAATATTTTTAAAACATGTTTCAGGCGACCTGCTGTAAATCAAGGAAATGTGCTACGGAGCACTAACAAGCTTGAAGAGGTGGCTCAGTTAAAAATGAATAAACATGTTTTAAATAAAACAGGGAATTTCCTAGTTAAATTCCTCTATGTTAAATTTCGGGGTTTATCTCCAAGTTATGGAATAAAAGAAATTGGGCATTTTTGAGTTTTAAAAAGATCCTGTTTTCCGCTGTCGCATATTAAGATACCACGGGTTTCCTGTCCCGCGGCTCCAATACCGGGTCAAACCATGGCTGGGGTCGTGACAGGAAAAGGTGGTATCAGAGCTACTAAATGAGCCACTGATTTAAGCTTATTAAGTATTTTAATACTTAATTTTTCTAATTGCTATTTTGTGAATATGTGATTTTCTGTTTGACTATCTGATAATTATAGTATGGGTAAGCAAAAGTTGTCAAATATCTATCTTAAATTAGATAGGTCATCCCACGAGAAGGGAAGTTCGTCTAAAGCAAAATCCTCAAATCAGTCTGAAATTCCTGAAGAAGGAATATTTGTTAGGAAGGCACAGTATGAGGAATCACTTTCTCCTAACAGAAGAAGTTTGATTATTAAGAAAAGCCAGGAGAAAATAAAGAAACTTCGAGAAAAGAAGGTTAAACAAGAAACTCAGGAATTAACCAGTAAAACACATTGGGAGGACAAGTTAGATGAGAAATGGGCAAATCTTTACATGTTAGCCACTGTAGCGGAAAATGCAAATTTTTTAAAAAATATCCTAACTTAAGTTTAGCATCCTTATCTCCTACAAACCAGAAATTTTACTAAGTAAATAAATAAAATTACAATAAACCACTAGTAGATTTGAAATTCAGTTGTAATAAAAGTTTGCAATAAATTTAGTTAAATAAATTTTAATTTTTTTTTTCCAAATTACCATTCTGTGATTTTGTGATTTACAAAAATTTTAACTTAGAATTCTGTGCTAAACAGCATGAATGAAATGTCTGAGGCATTAGAGAATCTCAATCTCTACCCCGTTAAAATAGAAGTTTCCAAGGAATTCACCGGTTACTTCGCCGACAAAGAAGAACCCATAGAATTTCAAGCTCCACCTCCGGAGAAACCTAAACCCAAGAAAAGAAGAAGACTGGTGGGTTGGAGGCGTGTACGCAGGAAAAAGCCAGCAACAAGAAAAGCTACTAAAATTGAAGATCCAAAAGATAAAGGTAAAGGCAAAGTGATAGAGAAAGCTCTAGACAAAACCAAGAAATAACACCAGGGGAAGTCCTAGATCATAAATTAGTAATGAGTGATCTCATCGGACCTGCCGATGGAAACCTTGAACCAGCTAATCCAAACCTTATGTTTACTGAAGACGATCTTTTCAACTACCCATTAGAAGCTCAACTACCAATCAATCTAGAACCTGCTATCCCGGATCCTATTGTCCAACCCCAACCATTACCAGTAGAATTAGATGAATGGTGGACAACTGATTGGCAATTCCAGAATCTCTTAAACAACCCTGATACATTTTTCCCACAGGTTGACCCAGAACCTCCATTATACCCAACTATGAGCCCGGAGAATCTGGCTGAACTTCGTCTCTGGGGCGAAGAGTTAATTGATGCAGGAAACAGAATTAGGGATGTTGGAGAAAGAGTTACCTGGAAATATGATGAGAGGGAGCGTCAGTTTTAAGAAATTAGTTGACTGGATAAAAGGGAGTTTGCAGGAATACTTGTTTAATAAATAATCATAAAAACCAGTATGTGTAATAACTTAACAATAAAACGTTGTATGATAATAGTGTGTACGAGGCATAATATAATATATAGAAATGAAACTGATAACTTTTTATACATGTTAACGTGATTATGTGCAAATTGTTTTGTTATAACTAATTCTTTGTATCTATACTAATTATTTATATAAAATTAATTAACAGATGGCAAACGTGAATAATGAACCAGTTAATGAGATTAATCAATCTGAGCAACAACCGGGGGATCAATATATGACTAGGCAGAATATAGAAAATATCGTTGCTCAAGGGATAGCCAACGCTATTCCAGCAATTATTGCTGCTGTTAAAAATCCAATCGAACCGCAACAAATCGTTCCTAGCAAACGTATTTCTGAAGATAACTTCAGTAATAGCGTAAACGGAGGCAATAATCATATTAATCATGAGAATGAACCACGGCAAGCTCCTCCTCCTAAGAAAATGAAAGCTGCAACACCTGGTTGCACTTATAAGGAATTTCTTGCCTGTAAACCAGCTGAGTTTGCAGGTAACGAAGGGGCAACTGCAGCATTGCGTTGGTTAGAGAAAACTGAGGCAGTAATTTCTATAAGTAAATGTGTGAAAGAAGATCAGGTCATGTATGCATCGAATCTTTTTAAAGAAAGTGCGTTAGAATGGTGGAACACGGTGTTACAAGCCAAAGGAAGGACAATAGCATATGCTATGATCTGGGAGGAATTTAAGAATCTGGTAGAAAGAAAATTCTGTCCTGAATACGAAAAGGAGCAGATGACCAATAAATTCCTCACCCATCGGATGGTGGATGTCGATTGTAGAGGATATACTTCGACGTTCTTCGAGTATGCGAGAGTAGTACCAACTCTGGCTTCGCTGGAGCCGGTACTCATTTCTCGATATATTTGGGGATTGATTGGCGAAATCTGTAATTTCCTCAAAACTGCAAAACCTCGCACAATTGATGATGCGGTGGATTTAGCCAATACTTTGACTGACGAACTAGTACGGACGCGAGAAGAGAATAGAAAGAAAGAAGTAGCCTAAAAGATTAGCCAAGGATTTCGAATGGGTAATCGTAACAACTTCAAGAGAAAAGGAACTGGGCAATCTTCCACTAGTCCATTTTGCAATTCTTGCAAAAGAAAGCATTTTGGAAGATGTAAGGGATATTGCAATTTTTGCAAAATTCCGGGACATCGTGAAGAAGAATGCAGAAATAAAACAAGGGTTTGCTACAACTGTGGAGAAGCTGGACATTTCAAACCAGAATGTCCTAAATTAGTCAAACTAGCCGACAACAAAGCTAAACCTGCAGAAGGAGCTAAAAAGAATGTGAGAGCCTTTCAATTGACGACTCAGGAAGCAGAGTTGATTCCTGACGTGATAGCGGGTACGTTCCTAGTTCACAATGTTTATGCAAAAGTATTATTTGACTCTGGTGCGAACCAAAGTTTTATAAATACTTCATTCTGCCAAGCACTTAATTTACCCTTAACCCAACTTAGGCAGATTTTTGCAGTCGAAACAGCAGACGGCAATTCTGTTAATATAGATAAGGTTCTGTATAATGAAACAATAGAATTCTTAGGTCATAAGTTTTCTGCAAACTTGTTACCTATGAAAATAGCCGAATTCGATATTGTATTAGGAATGGATTGGTTAATAGCCAACCATGCTCGAATTCTTTGTGATAGGAATTCCATAGAAATTCATACACCAACAGGAGAATTAGTGGTGGTTACAGGAGACAAGCCACGAAAGCCACTGAAATTCATTTCAGTAATGAAGTTGGCCATTTATTCAATGAAACAAGAGATGGTGTATATGATTTCAGTAATCATTAACACTAAGGGTAAGGAACTAAAGGGAATTCCAGTAGTATCAGAATACTCGGATATATTTCCAGAAGAACTACCTGGATTACCACCTGATAGGGAGGTAGAATTTAGAATTCATCTAATTCCTGGAACTACACCGATAGCTAAGGCACCTTATCGGTTAGCACCCACTGAGATGTTAGAATTGAAAAAGCAGTTAGATGAATTACTAAGTAAAGGATTCATACAACCTAGCTCATCCCCGTGGGGAGCGCCAGTGTTGTTTGTAAAGAAAAAGGATGGTTCAATGCGAATGTGTATCGATTATAGGGAATTGAATAAGGTTACAATTAAGAACCGATACCCATTACCTAGAATTGATGATCTTTTTGATCAACTTCAAGGAGCTAGATATTTCTCTAAGATCGACTTACGCTCCGAATACCATCAATTGAAGGTACAAGAAGAAGACATACCTAAGACTGCTTTCAGAACTAGGTATGGTCATTACGAGTTTACAGTCATGCCCTTCGGATTAACAAATGCTCCTGCAGCATTTATGGACATGATGAATAGAATCTGTAAACCGTATTTGGATAAATTTGTAATTGTTTTCATAGACGATATACTTATTTATTCCAAAAGTCAGAATGAGCATTGTCAGCACTTGCATATACTCTTAACTTTGTTAAGAAAAGAAAAGCTTTACGCCAAATTCTCAAAGTGTGAATTTTGGCTGAAAGAAGTGCAATTTTTAGGAGATATGGTGAATCACGAAGGTATTCATGTAGATCCTGCTAAAATAGAAGCAATCACCAAATGGAAGGTTCCACAATCAGCAATGGAGATTAGAAGTTTTATAGAATTAGCCGGATATTATAGACGGTTTATTAAGGATTTTTCTAAGATAGCCGTACCATTAACTAAGCTAACCTGTAAAGCAGTTAAGTTTGAATGGGGACCCAAACAAGATGAAGCTTTTAAGATTTTAAAACAGAAATTAACCAATGCTCCAATCTTAGCCTTACCAGAAGGAACTGAAGATTTTGAAGTATATTGTGATGCTTCAAAACTAGGATTAGGATGTGTGCTTATGCAACGTAAAAAGGTAATTGCATATGCATCAAGGCAATTGAAAAAGCACGAAGAAAATTATACGACTCATGACTTAGAATTAGGAGCCATAATTTTTGCCCTTAAAATTTGGAGACATTATCTGTACTGAAGTAAGTTTACTATCTATACAGATCATAAAAGTTTAAGATATATATTTGGGCAAAAAGAATTAAACATTAGGCAAAGGAGATGGATGGAAATCCTAAGTGATTATGATTGTGATATTCAATATCATGAAGGAAAAGCAAACGTAGTTGCTGACGCCCTAAGTCGTAAGTATCATGAAAAACAACGACGAGTTCGTGCTCTTAGATTAAGTGTACAATTAGACTTAATGGACCAACTGAAAAACATTCAAGAAACGGCAATCAACGATGATGCTGAAGAAATGAAAGGGCGGATTAAAGATTTAAAACAAGGTAGTGATGGAATCTGGAGATTCCATAAGAAGCGAATTTGGGTACCTAAGCAGGGAGAATTAAGAAATCAGATTCTAGAAGAAGCTCATAAATCTAGGTATACCATTCATCCTGGTAACAATAAAATGTACCAAGATTTAAGAAACAATTTCTGGTGGAATGGAATGAAAAAGGACATAGCTAGATATGTTTCTAAGTGTCTTACTTGTTCACAAGTTAAGGCAGAACACCAGAAACCCGCAGGCCTACTACAACAACTAGAAATGCCGGTGTGGAAATGGGAGCTTATAACAATGGATTTTGTTACAAAGTTACCCAAAACCAGAAAAGGTAATGATGCGATTTGGGTAATTGTGGACCGATTAACCAAATCAGCTCACTTTTACCTATGAAAGAAACCTTTAGCATGGAAAGGTTGGCAAAGTTGTATGTAGATGAAATTGTATCCTTACATGGAGTTCCACTCTCCATTGTATCGGATAGGGATAGTCGTTTCACTTCTCATTTCTGGAAAAGTTTCCAACAAGCAATGGGAACCCGATTAAATTTAAGTACGGCATATCATCCTCAAACAGACGGACAAAGTGAAAGGACGATTCAAACCTTGGAAGACATGCTTAGAGCATGTGTGATAGATTTTGGTGGAAACTGGGATGACCACCTACCATTGATCGAATTCTCCTATAATAATAGTTACCATGCAAGTATCGAAACTGCCCCATTCGAGGCACTATATGGAAGAAAGTGCCAAACTCCAGTTTGTTGGGCAGAAATAGGAGAAAGTCAATTATCAGGACCGGAGATTGTGCAAGAAACTACCGACAAGATCACCCAAATCAAGGAAAGATTAAAAACGGCTCGTGATCGCCAGAAAAGTTATGCTAATAATCGACGCAAGCCACTCGAATTCCAAGTAGGAGACAAAGTACTCTTAAAAGTATCTCCTTGGAAAGGAATAGTTCGATTCGGTAAGAAAGGAAAGCTAAGTCCACGATACGTAGGACCATTCTCAGTGATCCAACGTATAGGACCAGTTGCTTATCGTTTACAACTACCAGAAGAATTGGCTGGAGTACATGACGTATTTCATATATCCAACCTCAAGAAATGTCTATCAGACGAATCAATGATCGTACCTCTCCAAGACGTAGAGGTAAATGAGAAATTGAAGTTCGTTGAAAAACCACTTCAAATCGAAGATCGGAAAATCAAGTTCCTCAAGCACAAAAGATTGGTACTAGTCAAAGTCAAATGGGATTCCAGGAGAGGACCCGAGTACACTTGGGAACTGGAATCGGAGATGAAGCGAAAGTATCCTCACTTATTCCAATAAATCTCGAGGAAGAGATTTTAAATAAGGTGGAGAGGATGTAAGGACTCTCAAAATTGTCCTAAGAATAACCGTAAGTGAAAACCCGGACCCCTGAAACCCTAAACCATATTAAAAAATCAAGAAAAAAACAAAATTATAGGTTTCAGGCGGGCCGCGTAAAGGATGGCTAGACCTTTACGGGGGCCGCGTCAAACACCGGTTGACCGGATAAGTGTTCCGGATACACGTATAAGCCAACTGTCGAACCTATGCATGACCATGCAAAGCTATACGTAGACTAGGGCGGCCACGCGGGCCGCGTAAAGTATATGTTGTGGTTTACGCGGGCCGCGTGAGGACTCAAAATCAGCTATAAATAGCCTAGCTCCTAAGCAGTTCGATGGTGTCGAATTCACTTCACAAAAACGAATTAATAGCTCTCTGAAGTCGAAAATACAACTTCAATTATAGTGTAGTGCTGCTCAAATACCGGGTATTAACTCGATCGCTGCTACGATTCAATATCCGATCGATTGAAACTATCCGACCGGATGTTTAAATGCTGTTACTTTGTCATTCGCGTGAAATCCAACCGGATGTTTGAGTATTGCTAGATCTCGGGCAATACTCTGTCATTCGTTGTGAATCCGCTGAATGTTTAAGTATAGCATTTTGTCATTCGTTGTGAGGGTTAAATCTCGTGAATTATCGTAAATGTTGTATTAAGTTACTAACCGAGTTCATATGTACATTGTTTAAATTTAGGTTAAAAGGCTAATCAGTAGGCAAAACTCTGCCCGTGTAAAACTTGCAATGTGAGTTATTCTCTTTTTATCAAAACTATTTCCAAAAATAATTTCTCAAAAGTTATAGTTACAGGGATTAAGTCTTTGTTATCTGAAATTACTGCCAGTAAGTGGGGGGATGTGCACATAGCTACTAAATATTTATCACTAGTGGGTGAAAGGACCTACAAGTGATATGTCCACAGTCACAAGTCCGGTCAAGTGACAACTGGGTCAGTAATATAAATGATAAAGGCAATTATAATCGCTCTTAATACTGTAATCTATATCACTATGTCATTTTGTATCAAATGTATAACTCGCCAGCATTTCCCCGCTGATAAAATATTTTTAAAACATGTTTCAGGCGACCTGCTGTAAATCAAGGAAATGTGCTACGGAGCACTAACAAGCTTGAAGAGGTGGCTCAGTTAAATGAATAAACATGTTTTAAATAAAACAGGGAATTTCCTTGTTAAATTCCTCTATGGTAAATTTCGGGGTTTATCTCCAAGTTATGGAATAAAAGAAATTGGGCATTTTTGAGTTTTAAAAAGATCCTGTTTTCCGCTGTCGCATATTAAGATACCATGGGTTTCCTGTCCCGCGGCTCCAATACCGGGTCAAACCAGGGCTGGGGTCGTGACAATAGACTCCTTCACCGCAAAGATAAACAGTGTAGTTACCCGGGCAAGCGAATTAGGGACAACACTGAGGCAACCGACTCTGGTACGCAAACTCCTAAATGCAGTGCCAGATTAGTTTACTCAGATTGTTTCCTCGATGGAACAATACTCCGATCTAGAAACAATGACTCTAGAAGAAGCGGTCGGAAGGTTAAAAACGTTCGAAGAAAGACTTAAGCAAAAGAAAGGAAGCCTAGGAGAAAGTCAAGACAAGTTGATGTTTACACATCACGACAACAACTCAGGCAGAGGAAGACAGTTTGGAAACCGCGGGCGTGGCAGATTCAACCAACCGCGTGGAAACTGGCGAGACAATAAAGACAAGCAAGGCACTAAGTATGAAGGATCTTCGTACAGACCTAGAGGTGGAAAGTCTAAGAATTGGAGGAATTTTGGAAGAAACCAAACAGACATAAGTAAGATCCAGTGCTACAAGTGTCAGAAGTATGGACACTTCAAGAAAGACTGTCCTGAGAAGGATGTTGTACAAGAACATTCAAATCTCGTCGAGGAAGACGAAGCACCCGTATTGCTAATGGCAATACAAGAAGAAAACGTTGTTCAAGAAAGGGTTCTACTAAACGAAGAACGCATAGAACCAGCAAGTTACGCCACAGAAAATGAAAGTCTATGGTATTTAGACAATGGGGCCAGCAACCACATCACAGGAGTGCAAAGTCACTTCAGAGAATTAGATGAAAAGGTGACAGGGCAAGTTCGGTTCGGTGACAGGTCGCACGTAGAAATTAAAGGCATAGGTTCAATACTGCTGGTATGTCTGAACCAAGAACAAAAGATTGTTTCTCAAGTATACTACATTCCAAGTCTGAAAAGAAACATATTGAGCCTCGGACAACTCACAAAAATCGGTTGCAAAGTAGTAATGGATGGAGACTTACTAACAGTCCGCGACAGAAACGGAAAGTTACTAATGCGAGTCAGGAGAATGAGGAACAGGTTGTATAAAGTAAAGTTGAAGATTGGAAGGCCAATCTGCCTGCTCTCAAACACAGAAGATTTAGTATGTTATGGCACGCAAGGTTAGGCCATTTACACTTCGATGCTATTAAGGAAATGACTCGAAAGGACTTGGTACATGGAGTTCCTCAAATAAGTCATGCCAATCAAGTATGTGATGCATGCTTATTAGGAAAACATACTAGGACACCATTTCCAAATCAGGCAAAATTCAGATCTTTAAGACCTCTGGATTTAGTCTATGGAGATTTGTGTGGTCCTATATCCCCACCAACACATGCTCGGAAGAAGTATATATTTCTACTTGTAGACGACTGTACTCGCTACATGTGGGCATATCTACTAACTTCCAAGGATCAAGCATTCGAAACTTTCAAGCAGTTCAAAGAAAAGGTGGAGACAGAAACTCGAACCAAGTTAAAAATGCTAAGGACGGACATAGGAGGAGAATTCACGTCGGCTGATTCAACAAGTATTGCAAAGACAATGGCATAGCGAGACAGCTTACAGCGCCATATTCCCCACAGCAAAACGGAGTAGTGGAAAGAAGAAACAAGACGATGTTGTCAACTACTCGAAGTATGTTAAAGGCAATGAACATGCCACAAAATTTCTGGGGAGAAGCAATAAGACATACATTATATGTATTAAACCGGATTCCAACGAAGGGTTTGGAAAACAAGACCCCGTATGAAGCATTGAAAGGAAGAAAGCCGAATCTGGAACACTTAAAGGTTTTTGGCTGCACAGCATACGCTAAGGTATTACCAATTCAACAAAAGAATTTAGATGATAGAAGTGCACCTATGGTTTACCTTGGAATAGAAGAAGGATCAAAGGCATACAGATTATATGATCCGACGAAGAATAAGATATGTGTCAGTAGAGATGTAAAGTTCATGGAAAGTCAACCATGGAACTGGAATAGTTATATGGAAACGGTAGATTCAGGGAATCCCGAATGGACAAACTTTGTCATTCAAGAAGATGACAACCCACCAGAGTTAGAAGAAAATGAACCAAGTAGTCCTGGTAGTAGCGGGCCACATCATGATGATTCAGGAGTAGATCAGACAGAAGAACCAAACTCCTATGTAACCCCGCCAGCACATTCGTACAATCAGAACTCAGCAAGAAGTTCAAGCAGATTATCAAGTAGAGGTCCATCTACCTCTGAAAGTACACGGAGAGTATTAGTGACATTCCAGTAAAACTAAGAAGTCTCGAAGAACTATACGAAGAGACAGAGAAAATTCAAGTAGATCCACAAGAATTATTACTTGCTGAAGAGGAACCAATGAATTACAAGGAAGCGTCTAGTGACAAAAAGTGGATTGAAGCAATGAAGGCCGAGTTAGAGGAACCAAAAATAACACTTGGAGGTTGACAGACTTGCCAAGAAATCACAAGGCAATAGGTTTAAAATGGGTATTTAAGACTAAGAAAGATGCAAATGGAAACATGGTCAGACACAAAGCAAGGCTGGTTGCAAAAGGATATGTTCAGCAACACGGAATAGACTTTGATGAAGTTTTTGCACCAGTAGCGTGCATAGAGACAGTTCGACTAATGTTGGCTTTAGCTGCATATCAAGGTTGGGAAGTACATCACTTAGACGTGAAGTCTGCATTCTTACACGGAGATCTCAAGGAGGAGGTCTACGTTTCACAACCAGAAGGATTTGTAAAGCCAGGAAATGAAGGAAAGGTTTATAGACTATTAAAAGCACTGTATGGATTAAGACAAGCACCAAGAGCTTGGAATACGAAGTTAGATCAAACCCTAAAGTCACTTGACTTTAAGAAGTGCACTTTAGAAAATGCAATCTATACAAGGACGAGTAAGACTTCTACACTAATAGTCGGAGTCTATGTTGATGATTTGATAGTCACCTGAACATCAAGGAAGGAGATAGATGTTTTCAAATCTCAGATGAAGAACAAGTTTGAAATGAGCGATCTAGGATTGCTAGCATATTATCTGGGAATAGAAGTTATTCAAGCAGGGGGTGAGATAGCCTTCAAGTAGACAGGCTATATCAACAAGATACTCAAAGACACTGATATATTATCCTGCAACGACACAAAGATTCCCATGAATCCAGGAACACAATTAACGAAGACTGAATAAGGAGATCTAGTAGATGCAACACATTACAGAAGCCTGATAGGTTCTCTCAGGTACTTATTGCATACAAGGTCAGATCTATGTTACCCAGTCAGTCTACTTAGTAGATTCATGCAAGAACCAAAGGAGCAACACTTGAAAGCAGTGAAGCAAATACTACGTTATATCAAAGGAACTAAAGAGCATGGAATCATCTACAAGAAGCAAGGAGGATGTAAGATCATAGGTTATAGTGATAGCAGTTTTGGAGTTAATACAGACAAAGGAAAAGGAACAACTGGTCTAGTATTCTACTTTGGAGAATCACCTATAACCTGGTGTAAACAGAAGCAACAGACAGTGGCATTATCGTCGTATGAATCTGAATTCATGGCAGCCACTGCAGCAGCATGCCAAGCACTATGGCTTAAAAGACTATTAAGTGAAATTACAGGCTGGAAGGAAGAGAAGATAACACTCAGAGTGGATAATGTTTCTGTAATAGCACTCATGAGAAATCCAGTCTTTCATGGAAGAATCAAGCACATTGATACACACTTTCATTTCATAAGAGAATGCGTGGAGAACGGAGATATCACTGTGGAACACATAAGTGGAGAACTACAACGGGCAGCCATACTAACAAAGGCACTAGCAAGAGTCAAATTTGCTACAATGCGAGAATTGCTCGGAGTTCAAGATCCGCAATAGCTCAAGGATGTTCATGATTAAGGGGGTGAATGAAATACTAATCATTCCCATCCTTCAAGTATAAGGGTTTATTAGTTATTATAGAGTAAATTACAAGTTTTGTCCTTTATGTTTGTACCAAATTGCAGGTGGTGTCCTTTACCTTCAAAATTGACTGCTTTTGTACTTAATGTTTCAAAATCTTGCACGTTATGTCCTTTAGACCAAACCCAGTTAATTTTTTTGGTTAAATCTGGTCATGTGCAAGGCACATAAGGACATGCTTGTCATTTCACCTCCTCAGAGACTATTGTGTAAAACAACTCATATTAAGGGACTATTGTGTAAATAATGAAAAATTGTTCTTCTTTACAAATGCTCACTTCATCGATGTTCTTCCTGGCCCACCATATCTAACTTCTGCACCTTTTAATCTCTCTCTCTAAACTCCTTTTCTCTCTCTCTTCCCTCTCTCTTCCGAGATGGTGGATGGTGGAGATGGTTGCGGTTTGTGGTGGCTGATTTGGTGGTGGGTTGTGGATGGTGATGGTGGTTTAGCGGTGGTGGATGGTAATGGTGGTTTAGCGGTGGTGGATGGTAATGGTGGAGACCGTGGCGGTTTATGATGGTGGATCCGGTGGTTGTGGCATTAGGGCGAGGTGATGGTAGTGATCTGGTGGATGGAGGTAGCGATGGTGATGGTGGTGATCCAGGAAAATATGTTTTCCTGTAACAATTATTTGTTGGCCTGAGCAAATAAGGGTACCCAGGACCGACCCGGATAGTACCCGAAACCAAAACATATTGAAAAATGGGAACTGATGGCCAAAATTAGAATTCTAGTCGGTTTTTGGGTGCCTCTGTCGTCGGTCTGCTGGTTAATCGGCAGAGAGCGAGGCTTGAATTGTTACTAAAATTGTGTTTTGGTTGGTGAGTTGTTTTTTTGGGGGGTTTTGGTGATTCTTGGTTGTGGGGGGTTTTGGTGATTCTTGGTTGTGGGGATTTTTAGGGTTTTTAGATTGTTGAGTTGATTTGGAAATGGTGGTGGAGGGTGATGGTGGTTGAGGATGATGAAGGGTGGTGGTGGCGGTGTCAGTTGTTCTTGATTTGGGGATGGTGGTAGAGATGGAGGTGGAGGTTTGAACAGCAAATTCGCCAATCATTTCTACATTTTCGTCATCAAAGAACAGCCAGTGGTTGTGGCTTGTGACCAGACTTACATAATGGCCATGGTTGTGCCCACTGCAAACTGGGCCAAGTAAAAGAAGCAATTAAACATTTCATTTTTGAAAATAATTAGAGGACGTGAAATGACAAGAATACCCTCATCTGCCTTGCACATGACCAGATTTAACCCAAAAATTTAACTGGGTTTGTCCTAAAGGACATAACGTGCAAGATTTTGAAACATTAAGTACAAAACCAGTCAATTTTTAAGGTAAAGGACACCGCCTGTAATTTGGTACAAACATAAAGGACAAAACTTGTAATTTACTCTTAGTATAAAGTTAGTTATATGGCGGTTAAAAGGTAGTTATATGGCGGTAACAAAGTTCAGGGGCTGTTTATGACATTTCAGAAGTTGGTAACTTCCACCCCAAAGGGTGCAAAACCCCTAGGGCTGCCTCTCTTTGATCGATGGGTTCAAGGGGCACCACCACGGGACACACCCATTCGATTAGTGGCTGTGATTAAGAAGGAAAAGACGCACCTCTTCACGTTTAATTATAACCACAAGATCTAGAGACACATCAATTCACGAAGGGACATGTCTCTACACTCGTACCCGTTAGATTAGTATAAATAGGGATAGATAGTTTCATTTGTAATCATTCTATTGTAATCAACATTTAGTATTCAATTGTTACGCCCATATTCGTATTTGACAAAAAGTCGCAGCGGAAACACTAACCATAAAATTTCTTTCATTAAAAATATCTCAACTTATTTAAACTTTTAACTTTAACTTGACTCTCAATCAAAAATCTGTCATCCTCTTATTTGTTAACTAAAAACATAGCTTTCACTTATTACATTTTACATTCAACGTCCCGTACAATCTCTCAAGTGACTCGGTCTTCGATCCCTAATCCTTGTGATAACCGCTCATCATCCGTACAACCTGCATTCACCACATACATTCATAACATTAGTACACATTAAAGGAACAAAGTTCATTCGCATACACTTCACACTTCGTCATCTTTTAAGCTTTAAGCATTTCATCTGCATATCCATTTCCTGGTGAGGCTTCAATAATGTACCTGCATTACTTCTCATTCTCAAGGTACACCATTAGTACCATTAACACTCAATGTGTCTAGATCATGCGTACATACGTACTTACATACAAACATACATACACATTTGCATACATCCATACCTTTCCTACAACTTTACATACGTGCAAACACTCATACATACCTCCATACGTACTTACATACACAACTACATACGTACGTACCATTCCTACATCTTTACATACAAATATAAGCTTGCACATATCCTTATACATACCTACATACACATCCACATACGTACATACCTATCTTACATCATTACATTCATGTATTCAATCATACATACCCTTAAGCATACATACATACACATCTACGTACAAACATACCTTCCCTGCACTTTACATACGCGCATATACTCATACATACCTTCATGCGTACTTATCATTCCTACATATAAACATACATGCATTCATAACTATACGCTTACATACATTCAATAAATTAATGTAGCTATACATATACATGCTCTCACTCACACGTACATATACTTACGTAGTTTTTCCTAAATACATTCCTACAAACCCACATATTAGCTCAAACAAAGTTAAAGAGCCTTTCGGGAGCGTTACAAGTTAACCGGGTATGCATGACGCGAAAAACAGAGAAAACAATCAACACAACCCGTCGGCGACGGGCTCTATACCCGTCGGCGACGGGCTCGGGAAACACCCGTCTCGCACATCAGTCCGTCGGCAGAAACTTAAGGCGTCGGACAAGATCTGGTCATACGAACCCGTCGGCGACGGGCTCTATACCCGTCGGCGACGCCCCCTCCAAAACCTCATTTTCTGCAGATTCGTTTCGTCGTCCGAACGCACTAAAACGCGCGTAACTTTTGAACCGTTTACCCGTTTAACCTCCCGTTTCTTCCTACACGCTTGTAAATTCACATTCTATCATCTAAACTTGTAATCCCACCTCCGGATTAAGGAAATTCTTAACTTACTTGCATTCGGTTTATTATCATATTCAAGTTATTTGTCCCGTACGTGCATTTATCAACATAATCTGTTTATTTGACCTCAAACTCGTATAAACTTTATAATTTCATTGACGCCTATCATAAAAGATTAAATTCTCGGATGCCTAGCATCCTCTTGACCCATTTTCGCTTAAAAGCTCATATTTGACCCGTTATGGGTATTTGTGCATTAAATAGTCTATGTCATAACAAAACCATACTCTTCGCTTTTACACATGACCAACACATTACTCTAATCGGTTCACTTGTTTCCAATAAACGTTCAAGGTCATTTGCCCGATATACCTATCAAGGGCGTTTTTGACAATTTCGCTCTATCCTTAACAACAAAGGAATTCTTTACATAAGTAACGGATCCTTCTACCTAGCTAAAAATTCTTAATCACACATACGTTATTCGGATAAACGCTAAGATCCGTTTAATACTCATCGGCATCATACAATTCATTCCTAGTTTACCTCAATTATCATATTTAATTAAGTTGCATATAACTTTACATAAACAACTAAAAAGTGATTACGGAATCACTTACCTCATGCATCCGTGTTCACATCCGTTTCCACGCCTCTTCTTGACCCGTTAGCCTTTCGCGCTTGAGTCCATCTCCACATGATTCCTATGCTTTCATGTCATCGAAATCACGCTATCATTAGCATACTCATTTGTACATGATAACAATCGTATCAATCCCATATTTCACACTTAACTTTCATTAATCATTTCTAACAAACATAACTCATATAATCATGTCCGTATACGTTTAACTCATGTAACTCATCACGTCATTACATTTAACACGGATTGCTATTACATGTACATACGACTTCTCATCAACCTACATTTATGACAACGAGTCAACTCATGTTGCTTATACTTAGTTGACTTTCAAAAGTCAACTATTAACCATACATAACTATCGACTTATCAACATATACCCGTAACATCATAATCGACTATACGGACGACATTATAAACATGTTATCATCACATTTTATTCACTTCATCTAACAACAATTCATCATTTCTTATCCCATTTCTTTAAACATTCACACACATGTATGATTCCAAACATCATTAACATAAGTGAATCATCATATTACATTACATCTTCTAAAACCCACTTCATAACTACTTGTTAATCACTTACAAGTGATCTAATCTAAAATTCTTCATAATTCATCATACTTTTGATATATGTACTACCTTGTAAGCATAGTGTACAACTAGTTCATGCATATCATTCTAATCTCATACACAATTCATCAATTTCTTCCTCCTAATCAACATGATTCATACATGCATAACATCAAACATACTAGTATCACATTTCTTTCAATTCTTCTAACAAGAATACATCATACAACTCAAAATACATCAATATTAAGCAAGAACTTAGACATAGATGATTTACCCATGTCATCATCTTCACCATAACAAATGGGTTTCACCCTTAAACATCAAATTAACCTAATTCATGCATAATCCATGTTCCAAATGATGAATCTAACACATTCTCATGCTCTATTTCATACAAATTCGTGATTTACAACATAACCCATTTCGTGCACCATCACCAATCTAGAATCTAAGACATACCTTACGATCCCCTTGTGAAGGTGATCATTAATCTATGCTCGGTTATGAATTTGAGCTTCGTTTGACTCCTCAATTTGATGATTATGTTAGAACTAGGGTTTGGTTCATGGGGGTGTTTCCCCTGATCGATTTAGAACACACACGATGTGTGTGTTGTGTGTGTGTGTTTGTTTTGTTATTAAAACATAACTTTCCCCTTTTTCAACTTTGGCCCCTCATGTTTATTACTTACTCATAATATTGGCAAAACTCTTGTCTTTTCATACTTCTAAACACACACTTAACTAGGTTAAAGAGCCTAGTCATTTATTTCTTGAGGTACCATATCATAGCATTTTAACGAATATGAATATTCGGGTTTTGGGGTGTTACATCAATAAAGTTTAGATTATCGTTTATGTTCTAGAGATCAAAGATCATTCTGGGCAACGATTGGTATCAGAGCCAAGGCTCAAAGAATCAAGATCATGGGTTCCATTCTTCAATCAAGGAAAGGGTTTCGCGATACGAAAGAGTCATCTGAGGGAAGGCAGGAAATCATCGGGCGAACCGAGCATGTTGGTACGGGTCTGAATGGAGGAAAGTGCGGCCGAGCAGCGGAAGGGTCGAGTAAGTACGCGCAGGGGAAGCCATCCTTCGTTCATGGAAATCACCAATTAACAAGTCTCCCAAGAAGTTGTTCCCGAAGTCGCATATCGTTAAAGACATTGGGTTCAGAGATTGCCCAGGAAGGAGGAATAGATACAGAGACGGAATAGAGGATGATATCACAAAGTTCAATCGCAAGAGACGACGTCCGCGTCAGAATTGCCTAAGGACTTGCAGGGTTGAAGATTGTTGATGGAATCATTGCGGGAACATAATGGTTTGCACTATCATATGTAGACATGGATGAGGCTGCAAGGTTTTGGTGTAGTGTATGACGAAAGAGAAAGACGCCAGGACAGTGACACGATAAAGGATGTTGCATAGGGGTTGTCATCTTCGTATGCGGTTAAAGACACCAGGATTATAGTTTGCCCAGGAAGAAGCATTCAAAGTTCAAGACTCAAACTTGGATCAACAATTAGAGGGGTGAATGTTGGCCTTAATTGTTTGATCAAATTTTGATTCGAAGATATGGGTCAAAAGTGTAAATAGTTTAAAGTTAGTTTAGATGGCGGTTACAAAATACAAGGACCAAAGTTGACAAATCAGAAGATGGTAACCACCACCCCAAGGGATGCGAAACCCATTGGGAGGCACCCATTCAGTTTCGGTCACAAGGAAACAAGGAGGAGACGCGACTGTTGGATTCTAGAGACGCACCTCTTCATATTTAATCACATCCACATGTTCTAGAGACACACCCGTTCATGAAAGGACATGTCTATTGGATCGCACCCATTGAAGTCTATAAATATATTAGGTTTTCAGTTTGTTATTGTACCTTGAAACAATCAGATTCAATTGTTTAGTTTATTAATACGATTGTGTATTAGGGTTAATCCCTCTCTTCTTGTTCTTTGTTCAATTGTTATTTTGTTCTTGATTAATGGGTTGAATTCATGGTCTACTGGGATCTACACTACTCCGAGCAAAAAGGGTCATTCTTCGATCACCGATGAGAAGCTCATCACCCGCCACCTCATAGCCGTTGACTGGATCCTCCGCTCCGTCCCCAGCTCCGGCGTCGGCCATTAAAAAGTCTTTTTTTCTATTTTTTTATTATACAATTTTGTGGGTTCGAAGTTTTTTAATTCTTTTTTTTTTTGGTTAGAAATTAGAATATAGAATTGTATATACGAAAAGGGTCATATCTATCCTTTGGAATAATGTCTGAATTGTTTATGTATCTACACATTCTTGTAATTAATTAGGAAATCGCATTTTGCATCCCATAATGTTACTGTTTCAGTTTATTGGTCACCTTTTCTTGTTAAGGGTACTGAGAAATCAGAAGAAATGCCGTATAACAGCCTCTATTTGAATTTCTGTTAATGATGTTTGGGCGAAAGATCTAGACGGAATCGATATGGTGGTTTTGTCGATTGGTCATTGATATCTTCATCCAGCGGCGTTTTACCACGGCGATTCAGTACTAGGTTGTGATTGGGATTCATTACATGGTTGCAGAAGAGGGATGTAGAGAGAGAGAGAGAGAGAGAGTACAGGGGAGAGAGTGAGTTCTAGAGGAGGGATGTAGAGTGTGTGAGTGTGAGGGAAAGAGAGAAAGGGGTTTTATGGATTTTTATTTAAGTTTTTTAATTTTGAAATTCTTGTTATGTTTGTATATTGAATGACTGTTTTGTCCTCATGTGCAAGACATATGTCATAGTTAACTAAAATTTTTAACCAAGTTAGTACTAAAGGAAAAAAGGTGTAATTAGTTTTCCAAATAAAGGATTGTGACTGTAATTATTGAAGTTAAATGTTATCCACTGTAATTCGCTGCAAACATAAAGGACGAAAAGTGTAATTTACCCTTTGTTTTTTGGAGGTGATAAAGTGAAATAAGAGAGTAAGAGAGTAGCCAGAGTTCCCACCCAAGCCGAGCGCGGATCCGTGCTCAACTTCTTATATTAGGTAGCTTCTCTCCTCCTTTTTTCTAGGTGCAGTGTGACCTTGCCCTTTTGGTGCAAGAGACTATGTATGGAGATGGAAACAAATAACTCGCGTGGTCCAAAACCAAAAACATAAGAGTGTGGAGTATTAAATAACTTGTATCCATATAATTAGACGTTAAAAAAATATTAGTGCCCAATACGGGAAGGCTTTCTCCCAGGAACGTATTCTTGATTTTTTAATGAATCCTAAATATTACCATTCTCCATTCCATAAGGGGGGAGGGGGTGTTTATCACTTGCAAAAATTCCATCACTCACAACATCCAATCAAGTTCCGCCATGTCATCAAACATTATTCCATCACTCACAACCTTTTTTAGTGGCAATGGTCATCACTCACAACACCCAACAATAAACCCTCACACCCCCTCACATCCATCCATTTATCATGCGTGAAAACATTCACGTAAACAATGCTTCACTCGTTAAACATTCATGGTGGCGGTGGTTTGTTGCATCCCATCACTCGTGGAAAACATTCATCACGGAGAAAAAGTTCTACACCCCCAGTCCCCTAATGGAGAAGTATGTGTTTAGCATAATGGAGAAGTATGTGTTTAGCATATGCCAACTTCCCAACTGTGAAGCCACTTGAGTTTAGGGACCTTACATAGAAGTTGCACATGTGTAAGTTGTTTGAATAAACAAAATTTATATATATATATAAATTTAAAGATATACTAGAATTATCACCAGCCGCAATGCGGCGGGGGATTCATTAGTTATATATCATGTTAGATGAAAGGCAAATGTTTCTTACATGACCACGAGTCTATGAGTAAAACCGAGAAAAAAATAACTAAGTCGATCTCTGACTCGCACGTTGTGACAGACTATCAAACGGGAAAAATAGACGTGTTGCGACGGACATGTCAAACAGGAAAAAAATAGATGAAAAAACGTTGAACCCCACATGCACATTGTGGCGTGTTAACTCGGAAATTTAGAACGACACCTTAAACGGAGAACTTATGAAAGATGAAAAGTATATAAGAGACTAAAGTTGAAAGTAAAAAAGTGTTGAGATTAAATTGCGAAAGATGAAAAACTTTGGGTTGAAAGTAAAAAAAATTAAAGGGTTTAAATTGCAAAAGATGAAAACTTTTGAATTGGAAGTGAAAAATCAAATTGATCCAAGGGGTTAAAAGACCAAAGATTGAAACTTTAGAATTAAATTGACAAAGATTGAAACTTTAGAGTTAAAAAAGAAAAAAATTGCCAAAGATTAAAACTTTAGAGTTAAAAAAGAAATCAAATTCATATTATGAAAACAAAAGAGATAAATAGATTTAGTTAAATTGATGTTTAATATTATTATTATTATTATTTAATAAAAGAGATAAATAAAAAAATAAAGATGAGAAATTATCAGAGAATGACACGTGTCAAAAAGAGATTTTTGTTTATTAGTATAGAAAGATGAATAAACCTAGCAATTCAACAGTATTCTTACATTTTTTTAAAATTTGTAAAATTGAAAAATAAATTATTTATCTTCTTATATAAAAAGCTACACAAAGCTCATGTTACATTTTGTGTTTTCTTATATAAAGTTTTCGTTGAGGAGTGCTTTTAACAAAATAAATATGCTACGCAACATGCCTATGTTTTCGTTGAGAAGTGTTTTTTTTTCTACCTTTGTTTTTATTTTAATTTTGTTAAAAATCATGAAGTCCCCTGCCGAGAAGTGTGGGTTCTCCAGCTAGTACCCGTACACACATACATTATCACACCAAAATATTCACTTTTGGCCGCTGTCACTCCAAACTTTCAATTTGGCTCCCACCACCCTCAACTTAACTATTGGGTTGTTGTGTCACCCCATCGTTAACCAGCATTTAACTTGGTTAGTTTTTTTTTTTTTTTTTTTTTTTTTTTTTGTTGTTGTTGTTGTTGTTGTTGTTGTGGCCAATTTTTGATGAAGTGGCTTGTTTTTTTATGAGGTGTCATACTGAGGTGGCCAATTTTTTTTTTTAAGAAATCAATATTTTTGTTATAATTAATAATATATATGATGTGTTATGTATATAACAGACCCTTACCACCATGACCTCCTACCACCAAAACCTCATGTCGCCAACACCACAGCCTACTGCCTCCTACTACCACAACCACCTCCGTCACCACAAAAAAGCACCCAAAATCAACAACAACCACAACCCAAAATCAACAACAACCACAACCCAAAATCAACAACCATAACCTTAAATCAAGCTTGAAGCCCACCGCCACAAATGATTTCAACAACACCGTATATTTCCTCACCAAAAGAGAATCAACCAGTGTTCAGATGTGAAATCAAGCATCAACTTATGCTACTATCACCAACAATCATACAAATACCCATCTCAGATGAACAAAAAATGCAATCAAATCAGAATAAGGTTCAAAATCAGATCGGGAGTGAATGATTTATGGCAGTTTACGATGACGAACCTGTAACTTCAGATTTGGAACTCCACCAACATTCGAACCTGCTGTTGTTGTCACGATGAGTGGTTCGATTGAATGATTTGTGGTGGTTTACGACGGCGTTGGTAGAACAGAGGATCACCGCCTGCGATGAATCGCAACTGTCGCAGAGTAATGATGGTGTGTTTGGTGAATAGTGGGTTTATGGAGTGAATCTCACGATCGCAAAATAAACAGAGCTTTGCGTTGTCGGGTTTGCAGTATAGGATCGTTGGTGATTGGTTGCAGAAGTCGCAACGGCAGTGGTTGTTGGTGAGTGACGAAGGTGAATTTGGCATGATTTTGATGAAATTGAAGTGAAATTGGGTGGAATTTGAGGGAAATTGAAGTGAAATGGGATTTTGTCTCCTGCGTTGATTCCGCTCCAGTCTATGTCACCTTGCCACTTCATAAAAAAACAAGCCAAGTCATTAAAAACAAGTCACGTCAGCTAAAGAAACTAACCAAGTTAGTAGCTGGTTAACGACGAGGTGATACAACAACCCAAGTGTTAAGTTGGGGGTGGTGGGAGGCAAAGTGAAAGTTGAGAGTGACAGCGGCCAAAAAGTGATTAGTTAGGGGTGATAAAATCCATTTCCCCTTTAAATTATGCTTGTTTTACACATTGAACAATTCTTATTTTTTGCGACCTTTGCAGCAAATTCATTAATACTTGCACTTTATTTATGTCATAGGTCAATTTGCAGGCTTATTTGATGGTTTCATGAAGATTAAGCTGAGAACCAGGTGGATTTTAATTTATAATAGTAGGAGGCATGGTTATGTACAGATATCCACATAATAGAGAAATAAGGGACCATTCTTGCTTTTTTACTAGTTAGGTAAAGGTAGAATGGGATTTAGAACAAGTGCTATATATGCGTTCCCAAAAAGTTTACTATAGATCACTGGAAGCGAATGCTATTAACAGTAGCTAGTTTCCATAACATTATTTGTATCATTCTAACTAAAAGAACAACTGAAGATGAAAATAGATGTATCTATAAAGCAGAATGATTGTCTTTATATATATAAGCACACTTTCTCAACTCATATTCATCTTTGATTGAATTGAATGTTCGCCAGGTTCCAAACACAAATCAATGTTGTAAGTGTGGACGATCTTCTAGAATCGTGTATTGTTTGAATCAATGAAACCGCCTTTTCTTCGTTTCCGAAGGTAATTTGAATGATATTTCTTTTTTTTTTTCCCAATCCCATTTGAATCAAACCATACGAATGAACGCTATGAATTTCTCAACTATGACATCTTATAAAAAGTTCCTACATAAAGGACCCACTTTCTCCAAATGAACAAGGATAAAGAAAATCTTCATAATGCAAGAGCCAAGGTTAATTAGGTGCGGAACTACATTAGAAGGACGAACTAGGGACCGTTCTTGCTTTTTTGACTAGTAAGTTGTGTTGAGTCTTGTACACGTGTTTTTATTCTCATTAACTTAATGCAGCGGAAATGCATACGAACCGATCCAAATCAAGACTTCGGACACCAGGTCCATATGAAAATCAAATAGGTACAAAACAACCATGGGTGTTTCAGAAAAAAAAAACATATCTTAATTGTTTGTAGTATATTCCAATCCGTGAGACACCTCCATTTAACAACTTGATCGTGATCTGAAACACAAAAAATCCACCAATCGTGTATCCCGTTAATCAAAACCACTTTAGATCCTACTACCAAAACAAAACAGACCGAAAACCAGATCGAACCAACCAATGCGTAATGGTGACAATGATAACCGGGGGAACACTATGAAAGTGGCGGTTGATGATCTGCGGTGCATGATGGTGCAATTGCGGTGGCTTAGGGATGGTTATCCATCAAGGATGAAAGTGGGGCAAATGGAATATATAAGGGCCAAACTTTCTGCACACCTTGGTTGGCTATCTGCACACTTAGGGTTTACCTACGCTGCGTATAGGTCTATACGCAGCGTATAGGGTTAACTCTATACGTTGCGTATAGAGCTATACACAGCGAGTATAAACCATGGATTTCAGAGCCTTATCAGCAATCATTGCACAGAAAACAAGGGTTTATATACGCTGCATATAGATCAATGCGCAGCGTATTTAAAGCCCCATTTTTGTATTTTTTTTGTGTATTCCTTTGTTTATTTATAAAAAAAAGAAAATTATTTATAGAAAAACAATACTAATGGTAAATAATACAAATATAAATTTAAAAATTTAAAAATAATACAAATATTATGAATTATAAAAATTAAAAATAATTCAAATATTATGAATTACAAGACCTACAAGGAACCTATACGAGACTTATACTGTACACTATACGATACGATACGATACTATACGATACGATATAACACTTGTATAGGCCTATTGGTGTGGTTTAATTCCCGTATTGACCTCGTATAAGCCTATAAGTGTGATATCGTATCGTATAGGTGTAGTATAGGTCACATATTGACCTCGTATAAGCTTATAAGTGTGATATCGTATCGTATAGGTGTAGTATAAGTCACGTATTTACCTCGTATAAGCCTATAAGTGTGATATCTTATCGTATAGGTGTAGTATAGGTCACGTATTGACCACGTATAAGCGTATAAGTGTGATATCGTATCGTATAACGTAGTATATGTCCCGTATTGACCTCGTATAAGTGTGATTCATGTATAGGTGTGGTTAGTGTGGGTTAGGTCCCGTATAGGCCTATAGGTGTGGTTTAGGTCCCGTATAGGCCTATACAATACGATATAACACTTGTAGGCTTATACGAGGCCAATACATGACCTATACGATATGAAATCACACTTATAGGCTTATACGAGGTCATTACGTGACCTATACTACGTTATACGATACGATATCACACTTATAGGCTTATACGAGGTCAATACGTGACCTATACTACGCTATACGATACGATATCACACTTATAGGCTTATACGAGGTCAATACGTGACCTATACTGCACCTATACGATACCATATCACACTTATAGGCTTATACGAGGTCAATACGTGACCTATACTACGCTATACGATACGATATCACACTTATAGGCTTATACGAGGTCAATACGTGACCTATACTACGCTATACGATACGATATCACACTTATAGGCTTATACGAGGTTAATACGTGACCTATACTACACCTATACGATACGATATCACACTTATAGGCTTATAGGAGGTCAATACGTGACCTATACTACGCTATACGATACGATATCACATTTATAGGCTTATACGAGGTCAATACGTGACCTATACTACGTTATACGATACGATATCACACTTATAGGCTTATACGAGGTCAATACGTGATCTATACTACACCTATACGACACGATATCACACCTATAGGCTTATACGAGGTCAATACGTGACCTATACTACGTTATGCGATACGATACGATATCACACTTATAGGCTTATATGACGTCAATACGTGACCTATACTACGCTATGCGATACGATATCACACTTATAGGCTTATACGAGGTCAATACGTGACCTATACTATGCTATACGATACGATATAACACTTATAGTCTTATACAAGGTCAATACGTGACCTATACTACACGTATCGTATCGTATCGTATCGTATAGTGTATAGTATAAGTCTCGTATAGGTTCCCTGTAGGTCTTGTAATTCATAATATTTGTATTACTTTTAATTTTTATAACTCATAATATTTGTATTATTTTTAATTTTTATAGTTTATATTTGTATTATTTACCAATAATATTGTTTTTTATAAATAATTTTCTTTTTTTTATAAATAAACAAAGGAATACACAAAAAAAAAAAATACAAAAATGGAGCTTTATATACTCTGCGTATAGATCACTACGCAGCGTATGAGACAAAAATGACACAACTACCCTTGTATTTGGCTTCGTATAGCCTCAACATAAGGGTATAAAGGACATTCTCAGACCTCTATATACGCTGCGTATAGGTCTATACCCAGCGTATATATACTATAAGGGTTAAAAAGATAATTTTACCACAGGTTTGGGGTTAAAAATATAAACAACCCTTTATATACGCTGCGTATAGATCTATACGTAGCGTATATAAAGGTCTGAAAATGTCCTTTATACCCTTGTGTTGAGGCTATACGAAGCCAAATACAAGGGTAGTTGCGTCATTTTTGTCTCATACGCTGCGTAGGGATCTATACGCAGGGTATATAAAGCTCCATTTTTGTATTTTTTTGTGTATTCCTTTATTTATTTATTAAACAAAGAAAATTATTTATAAAAAAATAATATTATTGGTAAATAATACAAATATAAATTATAAAAGTTAAAAATAATACAAATAGTATGAGTTATAAAAATTAAAAATAATACAAATATTATGAATTACAAGACCTACAGGGAATCTATAGGAGACCTACAAGGGTATAAAGGACATTTTCAGACCTTTATATACGCTGCGTATAGGTCTATACGCAGCGTATATAAACCCTGTGAAAAACTGATGCTTCAAACCCACCAAATTAACCCCATAAGTTCAGATGGTTTATATACGCTGCGTATAGCGCTATACGCAGCGTATATAAACCCTTGTTTTCTGTGCAATGATTGCTGATCATGCACTGAGATCCATACTTTACCTACACTTCGTATAGGTGTAACCCTATACGCTGCGTATAGACCCATACGCAGCATAGGTAAACACTAATTCAATTAGGGTTTGATGTGCCAATAGGCACATTGGTGTGCCAATAGGTACACCCATATATAATCTTAGGTTGGTACTAAACTTGGTACAAATCAACAAGATACCTAGTCCCATTTACATCATAATAGTATGTTTATCACCTGGGGGTTTTAGGGTTATAGGTTTATCTGAAATGATTATTTAATATGTTAAATAATTTTAGTTTCAAATATATTTATTCACAACTAAATAGTTAGATAAATTAACCTTTTAATATATTATTACCTTAATAAATAATTATATATCTTATATATAATTTATTACTTAATAATTTATTTTGAGTTATTAATTAGTTACTAACAAAGTAACTAAACAATAAAAAAAAACCGGTTTCAATAAACATCAATTAAATAATCCTTTATTTAATATCTTTTGTTTAATTATTAATTATTATTATTTTTCCATAACAATAATAACCAATTTCCTAGTTCATTAACCATTCAATAATTGTCACCATAAGTATATTTCGTGTTAGATCATTCAACAGATATTCAACGTTAAGTATAGTTGTTGCTCTTGGTGTAACCTTTAGATCTTATCTTGATAGAAGTGATGTTGAATGTTTTTACTTGAGCATGCTAATCCAACAAGCTAGAGGTAGAATGGGCATGTGAATAGTCCAAAGTGTCGCAACTACCATAAACATCCCCATAAAGTTTACCAAACATGTCATCGCTTAAAATAAAACTCAGATAGTCTGCCAAATCCCCATGAACATGAAGTTTACCAAACATTTCATTACTTCAAATAAGACTTAGATAGTCTGGCAAACATATTCAAAATGTTTGCAAACAAATGTCGAATAAATGCCAAATTAAGACTAAATCAAGCATATAAAACATAAAACTAACAAATGTTTGAATACAAACTTAAAAGTTCATCGCGTTCATTAAGCTCTTTCACAATTTTCATGCAAATTTCATGTTGGTCAACATGAAGAACAATGTAAAGATTGTGGTGACGCGATGGTTGGTTGATTTGTAACAACATAATCAGTCAATACTCCTCCACCCTCGAAAATAGCTGCTAAATAGGGGGGGGGGGGGGGGGGGGGGGGGGGGGATTAACATTAATTATGATGAAAACTCAATGTAAGCCAAAAATCTCAAAGTCCCAATAAAATGATTTTTTCAGTTATCATCTCTCTTTTCGTATTCAGGGGCTTTGTTGTCCTCAATAAAATGATTTGTGGATTCTTCTTGCTATCTAGCAGTACATTTAAGCTTATACATATAAAATCCAACAATAGATAATGAACTTAAAGTGACACTTGATTCGAGTAAACAATCTACTTTCTTATATTACATTATATTCTAACATTTACAAAAATACAGGCAGATCCACTAAAACCTAAATCCCAATATTTGAACTCGGTTACCCTATTGAGAGCGAATATTAAGAAGAGAAACCCTTGCTTTGATCAAAGTCCTCGACATGCACTCTAAACTCTCCTCAATGACTTCAGTGTGGGATTCTAGAGCCTCATTTGAAATATGAGGTTGATCTACACTCACCTTTTTTGGTTTACGAATCAAATTTGAAACTATTGTCCAGTTGGTAGACTTTGGTTTCGACCCAAATATGGACTTAGATGAGATGAGTGATCCAAATATGGACATACTCAATGCACATGTATCTCTCAGTGATCTAATCAAAGATGAGAGGTGGTGATCAAGATCCAAGAGAGCAATGCCCTCAATTTTATTATTCATTTTCTTTAGTGCTAAAATTGCTCTTTTGGCCTCCTTCATTTTCCAGAGTGAGGAAGTGTCACTTTTCAGACCCTCCTTTCTTCTTCTAAGAGCTGATTGGATATTTCTTGTTTGCTCATTTACTTGTTCCATGACATCTTTTATGGAGCCACAAAGATCTAAAAGACTCATTGATAGATCCAGCAACTCATCAACCAATTTATCATCCTTTCTGTGCAAAAGGGCCTGTTGGGTCTGAGGCAAGCTGATAAGATCGTTAACAGATGTGTACAATCTTTTCAGCCGCACTATAGAACCACAGGTTGTTTCTACATTCGCTGTTGAAGACGAAGATGCCTCCCATGATTTGAGTTGAGCTAGTTCCTCTTCAACTTGAAGATTGCAAGGATGTGATCTGCTTGGCAAACTGATGGATCGAACATGGCGGACATTGGTGGGTAATGAAGGAGAAGACACTAATGAAACCATTTTCATGAGTGTAAACAAGAAATGATATGCAGATGTTTGTGACAATGACAAGATGTTGTAGGTTTTATATACATACACAAACGTGTCAAGTTGATACTAAGAAACAATCACATTAATGAAGAAGCGTGTGCAATCTGGAGATTAGCAGACAAATCTCTGAAGTTATTAATTGGCATTGGTTAAGGAGCAAGAAGTGAGATGCCCTTTCTTTCATGTGTCTTGGAGTTCTTTACGAGCCACCTGTTCCTACATTTTTTAAGGCCACACGTATTTTGTCTTCTTGGTCTTAAGATATGAAGCATGTGTCCTACCTGTCAAGGCCGTGTCTTTCATATATAAAATAACTGAGCAGTGGTTGTCTTCATTTAAAAAAGAGTAAACTGCTATCTTTGGTTTGGTTGCTCTAATAGTTTTGCCCAAATCCTTTTAAAGTAGTCATTTAACTCCCTGGTTTATTTAATTAATCTCTATTTTACTCTACGCCTCAAACAACATCCATTTGCAACGTTAAAAACAGTCACATGCCCCTCACATGAGGGGCATTTTAGTCTTTTCCCATATTTTTGATATTTTATTATTATATATAATAATACATATATAAAACATACATACACTCTATCTCTCTCTACATGCTCTCTCTCCTCCATCAATCAGCCTCACCATCACCTACCGACTATCGCTAACCACCACCTGCCGACACCACCCACCACCCCACTAACCATCTGCCCCTCCTCATCCGGCTACTCAGCAACTTAAACCCAATCACTTCCAACACAGGCAAATCAAAACCTACCTTACAATTCCCAAAACACAACTCCTTTAAATTAGGAAAACACGAAAACAAAACGGGTCCGATTCAATTATCAATGTGGTTCCCGTGCAAACCCTAGCCATTGCCGCACCCTTCAAGATTTCCCAGATCTGAAAAGCAATAGCCATTAAAAACCTTCTCTGGATCTGGTTTTTCTTGGATCTGAGTCGCCAGTGGAAAGGATTGGAGGGTTAGGTGAGTGTGATGTTTTTCCTCGGATCTAGATTTTGGATCTGGCTGGAAGTGGTGACAGGAACAGATTTGGGGGTCCGATGGTTGGGCTCGTGTGTGTGGGTGTGTGTGAGAGAGAGATATAGTGGGGGTGGCAACGGCGGCACATGGTGGTGGTGGTCTAGTATGTGGTGAGAAATTAATGAAAAGATGGTAGGTTTATTATAGAAGAGGATAGAGCGGTGGTGGTGGTGGTTGCAGGTAGTTACAGGTGGTGGTAGTGGCTGATGGTAGTTGAAGGTGGTGGCGGTGGTAGATGCTGGTGGCAGGCGGTGGTAGATGTTGGTGGTGGTAGTCTACTAGTCCAACAACTGAGATTTGTTTGAAAATGATAATAAATTAAATTTAATGAATTAACAATAAAATGAAAATGATAAAAAGTTAAACTTGGAAAAGACCGAGATGCCCCTCATGTGAGGGGCATGTGACTAGGAATTAACGGTGGAAATGGATGGCATTTGAGACGCAGAGCAAAATGATGATAAGTTAGAAAGATCAGGAAGTAAAATGACTATTTTTAAAAGATTAGAGTAAAACCAATAATACGACCAAACCATAGGAAGCAAAGTGGAAGTTTACTCGTTAAAAAACAAGCATGCCTTTCATATATAACCTTCACTCCTCTCTAACTTTATAGCTCGTTACTTGATTATTATTAGACTACTTTAGCACTAGTAAAAAATGAATGACCATGATGCACGTGTCCTATTTACTAGTGGTTTTTGGCTTGAAGATGAAATAAGAATAGTGGTTCCTTGGATACTTGTGAAATCCTACAATTTGTTGGTCCACTCTATGAATTTGATATGAAATAATGGAAATAAAGACTTTTACATCAACAAGTGATGTAAGAGGTTTTATAAATAATGAAAGTTCATCAGACAATCTCAGTCCTTAATCAGATTTGATCAATGGTCTAGATTTATTTCCTTAGTTCTTGCATGAAGATATAGTTCCTATTTTAACCATTTCATATATACACACACGGATTGGTTAAAATAAAAACCACCTTTAGTTGTTAGAACCGTAGGAACCAATACCAACCGTTGATCAAAGGTGTTTGAATGCATGAGATTAAAAGACAATAAAGTAAACTAATAATTGTGTTTTAATTAATAAGATTTTATTTTTTAGTGACATAAGGACAATTAAGTCTTGTACTATATCTTTTAATGATTGGTTTCATTAATATAATTTGATTAATTTAATATGATTTGATTTAATTTTTAATAAATCAAAAAATTAATATAATTTAATTAATTTGATTTACAATAAATTTTTTACATTAAACTAGCCAAAAAAATTTTGATTTAATTTTTACAGTAAAATTTAATTAATCAAAAATTAATATAATTTTTACGCCCCGTTTTTGCGCACGTTTTTTACGCACCGTTTTTACGCCCATTTTTAACGCCTCCTTTTTTCCCGTCGTTTTTTACGACCGTTTTTTACGCCCAGTTTTTTACGCCACGTATTTTACGCCCCGTTTTTTACGCCATAATTTTTTTACGAAAATTTTTTTTTACAAAATTTTTTTTTACGGTTTTAAACTTTTTTTTACCCCAAAATTTTTTACGGTTTTAACTTTTTTTTTTCAAAAAACATATATTTTTTTTAGATTTTTTTACAATAAACAATTTTTTTACGAGTTTAAACTTAAAAAAAAAACAAAAACTTTTTAACACCAAAACAATTTTTTTTACAAAAACTTTTTTACAAGGACTTTTTTACAATTTTTTTCTTTTTTACAAAAACAATTTTTTTTTTTACGCCAAAACATCTTTTTACGCCCCTACCTCGATTTCGGGTTTACGAAATTTGAGAATCTTAACATACGAACTCACCCAAAAATCGTGACTCAGTATGTGTCTCAGATAAGTTGAATTTATCATCATCGACTGAAAAAAAAAAATACAAAAACCAACAATAAAAATAAAAAAAAACCATTTGTGGATCTTGAAAAAAACACGGTTTGGCTCAAAAGTTTCCAATAATCAAAGACTGCAAAATGGGGTTACAGGTTCAAAAACCTAACCTTCGCTATTCTTGCCGCGCCATCCTCATCAACTGTCGGAAAAATTGGTTTCGACCTATCACTGCCAACTCAACTCCAAAAAAATCAAAAGCGCAAATCAATCCAGGATCCAAAATATCAACCCACTAAAGTATTACAAAACCAATTTGGGCTTCACAAGGGGTTTATCTCAAAACAAAATCCCCAAATCCCCCATACATCTCGGCATATTTGGAAAACATAAACCACCAGCCATAACCCAAAAACTTTAAACACATCAACGAATTAAATGCTGCAAAAACAAATATAAGATCCAACAAAATCATGCAAAGAGTGAAAAAGACTCCCACCAACCACAACGGCTATCGTAAAACTATACACTAAAACCTTTAAAGCTTTACGCTACACATAAAACAATACACTAAATTTTTTTACATCCGTGTAAATTTTTTTTTTTTTGTGTGTGTAGAGTTTTTCGGAAACCTATAACCACCCGTAAAAAACTTTTTACACTCAAGGTGAAATTAAAAAAAAAAATTACAAGCATTTAAACAAACCCCCCGTAAAAATAAGTTTATTAAACCTTTACGCTGCACGTAAAAAACTATACGCTAACACTTTTTTACATCAATGTAAACTGTTTTTTTTAACATCAATTGTTTAAATTAAAAAAAAATAAAAACCATTTAACCCACGCGTAAAAGCTATATTAAAAGTCTACTATAACCGTAAATATACGCATTCTCGAAGTTAGAATTAAAAACATTTTACACCAAAGTGTTAGAATTATAAAAATATACATGCCTTTAAAACGAGTTTAACGCAAAAATTGTGGGGTTGGCGGCGGTGTTACCGCGCAGTGAGCGGTCAGGTCACAATCGGGTTTTACTGGATTCAACCCGAACCTAATCAAGACGGACCAGTGTATACCTATACAAAGAGCCCATTAAGGTTTGGTATCGGTTTTACTCATGTTTTACTGGGTAACAAGGTCTTCATCACGTTTTACTGGATTTGACCGGGACCAAATCAAGACGGTACCAATGTACACTTATATAAAGAGCCTATATAAGACAAGAACAAAGAGCTCAAGAACAAAGAGCTCAAGAACAAAGAGTTCAATAAGAAACATATGAATGAATTTTACAAATTGCAAATGACAAAACATAAAATGTAGAGCATACTTATGGTGATTTTAGCCCTAACTTCTTCACATGCAGAAAACAAAAGTGAAGTATTAGAAGAGATTGGTGTATTACCTTACGGTTTACTGTCCGGCAATCCGACCAAATCGTAGATGAAGTTTTGCTCAAATGATTATCAACGAAGATTTGATATAGCATATGATTTTACTTATAGGGCAGCCGAACGGTGTTTTATCAAAAAATGTAACAAGCAAATTAGGGTTTTAAACTATCGATTCGGTTTCTATTTATGGATAACCAAACTGAAAGTGTACACGACTCCGGCCGGTGAACACAGAAACAACTTAAAATCCCAATATCAATTCAATAACAAACTGAAACAATGATAACAAGATTTTAACTAGAGAGATGAGTTTGAATTTTCCGGCGAGGGTGACCGGAGACAGTTGATCAGAGGTGTTTATGGTGGCCGGAGATTTGATTCGGTGGTTGTTGGAGTTTACACAAGGTTATAGTTTTCTTGGTGGTTCATTTTGAGCAGCCATGGTGGTTCGTTTTGAGGCGATGGTGGCCATGGTGGTTCGTTTTGAGGCGTGGTGATCGGACACCACCGCGGCTGTCGCAAAGACTCCCACCAACCACTGCCCTACCACTGTCTTCCGCCTCTGCACAACTCCCACCAACCACCTCCCCACCACCGTCTTCTGACCAACCACCTCCCACCACTGTCTTCCGACCAACCACCTCCCACCACCGTCTTCCGCCACCGACCAACCACCTGATTGTGGTTTCTTGAAGATGATTATTTTAAAGATAAAGCTGGTGAACAATTTCAAGAGAGAGAGAAAGAGAGAGATGAGAGATGAGGGGATTCAAGAGAGAGAGATAGAAAGAGAGAGATGGGTGATTAGAGATAAGCTGTTGATCCATTTTCAAGAGAGAGAAAGAGATGTGATGTTTTAAAACAAACAGACAAAGATGATAGAGAAATGACTATAATACCTGTTTTGGTCAAAAATTACCGAAGCAATTAAGTGATCAAATTAGTAAAGTGAGGTAGTGTGCTAAAAAGTGTATTGAAAATATGCTTGTTAAGTTATTTATAAAAATCAGTATTCAGGATACGGCTCAGGATATTGAGCTGTATCTATGATCAAACTATGAGCAAAAGTAAAGCAAACGACACGAGATGTACGAGGAAAGCCCTTGATCAATCTAGATCGCCGACATAAAACCTCGGGAGCTGACAATCGCAGCTGCCTTGTTCTTCTTATTACTTCAAACGTCAGGATACAGTGCAGGATGTGGTGCGGATCGACTATGTGTTACAATGAAATTTGAATACAAGTGTGGTGTTTGCAATGAGCTAGAGAGTGAAAGTGTTCGAGAGTGTAAGTGTAAATTGTGTGCCTTAAACTGATCCGCCCCCATCTATTTATAGTAAAGATAATATAACAAACTATCCTAAACTTCCGGGATCCAGCGAATATTCCTTAATCGAACGTTGTAGACCTGGTCTTTCGGGTTCAACGTCTCTCCTTCAACAAACACGTCCGAGTCTTGAGGAGAAGAAGTCCACTTGACCGTTAGCAAGTCTCAGCCTTTAACCTGCACGTGGTTAATTCGATAAACCTCAGGATATCGCCCAAGATGTTAGCAATATCCTCTTCCAGCATCCTGGTCACAAATAAACAAATAAAGGCAGGATATTGGTCAGGATATGTATGCTTAGAAAATGAGCCATAACAATTGTCCCCAAATATATCAGTTGGTATACCAATCCAACGGATATATTTCAAAAATCTTATCCCATAACTCAAGGAATTTAAAACGAAGCGACGGTCAAGATCACATCGTAACTTCCAACTCGTTTTTTACTCAATGGAGATCCACAATGCCCCTATATCTTCTCTTTTCTTGTTTGAAAAGCAGATATCTTCAACAGAACCTTCGGGTAATTCTCATTTCTGATTTACTTTCCGTCAATTTACATCGCCTTACTTGCAATGGATGCCGAGACCTTCACCCAGCAGAATCTCCTTAAAAATCCCGAAAAAGAGATCTGTGCTTTTAACAACGCAGATATTGCAGTTTTACGAGCCTCCGGCGCTTTCCCTGATAACACGGTCTTTAGACCATTCGATCGGTCAATCCGATCGGATGTTTCTTCCACTGAATGGGTTTGTTTTCCAGCATATCCTTTTTCGCTAGGTCTTCGATACCCTTTTCCTGAATTCATGATGCAATTCTTTCGAACCACCGGCATCTCTTTTGCTCAAACTATGCCCATGGTTTGGAGAGTACTAATTGTACTTAACCAAATCAAAAACCTCCATTGTTCCGACCTCCGCATCGAGGATTTACCTATTGCTTATCGCCTCCGATCCCATGGCTCTAGCCGGTTCTTGCTCTTCTCGACCTCTAGCGAACCCCTGATTCTCAAAGCCACCAAAAACGAAGACGGATGGCAACGCAAATTTTTCTTTGTCAAACGAGACTCCATTGCTGAGGGTGCCAACCTTCCGGTGGAGTGGTTAACCACCGGTAGGGTTATAAATATTCCCATAGACCATTTAATCCTAATCTTCTATTAATATCCTTCTTTTTGATCTTTATGCAGTGAACTTCAAGGAAGTCGCTCCTCCTACCGCCGAGTCAGAAGAAAGAATTAATACTGTTTACCAGTTACCAGCAATAGACAGGACCTTCACCACACACGTCCCCAGTTCCAGTCAATACTCGTCATCTGAAATGTCTGGTAAGGATTACTTTCAAAATAATTAGTCAAGATAGTATAATAGTAAAATGAAGAGTAAAACTTTTCCCTTTATGCAGCACCGGCCAAGATCCCTGAAGTCTTTGACCTCGACGAATTGGACAGTTATTCTGATCAGATCCAGGTCAAGAAAGAACCTAGCCCCAAGACCACAGCCACATCCAAACCCAGTAGTTCCAAAGCCATCATTATTCCCAAACCTTCACCGGCTACCAAGCTCCGGAGTTCAAGTTCCCGCAAAAGGAAAGAACCTGATTCCCCCGTCATTTCTGACGCATTTGTTTATGAGAAGCACGGGTTCATTGAAGCTAGCGGGTTTATGACTTCTTTTCTTAACCAGGTTAGTATTCTCATATCATATCCTGCGATTTACATTATTATCAAAGATTTATCAATATTAATATATGCCGTCTTACCTTTGTAGGGTCTTGAGCGTTTGGTTAACTTATATCAAGAATCCTGCAAGCTCAACAAGACGCTTGAAACCAAGCTAAAGGAAGCTGAACCCACAATCTCTGATCAAGGCATGATTGCAGCCGCCAAATCTCGTCATTACGAGCAGAAATTTAAAGCCATGACTCAAGAACACCAAACTGCTCTCAACAAAGCTGTTCTTCAGGCCCAGACCGACCTTGAAGCTGCCCACACGCAATACGAACGAGATATGGTCAGCTACCGGGAAAGCCTCAAGAGTCCCGTCGTCATTTCTCTCCTTCAAGCTAGGTTGAAGATGGCCGACGAAGCCAAATCATTAGGCTTTGAATGCCCTTCTTGGGATATAGGTGCCTGGGAGACCAAGCTAAAGAACCTCGGCGGCGTTTCTTTCAAATCAGCTGTCGAAGAATCTTCCAAAGCAGTTGAAAAAGCAACCGATGCTGAGAAGGATGCTGAGGCGGATGTTGCTGAAACCACTATGGACGAAGAAGTCACTACCCCCTAGAGCTTATTTCCTTTAGATTATTCAAACAATTTTATGTTTTTATGAACAATTTTTATTTCCGTATCGAAACAATTTGATAGCCGAAGGTGGATGGGTCCTGGGTTTCAGGATGAAACCTTCGGTTATCAACTAGTATTGATTGCTTCAAGAATAATTTTGTCTTTTTATTTTTCTTGCCATTATCTTCCGTTTTTCCTAAATATAATTCTTAGCCTTGCAAAAAATTTTATATCGTTATCTTATGAAAATATCCTGATCAATATGCACAGCGATATATTGTAAAAACTTTTTATTAGATAGAACTTCCAAACATTCCTTCAACTTTGTAGAAATTTTTTGAAAAATAATCTATTTTTCCAAAACCAGTTTATGATAATACTTAAATAATCAAAGTTCCAAACTGATACTAGTTTCAAACATCTTAATCAAATATCCTGAAAAAGACTTTGAGAATATATCAGGATACTTGACCTTTTATAAAACATAGTGTTACTAAAGACTTAGATGATGTTTACAAAGGAAAGATCATACCCGGAGTAGTATATAACACTATTATCAAACCTCAATCTTTTTGCAACTTTTCCAATGAAGATGTCCCCTGTGTGAGATATTTAACATACTAGTTCCGAGCTTTAGCCTTTGAGCTTTACATCACTGCCTTGGTAGGAATGTCCCCTGTGTACAATGTCTTCAAACACTTAGAAATCTTCTGATTGTCAATTTCCATCGTATAGGCAATTTTTTAGATCCCAAGGGTAAAACCCAAGGATGTACTGGAGATAAATCCCTTGTATCCTAGGGAAAATCCCAAATTTTCATGCGCTACAGGCGGGAGTGTATAAACTCCAAGACTTAGAAAGGTGAAAACCTTTAAACCTTAGAGAGTATGAAAATACCCTTTCGTGAGAGAGGGTGATCAATCCTCATATACCTTTAGGATTCAGGATATAGCCAACAGTAACGAAATTGTCAGCCACTTTTACATGGACTGGTCCTGCCACCTTGAACTATCCCTGAATAACTTGCTCTCTAGGCGGGGTGTTTAAACCCAATTCGGAAGAAAGGTGAATACCTTTAAACCTGTGAAGGGATCAGGATCCCTTGTACGTGAGAGAGGGGGCCAATCCTCTAATCTTCCGAAATATCCTGAGTGAGCATCCCGGAGCTATATCCCAAAGCATATACTGCAAAACATCCTTAAACTAAGGTGGGTGTTAGCTTGGCTAACACCCCTCCGATGCTTAAGTTAGTATTGGGTTAGAAAGAACAAATTAAGCCAAACATATTTAAAAAAGGTAGAACTCATACCATCCTGAGTTAGAAATTAAATTCTAAACTCACTTGAAATAAAGCTTAAGGTGTATAGCATTCCAAGACCTCGGTAGCATATCCCCCTCCATGTTCTTGAGTTTGTATGCTCCTTTCCCTGCTTCTGATTCAACTTCGTATGGTCCTTCCCATTTTGGAGCTAGCTTGCCATCGGCAGGATTAGTAGTATTCTGAAAAGCCTTTCTTAACACCCAATCTCCAACCTTAAATCTTCTGGTCCTAATATTCTTGTTATATACCCTGGATATTCTCTGTTGATATGCTGCCATCCTTAGCCTTGCCGCATCTCTCTTCTCATCTATAGTGTCTAAATCCTGACTCAAGGCTTCAGGATTCTGCTCAGGATCACTTAGGGTAGATCTTGCAGTAGGTATCGTCATTTCCGTTGGAATCATTGCTTCTGCTCCAAATACCAAGGAAATTGGGGTTTGGCCTGTTGCATTCTTTACCGTTGTCCTATCAGCCCATAAAACAAAGGGTAATTCTTCTGCCCATCTTCCTTTTTTGGCTACAAGCCTTTTCTTTAAGTTATTGACAATTATCTTGTTTGAGGATTCTGCTTGTCCATTCGCTTGAGGATGTACGGGAGTAGATGTTATCATTTTGATTCCCCAACTCTTGCAAAAATCAGTAGTTCTCTTGCTTATAAACTGAGAACCATTGTCACAAATTATCTCGGCTCGTACTCCGAATCTGGTCAGGATATTTCTCTTTATGAAGGATACTACTTCTTGGTGTCTAACTTGAACAAATGCTTCAGCTTCAACCCACTTAGAGAAATAGTCCGTCATTGCTAGCATAAAGACTTTTCCTCCCGGAGCTTTTGGTAGCTTTCCCACTATATCCATACCCCATTTCATAAATGGCCAAGGGGAAACAATAGGGTATAATGGTTCAGCAGGTTGATGCAGTATGTTACTATGTCTTTGACATGCGTCACATCTTCGAGCATATTCTGCGGCATCTTTTCTCATTGTTGGCCAATAATATCCTGTCCTTAATACTTTCGAGAATAACGACCTGCCCCCAGTATGGTTACCACAATCCCCTTCATGTATATCCTGAAGTACTTCTTTGGCTTCAGGATCCTCCAAGCACCTCAAATACGGTCCTGCAAGAGATTTCTTGTATAAAATATTATTTATAATAGTGAATCGTGATACCTTCATCCTAAATGCCTTAGGATTTTCATTTCCAGGGATGTGTCCTTCTTTGAGATATCTCATGATTGGAGCCGTCCAGGATTTAGGATCCTCTTCAGGATGCTCTGCTCCAGGATCCCGAATACCCGCTACTTCTTTATCCTGAGGATTCGTTGCAGGATATAAGACATGTAATATTGGTATTTGGGTCCCTTCAGGTATCCTGATCGATGATCCCAAATTTGCTAAGGCATCCGCTTCAACATTATCCTCCCTTGGTACCTGTTTAAGTATAAAAACATCGAAATATCCTGCTAATTTTTTGAGAATATCGAGATATTCGATTAATTTCTCACCCTTAACTGCATAGGATCCATTAAAATGGTTAGTAATTAACAAAGAGTCAACATATACTTGCAAGTTTTCGATACTCATACTCTTAGCCAATTCTAATCCTGCAATTAAAGCTTCATATTCTGCCTCATTATTAGTAGCAGGAAATTCACACCTAATAGCCTGGGGTAATATGTCCCCCTGTGGCGATTTTAGTAGTATTCCTAATCCTACTCCTTTTACATTAGATGCACCATCAGTATATAATGTCCAGGATCCTGAGGATTCTCCTAACTATTGAACTTCTAGGTCTACCTCATCCTGAATGTCACTACTAAAATCAGCCACAAAGTCAGCTAAGGCCTGAGACTTTATGGCATTTCTAGGTTCATATACTAAATCATAAGCACTTAACTTTACTGACCACTTGGCCATCCTGCCTGACATCTCTGGTTTCCTAAGCACATTTTTGACAGGATAATTTGTTTTAACGTGTATCCTATGTGTCTCGAAATAATGTCTAAGCTTTGTCGATGCCATGACTAGAGCTAATATTAATTTTTCTAAATGAGAATACCTAGTTTCAGCATCTAACAAACTTTTACTAACATAATAAACAGGGTATTGCTGACCTTCATGGTCTTTTATAAGAACGGCACTTACAGCATTCCCTGATACAGCAAGGTATAGGGATAGTGGTTCACCATTTTCAGGTTTCATCAATAGAGGTGCGGTTGAGAGATATCGCTTCAAATCCTGTAGGGCTGCTTCATGCTTCTCACCCCATTCGAATTTTTTATTCTTCTTCAGGATATCATAAAAATCTTTACATTTCTCTGAGGATCTTGAGATAAACCGGTTTAATGCTGCCACTCGCCCTGTTAATCGTTGAACATCCTTCATATTTGAGGGCGATTTAATATCCAAGATGGCTTTAATCTGCTTCGGGCTCGCTTCTATTCCTCTTTTGGTCACCATATATCCTAGAAATTTTCCTGCCCCCACTCCAAAATGGCACTTGGCAGGATTCAGCTTCATGTTATACTGATCCAGGATATCAAATGCTCCTTTAATATCCTGGAGGTGATCCTGAGCTTTCTTTGATTTTACCACCATGTCGTCGATGTACACCTCCATGGTGTCCCCCAGTTTGTCTTTGAACATCATGTTTACCAATCTTTGGTATGTTGCACCTGCATTTTTCAAACCAAAAGGCATATCTGTATAACAATAAATACCTGTTGGTGTCATGAAGGCAGTATCCTCCTGGTCAGAAGGCTCCATTTGGATCTGTTGAAATCCTGAGGATGCGTCCATGAAGGTCAGCATTTCATGCCCGGCAGTGGCATCTACCATTGCATCAATGTGGGGAAGAGGAAATGGGTCTTTAGGACAAGCTTTGTTCAAGTCTGTGTAGTCTACACAAACTCTCCATTTCCCATTTTTCTTCTGTACCACAACCACGTTTGCTAGCCACCTTGGGAACTTAACCTCTCTGATCATCCTGGACTTCAATAATCTCTCAACTTCCTCTTGGATAATCGTATTCCGCTCAGGAGCAAACTTCCTTCTTTTTTGCTGAACAGGCTTGAATGATTTATCAATTCCAAGCTTGTGAGTGATAATGTCTTTGGATATGCCTGTCATATCCTCATGCTTCCATGCAAATGTCGACATCCTGCATTTCAAAAAGTTAATTAATTGTTCTTCAATATCCTGAGGGATATTGGTCCCTACGAGCACCGAAATATCGGGATTATCCTGGTCCAGGATAATTTTCTTCACATCCTGCTCCGGATCCTCCACGATATCCTGGGCCCGCGTCTTTAATTGCTATGCTGCACTAGGTTTGGTTGAGGATTTCATCGAGGATGAGTAGCATTCTTTCGCCTCCTGCTGATCACTATCAACTTTGACAACTCCCCAAGGGGTAGGTATTTTGATGCATTGGTGATATGTTGATGGCACAGCCTTCATATCGTGAATCCACGGTCTTCCCAGTATGATGTTATAGCAGGATAGGGAATCCATCACACAGAAACGTTGTATTGAGTTGACTCCTTCAACGTATACTGGTAACTTTATCTCTCCCACTGTGTTTCTAGCCTCTCCACTGAACCCAACAAGCACGGTAGACTTTGAAGTGATATCCATTGGAGATACATTCATTCTCTCAGAGTTTCTAGTTGGATTATGTTGACGGAGCTGCCATTATCAACCAATATCCTGCGTACAAAATGGTTAGCCACATATAACGTTATTACCAGAGCATCATGGTGAGGATCCTGGACAGTATCCCTGTCATCAGCATCAAAAGTGATCACTTTTTCAGTTGTGAGGGTAGTCATCCTGACAGGTCTGTCTCCCCTTTCGGCCTTAGCTTCCTTTGCATGTCTCTTTGCCGCCGAATACGATGTCCCACAAATGTCGGATCCTCCCGAAATGAAGTTGATTATCTTGGCATCCGCGGGAGGTGATGCTGCTCGCTCAGGATCCTTCTCAGTATCCTGATCCTTATTCTTCTTTTTTCCTAAGAGATCTTTCAGATATCCCTTGCTTAGAAGATAGCTTATTTCTTTCCTTAGAGCAATGCAATCCTCAGTCATATGTCCGAAATCTTCGTGGAAAGCACACCATTTTGACTTATCTTTCCAGTCAGCTTTCTGTTGACTCTTTCGAGGCCACCTAGCCTTGTCTCCCAGACCCTGCCTGGCATACATCAATTCAGGAATGTTAACAGAAAAGCAATATTCAGACAACTCAGGATACTCTTCAGGATCCTCATCTTTGACAGCATTCACTCTCTTGTTTTCATTTCTACCATATGGCTTAGGCCGATATGACTTGAATGAGGATTCTGACTTCCTGTTAGTTGACTCATAAGTGTTGGATGAGTTCATTCTCTCTTGCATCTTCCTGTCATCTTCCAGACGGATATATCTCAAAGCCCTGTTACGAGCTTCGTCGAGATTCCTGCAGGGATTCGTTACAAGATCCTGATAAAACTGAGAATCCTTTTGTAATCCCATCTTAAAAGTTTGCACGGCTGTTGCAACATCAAGATGTGGGATGTCCAAGGATTCTCGACTGAATTTGTTCACATAATCCCTCAAGGATTCCTGAGGCCCTTGAGTTATCCTGTAAAGATCACTGGTTAGTTTCTCAAAACTCCGACTACAAGAAAATTGACTGTTAAATAAATTAACCAAATGAGCAAACGAAGTAATTGAGTGAGGAGGAACGTTTAACAGCCATTTTAAGGCTGATCCTGTTAGAGTAGAACCAAATCCCTTGCACAAACATGCTTCCTTGAGCTCCGGAGGGATAGGGTTAATCTCCATTCTTTCCCTATACTGAGCAATATGCTCCTCAGGATCCGTAGTTCCGTCGTAGAGCTTCATGTTGGGGGTTTGAAATCTCTTTGGAATCTTAACATCACAGATAGGATATGCAAAACGAGATATCTTGTGGCTGTCTTGGGACACTTCCGGGATCGGCTGGACCACCCCAGGTACACTAGATATCATGTCCTTCAACTTCTGAAGTTCCCTAGTAAGTGCTGATGTTACACCTGTATCCTGCAAAGATCCACTATTGTTAGTAGCATGAGTATTATTATTATTATTTGACACGTTACCCGTTGGAGGATTTTGCCCATATCCTGAAGCATATCCTGAGCTCCTCATGGTTGACATCCTGACCGAGGAGGGTACTTCAGGAGTATGATTCTGAGGAAGGCTGGGCACAATATTCCCCCTATTATCCTCAGTAAACACAGCTGAACTGAAGTTCAAAGTTCTGGGATGTAATGGAGTGACAATATCCTCAGCAGATCTGCTCGAGCTAGACTTCAGGAGTTGTATTTCCCTTAAAAGCATTTGGTTTGTTTCCTGTTGCTGCCTCATTTGTTCCTGCACACTTCCAAATAAGGTTAAAATTTCATCGTTAGAAGCTAAAACAGGAGCAGATTCCTGAACACTGCGGGTAGGGATAACATCCTGAGGTCGTGAAGAGGCTGGCATCCTTGGAGGAGGTGGTGGAAGCACCAAACCGGTAGTAGCAGAAGTCATAGCAGACACAGTAGAGGAACTCATGTTTGATCTTGAGGCCATTATGGACAATGTGGTAAAAAGTTTTGAAAATAGAAAGCCGATTAGCGATTTCACAAAAATTTTTAGTAAAGAGAGCACCACTTGCCCCACGGTGGGCGCCAAATTGTTTTGGTCAAAAATTACCGAAGCAATTAAGTGATCAAATTAGTAAAGTGAGGTAGTGTGCTAAAAAGTGTATTGAAAATATGCTTGTTAAGTTATTTATAAAAATCAGTATTCAGGATACGGCTCAGGATATTGAGCTGTATCTATGATCAAACTATGAGCAAAAGTAAAGCAAACGACACGAGATGTACGAGGAAAGCCCTTGATCAATCTAGATCGCCGGCATAAAACCTTGGGAGCTGACAATCGCAGCTGCCTTGTTCTTCTTATTACTTCAAACGTCAGGATACAGTGCAGGATGTGGTGCGGATCGACTATGTGTTACAATGAAATTTGAATACAAGTGTGGTGTTTGCAATGAGCTAGAGAGTGAAAGTGTTCGAGAGTGTAAGTGTAAATTGTGTGCCTTAAACTGATCCGCCCCCATCTATTTATAGTAAAGATAATATAACAAACTATCCAAAACTTCCGGGATCCAGCGAATATTCCTTAATCGAACGTTGTAGACCTGGTCTTTCGGGTTCAACGTCTCTCCTTCAACAAACACGTCCGAGTCTTGAGGAGAAGAAGTCCATTTGACCGTTAGCAAGTCTCAGCCTTTAACCTGCACATGGTTAATTTGATAAACCTCAGGATATCGCCCAAGATGTTAGCAATATCCTCTTCCAGCATCCTGGTCACAAATAAACAAATAAAGGCAGGATATTGGTCAGGATATGTATGCTTAGAAAATGAGCCAAAACAATACCCTTTAGATTTTAAAATAGTCATGCATACGTGTCATTGTCTGATTGGTAAAGAGTGGTTCTCGCAACTGGAGATGGTTCTCGATTGAACCGGATCCTATATATATATATATATATATATATATAGGGTGAGGTTCGGCTACAAAGTCCATTTTTCCTACAAAGTGTACAAAGTCATAAAACACCACAATTTCAGCCATAAAACATACTCGAAACCCATAAATAACAGAGTGAAGATCACTAAAACACAATATACAAACCCTAACAGTCCATAAAAACTTCAAACACACCATCATAGAACTATGAATATAAAACACAACATGATAATCAACATAAAACACACTAATGTTAGTCATTCGAAAATCAAAGTCTTATCATCCAAAACACATCACAAAACCCACAAATATAGCGTTTTAGTAATCTTCACTTTATTATTTGTGGGTTTTGAGTGTGTTTTATGGCTGAAATTGTGGTGTTTTATGACTTTGTACACTTTGTAGGAAAAATAGACTTTGTAGCCAACTCCCAACCTATATATATATATATAGGGTAGGGTTCTAGAGTGAACACTAATGTATTTGCGAACTGAGTGAACAAATCTGGGCCATTGATTTACACACGTGGATGGCTAGGATTTAATCATCAAATCGTAACATACACTAGTGTATTTCATCATTAAATCCTGGCCATTGATCTACACACATGTATGGACAGGATTAGTTCGCTCAGTTCGCAAACTACACTAGTGTTCACTCTTGAACCTAATCCTATATATATATATATATATATATATATATATATATAGGATAAGGATCCGTTAGGAACCACTCTTTATTACGTGAACCACGAGAACCAATGTGAACACAACCAAAAATACTTAAAAAAAATCTAAAAAACACACAATTTTTTTAAATCGCTATATTTCGTCACTAAAAATTTTTTTAGTAATAATTATCAATGCACATGTGTATATGTATTATTTCTTTGACAAATTACATAATACATTACCAGTATTAGACAATTGCACTTTTATTTACACTACCGTCCGTAATACACTACTTTTACATTACCAATATTAGAAATGCACATGTGCATCTATATGTATGAACATGATATAACGTGTTTTGGTACACTACTTTGAATACACTTTCCCTTTCATATATCATACCATCCATAATACACTACCATTACCTTCTACCGATATGCACAAAGTAAAACATATAAATCATATCAAATAAGGTATAAAAACAACTTTTTTTACTACTGATGTTGGAAAAAGTGCGTTTCCTTTTTTACTTTTGATTTTCAGAATTAAAAGAGCTTAAACGGACAAAAGAAACACATTAACGGCGAAAACCAACATAAATTCAAAGAAAAGAAGTTGCCGCACTATACCAACCCTCCAAGCCTCACCCCGAAGACAAAATAACAAGACCAGAACCCAAGCACGAGGTTGTGCCAGCCGGTTATGGGCTGTGCCCCCATTCAAGATTCCCACAAGATAATGACAAACAGAAAACAACAAGGGATACGGGGCCATATCCCCTAAAGCACGGGCCATGGTCAACTCTCAGATTTGCAAATCTGGGTCCGTACAACAAGTACAGAAGACACGGGGCCGTATGTGCAGAAGAGCTGACACCAGCATTAAATGAAGACAGACAAGGGAAGGACACATGGTCGTGCCAACCAGGCATGGGGCCATGTGAAGCTACTGTTTTCAAGTATAAAAGGAGGTGCTTGGCTCATATGCAAACCATCCCTTGGCAAACCACTTCTCTCACACATGCCACCACTCCACCACCACAATACCACCATCATCCACCACTTTCATCCATCATCCATCCTTAGAGTGTGTATAGTCTCGGGATCCAAGATCGATAGTAAGAGTTTTTGTCAAACAAAGGCCATGCTTGACTAATCTCTTACATCACTTGGTGAGGACAAAATCATTATTTATAAAATCTATGACCCTTATAAAATGTCTCCTATCTTGAAAGTGTACTAGGACTTGTATTTATTTGCTTGAAACCTTTGTTTATTTGTTCATGTTGGTAGATTGATAAATGGATATGTTGTTAATATATATTTTATAAATATATATTTGTATGTTCGCGTTATATGAATGGGCCTAGCCCTCTTGTGACTTCGTTCCTTGCACGAGTGTTATGTACGTGTCCTCGACATGTGTAGGGTCGAGCCCCCTTGTATATATATATATGGGGTAGGGTTCTAGAGTGAACATTAGGTTGAGAGTGAAACTTGTGAACTGATCTGGACCTTTGATTTACATAATCTTGAGATTTTAATTCAATAGCATGAAGGTAATTATGAGGTCAATTTTATATATTTAATTAAATTAAAAAGGGTATTATTGTACATATACATCACAAAAAAGGGAACCTGGGTAACTAAAAAGGCTAATTTTATCAAAAATTTCACAATCCCTCATTATACGCACCTTCAACTTTCTTTCAATATCATTCCTTTTCTCTTTCATTGAATATCATTATCAAAAAGAAGAAGGCAGAGCGATTGCCGGACGACGAACAAGAGCAGCTGCCGTCGACGAAGAAGTCTCATTGCCGTCGACATTGTGAAAGCACCAGATCGATGACTAACATCAAACATTGCACTTGATTCAAGACATGAAGAACAAACATAAGATGAACAAGATAGAAATATGTAGAAGATGAATCCTTTATTATGAATCAGTCATCACAGATTACACAAACCAAAGGAGTATACATCATCTACAAGCTGGATTTAGATCACAAAGATCTAAACCCTAGCTTTCTCTCACTAACACATAGTCTCTCTCTCTAGAATTCACACCAGGAGGAACAAGTTGGGAGAGGAGCACAAAGCTTCAAGAGTTGCCCTAATCTACACAATACACACAGTGATGGAGAATCGATCTTGTGAGAGGTGCACCAAGCTTTCTCTAGCGTTCTCCTTTGCCCTAATCCTGTACAACACATATATATAGACTAGGGACAAAACTCAGACAAAAACCAAACCCCTGACCAAAGTTCTAGACCAAAACTTGGACAAATTATCCAAGGATAAACCTTGGACTAAGTTTCAAGACTTGTATAATAAAGACCCTAACAATTGGAAAGCATGCACTTATCACCCAAAGTGCACTAACAAACTCCCCCTTGATCAGTGCATGGTCTTCATGTGGTCTTGAATTCTTCATTATCGTTGACTTTAACTTGGACTTCTTCTTTGGTTGACCAGAACTGATAAGCGACAGTTACCCTACAGGAACTGCACTTACAGTCTCCCCCTTAACTGTTGCAATCAGTTCTGTCTAACACTGATATCTTACAGTCTCCCCCTTAACTGCACTTACAGTCTCCCCCTTAACTGTTAGAGCACCGGATCGATGACGAACATCAAACATTGCACTTGATTCAAGACATGAAGAACAATCATAAACACCAAAGATAGAAAGATGTAGAAGATGAACCCTTTATTATTGAATCAGTCATCACAGATTACACAAACCAAAGGAGTATACATCATCTACAAGCTGGTTTAGATCACAAAGATCTAAACCTAGCTTTCTCTCACTAACACCTAGTCTCCCTCTCTCTCTAGAATACACACAGTGATTGAGAATGGATGGGATCTTGTGAGAGGTGCACCAAGCTCTCAAGAGTTGTTGTTGTCGTTGTGTCTATATTGTGTATCTTGCCCTAATCCTATACAACACATATATATAGACTAGGGACAAACCTCAGACAAAAACCAAACCCCTGACCAAAGTTCTAGACCAAAACTTGGACAAATTGTCCAAGGATAAACCTTGGACTAAGTTTCAAGACATGTACAATAAAGACCCTAACAATTGGAAAGCATGCACTTATCACCCAAAGTGCACTAACAAACTCCCCCTTGATCAGTGCATGGTCTTCATGTGGTCTTGAATTCTTCATTATCATTGACTTTAACTTGGACTTCTGCTTTGGTTGACACATAACTGATAAGCGACAGTTACCCGGCAGGAACTGCACTTACAGACATCATGATTCGCTGAAGTCTACAAATAGTATCCAGCCACCAAGGTACACTGATATCATCTTAGAATGAGTATGTTTTGATGTCGTTTCTAAAGCAGGAATCTTCAATCTAGGGCTTGTATTCAATATCCGTTTAATTTTTTTCTAATCTATTGGTGTATTAGGGTTCCGCTTTAAGTTGTTTAGAGTTTAATTTTTGCAAAAATTTGTTTCGATCATGTTGATGTTGAGTGTGTATGTGCTGTCGATACTGATAGGGGGTTAGGGTTTAGTTTCATGTTTGAGGTTAGTGTACACATGTGTATTCTAATGATTGTTATTGTTTTGGGTGAAAATTTTGATTTCTTGAATGCTATTGATTTGGGTGAAAGTATAAGTATGTACACATGTGTATATTTGTTGAATGTTAATTTCCTGAATGCGAAGGTATAAGTGTGTACACATGTGTATGTTGATGTTAAGCTGGTTTGACAAGTTGATTTTTTAGCATTATAGGTAAAAACCTATATTATTGCATTAGCATACTAGATGAAAGCCATGAGAAAAATCTTTTAACAAAGCCCTAAATTTTAGTAGGAAAGAAAATATTTTTTTATAAAAAGTTCATGAAAAAATGCCCCCATCCATAATCAAGCATACAAGCACAAAAATAATTACTCTTTATCCACTGTACCTTCCATAGTATTCAAAGCATGTATACTAGTCATGAAGAGTGCGTAGCCTCAAATCATTATGATGCAACTATCTAAAAATAAAGAGCTAAAAAATATAAATACGATATATGATGCAACTTCTAAGGAGCCAACTTTTTTCAATAGAACTTGTAGTATAATGCATTATAGTTTTCACCTCATTCACCATAGGCTTGAAGATTACATCTAGAAGATAAGCCGATGTTGTACCACTATCTATTATTGTTCTTCCTCTGTCCCCTGGACCGTGTGTACTCGTTGAAAGATTCAAAAATTGGGTACCTACTTCAATTCTCATAACATTGGCAAAATAATGAGGCCTGTAGTTTTATAAATGATCAATGTTATCTTAGCCGATCTTGCACCACTATCTATTATTGTTCTTCTTCTGTCCCCTGGACCATGTGTACTCGTTGAAAGATTCAAAAATTGGGTAACAACTTCAATTTTCATAACATTGGCAAAATAATGAGGCCTATAGTTTTATAAAAGATCAATGTTATCTTAGCCGATGTTGCACCACTATCTATTATTGTTCTTCTTCTGTCCCTTGGACCATGTGTACTCGTTAAAAGATTCAAAAATTGGGTACCAACTTCAATTTTCATAACATTGGCAGAATAATGAGGCCTGTAGTTTTACAAATGATCTATGTGTATCTTAGGGTTGTGATTTGTCTTGCTTGCTACCTGTCATCTGTGTTCACGTACATACGAATACAAATGTGGTTGTAGGTCTAGATTTTGTTATAATTTTCTACTTTGTATGTAGATTTTGTTTATTTCTTCTCGATGTACAATCTACTTGTCTTCATAGGCTCAAATTTACTATTATTATATTCTATTCTTAATTTACATTTATGTACATTATGCCGTAGGGGTGTGCATGGGTCGGTTTGGGTCGGTTTTTACTATTATCCATAACCATAACCGCTAGTTCGGTTATGGAGTTTTGGTAACCATAACCATAACCAAACTTCGGTTATGGTTAATCAGTTATGAAGTCGGTTATGGTTAATTTCGGTTAAGTAACCAAGCAAGGTTTGAAATAAATAGGGTTGTGCACGATTTGAACTTAGCTTGAGCCTATTTTATAAGATAACGAAGACTAAACTTTTTGGTTAAACTACCGATTTAGAGTTCTTTTTAATAAGGTAATTCTCAAACAAAAACAATTATGGCCATAACACCTTAGTTCTTTATCAAAAATAAATGACATCTATATCAAGATCATTTTGTTATTAACATACTTTTATCTTAGTAAAAACCCTCTATATGGTTTTGTAAAACACAAATCTATTATATAAAGTTAACATTACAACTTCGGTTCGGTTTCGGTTATATTCGGTTAACCAAAGCTTCATAACCATAACCATAACCGATTGAGCGGTTATACAAAGTTTCATAACCACAACCATTGGTTATATTGGTTATCGGTTATTAGTGGTTCGGTTATGTCGGTTATGGTTCGGTTATCGGTTATGGTGGTTAATTTGCTCACCCCTACATTATGGTAATAATAATACATGCAATGTAGTTGTGTACTTGATTAATCCTATTTTGTTTAGATTTGTAGGTACAAAACGGTAACAATGAGAAGAAGTAAGTGTTAGGTTATTTAAAAGATTATATGTTTGAAAAGTAGGTACAAAGATAACGTTTTATGGATATATTTGTCCAGTTGCGTAAATGACAAACAATACGTTATTTTTTAATACCGTGTAATTTGTTTTAGTCATTTAAATTATTATGCTATTGATTAATTGGCTAATTTTAAACTGTTATTAATTTATAGGGTTGCGAAACCAAAGAAAAAGAATAGAAAAGACGAGGGGGTTGAAAAAGAACTAAACGAGGTAGCGTCTACAAATGCGTAAGAAACATTGATTTTTTGAACGCATAATGCATATTGACTAGATATGTTCAATAGACTACACATTTCGGAATCTGATCTGTAGTATAGTTTATATTTTCATGTTAGTATATTTTAAACCATACGTCAGTATTGTCTGGTGTACACATGTGTATACACATTTTATTCAACTAAGTAAACTTGTATACTCATTTGTATGTTCCTTGGTACACATATGTATGTTACTTGGTACACATATGTGTACTCCGTATTGTCTGGTGTACACATGTGTATACACATTTTATTCAACTAAGTACACTTGTGTACTCATATGTATGTTCCTTGGTACACATATGTGTAATTGATTTATAGTTGATCATCTTTTTCCCAATTATTCTTAATCATACCAGTGTTCTCATTTACCAAAAAAGTCCCACATTTAAAAGGTACAACTTTTGGGTTTCAAAAATTATTTAACGTATGTTAATGTATAAGTATATGTTAGGATTGTTACCTTAAACTGGATCCATGTGTCACCGTAAGCAACTACTCTGTTGGGTAATCTTGATGGGTATGGGTCAAATTGTTCCGAGTCAAGTACGGGTCGACAAACAACTTGCAGGTTAGAAAAAGAATGGGTCAGCAAATGCTCATTTAGTTGTGGGTTTGGTAGTTACTTTTGACCGACTCTTATGGATGTGAATGTTTGAAGTAGTGGCTGAATATAAGGAGTACCTAGATTGGTGTATTTAGCATGTGGGTTTGTTTTGTTTTCATATAAAATAGCACAGCATGGTTAGTTTATTAATGTACCTTTTTCAATTCCATTCAATCAGTAAACTTGAGTTGAGTACGTAAGTTGGGTGTATAATCTTGGGGTCTGAACCAACATAGTAATACCTGGATGCCAGTTAACACATGACTTTTATTATCTTGGTCTGAATTACACATATTTGAAGCTTAAACGTCTATGTACTTGTAATACATATATGTATGTACACAAGGAATACATGTGTATTGCATAATTTACACATGCTAACATGAACACAAACAGAGTGTAAGAAATATAGTTAATTGTAAGATTATTAATTCTAATGCTTTATGTCCAGGCAATTTGTGTTCAAAACCGACACTAGCATTGGGTTGTATTATTTTCAAATGATGGATTTACAACCAAGTAAGTGGATTAATGCTGGAGTCGTCAATTTCTTTGCCTCAATGCTCAACTATGAAGAAAATGAGCGAACAACTGAAGCAAATATTTTTGGGGATGCAGATAAAATCAAGGGGACAAAGCCGCGATTGTTCTTCCATACAAATTGTTTTGTAAGTGAAAATGTATATTATAAATTTTTCAATTCTGTTATGCGGGACTGATTTTGCAAATATACATTGTTTTTTTTGTTGTTTTTGTGCATTCAGGCTGAGGATCTGTTATGGAATGGAAAGTACGACGATTCTCGACGTATTGAAAAATTCCAAAGTGGCTTTGTTCATGGTTGTCGAGAAAAAAACGTCACTAATGAGTTTGTCGGATTATTGTGTAATATGTTTCCCGATCCTTGAATATGACCATTTTTATTTGATTTGCATTGATATGGAAAACATAGCGATAACGGTCATCAACAACATGGATGTAAAGGAAAGCCCCATTCAACTAATCGATGACGACAATTTCTTCAAGAAGACTACGCCATACAAATTGGTAATTTGCATTTAAATGCATATAGTTTTAACTTTTAGTGAACAGTTTTTAACTGATTATGACATGATGTTTGATCCCAGAAAGACGTTTTCTCAAAGTACACAGTGAAGTTGATAACTTCAAACATAAACACCGTAAGCGCATACTTGCTAAAGCAGTCAAATACGAAAAGGTGAGTGAAATAGGTTATAACTAATATGTTTCTTGTTGTTGACAATAATATACATTTGATAGTATGTTGTTTTAGTATGTTGACGTTACTGGATTATCATTATTTTTTGGGATGTTTTGGTGTTTTGTTATGTTTTGAAATTGGGAAACATAATTTTAGATCGGTATGGTATGTTTGTTTTGCTAGTTTGACACACACATTACGGTACTTTAAATATCTTAAATATAATATAGGTTACAGGTACTTTTACTTTGTATGTATGTATTATGTAGCTAAGTACACATATGCACAGGTATGTACAACATTATGCAACTTAGTACACATGAGTACCAGTTCTATACATAGCCAAATACACATGTGTACAGTTATGTATAGTATCTAAAACACATATTATTCAACTAAGTACACTTGTGTACAGTTTTATACATAACTAAATACACATTTGTGCAGTTGTATACATAACGAAGCACACAGTATGCGTTAACAGAATCACATCGTCTTATGTTTCGAACTCGAAACAATTGTGTTTGCGACGTTTGTGTATTGTGTAACATTATACGATTCATACCTTTGTACACATGAAACCGTTACACTTGTATACGGACGTGTATAATATAAAAAAAATACAATAACTATTACTTATAATATCTAATATTATGTCGTAGTAAACAATCAAAAAACAATGATAAAAACTTCAGTAACAATCACAAAACAATGATAAAAAACTTCAGTAAACAATCCTTAAGAAAATTGGTGTCAAGTACCTAGTCTCATTGGGAGTTTCATATACATTACTCGCAACCGACTCTACACAATTTTATTAAAAAAGTATGTTAAAAAATGTTATATACATACACACAAGGGGATCGAACAAAAAAACATAAACAATGCTTATGTGTATAACTAGTGGGATAAGCTAAAAACAATTAATCGTGAAAAATTACTCTCTTCTCAATTGAACGTTATACACATGAACTATACATATTTTAATTAACCTTCAAGTTATTTAAATTCAAACTACACTATCAATTATGAAAAGAAAACATAAGTCAAAATTGTTCATTAACAAAAATTACGGCAGACTGAGGTGCATTCGATTGCAATAAGGACAACAATGTTGAGTGTCTTCAAAGGCTCATTAACAAAAATTATGCTATTTTCATGCAAGCCCCGTACGTTATACACATGTGTATTATCATGTTAGCATGTGTAGATTATGCAATACACATGTGTACCTTGTGCACATACACATATGTATTACAGAAACATACATGTTTAAGCTTAAAATATGTGTATTTTAGACCAAGATAAAAAAAAAGTCATGTGTTAACAGGCATCCAGGTATTACCAAGAGTAGAACGTCATGTTGAAGCTTAAAATATGTGTAATAGATGCCAAGTGGTAAATATCATGACCACCAATAATTTATGACGGAGGCTACTCGAGTATGTTGGTTCAGACCCAAAGATGAAACACACAACTTAAGAACTCAAACTCAAGTTTACTGATTGCAATAAGGACAACAATGCTGAGTCCCTTCACATGTTCACTAATAAAAAATTATGGAAATCAATGGCCATACGATACACACCTGGATGATCCATTGTTGTAACGAAAACATTATCGTTAATCAGAACATTATACTCCTCAACGTTTTCTTCAGAATTGTGATTATTAATTTCTTGGTCAACCATGAATGAAAGACGGGAAGAACTGATCGATGATGATAAAACTGCTGACGAAATAGGAACTGCCGCTGCGTACGAAATGCCGACGACGATAGAAGACGATAGAACTGCAGACGAAATATGAAGGTTACGTGAAATTCTGGGTTTATGAAGGTTACGTGAAATTCTGGGTTTATGAAGGTTACGTTCTATTTATGTTAACAATCAAATTTGAATTCTAGTGAAGATCTTGAAATCTGGTGATTTGTTATTCCATTATGATAATTATCTTCTTAAATTATAAAAGATGTTGTGGACAATAAATTAATAAAGAAAATACTTAACTCAATTCAATAATTAAAATACGGGTTATTAGATTTTAATAATCCTAAGTTTTACCAGTTGGCCGATAATAATCACAACTTTAAAAATTCCCTCCAATAATCCCAACTTGTAAAAGCTTGGCCGCCATTGATCCTTTTCTAACATAGGTGCACTTAAATCAATATTAAGGAGTCTCTAGGTGTAATTGAATCTACTGAGTAGACCAAATTCTTATATATTTGAAAAGGATCAATAGCGGCCATACTTTTACACGTTGGGATTATTAGAGGGAATTTTTAAAGTTGGGATTATTATAGGCCAACTGGTGAAACTTAGGATTATTAAAATACAATAACCCTTAAAATACAAATTAAATCTAATTTTTTATATAATTACAATCCTACCCTTAACAACTAAAAAGGAAATCAAGGGTGCAGATCAATTCACACAGTTCACTTTGAAGATTTTTTTCACAGATGAACCTAATCCTATACATAAGTTCGATAAGAGTTAAAAAAAAAAAAGGGTTATTGGATTTTAATAATCCTAAGTTTCACCGGTTGGCCGATAATAATCTCAACTTTAAAAATTCCCTCCAATAATCTCAACTTGTAAAAGTTTGGCCACCATTGATTCTTTTCTAACATAGGTGCACTTAAATCAATTAAGGAGTCTCTATGTGTAATTGAATTTATTGAGGAGACCAAATTCTTATATGTTTGAAAAGGATCAATGGCGGCCAAACTTTTACAAGTTGGGATTATTGGAGATAATTTTTAAAGTTGGGATTATTATCGACCAACAGGTGAAACTTAGGATTATTAAAATCCAATAACCCTTAAAAAATAATATATTTTTAACTTGTTTCTTGTATTTGTATACTTATACTTTTTTTTCCATTCTTGCATTTGTGTACCTTTGACCAAGTGAAAGTGGGTGCACAATTATACTTATTTCTTAGTATAAATAAGTATGGTTAAGTTCACATTTTTGTTAAAATAATATTTCTAGTATTCTTTCTGTTATAAGTATACTTGTATAAGTACTTGGGAATCTTGTATTTTCACTACCTGTATACTTTGACACGTATTTGTGTATTTAGGTATAAATACTCATACATTTTGTATTTAGTGACTAAAATCGTTTCTTATTATTTTTATGTTTTTTCAGAATTATATTTCTTGTAAAAATATACTTTAACGATAATTTTCTAACACTTTAATTTTTACAAAAATTTTGCCATAGTTTCCCCCCAGATTTAGGGGGTTTCCCATATTGTAAAACATGCTTAAAATCAATTTTCCAACTCAACAAATTTATCCAACAATTTCAACAAGACTTTATATGTAATAAAATTCCAACAATGAACTTATAAACTTGTAAATAACTTCAATCTTTTAGATCTACACTTTCCTTAGGTTCATCAACACTTTTAGCTAGTTTATGTTATACTTTAAAAACATACTTTTTCAAGATCAATAATTTTAACAAGATCTTTATATATTTTTACTTGTTACATCTTCTAGAAATCATTTTACTAACATTTTCAAGATTATAACATCTTTCTTGGTGGATCTTGCTAAATCTAACATTTTTATGTTAGATCTATATTTTTAACATAATACTAACAAGATCTCTTTGTCCACAACAACAACCTTACTAGATCTAACACATAATCAACTTCAACAACAAGTATGTAAGTTAGATTTTCAGTGTTCATTCATGTTTTAACATGTAATATTAAGATGAGCTTCAAGATGGATTCTTGTATTTTCATAAAATACACAATTCAAGAAGCTTACAAATGGTGTAAAGTGAAATTACTACTAGCACAAGGGATAGGGAAGATCAAGATGTAAAAAGAAGAAGATGATGATGAAGATTGAGTAGATGGAAGCTCCAAAATGTGTGAAATGAACTTCTTCAACTTGCAGACACCTTAGATCACCTTGCACATCATGGAAGTAGACTAGGTTTTTCTTGAAGGAGCTTGAAAGTGAAGGTGGTATGAGGATGATGATGGCCGGAATTTTGAAGTTCTTGGGAGTGTTTGTGTGTGTTTTGGATGGTGTGAGATTATGGAAGTGATAAGGTTCGTGAGATCTTCCTAGTACTTAAACAATCTAATCACGACATATCTTACATTAAACACATGTTTAATTCAAGGAAAGCATCTTTGACAAATTCAACATGGAGAGCATGTTGGTCCCCCTCATGGGGACGGTCACAACAGGGGGGGGGGGGTCTTGAGTTGTTGAAAATTGCTAAGGGTTATTATGTGTAGTGAATGTTATGTTTAGTTAGTATAAAGTTCACATTTTGGGATTTTTATTGCTTTGAGATGTTTAGTTAGTATAAAGTTCACATTTTGGGATTGTTTATATATTTCATGACGCGGCGAATAAAATAAGTGACATGCATAACAAAATGTATTCTGCAAGATTTCTAGATGTGTGACATTAAAACATGTTGTATTTATGTCTAATGCACAGAATTGTATAATATAAATAGCCGTTAAGTGTATGAAAATTTACAGGAAAGTGCCGTTTGTCATACTTTTGCACATTGTTGTGAAGTTCTAACAGATCCTATATATGTTAAGAAAGCATATATGAGCGGTTGCTTGCACGAAGCACTAATAGATGACGGTTGGGATGCCGCATGTCATGAAAATTGGATCTAAAGTCTCAATGGCCTCACCACTCAGGGCCGTCTTCGAAAGTCACAAATTTTTTTTTGGCCCTGTTCGAGATAAACAATTTGGGCCCTATTCACAAATCTTCATATAATAGAAACTTATCAATCATTCAATTAAATATATAAATACTAAAAACTCATAATACAACGATAATTGTTATGAAACATATAAATCAAATTAACAAAAATAGTGTAGCAAAAATGATCAAAGTATCGAACCTACTTACTAAGCGAACAATGTGGTTCTCCTAGCGTTTTTTGAAGCAAAGCTCTCGATCAACTCCTTATAATCCATAGTATCTAATATTTCACTTTCAATAGATATTGTCACCAACCCGTTTAGCCTTTCTTTTAGCATTGTAGAACGTAAATAGGTCTTCAACAACTCCAACTTTGTGAAACTTCTTTCTGCCGATGCCACGGTTACCGGAATTGTCAACAACAGTTTATATGCATTTATAGCATTAGGATAAATAGTACTGCGTTGGAAGATATGGTCTAAACATCAAAAAGGGTGTCAGCGGGTCTCGATAAAAATGTATCAATCAACTTCAACTCCGTATATAATTCTTTAGCATCAATATCGGACTCTCCTTCATACTTCAATGCATCTTGAAGGTGATAACAACACGCCTTAAGCTTGGCTTCATCAAGAGTCTTCAACTTTTAGGAAACAATAACCTAGATATTTTTTCAAATTTTTTGTATTGTTCAAATCTTGTTTAAAGTGAAAAAATAGCTTGATCAACAATACATGAAAAATAATTTACTCTAAAATCCTCCTCGGGTGAAAATGTTACTTCTTCTACACTTGACGATTCATCAAATTGTTTTTTCTTATATATCACACGTTTTTGATGGAATTCCACATTAACACATATTTCATTTGCAATTTCTCTAGCTTCATCAAGCGCCTTAGAGAACCCCACTTTTTTATAATTTCTAAAGAATTTAATTAATTTATTCACTTCATCAATAACAACATCAAGAACAACATCTTTTGATTGCAACTGTTTGCTCACCACATTCATTCAATCAGACGAAGTCTAATACTAAACATCAAACAAAGTTTCAACAAGATTTTTCACACAATATAAAATGAGAATCATAGAATAAGACTAAAGGTTCTAAAAAAAGAATTATAAGAAGTTTATACCTCAATCTTAAGATTATCCAGCCCAAAAAACCTTGGATTTGCCCTTTGAAACACCTCCAGCGTCAATGATGATGATATCCTTGATTTCTCACTCGATTTCGACCTAGAAATCACCTCCAATACTGCGATGATGATGAATCCCCAAGTCTTCTGTCATGTCGCCTGATGATGATGAACGTGAATGTCGACACCGACGTTCTGTTTCCCACAATTTCCAATTGGGTTATAATTTTTGAAAACCGTTGTTTATTAGTCACTTGGGCTTGTTAATTGGGTTTATAAAGCTTTGGGTCTTTTAATCAGACCCTTATTTATAAAACTTGTAATTGGGTTTTAAAATTGGGTTATAAAACTTTTAAAAAGACCCTTATTTATAAAAATTTGGGTCTTTTAAGCACGCCCTTATTTATAAAAATATCAAGATTTTTTTTAGATATATATATATACATATAAATTTTAAATTTTTTTCATGCCCTATATTGATTTGGGCCCTGATCGCAGGCCCACCCTGCACCTGCTTATCGCCGCCCCGTCACCACTTATAAAAAATAAAGCAAGACAAATAGTTCATAGATAATTATGAACATAAAAAGACACAATTGAATAACTTTCAACTTCTGCAAAACTTCATACTCTTAGAGCTCACGGGACGTTACGTGATGGCCAGAATTCAACGAGTTATGGGCCGTGAAACACTGACGCCACCACCTTGTTCCACGCGTGGAGGATGTAACGCGTTGTCGTCTTCACACGTTGTAATTCAAAAAATGGAACGTTGAAAATGACCATTGTGACATAAGTTACCATTTGCTTTTATGAGTTTTGTATATATATACGCACAATACATTTTTTAAAATGCCAAACAATCTTTCAAACAATCTCCTCACAATACAATCATTCCAACACAAAAAATACAATCTTTCAAACTACAAAAAAAAAAAATTCTATTCAACCCAAAATGAAAGGTTCAAGCAAACGATGTTCGGGTTCAAAGAAAAACCCGTACGACCGAAGGTTCGAGTTAATCTTAGCGAGCCGGCGAGATTTCGGTTGCAATCCTTTCAAAGCCAACAATTTCCACCATTTTAAACCCAACCGTATCAAACCCAACCTTTCATTCCACCATTTCAACCTCAACAATTTCAAACCCACCATTTCAACGTCGACCCACTAGAAGATAACAATCTCATCCACCAATTCACCCATGCGTACCGTGAACCACAACAACAACTTGATGACAATGACGATAGTGAACCGGTTGAAGAAGAAAGAGAAGAAGAAGACGATCAAGAAGTTGAAATTGTCCCAACATCCGCTCGGAAAGCTTGGAGGAGCGAGGAGGAGGTCGCCTTGGTAAAGGCGTACTTGCACATCTCCGAAAACAAGAAACATTCAAATGAGCAAAAAAGAGACTTGTTTTGGAGACGAGTTATATCTTATTTTGGCAAACTTCCCGGTTCGACCGAACGGAACATGGATCAAATGATTTCAAAGTGGAGAGATCGTACTTCAACGCAAACGCGAGATATGTGAAAAGTGGGGTTGGGAGATGCCGTAGATTTTTTTAGGTTTTTTTTAATTTACAATGTTTAGTTTCGAAGTGGGGAGATCGTACTTCAACGCAAAGGCGAGATATGTGAAAAGTGGGGTTGGGAGATGCCATAGATTTTTTTAGGTTTTTTTAATTTGCAATGTTTAGTTTTTTTTAGTTTGTAATTTAGGATTTATTTAAATGAAATTTATAATTTTATTGTTATATTGTTAATTTATATTTTAAAAGTAAACAAAAACCATCACTAGTGATGGAATAATGCTCGATAACATGACGAAACTTGATTGGATGTTGTGAGGGATGGAATTCCATCCAAAAAAATATAGGCATAACCATTTAAACATAATTAAAATGCCAATTTTATAGGTAGTGAGAGTGAATATTAAGGAGAGAAACCCTTGCTTTGATCAAGGTCCTAGACATGCACTCCACACTCTCCTCTATGACTTGAATATGGGATTCCAGAGCCTCATTTGATACATGAGGTTGATCTACACTCACAGTTTCCGGTTTATGTATTAGACCGCAAACTATGGTCCATTTGGTAGACTTTGGTTTCGACACAAATATGGAGTTAAACGATATGAGTGATCCAAATATGGAAACACTCAATGCACTTGTATCTCTGACTGATCTAACCAAAGATGCAAGGTGGTGATCGAGATTCAAGAGAGCAATACCCCCAATCTTATTATCCAGTTGCTTTAGTGCTAAAATTCCTCTTCTAGCATCCTTCACTTTCAAGAGTGAGGAATTGTCACATTTCAGGCTCTCCTTTCTCCTTCTAAGAGCTGATTGAATATTTCTTATATGCTCCTTTGCTTGTTCCATGACATCTTTTATGGAGCCACAAACATCTAAAAGGCTCATTGATCGATCTAGCAACTCGTCAACCAATTTATCATCCTTTCTGTGCAAAAGGGCTTGTTGGGTCTGTGGCAAGCTGATAAGATCGTTAACAGATGTATACAACCTTTTCAACCTCAATATAGAATCACAGACTGTTTCTACATTCGTGGTTGAAGATGAAGATGCCTCCGACGATTTGAAATGAGCTAGTTCCTCTTCAACTTTAAGAGTGATAGGATGTGATATGTTAGGTAAACTGATGGATCGAACATGGTGCACACAGGTGGATAATAAAGGACAAGAGACTATTGAAACCATTTTTTTAAACTTGTAAATAATGACTTTAGATGTTTGTGACGATAACAAGATGTTCTAGGCTTTATATACATAAACAAACTTGATACTAAGAATCAATAACAGAAGTGTGTGTAATTCAGAGATTCCGCTGGCATTGGTTCCTGATTTGCAGACAATTCTCTGACGTTATTTATTGGCATTGGTTAAGGACCAAACAGTGATATGTCCTTTCTTTTCATGTTTCTTGGAGTTGTTTACAAGCCAACCCTTCTTACAACGTTAAGGCCACACGTATGTTGTGTTCTTGGTTTTTAATGTGAAGCATGTGTCCTACCTGTCAAGCTCGTGTTTGTCATAAAACAATTTGAGCAGTGGTTGTCTTTCATAAAAAACATGCCTGTTGTTCATATTTAACCTCCAGTCCCCTCTTTTATATGTGTCTCGGAGTTGTTTATCAGCTACCCCTTCTTACATCGCTAAGGTCACACTATCTTATCTTCTTGATTTTAAGATATGAAGCATGTGTTCTCCATGTCAAGTCCATGTCTTTTACAGGGGCGGACCTACCCTTTGGCCAGGGCGGGCGGCCGCACCCTTTGAAAAAAAAAATAGTGTATATTTTAGGTTAAAAAACCCGACTGCATCCCTTGAAGATATGGTTGAACACCTCATCTGCACCCCTAGCAAATAATTTATGGGTCCGCCACTGCTCTTTTATAAGAAAATATAAAACAGTGATTAGCCTGTTTAACTATATAACTCTGACTTGCTACTAATTACTTTAAAATGTGATTTGTTTGTTGGAAAAATGTAACTTTGGAATTATATAATATCATTTATATATAAGTATTTTCTAGGATGTGAGTGCTTCATAATTAACCAAACAGGTCTAATTAGATGGGATATTAATGCTCAAAGCTTAATGGTTGAAATGAATATTGTGAAAGTTTGATGACTTTAATAAAAAATTATATTGGTTATGAAATGGTTGTTTTGTTTTTTACTCTTATTTTTTTTAGAGCCATTGCCAAGGTTTTTATATGGCTCGTAATTGTATTTTAATTGACATTAATATTTACATTAAATAAATGTTTTATTTGACTCATAAAGGCCCTCACTATTTGCACACCTTGGCAGGCTATCTGCACACTTAGGGTTTACATACGCTGCGTAGAGGTCACTACGCAGCGTATAGGGTTAACCCTATACGCTGCGTATTGACCTCTACGCAGCGTATGTAAGGGGCAGGTACACGACCAGACAGTCAAACCTAGTACCATGTCAAATCAGTCTGACATACGCTGCGTATTGGTCAATACGCAGGGTATACTGGTAACCCTATACGCTGCGTATTGATCAATACGCAACGTATGTCAGACTGATTTGACACTGATACGATGTTGTCTAGGCATGTGAATAAAGTAATACGGGGAGTAGAGAGCTATACGCTGCGTATTGAAGTAAATTTGAAAGTCTATTTATCCATGCATCTCTGGTTCCTTCGAGTTCATCCCCTGCTTTCTTTTTCATCTTCTTCTTCACTAACAATTTACACCCCAAACCAAAATCATTTGTTCTGTTTTTTGCTCAATCTTGTTAAAATGTCATCATTTTGGACCGAGAATTATTTCGGTAATCGCTATTCTAACGACACATGGGGAGCAAATGATGCCAATGAGGAGGAGGAGGTTGTGTCTGGAGTCCCTGTTGATCAAAAAACACAGTTGCCAGACTTGAACAAGACTCCCACTTCACCTGTTGATGAACCAAATTACCCGGCGCATCAAATGTATCCGGATTACGGATACGGGTATGAATCTCCGTACGTGCAACAAAGTGGATACGGTGCTGAGAATGCACCTGTTGATGAACCATATTACCCGACGCAGCAATCGTATCCGGGTTATGGGGTATACGGGGGTGAAGGTGGATACGGATGTTACAGTGGATACAGGGGTGAAGGTGGATACGGGGGTGAAGGTGGATACAGTGGATACGGAGGCTACGGTGGATACGGAAGCTACGGTGGATACGAAGAACATGGTGGATATGGTTATGAGCCCCGTAACACATCACTTTATGAACCATCTACCCGGGAAATCCGTTTCAAATAAATGAGGTATCACATTAAAATAATAATTATTATTATTGTTAAAAATATTATAATTATAATTATTATTATTATTATTGTTGTTAAAAATATTATAATTATAATTATTATTATTATTGTTAAAAATATTATAATTATAATTATTATTATTATTGTTAAAATACTATAATTATAATTGTTATTATTATTATTATTGTTGTTATTATTATTATTATTATTATTATTATTATTATTGTTAAAAATATTATAATTATAATTATTATTATTGTTGTTAAAAACTATATTTCAATTTAATATTATAATTATAATTATTATTATTATTATTGTTATCAGATTTGATTTAATATATTAAATTCCTAATGTGTATATAAATTTAATATAACTTAGAATATAACACATCCCAACTGGTAGCCCAGTTGGTTTGTGCGCGTGTTTTGTTTGCGGGAAGGCGCGGGTTTGAGTCCCGTCCTTGTCCGGTTCGATTGGGTTTAAAACCCTTTTTGTTTTCTGAATTTAATTAATAATTATATTAATCCTAACTAGTGTATATAAGGAATTAAGTTTCATATTCTAACAGCTCCTAGTAGGAGGATAAACTGGTTAAGGCGTTGCGGTTCTAAACTAGAGGTCACGAGTTCGATCCTTGCAAGGGCCGGTTCTTTAAAGAAAACCCCCTTTTTACCGATTTTTGATATATTTACACGTTGGTCCCTGAAGTTTCAATTTTTAAAAAAATAGTCCCTAAAGTTTCGAAAATTGACACAAATGGTCCCTGTACTGTTCAATTAAGTATGCTAACTGAGTTAGTGTTTAAAGAAGAAATATTTATATGAAAGTTAACTTGGCTAAACCATTCAGTTAAAATAGTTTCAATAATGACCATATTAGTCCCTGAAGTATGAGTTTCATAAAATGACCAAATGGTCCCTAAACTTTTATTTCAAAAATATATATTTATTTCTTTTATAAAATAAGTTTCAAAAATTACAAAAAGAACCCTAAACTTGTAGTTTGAAATAATTGCAATGCAAGTCAAAACAAATATTATAATTATAATAATAATAATTATTATTATTATTAACGTAACTTTTTTTTAGCGTTTCATGTCTCTAACTGATTTGAAGAATTGGGTACAAGAAACGGGAAAGGAGTATGGTTACGTAATTGTTACCCGCCGATTGAAAAATATTGGCGGTACTACTGGGATGGTATGGCTTGTGTGCGACCGTAGTGGTGAGCACCGTAATAAAGCAACAGTTAGGAAAGCTGGTAGCAAAAAAATCGGTTGCCCATTTTCATTACTCGCCATCCGGGACGTGACGAATGACACGTGGGAGTTAAAAGTGGACGACGCGAACCATAATCACGAACCTACGACGAGTCTGTTGGGCCACGCTTTTGTGCGAAGATTTACTGAAACCAAATACAAGCTAGTGAAGCAGCTAACTGCTCAAAACATGGAGCCAGGTATCATATTTCAAACCCTAAGAAAGCAGTTCCCCGATAGCCCACATGTTCAGAAAGACGTGCAAAATGCGGTACAAAAAATTAGAGCGACAATAATGGACGGAAAGACTCCTATGCAGGCATTGGAAAGCCCGCTGCATGACCACCGATTCATTTACGACACCCGACAGGAACCCAAAACAGATGTCGTAACAGAGATTTTCTTTGTTCATCCTTATTCAATCCCTATGTGGCGTGCATTCCCGCACGTGATGTTGATCGACGCGACCTACAAAACAAACCTCTACAACATGCCATTTGTCCAGGTTGTGGGTATGACGTCTACCAACAAGTCTTTTTGTATCGCACATGCCGTTATTTGTAAAGAACGAAGGGGTAACTACGTGTGGGTGCTTGAGCGGATCAAGTCAATATTGCATGAATGTATGATGCCGCGTGTGATAGTCACGGATAGGGAGCTTGCCCTAATTAACGCGTGTTCTAAAGTATTCCCGAACGCAACCAGGCTTCTATGCCACTTTCACATCCAACAAAATATAGCTAGAAAGTGCAAGAAAGGGTTCAATAAAGAAGATTGGGGGAAATTTATGTTGTACTGGCGGAGATTGTGCGAATCTTCTTCAGAGCCCATGTACAAGTACAACTTGGAGAAAATGTATAACCGACTCGTGGTTGCCAACCGAGAAAGTAAGTGTTCCTTCAACAAACGACTCACCCAATCTATTATATTTTACACACGCTTTTACATTTCATTATTTTATTTTTGCAGGTGTCTATGATTACGTCTACGAAAACTGGCTCAAAGACTATAAAGAAATGTTCGTTTATGCGTGGACCGATAAGTGTCGCAACTTTGGTCAGCGTACCACCAACAGAGTTGAGAGCCAGCACGCAAATTTAAAAAGATACGTTACGCGCGGGAGTTCATTGGAGCGAATAGCAAGATGCGTCATTGATATAGTTAAAACTCAGTACGATGAAATACAAAAAAGTTTCACTGAGAGCATCGAAAAAACGATGAACCACCACAGACACCGACTGTTGGACAACCTACGTGGAAAGGTTTCCCATGAAGCACTTGATTTGCTGGCAAAAGAGCTACTGAGGAAGATGGAGGTGTTGCGGAAACTTAACGCATCATGTGGTTGTCATATGTGGCTCGTTAGGGACCTACGCGCCTTACGGTTCGACTTCGACTAAATAATAAAAAAATATTTAAACGACGAACTTAGTTTCGACGCTCGTTAGGACCGTAAGCGCCTTACGGACGACGTCGACTAAATAATAATTTTAGTCGACGACGTCCGTAAGGCGCGTACGTTCCTAACGAGCGTCGAAACTAAGTTCGTCGTTAAATTTTTTTTTATTTAATCGAAGTCGAACCGTAAGGCGCGTAGGTCTCTAACGAGCGTCGAAACTAAGTTCGTCGTTTTATATTTTAACGACGAACTTATTTTGACGCTCGTTAGGGACCTACGCGACTTACGGTTCGACATGGACTAAAAAATAAAAAAAATATAATTTAAACAGAAAACGGTTTTTTTTAAACAGTTTTTTTTTAAACTGAATTTTTTTTTAAACAGAATTTCTTTTTAAACAGATTTTTTTTAAACATAGTTTTTTTTTAATTATTTAGTCGAAGTCGAACCGTAAGGCGCGTCGGTCCCTAACGAGCGTCGAAATAAGATCGTCGTTAAAATATTTTAACGACGATCTTATTTTGAAACGACGATCTTATTTCGACGCTCGTTAGGGACCTACGCGCCTTACGGTTCGACATGGACTAAATAATAAAAAAATATAATTTAACGACGATCTTAGTTTTGACGCTCGTAAGGCGCGTACGGTCCTAACGAGCGTCGAAACTAAGTTCGTCGTTAAAATATTTTTTTTATTTAGTAGAAGTCGAACCGTAAGGCGCGTAGGTCTCTAACGAGCGTCGAAACTAAGTTCGTCGTTTTATATTTTAACAACAAACTTATTTTGACGCCCGTTAGGGACCTACGCGACTTACGGTTAGACATGGACTAAATAATAAAAAAATATATAATTTAAACAGAAAACTGTTTTTTTTAAACAGTTTTTTTTTAAACAGAATTTTTTTTAAACAAAATTTCTTTTTAAACATATTTTTTTTAAACATAATTTTTTTAATTATTTAGTCGAAGTCGAACCGTAAGGCGCGTAGGTCCCTAACGAGCGTCGAAATAAGATCGTCGTTAAAATATATTTTAACGACGATCTTATTTCGAAACGACGATCTTATTTCGACGCTCGTTAGAGATCTACGTGCCTTACGGTTCGACATGGACTAAATAATAAAAAAATATAATTTAACGACGATCTTAGTTTGGACGCTCGTAAGGCGCGTACGGTCCTAACTGTAACACCCCAAAATATGCAAATTATTTATGTTACCTAAAAAGTCTAGTCATGTTATATTTAACCTAGTTAAGTATTTATGTTAGTAACTTGATTAGAAGGAAGGTTATATGACAAATAAACAATCCAAGTAATTAGAGGGGCCAAACTTGTTAAAAAGGATGGAAGTTTTAATTAAAACAAATAAAAGGAAAAGGAAAAACACAAACACACATTCTGGTGTGTGCGTATGGATCGACCAGGAGCAGGAGACCAAGAAGAAACCCTAGTTCTCAGAAAATCACAAGATTAGGAAGGAATTAAGGGCCTAAACTGATGCATGAACTTAAATCTTTAACCATCTAAGCTTGTTCAACACAAGGTATGTCGAAAATTCTGATTTGGGTGTGTTGTAGAAAGTGGGTTTTAACCCAATCATGAATCTATGTGGAAATCTTGTGTAATTGTGAGTTAGGAATTCACAATAGAATGAGAAGTTTGCTTAATTTCGATTGTTTAGGCGATTTAGGGTTTATACCCATTGTTGTAGTAATATGATGAACATGATGATTTAAATGATATGGTCATAGATATGAATTGATACATAATCAGTGTGTGATAGAGAAATTAGTTAAGTTAATGTAGGGTGAAAGAAAGATATGAATATGATTGCTTCTTGTTAGACTAGAAAAGGGACAAGTAGAACTATGCTATGAACACTTGTATCTTGTGCATTGTTGATATTGTGCACACCAAGTGTTTGATGAAATGTCTAAAAGACAATAATGAGTGAAATTGTATGCAAGTAATAGGTAAACAGATATAGTTCATGTGGAGATTATGTAGGGGGCGATGTTGAGTATGCATTATGCTTGTTTGAATAGATTAATGAAGGTCATATGTGAGATGTGAATTTAATAGGGTTGTTCATATGTATAAGCATGTATGCTAATAAGAATATGAATGTAATGACATGAATGTATAGGAATCATGTCAAGATGGTTGAGAGCGTGGAAGGCTAACGGGCTAAGAAGACTCAAGTAAGCGAACGTAAACACAGGCACGCAAGGTAAGTGAACTCCGAACTTACTCTTTTGTTTGGTAATGTATTTATGGTATATGGTAGATTATTTAATGTAATGTAAGAAGATATGAATCGATATTGTCACCAAGGTATGTTTTAGTGGAAATGAGTTGGAAGTGGGTAAGAGAGATTCGATTAAGTTTGGGGTAAGGAAGGGAAGCTAATGATACTAACCGTGTTTCTATTGAGAACTAATGTGAAGTATAGGTATCTTAACAATGGAAGTGAAGGTTGACTCCGCTATCCGATGCGAGTGATTGAATGGATGGATGAAATGGCTAGTATAAGAGAAAGCATGATATGTTGACGCCTTATTATACATGTGTTAAGATTTTGTTTTATGTCACCGGTTACTAATGATGTGATTGAATGTGGTGACTGCAGGTTGTACAGGTTTATGATGTTTCATAAAGAAGTGTACGCGGTTGAAGATCGAGTCAACGCATGGATTGTACGTGGGTGTGAATGTGGTCACTTAATTTTATATAAGTATGTTAGCTTTTAATTAATTTATAAAAAGGGGATTAATGTACTTTTATGAAAGAATGAATATAATGAAAGAAAATTTTAAAGTTTGTATTTTCCGCTGCAACTCTCGATTATAACGTGTTAGGGCGTTACACTAACGAGCGTCGAAACTAAGTTCGTCGTTAAAATATTTTTTTTATTTAGTCGAAGTCGAACCGTAAGGCGCGTAGGTCTCTAACGAGCGTCGAAACTAAGTTCGTCGTTTTATATTTTAACGACAAACTTATTTTGACGCTCGTTAGGGACCTACGCGACTCACGGTTCGATATGGACTAAATTAGAAAAAAAATATAATTTAAACAGAAAAATGTTTTTTTTAAACAAAAATTTTTTTAAACAGAATTTCTTTTTAAACAGATTTTTTTTAAACATAATTTTTTTTTAATTATTTAGTCGAAGTCGAACCGTAAGGCGCGTAGGTCCCTAACGAGCGTCGAAATAAGATCGTCGTTAAAATATTTTAACGACGATCTTATTTCGACGCTCGTTAGAGACTTACGCGCCTTATGGTTCGACTTCGACTAAATAATATAAAAAAAATATTTTAACGAGGAACTTAGTTTCGACGCTCGTTAGGACCGTACGCGCCTTACGAGCGTCGAAACTAAGATCGTCGTTAAATTATATTTTTTTTATTATTTAGTACACGTCGAACCGTAAGTCGCGTAGGTCCCTAACGAGCGTCGAAATAAGATCGTCGTTAAAATATTTTAACAACGATCTTATTTCGACGCTCGTTAGAGACTTACGCGCCTTACGGTTCGACTTTGACTAAATAATAAAAAAATATTTTAACGAGGAACTTAGTTTCGACGCTCGTTAGGACCGTACGCGCCTTAGTTTCGACTCTCGTAAGGCGTGTAGGTCCGTTACGCTCGTCAAAATCCGTAACGAGTCAAAAATATATTGTTTTTTTTATCCTCATTTAGTCGATGTCGTCTGATTATTATTTACTGACTGGTTTCCATTTATGCTGGTATTTGCACAAAATGATTTCCACTTCGATCACTGCTCGAAACAAAAGCCGGGAGTGGTGTACGAGTGGTGACTTGTTTTTCTTATATTGCCTCTTATACAAGAGGCCGTGCGCTCTCGCCTACGGGTTGGCGCAGTACTTCGCCTTCGCGCATCATCGACAGGAGCGCGGACAGCTATTCGGCGGCGCCTATGTGACCAAGATAGCCCTTTCGTTGGGCTATAATCCGGGGAATGACCGCGTCCGTGTAGGCCCGGCGACACTGCCGAAGCGGATGGGGATGAATACAGTAAACGGAATTCAGATTACCAAAGACTTCCCATGCGGGAAGCGGTTCAATAAACAGGACGGCACGCAATACGAGATTACATAGCTGCCGGAACAGTTCCCTCCGGTATATCCCCCGCACGATCCGGAGCCGCCGGAGCCGCATGAGCCGGCCGTCGTCATTCCACAGCCACCACCGCCGCGTGGACCACCAGGGGCGCCTCAGTTCCCACGCCATGTTTGGTCCGGTCCTGACCCATCACATCAGCGGCAGCTTCGGTTAGCTGAAAGGAACAACTATCTGTTGGACTGGGTGGCTGCAGCGCTGCAGCAGCAGCGACAACATGACGGGTTACCTCCACTACCCTTCATTACGGATGCGGAATGGGATCAGCGTCAGCAGGAGCAGCAGCTGTAGTATTTTATCATTTTATCATTTTGTTATGTATGCATAAACTTTTCTTGTATATAACAAACTTTGGGTGTAAACGGTTTAACATATTCTGACAGCGTATATTACTATGGTGTACATATAAAATTCTGGAAGTTTAACATGTTCTGTTGTACATATAAAGTTCTGGAAGTTTGACATGTTCTGTTGCGCATAAAAAAATCAGGAAGGTTATATACGCTGCGTATTGACCTATACGCAGCGTATATAAACCTGGCAAAAATTTGATACTTCAAACCTACCAAAATGAACTCAAATTTGCAGATGTTTTATCTACGCTGCGTATAGGTCAATACGCCGCGTATAGGTTTAACCCTATACGCTGCGTATTGACATATACGCAGCGTAGACTCACCTTCAGGGACTAATATGGTCATTTTATGAAACTCATACTTCAGGGACTAATAAGGTCATTATTGAAACTATTTTAACTGAATGGTTTAGCCAGGTTAACTTTCATATAAAGATTTCTTCTTTAAACACTAACTCAGTTAGCATACTTAACTGAACAGTACAGGGACCATTTGTGTCAATTTTCGAAACTGAAGGGACTATTTTTGTAAAAATTGAAACTTCAGGGACCAAAGTGTAAATATATCAAAAATCGGTAAAAAGGGGGTCTTCTTTAAAGAACCGGCCCTTGCAAGGATCGAACTCGTGACCTCTCGTTTAGAACCGCAACGCCTTAACCAGTTTATCCTCCTACTAGGAGCTGTTAGAATATGAAACTTAATTCCTTATATACACTAGTTAGGTATACGCTGCGTATTGACCTATACGCAGCGTATACTCCCCTTGTTTTCTGTGCAATGATTGGTTATCAGGCACTGAGATCTATGGTTTATCTACGATGCGTATAGGTCAATACGCAGCGTATAGGGTTAAACTTATACGCTGCGTATTGACCTATACGCAGCGTAGATAAACCCTGATTTTGCTAGGGTTTTGCTAGCGTTTGGTGTGCCAATAGACACTTTAGTGTGCCAATAGGCACACTCCTCATAAAATTGTTACAATCGTTTTGTATAAAAGAAATTAAACATGAAGTTTTGGTTTGAGTATAAAAGGAATCTTATTATTCATTTCTCAAGAAAAGAAAAAGAGGAGTGATAAAACTGTTCAACAATTTTGTTAATTTGTTCCTTTTTGCAGTCAAGAACAAAGTTGAAGAAATGACTCGTTGAAGACATTTTTCTGAGTTGCTAAAATCTCACCAGTCGAGCTTCAAATGCTTTGTCTGTACAGTAGTACTAACCTGAGCTCTTGAAGTTTCACATTAGCCCAAATATAGATGCAAGTAATATACTCACATATACAATGTAATTCTTGCGCATACCTTGATACGGGAGTATATCGTGTGTGGGAACTCTAGTTAGCCAGTTATAAAGTTTACCTAATTTATATCACATAAGCAATGCATAAAATTTGATGCTTGAGCTGAAGGGGGAAATAATACTAATGATCATCTTTTACTGCTATCTAGAATATTATGTAACTGAACACCAATGTGAACGAGTCTAATGAGACTTTCGAGAAATTGTTTGTGATAATGAAAAGATAAATTGATGAAAAAAACATGAGTTGCAGAATTCAAGAAATTCACCAGAAGAATTCGTATACTTAACACCTCACAACAATTGACAACATGCAAAAATGAACGTCTTCCTCAATTAACAAAAGATATCGAGTTAGAATCCTCCTCCTACATCTTCTGAAGCACTCGAGTTTGAAAGATTGAAAGAGATTGAATTTTGGAAGCATCAGCTTAGGGGAGTCTATTGATACATACGTGAAGCTAACTTTCCAAAATGAAGACGAAAGATCGAAACAAATCAAGACTAAAGATTGAAGATCTCTAGTTGTTGCTAAGGGGAGTCTGTTCGTAAAAGAATTGTGTTAACAACATGATGCTCTTAAATAGACTCGTATTTAGTCATGTTTGTCTTGATGAAGTGATTTGTATAGAGTTTGATTCTAAATTCATCATCTTGTAATCAAATTCATATGAAATCAATACAAATTAGTAATATTTAGATCATTGTATACACGTTTGATTGATTGATTAGTGAATTTCGCACACTAATCGATGCGAATTGGTTGAATATTGCGTGTTCTTCATTTTTGTGAAGAACAAGTTCAAAATCCTAGAATTACACTTTTATCGATCTTTCTCTCTCAAAATTCTCTGTAGTGTATATTGTCTGTGTGTTGTTTGTAAAGGATATCACAGGGGTTTGTGATATCTAATAACCTGTGCGTTTAATTCAAAGTATGAACAAAATCAACTCCAGAACGTGTTTGAATCCAAATAGGAAGGCACAAGTAACTTTCGAACACTCAAATATGTATCAACCTATCTTATATAATTGTACACACTCCAATATACATTATTATAGAACTGTACACTTTACAGTAACCAAAAATTGCGAGAATCACATTATTGAGATACAATATTTAGGAGTGAAGCCCTTGTTCTGATCAACATCCTAAACATGCACTCCAAACCATTCTCAATATCTTCTGTGCTGCTATCTAAAGCCTCAACACGAATTCGATGTTGATCTTTACATCCTACTGGTCCTTTTTGAAAAAACTTTGAAACTATGGACCACTTAGTTGTGGACTTTGGCTTTGAAATCAATACACAAAAATGAGACAAGAGCATTCCAAAGACTGAAATGCTGACTTCAGTAACTTCTCTTAGTATTCGAATTACGGAAGCGAGATGAGGGTCAATATTCAATGGTTTTGCGCCATAAGTGTGTTCAATTTGCTTAAAGTCTGAAATACTTTTTTTGGCGTCCTTGGTTAGTTTCTTTAGGAAAGAAGCATCTATGATCAAATCCCCCTTTCTCCACCTTAGAGCTGACTGAACATCTCGTACATGTTCCTTGACTTGTGACATTATGTCTTTAAGAGAGCCACAAATGTCCAAAAGCCTCATGGAATGCAAAAGGCCTTGGTGGGTCAGTGGTAAACTCAGTAGATTGTCAACAAACGTGTACAATCTAGCAAGATTTATATTTGTTAGAGCACTTGTAATTGTTTCTGCATCAAGGATACATGAAGCAGATCTCTCCCAATTTTTGATGTTGATGAGTTCCACTTCGAATTGAAGAGTACTTGGGTGTGATCGGGTTGGCAAACTAATGGATCGAATGGGGTGACGATTCATCGATTGTGAGAAAGCCATTCTTTTGTTTAATGTTTGGCTAGTTGCCGAATGTTTGGGGTGATAACTATACTTTCATTCTGTTATGAGCCCAACGGACCAATAGTAACACAACCCATCTTATAGATCCAGGCCAATTAAGGAAGAGTGAAAGAGTTAGGACTCAAACCAAGAAGTTTCGAGATTACACCATGAGCGCCACATCAGCAGGAGTCTAACAGAATTATGTTGTCTTTCTATTTAATGTAATTATTGTGTGATCATGAGGTAGGCAAGTTTGTTTGATCTCAGTGATCTCATCTTTTTCTCCCATCCCATTCTGTACTCTGTTCTATTTCCCACCCCAATTTCTCTCAGAATTTTCAATGGAATCCTAAGCCTTCTGCCCAGTTGTTGTTAATTTCAATTTCCTTTAGTTTGATCATTACAAACTGGTGCTTTCATTGCACCTCTGCATAGATGGCGGGGGGGGGGACTCATTTTCGTGTAATGGAAGAGACTGTGAACAAGGTGCAGGCCGATCAAGAAGCCATGCAGTAGGAATTGGACGGTGTGGTAACAGCGATTGCTTCCTTACAACAATCTATTAACGAATTAATCAAACGACCCGATATCGGACCAAGTAATATGAAGAAACCAGTGGGTTTCAAGTCCGATGAGGGTCACAACGGTCCTGGTTCAAGTATACTTGGCCGTCACAAACCAGCTCCGGTGTATTTGGCCAGATTCAATGGTGAACACCCAGAACGGTGGCTGACCCACACCACTCGTTATTTTGAGTTCGATGACATTCCGGAACAGGATCGCTTAACTATTTCCCCGTTTTATCTCGACGATTCTGCTACTGATTGATACGACTGTTTACATCGCCATCAACGAATCTGTATATGGGAGGCGTTCACCGTCGCTCTCCTTAAATGCTTTCGTTCCACTGATTTTGAAGAACCACAAGGTTTACTCGCTAAACTGCAACAAACCTCATCTGTCGCTGATTATCGCTCCAGATTTGAAGCTATTTCGAATCGTACCATGCCCTTGCCGGTGGAATTTCTCGTCAGTTGTTGGATATCGGGTCTCCGATCTGATATCAAGCAGTCCGTTATCTGTCATCATGTCACACCCCCAAAATCCACAAGCGGAGTATCACCGCAGAGGGCGTGACTGACCAGGATTCAACCACCAATCATATTGAACAATGTAAATAATTAATTAAAAATCCAAACCAAACAATATAATTGGTGTCAAAACAATTTAACAATGTCTAAGTTATCAGTGGAAGAAATAAGTTCAAAACCCAAATCATAAGTTTAAAAGTTCATAAGTTTATCATGAACACTCAATGGTCCATGTTCCACAACGACACCTCCCATGCAAGTTCCTGCTAAGTACCTAACGACCTGCAAGGCATGTAACAACGAATCAACAACAAAGTTGAGCGAGTTCACAGTTGGTTGTCCATTTTAGTGATGTTCCAAAAACATGAGTTATTTCAAAAAGCACGAGTTAACCAGTTCCTTGTTTCCCAAACCATAACCAGTGGGGGCTACCCCATGTAGACCACTAGACCCGTTACCATATCGACTACTGACCGTAGTTATGTTTATGTGCCATGCGTCAATGTCTATCATCATTGACTAAGTGCCCAAGTCCATTAGTCGACGCCCGTCCTCTGCGGCACGGTGTGAGGCTTGTCAAACCTAATAATGCTATTTAACTAATGACCCGTTCGCCATTGGCCCGACGATTAAGTCGATATAAAAATGAGGGACTTAATGATAGAGTTTTGTCTAGTGTCATTCAATGTTGTCACCTTTCACTAAAGAGGGTGGAAGTACGTGTCCTACCCAAGGAGAACACGCAGGTATCAATGTTGTCACCCTTCACCTAAGAGGGTGGAAGTACGTATTCTACCCAATGAGAATACGCAGGTTTCCTTATAAAACGTTAACCCATTCCCAAACCACCGGGAATCCCATGCCTTGTAGAAAGTGTGAACTCACCTTAGATTAGCTCGGCAGATAAATAGAAGGTCACTTGAGCTATTTGGGGTCAACCACGTCCTAACATGGTTACCATACAGGTCAGGTCTAGGCTCAAATAACACATACGTTTCACACATAGCTAATAGTTCACATACACGGAATGTTCATGGCAGACACGTAGTATCATGGCAACCGATGAAGAAACACTTAGCATGATAAACAGTAACAGTCGAGTTCACATGTAAAGCCCACTTGTGCGATTCAAGTGATTGGGCTGATGAAGATGTGCGATTCAAGTGTTTGGGCCGGTAAGATTGTGCGAGCCCAACAGTTTTGTGCGATCCCAACCATTACCCAGCACAACAAGATATGCGGCCCACTAACATAAAACAGTTCAATGTATTTGTGAGGCCCAACATGTTGTGCGATCAGCACTGACTTGTGCGATCCACTCCATGTTGTGCGGTCATGCTTAATAGGATTGTACTGTGTGCATTAAACAGTTGTACTATATGATACCCTAGCTTGTGCGATTGAAATTGTGCGATTAGAAACTTGTGCGAGGTGCCCTTGTGCGATCATATTTTGTGTGATCTGATCTTGTGCGATTTGGCTTGTGCGATTAGTTTCATACTTTCCTTAATTCATGCCATCAGTTTCAATTTCTTTGAAATCGGTAACTTCCAGAATCATTCCAATCATATGTTTGGTAAATCGTAACAGAAATTAAAATCTAACAACTCATTCAAACGGATCAAACAGTTCCATTTTCTCATAAATTCATATGAACCCTAATTATTGTGCAAATCATGAACAATCAATCCTCATGCAAAACATATAATCGGATCATCAGATTCTAGAATTCGAGTACCAATATGCAACCTAAATCATCATGCAATTTCTCATGCCAAATCAAACTAATCAACTAAACATTTAATCAAGATCACATCCCATTAACATGTATTCGGTCCTAGGTTATCATAAATCATTATACAATCCATCAACCAACAACAGTTCCATTCATCGTATATATATTGAAACCGAACACATATTTCCGAATCATGATCGTGATGTCCAACAACATAACTACTAGCATGAACCCTAGTTTTCATATCAAATCATAGCAATCAAAATCATAGTAACTAGTAAAAATGTAAAACTAACTAGAAAACCGAAGAACGAGATTGTTCGAGATGGGGAAGCTTCGGATGTGAGGATTGCCGTCGAATAAGAGAGAGGAGGAGAGAACTAGGGTTTGGTGTGTGTTCTTGTTTTGTAAATTATGAGAAGTATACACACTCCCCATAAGGTTATGCGTATACGGAAGTGGGCTGAACCCTTACATGGGCTGCCCTTTGATCTCGAGTACAAGGTAAGCAACATTGGGCCGAGAGGGTGTGTGTTAAAGGACAAATTGTGTGGCCCAACGACTTGTGCGATCGGTCATATGTTGTGCGAAAAAACATACATATACACATTACAATTTCGAAACACATAACATACTAAAAACAAAACATTCCATTGCAAACAATCACATTGGTTAATCACATAACGTTCATACAGGTTACATCAAAGCACAACGAAAAGGTTGTAAAATACGAGTTGTTACATCATCCCCAAGTTAAAAGAAATTTCGTCTCGAAATTTAGCACGTAGTCACTGAGGAAGCTAGTTAGGTTGCCTGGTTTCCTGGTTTTCCTGGGGTATCACATCATCCCCCCGTTGGTTTGGAATTTCGTCACGAAATTCCGCAGTAGCTTCAGCCTCAGTAGTGGACTCACTTTTCTTAAACAACTGGGGATACTTGCGTTTCATTTGGTCTTCTCGTTCCCAGGTGAACTCTGGGCCACAGCGGGAGTTCCAACGAACTCGAACAATGGGTATCCTGGTACGCTTGAAAGTCTTAACTTCCCGGTCCATAATTTCCACCAGTTCCTCGACGAATCGCAACTGGTCGTCGATAGTGAGTTCCTTGAAAGGAACTATGAGGGTCTCATCTGACAGACACTTCTTCAGATTTGACACGTGGAATACATTGTGAACACCACTGAACTCTTCGGGCAGATTCAGTCTATACGCCACTTTGCTGATTTTCTCAGTGATTTCGAAAGGTCCTACATAACGCGGATTAAGCTTGCCCCGTTTACCAAAGCGAACCACACCCTTCCAAGGTGAGACTTTAAGTAGCACTCGATCCCCAACCTGGAACTCGAGCGGTTTCCTGCGCTTATCAGCGTAGCTTTTCTGACGGTCACGAGCTGCCGCCATTAGTTGTGGTATTTGGGAAATCTTTTTCGTCGTGTCGATGACGAGTTCTGGGCCAGTGATTTGGCTGTCACCAACTTCTGCCCAGCATATGGGTGATCGGCATTTCCGTCCATACAAAGCCTCGAACGGAGCAGCCTGGATGCTAGTGTGGTAACTATTGTTATACAAAAACTCCACCAAAGGTCGGTGCCTTTCCCAGCGATTACCAAAGTCGATTACACATGCCCGAAGCATGTCTTCAAGACTCTGGATGGGGCGTTCAGTCTGCCCATCCGTCTGTGGATGATACGCTGTGCTCATGTCTAGACGTGAGCCAAAGGATTTGTGCATCGCCTGCCACAAATCAGATGTAAAACGCAGGTCACGATCAGAAATAATGGAAGTTGGCACCCCGTGCCTTGCGACTAGTTCCTTCAGGTAGATGTCTGCGAGTGTAGAGAACTTATCCGTCTCCTTGATTGCTAGAAAGTGTGCAGACTTTGTCAGTCGATCCACTATCACCCAGATAGTATCGTTTCCTCGCTGAGATCTAGGTAAGCCAGTGACAAAGTCCATGGAAATTTGTTCCCATTTCCATGTCGGGATCTCTGGTTGTTGAAGTAGGCGTGATGGCTTCTGATATTCAACCTTAACCCTCACACAGGTCAAACATTTACTAACATAGGTCGCTATGTTAGCTTTCATGTGGGGCCACTAGTACAGAGTTTTGAGGTATTGGTACATCTTGTCAGAACCAGGGAGCACCGAGTAGCGAGATTTGTGTGCTTCGTCCATCACAAGTTCTCGTAAGTTTCCAAAGAATGGAACCCAGACACGTTCCATGAAGTAGTAGGTGTCGTCTTTCTTACGTTCTAGTTTCTTTTCCATACCCAGCAGGGACTCTGCTTTGATGTTTTCTACCTTCAATGCTTCGACCTGAGCATCGCGAATTTAGGCGGGAAGACTGGAGTGAATAGTAAGCTGTAACGCACGTACACGCTTAGGTTTGGTTTCTTTACGACTGAGGCGTTGGCCATAACATTGGCTTTGCCTGGATGATATTTGATTGTGCATTTATAGTCGTTAAGGAGTTCGACCCATCGACGCTGTCGCATGTTCAACTCCTTCTGATCAAAGATATGCTGGAGACTCTTGTGATCGGTGTAAATGGTGCACTTGGTACCATACAAGTAATGTCTCCATATCTTAAGAGCAAACACCACCGCTCCCAACTCCAAGTCGTGAGTAGTGTAGTTCTTTTCGTGAACCTTGAGTTGACGGGATGCGTAAGCAATGACTTTCTAACGTTGCATCAACACACAACCAAGTCCTTGGATTGACGCGTCACAATAAACCACAAAATCGTCTGTGCCTTCAGGTAACGAGAGAATAGGTGCGTTACAAAGCTTCGACTTCAGCTGCTGAAATGTGGATTCCTGAGCATCACCCCAACGGTAGGTGACACCCTTCTGAGTTAGAATAGTAAGAGGCTGCGCAATCTTTGAGAAATATTTGATAAACCTTCTGTAGTAACCTGCCAAACCCAAGAATTGTCGGATTTCAGTTGGAGTTCGAGGTGCAGGCCAATTCTTGATCGAGTCAACCTTGGATGGATCAACATGAATTCCATTCTCATTAACCACATGGCCTAAGAAATGGACTTCACGAAGCCAAAAGTCTTATTTTGAAAACTTAGCATAAAGTTGTTCTGCTCGAAGAAGTTCCAGAATGAGTCGCCGATGACGTTCGTGTTCCTCCTGACTCTTAGAATAGATCAGAATGTCATCGATGAAAACAATCACAAATTTATTCAAGTACGGTTTGCACACTCAGTTCATGAGATCCATGAAAACCGTAGGTGAGTTTGTCAACCCGAAAGGCATAACCAGGAACTCGAAGTGTCTGTAACGAGTCCTGAATGCTGTCTTGGAGATGTCCTCATCCCGGACTCTCAGCTGATGATAGCCTGATATCAGATCAATCTTAGAGTAGAAGCTCGACCCTTGCAACTGGTCGAACAGGTCATCGATACGTGGAAGAGGATAGCGATTCTTCACGGTCACCTTGTTGAGTTCGCGATAGTCTATGCACATTCGAAAGGTACCGTCTTTCTTCTTCACAAACAAAACTAGTGCTCCCAGGGCGAAGAGCTAGGATGAATGAAACCCTTCTCCAAAAGCTCTTGTAGTTGTGCGGACAATTCCTCTAGTTCGGATGGAGCTAAGCGATAAGGTGCACGAGCTATAGGTGCTGCTCCAGGAGCTAGCTCGATTTGAAATTCGACTTATCGATGAGGCGGAAGACCAGGTAATTCCTCAGGGAATACCTCAGGGAAGTCACGGACGATCGCAATGTCTTCTATCTTCTTCTCTTTCATTGAGGTGTCAGTAACGAGGGCTAGAATAGCAGTATGGACCTTTCGCAAACACTTCTGGGCCTTAAGGAAAGAGATAATGCCCACGACAGCACCACTCTTATCACCACGAATAACAAGAGGTTGTTCACTAGAACGAGCAATGCGGACAACCTTCTCCTTGCAGAGTATTTCCGCTCGACGTTGGGATAACCAATCCATCCCAATGACGACATCGAAACTACCAAGAACGATGGGGATAAGATCGATAGAGAAGGTCTGACCAGCTAGTGCGAGAATACAACCCTTAACTATGTGTGTGGCCTCAAGACTCTTACCGTTTGCTAGTTCTACAACATGCTTAAAATCCAGAGGGATTGGGGCACGCTTAAGCATCTGACTAACCCTTAAGGACACATAACTAGTATCGGCTCCCGAATCGAATAAAACAGAAACAAAGTAGTCATCCAATAGAAACTTACCCGTCACAATGTTGGGATCGTTTCTTCCTTCACCCTGACAAATCACGAACGCTCGTCCCCTGGCACCATTACCATCATTCTCTCGATTGCACTTAGGGTGGTTTCCCTTGTACCCACCCCGACCTTGATTACCAGAAGACTGTTGACTAAAGCTCTTCTAGTCGTCAGTCCTTCGCTGCTGAGACTGAACAGAACTTGAACCCTTACTTGAACTTCCATCCCATTTGCGTTTGTTGTCGCTTGGAGCATAAGAAGTAGTGGTAGCACTAATACTCTTAGGCAGCTTGTTCTGTTCAACTGCCTGATCAGTGAGACGGTGGGATAGTCGTATAATCTGCCAGATTGTAGGGAGGTTAGCTGAAGTTAACATGCTCTGAATCTCTGGCACTAAATCTTTGATGTAAAGCTCGATACGTTTGTAGGGAGGATCCACCATGTTGGGACACAAAGCAGCTAATTCATTCGATCTCTTAGTATACGCTTCGATTTCGGACCCCTTCATATTCAGATTGTAAAACTCCACCTCCAGTTTGTGAATGTTATCACGATGACATTACTCTTCTTTGATTAGATCCTTAAAGTCGTTCCATGGGGTGGCATTAGTAGCTGCCAACCCTAGCATTTGCACCTGTGCGTTCCACCAAGATAACGCATCGCCTTCAAGTGTTCCCGTAGCAAACTTCACCCTATTGGCAACAGGGCATTCACACATTTCAAAAACAGATTCGATCTTCTCGAACCAGTGGAGAAGACCTACGGCTCCTTCTGTGTCGTTGAAGGTACTTGGTCGACAATCCATGAAGGTCTTGAATGTACACACTCGAGGCTGAGCATTTTGACCTGTCGCGCGAGAAAGAAAGGATAAGGTTAAGCACGAGAGTAGGATCTAAACATATTAGGATAGGTCGAAATAGCAGGCCGTACCTCCTGCTTGAGCTACTGTGAGAGCCTCAGCAACTCGTTCGTTGATTAGAGTCGTCAGCTGGGCTTGAGTCAAGTAGAGACGTCCACTCATGATCTTCACATCGAGAAAAGCACAAGTAAGAATGGTGACGTAGAGGTGTGAAAAGTATGTGATGACAGAAGAGAGCAAGCACACAGGGTTTCAAGCAAACAAATGCATGTCAAGAAGGCACATTACAGCTAGTGGCAACATGCTACTACGTTAACTAACCATACCATGATCAATGCACTATTTAAACTAACATGAAGGCAATACAAACATAAACCATATCACCTATAGTGTTGAGTCTTACACGTGGCGCGAAGCGTCGTTGTGGATCGCTGATCACTGAACATGTTATAGTCTGGTTTTTGTCAAAAAGCTTTTTCCCTTTTTTTAAACCAAGTTCACTATAACCAATGACTCTGATACCAATCCGTCACACCCCCAAAATCCACAAGCGAAGTATCACCGCAGAGGGCGTGACTGACCAGGATCCAGCCACCAATCATATTGAACAATGTAAATAATTAATTAAAAATCCAAACCAAACAATATAATTGGTGTCAAAACAATTTAACAATGTCTAAGTTATCAGCGGAAGCAATAAGTTCAAAACCCAAATCATAAGTTTAAAAGTTCATAAGTTTATCATGAACACTCAATGGTCCATGTTCCACAACGACACCTCCCATGCAAGCTCCTGCTAAGTACCTAACGACCTGCAAGGCATGTAATAATGAATCAACAACAAAGTTGAGCGAGTTCACAGTTGGTTGTCCATTTTAGTGTTGTTCCAAAAACATGAGTTATTTCAAAAACCACAAGTTAACCAGTTCCTTGTTTCCCAAACCATAACTAGTAGAAGCTACCCCATGTAGACCACAAGACCCGTTACCATATCGACTACTGATTGTAGTTATGTTTATGTGCCCTGCATCAATGTCTATCATCATTGACTAAGTGCCCAAGTCCATTAGTCCACGCTCGTCCTCTGCGGCACGGTGTGATGCTTTTCAAGCCTAATAGCGCTATTTAACAATGACCCGTTCGCCATTGGCCCGACGATTAAGTCGATATAAAAATGAGGGACTTAATGATAGAGTTTTGTCTATTGTCATTCAATGTTGTCACCCTTCACTTAAGAGGGTGGAAGTACGTGTCCTACCCAAGGAGAACACGCAGGTATCAATGTTGTCACCCTTCACCTAAGAGGGTGGAAGTACGTATTGTACCCAAGGAGAATACGCAGGTTTCCTTATTAAACGTTAACCCATTCCCAAACCATCGGGAATTCCATGCCTTGTAGAAAGTGTGAACTCACCTTAGATTAGCTCGGCAGATAAATAGAAGGTCACTTGAGCTATTTGGGGTCAACCACGTCCTAACATGGTTACCATACCGGTCAGGTCTAGGCTCAAATAACACACAAACGTTTCACACATAGCTAATAGTTCACATACACGGAATGTTCATGGCAGACACGTAGTATCATGGAAACCGATGAAGAAACACTTAGCATAATAAACTGTAACAGTCGAGTTCACATGTAAAGCCCACTTGTGCGATTCAAATGATTGGGCTGATGAAGATGTGCGATTCAAGTGTTTGGGCCAGTAAGATTGTGCGACCCCAACAGTTTTGTGCGATCCCAACCATTACCAAGCCCAACAAGATATGCGGCCCACTAACACAACACAGTTCAATGTATTTGTGCGGCCCAACATGTTGTGCGATCAGCACTGTCTTGTGCGATCCACTCCATGATGTGCGGTCATGCTTAATAGGGTCGTACTGTGTGCATTAAACAGTTGTACAATATGATACCCTAGCTTGTGCGATTGAAATTGTGCGATCAGAAACTTGTGCGAGGTGCCCTTGTGCGATCAGATCTTGTGTGATCTGATCTTGTGCGATTTAGCTTGTGCGATCAGTTTCATACTTTCCTTAATTCATGCAATCAGTTTCAATTCCTTTAAAATCGGTAACTTCCAGAATCATTCCAATCATATGTTTGGTAAATCATAACAGAAATTAAAATCTAACAACTCATTCAAACGGATCAAACAGTCCATTTTCTCATAAATTGATATGAACCCTAATTATTGTCCAAATCATGAACAATCAATTCTCATGCAAAACATATAATCATATCATCAGATTCTAGAATTCGAGTACCAATATGCAACCTAAATCATCATGCTATTCCTCATGCCAAATCAAACTAATCAACTAAACATTTGATCAAGATCACATCCCATTAACATGTATTCGGTCCTAGGTTATCATAAATCATTATACAATCCATCAACCAATAACAGTTCCATTCATCGTATATTTATTGAAACTGAACACATATTTCCGAATCATGATCGCGATGTCTAACAACATAACTACTAGCATGAACCCTAGTTTTCATATCAAATCATAGCAATCAAAATCATAGTAACTAGTAAAAATGTAACACTAACCTGAAAACCGAAGAACTAGATTGATCGAGATGGGGAAGCTTCGGATGTGAGGATTTCCGTCGAACAGGAGAGAGGAGGAGAGAACTAGAGTTTGGTGTGTGTTCTTGTTTTGTAGATTATGAGAAGTATACACACTCCCCATAAGGTTATGCGTATATGGAAGTGGGCCGAACCCTTACATGGGCTGCCTTTTGATCTCCAGTACAAGGTAAGCAACATTGGGCCGAGAGGGTGTGTGTCAAAGGACAAATTATGCGGCCCAACGACTTGTGCGATCGGTCATATGTTGTGCGATAAAACATACATATACACATTACAATTTCGAAACACATACCATACTAAAAACATAACATTCCATTGCAAACAATCACATTGGTTAATCACATAACGTTCATACAGGTTACATCAAAGCACAACGACAAGGTTGTAAAATACGAGTTGTCACATCATCCCCAAGTTGAAAGAAATTTCGTCCCGAAATTTAGCACGTAGTCACCGAGGAAGCTAGTTAGGTTGCGTGGTTTCCTGGTTTTCCTGGGGTATCACACATCAGCCCATTACATTTGAAGATGCAATGGACAAAGCCCAATTGCATGAATGTCGGATCCACTTTGAACGTGGATTGGGTCGGGTTTCCTTGGGCTATTCTAAACCCTTATTACCCACTCCTAAAATAACACCTTCTTAATCTCCGACTAACCTGTTACTTCCCAGTAAACCCTCCACCTTCACTGCTTCTACAGCAAAGGTGGGATTCCGCCGTTTGACGCCCAGTGAAATCGCCCAGAAACGCTACTAGGGGTTGTGTTACCGATGCGATGAAAAGTATACATGGGACCATAAATGAAAAACAACGCCACAACTCTTTTTCTTCGATGATGATTCCCCAGATCCGGGTGGTTCACCGGATTCTCCGTCTTCTGAAGGTACAGATTCTTTACTAGCTGAAAAACTCCAACTCGATGAAGTTAAAACACAATCAACTATTTCGTATAATGCTTTATCGGGGGGGTTGTTCTGTCACTACATTGCGTTTTACGGGTTTTGTTTAGGGGAAGGAGGTTCAGGTCCTCTTAGACGGGGGAAGTACACACTTTTTTGTACAAACTCGGACTGCCGCATTCCTTAATTTCACCATCGAGGCCATCGAACCATTTTCGGTTTTGGTCGGCAGTGGCGAACGGCTTCCTTGTTCTAGGTTGGCTAAGGAAGTGGAATTGGTTATTCAGGGCCACCCGATTGTGATGGATTTTTATGTCTTACCATTACAGGGCTGCGATATGGTTTTTGGAGTCTCTTGGTTAGCCACACTTGGTCCGGTAATCACATATTATTCAACTTCAGTTTTTGAATTTTCGCTAAATGGTAAACAAGTGAAATGGAAAGGGGACGTCACCATCGCTCAGGCAATCCAATTTCATGGGTTTCGGCACTTAATCCATTCGGATGGTATTGCTCAGTTATTTCACTTGACCCTTTTACCACCAGAGTCAAAGCCACCCGTTTATCCACCAGAATTGCAAACTATTCTAACTAAGTTTGCTGCTGTTTTCACTGCTCCTATTGGGCTGCCACCCACCCGTTCCCAAGACCATCATATTGAATTATTACCGGCTAGCAACCCCGTGTCCGTTCGACCATATCGGTACCCTCATTTTCAAAAGCAAGAAATCGAAAGGTTGGTCCAAGAGATGCTCACTCAAGGAATAATTCGTCCTAGCACTAGTGCCTTCTCGTCTCCAGTTTTATTGATTCGAAAAAAGTTTCCACGTGGATTTTTTGTGTGGACTACCGTGCATTAAATTCTATCACGGTTCGGGATCGCTTTCCTATTCAGTCTATTGACAAACTATTTGATGAGCTCCATGATGCGCAATAATTTTCTAAGCTTGATTTATTGGTGGGGTATCATCAGATTCGCATTGCCCAAGGCGACGCTATGAAGACCGCGTTTCGCACCCATGACGGGCACTATGAATTTTTGGTCATGCCCTTCGGGCTTACAAACGCCCCGTCCACATTTCAACGGCTCATGAATGACGTTTTTCGACCGTTTTTACTACGACGCTTTATATTGGTCTTCTTTGATGACATTTTAATATATACTAAGACTTGGGCTGACCACTTACATCATCTCACTCTTACACTACAGTTACTTCTAGATAATTAGTTGGTGGCTAAAGTTTCTAAGTGCATCTTTAGGCAAACTCAGGTGGCATATTTGGGTCACGTAATTTCCTCTCATGGGGTGGTTGTGGATCCAGACAAAATAAGCACAATTCAACAATGGCCGGTTCCTCGGAATGTCAAGCAGGTTCGCAGTTTCTTGGGTCTTACCGGATACTACCGACGCTTAATTAAAAATTATGCTTCGATTACCAGCCCATTAACTGATCTTTTGCGCAAAGATGCCTTTATATGGACCGACACACAACTTCAAGCTTTCACAAAATTAAAGAATCTTCTCAGCTCTACACCAATTTTACATCTTCCTGATTTTTCTAAATCATTTACCATTGAAACCGATGCGTTGGGTTCGGGTATCGGGGCTGTTTTATTCCAAGACAAACATCCCTTGGCATACTTTAGTAAGAAATTGTGTCCCCGCATGCAGCAAGCTTCCACTTATCACCGCGAGATGTATGCAATAACACAAGCGATCGCTAAATGGAGGCAATATTTGCTAGGTCATCGCTTCACGATCATCACAGACCAGCAGTCATTAAAACGTCTCCAAGATCAGGTAATTCAGACACCCGAACAACAAAAATGGTTGGGTAAACTATTGGGATTCGACTTTGATGTTGTCTATCGCCCGGGGACTCAAAATGGAGCTGCTGACGCTCTTTCATGCATTTCCGTTGGTCATTTGTTGGTTCTTTTAGCACCAGTTCCTACTCTCTTAGCAGAGCTACATGCTAAGGTGCAAACTGATCCCGATTTAACAGCCTTTTGACCCATTACACTGGTGATCCCAATGCTCTTCCTGATTACTCGCTGAAAGACGGGTTCTTGTTCTTTAAGGAGCGCTTAATGGTCCCTAATAACCAGGCCCTGCATCACCAATTATTGATCGAATTTCATGCTTTCCCCTTTGGGGGCCACTCAGGGGTAACACGTACTTATCAACGACTTGCTGCCACTTTCTATTGGAAGCAAATGAAAGCTTCCGTTAAGGATTTCGTCGCTCAATGTCAAATATGCCAGCAAACTAAACCATCCTTTTTGTCACCAGGGGGGTTACTACAACCTCTTCCTATTCCCCAGGCAGTGTTCGAAGATATTGCCTTAGACTTCATTACTTGTTTACCGAACTCCCACGGAAAGACAGTCATTATGGTGGTGGTTGACCGATTATCCAAGTATGGGCACTTCATCGCCTTACCCTCCACCTTTAACAGTTTTACGGTGGCCACTGCATTTGTTACTGAAATCGTGTGACTACATGGTGTTCCTTTAACCATTGTCACAGATCGGGACACACGTTTTATGACTGGATTTTGGAAAGAGATGCATCGGGCCAATGGTACCACTCTCAAATTTAGTACTGCGTACCACCCTCAATCGGATGGACAATCCCAAGCGCTTAACCGTTGTTTGGAAATGTATCTTCGCTGCTACATGGCAGATCATCCCCAAAAGTGGCTGCAGTTTTTGCCTTGGGCTGAATTTTGGTATAATACTTCATACCAAACTTCTTCCCAAATGACACCGTTTGAGATTCTCTATGGCCGTAAGCCCCCTACTCTCACTCGATATCTTCGTGGTTCCTCCACTAATGTTGCCTTGGAGGATCAGTTTTTGGAATGTGACAATGTTTTGGATTTATTAAAAACAAATATTTCGAAAGCTCAATCCCGAATGAAGGCGGCTGCTAACAAACATCGCCGTGATGTGCAATTTTCGGTAGGAGATTGGGTGTTTGTTAAGTTGCAACCGTACCGCCAAGGGTCTGCCCACTTACAACGCCATCACAAGCTTGGCCATCGATACTTTGGTCCTTATCGTATCCTGGCCAGAATTGGGATGGTCGCCTATAAACTGGACTTACCGGATACGGCGAAGATACATTCCGTCTTTCACGTCTCTCTGCTTCGTAAATGTGTTGGCAAGCCAGTTAACCAAATCAATGTTTTAAATACCGGTCTTTAAATCAAACCGGGTTAGGCTAAAAAAAATGGTTCAACCTGTTGAAATAGGTTGTACCGAGCGGTTCAACCGGGTTGACTACCTAACTCTATAATTTCATAAATTACAACATCAACTCAAAAGTTAATCCAAAAATGCATGATTACATATTAAAAGATGATCCAAAAGTAAATCCATAATAAAAATCATCCAAAAAATAACCGAAAATCATTCAATTTTCCAACAAGCTTATAACAACCCTCCTGAATTGTGACAACTGGCACCAAACCAGTAATTTCTGTACAATTTAATTAATATTAAATATATGCAGTTATGTGCTTAAATGTCAACATTGGTTGATTACATGCTATACTTGTGAATTCATGCACGTTTTATACTACAAAAAAATTGCTTTATGCATTAATGATAGCGTTGCGTCAGAAATACTAGTAAACTCACCGGTAAGACACATTGTGTCAACAATTCTGCAGAAAGCAGTCAGACAATAGAATTGGAGCCTAGGTGTAGGTCCAACGTCAAGAATACATTAAAACCCAAGAGTATATACAAGGGTTAACATATAGACTTTCCGGAAGCTAAAATATGCACTAAAAAGCACCCGAAACACACTTTAAATGCAGAATTCTGCACAAATCAGCTATAATCAGCTTTTTAACGCATAATATTATGCAGAATTCATGTTTTATTATCCAGAATACCCTCCTAAGTGTTGGGAATTAAAAGGGTCGCAAAGGGATACATAAAGGACACTAAACGGTGCAATTTAGCACTTTAACGAACCGGTATTTAACCGAACAACCGGACATTACCCGGAACATCAAAATATTACTAGAAGCATTGTTTTAATGTTTCTGAACTAGTTATGGTCCCCGAACACCATAACACCTCTTATAACATAATAACACATCAAGTCCCTAAACTTTATACTTGAAAACTAACTTATTTATGAAATTAGAAATTGGAACTTACACTTTACCCCCCCCCCCCTTTCATATATACGGTCACATGGGGGTGACCCCACCACAATCTTGCCAAGATCTTCCAAAATCCCATTTGATATTACTTGGATTCACTATGATATATTTTGATATGATTTAGATATTGTGATCTTGGAAGATCTTGTATGCACTATAAATATCACCATCCTCACTCCATATTCTTCACACAACACACCTCCTCCTCTCTCCTCTCCCTACGACCGTGAGCCACCACCCACATCACCACCACCTCCAACCATTAATCATCCATTCCAAGGTTTACATAAGGTGCTAGAAGGTGTTTAAGAAGGTTGTGGATCTTGAAGAACCTTCTTCATTTGCTTTTACCCACCATCTTTGTCATCTTCATCTTCAAGTGTTCTTCCCTAGCCCTTGTGCTAGTACTAAGCTCCTTGTAACTTGTTACTTCATATTTTGATGAATAAAAGATGATGAATATTGTTAATCACAAGAACACAAAAGAACATGATCATGATACTTTAACATAAGCTTAAATACATAAGAATACATGTAAATGGTGATGATTTGCTTCTTGATGAATGATGATTTGTGTTAGTGATGTTAGACATCATAAGGAACCTACTAGATTGTGATTAAACACATGATCTAGTAAGTTAAAGTGGTGATCTTGTGAAAGACCAAGATGATCATACTTTATGTCTTCATGAACTTGAATGATGAAAGTAATTTTCATATGTAAAAATGAGTTAAACAAAATACAAATCTTGTAAATAGACGATTACAAGGATAATTTTCCCAAGAAACCAAGTTTATTTATGAAATTTACAAGTCATGGTTTCTAAGTAAACTAATAATATTTTTAGTGTTTAAACAAGACTAGAAACATGATTGTAACAAGAAAAATACAAGAGAAGTATTTTTAGGAAAATCATCTTACAAGTTGTAAATGACTAGATCTTTTAATAAAGTAATTTACAAACAAATAACCATGTTTTTAAGGGTAACTAAACCTACTAAATAACATGGTAAATTACTACAAGTTTTTACAAAAACTTCAAGTTCATGATATAGTGTAATATACTTGATTTTGACACTCGGTAAGTGTTGAATGAGTTGTTGATTGTTGATTGTTGTGATGATTTTAAAAGAAAATAAACACATGTTTTGAAAACATGGGAAACCTCCATTTTTAGGGGAAACCATGTCAAAATTTCTATAAATTTTGACACTTAGAAAAATATAAGTTTTGGTGAAACTTATTCCCTAAAAATATTTACCAAGGTTTCGCTAATTTTTATGTAAACTTCAAGTTAAGAAATGATGATTTCTTCAAGATAAAAATTGATATTAAGTATGTATATTTTTAAGGAAAATATATATATTTATTGATCACCAAATTTTGTGCTAAGTGTATGTAGTATGCATTATACGTAATAGTGTGTTAAGACTTGAAAATACACCAAATACTCCTAAGGAGTAAAAATACAAAATACACATACAACATGCTTAGACAAATACAAGAAGATATATTTATGAAAATATATTTCTTAATAGATTGTGTAACTTAGACAAGTTATGAACATGAAATGAAGTTTTGGACAAAATACATAACTCGGGTGAAAAATACAAGATACTTATATTTATTTTTGAGAAAATAATATAAGTAAGATACATAGTTAAAAATATAAATTATTTTTAACACACAAAGAATACATACATAAAAGATGGTGACTTGTACTTGTGCGATACAAGTCTAGTGACTGACGTTAATAAAACACGTATAGGTCACGACGCTATATAAGCAAACCCGGTGAAGTTTACGGCGCAAGAAACGCAAAGTTGTGAGTTCATGCTCCCTCTTTTCTTTTAACTGTTTTCAGTTTTATAACTTCGGGGGTGAAATACATGTTACTAAATGTTTACAGAAAAGTGAGATTATGTCCCCACTTTTAATCTTTTACATACTTTTTAAACTTGGGGAAAATACATGAGTTATGGTATGATGGATACAAGAAATGAGGAATGATACTTGAAATTGTGTCGCGAATAGGGTACCAGAAGCACCATTAATCGTGTACATACTAAGACCGCAGAACAAAAGGTTAGATCTAATGGGTTTTCGGGCAGCCACACTCTTGGTGAAGACTAGTACCAAGTAGTGCTTTTGTGTCTCCGTCGTGAATCGACAACTAGATAAATGCCTATGGTTTGGATGCTTTCTATGTCGTGTCACATGTTAATGGCCTTGCAACCGATTAACAAACTTGATACATACAGGAATACTTGATTTATACAAATTACATACCATGTTTTCATACAAAGTATACAAACGTTCAATACAGAAACTGCATGAATTCACACCAACATTATGTTGACGTTTTTCCAAAAACTCACATGTATTTTAGGTAACTAAAGTGGATGTGCGCGCGGTCTTACTCATGCTCTTGGATGTTGTTTACGTTTATCGTTGAATAAAGTTGTAAACTTTTCAGACAAATGCTGTCTTGTGATGTAAACACTTAACCAATGTTTTCAGTTATGTAATGTTATTGCCATTTGAAGTTATTTTTACGAGCATGTAGTATGTTTACCATTCGTATGCAATGAGAACCTTTCATGATCACACCTCGTGCTTCCGCCTTAGAAAGGGGTGTGACATGAATTTTTTTCTAACACCCTAAAATATATTAAAATATTCCCATATGTCTTAAAATACACCCCGTATGTGAAAACCGAGCCCAAAATACATTATATCATTAAAAATAAAATAAAAAAAAGAAAATAGAGGCTGTAGCGGGGCGCGTAGCCTTTGGCTACTGCTTACGCGGGCCACGAGCGATCACAAACGAGGCATCACCCGGTGTTGACACGTGGCAGCACGTGTTGGACCTATACTCGTGACCCGGATCAGCTACAGCCTAGACACCCTACTACGCGGGCCATGTAAGACGACCCTTAGGTCTACGCAGGCCGCGAGAAACCCGATTTCAGGCCCTATAAATGGCGAGCTCGGGCTTTAGTCCCAAATCGCTCAGTCTCTTTCTCTCTCAACGAATTTCTGAATAGATAACATAATTTCCGGGCATAATACCCCCCTAATTAACGAAGTTCTGCTCCGATGTAAGTATTATAACCCCGGTTACGTATTAGATACGCTGCCCGATTGATCCAGGGTTCTGTAACGGCTGTCGTGGTTCTGCCCGACGTAGTCGTTGGAATGCCGTCTCGGGGAGGGTATCGTTGATATAAATAAAGGGTTATTATACTAACATATGTACATTTGTGTATATTATAGATAATCACCAGGAAACCCTTACAGAAAACCTAAGACAGCAATGTGAGTAATCTCCTTTTTGTAAATTGTTTTTACAAAACCTTAAGTGTTTTACAATGTGATTAAGCAGTGATTGAGTCTTTGTAGTTCTTCAATTACTGCCGGTATGTTGGGGTTTTGTATAAAAAATGTGGAACACGTTACCATTGGACAACAAGATAGCCAATGTGTAATATGACCCACCAGTCAGGATTGACAATACTGAATGAGTAATTGTGTAGAAATAAACAATGTGATAGCTCTCAATACTGTTATAGGATAAAACTCTTCTTGATTAAACTGGGATTCACTCACCAGTATTTCCTACTGACAAAATGTTTTTAAACGAGTTTCAGGTAACAAAATGTGAAAGCTAACTAGAAGCCAGCTGGACAGCACTGAAGGCTTGGAAAAGTGGCTATAAAAGTTACCTAAATGAAAGAAGATGTTATATTCAATAAAATGGGGAGTTTCCCCTATGAAAATGTTTGTAATAAAAACTTGGGATTTATCCCAATATGTTTAATATTATAAAAGTGTGGTATTTACTCAGATAAATATTTCCTAACTACGGTCCTGATGAAATTTCCGCTGCCAAAATGATAAACCAAAATGATACCACCAAAACTGGTCTCGCGGCCGCCCGTTCCCGGGACAGATAGGGGGCGAGGGTTGCGACAGAAGGTGGTATCAGAGCTAAGCCACTGATTCAGCCACAGAAATGTTCTACTAACACCGAAATATTATTTAAATTGTTAGGAAATTAATTATGGAAATACGTGCATATCTGTATTTTACTGTTGTGTGTTATTTGACTATTTGTTAGTTTTCAGTATGAGTGATCAAGGACCCTCAGACGTGTATCATTAGTTGTCCGATTCACCTAGGAGTGAAGGTACCTCTTCACAGCCTGCCCTCTCTGGGTATGCCGCTGATAATGCAGAAGGGATGTTTGTCTTTAAGGCTCAGTCTGAAGAGCCATTCCCTCAGAAAAAGAGAGGATGGTTCAGTAAGGGAGCATTCAAGCGTAGGAAAAGAATGCGAAAGTTGCAACAGCAAAGAGTCCTAGCAGCCGCTAAGCGAGAGTCAGATGCCCATACACAGGATATGCTTAATAGAAGCCTAGCTAATTTTCATATCCTAGCAACAACTGCTGCCGACCCAAACCTGGAACAACTAGTAGCCCCACAAGCCTTACCTTTGTTCCCTACTCAGCCAATGGATATAGAAGATATGTTGGTGCATATGTCTGTCGACTTCGTCTTGTATCAAGTCTTGTAATAGAAATGTTAGATCAGGGCACGTAGTACGAGGAAAATAGGGTTTGTGTGTTGAAAGTTCATTTTGCACGAAATGACATTGAGCTATTTCGTACGAAATGGCAATCAGCTATTTCGCACGAAATGTCTTTTGCCTATTCCGTGCGAAATCACCTCCCCTATATATACCTGATGTGCCAAGTCATTTGTAACGATCTTGTTTCCGGTACCGAAGTGCTGCCGACGTGTCAACTGATCTGTAATCGTGTCAAATCAATAAAACAAGAAAATTAAGAGTGAATCAAGCTGTTACAAAGTCTAATCAATGAATTCCGCCTCTGATTAGACCGAGAACTCTTCTGATAGACTCGTTTAGATCGTCTCACGATCCTACAAGATAATCCCGAAAACCAAGTCCAAATGCATGATTTCAACCCTGAGGAGATACCTAGGATACCAGCCCCTAATCCCTTAGACCCGGATTATGATCCATAGTTCGATGATCATAGGGATTATGTGCCACGCTACCACCTAAATGACGAACCCATGCCGAATTTAGCAGCCTATCCAGGTCTGGACCCTCTAGATCCCTACTACGATAACGATGAATACATTAGGGAGATCTTAGAGAATCCATACCCTCAGGAGAATCCCATGCCCCAGTACCCAGACCCAGTACCAGCACCTGCACCCCCAATGTGTCCAGAAAATGTGCATGAGCTCCGAACTTTCGGAGAAGAAATCTTAGAGAGTAGTGAGAGGATGAGGCAGGTAGGAGAGCGACTCGTCTGGAAATATGACGACCGCAATATGGATTACTGGATGAATCCAGACCAGTGAAGGTGATGGTAGATTTGGTAATAATAATAATATAATAATAAAATGAAAAAAAGATTATATATATATATATATATATGTAATAACATATGTTGTAGTATAGACCACTTCGTGGTTAGTGATGCATAGTAGTATTGTATTGTAATTTTTAATTTCTAGTATTGGTTTGTATTAGAAGCATACTATAATAGAAAAGAGTAAAGTCGCAATGCTTGACGCTTTTGACCAATATGTGTGTTGTGTGATTGTTGCCAAAATTATTAATTATTCTGTGATATTAATAATTGGTAAATGTTTAAAATCCAGATGGACGACGAGGTAAACCAGGAAAACCAGAATAATGATAACCAGAGTAACAATAACTTGGATAATGAGAACCCGAACAACAACAATAACGGAAACCAAGTGGATAACAGTGCCATGCAGCATATAGTGGCACAAGGGATAATAGATGCGATGCCATATATTATCAAAACGGTTAGGGAAGCCGAAAATAAAAGTATACATGATAGTAAGCGACCCTCTGAACCTGAAAACAGCGTGAACAATGGACCCGTACTTCAAGCGCCCATTCCCAAAAGAAGAAGAACCGTGTCTTACGGTTGTTCTTATAAAGAATTCTTGTCTTGTAAACCAATGGAATTCTCGGGCAATGAAGGGGCCGTTGCATCTCTACGCTGGATAGAAAAGACTGAGTCGGTCTTAAGAATAAGTAAATGTGCTGAAGAGGATAAGATAATGTTTGCTTCCAATCTGTTTAAGAATTCAGCACTAGAATGGTGGAACACTATCCTCCAGTCGAGGGGAAGTGATAGAACTTACAACATGGAATAGGAGGAGTTTAAAAACATGGTAGAAAGGAAATTCTGTCCTCCTAATGAAAAAGAACAGATAGCAAACAAATTCATAAACCTTAGGATGATTAGGGTAGATAGTAATGGTTATACTACATTATTCTTTGAATATGCCCGAATAGTACCAACCCTTGCTTCACCTGAACCAGTTTTAATCTCCCGTTACATCTGGGGATTAATTGGGGAGATTAGACATGTAGTCAAGGCAGCTAGACCTCAAACCATAGAAGAAGCAGCAGAACTAGCCAACACCTTGACAGATGAATTAGTCCGTACACGAGAAGATGATCAAAGGAGAAACCTAACCCAGAAGCTTACCCAAGAATTCCGTTCTAGAAATTCTAACCGTGGGAGAAATGTAGGTTCTACCTCTGCACCCTACTGTAAGTATTGCAAAAGGAAGCATTCTGGGAGATGCTCCATATACTGTAACTTTTGGAAAATATCTGGACACAAGGAGGAAGATTGCAGGAAAAAGCCTAACAACAGGATATGCTACAACTGCGGAGAACAAGGTCATATCAAGCCTAACTGTCCAAAATTAGCTCCAGCTGCGAATACCAAGAATACTAAAAATGCTAGAGCATTTGTTCTGACTGCAGAAGAAGCAAAGATGATCCCGGATGTGATCACCGGTACGTTTTTAGTTCATGATGTTTTTGCTAAAGTATTATTTGACTCTGGTGCGAACCAAAGTTTTACTAATACTTCATTTTGCAAACTTCTTAATCACTCATTAACTAAACTCCCATAAGAATGTCTAGTAGAGACAGCAAATGGGGAAACTATTAAGATTTCTGAAATATTGCAGGGAGCAAGAATAGAAATTTTAAATCAGAAATTTATTGCAAACCTTTACCCCATGAATCTGGCAGGATTTGATGTTGTATTAGGAATGGATTTATTAATAGCCAATAAAGCCAGTATTTTATATGATCAAAAGTCAATTCAAGTAAATTCACCAAGGGGTGAAAAGATCACATTTAAAGGAAATAAGTTCTCTAAATCCACAAAATTCATCTCTGTGATGAAAACAACAAGTTATATAAGAAAAGGATCATTAGTGTATTTGATTTCCATAATCACTAACACTAAAGGAAAAGAATTAAATGATATTCCAGTAGTATCCCAGTTTTCAGATGTATTTCCAGAAGAGCTACCAGGACAACCTCCAGATAGAGAAGTTGAATTCAGAATCCATCTAATACCAGGAACTGCACCAATTGCCAAAGCACCTTACCGTTTGACACCCGCAGAAATGCAGGAATTGAAGAAACAGTTAGACGAATTGTTGGAGAAAGGATTCATACAGCCAAGCTCATCACCATGGGGAGCACCGATTTTATTCGTTAAAAAGAAGGACGGATCAATGCGTATGTGCATTGACTACCGTGAATTAAACAAAGTCACAATTAAGAATCGGTATCCATTACCAAGAATAGATGATCTGTTCGATCAATTGCAAGGAGCACGATTTTTCTCAAAAATCGATTTAAGGTCAAGATATCATCAATTAAAGGTACAGGAAGAGGACATTCCTAAGACCGCTTTCAGAACAAGGTATGGCCATTATGAATTTACTGTCATGCCATTTGGTTTAACCAATGCCCCAGCTGCATTTATGGACATGATGAACCAAATATGTAAGCCATATTTGGATAAATTCATAATTGTCTTTATAGATGATATTCTTATTTACTCAAAAAGCAAAGAGGAACATGCAGCCCATCTGCACGCACTTCTAAGTTTATTGAGAAAATAAAAGCTTTATGCTAAGTTTTCGAAGTGGGAGTTTTGGGTAGAACATGTACAATTTCTTGGACATTTAGTCAATCATGAAGGAATTCATGTGGATCCCACCAAGATCGAGGCGATAACTAAGTGGAAAACCCCTGAGTCACCAACCGAGGTTAAAAGTTTCTTAGGATTGGCCGGTTATTATAGAAGATTTATTCGAGATTTTTCTAGAATAGCCATTCCCTTAACTAAGTTAACTTGTAAATCCGTTAAGTTTGAATGGGGACCAAAACAAGAAGAAGCATTTAAAATTCTTAAGCAAAGATTAACCCATGCACCCATACTAGCGTTACCAGAAGGAACTGAAGATTTTGTAATCTATTGTGACGCTTCTAAGTTAGGTTATGGATGTGTATTAATGCAACGTCAAAAGGTTATAGCCTACGCCTCTAGACAACTTAAGAATCATGAAGAGAATTATTCAACCCATGATCTAGAATTAGGAGCTATAATTTTTGCCCTTAAAATTTGGAGACATTACCTTTACGGTAGTAAGTTTACCATATTCACCGACCATAAGAGTTTAAGGTATGTTTTTGGGCAAAAGGAGTTGAATATAAGACAAAGACGCTGGATGGAGATACTTAGCGATTTTGATTGTGATAGCCAGTATCATGCAGGAAAGGCAAACGTAGTAGCTGATGCTTTAAGTCGAAAGTATCATGAAAAGCCAAAAAGAGTACGTTCTCTTAAGTTAAATCTACAAATAGATTTAAATGATCAGATCAGAAAAGCACAAGAATCAGTAATCAAGGATGATACTGAGAAGTTGAAAGGAATGATTAAGGAATTAGAACAAGGAACGGATGGAATTTGGAGATTCCATAAGAAAAGAATGTGGATACCTAAATTAGGAAACCTACGTCACCGTATATTAGAAGAAGCCCATAAGTCTAAGTATACAATGCATTCCTGGAAGTGATAAGATGTATCAGGACTGAAGGAAGAATTTTTGGTGGATAGGAATGAAAAAGGATATAGCAGCATATTTTGCAAAGTGTTTAACCTGTTCACAAGTCAAAACTGAACATCAAAAACCCCCACGTTTATTGCAACAGTTAGAAATGCCTATATGGAAATGTGAATTAATAACAATGGATTTTGTTACTAAATTACCCAAAACAAGAAAAGGTGATGATACAATCTGGGTGATTGTAGACAGGCTAACCAAGTCAGCTCATTTCCTACCAATGAAAGAAACTTTCAGTATGGAACAGTTAGCTAAATTATATGTAAATAAAATAGTTTCATTACATGGAATTCCTCTATCAATTGTTTCTGACAGAGATAGTCGTTTTACCTCTCATTTTTGGACAAGTTTCCAAAAAGCATTGGGAACCAAGTTGAATCTAAGCACCACTTATCATCCTCAAACGGACGGACAAAGCGAAAGGACAATTCAGACAATGGAGGACATGCTTAGAGCTTGTGTAATTGATTTCGGAGGTAATTGGGACAATCATTTACCATTGATAGAATTTTCTTATAATAACAGTTATCACACAAGTATCAATGCTGCACCATTCGAAGCACTTTATGGACGAAAGTGCCGAACACCAGTCTGTTGGGCAGAAATTGGAGAAAAGCAACTATCTGGACCTGAGATAGTACAAGAAACAACAGACAAAAGCATTCAAGTCAAGGAACGACTGAAGGCAGCACGTGATCAACAAAAGAGTTATGCTGATAACAGATGAAAGCCCTTGGAATTTCAAGTAGGAGATAAGATGTTATTAAAAGTCTCTCCTTGGTAAGGAGTGGTAAGATTCATCAAAAGGGGAAAGCTAAGCCCCAGGTATGTTGGACCTTTTGAGATTATTAGAAGAATAGGACCTGTAGCCTATCAGCTACAACTGCCAGAGGAAATGGCAGGAATACATGATGTATTTCATGTATCTAATCTCAAGAAATGCTTAGCTGATGAATCGCTAGTAGTGCCTCTTAAGGACATAGAGGTAAATGAACAGTTAAAGTTTGTAGAAAGACCTCTATAGATTGAAGACAGGAAAGTCAAGAACCTCAAGCACAAAAGACTAGTTCTGGTCAAAGTGAAGTGGGACTCCAAAAGAGGACCAGAATACACATGGGAACTTGAATCAGAAATGCAAAGGAAATATCCACACTTGTTCCAGTAGACCTTGAGGACGAGCTCTAAAACAAGGTGGGAAGGATAAAACAACCCTCCTGAATTTTTTTCTGACACCCTAAAATATATTAAAATATTCCCATATGTCTTAAAATACACCCCGTATGTGAAAACTGAGCCCAAAATACATTATATCATTAAAAATAAAATAAAAACAAGAAAATAGAGGCTGTCGCGGGGCGCGTAGCCTTTGGCTACTGCTTACGCGGGCCGTGAGCTATCAAAAACGAGGCATCACCCGGTGTTGACACGTGGCAGCACGTGTTGGACCTATACTCGTGACCCGGATTAGCTACAGCCTAGACACCCTACTACGCGGGCCGCATAAGACGACCCTTAGGTCTACGCGGGCGGCGAGAAACCCGATTTCAGGCCCTATAAATGGGGAGCTCGGGCTTCAGTCTCAAATCGCTCAGTCTCTTTCTCTCTCAACGAATTTCTGAATAGATAACATAATTTCCGGGCATAATACCCCCTAATTAACGAAGTTCTGCTCCGATGTAAGTATTATAACCCCGGTTACGTATTAGATACACTGCCCGATTGATCTAGGGTTCCGTAACGGCTGTCGTGGTTCTGCCTGACGTAGTCGTTGGAATGCCGTCTCGGGGAGGGTATCGTTAATATAAATAAAAGGGTTATTATACTAACATATGTACATTTGTGTAAATTATAGATAATCACCAGGAAACCCTTACAGAAAACCTAAGACAGTAATGTGAGTAATCTCCTTTTTGTAAATTGTTTTTACAAAACCTTAAATGTTTTACAATGTGATTAAGCAGTGATTGAGTCTTTGTAGTTCTTCAATTACTGCCGGTATGTTGGGGTTTTGTATACAAAATGTGGAACACGTTACCATTGGACAACGAGATAGCCAATGTGTAATATGACCCACTAGTCAGGATTGACAATACTGAATGAGTAATTGTGTAGAAATAAACAATGTGATAGCTCTCAATACTATTAAAGGATAAAACTCTTCTTGATTAAACTGAGATTCACTCACCAGTATTTTCCACTGGCAAAATGTTTTTAAACGCGTTTCAGGTAAAAAAATGTGAAAGCCAACTAGAAGCCAGCTGGACAGCACTGAAGGCTTGGAAAAGTGGCTATATAAGTTACCTAAATAAAAGAAGATGTTTTATTCAAACAAATGGGGAGTTTCCCCTATGAAAATGTTTGTAATAAAAACTTGGGTTTTATCCCAATATGTTTAATATTATAAAAGTGTGGTATTTACTCTGATAAATATTTCCTAACTACGGTTCTGATGAAATTTTCGTTGCCAAAATGATAAACCAAAATGATACCACCAAAACTGGTCTCGCGGCCGCCCGTTCTCGGGAGAGATAGGGGGCGGGAGTTGCGACAGAGCTCTTTTAAATGAAAGTGTATGATATGTTTAAGCCATTTGAGAGTTGAATACATCAAGTTCACGACCGTATAAAAGATGAAATTCACTATTATCGTCATCCTCATCAACTAGAGGATAACTATTAAATAAGAACTTTTAGTTACAAATAATCATAATATATAAAAATTACGTAAGATAAGTAACATATATAATAAAAATAAGTAACAACCCAAACTAAAATAACCCTGGGCCGGTACTGGTATTACGTTTCAAACCGGTATACTGGATTTTACCGCCGGTACAAACCTTATGCCGTTTCACTTATATACTGAGGTGTTTCGTACCGGATTTACATCTGAAAACGGTAATACCGGTATAACCGGCCGGTATTTACCGGTTTTTAAAACATTGAACCAAATCACTCTTTTACACTTGGTAGACACCACTTCAACTATTATTCTTCGACCCCAAACTGTCCTGCAATCTAGGACAATTTATAAAGGCACTCAGCTGGTCAAACAAAGCCTTATCCAATGGGAGAGTCTCTCTAAAGAGGAAGCCACCTGGGAGGATGATACTGAGCTGCAACAACAGTTTCCCAATTTTCCCCTTGAGGACAAGGTGGGTGCTAATGGGGGCGGTATTGTTATGAGCCCAACGGACTAGCCCAATAGTAACACAGCCCATCTAATAGATCCAGGCCAATTAAGAAAGAGTGAAAGAGTTAGGACTCAACCCAAGAAGTTTTGAGATTACACCATGAGCGCCACATCAGCAGGAGTCTAACAGAATTCTGTTGTCTTTCTATTTAATGTAATTATTGTATGATCATGAGGTAGGCAAGTTTGTTAGATCTCACTGATCTAATCTTTTTCTCCCATCCCATTCTGTACTATGTTCTATTTCCCACCCCAATTTCTCTCAGAATTTTCAATGAAATCCTAAGCCTTCTTCCCAGTTGTTTGTTAATTTCAATTTCCTTTAGTTTGATCATTACACATTCCTTCATAATTATACAAACCCATGTTGGTGTAAATTAATCACAAAGATTTAATAAGCATGTGAAACTACACATGGAATCCTCTCAAACCGCAGAACTTGCACCCAAATCAGCCTACATATTTCTGATTTCTTCGTTGGCATTTGGTATAGGATTGAAATAAAGAAGTTAATAACGTGAAAAACAAGACTATTTAATTAGTGACCACGTATGGTTTGATGCCTAAGGTCCGCATTTAAGAAACCGTGTATTAATAATATCTTTATCGTTTACACGTGAACGAATATGATACACGAGTGTCACGTAGCACGAAGCTCCAACTCACATCAAAGATACGATATTTGCAACTCGTATAATTTTATACAAGCATTAACCAATGAGGAAAAGCTGGAATAATTCTTAAATAAATACAACTGGATAAAATATTTAGCCACCTAATTATGTTGAAAACGAATCTAGAATTGATTCATTTTTTAACAATAAAAAATAACATGTTGTGATATATAGAATTAACCCAAGAGTTAGGTGTAATGTGGCATTTAGTTAATGTGGCACGAACCAAATTACATCATAGCTATAATCATGGTTGTAGAAATCGCTAGTCGGTCGGTAAGGTGGGGACTAGCGATTAATCAGGATTAACCGGGGATTAATTGGATATAATCGGGATTAATTGTAATTAATAAAAAATTAATCGAAATTAATCGGTGATTAATCGGTGCCTAGTCGGGATTTTTACAACCATGGCTATAATTAGCTATAAATAAGTTAAATAATTATTTGTTCTTAGTATAATCCCACCAAAAAAAGTCCTCGTGATATCTTAATCTTTTAATAAACGACCCACAAAGTTAAATGAAAGAGGCAAGGCCCAACCCACCAAGATAAAAAGATAAGGGAGATGATCAAATAGGTAGGAAGTTTGTTTTGGCTAGGAAGGTTAGGAAGGAATGAGGTTGTGACATCTGGCAAAATTGAAATTTGAAGGAGGAGGGTATTTTCGTCAACCATAAATTAGTCTCATGAAACCCTTGTTCTAAAAAAACCCAGTTTTCTCTTTTACAATTCATCTCAGCTCACACCACCATCGTCACCACCACCATCGTCACCACCACCACCGTCACCGTCACCATCACAGCCGCCGTCGCCTACCACCACCACTCCATCGCTCGCCGCCACCACAACCCTCCCCGTCGTTCTTCTCTCCACTCTCACTCGCAACACCATTGAATCCGACGACGAACATGTGCGTGACGTCGGCACGCCCTTGAGCTTTGGTGATGAAGAGACTGCAGTTCGATTGAATGATGTTGCAGATGATTAAGCATTGGAGTGTGAAGATAATGTCTCCCAGTTTTTATTAAAAAAATTGTTTGTTGAGTGAAATGGTTTTACACGAAAAGATGATTTTGTATGGACTTTTGCAGTAGTTCTTTTAACATTGGTATTGGAAATGACAGGTAAGCTATTTAATTGATGTTGTGTAATGATTTTAAGGTTTTGACTTATATTGCGTTTTACATATTTTTTGTCTGTTTATGTTTTTGGGTTTGATGAATTAGAAATGAATTTGGTTTGAGTATTCTTTTTGTTTCTCATACCTCCACCAAATGACACTACACATTTTTTATTGATGTTTTTGTGATTTTTAAAGTTTTCACTTTGATTGCGTTTTATGTAGTTTTTTCATTTATGTTGAGTTTGATGAAACAGAACTCATAGTGTAGGTCATTTATTATTTTTTTGGTTCTAATATCCTAACAAATGACACGTAACATAAGTTTTTTGGTATTTTTTTCCATTGCGTTTTACAAAAAAATGAAAAAACACAGTTTTTTATCCATTGCGTTTTACAAAAGAATGAAAAAACACAATTTTTGTGTGTTTTTTGTCTATTGCATTTTACAAAAAAATGAAAAAACACAATTTTTTATCTATTGCGTTTTACAAAAGAATGAAAAAACACATTTTTATGTGTTTTTTGGTTCATTGCGTTTTAGGTAAAACACATTTTAATGTGTTTTTAGTCCATTGCTTTTTACAAAAGAATGAAAAAACACATTTTTTTTGTGTTTTTTGTCCATTGCGTTTTAGGAAAAACACATTTTTTTTTGTGTTTTTGCTCCATTACGTTTTAGGTAAAACACATTTTTTTTGTGTTTTTGGTCCATTGCGTTTTAGAAATAAGACATTTGTTTGTATTTTTGGTGCATTGCATTTTAGGTAAAACACATTTTTTTGTGTTTTTGGTCCATTGCGTTTTTGAAATAAGACATTTGTTTGTGTTTTTGGTGCATTGCGTTTTAGGTAAAACACATTTTTATGTGTTTTTACTCCATTGCGTTTTAGAAAGTACATTTTGTTTTGAGTTTTTAGGCTATTGCGTTTTAGAAATAAGACATTTCTTTGTGTTTTCTGGCCATTGCGTTTTACAAATAAGACATTTTTTGTGTTTTTGGTGCATTGCGTTTTAGAAAAATGTCATTTTTTAGGTTTTTTTTTTCATTGCGTTTTACGTAACTGGGGGTTTTTCTATTGCGTTTTACGCAACTGGGTTTTTAATTTTTTTTGAAAATATAGCAATAGTATACTCGTTTTAAAGATAAAAAAACGCTTCTTTTTTTGGTGCAATTTTTATAAAAAAAAATAATGTCGTATGAAAGAGTTATTAACGTTTAAAAAATGGGGGGGAATTGGAGGAGAGAGAAACTATTGCATTGGATTGACTAGAATGCCCCTAAACAAACTCACGCGCCTCTTTTCTTCCCTTCAATTTCCGTCATTTAATCTTAGCCCTTGATTAACTAAATGGATGGTCAATATCACTTCCTAGCCAAATAAACTTCCTATTGTATCTTCACCTAAAAAGATAATATTGGAAGTTGCCCTGTTTTCTTTTTTTTTTTTTTTATCATAGTCACAAATACAAAGTGACAATTCCTTCACCTTTATTCTTATTCAGGAAGTAATTTCCTCAAACATTAACTATAAAAGGAGCCCGGATACAATATTTTGATCTTTCCGTGTTAGTCAATTTTCTTTGAGGACGTAACTTCTACCTCTTTTCTTATTCTGACTTTTTTTTTTTCTTCGATCGTGGCTTACCTGCCTGATGTTTCTCTTGTTCTCAACCCCGCAGCTAAAGGCTGGGGCGGAACCATAGTATTATGAGCCGTAGCACGGGCTACGGCTCAACCCTGTATTCATAGTGCTTTTTCCGGTTTTATATAAAGGATACCCCTAAAAAAATACGAGGATACCTGTAACCAAAAAATAAGATACTTGATATTACTAAAATCACATTTTTTATAAGCTCAAACATTTTCAACCCGAAAACTTGTAGAATAATTATGCCCGAATGATAAAATAAGCCCAAATTAACAATGAAAAAATTGAAAGGAGTCCCTAAATATAATTAATAAAGTTAACCCAAGACGCAGAACGATATTATAGTTGAATAAGTGATCTTGCTCGTCTAAGGGGTTGCTATCCTATTTCTCAAAAGAGACTCTTAAAACCTCCAAATTCAAATACCAGTTGTTGAAATCCAGGCTCCAAAACCAACACTCAACAACCAGATATTTTGCAAAACCAAGATAATGACTCTTTCTTGTTATTGATTATACTTGCACACCTAAAACATGTTACATATAACCCCATTTAAACTAGGCTTCAACATCAACCTACCAAGACCCAAACTCCTAAAACCTAAAAGTTCAAAGAATTCGAAAATAATGAAAAATAAACAAACCTATAAGGGGGGACGGGGCGCCCAGTGATCACACCCCATCACGCGTGATGGCTAAACAAAACACCGCCGCTGCCCAATTGAAAACACGTGGATCATATCACGCGTGAACTTTCTCATACGTTGTAAATTGGAATCGGACCATTGGACTTGACCGTTGATATATGTTACCTTTTTTTTTACCAAATATATATACACACATAATTTATGTTTTATTTACCAAACAATTGAAATCCACTCTTTCAAACAAAAAATCCCAAAATTCTTTCTTTCTAACACATTATTTCAAACACAAAAAAAAACAAAGATGGAAGGTTCAAGCAAGAGAGGTTTGGGTTCGAGCAAAAGAGGTGAACGGGTTCGAAGAAAAATCCCGTACGACTGAAGGTTCGAGCGAAACTTGGCGAGCCGGCATGCTTTCGGTTGCAAGATGAACCGAACAGATCCCACATTTTCAACCCTAACCTTTTCCACCCTTTCAAACACAACAGTATCAAAATCAACCGTTTGTTCTACCATTTCAACCTCACCAATTTCAACCCCAACCGTTTCCACACTTTCAAACCCAATCCCACCATGTTGACCCACTAGAAGATGACACCCTCATCCAACAATTCGCACGTGCGTACCGCGAGAACAAGAAACACTCCAAGAGCAAAGAAAAAACTTGTTTTGGAGACGAGTCATGGCTCATTTTCGCCAACTTCCCGGTTCAAAGGAACAAAACATGGATCAAATGACTTAGAAGTGGGGCGATTTGAACCGGAAAATAAGTAAATTCAACGGTTGTTTCATTCAAGTGGTACTTTTTTTTATAAATTAAAAACTGTTTTTTTAATTTAAAAACATAAAACTGTTTTTTTTTAATTTAAAAACACAAAACTGTTTTTATAAAAAAGAAACAGAAAACCATTTAAAAAAAACATAAAAATTGTTTATAAAAACAGAAAAACTGTTTTTATAAAAGAAAAACAGAAAACCGGATTTTATAAAAAAACAGAAAAATTGTTTTTATAAAAACAGAAAACAGTTTTATAAAAAAACAGAAAACAGTTTGTTTTTTTTAAAACAGAAAAACTGTTTTAAATAATTTTTTTATTTTTTGTAGAACCGAAATCCACAAAGTGGAGCGAGCGAAGCGACTATCATGAAAACCGCCATCGACGACTATTGCCGACTATACAAAAAGAAGAGTTTTCCACACTTGGCAGCATGGGAGGTTGCGAAACATCACCCGAAGTGGATACCGGTTGATTTGGTCGACAAGGATGGGCCGACGGCTCCAAAAAAAGAGGAGCTCACAAAAGATCAAAGACCTCCGAGTCAGGGAACTACACGACTTCCGAGTCGGGTAACATGCCCCAAATGAATTTGAACGGCGACCCCATTGACGAACCCAATCAACCCGTTGACGAACCTATTCAAGACGATACATCGACAAGGCCGCGCCGCAAGAAAAGTGGTGATTCGCCAAGTAAAGGAAAGGAATCGGTGGCGGAATCGATCTCCGAAATCAAAGAGGCTAAATTGGTGGAAATAACCAAAGCCACTGATAGAAGAGAAAAACTTGTGACGGCAAAACTTAAACGCGAGGAGGCGTATGTTCGAAACTTCAACGAAAAAGAAAAAAATAATGATTTAAATGTCTTGTTAGAGCGGCACAACAATCTCGATAAACCGTTTAAGACGATCGTAATTCAACGAAAACGCAAGATATGTGAAAAGTGGGGGTGGGAGATGCCTTAGATTTTTTAGGTTTTTTTTATTTGCAATGTTTAGTTTTTTTTTTTTTTTTCGTATGTAATTTAGGTTTTATTTAAATGAAATTTATAATTTATAATTTTAGTGTTTTATTGTTAATTTATAATTTAAAAACAAAAAAAAATAGGTTATGAGTGATGGAATTCCAGCACAAGTGATGGACATTTCCACTAAAATCAATCACTAGTGATGGAATAATGTCCGATGACATGGCGGAACTTGATTGGAAGTTGTGAGTGAATGATTAGTGATGAGTGATGGGCGCCCCTACCCCCTAACCTAACCGATAAACATACCAAATAAACTAATACTATCTCTAGACTCTTTTACGATTTACCACTCCATATGGTCCTTGTGAACCAATGGCTTTGGAGCGTCGCATATATAGGACCTTAAACCCGTGCGTTTGATTCAATCTACAAAAAAATAAAATCCCAAAATGTATTTGAACCTAACTTAATAGGAAGGCACAAGTAACTTTCGAATTGTCAAAAATGTATTAACATGTGTTACCAGAAAACTGTACACTAATAACCAAAAATTTCAAGAATCACATTAGTGATCAGATATAATATTTAAGAGGGAAGCCCTTGTTCTGATTAACTTCCTAAACAAGCACTCCAAACCATTCTCAATGTTTTCAGTGTTGCAATCTAAAGCCTCAACACGAATTTGATGTTCATCTTTGCATGTTGGTCCTTTTTGGATATATTTTGAGACTGTGAACCATTTAGTTGTCGGCTTTGGCTTTGAAATGGATTTCGACAAATAGGTCAAGAGCGTTCTGAAGACAGAAATGCTGACTTCACTAGCTTCTCTTAGTACTTGAATAACCGAAGCGAGATAAGGGTCAATATTCAAGGGTTTTGCATTGTAAGCGTGATCGATCTGATTAAACTCCACAACTCTTTTTTTGGCATCCTTGGTTAGCTTCTTTAGGAATGAAGCATCTATGCTCAGATGATTCAGATCCCCCTTTCTCCTCAATGCAGATTGAACATATCTAACTTGTTCCTTGACTTGTGAAACTATGTCTCTGAAAGAGCCACAAATGTCCAAAAGCCTCATGGATCGATCCTCCAACTCATGGACCACTTTCTCATATTGATGGTGCGAAAGGGCTTGGCGGGTCAGTGGCAAACTCAGTAGATCGTCAACACACGTATACAATCTACCGAGATTTGATAGACCGTGGTAAATTGTTTCTGCATCAGAAATACATGAAACAGATGTCTCCCAAGTTTTGAATTTGACAAGTTCCTCTTCGACTTGAAGCGTGCTCGGGTGTGATCGGGTTGGCAAACTAATGGATCGAATGGCATGACGATTCTTGGATAACAAAGAAGATGATGAGAAAGACATTTTTTGGTTCGGTTTGGCTAGTAATTGCCAAATTTTTGGATTGATAACTAAACTTTCTATTCCTTGTATATTTATACAAACCCATATTGGCATAGATTAATAACATAGATTTAATAAGCATGTGAAACTGCACATGGAATCCTTTGAAACAGCTGAACTTGCACCCAAATCAGCATACATATTTCTGATTTCTTCGTTGGCATTTGGTAGGAGAATCTAACGTGGAAAACAGACTATTTAATAAGTGCCCACGTATGGATTGTCGCCTAATGCCACATTTATGATACCGTGTATTTATATGTTTAATGTTTACACGTGAACCAATATGATACACGAGTGTCTCGTTACACGAAGCTAAGCTCCAACTCACATCAAAGATCCGATATATTGCCACTTGTATAGTTTAATCAAGGCAAGCATTGCAAATCTGCTAATGCTAGAGTAATTATATACTAATACAATTACCAACTTGGGTTACACCCCTTGTTTGTAAAAAAATACAACTAAATATTTTGTAACTAAAACATGGGATTGAAATTGGATCTAGATCGAATTGATTCAAAGAATACAAATGTTAGCGATCTCTTATTAAACTAAATCAAAACTATTATGTATAAATTATAATGAAAAAGACAACTGTTTAATCCCTCAAAAACATTTTCTCCTTACCGCTTATGAGGTTACTCTGACTAACCATAATTAACCTTTTTGTATATCTTACCACTCCTTCAGTACTAACTACCATTGTAACTATCTATCAAACATTAGTTCCTACATTGATCACTATTGTGCTACCGACTAGAGTGGATCTGTGTGTATCCTAAGGGGTGCACATGATACTCCTCAACTTTGTCGGGAAGTGTAAAATACCTCTCGATGTACCTTAAAAAAATCTCCGTTATATGAATGTATCATAACAAAAACCATTTCGTTTGATTGAAAATGTACCTAGATCGAATTGATTCAAAGAATACAACGTTAGCGATTTGTTATGAAACAGAATCAAAAGTATTATGTATAAATTATAATTAAAAAGAGAACTGAAAACAATATGCACTTTTAGTTCCTACATTGATCACTGTAGTGCTACCGACTATAGCTTCTGCGGTTACTTTTGTAACACCCTCAAATTTCACATGCAAGGTTTTACCGTGAGGCTTGCGACTGACAGGATTTAACCACTAATCATGTTGAACCAATTATTTAGATGTTAAGGTCATCACCGTCAACGCGATTCGTGATCATTGTTTAACTGTCTAAAACTCAGTTTAAGTTACCAGCGAAATATAAAGTAACCCCTCATAAACTTGAAACCACGTGTTAAATAATTGTACAAAACGTAAGGTTTTACGAACCACACATTCCAGCCGATTGCAACGCCCGTCTATAGTTGTATCTATCAACCTGCAAAGCATGCACTAGGGAGTCAACATAAAGTTGGCGAGTTCACGGTTTTTCAGTGTTGTTTCAAAAACATAGGTTGTTAAATTACTCAATTATAAAACATGTCATGTCATGGGGAGCTACCCCATCCTTAGCTACTAAACTGTATGGTACCGAAACTATGACTGCTGAGTTGTTGGTGCCCCAAGTCAATCTAAAACAATAACTTTGCACTAATATTAATATTAGTGCAAACTTATTGTTTTAGATTTGTTTTATTCTTTATACAAGTTTGTATAACTGGCCCAAAGTGTCCGAGTTTACAATAGTGTGCGGCCATGATGCTTATCCGAGTTTACATATTGAACCATCAGTCTGAGTTTATAATGTGGCCATGGTTAGTCCGGATTTGTTTAACCCAAGAGAGATCTTCCGAGTTTATAATGGTGTGTTGTTGGGTGTGCGGCTTGAGGTGTGTGTCCGAGTTTAACGAGGGGTGTCGGGTTTATGTAATTTGGTTTGGGCTCTGTTTGGGCTTGGTGGTTTATTTGGGCCAAGAACAAAAAGGAAGTGTGCAGCTGAGAAGGGGGTGTGCGACCCAGCATTTGGTGTGCGGCTAGATATATATATAAGTTAGACATTTAACATTCCATATACTCACAAACATCCACATATAAACAAATCAAATATAATAAATCGTGTTTATCAAGTTTAGCATACGTACGTACACAATTACAACGTGGAACAAAACGCGAAGGGAAATGATACGAAGTTAAAGGTCACGAGGTTAGTCAACGCTAACCTCGAAAGTATGAGTTGTCACATCATCCCCAAGTTGAAAGAAATTCCGTCCCAAAATTTAGCATACAGTCACTAAATAAGCTAGTGTAGTTAAGTACTTTCGCGAGGTGTCACATCATCCCCATGTTGATTTGGAATTTCGTCGAAATTCAGTAATAGATTCAGTAGTGGATGCATTGTCCTTAAACAACTGAGGATATTTTCGCATCATTTGGTCTTTCCGTTCCCAAGTAAACCCTGGACCACGACGTTAGTTTTAATGAACTCGAACTATGTGTATCTTGCTACGCTTAAAGGTTTTGGTCTCTCGATCCATGATCTCAGCCGGTTCCTCGATGAAACGAAGCTGATCATCGATCGTGAGTTCCTTGAAAGGCACAATGAGAGTCTCATCAGATAAACACTTCTTCAGATTCGACACGTGGAAAACGTTGTGTATACCACTGGGCTCTTCAGGCATGTTCAGTATATATGCCACTGTACCGATTCTCTCAGTGATTTCGAAAGGTCCGACATAGAGCAGATTAAGCTTGCCCCGTTTACCAAAGCGAACAACACCTTTCCAAGGTGGGACTTTTAACAAAACTCGGTCCCCAACTTGAAACTCCAAAGGTTTTATACGCTTATCACCGTAGCTTTTTCTGACGGTCGCGAGCTGCCACCATTTGGTTTCTGATCTAGGCAATCATTTCTGTTGTGTCGAATACGAGTTCAGGGCTTGTGATTTGGCTATCGCGAACTTCAGCCCAACACAGAGGTGATTGGAAATTTTTGTTCCGTACAGCACCTCGAACGGAGCAACCTGAATGCTAGTGTGGTAGCTGTTGTTATAAAAGAATTCCATCAACGGTAGGTGTCTTTCCCAACTGTTACCAAAGTCGATGATACATGCTCGTAGCATGTCTTCGAGAGTTTGGATAGTATGTTCAGTTTGAGCATCAGTTTGTCGATGATAAGCGGTGCTCATGTCTAAACGTGAGTCGAAGGATTTATGCATCACATGCCACAATTAGATGCGAAACGTGGGTTACGGTCAAAGATAATGGAAGTTGGCATCCCGTTCCTAGCAACTACTTCCTTCAGGTTTCAGAAGTATCAATACCGTCACATGAATTGTAAATGCATGAATGTGATGTACCAAAAAATCCGCGGTTCCTAATGGAATAGGTAACAAAGCTACCTTGCCACCCACTGCTACTAAATCACCCCCCCCCCCAAGTTAAACTGGTGCTTGCTGTTGCACCAGGAGCCGTTGCACCAGGTGCTAAAGCGTGGGTGTTTTGTATCCATTGAGAAAAGACTGGTTGTAATTGGATAGCGGTATCTGAAAACATATCTTGAGGATGGTTGAACTTGAAAATTCACTCATTGAAATTGAATAAGTAAACAATTAAATTGGATTCGGTTGGATGGTACTAACAAAATCATGTGCTAACTCCCATTTCTTATTGAATTAACCGATCAACTTGTCATCGAACATTTATTTGGACAGAAAAACCAACTCATGTTTAGGGAGTTCATCAGAACTTTAACTGCTATCATTGCTGCTTTTCTTGCTTTGGCGGGAGCTGCATGGTCCTTGATTTTTTTTTCATTGCTTCTTTCTGCCTATTTAATTCTATCTATTGGTTGTTTATTTATAAATGCTTGCAAGTTTAGAAAATTTGTCGGTTTCTTTGATCGCTAGGAAGTGTGTAGATTTAGTCAAGCGATCTACAGTCACTCAAATGGTGTCGTTCCCACTCTTAGATTTAGGTAAACCGGTGACGAAATCAATGGAAATTTGCTCTCATTTCCACATCGGTAATTCTGGTTGCTTTAGTAGCTCTGACGGCTTCTGGTAATCAATCTTGACCCTAGCACATATCGAGCATTTGCTAACGTACTTTGCGATGATAGCTTTCATGTTAAGCCACCAGTACAAGGCCTTGAAATCATGATACATCTAGTTAGAACCAGGATGCATTGAGTAGCGAGACTTGTGTGCTTTGTCCATCACAAGCTTTCGTAGGTTCCATAGAATGGAACCCATATACATCACAAGCTTCGTCAATGCTAACCTTGAAAGTACGAGTTGTCACAACTTTATTATCAATACAACGTTGTTATGCCAATCAAGAACTTCATTTGACTTTATGTTTCAATTTTGGTCGCAGTGCCTGACTTATAGTAGAGTTTTTTTTTTTGCAGAAATTGTGCTCTTTTGGAAAAAAAAAATCACAAATAATGCCATGCTCAAAAAAATTTCACATGTAATTCCATTTCCATTTCAAATGGCGACTTTTGAGTAGAAGTAGGGTGTGGCAGGGAATATTCAGGGAATGTAAGCTGTAATCATTGGTTTTAGATAAAGTTCTTACAGGTTTCCATTCAAAATGGTGATTTTTTGAACATATCCAATCACAATGGCGATTTCTAGCAAAGTTCTTACCAGAATGGAGTGTCCCAGAAAGTAGCAGAAGTTGCATTAATATTGTGTCTCGTTCAATTTATAAACATGATTCCATTCAAAATGGCGATTTCTAGTACTTTCTGGTACACACTCCATTCACAATGGGGATTTCTGGTACACACTCCGTTAAGAATGGAGATTTCTGGTACACACTCCATTCACACTGGAGATTTCTGGTACATACTCAATTAAGAATGGTGATTTCTGGTACACACTCAGTTGAATGGAGACTTTGCAAAATCTTTTATAACTTGGGACAACGAAAACTTTAATCTTGTATACAGTTTTACTTGTTTGTCATACATATAGGGCCCAGTATACAAGGCACGCAAAATCTTTTATAACTTGGGACAACTAAAATTAACCGACACACCACTTTATAAACCCAAAAAGGAATTATCCCCAACCTTTTGGGTATAATATATTTTAGCATTTTGCATCTGTCAGGTGTATGCCTACAACACATGCTCAGGTCGTGGCCATTTGCAATTAAATGAGCCGAGGATATCCAGGACACGGTCAAGTTAACCCCCAATGTTTATGTTATCAAACAATACGGATTAAAAACGGGTTATGCAGATTTGTTAGCCACAATCCAGCCAAGTGATCCCATACCCGACCAAGCGGTAATAATTTACCGTATCCCAAGCCCATATTAGGGAAAATAAGTTAAAAGTATTTACCTGAGTTATAACTTGGTTTTATAAGCAAGAATTAACAACTCAACCCTATTAATCACTTATACACGTGTAGATAGCTTTTACCAGGGCTCCTAGTCTGGAATGATGGTAAAATTAACCAATTAGAATGCTAACGGGTCCTATTTAAGTCATAGACTTAGACCAGCTAGCTTAAAGGATGAAGTGCGATATAAAACGCTAGATTAAGCGATGACCGGAATGGAATGTAATTTAGACCCAACAAGTATGAAGACTAGTATAATATGGGTAAACTAAATACATTCTGGATTTTGAAGTTTAAATGATAAGGTTAGACCCGTTTCGGTTAATTTTTGCAAACTAGTCACATAAACCGAATCGAACGCGTATAAGCATTAACGGGTAACCGGATGAGTCATATACAAGTTCCATATGTTATTATGCTTAAAATATGTTATGATATCAGAAAGATATCAACATGTATGCCCATAAAGGTTTTAAAGCCGAATTAAGCCTCATAAGGGCATTTTGGTCATTTTATGGCTTTTAAAAGGGGCTTGCAAGTAAACTAAAGTTTTGGTCACAAACATTCTTTAAAAATATTTAGTTTATGATATTTTATCAGTAGGATATCAAATATATGTGTGGTTTATGCTTTATGGCCAAACTATGCACCGTAGGGGCATTTTGGTCATTTCACACATAGTTTTAAGGACTTATTTGGGATTCTGAGTTCATGACTTGTACCTACTGTAAAAATATAGCCATTGTTAATGGCATGTTGCAAGAACTTTATCTGAAATCGCCATTTTGAATGGAAATGTACAAAAAATCGCCATTTTGAATGGAAACCTGTAAGAACTTTATTTGAAACCAATGATTAAAGCTTACATTTCCTGATTATTCCCTGCCATACCCTACTTCTCCTCAAAAGTCGCCATTTGAAATGAAAATTGCATTACTTGTGAATTTTTTTTGACCATGGCATTATTTGTGAAATTGTTTTCCAAAAGAGCACTATTTCTGCAAAAAAAAAAAAAAAAAAAAAAAAGCTCCTTATAGTACAAGTAACCCATAGTTGCGCTTAGGGGCTCCAAAAAATAGGATTTAGTTAAAAGAAAATATGATTACTATTAACAGAGGTACTACAATATAGTAATTAACATTATAATAAATAATAACAAATAATACATAAGTTTTGGTCAGAAAATAGTCGGAAATTTCCTACCATTTTCCGACCAAAATTGTTTTATTTTCATTTTTCGAGCTTTAAAAGTTGTTTTTTTCGTTTTTTTTTTCTTTTACACAACTTAATTATATATTACAGACTTCTATTTTACCAACTTATACCTATTATACATATACGTACGTACGTACACGTACACTATCATCGATTACTTAAAACTAGATTGTATCACTTTTATAAGAATACATGCGTGTTTGTGTATACACCGAGACTCATACATACCTACACACATATGCAAAGACACATACATACAAAATAAAGGTACTATAATATAGTAATTAACATTATAACAAATAATAACAATAATACATAAATTTAGGTCCAGAAATTTCCAACCATTTTCCGACCAAAAATTGTTTTATTTTCGTTTTTTCGAGCTTTAAACATCGTTTTTTTGCTTTTTTGCTGATTTTACGCAACTTAATTATACGTGAAATACTTTTTTTAATAACATATACGTATTATAGATATACATACGTACGTGTGTACTATCAGTATTAATATTATTTTTTTCGTTTATACATAAAATACTTTTATTCATTTCTTCTCTTTACGATGTTTATATATATTGTTTTGTTGTTTCTTTTTTTATGGTCGGAACTTGGTGGGAAGTTTCCTTCAAATTTCCGACCATTTTTTTTGGTCGGTAAATTGTCGAAAATAGTTGCAAAATCTTGGTTTTTATTTTAGTCGGTTAATTATCGGAAAATGGTCGGAATTTTCCGACCAAATTTGTTTTGTCGGAAAATTTGGTCAGAAATCGTCAGTTTTCTAGTAGTGGGTATTAGTTGATTTTCTTTGAGGAATTAACTTCTACCTCTTTTCTTATTCTGACTTTTTTTTTCTTTGATCGTGGCTTACCTGCCTGATGTTCCTCTTGTTCTCAACCCCTCCTCTTTCTCAAAAAACGACTCTTAAAACCTCCAAATTCAAATACCAGTTGTTGAAATTCAGACTCCAAAACCAACACTCAACAACCAGATATTTTGTGGCAAAACTAAGATAATGACTCTTTCTTGGTATTGATTATGCTTGCACAACTAAAACATGTTACAGCTAACCCATTTAAACTAGGCTTCAACATTAACCTACCAAGACCCAAACTCCTAAAACCCAAAAGTTCAAACAACTCGATAACAATGAAAAAGGCCTAAACTATTCAGACACCCTCTAGAGCTATTTGGACACTTTTGGTGCCCTAGACACCTCGTATAGGCCTATACGATGCGTCTAGGCACAAAATTCATGGGGGTCTGCAGGGAATGTCAGGCACAAATTTAAGAAACCCTAGACGCCTCGTACAGGCCTATACGAGGCGTCTAGGTGTTGGGTGTTTTTTTGGTTGAAAGAATGAGTGTTTTGGTAGGGTATTTGATAGTTTTTGGAGGTGTTTGTTTTTAGTGAAATTTTTTGTGTTTTTAAAAAAAATTTTATTTTTTGCACTATAAAAAATTTTACGGTTTTCAGAGTCGGCTCTTTAAATATATTCGATCGATTATATATTATATTGTTTTTAACATTTTACTTTTTTAAATATTATTCTTCTGATTAAAATATTATCTCGTTTAAATATTGTTTCCATATTATATTCAAAACATATATTGTTTCCGTATTATATCAATTTACGGCAACAATCATTAAGTAACCGAATAATTGAAAACAAACGTAAATATAACATATATAAGATAACTTTTGTACATTCATAACAAAAATATATAAGATAAGTTTGTACATCCATAACAAAAATAAAAACTACAACTGGTCTATGCATCAGACTCCGAATCTGGATCTCGCTGCTGCGACTGCTGCTGCTGATGTGGTACTTGAGGTGGTGGGAGCAGTATCGGGGGTAACCCATCTCTCTCTATCTCATCTATCCTGCACCTCCCGAACCAACCAACCTATCAAATCGTTAAGCCTGTCAAGCTCGACTCGTATCTGCGGATCTATGCAGCTCCCGGGGCATGACCTGGAATAACGTGACGTGTAAACTGTGGCGCCCCGAGAGGTGGAGGTAGCTGTGGTATCGCTGGACGGTCTAAATTCACAGGTGGGTCCGGCACGAGCACTGCATCGGGATTTGGCGGAGGATAGACTAGATCGAACTGCTCTGGTAGGGCCTCCTCTGTCCATAAGCCCCTGCGAGATTTTTAAACCGCAAGCTAATGACGTCGAACCTCTTAATCAGTCCCATCCCCCACTGTAACAACCCGCACTTCCGTGCGTTGTTACTACTCGATATACTCGTTACGCCTAGCACCAGAGATTCGGATCATAATGTAACTATATCGCATACATCGCTATTCGAAGGGAAATCGCATATTTTCGAAATACAATATCACTATACTACACCAATCACAAGCACTAACACTCACGATGACATTGGGTGAGGACCTATTCTACCCTCCTCAGTGGCCGTGATGTGTCGAAACGCAGACAATTAACGCTAACAAAGACTCTCGGGTAAGTGTTATAGCTCCAGTCGTCGTGACGATGATGACAATACGAGTAAGTGGTACCCTGTCAGTCATTGTGTCACAACACGCAATAACGTTCACGATAACGTCAAGAAAGGACCTATACTACCATCCTTGATGGCCGTGAAGCGTCGCTAATAATCGCATACTCGAATCGAAAACCGATTGTTAATTATCGAAACTTTGGAATATGGATATGTAAATACGACCCCTAGTGATATATATATATATGTATATATAATAATGATATAAAAAGCACGTACTTCAAAAACTATCGAAACGATCGAAAACGGAGAAACTCACCGCGCCGGAGTAGCTATCCGGATGGACAGCTTCATCCGAACGGATGGGCCTCATCCGAACGGATGGGCCATCCGAACGGATGACCATCCGACCCAGTGACTCCCTTCTCCTCTTTTTGCCTATAAATAGCCTGCCACACCACTATTCAAGTGATGTGACAGCTCCCACTCGACCAAACACGCTCCAGGACCCTTTTCTCTCGATTCCTCACGATTTCGGTAAGATTTCAACCTAAAACCTTGTACTTCCGTGATCTACACTCCATTCTACATCATTCTATCTTTTAAAACTCAATTTCTAACCGTGAAATCTGCTGATTTGAGGTGTTTTAAGGTGATGTCACCAAGAGTTCTTATGAACTTCAAGTTGTGACCTCATCCCACCATAAACGACTCAGATCTGGGTGATTTCCACATGTTTTGATAACAAATCTCACCTAAATCTGTGTATTTAACCAAGGAACCGTGCGATTTCGAGTTAAGCATGAGAAACCGTCAAGAACGGCCGGATCTGATGGAACGAGGTGATTCCCGGCCGTCAGAACGGGTCGGAACTGATGGAATTTCAATTGCTAACACGGAGTTTCACTATTCCAGTAAAACCGCACGTATTTCTTCCGAAAACACTCGAATAGCATGTCATCCGACGTGTTATCCGACTGGACAACATGTCATCCGAACGAACCACATGCCATCCGATCGGATAGCATGTCATCCGATCGGATAGCATGTCATCCGATCGGATGACTATCATTCGACCCAGTCAACTTCCATTCGATCGAATAGCAATTCGACCCAGTCAACTTCTATTCGATCGGATAGCAATTCGACCCAGGCAACTTCCATTCGATCGGATAGCAAATCGACGCAATCACGTGTCATTCGACCGGATAGCCTGTCATCCGACCGGGTGACAGCCATCCAACCCAGATCCATATGTCATCCGATCGGATGAGCCCATCCGAACGGATGAGCACCATCCGACCAGATAACTAACTGTTCGATGTTATTCTCGCTTAACCGTACATCGTTTACTATATCCTTCAATGATTCAACGCAGACGCACTTGCAACCGATCCAATTAAGTTGTATTCTCGCTAAATACGCACTGTGAGTATACTTGAACCCTTTTTAATCGCATTTTGGGTGTAACATACGTTTCTAACAAACCGAACTTATCAACGAATTATTCAATCAATCGAATAATCAATTGCGAATAACTGTTATGCATAGATATACGTGATGCTAGTTGCGTATGTGCTAGGGCTTATACTCGCGACGTCCCACCATGACTAGTATAGTACTATTGCGCCCGACGGGGTCTAGTTTGCCATCGCATATTCGAGCATCGAGGACTTAGTTGGTAGTATTAGCTTTGTAAGTATATATGTCATGTGTTACGTTTATGCATGTGGAAATTCGCTACACGTTTTAATCTACTACGCTACATATCAAACCTGTATATTCGCCAATACATTTGTATTGACAAATCTTTTAACGTATGTTGCAGGTTAGATCGAAGACTATATCAAATCAAGCTAGGAGGTCTAGAAACTCGACTAAAATCTAGGTTGTCGGATTTGTATTGTTCGAGAGGACAAGAAATCTGTGATAACTTGTGTGATTGTATTATTTGTTAGTATGGGATAAGGAATGTATTAAATATTATCGCAATAGTTGTTATGGATTCTCTTGAGCAATCTGATTCGCCTAGTGCCGCGCCCCGATGATTCCGCCATCGGTTGGGGTGTGACAGATTGGTATCAGAGCCATAACTATAGGGAATTAGGCCAGACTCGACCTAGTCCGGGTCGATGTCTTAGAAATTGACCTAGTCTATAGTCTAAGTACCAACAGGCCGACTCGTACGAACCCAGAAGGGTTTGTTTCGGACCTACTTGATACTCTCGCTCGAAATTGCTAAAAGATACCACTTTGTGTGAACACCGCGTACTACAGCTTCACACGAAGGAGCCTTTCCTAAGGCCGGAATACTACTTAGCCTTTCCTAAGGCTGACACAATACACATGTTTCAGAAATACTCGCATAACAAAACCGAGTGATCCAGTCGAGATCAGGTGTGAAAACCAAGAACTCTCGATAGGATTGCTCACTCAGCGCAATTTTCTAGCACGAGAACCTTTCATTGAGTTAGGAGTGACATCCACATCTCGACGAAAGTCTCCATCTCGAAATCTAGTGGAACTCACAGATTTATTCGAAGAGCATAACCACAATTAGGAACGAAACTGTTAAGTCAGGGGTGAAACCCGTACCTTAATGAGCCGTTCCACTCCCTGTAAATTGGTTTTCGAAAAGCTCTCACTAAGGACTCGACTATCACGATAACTCGAGCCATGCGATGACTAGGAAGATGAATGCCATGAGCTGCATCCCAGTGGAAGCATGAAGTCTTCTAGGTCAGCGCGCGTGCACGAACTTATTGAATATAGTGGGACTACCTTGGGTAGTCGACGCCTAAACACCCAAGGCATTCTATCATACGACCGCCGATCTTACAAACGGTTGGAACTTATTTACGTTTTGAAACTTTACGCTTTATCGATTTAACGATTTTCACTCCCTGCTTTATAAACGCACAAATCGCACAACCATCGCAATCTAAAACGAAACCCGAATGTTCGCAACAAAACTAGTGCATAATCTATCGCCTTCGCTATCGTTTTCTCACCTCAACGCGTCCTCGCATATTCTAAATCGCCCTATATGTGTATGATTACAAACTACATTTATATAAGTATATATATACGTATAAACAACAAATCAATGTGTGAGAACTTAGGAACCTCGTGTCTCCTATATGGCTCCTATGTGATTCGCATTACTAACATACTATCGCATCAAGTTTTGAACGCGCTCAATCGCATCGTAAAACTCAAAAATCATTATGATCGAATCTCATTCCAAGTCTCTTCCTGTCTAGATGCCTTCCAACAACTCTACCTCGAAACGAGTAGCTAGGAGAAGAGCCAAATGAAGCGCCGATAAGAGGATTGCATCACTTGTGACTAAGGAAGTGGTTAAGCTTATTCCTCAAATTGCCGCTCGAGTGCACTCTCTCAGCAACTCTCGAGCCTCGGGAGACTCCAAGAGGGAAGCGCCGCAATCTGCTTTTCTTTACAAACACTTCAAAGCCTGTGACCCGATGGAATTCACGGGTGAAGGAGGTGTGACTCAGCTACTCCAGTTGTTCGATTCTATCGAAGTTACCCTTCGTCAAAGTGGGTGTCCCGATAGTTTCCGTACTACTTGCGCTACCGGAGTATTTCAATCACGAGCACTCGATTGGTGGACCACCGAACTTAACAAACGTGGAATCTGTGCAGCTTACGCCCTCTCTTGGGATGAGCTGAAAGAGCTCATGAAGGAAGAACACTGTCCTCCTCACGAAATTTAGCAGCTGGAAGACGAATTCTGGAAAATCAAGCAAGTTGAAAGTGACAACGCTGGCTACACCGCAAGGTTCAAACAGCTTAGCATAATCTGCCCAAGTCAAGTCAACACTCCAGAGAAGGCCATCGCGAAGTACATTCGTGGCTTGCCTGAGTGTGTGGGTGATTTTGTCGAAGCTGCAAGACCTGCTACCATTGAAGAAACCTACCGCTTAGCCGCGGAAATCAACAACAAACTACTCATGGAAGGGTTTTTCTCAAAGAATCCTGTCAAGCAAGCTTATCAAGCAATCGCCATTAATTCTTCAGGCGATCTTGTCAACGATTCTCCTAACGAATCTGCTGGCAATTCTTCTGACGAATCTGCTAACGATTCTCCTGACGAATCTGCCAACGACTCTTCTGACATATCTGCCGACAGATCTTCCGACAAATCGGCCGAAGATTCTACAAGTGAGTTCTCAGACGAATCCTCCAACGACGACACCTCTTCGCAAGACACCGACAAACCCAGCCGCAAACGAAAGATTTCAAGCCCGAGCTCATCAACAACCGAACTGCTGCAACCGAAACCTCTTCAAGCAGTTCAGATGTTTCCAAAACGAGCTTACACTGGAGCTCATCCTCAGTGTTACTCATGCACCTATCATCACCCAGTTGGGGCTGACTGTCGCTATTGCAGTAACTGCAACCGGTACGGTCACTTCACCCGCAACTGCCGCATCTAACTGCGAACCTGAGTACAACAACAACAGCTCCAGCAAAAGTCTTCAGCATCAAACATCTAGCAAGCGTAGGATAAGGTTGTAATGATACAATTTTCGACGTTAATTTCCAAGTTTTGAACCTACTCTATAATTCGATACTGCCATTATGTGTAACACTAACTCCCGTTCTCGTGTTCCCTTCACTCTCTAGTCGTCGCACTTAGACTAGATTCACACACATACTATATACTATATCACGAAATAATGTGTTTTACCCTCACTACACTCTTAGAACGAGGTACGATAGATGTGCAAGGAACGACTAATCACGGGTGCACACGGGATTATTTGGGTCAGTGCACGGAGATCGTAGCGAATTCTAAGGTGCCATAAGCGTTACGACGAAGTATGACACCAAACCACGGGATCTAAGTAGTAGGGGTCAAGCAAGGTGTGCTTTATCATACTACCGAAGTTCCGTGAAGAAAGTGCCACGTGGAGTTGAACGTTATTTGACCTATTATACTATTGTGATTATTTTCAACACACTACACTCAATCGCAAGGCGTAACAACTGAATCGCATCATCGCAAGACTTGTCGTAAGTCTGCAAACGCAATGCAATCGCCTATCGATGGACTCTGGAGAGTCTACCTCGTAGGGAAATTGCATCAACGCAAGACTGGTCGTAAGTCTGTTGCAACGAATCTCATCAAGTATATAAACGCTCACGATATTGTTGAGTGAGGACCTATTCTACCCTCCTCAATAGCCGTGATGCGACGCAACGTAACGTTAAGCTTATTCGAAACGAAACTCGGCTAATCGTAATCGCTTATCATGTGTATCTCGCAAACTCTATCGCTTATTATGAGAACCTCTATCGCTTATTATGTGAATCTATATCGCTTGCTGTGAATCAATCTATCGCTGTCGTCTACCGTTGTTTGTGACGCTTGTGTTAAGCACACATGACCTCGCTTCACGAGATGATGGTCATATGGTTAAAGCAAGGTGTTTTAGTCATATCAGCGGGCTTTCGTGGAAAAGGGCCATGTGGGGCTGACATTAGTTAAACTCTGTGGTGTTAGTCAATCAAATCGAACCGCATAAATCGCGCATACCCCCATCGTTTGCAACGCAATAACTGCCGCTTATCGTAATCCAATTATCGTCGCTGTCATTACTAGTGTTGTGTTCGTGTTATTCGTTTAATCGCCTAATCGCTTATCACTTATCGTGTATAGACTACCGCTAATTCGCTCGTTGGTGTTCGTTACAGTCTGTGTGGTATTAGTACGCATGACATCGCTTCACGAGGCAAAACTAACCTGGCTAAACGTGGTGTTTCACCATGTTAGCAAACTCTCGTGGAAGCATGCCATGCGGGTTCAACATGGAATCTAATCGACATCGCGCTAATCGCTTATCGTCTACCGCTCGACGCCTATCCAGACACGACACACAAGCGTTTCGTGTCATCAGGCTACGCGCGCACGCTTTTGTAGCTACGTTCGTAACTCAACTCGCCGGTTTAACCTATTCGATTCTATCTTATACTCGGTCTGACTTTCTATCGATTGGACCGACTAAGCGCAATTTTATCCGTGTCGTATCGGCGCACATGACACCGCCTCACGAAACGGAAGTAATATGGGAGAAACATGGTGGATACGCCGCTGGTACTTCCTATATATAAATGTTTTAATCATATTAACGAACTTCCGTGGGAGAGTGCCAAGTGGGGCCCGATGCCAAATTGTCTTTTTCAAACGGTTAAAACTGATTTTTATAAAACTTTTTACTAAAAACCATGGACAAGTGAAATTCCTCACGATATGGAAGTAACATCGAATCAGCTTAGCTCCATGACCAAGGGGAGCTTTCATGAGTCCAATTTTTTCCTTAAAACCTTTTGCAATATCAAAAACAAGACTTTCTTGAGACGTGGGTTCGACATCGAGTTCAGCTGAACCCATGTCGTAGGATAGTTTTCGTAACCCCCGCTTTCATCTTCGAATTTCTTAAAATGTGTAAAACCTGAACTTCCTTGCAACGTTGGTTAACATCGACTCAGTTGACCATACGTTAAAAGGAAGTAGTTCGAGATTTCCATCCAAAATTTCCTTTTGAATATCCAAAGCAAACGCTTCTTGTAACGTTGGTTAACGATCGACTCAGTTAATTCTACGTCATGAGAAACCTTTTCAAGTCCTTTAAAAATTGCAATCGCATCGAACTAACGAATTCTTCGCGACACGAGGTACTGTGGAACGCCAACTCGTGGGATATTACTTGTGTCGTTACGTCGCCTTCTCGCTATCGCAATCGATCTCTTTTATTCGAGGCACTCTTGTTCGTCAACTCACGGTAAAATCACTCGCTGTATCGCTACCTACGAAAGATCAACTCTTAAAAGTCTACCTATTGGATTAATTTTGGGACGAAATTGCCTAAAGTAAGGGAGACTGTAACAACCCGCACTTCCGCGTGTTGTTACTACTCGATATACTCGTTACGCCTAGCACCAGAGATTCAGATCATAATGTAACTATATCGCATACATCGCTATTCAAAGGAAAATCGCATATTTTCGAAATACAATATCACTATACTACACGAATCACAAGCACTAACACTCACGATGACATTGGGTGAGGACCTATTCTACCCTCCTTAGTGGCCGTGATGTGTCGAAACGCAGACAATTAACGCTAACAAAGACTCTCGGGTGAGTGCTATAGCTCCAGTCGTCGTGACGATGATGACAATACGAGTAAGTGGTACCCTGTCAGTCATCGTGGCACAACACGCAATAACGTTCACGATAACGTCAAGAAAGGACCTATACTACCCTCCTTGATGGCCGTGAAGCGTCGCTAATAATCGCATACTCGAATCGAAAACTGATTATTAATTATCGAAACTTTGGAATATGGATACGTAAATACGACCCCTAGTGATATATATATGTATATATAATAATGATATAAAAAGCACGTACTTCAAAAACTATCGAAACAATCGAAAACGGAGAAACTCACCGCCCCGGAGTAGCTATCCGGATGGACAGCTTCATCCGAACGGATGGGCCTCATCCGAACGGATGGGCCATCCGAACGGATGGGCATCCGACCCAGTGACTCCCTTCTCCTCTTTTGGCCTATAAAGAGCCTGCCACACCACTGTTCAAGTGATGTGACAGCTCCCACTCGACCAAACACGCTCCAGGACCCTTTTCTCTCGATTCCTCGCGATTTCGGTAAGATTTCAACCTAAAACCTTGTACTTCCGTGATCTACACTCCATTCTACATCATTCTATCTTTTAAAACTCAATTTCTAACCTTGAAATCTGCTGATTTGAGGTGTTTTAAGGTGATGTCACCAAGAGTTCTTATGAACTTCAAGTTGTGACCTCATCCCACCATAAACGACTCAGATCTGGGTGATTTCCATATGTTTTGATAACAAATCTCACCTAAATCTGTGTATTTAACCAAGCAACCGTGCGATTTCGAGTTAAGCATGAGAAACCGTCAAGAACGGCCGGATCTGATGGAAAGGGGTGATTCCCGGCCGTCAGAACGGGTAGGAACTGATGGAATTTCAATTGCTAACACGGAGTTTCACTATTCCAGTAAAACCGCACGTATTTCTTCCGAAAACACTCAAAAACAGTTGATCGGGACGCTGAAACAGACGTGTTATCCGACTGGACAACATGTCATCCGAACGGACCACATGCCATCCGATCGGATAGCATGTCATCCGATCGGATGACTATCATTCGACCCAGTCAACTTCCATTCGATCGAATAGCAATTCGACCCAGTCAACTTCTATTCGATCGGATAGCAATTCGACCCAGGCAACTTCCATTCGATCGGATAGCAAATCGACCCAATCACGTGTCATTCGACCGGATAGCCTGTCATCCGACCGGGTGACAGCCATCCGACCCAGATCCATATGTCATCCGATCGGATGAGCCCATACGAACGGATGAGCACCATCCGACCAGATAACTAACTGTTCGATGTTATTCTAGCTTAACCGTACATCGTTTACTATATCCTTCAATGATTCAACACAGACGCACTTGCAACCGATCCAATCAAGTTGTATTCTCGCTAAATACGCACTGTGAGTATACTTGAACCCTTTTTAATCGCATTTTGGGTGTAACATACGTTTCTAACAAACCGAACTTATCAACGAATTATTCAATCAATCGAATTATCAATTGCGAATAACTGTTATGCATGGATATACGTGATGCTAGTTGCCTATGTGCTAGGGCTTATACTCGCGACGTCCCACCATGACTAGTATAGTACTATTGCGCCCGACGGGGTCTAGTTTGCCATCGCATATTCGAGCATCGAGGACTTAGTTGGTAGTATTAGCTTTGTAAGTATATATGTCGTGTGTTACGTTTATGCATGTGGAAATTCGCTACACGTTTTAATATACTACGCTACATATCAAACCAGTATACTCGCCAATACATTTGTATTGACAAATCTTTTAACGTATGTTGCAGGTTAGATCGCAGACTATATTAAATCAAGCTAGGAGGTCTAGAAACTCGACTAAAATCTAGGTTGTCGGATTTGTATTGTTCGAGAGGACAAGAAATCTATGATAACTTGTGTGATTGTATTATTTGTTAGTATGGGATAACGAATGTATTAAATATTATCGCAATAGTTGTTATGGATTCTCTTGAGCAATCTGATTAGCCTAGTGCCGCGCCCCGATGATTCCGCCATCGGTTGGGGTGTGACACCCACAACGACTGAAAACCCTTCCGCGCCGGCATGACGGGCGCCCGTAAAAGTGGGTCGTGCTCCGGTACGAGGCCCAATGAACGAGCAATGACGGTCACGTACGCGCCACCATACAAAAATCCACGCTGCTGCAGGTGATGGGCGGAGGCGAAGTACTGGGCTAGATCGTGTGCTAGTGCGCACGGCCTCCTGTACAACAAACAATAAAAGAAAAAAAAATATGTGGTCGTACACCACTCACTGCTGTAGCCGCGACCTGTAATAGAAGTAGCGAGCATATGGTGCATATACCTGCAGATAGTATTAGCGAAATACAAAAACAGAAATTAATAAACAATACACATAATCACAATAATTACTGTAATAAACGTACGTACCTATACAATGGGTCACAAATAAATGAAACCTTCCCCTTCGACTTGTCGTGCTCCCAAGTATCTGCCCCCGCAACCACCTTGCAAAACCCTAAAAGAGTGGGTCTATCAACCACCACTAGCCCCCGTGTATAAACGTCAGTCTCGATCTCCTCCTGCAGGTATAAACCGCAATGAACCGCAAACTGTGCTAGCGTCATCGAACGCCAAACGCTAGCAAGTCTGAAAGAAACCTCAGGCGGAGGGGGAGGAGCATCTGGCTGTGCAGGCAGATGGTCCGCCCGAGGAGGGTGAAATGTGAATGTCGATAGGAACTCGACCAACAGCTCCCTGTAGCTCGGCGTGTGCGCAAACTCAAAAAGACGATGCAACGGCGAATCCACAGGTATAAACTGACGAACTCTAGCCGTCTCACTAATATCATCTATCGCATCCCAGTCGATCGTTGTATGCGCTCCAATGTGCATCCTCCTAAGCTTCTGGCAATGACAGGAGGCGGGGGTGCCGTCGATAAACTCTAGATACGGGTGACCATGCAGCGGATCCACCGGCGGTGGCCGCCTCCGTCGCGGACCCCGTGGCACCGGCTGATCCACCGGCGGTGCGCCATCCATCTCCACCTGAATCTCATCGTCCTCCATAATCAATCTGCAAATAAATACCGTATACGTATAATAATAATAATAATAATAATAACAATAATAATAATAATAATTATAAATAAAATAATAATACTAATAACAATAACAATAACACTAACACTAACACTAACACTAACACTAACACTAACACTAACACTAACACTAACACTAACAATAACAATAACAATAACAATAACAATAACAATAACAATAACAATAACAATAACAATAACAATAACAATAACAATAACAATAACAATAACAATAACAATAACAATAACAATAACAATAACAATAACAATAACAATAACAATCATAATAATAATAAATGAAAAAAAAATCACTACCTCGTCTATGCCTCGTATAGAGGTAGATGGGGCGTCCTGTTCTATAACAATAACAATAACAATCATAATAATAATAATAATAAATGAAAAAAATCACTACCTCGTCTATGCCTCGTATAGAGGTAGATGGGGCGTCCTGTTCTACCCTTTCATCTTCAACAGCAAACAACAACACCCAAACCCACCAACATCTTAAAATCAGGGCAATCCTACGGTCTAAAGGCAAAAACGAATGAAGAATATTAAACTAAGGGTTGAAATACGTACCAGGGATGCTTCAATCGTCGAAAATACAGTCCGAATACGATCCAATCGCGTGTATCCGTATGTGTCTCGTATGTGTGTGTTTGTATTTGATTTGGGGGTGTTATGCACGGGCGTCTAGGTCTCCACATGTTATACGAGGCATAGACGCCTCGTATAGACCTTGACGACCCGTCTATGCTTGCAGCATCATTACCATTTTACCCCTGTGTTGCCCTCAGTATAGGCCCCATTCAGGGGTAAAATGGTAATTAACCATTATAAAAAGATATTTCTGAAATGGTTAATTACCATTTTACCCCTGAAAGTGGCCTATACTGGGGGCATTTCAGGGGTAAAATGGTAATTTCATAAATCCTATTTTAATTATTCAAAATTAAAAAACACAAAAGTTGCCGCCCAACGTATACGTCTTGTCTATGTCTATACGTAACGTCCAGGTTTGAAATTACTTTTATACCCCTGGTTAAGGCCTATACTCGGGGCTTTTCAGGGGTTTAATGGTAATTATAAAAAAACCTTTTTAAAATTCAAATTTTAAACAAATAAATGTTGCCACTCAAAATAGACGACCCGTCCAGGGCTATACGAGCCGTCCACTTTTTGTAAATTTTCTTTTATACCCCTGATTGAGGCCTATACTAGGGCTTTTTAGGGGTAAAATGGTAAATGTACAAGTCCTTTTTAAATATTCAAAACCAAATATGCCGCTCAAAATAGACGACCCGTCTAGATCTGTACGGGGCGTCTTGTTTTGGTAAAATGACCTTTATGCCCCTGGTTTATGCCTAGATTGAGGGATTATCAGGGGTAAAATGGTATTTTGACAAAACATAGACGACCCGTCTAGGGCTATACGAGGCGTCTTTTTTTTTTTTTTTGTGTAATTATAAAAAAATGATAGAAATTTACAAAAACAAAATCTTATCAAATTGTTTTAATCAATTGTAATTATAAAAAAATGATAGAAATTTATAAAAAAAAATCTTATTAAATTGTTTTAATCAATTGTAATTATAAAAAAATGATAGAAATTTATAAAAAAAATCTTATTAAATTGTTTTACGCAATTGTAATTATAAAAAAAATTATAGAAATTAATACAAAAAATCTTACTAATTACAAAAATCGTTCTTCCGTATCACTGTCGATGTAATTAAGACTCGGGTTTGATCTTGGTGGCGGATTCATTATCGATGCATACCATTCTAGACGTGGCAAGTACATGTCTTCCCATTGTCCCGCATGAGGTCTTCGGTTGTTCAACCATAGCCCGTGTGTTGGTGGCATTGGATAATCCACTTCCAGCTTAACATGTATGAAGTGGTTCTCGTTAACATGTGCAAGCGTTATGAATAGTGGTTGTAGATTAGCCGGAGGACTTAATATCGGGAAGAAAGTGGAACTCGCACCGATGCTTAACAGGTGCACCCCGATACCGCACCTTTGTGCAATAAGAAGCCCTGCTAAGGGGAAGTCCATCTAGTGATTCGGGGGACAACCGGACACTAAATCCCAAATTAGGCCCTGACGATGCGTGTAAAAATATCCTTCATCCCATGCTTCAAATATTGGGAACCAGATCCATTTCTTGGACAAGGTCCCTTCGAATGTGCCCCCATGAACGTCTTCCATACCTAAGCCCACAGCCACAGACCGAAACCCACAATGACCGTCCGGCCTCACATATCTTATGTACGAGATGTACGGGTGAAACACTGGCAAAATGGCAGACTTAAACTGTTTGATGATTCCCACGTTCTCGTCCCCAATTATTAATGGAAAACCGTTATCATCTCGTATCACTTTCTTCTTAAAAATCTTTGAACAGCTTAGGCCCGCTTTTGGTTTTTGAGACCTTTTAACCGACTGCTGAGAGGCCTGTGACGGAACGTACGAGCTGTGGTGGGGTTTATCGAATTTACTTTGTCGGGAACCTTCAAAGCACATGTTTGCATCACCGAAGGAGCTTCTCTTCAATTCTTTGTCTATACGAGCGGCCTCGTCCAACCTTTGTTGTACCTGCTTTGTTGTTGGTCGGCCACCTGTATTTTGTTGGACAACCGGTGGTTTCTTGGTAGATTTCTGTGGAGTCAACACCACTTTAATCTTTGACATCAGGCTTTTTTCTGAGCTGGGGGTGCGACTCTAATTGTTGTCTAACAATATCTAGCTCTTCGACCAAGTCAACGTCATCGTCTATCAACTTAAAACTTTGGAAGTTAAGCTTCCGCCAGAAGATGTCTATGTCTTCGAGTTGAATCGGACGCTCTGCGCGGTTAAAAACAACATTGTTTAAGTCACATGATTAACAGACATATATCACCCAAGTGTTGTACGTTTAACAATTATTACCTGCACGTAGGTACTTTTCTAGCCTACAAGCACACGACAACCCACAGCTGTACCACATCTGGCAACCACATGATGAATGATAGCGCTGCAAGATGTCTAGCTTCCTAAGTGCCTCTCCACTGAACAAGTCAAGGGCTATAAGGGATACTTTTCCAAGTATGTGTTGAAACAGTGGGTATCTGTGGTGGTTCATTCTTTTTTCTTTTTTCGATGCTTTCTCGAAAACTCTTCCTTATTTCACTGTACTGTGTCTCAACTATATCCCAGACATAACCAACTATACGGTCCAGCGAGCTCTATCTAGGACGTATCTCTTTAAGTTGGCGTGTTGGCTCTCAGCTCTGTTTGTGGTACGATTACCAAAGTTGCGCCTCTTATCAGTCGACGCAAAGACTAACATCTCCTTATAATCTTTTAGCCAGTTATCAGACACGTAATTGAAGACCCCTAAAAAGTAAAAATAATTTATTAAAATGTAAATAGATGAGTCATATGTTATTAAAAAACTTACTTGAACGTTTGCACTCCACAAGTCGCTTTTGCAGGTTACGCAAGTGGTACTCGTATATGGGTACGGATGGAGACTCACACAATGACCCCCAGAATGACAAAAATTTTTCCCAGTCTTCTTCTGTGAAGGCACTCTTGCAGTGCTTCATAATATTCTGTTGTATGTGAAACCTGCAAAGAAGCCTGGAGGCGTCTGGAAATACTTTAGCACACGCGCCCATAAGGGCCAGGTCTCTATCCGTTACAATCACACGTGGCTCCATACATTCATTCAACATTGACTTGATCCTCTCAAGCACCCACACAAAGTTATCACTCCGTTCTTTATAGATAACGGCATGCACGATACAAAACGAATGGTTGGTAGGCGTCATACCAACAATCTTGACAAATGGCATATTGTATATGTTTATCTTGTACATCGAATCGATCAGCAAGACGTGGGGGAATGCACGCCACATTTCACTCGAGTATTGATGAAGAAAGAAGATCTCTGTTACAACCTATGTCCCGGGTTCCAACTGTGTCTCGTAAATAAATTCGTTGTTTATCAGCATGTTTTCTAGTGACTGAATGGGAGTCAATCCGTCTCTTTGTTTGGCTCTAATCTTCGCCATAGCGTTTTGAACGTCTTTCTGAACATGAAACCTATCGGGGTCCTGCTTCCTTATCGTTTGAAAAATTTTACGCGGCTCCATGTTTTGAGCTGTCAGCTGCTCGATCAGTTTATTTTCACTTGGAGTAAACCTTCTGATGTGTGTAAAATGCAACATATAAATTACATCAAATGAGGCATAAAACTAACCCTTTTTTAGTACTAATATTGGAAAAAGAGTGTTTTTGTCTTCCTTTTGTATTTTCAGGATTAAATGAGCTCAAAAACGCAAAAGAAGCAAAAAGACAGCTAAATCCAACATAAATACAAGAAAAGGAACATTAGAGGATTGCCCGAACCCTCAACGGCACCTTCCAAAGCAAAATAGAGAAAACAGAAGGCTGAACACGCCCCGTGCTCAGCCAGCACGGGGCCGTGCCCAAGAAGCAGCAGAAAAGACAAACCTATAGAAGCTTCTATTGCCCACCACGGGTCGTGCTCAGCGGACACGGGGGCGTGCCGAAAGTACTGCAGGCGCATTAATTGTAATTGCGAATTACAATTAATGAAGAGAGAGAGTGTCAGACGGGCACGGGGCCGTGCCCAGCGAACACGGGGCCGTGCCCAGGCCTCTGTTCAGCCTATAAATAGGAGTGCTTGGTTTCATTGCAACTCATCCCTTGGCACACCACCTCTCTCACACTTCATCCACCACCCACCACCCACCACCATCACAACACCATCATCCACCACCATCATCCATTGTCCATCATAGAGTGTGTGAGTCGTCTCGGGATCCAAGATTGATCGTAAGAGTTCTTGACAATCAAGGCCATGTTTGCCTAAGTCTCTTACATCACTTGGTGAAGACAAAGTGTCTAGTATAATACTTTTTATTTCTAATCTTTTGCACTTTTTATTTGGTTTTGTATTAATGACTTTAATAACTAGTTACTTATGTTGAAGGTGATCTTTCCTTATCGTTTGTCCGTGGTGTCTTGGCATTATTTTACTGTCTATATAAAATAAAGGATTTTCACCATTCATATCTCCACGGTCTATATGGAGGTATGTTGGCTACCTGGTCGGGGGTTAAGGGAACGGTTTGGTAAAGGTCTTGCCATTGTTCAGCGTTTAGAGGTCCTGCAATGGACCTGGGTCAAATTTAGTAGGACCTCCTTCAATACTTCACGGTATTGGATGGCGGGGGTCCAAACTCTTTGATCCCCTCATAAGTTAACTACTATTAATACTATAACCCGGCTATTTAGGACTGTATCCCTGCTGACTCAGACTACTTAGTCGAGGGTAACGTCACCGCCAAAAGCGGGGCCTACCACAATACTGCATTAATAACTTAATTCATTATCTTCCAATAATCCACCCCTTTAGGATTGTATCCCTGCTGACTCAAACTACTGGGGTGAGGGTAACGTCACCTTCAAAAGAGGGGCCTACTACAATAACTAAGATAATCTCTTAATTATGTGCAAAAGTGCGGAAATAATCAAAGGTTATACTAGATACGAGTCGGAACCAAGTGATTCATCTTGTCTATCTGTTTTTATTTTATTTTTATTTTCAGCATTTTAGTTAGTTTTTATTTTTCTTAGTTTAAAACATTTTTCCAAACTTTTATTTTGGTTAGACGTTGAGGATAAACCGGTACTAAAAGCTCTTGTGTCCTTGGACGACCTCGGTATCTTACCAACGCTATACTACACTCAACGATGGGTGCACTTGCCCATATGTGTGTTTAGTGTTAGTGAAATATCGTGTTTTATAAATTTAAAACTTGGCTAAAATAAGTGTTAAAAAGGGCTTAAAAGATACACCTAAAATATACAACACTTTATCGCACATCAAGTTTTTGGCGCCGTTGCCGGGGACACAAGGATTTTAAGAAAGTTAGGAATCAACGGCCTAATCATCTTTTATTTTTCTTTTTATTTTTTTAGATTTTCTTAGTTTTTCAGCTTCTGCAGAGCTCAGCACGGGCCGTGCCCGCTGAACACGCCCACGTGCTCAATCTTTGGAACAGGCAATCCTGTTTTACATCAGACAGTAAGCTGAACACGGGGCCGTGTCCACTCAACACGCCCCCGTGCCCAAGTTTCAGTTACTGAAAACAGAACCGTTAGATCCCGACGGTTGGTAATTTCTGACATAAACATGAGTGATAGTAATTATTTTTACTTTCGGCACTCTTATGGTACGTGGTGTCAATTATGTGGTGGCGAACATGAAGAAGTAAAATGCTACTTCCTAAATTATAGGCCCCACTACATGGACCCACGATCTTTTCACAACCTTAAGAGGGGCGAAAGTAAAAATAAGCACTATTTCTCCCTCGAATGCGCCCAGCCAGATATTCTAGGGGAAATGTTCCTTAGCGAATTATTTCAACTAGAAGAGCTAATTCTGAAATGGATAGAAGAGCTTAGGAAGGATTTTATTAATCCGCCCCAAGACGATACCCATGAAGAAATGTTGGAACCGCATTCCGACAACCTCGTTGCTCCCGAAAATACCTTCGTACCTAGCAAAGACTTGGACGATAGTCGTCCCTGTGTCGATTGTGCCGTGAAGGACTCTCCATCGACTTCGTTCGGTGCATACATAGACCTGAGCGATTCGGCATATACCTTCTTTAACAAGAGCCCGGAAAAGGGTTGGACTTGTCCACCTAGAATGAAAATAGGAATTACCCTCACCGACAACCTCTTGCGTTCTCGCCTTAGTCTAGGACAATTAAGGTATATTAGGCACTTTGGGGTTGTTCCAACCAGTCAGGAACCACCCGATAAAATCAAGTTCCTTAAAAAAAACTAGACAACTTCATAAAACAGTCCGTAGACACGGGGCCGTGCCCAGCCAACACGCACCCGTGTCCATCGAAAGATTCCTTTCTGATCAGTACGTCAGAATACGGACAAACTGTGTCAGAACTCCACCTGCACACGGGGCCGTGTCCACTGAACACGGGGCCGTGTCCAGGTTGCTGTCATTTTCTATAAATGCAGCCAAGAATTCTGCACATTTGGACCAACTTGGGGCAGAGATTTGCAGGAATCTTCTCTCAAACTATCCTAGGTAAGTCTAAAAGAAGGTTCCAACAACCCATCTTGTCCCTTCCTCTTTTAGTAATTTCCTTCTTCTTCATCTTTCTCCAAGAACTACCATTGAAAGTTTGGAATTCCTCCAACTCTATGGTAGGGATAAATGAGTTTTGTTCAAAGAATCTTGGTAAAAACATGTTATGAAACATGGTTTTAAGTTATTAGTAGCCAAAAAGGGCCTACAACATTCAGAAAATAACTTAAAAATACAAGTTTCCTTGTTCCAAAACTCTGCAGAAAGATGGACACGGGGCCGTGCTCAGTGAGCACGGGGCCGTGTCCGGTTACTGTTTCATTAAATAAGCTATTTTTAGTTTATTTTTCGTAGGATGTCGAGTGAAAACAGCGATACATCTTCTGTGCATTCGTCAAACAACCGAAGAGGAAGAAGACCCTCCATTGAAGCTACACTTGTTCACTATGTGATAGCATTAAGGGAGGCTCTCGACGAAATGACTTCAGTAGAGGAGGTCCTTATCGACCGTATTAACGATCTTACGATGGGACTTGAAAGCAGCTTCCAAGAAATTAACCTCTTGCACCAGAGGTTAAATATTCTTGTAGCACCTCCAATGGAACCAGTCCTTCCTCAGCAGGATTGGAACCTGGCTCTCGGAATCAACAACCCTACCGGGTGGGAAGACTTTCCGGCGGAACCTCCCATGGTACACCAACAAGAGATCCCGGTGGAAGTTGAAACTCCTCAAACTAATGCCAACGAGCCTTCTTTTCTCCTTCCAAGGGAGATAGAAGAATGGCTCGCCGACATTTGAGGAGAACCGCACTCGGAAGAAGGAGTTCACTAAGGCCTTGTTTAACCAAGATTTAGTATTTCTTGGAAATTTTGCTAAATTAAAATAAAGAAAAGGCTAGGACTCCGTGGTTTGTTATTTCTTTTATCTAGTTTAATTTAGGATTATGTAAGTTCTCTCTATGATGAAATGAAATGATGGTTTTAATGTTTGGATGGTTTGTAATAAATAAAACACACTCATGGTGGTAAAGGATGAGAAGGGGAACGAGAAAAATGATCCCATGCACAAGAACGAGGCAACCCGACAGTTTTCTCCCTTTCAGAAGGTTCAACACGGGCCGTGCCCAACCAACACGGCCCCGTGTCGGACCACCTGCAGAAAACGCCCAGTACAGGTAACTGGACACGGGCCGTGTTCACCCAACACGCCCCCGTGTCCAGACTTCTGTTCCTCTTATTTCAATTTTGTTACTGGCACTTAAACACGGGGCCGTGCCCGGATAACACGGGGCCGTGTTCAGTGCCCAGTAACACAAATTTTTGCTTTTTAAACACTATTTTACACATCTAATCAACCTAAAAATTTATTTTTGGGACACATTGAGGACAATGTGTAATTTAAGTGTGGGGGGGATGCTAAAACCTTGAATTTTGCAAGTCCTAAATACAAGCCTTACACAAAACTCTATTGGAACCGCTAATCACCCCAAATTTTTTCAAAAATTTCATTTTTTTTACTTGTCTAGGTTTAACTCGGGAAATTCAAGCTCTCAAAAAGGTTATATTTTTACAAATTTACAACCGATAGCGTAGTGATAAAAAGAACCAACATAAGAAAATTATGAAAAGGCATGACAAACTTATTTAAAATTTGATTATATATACTTGATCACATAAAAACCCATTCCCACAAAAGTGAGTTTTGAGCCTTTATTGAGCACACAATTTCATATCATTTGACTAAATGCTCATTTTTCGTTTCTTGTGTGAATAGCCGCTTGGTTCTTACGACTCTAGAACTTGCCATGACAATACATTCCCGGTCCTTATCAACTTAAACCCGAGTAAGTACATGATGGAGGCATTAGGACTAACCCTTTTTCATTTCTACACCATTATTTTTCTTTTTTTTTTCACCACCTACCCAAAAAATCCCCCTAGTTAGCCCCTTTGAGCCTAAACCTTTTCGTTTCATCACCCAAAACAAAAACCCTTTCACCCACCAAAACCTTTTTCATTTTTAACCCTTTATTTTAGTAACAAGTTCGGTTCTTCGAAAAAAAAAAAAAAAAAAAAAAAAAAAAAGGAAAGGAGAAAAATGAAGCAAAAAGAAAATAAACAAACAAAGTAATCAAAAATAACTTTGTTTGAATAAAAGCTTCATCAAAAATAAAAAGTTGCAAAAATACGAAAACCGACACTTGTTACGCTTTTTAGCCCTTTTTCTACTAACCACTAACCCAACCACCTACCTTTAACCCTAGCCAACCCTTAACCCACAAAGTCCTCTTGATATCTACAAAGGTATAAAAGTTAAAAAGGAGGAGGATTGATTTCTTGGCAAGCCTATGGTAGGAATAAGTTCCATGCCGCTCTCGAGTGATTCACTAAAAATACACCTTCGGCCGAGTGTGAGTGATTTCCCCGCGAGGTATGTGAACTTGTATATAAATAGAATTTTAAAAAGGCATGTTATGCCCAAATAAGTAATTTCTTTTATGAACAGTTCTAAATAAATCATTACGAATAGGAGTGTAAATAAATAAAAATAAAACCCCAAAAAGATCTTGGAAATCCCGACACTCTATGACAAGCCCAAAACCTTCTCTTCTACCTATTCCATTTGGGAGTGTAAGCCAAATATTAAAGAGTTTTGCTTGAGGACAAGCAAAAGTTCAAGTGTGGGGGTATTAAGAAAATTATGAAAAGGCATGACAAACTTATTTAAAATTTGATTATATATACTTGATCACATAAAAACCCATTCCCACAAAAGTGAGTTTTGAGCCTTTATTGAGCACACAATTTCATATCATTTGACTAAATGCTCATTTTTCGTTTCTTGTGTGAATAGCCGCTTGGTTCTTACGACTCTAGAACTTGCCATGACAATACATTCCCGGTCCTTATCAACTTAAACCCGAGTAAGTACATGATGGAGGCATTAGGACTAACCCTTTTTCATTTCTACACCATTATTTTTCTTTTTTTTTTCACCACCTACCCAAAAAATCCCCCTAGTTAGCCCCTTTGAGCCTAAACCTTTTCGTTTCATCACCCAAAACAAAAACCCTTTCACCCACCAAAACCTTTTTCATTTTTAACCCTTTATTTTAGTAACAAGTTCGGTTCTTCGAAAAAAAAAAAAAAAAAAAAAAAAAAGGAGAAAAATGAAGCAAAAAGAAAATAAACAAACAAAGTAATCAAAAATAACTTTGTTTGAATAAAAGCTTCATCAAAAATAAAAAGTTGCAAAAATACGAAAACCGACACTTGTTACGCTTTTTAGCCCTTTTTCTACTAACCACTAACCCAACCACCTACCTTTAACCCTAGCCAACCCTTAACCCACAAAGTCCTCTTGATATCTACAAAGGTATAAAAGTTAAAAAGGAGGAGGATTGATTTCTTGGCAAGCCTATGGTAGGAATAAGTTCCATGCCGCTCTCGAGTGATTCACTAAAAATACACCTTCGGCCGAGTGTGAGTGATTTCCCCGCGAGGTATGTGAACTTGTATATAAATAGAATTTTAAAAAGGCATGTTATGCCCAAATAAGTAATTTCTTTTATGAACAGTTCTAAATAAATCATTACGAATAGGAGTGTAAATAAATAAAAATAAAACCCCAAAAAGATCTTGGAAATCCCGACACTCTATGACAAGCCCAAAACCTTCTCTTCTACCTATTCCATTTGGGAGTGTAAGCCAAATATTAAAGAGTTTTGCTTGAGGACAAGCAAAAGTTCAAGTGTGGGGGTATTAAGAAAATTATGAAAAGGCATGACAAACTTATTTAAAATTTGATTATATATACTTGATCACATAAAAACCCATTCCCACAAAAGTGAGTTTTGAGCCTTTATTGAGCACACAATTTCATATCATTTGACTAAATGCTCATTTTTCGTTTCTTGTGTGAATAGCCGCTTGGTTCTTACGACTCTAGAACTTGCCATGACAATACATTCCCGGTCCTTATCAACTTAAACCCGAGTAAGTACATGATGGAGGCATTAGGACTAACCCTTTTTCATTTCTACACCATTATTTTTCTTTTTTTTTCACCACCTACCCAAAAAATCCCCCTAGTTAGCCCCTTTGAGCCTAAACCTTTTCGTTTCATCACCCAAAACAAAAACCCTTTCACCCACCAAAACCTTTTTCATTTTTAACCCTTTATTTTAGTAACAAGTTCGGTTCTTCGAAAAAAAAAAAAAAAAAAAAAAAAAGGAGAAAAATGAAGCAAAAAGAAAATAAACAAACAAAGTAATCAAAAATAACTTTGTTTGAATAAAAGCTTCATCAAAAATAAAAAGTTGCAAAAATACGAAAACCGACACTTGTTACGCTTTTTAGCCCTTTTTCTACTAACCACTAACCCAACCACCTACCTTTAACCCTAGCCAACCTTTAACCCTAGCCAACCCTTAACCCACAAAGTCCTCTTGATATCTACAAAGGTATAAAAGTTAAAAAGGAGGAGGATTGATTTCTTGGCAAGCCTATGGTAGGAATAAGTTCCATGCCGCTCTCGAGTGATTCACTAAAAATACACCTTCGGCCGAGTGTGAGTGATTTCCCCGCGAGGTATGTGAACTTGTATATAAATAGAATTTTAAAAAGGCATGTTATGCCCAAATAAGTAATTTCTTTTATGAACAGTTCTAAATAAATCATTACGAATAGGAGTGTAAATAAATAAAAATAAAACCCCAAAAAGATCTTGGAAATCCCGACACTCTATGACAAGCCCAAAACCTTCTCTTCTACCTATTCCATTTGGGAGTGTAAGCCAAATATTAAAGAGTTTTGCTTGAGGACAAGCAAAAGTTCAAGTGTGGGGGTATTTGATGTGTGTAAAATGCAACATATAAATTACATCAAATGAGGCATAAAACTAACCCTTTTTTAGTACTAATATTGGAAAAAGAGTGTTTTTGTCTTCCTTTTGTATTTTCAGGATTAAATGAGCTCAAAAACGCAAAAGAAGCAAAAAGACAGCTAAATCCAACATAAATACAAGAAAAGGAACATTAGAGGATTGCCCGAACCCTCAACGGCACCTTCCAAAGCAAAATAGAGAAAACAGAAGGCTGAACACGCCCCGTGCTCAGCCAGCACGGGGCCGTGCCCAAGAAGCAGCAGAAAAGACAAACCTATAGAAGCTTCTATTGCCCACCACGGGTCGTGCTCAGCGGACACGGGGGCGTGCCGAAAGTACTGCAGGCGCATTAATTGTAATTGCGAATTACAATTAATGAAGAGAGAGAGTGTCAGACGGGCACGGGGCCGTGCCCAGCGAACACGGGGCCGTGCCCAGGCCTCTGTTCAGCCTATAAATAGGAGTGCTTGGTTTCATTGCAACTCATCCCTTGGCACACCACCTCTCTCACACTTCATCCACCACCCACCACCCACCACCATCACAACACCATCATCCACCACCATCATCCATTGTCCATCATAGAGTGTGTGAGTCGTCTCGGGATCCAAGATTGATCGTAAGAGTTCTTGACAATCAAGGCCATGTTTGCCTAAGTCTCTTACATCACTTGGTGAAGACAAAGTGTCTAGTATAATACTTTTTATTTCTAATCTTTTGCACTTTTTATTTGGTTTTGTATTAATGACTTTAATAACTAGTTACTTATGTTGAAGGTGATCTTTCCTTATCGTTTGTCCGTGGTGTCTTGGCATTATTTTACTGTCTATATAAAATAAAGGATTTTCACCATTCATATCTCCACGGTCTATATGGAGGTATGTTGGCTACCTGGTCGGGGGTTAAGGGAACGGTTTGGTAAAGGTCTTGCCATTGTTCAGCGTTTAGAGGTCCTGCAATGGACCTGGGTCAACTTTAGTAGGACCTCCTTCAATACTTCACGGTATTGGATGGCAGGGGTCCAAACTCTTTGATCCCCTCATAAGTTAACTACTATTAATACTATAACCCGGCTATTTAGGACTGTATCCCTGCTGACTCAGACTACTTAGTCGAGGGTAACGTCACCGCCAAAAGCGGGGCCTACCACAATACTGCATTAATAACTTAATTCATTATCTTCCAATAATCCACCCCTTTAGGATTGTATCCCTGCTGACTCAAACTACTGGGGTGAGGGTAACGTCACCTTCAAAAGAGGGGCCTACTACAATAACTAAGATAATCTCTTAATTATGTGCAAAAGTGCGGAAATAATCAAAGGTTATACTAGATACGAGTCGGAACCAAGTGATTCATCTTGTCTATCTGTTTTTATTTTATTTTTATTTTCAGCATTTTAGTTAGTTTTTATTTTTCTTAGTTTAAAACATTTTTCCAAACTTTTATTTTGGTTAGACGTTGAGGATAAACCGGTACTAAAAGCTCTTGTGTCCTTGGACGACCTCGGTATCTTACCAACGCTATACTACACTCAACGATGGGTGCACTTGCCCATATGTGTGTTTAGTGTTAGTGAAATATCGTGTTTTATAAATTTAAAACTTGGCTAAAATAAGTGTTAAAAAGGGCTTAAAAGATACACCTAAAATATACAACACTTTATCGCACATCACCTTCGCACAAACGCGTGGGCCGACAGGTCCTCACAAAGTTTGTGGTTATGTTCAATTTTTCCCTCTTTTATCTCCCAGGTTTCATACGGATGGTCTCGCACAACTAGCAGGTAAAACGGGTAACCGGTTTTTTTGCTTCCGGCTTTTCTAAGTGTTGTTGTATTCAAGCCATACCCTCGGGGTCCTTACCCCGATTTTCTTTGATCGACGGGTGACAATAATGAAACCATCCGCGTTTGCCATTTCTTGCATCCATTTCTTTAGTTCATCTAGAGAGTTGAAAACCTGTAACATCGACAATAATAACAATAATAATAAAAATAATAGTAATAATATTAATAATTATTATTATTATACAAATTTCAATAATAATAATAATAATAACAATTAATCTATCTAACGTAACAAAATAAAATTGATACCTGCTTTTTTAAGTACGGATTGTCCGGGATGTGGGGTGCCTCACCACCATATCCACTATATCCATCATATCCTACAACGTCCGGATAGTTTTGTTGAACGTAAGGACCGCTCGGGGAAATGAATTGCTGATGACCACCGTCTCCTCCGCATCCATCAGGATAATGTTGTTGCACGTAAGAATATTCACACCCGTATCCATAATCCAGATACCCTTGTTGCGCCGGATAACTTGGTTGACCAGCATGGTATGAGTCATCTACAGGGGATGTTTCATCAACAGGGGGATGCGTGTTCAAATCTAGAAACGGTCTGTTTTTTTCCTTGTACATTAGACACAACCTCCTCTTGCTCGTTAGAATCGGAAACACCACACTCCTTGATGTGTGCAAAATGCAACATATAAATTACATCAATTGTGGCATAAAACTAACCCTTTTTTAGTACTAATGTTGGAAAAAGTGTGCTTTTGTCTTCCTTTTGTATTTTCAGGATTAAATGAGCTCAAATTCACAAAAGAAGCAAAAAGACATCAAAATCTAACATAAATACAAGAAAAGGAACAAGACGTGACATGCCCGACCCCACGACAGCATCTTCCCAAGCAAAACAAGACAACAGAAGACTGAACACGCCCCGTGCTCAGCCAGCACGGGGGCGTGCCCAAGTGTCAGCAGAAAAGACAAAGTGGTAGAAGCTTCTATTGCCCACCACGGGGCCGTGCTCAGCGGACACGGGGCCGTGGTCAACTATAAGATTCGCACAATCCAGCAAATCTTCATAGTACAAAGATTCTTCTGCACCACAGGGTCGTGCTCAGCGGACACGGGGGCGTGGTCAACTAATAAGACAAGCTGCAATAAATGAAGAAAGAGAAGGATGTGGACACGGGGCCGTGCCCACTGGACACGGGGCCGTGCCCGAGCTTCTGTTCAGCCTATAAATAGAAGTGCTTGGCTCAAGCTCAAACCATCCCTTGGCACACCACCTCTCTCACACTTCACCCACCACCCACCACCACCATAACACCATCATCCACCACCATCATCCATTGTCCATCGTAGAGTGTGTGAGTCATCTCGGGATCCAAGATTGATCGTAAGAGTTCTTGACAATCAAGGCCATGTTTGCCTAAGTCTCTTACATCACTTGGTGAAGACAAAGTGTCTAGTGTAATACTTTTTATTTCTAATCTTTTCGCACTTTTTACTTGGTTTTGTATTAATGACTTTAATAACTAGTTGCTTATGTTGAAGGTGATCTTTCCTTATCGTTTGTCCGTGGTGTCTTGGCATTATTTTACTGTCTATATAAAATAAAAGATTTTCACCATTCATATCTCCACGGTCTATATGGAGGTATGTTGGCTACCTGGTCGGGGGTTAAGGGAACGGTTTGGTAAAGGTCTTGCCATTGTTCAGCGTTTAGAGGTCCTGCAATGGACCTGGGTCAAATTTAGTAGGACCTCCTTCAATACTTAACGGTATTGGATGGCGGGGGTCCAAACTCTTTGATCCCCTCATAAGTTAACTACTATTAATACTATAACCCGGCTATTTAGGACTGTATCCCTGCTGACTCAGACTACTTAGTCGAGGGTAACGTCACCTCCAAAAGAGGGGCCTACCATAATTTGCATTAATAACTTAATTAATTATCTTCCAATAATCCACCTTTTTAGGATTGTATCCTTGCTGACTCAAACTACTGGGGTGAGGGTAACGTCACCTTCAAAAGAGGGGCCTACTACAATAACTAAGATAATCTCTTAAAATAGTGCAAAAGTGCGGAAATAATCAAAGGTTACACTAGATACGAGTCGGAACCAAGTGATTCATCTTGTCTATCTGTTTTTATTTTTTATTTTTATTTTCCAGCATTTTAGTTAGTTTTCATTTTTCTTAGTTTAAAACATTTTTTCTAAACTTTTTGATTTGATTAGACGTTGAGGATAAACCGGTACTAAAAGCTCTTGTGTCCTTGGACGACCTCGGTATCTTACCAACACTATACTACGCTCACGATGGGTGCACTTGCCCATATGTGTGTCTAGTGTTAGTAAATATCGTGTTTTATAAATTTAAAGTTGACTAAAAAGTGTTAAAGGGGCTTAAAATATACACCTAATATATATAACACTCGACAACGCATCAAGTTTTTGGCGCCGCTGCCGGGGACACAAGGATTTTAAGAAAGCTTAAAATCGACGGCCTAATCAGTTTTTCAAAACCTTTTTAAACGCGAGCATTTTTTTCTGCATTTTAGTTTAGATTTGCATTTACAGTAACCTGTACACGGGGCCGTGTTCACTGAACACGGGGCCGTGCTGCAAATTTTCATAAAAACACCCAGTAACAGAAGCTTGAACACGGGCCGTGCTCACTGAACACGCCCCGTGCTCAACGAAATCAGTAAAAGTAATTAAAACGCCCAGATACAGATTCTGTACATGGGGCCGTGTCCACTGAACACGGGGCCGTGTCCAGCCTCTGTTTCCGTTTTTATTTTTGTTTTCTGATCTCGAGACTTGATTGTGGTCTGCTGAGTGATTCTTATGGATCAATACTCAGGAGGTTACAACTACACCTATGAGGAGGATGATTATAGGGGTAACTATTGCACTAATTATCGTAACACACACTCGGTTCAAAATGGTCACTCATATCAACCATCCAATTCATACACCTGCAATGAGGAGCCCAGGTACGAGCCATCAACTTCATACACATCCTATGAAGACCAAAGGTATGAACCTCCTCCCTCATACTCATATTTTGATGAACCAAGGTATGAGCCTTCATACTCGTACTTTGAGGAACCAAGATATGAGCCACCACCTTCGTATGCTTATTATGAGGAACCATGGCGTGAACAACCCACCTCATATGAGTATTATGAAGAACAAAATTACGACCCTTATCCATCATATGCTTACAATGAAGAACAATGGTGTGAACCATCTACTTCATATGGGTATTATGAGGAACAAAGGATCGAACAACCGGATTCAAGCTTTGAAAATTCCGACTCTTTTTCTATAACCGAAGTAACCGAGAGGATATTAGAACACATTAGAGTTATCGATCGATGTATAAAAGAATCTCGCGCAAGGGAAGAGGAGTCCCGCGTAAGAGAAGAATTAAAAAAGGAAGAGATAACTGAAATTGTAAAAATGGAAGAACAAATAAGTGAAAAACCGACACATGAGTTAAACAACGAAAAAGGTGAGTCCGACAACGTTAAAATTCAAGAAGAGTCTAATTTTGAAGAAATTAATCTCTTGTCACCTTCTTTTGAAAATCATTGTTTAGTACCCACTCATGCTAAGTTTTTAAAAGAGTTAAATACTAACACTAAAATTGACGAAATGGTAAGTGTTAAGTTAACTAATGATCAAACTTCGCTAATAAAAGAAGACCCATTTGAAATTAACACTACACCGGTTCCATGTTTCTTTCAAAATTCGTTTATTAGTAATGTCACAATCGATAAAGATCTTTGTGTTAACATAATGCCTAATTACATTTTCGAAAAATTAAGTATTAGTGATTTTTCTCCACTTCAAATACCCATTTTTCTATCCAATCGGAAAGTAATAAAATCAATCGGTATAGTTGAGGATGTCTTGATTCAAACAAATCAAATGGTAATCGCGACCGACTTTGTCATCCTCGATGACGCTCCTCTAGTGTTGGGACGACCATTTGTAAAAACTCACGAAGCTTTGAAAAACCGAAAGTTCAACAATCTATCTCTTCAACTAGGGGCCTTTAAAAGAAGTATCGATCTCGAACGGTCAATGAAATATCCTTTCGGCAATAATGACCCCCTAATTGAAGATGAAGATGAACCACCCGATAGAAGTGAAGAGATTGACCACTTTGTTGAAGAAGAGGTCGCCATAGAACAAACTTTTAAAGTTCTTGATCGAAATGAGCAACCAAATAAGGAGTCTCCTAAAAACCCACCACTTGAGCTCAAAGAACTTCCAAAAGGTTTGGAATATGCTTTTCTAGACAAAGATGGTAATTTACCTGTAATTATTTCGTCTAAATTAGATAGCTTAGAAAAAGAAAAATTAATTAGTCTTTTGAAAAAACACAAAAACGCAATAGCTTGGAAACTTGTAGACATAAAAGGAATTAGTCCTTCCATGTGCACACACAAGATTTTAATGAATGATGACTACAAATCGGTAACACAACCACAACGTCGAGTAAATCCAAATGTTCAAGAAGTGGTTAAAAACGAAGTCATCAAATTACTTAACGCCGGACTTATCTATCCTATCTCCGATAGTCCTTGGGTGAGTCCCGTCCAAGTAGTTCCAAAGAAAGGAGGTATGACGGTAATAACTAACGAAAAGAATGAATTAATACCAACGAGAACCGTCACAGGATGGAGAGTATGTATAGATTATAGAAGATTAAATGAAGCAACAAGAAAAGATCACTTTCCTTTACCCTTCATTGATCAAATGTTAGAAACATTATCCGGTCATAAATTTTATTGTTTCTTGGATGGTTTTTCAGGTTACTTTCAAATCCCGATAGCACCCGAAGACCAAGAAAAGACAACTTTCACATGTCCCTATGGAACTTTTGCTTATCGACGCATGCCGTTTGGTCTATGTAATGCCCCCGCAACATTCCAACGTTGCATGGTAGCCATCTTCCATGACATGATAGAAAAGACAATGGAAGTCTTCATGGACGACTTTTCTATCTTTGGGGATTCATACGACCAATGCCTCGATAACCTTGAACGAATGCTATCCCGATGTGAGGAAAATAACCTCGCCCTTAATTGGGAAAAATGCCATTTCATGGTAACGGAGGGAATAGTACTCGGTCACAAGATCTCAAGCGAAGGAATGGAGGTGGATCGAGCCAAAATAGATACCATTTCTAGATTACCACCTCCATCCTCCGTAAGAGCTATCAGAAGTTTCCTAGGGCATGCCGGATTTTATAGGCGGTTTATCAAGGACTTTTCTAAAATCTCAAGGCCTCTAACAAAATTACTTGAAAAAGATGCTCCTTTCATCTTTGACAAGGATTGCAATCAAGCATTTCTAACCTTAAAAGAAATGTTAGTCAATGCACCTATCATGATAGCGCCTGATTGGAAGTTTCCTTTCGAAATCATGTGTGATGCTAGTGACTTTGCAGTTGGAGCTGTCTTGGGACAAAGAAAAGAAAAGCATTTCCTCCCAATTTATTATGCTAGTAAAAATGATGCACAAGAAAATTACACAACAACTGAAAAAGAATTACTAGCTGTGGTATTTGCCTTTGATAAATTTCGTTCTTATCTTGTTCTTTCTAAAACTATAGTCTATACAGATCATGCTGCCATTCGATATCTCTTCAAAAAGCAGGACGCAAAACCACGTTTGATTCGGTGGATTCTACTCCTCCAAGAATTTGACATTGAAATCAAAGACAAAAGAGGAGCAGAAAACACCGCTGCAGATCACCTTTCACGCTTAGAAGACCCAGCTTTGGAGGCAACCAGGGACGAGCAAATCAACGAAAAATTCCCAACTGAGTCCCTGGAAATGGTGGAATATAAGGAAGAACCATGGTACGCCGACTATGCTAACTACCTAGCTAGCGGTATAGTCGCAAAAGGTTGGCCACATCATCAAAGAAAAAAAATCTTTGCCAATGTGAAACACTATTTTTGGGAAGATCCATATCTTTTCAAAATGTGTGCCGACCAACTCGTCCGACGATGCGTACATGGTAGCGAAGCACGAAGAATTCTCCGCCATTGTCATGAAGGTCCATACGGAGGGCATCATGGTGCTGCTAGTACCGCATGAAAGGTATTCGATTCAGGATTTTATTGGCCTACCATTTACAAAGACGCGCAAAGTCTTGTCAAGACATGTGATGCTTGCCAAAGAACAGGTAATATTTCTTCCAAAAACGAAATGCCACAAAATGGCATTCTTGTTTGTGAAATTTTTGATGTGTGGGGACTCGACTTTATGGGACCTTTCCCACCATCGAAAGGAAACAAATATATACTTGTGGCAGTAGACTACTTGTCTAAATGGGCCGAGGCCGAGGCACTTCCAACAAATGATGGAAGAGTCGTGGTAAGATTTCTGAAAAAATTATTCTCTCGTTTTGGCACACCTAAAGCATTAATAAGTGATAGAGGTACCCATTTTTGCAACCATCAACTTGAAAATTTTTTAACAAGATACGGGGTCTATCACCGGGTCTCGACAGCATATCACCCTCAAACAAACGGACAAGCCGAAGTGACTAATAGAGGTTTAAAACGAATACTCGAAAAAATCGTAGGGTTAAATAAAAAGGAATGGGCAGATAAATTAGATGATGCTTTATGGGCTTTTCGAACTGCTTATAAAACAACAATAGGTACAACCCCATATAAGCTAGTCTACGGAAAAAGTTGTCACTTGCCAGTAGAAATTGCACACAAAGCCTACTGGGCAATCAAAAATGTAAACTTAGATTTAGAATTTGCTGGTAAAAATCGATTTTGTCAATTAAATGAATTAGACGAACTTAGGAATTATGCATACTCAAACTCCGAAATTTATAAGGAAAGAATGAAAAATTTGCATGACAAACATATTAAACCTAATCAATTTCGAGTAGGAGATCTAGTTCTTTTGTTTAATTCACGACTTCGATTGTTTCCTGGTAAATTAAAGTCTAGGTGGTCAGGACCTTTTTCCATCACCCATATTTTCCCACACGGTGCAGTAGAAATTAAATCTCGAAATGGGCCTCCTTTTAAAGTCAATGGCCAACGGCTGAAACTCTATCAAGGATTCATTGAGGATGAAGAAGAAGAGATCTCGCTTCAAACGGTGGAAGAATGAAACCAACATCATACCTGGTAAGTTACGAGCGATCGGGATGACATCCAAAGCGGTAAGTTTTCTAACCAAAGCTAATGGGAAACAAGGGCACTCACACGAGCACTAAAAAAAAAATTTCAAAAACTTTGCTCGGCACGAGGCCGTGTCCGCTGGACACGGGGCCGTGTCCGCGCTGCAGTCGGGATAAAACCCCTTTTTCAAAACAGTTACTTCATTCCACACGCCCCGTTTTCCCGAAAAAGCTCTGGTTCCAGGCGATTTTTCGCAGATTTTCAACGTCTCCTATCACTCTAACAACATCAAGGTATGATTCTATCACTTCTAGTAGTTAGATTAGTTACTTGCATGTAGTTAAAACACCAAAAATTTGGGGAAAAATCTAGGGTTCTTGAAGTTCATTCGGATCGAACCTCAAATTTTTGTTTAGATTTGTTTGCATTTAGTTAGATTAGTGTTATGGGAAGTAAATTCACTTGTATTGTTCATAGATTCGTCCGATTTCACACAAAAACCCCAAACCCTTGTTCTTGAACCGAAAAAGATAAAATTGAATGGGTAAACGGGATATTTTGGGAAAAACGGCACTTAGGGTTTCATTTTCGGGGGAAACCGCACCTATTGGACCAAAAATTTTCAAGTTTTCGAAACCGGGTCGAAAAATGAAATTTTTGTGTAACAGACGCCTGGACACGGGCCCGGGTCCGCTGAACACGGGGTCGTGTCCGCTGAACACGGGGTCGTGTCCAGCTCACTGTTTGCAGTTTTGTCCGAAAATACTTCTGTTTCGCGCTAACTTTTGATGTATTCTTTCAGATGGCTAGGATGTTCACAAGATTTAACGCCAATGAGCTCGATGCGAGGGCTAGATACGAGATACTTCAAACAAGGCCGGAGGAATACCCGAGGCAAGCATGCACGGAACTGCTAACCATGGTGAATCAAATCGACCGTTTCAACAACATTGTCACGGGACCACTCAGAGTCGCTTTAACAACTCGACTTCGTTCCGTCCACGAATGCACTTTGGAATTCTATAGCACCTTCACATTCAACTCGAGGTGCGACCCGTTCGACAATGATGGGGTAGCATTCCGATGTGGCGGAATGAGGTATTCGATCTCTATGGCACAATTTGGATCGATTGTCGGGTTGTATGCGGAAGAGGATGCGGGAAACGAGGAAAATACTGGGGGAATGCGAGAGATAGGTGAGAACGAACGCCGAGCCATTTGGGCTCAGATTGGTGAAGGTTACTACAATCCGAGCAGCACTAAGAGTACGAAGCTGAGGGATCCGCTCTACAGATACATTCATAGGCTCCTCGGCTACTCTCTTAGCCAAAGGCATGATAGTAGTGGCGTCGTTGGGTTAAGAGATCTTGTTGTCCTCCACTGTATCCACACCCGCAGGCCGCTCGATATTCCGTTCCTCATGCTCCGAAACATGCATCATAACCACCTTGCAAGTGCACCGATCCCTATCTTCTTTGGGGGATGGGTGTACCGTCTCTTCAGGCACTTCGCCCACATACCTAGGTCATTTGAGAGGAGCCCATGGTCGGGCATGGTGGATATACACATATGCCGCTCAATGAACTTAATTTATGAGGCGGAAGACGGGACGGTGAGCTTTCAAAGGATGCAAGGTCATGCATGGAACCCGCAAGAAGCACTTGTCCTCCACGCTCCGCAACATCATCAGTACCAATACCAACCCCATGGTGATCCGGGCCAATCATCCTCCTCGGGAGGCGGTTTTCCTAACTTTCAAAGTTTGCATGATTTGTTGCAGGAAAACCTTATGTGCACCAGGAACACCTATAACATGGCGAGCAACACGTACCACCGGGTTGGAGCTATCGAGAGAAACATATCCGATATCCAAGATGATATTGGATATATTCGGGACCACATTGCGGGCCATGGAGGGGATGATGACGATGATGATGACGATGCCATGGAGTAGGCGGGAGGAGCAGAGGAGGAAGAGGTTGGTTGATGACTTCCCAGGTTAACCCTTTTTAATCTTGAACAATTGATGGCCTGCGTGCCAAGTGTTGAACAATTTACTTTCCCTAACTTCTTTTATTTTCTACACTTATTTTTCTTTTAACTTTGTTGACTTGGATGATTGAACTTGGTAAAATTAGGATGTTTGCTATGTTTGGGTGGAGTGTTTATTGATTAAACAGATACAAACGATGCTTAAAGTACTAAGCATTAGTACTACTAAAGCCGGGACAGGAAAACCGAGGAAAGAAACCTGTTTTTCAACCTTGCAGATTGTCCACACGGGGTCGTGTCCAGCCGACACGCCCCCATGCCCACTCCCCTGAACCTGCTGTTTGTTTTAATTCTGCAGACCTTGACAGACACGGGGTCGTGTTCAGCCAACACGCCCCCGTGTTCACCTTCTGTAAGTTTTCGATACTGGCATCTGAGCACGGGGTCGTGTCCACTCAATACGGGGTCGTGCCCAGGTAACCAGTAACACAAAATTTTTGCTTTTTACACCCTTTTTACACATTCAATCAACCAAAAAACTTATTTTTGGGACACATTGAGGACAATGTGTAATTTAAGTGTGGGGGGGATGCTAAAATCTTGAATCTTGCAAGTCCTAAATACAAGCCTTACACAAAACTCTATTGGAACCGCTAATCACCCCAAATTTTTTCAAAAATTTTTCATTTTTTTTACTTGTCTAGGTTTAACTCGGGAATTTCAAGTTCTAAAAAGGTTATATTTTTACGAATTTACAATCGATAGCGTCGTGATAAAAAGAACCAACATAAGAAAATTATGAAAAGGCATGACAAGCTTAGTTAAAATTTGATTATATATACTTGATCACATAAAAACCCATTCCCACAAAAGTGAGTTTTGAGCCTTTATTGAGCATACAATTACATATCTTTAAACTAAATGCTCATTTTTCGTTTCTTGTGTGAATAGCCGCTTGGTTCTTACGACTCTAGAACTTGCCATGACGATACATTCCCGGTCCTTATCAACTTAAACCCGAGTAAGTAAATGATGGAGGCATTAGGACTAACCCTTTTTATTTCTACACCATTATTTTTTTTTTTTTTACCACCTACCCAAAAATCCCCCTAGTTAGCCCCTTTGAGCCTAAACCTTTTCATTTCATAACCCAAACCAAACACCCTTTTACCCACCAAAACCTTTTTTATTTTTAACCCCTTGTTTTAGTAACTAGCTCGGTTTCTCGTATGACTTTTCAAAAAAAAAAATGTGTTGATGATGAAGCAAAAGAAAATAAACAAACAAGTTCATTAAAAATAACTTTGTTTGAATAATAGCTTCATCAAAATAAAAGTTACAAAAATAAAAAGTCTTACGAAAACCGACGCTTATTATGCTTTTCGCCTTTTTCTACTAACCACTAACCACTAACCCAACCACCTACCTTTAACCCAAGCCTAACCCTTCACCGAAAAAGTCCTCTTGATATTTACAAAGGTATTTAAGTTAAAAAGGAGGAGGATTGATTGCTTGGCAAGCCTATGGTAGGAGTAAGTTCCATGCCGCTCCCGAGTGATCCACAAAAATACATTTTCGGCCGAGTGTTGAGTGATCCCCGTGAGGTATGTGAACTTGTATATAAATAGAATTTTAAAGAGGCATGTTATGCCCTAATAAGTAATTTATCTTGTGAAAAGTTTTAAATAAGTCATGACGAATAGGATTGTAAATAAATAAAAATAAAACTAAATAAAGAATCTTGGAAATCCCGACACTCTACGACAAGCCCAAAAACCTTCTTCTCTACCCATTCCATTTGGGAAGTGTAATAGCCACATTATAAAGAGTTTTGCTTGAGGACAAGCAAAGATTCAAGTGTGGGGGTATTTGATGTGTGCAAAATGCAACATATAAATTACATCAATTGTGGCATAAAACTATCCCTTTTTTAGTACTAATGTTGGAAAAAGTGTGCTTTTGTCTTCCTTTTGTATTTTCAGGATTAAATGAGCTCAAATTCACAAAAGAAGCAAAAAGACATCAAAATCTAACATAAATACAAGAAAATGAACAAGACATGACATGCCCGACCCCACGACAGCATCTTCCCAAGCAAAACAAGACAACAGAAGACTGAACACGCCCCGTGCTCAGCCAGCACGGGGGCGTGCCCAAGTGTCAGCAGAAAAGACAAAGTGGTAGAAGCTTCTATTGCCCACCACGGGGCCGTGCTCAGCGGACACGGGGCCGTGGTCAACTATAAGATTCGCACAATCCAGCAAATCTTCATAGTACAAAGATTCTTCTGCACCACGGGGTCGTGCTCAGCGGACACGGGGGCGTGGTCAACTAATAAGACAAGCTGCAATAAATGAAGAAAGAGAAGGATGTGGACACGGGGCCGTGCCCGAGCTTCTGTTCAGCCTATAAATAGAAGTGCTTGGCTCAAGCTCAAACCATCCCTTGGCACACCACCTCTCTCACACTTCACCCACCACCCACCACCCACCACCACCATAACACCATCATCCACCACCATCATCCATTGTCCATCGTAGAGTGTGTGAGTCGTCTCGGGATCCAAGATTGATCGTAAGAGTTCTTGACAATCAAGGCCATGTTTGCCTAAGTCTCTTACATCACTTGGTGAAGACAAAGTGTCTAGTGTAATACTTTTTATTTCTAATCTTTTCGCACTTTTTACTTGGTTTTGTATTAATGACTTTAATAACTAGTTGCTTATGTTGAAGGTGATCTTTCCTTATCGTTTGTCCGTGGTGTCTTGGCATTATTTTACTGTCTATATAAAATAAAAGATTTTCACCATTCATATCTCCACGGTCTATATGGAGGTTTGTTGGCTACCTGGTCGGGGGTTAAGGGAACGGTTTGGTAAAGGTCTTGCCATTGATCAGCGTTTAGAGGTCCTGCAATGGACCTGGGTCAAATTTAGTAGGACCTCCTTCAATACTTAACGGTATTGGATGGCGGGGGTCCAAACTCTTTGATCCCCTCATAAGTTAACTACTATTAATACTATAACCCGGCTATTTAGGACTGTATCTCTGCTGACTCAGACTACTTAGTCGAGGGTAACGTCACCTCCAAAAGAGGGGTCTACCATAATTTGCATTAATAACTTAATTAATTATCTTCCAATAATCCACCCTTTTAGGATTGTATCCTTGCTGACTCAAACTACTGGGATGAGGGTAACGTCACCTTCAAAAGAGGGGCCTACTACAATAACTAAGATAATCTCTTAAAATAGTGCAAAAGTGCGGAAATAATCAAAGGTTACACTAGATACGAGTCGGAACCAAGTGATTCATCTTGTCTATCTGTTTTTATTTTTTATTTTTATTTTTCAGCATTTTAGTTAGTTTTGATTTTTCTTAGTTTAAAACATTTTTTCTAAACTTTTTGATTTGATTAGACGTTGAGGATAAACCGGTACTAAAAGCTCTTGTGTCCTTGGACGACCTCGGTATCTTACCAACACTATACTACGCTCACGATGGGTGCACTTGCCCATATGTGTGTCTAGTGTTAGTAAATATCGTGTTTTATAAATTTAAAACTTGACTAAAAAGTGTTAAAGAGGCTTAAAATATACACCTAATATATATAACTCTCGACAACGCATCACTCCTCCAAAAAACGGTATCATCATTAGTAAATAATTCACTAAAACAAGTAATTAAAATAGTTAAGCTAATAACTCTTACCGGAACGTTTTCGGGCACCCATGTATCGCTAGAATACTACCCAAAGACATAGTTGCCATCCCAGTATGATGACATTTCAACACCTCACAGTGATAAGAACACTAATGCAAACAAGGGGATATATTTCAAAGATATAAAAGAAACAGAAGGAATGCACGGGTGGATGAACAATGCACTGCAAGTTCCTGTTTATATGAAACAGAGATGCCTCGTATAGCCCTAGACGCCCCATATTGCTTTATGTCGCATGCCAGACACATAGTCACATCAGTCTTCAAGAGGCCTCGTATAGGGCTATACGAGGCGTCTTGGTCCCCTCGTATTGCTTCCTCGTGCAGGCCTATACGCCCCGTCTGATGTGACTGATGTGACGTGGTACGAGGTTCAGTGGTTGGTCGGATAAAGTAACCCTAAACGCCTCGTATAGGCCTATACGAGGCGTCTTGAAGGGTGTGGAAATAGGCAGTTGAGTGTGTGAATATGTAGACTCATTAAAAATAAACAAACCTACAACCGATAAACATACCAAATAAACTAATCCTATCTCTAGACTCTTTTACGATATGGTCCATGAGAACCAATGGCTTTGGAGCGTCGCATATATAGGACCTTAGACCCATGCGTTTGATTCAATCTAAAACCAAATCAAATCCCAAAAAAAAAAGTTTGAACCTGACTTAATAGGAAGGCACAAGTAACTTTCGAATTGTCAAAAATGTATTAACATGTGTTACCATAAAACTGTACACTTTACAATAACCAAAAATTTCAAGAATCACATTAGTGATCAGATATAATATTTAAGAGGGAAGCCCTTGTTCTGATTAACTTCCTAAACAAGCACTCCAAACCATTCTCAATGTTTTCAGTATTGCAATCTAAAGCCTCAACATGAATTTGATGTTCACCTTTGCATTCAGTTGGTTCTTTTTGGATATATTTTGAGACTGTGAACCATTTAGTTGTCAGCTTTGGCTTTGAAATGGATTTCGACAAATAGGACAAGAGTGTTCTAAAGACAGAAACACTGACTTCACAAACTTCTCTTAGTACTTGAATCACCAAAGCAAGATGAGGGACAACATTCAAGGGTTTTGCGCTGTAAGCATGATCGATTTGATTAAACTCCGCAACACTTTTTTTGGCATCCTTGATTAGTTTCTTTAGGAATGAAGCATCTATGTTCAGATGATTTAGATCCCCTTTTCTCCTCAATGCTGATTGAACATCTCTTACATGTGCCTTGACTTGTGAAACAATGTCTCTGAAAGAGCCACAAATGTCTAAAAGCCTCATGGATCGATCCTCCAACTCATGGACCACTTTCTCATATTGATGGTGAGAAAGGGCTTGGCGGGTCAGTGGCAAACTCAGTAGATCATCTACACATGTATACAATCTACCAAGATTTGCTAGACCGTGGTAAATTGTTTCTGCATCAGAAATACATGAAACAGATGTCTCCCAAGTTTTGAATTTGACAAGTTCCTCTTCGACTTGAAGCGTGCTCGGGTGTGATCGGGTTGGCAAACTAATGGATCGAATGGCATGACGATTCTTGGATAACAAAGAAGATGATGAGAAAGACATTTTTTGGTTCGGTTTGGCTAGTAATTGCCAAATTTTTGGATTGATAACTAAACTTTCTATTCCTTGTATATTTATACAAACCCATATTGGCATAGATTAATAACATAGATTTAATAAGCATGTGAAACTGCACATGGAATCCTTTGAAACAGCTGAACTTGCACCCAAATCAGCATACATATTTCTGATTTCTTCGTTGGCATTTGGTAGGAGAATCTAACGTGGAAAACAGACTATTTAATAAGTGCCCACGTATGGATTGTCGCCTAATGCCACATTTATGATACCGTGTATTTATATGTTTAATGTTTACACGTGAACCAATATGATACACGAGTGTCTCGTTACACGAAGCTAAGCTCCAACTCACATCAAAGATCCGATATATTGCCACTTGTATAGTTTAATCAAGGCAAGCATTGCAAATCTGCTAATGCTAGAGTAATTATATACTAATACAATTACCAACTTGGGTTACACCCCTTGTTTGTAAAAAAAATACAACTAAATATTTTGTAACTAAAACATGGGATTGAAATTGGATCTAGATCGAATTGATTCAAAGAATACAAATGTTAGCGATCTCTTATTAAACTAAATCAAAACTATTATGTATAAATTATAATGAAAAAGACAACTGTTTAATCCCTCAAAAACATTTTCTCCTTACCGCTTATGAGGTTACTCTGACTAACCATAATTAACCTTTTTGTATATCTTACCACTCCTTCAGTACTAACTACCATTGTAACTATCTATCAAACATTAGTTCCTACATTGATCACTATTGTGCTACCGACTAGAGTGGATCTGTGTGTATCCTAAGGGGTGCACATGATACTCCTCAACTTTGTCGGGAAGTGTAAAATACCTCTCGATGTACCTTAAAAAAATCTCCGTTATATGAATGTATCATAACAAAAACCATTTCGTTTGATTGAAAATGGACCTAGATCGAATTGATTCAAAGAATACAACGTTTGCGATTTGTTATGAAACATAATCAAAAGTATTATGTATAAATTATAATTAAAAAGAGAACTGAAAACAATATGCACTTTTAGTTCCTACATTGATCACTGTAGTGCTACCGACTATAGCTTTTGCGGTTACTTTTGTCACACCCTCAAATTTCACATGCAGGGTTTTACCGTGAGGCGTGCGACTGACCAGGATTTAACCACGAATCATGTTGAACCAATTATTTAGATGTTAAGGTCATCACCGTCAACGCGATTCGTGATCATTGTTTAACTGTCTAAAACTCAGTTTAAGTTACCAGCGAAATATAAAGTAACCCCTCATAAACTTGAAACCACGTGTTAAATAATTGTACAAAACGTAAGGTTTTACGAACCACACATTCCAGCCGATTGCAACGCCCGTCTATAGCTGTATCTATCAACCTGCAAAGCATGCAGTAGGGAGTCAACATAAAGTTGGCGAGTTCACAGTTTTTCAGTGTTGTTTCAAAAACATAGGTTGTTAAATTACTCAATTATAAAACATGTCATGGGGAGCTACCCCATCCTTACCTACTAAACTGTATGGTACCGAAACTATGACTGTTGAGTTGCAGGTGCCCCAAGTCAATCTAAAACAATAACTTTGCACTAATATTAATATTAGTGCAAACTTAGTGTTTTAGATTTGTTTTATTCTTTATACAAGTTTGTATAACTGGCCCAAAGTGTCCGAGTTTACAATAGTGTGCGGCCATGATGCTTATCCGAGTTTACATATTGAACCGCCAGTCTGAGTTTATTATGTGGCCATGGTTAGTCCGGATTTGTTTAACCCAAGAGAGATCTTCCGAGTTTATAATGGTGTGCTGTTGGGTGTGTGGCTTGAGGTGTGTGTCCGGGTTTAACGAGGGGTGTCGGGTTTATGTAATTTCGTTTGGGCTCTGTTTGGGCTTGGTGGTTTATTTGGGCCAAGAACAAAAAGGAAGTGTGCAGCTGAGAAGGGGGTGTGCGACCCAGCATTTGGTGTGCGGCTAGATATATGTATAAGTTAGACATTTAACATTCCATATACTCACAAACATCCACATATAAACAAATCAAATATAATAAATCGTGTTTATCAAGTTTAGAATACGTACGTACAAAATTACAACATGGAACGAAACGCGAAGATAAATGATACGTAGTTAAAGGTCACGAGGTTAGTCAACGCTAACCTCGAAAGTACGAGTTGTCACATCATCCCCAAGTTGAAAGAAATTCCGTCCCGAAATTTAGCATACAGTCACTGATGCATGTGTGGTGTGTATATAAATTTAAGTATATTTTAAGCCCTTTTTACACGTTAGTCAAGTTTTACATTTATAAAACACGATATTTTACTAACACCAAACACACATATGGGCCAGTGCACCCATCGTGAGCGTAGTATAGTGTTGGCAAGATACCGAGGTCGTCCAAGGACACAAGAGCTTTTAGTACCGGTTTATCCTCAACGTCTAATCAAATCAAAAAGTTAGAAAAAGGTTTTTTAAACTAGAAAAATAAAAACTAACTAAAATACTGAAAAATAAAATAATATAAAAACAGATAGACAAGATGAATCACTTGGCTCCGACTCGTGTTTAGTGTAACCATTGATTATTTCCGCACTTTTCCACTTTTTAAGCGATTATCTTAGTTATTGTAGTAGGCCCCTCTTTTGAAGGTGACGTTACCCACAACCCAGTAGTTTGAGTCAGCAAGGACACAATCCTAAAAGGTCGGATTATTGAAAGATAATTAATTAAGTTATTAATGCATATTATGGTAGGCCCCTCTTTTGGATGTGACGTTACCCTCGGCTAAGTAGTCTGAGTCAGCAGGGATACAGTCCTAAGTTGCCAGATTAAAGTATTAATAGCAGCTTACATATGAGGGGATCAAAGAGTTTGGACCCCCGCCATCCAATACCGGTGGGTATTGAAGGAGGTCCTACTAAATTTGACCCAGGTCCTTGCAGGATCTATACACTGAACAAGGCAAGACTCTTACCAAACCGTTCGCTTAACCCCCGACCAGGTAGCCAACATATCTCCATATAGACCGTGGAGATATGAATGGTGAAAATCTTTTATTTTATATAGACAGTAAAATAATGCCAAGACACCACGGACAAACGATAAGGAAGAATCACATTCAACATAAGAAACTAGTTATTAAAGTCATTAATACATAACCAAGTAAAAAGTGCGAAAAGATTAAAAATAAAAAGTATTACACTAGACACTTGTGTTCACCAAGTGATGTAAGAGACTTAGGCAAACATGGCATTTGGTTGTCAAGAACTCTTACGACCAATCTTGGATCCCGAGCCGACTCACACACTCTACGATGGACAATGGATGATGGTGGTGGATGATGGTGTTGTGATGGTGGTGGGTGAAGTGTGAGAGAGATGGTGTGCCTAGGGATGGTTTGCAAATGAGCCAAGCACCCCTATTTATAGCCTGAACAGCAGCCCGGGCACGGCCCCGTGTCCATTGGGCACGGCCCCATGTCCACCCTCCTTCTCTATCTTCATTAATTGCAGTTTGTCTGCATTAGTTGACCACGCCCCCGTGTCCGCTGGGCACGACCCCGTGTGCAGAAGCGTATCTGTACTATCAAGATTTTCCTGATCTTATTGTTGACCACGGCCCCGTGTCCGCTGAGCACGGCCCCGTGGTGGGCGATAGAAGCTTCTACAGCTTTGTCTTTTCTGCTGACACTTGGGCACGCCCCCGTGCTCATTGAGCACGGGGCGTGTTCAGCCTTCTGTTCTCTTGTTTTGCTTGGGAAGATGCTGTCGGGGAGGCCGGGCATGCCACATTTGTTCCTTTTCTTGTATTTATGTTAGATTTAGCTGCCTTTTTGCTTCTTTTGTTCATTTGAGCTCATTTAATCCTGAAAATACAAAAGGATGACAAAAACACATTTTTCCAACATTAGTACTAAAAAAGGGTTAGTTTTATGCCACAATTGATGTAATTTATATGTTGCATTTTGTGCACATCAAATACCCCCACACTTGAATCTTTGCTTGTCCTCAAGCAAAACTCTTTATAATGTTGCTTTGCACTCCCAAATGGAATGGATAGAAGAGAAGGTTTTTGGGCTTGTCGTAGAGTGTCGGGTTTTCCAAGATTCTTTATTAAGTTTTAATTTTATTTATTTACAATCCAATTCGTCATGATTTATTTAAAACATTACATAAGATAAATTACTTATTAGGGCATAACATGCCTTTTTAAAATTCCACTTATATACAAGTTCACATACCTCACGGGGGATCACTCAACACTCGGCCGAAGATGTATTTTAGTGGATCACTCGAGAGCGGCATGGAACTTACTCCTACCATAAGCTTGCCAAGCAATCAATCCTCCTCCTTTTTAACTATACACCTTTGTAAATATCAAGAGGACTTTTGGGGTGAAGGGTTAGGCTTGAGTTAAAGGTAGGTGGTTGGATTAGTGGTTAGTAAAGGGGCGAAAGGCGTAAGTAGCGTCGGTTTTCGTAAGACTTTTTATTTTTGAAATTTTTATTTTGATGAAGCCATTATTCAAACAAAGTTATTTTTGATAAACTTGTTTGTTTATTTCTCTTTTCCTTCATCATCATCATTTTTTTTTGAAAGTCATAAGAAAAACCGAGCTTGCTACTAAAACAAAGGGGTTAAAAATAAAAAAAGGTTTTGGTGGGTAAAAGGGTTTTTGTTTTGGGTTAAGAAATGAAAAGGTTTAGGCTCAAAAGGGTTAACTAGGGGGATTTTGGGTAGGTGGTAAAAAGAAAAAAGAAAAATAATGGTGTAGAAATAAAAAGGGTTAGTCCTAATGCCTCCGTCATTTACTTACTCGGGTTTAAGTTGGTAAGGACCGGGAATGTATCGTCATGGCAAGTTCTAGAGTTGTAAGAACCAAGCGGCTATTCACACAAGAAACGAAAAATGAGCATTTAGTTTAAAGATATATATTTGTATGCTCAATAAAGGCTCAAAACTCACTTTTTGTGAGAATGGGTTTTTATGTGATCAAGTATATATAATCAAATTTTAATTAAGCTTGTCATGCCGTTTCATAATTTTCTTATGTTGGTTCTTTTATCACGACGCTATCGGTTGTAAATTTGTAAAAATATAACCTTTTTAGAACTTGAAATTCCCAAATTAAACCTAGACAAGTAAAGAAAATAAAAATAAAAAAAATTTTGAAAAAATTTGGGGTGATTAGCGGTTCCAATAGAGTTTTGTTTAAGGCTTGTGATTAAGACTTGTAAGATTCAAAGTTTTAGCATCCCCGACACTTAAATTACACATTGTCCTCTATGTGTCCCAAAAATAAGTTTTTAGGTTGATTGAATATGTAAAAAGGTGTGAAAAAGCAAAATTTAATGTTATTGGGCGTCTGGACACGGCCCCGTGTCGGATGGACACGACCCCGTGGTCAGAGTGCCAGTAACAATTACTTACAGAAGGTAGACACGGGGGCGTGTTGGCTGGGCACGACCCCGTGTCTGGCAAAAATCTGCAGATCTAAACAAACAGCAGGTCTGGGGAAGTGGGCACGGGGGCGTGTCGGCTGGACACGACCCCGTGTGGACAATCTGCAAAGGTGAAAACAGGTTTCTGGCTTCGTTTTTCCTGCTCCGGCTTTAGTAGCACTAATATTTAGTACTCTAAGCCTCGTATGTACATGTTTTATCAATAAACACTACACCAAACCATAGCAAGCATCCTAAATTACCATCGTTCATCATCCGCATAACAAAGTTAAAAAGAAAAACAAATGCAGAAAATAAAAAGAGTTAAAGGAAAGTAAATTGTTCAACACACGGCACGCAAGCCGGAAATCGTTCAAAAGGAAAGGGGTTAACCTGTGGGATCACCAACCAGCTGCTCCTAACTCCGCTCCTCCCGCCTAGTCCATGTCCTCGTCCTCATCATCATCACCTCCTCATTGCCCCGCCATGTACTCCCGGATATTCCCAATATCATCTTGGATATCGGATATGTTTCTCTCGATTGCTCCAACCCGGGTGTACGTGTTGCTCGCCATGTTGTAGGTGTTCCTAGTGCACATGAGGTTTTCCTGCAATAAGACATGCAAACTTTGGAAGTTAGGAAAACCGCCTCCTTGTGAGGAGGATTGGCCCGGATCACCGTGGGGGTGGTACTGGTACTGATGATGTTGTGGAGCTGAAGGACAAGTGCCTCTTGCGGGTTCCATGCATGCCCTTGGACTCTTTTGAAGCTGACCGACCCGTCTTCAGCTTCATAGATCAAGTTCATGGAGTGGCAGATGTGTATGTCTACTCTTCCCGACCATGGAATTCTTTGGAAAGATCGAGGCATGTTCACGAAGCGCTTAAAGAGACAGTATATCCACCCCCCGAAGAAGATAGGGGTTGGCGGAGTAGCAAGCCGGTTCCAATGCATGTTGCGGGGCAGGAGGTACGGAACATCGAGGTGTCTGCGGTTATGAATGCAATGAAGGAACACCAAATCTCTCAACCCAACAACGCCACCGCTATCATGCCTTTGGCTAAGAGAGTAAGCGAGGACCCTATGGATGTAACGGTAAAGTGGGTCCCTTAGCTTAGTGCTCTTAGTGCTGCTCGGGTTGTAGTGCCCTTCTCCAATTTGAGCCCAAGTGGCTTGGCACTCGTTTTCATCCAACTCTCGCACTCCTCCGGTGTTCTCTTCATTACCCGCATCTTCCTCAGCATACAACCCAACTATCGACCCAAACTGAGCCATCGATATCGAGTACTTAGTCCCCCCACATCGGAATTCCACCCCATCATTGTCGAATGGGTCGCACCTTAAATTGAACACGAATGTACTATAGAACTCCAGATTGTACTCCTGGACCGAGCGAAGTCGAGTGGTTAGGGCGACTCATAGTGGGCCGGTAACGAGGTTGTTAAACCGGTCAAGTTGGTTCACCAATGTCAAAAGATCCGTGCACACTTGTCTTGGGTATTCCTCCGGTCGGGTTCGAAGCACGTCGTATCTTGCTTTAGCGTCTTGCTCCGTTGCATTGAACCTTGTGAATTTCTTCGACATCTTGATGTTGTTAGAGGTAGAGGAGACGTCGAAATTATGCAGAAAATCGCCTGAACCAGAGAGTTTTCGGGGAAACGGGGCGTGTGGAAATGAAGAAAATGTTTGGAAAAGGGGTTTTATCCCGACAGTCACGCGGACACGGCCCCGTGTCCAGCGGACACGGCCTTGTGCCGAGCAAAAGTTTTTTTTTTTTTTAAGTGCTCGTGTGAGTGCCCTTTGTTTCCCAAAAACTTGGTTAGAAGACTTACCAATTAAGATGTCATCCCACTTGTTCGTAACTTACCAGGTATGATGTTTATGCTTTTACTCTTCGACCATTTGAAGCGAGATTTCTTCCTCTTCATCCTCAATGAATCCTTGATAGAGCTTCAGCCGTTGGCCATTGACTTTGAATGGAGGTCCATTTCGAGATTTAATTTCTACTGCACCGTGCGGGAAAATATGGGTGACGGAAAAAGGTCCTGACCACCTAGACTTTAATTTACCAAGAAATAATCGAAGTCGTGAATTAAACAATAGAACTAGATCTCCTACACGAAATTCATTAGGTTTAATGTGTTTGTCATAAATTTCAGAGTTAGAGTATGCATAATTCCTTAATTCGTCTAATTCATTCAATTGACAAAATCGATTTCTACCAGCAAATTCTAAATCTAAATTTACATTTTTAATTGCCTAGTAGGCCTTGTGAGCTATTTCTACTGGCAAATGACAGCTTTTTCCATAGACGAGCTTATATGGGATTGTACCTATTGTTGTTTTATAAGCAGTTCGAAAAGCCCATAAAGCATCATCTAATTTATCGGCCCATTTCTTTTTATTTAACCCTACGGTTTTTTCAAGTATTCGTTTTAAACCTCTGTTAGTCACTTCGGCTTGTCCGTTTGTTTGAGGGTGATATGCCATTGAGACCCTGTGATAGACCCCATATCTTGTTAAAAAAATTTCAAGTTGATGGTTGCAAAAATGGGTACCTCTATCACTTATTAATGCTTTAGGTGTTCCAAAACCAGAGAATAATTTTTTCAGAAATCTTACCATGACTCTTCCATCGTTTGTTGGAAGTGCCTCGGCCTCGGCCCATTTAGACAAGTAATCTACTGCCACAAGTATATATTTGTTTCCTTTTGACGGTGGGAAAGGTCCCATAAAGTCGAGTCCCCACACATAAAAAATTTCACAAACAAGAATGCCATTTTGTGGCATTTCGTTTTTGGAAGAAATATTACCTGTTCTTTGGCAAGCCTCACATGTCTTGACAAGACTTTGGGCGTCTTTGTAAATGGTTGGCCAATAAAATCCTGAATCAAATACCTTTCGTGCGATACTAGCGGCACCATGATGTCCTCTGTATGGACCTTCATGACAATGGCGGAGAATTCTTCGTGCTTCGCTACCATGTACGCATCGTCGGATGAGTTGGTCGGCACACATTTTGAAAAGATAAGGATCTTCCCAAAAATAGTGTTTTACATCAGTAAAGAATTTCTTCCTTTGATGATGTCGCCAACCTTTTGCGACTATACCGCTAGCTAGGTAGTTAGCATAGTCAGCGTACCATGGTTCTTGTCTGTATTCCACCATTTCTAGGGACTCTGTTGGAAATTTTTCGTTGATTTGCTCGTCCCTGGTTGCCTCCAAAGCTGGGTATTCTAAGCGTGAAAGATGATCCGCTACGGTGTTTTCAGCTACTCTTTTGTCTTTGATTTCAATATCAAATTCTTGGAGGAGTAAACTCCACCTAATCAAACGTGGTTTTGCGTCCTGTTTTTGAAGAGATATTGAATGGCTGCATGATTTGTATAGACTATAGTTTTAGAAAGAACAAGATAAGAACGAAATTTATCAAAAGCAAATACCATAGCTAGTAGCTCTTTTTCAGTTGTTGTGTAATTTTCTTGTGCATCGTTAAGTGTTTTACTAGCATAATAAATTGGGTGAAAATACTTCTCTTTTCTTTGTCCCAAGACAGCTCCAACTGCAAAGTCACTTGCATCACACATGATTTCGAAAGGAAATTTCCAATCAGGCGCTATCATGGTAGGTGCATTGACTAGCATTTCCTTTAGGGTTAGAAATGCTTGATTGCAATCCTTGTCAAAGATGAAAGGGGCATCTTTTTCAAGTAATTTTGTTAGAGGCCTTGAGATTTTAGAAAAGTCTTTGATAAACTGCCTATAAAATCCGACATGCCCTAGGAAACTTCTGATAGCTCTAACGGAGGATGGGGGTGGTAGTCGAGAAATAGTGTCTATTTTGGCTCGATCAACCTCCATTAACTTCGCTTGAGATTTTATGACCGAGTACTATTCCCTCTGTTACCATGAAATGGCATTTTTCCCAATTAAGGGCGAGGTTAGTTTCCTCACATCAGGATAGCATTCGTTCAAGGTTATCAAGGCATTGGTCGTATGAATCCCCAAAGTTAGAAAAGTCGTCCATGAAGACTTCCATTGTCTTTTCTATCATGTCATGGAAGATGGCTACCATGCAACGTTGGAATGTTGTGGGGACATTACATAGACCAAATGGCATGCGTCGATAGGCAAAAGTTCCATAGGGACATGTGAAGGTTGTCTTTTCTTGGTCTTCGGGTGCTATCGGGATTTGAAAGTAACCTGAAAAACCATCCAAGAAACAGTAAAATTTATGACCGGATAATCTTTCTAACATTTGATCAATGAAGGGCAAAGGAAAGTGATCTTTCCTCGTCGCTTCATTTAATCGTCTATAATCATTACATACTCTCCATCCTGTGACGGTTCTCGTTGGTATTAATTCATTCTTTTCATTAGTTATTACCGTCATACCTCCTTTTTTTGGAACTACTTGGACGGGACTTACCCAAGGACTATCAGAGATAAGATAAATAAGTCCGGCGTCAAGTAATTTGATGACTTCGTTTTTAACCACTTCTTGAACATTTGGATTTACTCGACGTTGTGGTTGTTTTACCGATTTGTAGTCATCATTCATTAAAATTTTGTGCGTGCACATGGAAGGGCTTGTTCCTTTAATGTCTACAAGCTTCCAAGCAATCTCATTTTTGTGTTTTTTCAAGAGTTTAATTAATTTTTCTTTTTCTAAACTACCTAATTTAGACGAAATAATTACAGGTGACTTACCATCTTTGTCTAGAAAAGCATATTCCAAACCTTTGGGAAGTTCTTTGAGCTCAAGAGGTGGGTCTTTAGGAGACTCCTTATTTGGTTGCTCATTTTGATCAAGAACTTTAAAAGTTTGTTCTATAGTGACCTCTTCTTCAACAAAGAGGTCAATCTTTTCACTTGTATCGGGTGGTTCATCTTCATCTTCAATTAGGGGTTCATTATTGCCAAATGGATATTTCATTGACCGTTCAAGATCGACACTCTTTTTAAATGCCCCTAATTGAATTGATAGATTGTTGTACTTCCGGTTTTTCAAAGCTTTGTGGGTTTTTATAAAGGGTCGTCCCAACACTAGAGGAGCGTCATTGAGGATGACAAAGTCGGTTGGGATTACCATTTGATTTGTTTGAACCAAGACATCCTCAACTATACCGATTGATTTTATTACTTTCCGATTAGAGAGAAAAATGGGTATTTGAAGTGGAGAAAAATCACTAATACTTAATTTTTCGAAAATGTAGTTGGGCATTATGTTAACACAAAGATCTTTATCAATTGTGACGTTACTAATAAAGGAATTTTGAAAAAAAAACTTGGAACCGGTGTAATGTTGATTTCAAATGGATCTTCTTTTATTAGCGAAGTTTGATCGTTAGTTAACTTAATACTTACTGTTTCGTCAATTTTAGTGTTAGTGTTAACTCTTTTAAAAACTTAGCATGAGTGGGTACTAAACAATGATTTTCAAAAGAAGGTGACAAGAGATTAATTTCTTCAAAATTAGACTCTTCTTGAATTTTAACGTTAACGGACTCACCTTTTTCGTTGTTTAACTCATGTGTCGGTTTTTCACTTATTTGTTCTTTCATTTTCACCTCTTCAACTATCTCTTCTTTATTACAAGTTAATTATTCTCTTGCGCGGGACTCCTCTTCCCTTGCGCGAGATTCTTTTATGTAGCGTTCGATAGTTTTAAGGTGTTCTAATATCCTATCGGTCACTTCGGTGATAGAGTAAGGATCGGGATTTTCAAAGCTTGAATCCGGTTGTTCGATCCTTTGTTCCTCATAATACTCATAGGAAGTAGATGGTTCACACCATTGTTCTTCATTGTAAGTATATGATGGATAAGGGTCGTAATTTTGTTCTTCATAATACTCATATGAGGTGGGTTGTTCACGCCATGGTTCCTCATAATAAGTATACGAAGGTGGTGGCTCATATCTTGGTTCCTCAAAGTATGAGTATGAAGGCTCATACCTTGGTTCATCAAAATATGAGTATGAGGGAGAAGGTTCATACCTTTGGTCTTCATAGGATGTGTATGAAGTTGATGGCTCGTACCTAGGCTCCTCATAGTAGGTGTATGAATTGGACGGTTGATATAAGTTACAATATTGAACCGAGTGAGTGTTACCGCAATTGGTGTAATAATATTCCCTATAATCATCCTCCTCATAGGTGTATTTGTAACCTCCTGAGTATTGATCCATAAGAATCACTCAGCAGACCACAACAACATCTCAAGACCAGAAAACAAAAATGAAAACGGAAACAAAGGCTGGACACGGCCCCGTGTTCAGTGGACACGGCCCCGTGTACAGAATCTGTATCTGGGCGTTTGAATTAAAGTTACTGGTTTCGTTGAGCACGGGGGCGTGTTCAGTGAGCACGACCCCGTGTTCAGCTTCTGTTATTGGGTGTTCTTATGAAAAATATGCAGCACGGCCCCGTGTTCAATGAGCACGGCCCGTGTTCAACCTACTGTAAATGCAAAACTAAACTAAAATGCAGAAAAATGTGCGCGCGTTTTGAAAAAGTTTTGAAAAACTGATTAGGCCGTCGATTTTAAGCTTTCTTAAAATCCTTGTGTCCCTGGAAATGGCGCCAAAAACTTGATGCGTGTGTGGTGTGTATATAAATTTAAGTATATTTTAAGCCCTTTTTACACGTTAGTCAAGTTTTAAATTTATAAAACACGATATTTTACTAACACCAAACACACATATGGGCAAGTGCACCCATCGTGAGCGTAGTATAGTGTTGGCAAGATACCGAGGTCGTCCAAGGACACAAGAGCTTTTAGTACATGTTTATCCTCAACGTCTAATCAAATCAAAAAGTTAGAAAAAGGTTTTTTTTAAACTAGAAAAATAAAAACTAACTAAAATGCTGAAAAATAAAATAAAATAAAAACAGATAGACAAGATGAATCACTTGGCTCCGACTCATGTTAAGTGTAACCTTTGATTATTTCCGCACTTTTGCACTTTTTAAGAGATTATCTTAGTTATTGTAGTAGGCCCCTCTTTTGAAGGTGACGTTACCTGTTATGGGCCATTTTCTGAGCGTATATATATCCTGACTAATATCCTGCTTTTGATTGTTTACTTGTGATCAGGATACCGAATCAAGATATTGTTAGCATCCTGGACGATATCCTGGTATTAGCTTAATTAATCACGTGCATGTTAGAAGCTGTGGGTCACTAACGGTCAGATGGACTTCTTCTCCTTAAGACTCGGGCAAATCTGTTATACGAGAGACGTTGAACCCGAAAGACCAGGTCTACAACATTCAAGTGGGGAATATCCGCCGGATCCCGGTTTAATAGGATAGTTTGTTACATTTCTTTTACTATAAATGGATGGGGCGGATCAGATTAAGGCACACAACTTTTACACACACTCTTTCGCACACTTTTGCTCTCTAGCTTCTAGCAAACACTATACACAAACACTTGTAATCGAATTACATTGTAACACCTAGTTGATCCGCATCACATCCTGCACTGTATCCTGATATTTGAAGCAATAGAAGAACAAGGCAGCTGCGATTGTCAGCTCCCGAGGTTTTGTGCCGGCGATCTAGATTGATCAAGGGCTTTCCTCGTACATCACGTGTCAACCTTTACTTTTTAGCTCATTGTTTGATCATAGATACAGCTCTATATCCTGAGCCGTATCCTGAAATTGTTTTTGCAAATAATTTGATTAAAATATTTTTCACACATATTTCTAGCACACTACCTCACTTAACTAATTTGATCACTTAATTGCTTCGGTAAATTTTTACCAAAACAATTTGGCGCCCACCGTGGGGCAAGTGGTGCTATTTTTGCTAAAAACTTTAGTAAAATCATTACTCGGTTTTCTATTGTCAAAACTTTTTGCTACATTATTTTCAATGGCCTCGAGATCAAACATGAGCTCTTCCACCATGTCTGCTACAACCTTTGCAACAATTGGTTCGGTGCTTCCACCTCCTCCTCCATGAATGCAAACTTCTTCACACGGAACTGAAAGTCATGTGGCTCGGGATGTTGTTCCCGCTCCCAGTACCCAGGGATCTGCTCCTGTTTTGGCTTCTAATGATGAAATTCTGAATTTGTTTGGTAGTGTACAGGAACAGATGAGGCAGCAGCAGGAAACTAATCGGATACTGATGAGAGAGATACAACTCTTGAAATCCGGCCCAAGTAGACCTGCTGAAGAAACTGTCACTCTTTTGCAGCCTAGAGCTTTGAACTTCAGTTCTGTAGTTTACACTGAAGATAACCGGGGGAATATCGTGCCAAGCCATTCTCAGAATCATACTCCTGAGATACCCTCCTCAATCAGGATGTCAACTGTGAGGAGCTCAGGATATGCTTCGGGATATGGCCAGAATCCTCAGACCGGTAACGTGTCAAATAATAATATTCTTGCTACTAACAACAATGGGTCTTTGCAGGATGCAGGTATGACGTCAACATTTACTAGGGAGCTTCAGAAATTGAAGGACATGATATCCAGTGTACCTGGAGTGGTCCAGCCAATTCCGGAAGTATCCCAAGACAGCCACAGGATATCCCGCTTTGCATATCCTATCTGTGATGCTGAAATCCCAAAGAGATTTCAAACCCCCAACATGAAACTGTATGATGGGACCACGGATCCTGAAGAGCATATTGCCCAGTATAGGGAAAGAATGGAGATTAACCTTATCCCTCTGGAACTCAAGGAAGCATGCTTGTGCAAGGGTTTCGGTTCTACCTTAACAGGGTCGGCCTTAAAATGGCAGTTAAATGTTCCTCCTTACTCAATTACTTCATTTGCTCATTTGGTTAATTTATTTAATAGTCAGTTTTCTTGCAGCCGGAGTTTTGAGAAACTAACCAGTGATCTTTACATGATAACTCAAGGACCTCAGGAATCCTTGAGGGATTATGTGAACAAGTTTAGTCGGGAATCCTTGGATATCCCACATCTTGATGTTGCAACAGCTGTGCAGGCTTTTAAGATAGGGTTACAAAAGGATTCTCAGTTTTATCAGGATCTTGTAATGAATCCCTGCAGGAATCTCGACGAAGCTCGTAACAGGGCCTTGAGATATATTCGCCTAGAAGATGACAAAAAGATGCAAGAAAGGATGAATTCTACCTCAACCTACGAATCAAGCAACAGGAAATCAGAATCCTCGTATAAACCGTATCGCTCCAAGCCATATGGCAGAAATGACAACAAGAAAGTGAATGCTGTTGAAGACGAGGATCCTGAAGAATATCCTGAATTGTCTGAATACTGCTTTTCTGTTAACATACCTGAGTTAATGTATGCTATGCAGGGTTTAGGAGACAAAGCTAGGTGGCCTCGAAAGAATCAACAAAAAGCTGATTGGAAGGATAAATCCAAATGGTGTGCCTTCCATGAAGATTTCGGACATGTGACCGAGGATTGCATTGCTCTAAGGAAGGAAATAAGCTACTTATTGAGTAAGGGGTATCTGAAGGACTTACTGGGAAGAAAGAAGAATAAATGGCAGGATCCTGAGAAGGATCCTGAACGAGCAGCATCACCCCCAGCAGATGCCAAAATAATTAACTTTATTTCAGGAGGATCCGACATTTGTGGGACTTCATATTCTGCGGCCAAGAGACATGCAAAGGAGGCTAAGACTGAAAGGGGAGACAGACCAGTCAGAATGACTACCCTCACAACTGACAAAGTGATCACTTTCGACAGTGATGACAGGGATACTCTCCAGGATCCTCACCATGATGCCCTTGTAATTACATTATATGTTGCTAACCATTTTGTACGCAGGATATTAGTGGATAATGGCAGCTTTGTCAACATAATTCAGCTGGAAACATTGAAGAGGATGAATGTATCTCCGATGGACATTACTTCGAAATCCACAGTGCTCGTTGGCTTCAGTGGGGAAGCTAGGAATACCGTAGGGGAGATAAAGTTACTAGTATATGTTGAAGGGGTCAACTCGATACAACGTTTCTGTGTGATGGACTCCCTATCTTGCTATAACATCATACTAGGCAGGCCATGGATCCATGATATGAAGGCTGTGCCATCGACTTATCATCAGTGCATCAAGATCCCTACCCCTTGGGGGGTTGTCAAGGTTGATAGTGATCAGCATGAGGCGAAGGAATGCTACTCATCCTCAATGAAATCCTCAACCAAGCCTAATGCAGCATAGCAATTAAAGATGCGGGCCCAGGATATCATGGAGGCTTCAGAGCAGGATGTCAAGAAAGTTATCCTGGATCAGGATAATCCGGATATCTCAGTGCTCGTAGGAACCAATATCCCTCAGGATATTGAAAATCAATTGACTAGTTTTTTGAAATGCAGGATGTCAACATTCGCATGGAAGCATGAGGATATGACAGGTATTTCCAAGGATATTATAACACATAAGCTCGGTATTGACAGGTCGTTCAAGCCGGTCCAACAAAAGAGAAGAAAATTTGCTCCGGAGCGAAATGTGATCATCCAAGAGGAAGTTGAAAGACTATTAAGGAGCAAGATGATTAGAGAAATGAAGTTTCCTAGATGGCTTGCGAATGTAGTCGTGGTACAATAGAAAAATGGGAAATGGAGAGTTTGTGTAGATTACACAGACTTAAACAAAGCATGTCCCAAAGACCCGTTTCCTCTACCTCATATTGATTCAATGGTGGATGCTACCGCCGGCCACGAGATGTTAACCTTCATGGATGCCTCTTCAGGATTTCAGCAAATCCAAATGGAACCCTCTGATCAGGAGGATACTGCTTTCATGACACCCACAGGTATTTATTGTTATACTGCTATGCCCATTGGTTTGAAAAATGCAGGTGCAACATACTAGAGGTTGGTAAACATGATGTTTAAAGACAAGCTGGGGGACACCATGGAGGTATATATTGTCGATATGGTGGTGAAATCTAAAATGGCTGAGGATCACCTCCAGGATATTAAGGGAGCGTTTGATATCCTGGATCAGTATAACATGAAACTGAATCCTGCTAAGTGCCATTTCGGAGTGGGGGCAGGAAAGTTTCTAGGATATATGGTGACCAAAAGAGGAATAGAGGCAAGCCCGGAGCAGATTAGAGCTATCCTGGATATAAAATCACCTTCGAATATGAAGGATGTTCAACGGTTAACAGGTCGAGTAGCAGCATTGAACAGATTTATTTCAAGATCCTCGGAAAAAATGCAAGGAATTTTATGATATCCTTAAGAAGAATAAGAAGTTTGAATGGGGAGCAAAGCATGAAGCAGCCTTGCAGGATTTGAAGCAATATCTCTCAACTGCACCTCTTTTGATGAAGCCTGAAAATGGTGAACCACTATCCCTATACCTCGCTGTATCAGGGAATGCTGTAAGTGTTGTTCTTATAAAGGACCATGGAGGTCAGCAATATCCTGTCTATTATGTTAGTAAAAGTTTATTAGATGCTGAAACTAGATATTCTCATCTAGAAAAATTGATATTAGCCCTAGTTATGGCATCAACGAAACTTAGACATTATTTTGAGACACATAGGATTCATGTTAAAACCAATTATCCTATTAAAAACGTGCTTAGGAAACCCGAGATGTCGGGTAGGATGGCTAAGTGGTCAGTAAAATTAAGTGCTTATGACTTAGTATATGAGCCTAGAAATTCCATAAAGTCTCAGGCTTTAGCTGACTTTGTGGCTGATTTCAGTAGTGACATTCAAAATGAAGTAGACTTAGAAGTACATCAGCTAGGAGAAAACTTAGAATGCTGGACATTGTATACTGATGGTGCATCTAACGTAAGAGGTGTAGGTATACTACTAAAATCGCCACAGGGGGACATATTACCCCAGACTATTAGGTGTGAATTTCCTGCTACTAATAATGAGGCAGAATATGAAGCTTTGATTGCAGGATTAGAGTTGGCTAAAAATATGAGTATCAAGAATTTGCAAGTATATGTTGATTCTTTGTTAATCACTAATCATTTTAATGGAACCTATGCAGTTAAAGGAGAGAAGTTAATCGAGTATCTCGAAATTCTCAAAAAATTAGTAGGATACTTCGATATTTTTACACTTGAACAGGTACCAAGAGAGGAAAATGCTGAAGCTGATGCCTTGGCAAATCTGGGATCATCGGTCACCGGAAGGAACCCGAATACCAATATTACATATCCTATATCCTGCGATGAATCCTCAGGATAAGGGAGTAATAAGTATTCAGGATCCAGATAATGAGTATCCCGAGGAGGGTCCTAAGTCCTGGACGGCTCCAATCATGAGATATCTCAAGGAATGACACATCCCAAAGAATGAGTATCCTAAGGCCTTTAGAATGAAGGTATCATGATTCACTATTATAAATGACGTTTTGTATAAGAAATCTTTTGCAGGACCATATCTGAGATGCTTGGAGGATCCCGAAACCAAAGAAGTGCTTCAGGATATACACGAAGGGGATTGTGGTAACCATACTGGGGGCAGGTCGTTATTCTCAAAAGTATTAAGGACAGGATATTATTGGCCGACGATGAGGAAAGATGCCACAGAATATGCTCGAAGATATGACGCATGTCAAAGATATAGTAACATATTACATCAGCCTGCTGAACTGCTGTATCCTATTGTTTCCCCTTGGCCGTTCATGAAATGGGGTATGGATATAGTGGGAAAGCTTCCAAAGGCTCCAGGAGGAAAGGTTTTCATGTTGGCAATGACGGATTATTTCTCCAAGTGGGTTGAAGCAGAAGCATTTGTTCAAGTTAGAGATCAAGAAGTGGTATCCTTCATAAAAAGGAATATCCTGACTAGGTTTGGAGTACAAGCTGAGATAATTTGTGACAATGGATCTCAATTTATAAATAAAAGGACTACTGACTTTTGCAAGAGTTGGGGAATCAAAATGATCACGTCTACCCCGGTACATCCTCAAGCGAATGGACAAGCAGAATCCTCGAACAAGATAATTGTCAAAAACTTGAAAAAGAGACTAGGGGCTAAGAATGGAAGATGGGCAGAAGAATTACCCTTTGTTCTGTGGGCTGATAGGACGACGGTGAAGAGTGCAACTGGCCAAACCCCGTTTTCCTTGGTGTTTGGAGCAGAAGCGGTGATCCCGACAGAAATGGTGATACCTACAGCGACATCCAACCTCAGGGATCCTGAGTAGAATCCTGAAGTCCTATGCCAGGAACTGGATACTATTGATGAGACAAAGGATGCTGCAAGGCTAAGGATGGCAGCATATCAACAGAGGATATCTAAAGCATATAACAAGAATATAAGGACTAGAAGATTTCATGTTGGAGATTGGGTATTAAGAAAAGCTTTTCAGAATACTACTAATCCTGTTGATGGAAAGTTGGCTCCGAAATGGGAAGGAACCTATGAGGTTGAATCAGAATTACGAAAAGGAGCATACCGACTCAAGAATATGGAGGGGGATATGCTACCGAGATCCTGGAATGCTATACATCTAAAGCTCTATTTTAAGTAAGTATGGAATTCAAATTCTGACTCAGGGTGGTATGGATTCTGTCTCTTTTATTAAACTTTGATATTATTTACTATTTTGAACCCATTACTGACTTAAGCATCGGAGGCGTGTTAGCCAGGCTAACACCCACCTTAGCTTACGATTGTTTTGCAGTATATGCTTCGGGATGTAGCACCAGGATATACACTCAGGATACTTTGGAAGATTAGAGGATTGGCCCCCTCTCTCACGTCGAAGGGATCCTGATCCCTTCACTGGTTTAAAGGTATTCACCTTTCTTCCAAATTGGGTTTAAACACCCCGCCTGGAGCGCAAGTTATTCGGGAATAGTTCAAGGTGGCGGGACCAGTTCATGTAAAAGTGGCTGACAATTTCGTTACTATTGGCTATATCCTGAATCCTAAAGGTATATGAGGATTGATCACCCTCTCTCGCGAAAGGGAATTTTCATACTCTCTAAGGTTTAAAGGTTTTCACCTTTCTAAGTCTTGGAGTTTATACACTCCCGCCTGTAGCGCACGAAAATTTGAGATTTTCCCCAGGATACAAAGGATTTATCTCCAGTATATTTTGGGTTTTACCCCTGTAACACAAAAAATTGTCTATACAATTGGAACTAGTGTTCAAAAATTTTCTAAGTGTTTGAGGACTCCATGCACAGGGGACATTCCATCTAAAGCAAATGTATGAAGCACAAAGGATGAAAGTTGAGCTAAGTGTCTCGAACTGGGGACATCTTAGTAGGAGAAGTCACAAAAGGGGTTGAAGTTTAATACTAGGGCTACACTCAATTCCTGGTATGATCTTTCCTTTGTGAACCTTAAATGAACTGTTTAACTCTGATTAAGGATGTATCTTTAGGATATGTCTTCGAAATGTGTTTTTGGAATAGGTTTCGGGATATTTCATTGAAATATTTGATTTGAAAATGAAAACCCTGATCAGACAAGTGTTATCAAAGCAGGTTTTAGAAAATGGGCTATCTTTTATTCTTTTGAAGTTTCGTCTGAAATTAATTGAATTTTTAGAAATTCTATTTGAAAAAGTTTTCATAATATATCACTAAGTATATTGATCAGGATATTTTGCAAAATTAACCAAGTAACGCATGGCAAGAATCTAAAAGACGACAACAAATAAGTAAAGAGGTAGTTATATTATTAACAAGTCAAAAGTTGTGCTTTTAGTTTCACCTCAAACCGAGGCCCATCCGCCAAAAGCATGATTAGTTTTTACCGTACCTACATAACGGTTGAAGGTTTTATCTCAAAATGGAACCTGTCCACCTTCAACCGTAACGTCATCCAAAACAAATTATACTAACTGATGACCAAGGGCTTCATCCTGAAACTCAGGACCCATCCACCTTTGGTCATCGTATTGTTCTAATGCAGGAAATATAAATTGTTCAAAGACAGGAAATGTAAATTGTTTTACAGACCACAACCATGAAATTTTAAAAAAGTGGGCTCCGGCCTCAGCACATATATCCATCATCGCCCACATCGCTGCATTTAAGGGTCAGCTCTCTCCTTCATCATGACATCTCCACCAGCATCCTCTCCAGCATTCCTCTCAGCATCATCAGCAGCATCCTCTCCACCAGCATTTTCTCCAGCGTCACTACCAGCATCCTTTGAAGCACCAGCATCATCCACCTTCTCAGTTACCTTGGCGGGCTCCTCTGCGGCAGGTTTTGGAGGGGGCTCCACAGGGTTGCCACCGAGATCCTTCAATTTCATTTCCCAGGCTTTGATGTTCCACGAAGGGCATTCAACGCCCAAAGCCCTAGCCTCATAAGCCATTTTCAGTCTGGCCTGGAGGAGGGAGATGATAACTGAATTCTTAAGGCTCTCCCGGTATGAAGCCATATCTTGCTCATGCTGAACCTGGGCCGCGTCAGACTTAGCTTGAGCCTCTTGGGTGATCTTCTGGATGGCTGCCTGGTGATCTTGATTCATGGCCTTATACTTATGTAACACCCCGTGTTTTCACAAGTCAAAGTCAAGGTCAAAGTCAACGACCGATTTCGCGCAACTTGACTTATAGAAATTTCTTTATTTTATTTGTATTATGTGGAGTAAGTGTTGTTAACTACAATAATCGACGTATGTTAATCGCTATTCAATCGATCTACGACTGTGAATTATTGGAAGTAACAATGCGATAAAGTTAACTAATCAATAATCAAGCTATGCTAATCGAATCAACATCAAATTGCAACTCGAGCTGCTTATTTTTACTTGTTATTATACGTGTGTGTGTGCCTTACGTGTTACCTGTGCATGTTTATTTATGTTGTGTGGAGATAATCAAGCGAACTCAATCGAAACTCGAAATCTAACTCGAAATGCAATCGAACACGAATCGTGAATGAACTATGATAATTGGTGGAAAATAGATTATGTGAGATACGAGTGTTTGGGATTGAAAGTAATTTGACTAGGAAACTCTATCGTATCGTACCAACCGCAATTGAAATCGAAATATCAAAAATCGGCGCGCAAAACACTCGAAAAGTGCGACTGATCGATCAGGCTCCCAGCCGATCGAACAGCCAGCCGAACGGACTGCTATCCGATCGGACAGGCTGTCCGATCGAGCTGCCTGGCCGATCGGCCATCACTTACCCCTTTTGGCATCCTATAAATACCCCTGTCATTTTCATTCTTTCCACTTTTGGAAACCTCTGACCGACCAGCACGCTCAGCACGCTCAGCTTGCCTTTTTGCAGATTCCTCTCGATTCCGTTAAGTTTTCATCCTAAATCTTGTACTTTCTTGATCTATACACACTCCTACACCTTTCTATCTTTCAAATCTTAACTTTTAACCATGAAATCACCAAGAATCAAGTGTTCTAGGATGATGTCATCATGGGTTCTTGAAGAACTACATGATTGGGCCTCAATCCACCAAGAATAGCTTGGATCTAACCGATTTCCACATAAACAAACAAAGATCCTTAGTAGATCTAAACATACACGCGGTGAAAAGGATTGAAAGAAGGTTTTCCAACTTTCTTTCAACTCTTTTGCACTCAATGCCTTCAAACCTGTAGAAACAGAGCTTGTGCCGATTTACAAATCACTTTGGAGGTTGTATGGCTCAAGGTTCGGATTCTACCCACGAGGTTAACCGACTACGGGTTAAACGTTAAACTCCATTTCGAACAGTTCACCGGCCGGATTTGGGTGATTCCTGCCCGAGCAGGGGAAACAAGTAAGAACGAGGGTTCTATGGTTAGACTCGTTGTCAAAATAACACGATATAACGACAAACAAACCAGAACAGCCAAGTGTTAGACGAATAGGCCGACCAGGTCAGAATGCTGACCGATCAGACTGCTGTCCGAAGGGACAGCCAGCCGATCGGACAGTCAGCCGATCGACCAGGCCAGCCGATCGGCTAGCACATGGCCCCACACTTGAGCAATTCATTGAAGAGAGTATTGAACGAACTGCTGTCCGATCGAACTACCATCCGATTGGATTACTCTTCGGATCATGAGATACTATGCTTCAACACTTAGTCGATTTTCAACATGTGCAACGCGTTTGGAGTGCCACCCGATCGAACAGCCGTCCGATCAGGTGACATCCTACTGAGAACCTATTTGCTGAAGTACCTAACCGATCGGGTTGCCGGCCGATCGAACAGCCGTCCGATCGACCGACCTGAAGGGTAAAGGTACTTCAATGTTTTCAAATGCTACAACGAAAACTTCAAAAGACAAGCCATCATACACAAACACATCCTTCTCAAAGGAAGAAACAATCCACTCGAACAGCCATCCGATCGGCCTACCGACCGACCGGACAGCGGTCCGAACGGACTGTCAACCGAACGGTCAGCCGTCCGATCGAACTACCGTCCGATCGACCAGCTGTCCGACTCCCCAACACTTGTTTTCCGTTTTACGCTTCACTTTTCGTTATGCTACCGAATCTATTCAGGCTAATCTTACTCGCTAAGCGCTCCCTTCAATCCATTAACCGCTGTGAGTATACTCGATCCCTTTTTGCTTTAAGCACTTTTGGGTGTTACATACGTTACGAATATTCAAACTACAACAACCACACTACTCAATACTATTTGAACGCTAACCGTTAATGCATGTTATACGTGGCTTATGACTGCTTGTTTGTTATGTTTACACATGGAATGCTGTCTACCTTCCTTAGCAACGATAGTACTATAGTTTGGACTCAGCACCCGTTCACACGGGGGTTGTTAAGGACCATTACTTGCATGGATTACGGTGGTAATCATGTATTGCGAACTGCCTCGGGCAGTTAACCCGTCATTGGTATCGATGGATCTATGTCGATAACTAACGTGCTTCATTTCACTATGTGTACGTGCTGGTTACGTGTAAACGAATTCGAATTCTATATGCTATTATCAAACTTGTATGCTCACCTTTACATTTTATGTATTGACTTTATTTTAACGTATGTAACAGGTGCTTAGGATGCATATGTGGTAGGAATTTGAAGCTAGAATAAAGCTTTAGAGCCCAACAAATAGTTGTCTGTAGATAACGAATCAGGGGTCTCTAGAAGCAGATAAACAATTGCTGTCTATTTAAATCTGAGTTGTCGGAACAGAATATTTGCCTGGATTTATGTCTGTAATAATTATTTACTGTTTGAGATACGGTATGAGACGTGTTGTTTAAATTGAATAGTATTGATAATTGTTATGGAAACTTATGGACAATCTGTTTCGCTCAGTGCCATGCCCCGATGATTCCGCCATCGGTTGGGGTGTGACAGATTGGTATCAGAGCCATAACTATAGGGAATTAGGCAAGACTCGACCTAGTCCGAGTCGATGTCTTAGATACCTAGACTATAGTTAAGAACCAATAGACCGATTTGAGCACCTCCAGTAGGGATTATGTACGTGCTTATTCCTCACTAATCTCGCTTATGCTACACTATCACTACACTCAAATTTTCAACTATAAATAGGCGATAAAATCGAGATTAGGTGTGAAAACCGCAAACTCTCGACTAAAATTGCTAAATCAACCCGCATTTTATCTACAAACAAGGGGAATTATGCCAAATCAGGAGTGAAATCCGTATTTTGATGAATAATCTCCTCCATTTTATTAAAAGCTCAGGAGCAAAAGTTGTTAAGTCAGGGGTGAAACCCGAACCTTGATAACTATTCCTGACTCATTTGGGTTTTACAAAACTCTCACCAAAGTCTCGACGGACTCCAACGACCTGAAGTCATGATATGACTAACGGGATGAGTGCCAAATGCCCAAGAATCGAGGCAAGGGCACAGTCCTGAAAATTAAAGGTGCACAACGGATCTTTGTGAATAGTCGAACCACTTTGGTTAGTCAAAGTCTACTAGCCGCAGACAATCTATTTCTCGAATTTTATGTGTTTCAATTTTGAGCCCGCAACTGCTGACTCCGATAATTCGTCGATTTTATGTGTTTTATGTGCTTTTAACTGCTTACGTGCCTATTTTGGAAGAATTAATCGATTTGTACCTTCGCTTCGATCGACACACACACAACTCGCCTTGCATTTCTACCTCAAAACGTTAACAAATCGTTAAATTATGGGTGAATTTATACTACGCTATACGCTTATATTACGCTATTCTCAAACGATCGCAGACTCTGGATAATAGGTTTCTGTTTTCTGACTGCCTCTAGTGATTAAATACGTATGCGTTTTCTTGCTTCTTAGCTTTACGTGCTTAGGTGTTATGTGATTATGTGCTCTACGTGCTTATGTGTTACAATTTGAGCCTCTGTGTTTATGTACTACGTGCTACATTGCGTGTTCCTAAGCTTTAGTAAGTAGTAGACGTGTGAGGTGAGATTCGAATACAATGTGTTGAGTCCTGTGACGATGTCTGTTGCAGACAATGTCGTCTGGATCCCGTCATGCCCTTTCTCGCCAAGAAAAGAGGGACAAACGCCTTGCTTCCATCATCGCTAAAAGTATGGCAAAGGCCGTGAGTGATGTTTACGAGAATGTCAGCAAGTCATCTGAGGAATCAAGGACCGACGCTCCTAAAACTGCCACAAGGCCCTTCAGTTTCAAGCAATTCAAGTCGTGTGGGCCAAAAGAATTCACTGGCGAAGGAGGTCCGACTGCATTATTCCAATGCTTTGATTCCATTGAGGTCATTCTGCGACAGAGTGGTTGCCCTGATGACCTTCGAACTCTGAATGCTACCGGCGTTTTCCAGTCCCGTGCACTAGACTGGTGGACGGCCGAGAGGAACAAGCGATGGAACGATGCAGCCTACGGTCTGTCGTGGGACGAGCTCAAGGAAGTTATGCTAGAGGAATTCTGCCCTCCTCACGAACGTCAAAAGCTTGAAGATGAATTTTGGCACATACACCAGCATGAGGGTGACAATGCTGCTCTCACTGCTCGTTTCAAACAACTCAGCATCATATGTCCCGATCAAGTCAAGACTCCAGAGATCACCATCAAGAAGTACATCTGAGCTTTGCCCGACTGCGTTGCTGATTTCGTGCAAGCGGCTAAGACTACGACGATCGAAGAAACCTACCTACTGGCCGCCGAAATCAACGACAAAAGGGTTAAGGCTGGTGTCTGGGATAAGACTTCGAAGCATCTGCATCAAGCTACCGCCACCACGCCGACTGTTGAACCCACCTCATCGAGCAACAAGAGGAAAAACAAAAGAAAGAACAGCTCCAGCAACAAGAACTGTGCGATCACTGCTGCACCAGTTCAGTCAGTACCAGCCCAACAGCGTCAAGTAGCAGCGCCTGTGGCCAATGCACCGCCTGCAAAGCGTGCATACACTGGACCACACCCGCTCTGCCCTACTTGCACCTACCACCACCCAACTGCCATTGCTTGCCGTTTTTGTGCTCATTGCAATGTATACGGTCATTTTACTGCCAACTGCCATATTCGACAAGCTCCCGCTCATCAAGCTCTCCTCACTGCCCCTCAGGGTCAACAAGCTCCTCCGGCACCCGCAGTCAAAGCCAGAGCCTGCTTCGCATTTGGCGACCCGAACCATTTCGCCAACATGTGCCCAAACAGGGTTGTGAAACAAGAGCCTCAGCAGCGACAACAACAGCAGCAACAACAGCAGCAGCAACAACAGGCCGCACGCGCCAGAACTTTCAACCTCAACGTGCGTCAAGACCAGGCCGACAACAACGTGGTCAATGGTACGTTCCTTGTGAATGGTATTTATGCTTCATGTTTGTTTGATACTGGAGCCGATAACTGCTTTGTGTCGTTCGAATTTGAGAAACTCCTTAGTCGTAAACGCTTCCAACTTTCCTCGACATTCGATGTTGAAGTCGCTACAGGAAGAACCGTCGCCGTTAATTCTGTTCTTCGTGATTGTACTCTTGAGCTCAACAATCACATCTTCCCAATTGACCTTATTCCGATGTAACTCGGAAGTTTTGACGTCATAGTAGGCATGGACTTTCTTCGAGAAAACCATGCTGAAGTTGTATGCTTCGACAAGATGATTCAATTCTCGCTCGCGAATGGCGATTTATTGTGTGTATACGGTGATACTACTTCAAAGGGTCTCAAGCTTATGTCCTGCGTGCAAGCTAGCAAGTATCTCCGCAAGGAATACAGGGCTTTCCTGGCTAACAATGTAGTAGCGGAGAAGGAAAAGAAAGAGAAGAAGGAAGTGAAAGACGTTCATGTGGTTCGAGAATTTCCTAATGTTTTTCCAGAGGATCTTCCCGGGCTACCGCCAAGTCGTGATATCGACTTTCGTATCGACCTCATTCCTAGAGCCAACCCTATTGCCAAAGCTCCTTATCGACTCGCACCGTCCGAAATGCGCGAACTCTCAACCCAACTCCAGGAATTACTTGAGAAAGGCTTCATTCGCCCGAGAACCTCTCCTTGGGGCGCGCCAGTCCTTTTCGTCAAAAAGAAGGACGGGTCGTTCAGGATGTGCATCGACTATCGGGAATTGAATAAGTTAACTATCAAGAACTGCTATCCCCTACCTCGCATCGATGATTTGTTTGACCAACTACAAGGCGCTACGTGTTTCTCCAAGATCGACCTACGTTCAGGATATCATCAGCTACGTATTCAAGAAGAGGATATACCTAAAACCGCGTTTTGTACTCGTTACGGCCACTACGAATTCGTTGTTATGCCTTTTGGTTTAACCAACGCACCAGCGGTTTTCATGGATCTGATGAATCGCGTGTGTAAACCATATCTCGACCGTTTCGTCATCGTATTCATCGACGATGTCTTGATCTATTCCAAATCGAAAGCCGAACACGCGCAACATCTACGTTTAGTTCTTGAGTTACTCCAGGGGAACCAACTCTATGCCAAGTTCTCCAAGTGTGAATTTTGGTTAGAGGAAGTTCAGTTTCTGGGTCACATTGTTAATAGTCAAGGCATTCACGTCGACCCTACGAAGATTGAAGCTGTCAAGAGTTGGGTTACACCTAAGAATCCGTCTGAAGTCCGCTCTTTTCTCGGACTAGCGGGCTATTATCGATGATTTATCGAGGGGTTCTCAAAGATCGCTGTACTGCTTACCTCTCTCACGCATAAAGACAAGCCTTTTGTTTGGGGAACTAAACAAGAGACTGCTTTCCAAACCCTCAAGCACATGCTTTGCAACGCTCCTGTTCTCACGTTGCCTGACGGAAACAATGATTTCATTGTCTACTGTGATGCTTCCAACCTTGGTCTTGGTTGTGTTCTCATGCAACGGGACAAGGTCATAGCTTACGCATCTCGTCAGCTCAAAATCCACGAGAAGAACTATACAACCCATGATCTCGAGCTAGGCGCAGTTGTTTTTGCGTTAAAGACTTGGCGACACTACCTGTATGGTACCAAGTGTACGATCTTCACCGATCATAGGAGCCTACAACACATCTTTAATCAGAAGGAACTTAATATTCGTCAACGCCGATGAGTAGAACTTCTCAACAATTACGACTGTGAGATTCGTTATCACCCAAGCAAGGCGAATGTTGTTGCCGACGCACTTAGCAGACGGAGCTACCTGCTTAGCACTCGTAATGTTCAAGCCCAACACGATCTCGAAACCCTCATTCGCAACACTCAACATGCATGTTTTAAGGAACGCACCCTGAAGAAAGAAAGAATCTACCACGATGGAGCCCAACTTGTGAGCAAATCGAATGGGATATTCCACTTCCTATACCGAATTTGGATTCCCAAACGAACGGAATTGCGACTGATCTTGATGGACGAAGCCCACAAATCCCGGTATTCTATTCATCCCGGTGCTGATAAAATGTACCAGGATCTCCGTTATAAGTACTGGTGGCCGGGTATGAAAAGAGATATCGCTCTCTACGTCGGAAAATGCCTAACTTGTGCTAGAGTCAAGGCTGAACATCAAAGACCCTCTGGCTTACTCGAACAACCACCAATTCCCATGTGGAAGTGGGAAAGTATAGCCATGGACTTTATAACCAAGCTACCACACACGTCATCAGGTCACGACAACATATGGGTTGTGGTCGACCGTTTGACTAAATCAGCTCACTTTTTGCCAATACGAGAAGACTACAAGGTAGAACGATTAGCCCGAATCTACACCGACGAGATCATTTGTAATCATGGGACGCCTCGTGACATCATCTCTGATCGTGATGCTTGGTTTACCTCGTGACTGTGGGAAACGTTTCAAACGGCTCTCGCTACAACGCTTAATCTAAGTACCGTTTTCCACCCTCAAACCGACGGTCAGACTGAAAGAACGATTCGTACACTTGAAGACATGCTCCGTTCGTGTGTCTTAGACTTCGGTGGTAATTGGGATAAATACCTGCCGTTAGTCGAATTCTCGTATAACAACAGCTACCATTCTAGCATCCAAATGGCACCATTCGAGGCCTTATACGGAAGAAGATGTCGATCGCCTATAGTGTGGCAAGAGATCGGTCATTCGCAACTAACCGGTCCTGAGCTACTACAAGAAACGACAGACAAAATTTTCCAAATTCGAGACAACCTGGTAAAGGCTCGGGATCGACAGAAAAGTTACGCCGATAAGAAACGCAAGCCCCGTGAATTTGACGTTGGTGACTACGTACTCCTAAAGGTATCACCTTGGAAGGGTGTAGTCCGATTTGGCAAGAAGGGGAAGCTCGCGCCTCGATATGTTGGAACTTTTAAGATTCTGGAAAGGATCGGAAAAGTCGCCTACAGACTCGAACTACCGGAGGAACTTAGTAATGTCCACCCGACTTTCCACGTGTCAAACCTCCGAAAGTGCCTAGACAACCACGACTTACACGTTTCTCTAGATGATCTACAAGTGAACGAAACATTACACTTCGTGGAAAAGCCTGTCGAAATCATGGATCGCCAAACCAAGCAACTCAGACGCTCTCGCATTCCTATCGTGAAAGTCCGATGGGAAGGCAAACGAGGCGCAGAGTTCACTTGGGAACTTGAAAGCGACATGAAGGCCAAGTACCCGCAGTTGTTTAAAGAGAAAGTCTAGAAAGAGAAAGTTCTCAAACGTGAATCACGGCGTTGCGCAGCTCCAGTCTAATTTCGGGAAGAAATTCCCTAAACAAGGGGAGGCTGTAACACCCCGTGTTTTCACAAGTCAAAGTTAAAGTCATGGTCAAAGTCAACGACCGATTTCGCGCAACTTGACTTATAGAAATTTCTTTATTTTATTTGTATTATGTGGAGTAAGTGTTGTTAACTACAATTATCGACGTATGTTAATCGCTATTCAATCTATCTACGACTGTGAATTATAGGAAGTAATAATGCGATAAAGTTAACTAATCAATAATCAAGCTATGCTAATAGAATCGACATCAAATTGCAACTCGAGCTGCGTATTTTTACTTGTTATTATACGTGTGTGTGTGCCTTACGTGTTACCTCTGCATGTTTATTTATGTTGTGTGGAGATAATCAAGCGAACTCAATCGAAACTCGAAATCTAACTCGAAATGCAATCGAACACGAATCGTGAACGAACTATGATAATTGGTGGAAAATAGATTATGCGAGATACGAGTGTTTGGGACTGAAAGTAATTTGACTAGGAAACCCTATCGTATCGTACCACCCGCAATCGAAATCGAAATATCAAAAATCAGCGCGCGAAACACTCGAAAAGTGCGATTGATCGATCAGGCTCCCAGCCGATCGAACAGCCAGCCGAACGGACTGCTATCCGATCGGACAGGCTGTCCGATCGAGCTGCCTGGCCGATCGGCCAGCACTTACCCCTTTTGGCATCCTATAAATACCCCTGTCATTGTCATTCTTTCCACTTTTGGAAACCTCTGACCGACCAGCACGCTCAGCTCGCCTTTTTGCAGATTCCTCTCGATTCCGGTAAGTTTTCGTCCTAAATCTTGTACTTTCTTGATCTATACACACTCCTACACCTTTCTATCTTTCAAATCTTAACTTTTAACCATGAAATCACCAAGAATCAAGTGTTCTAGGATGATGTCATCATGGGTTCTTGAAGAACTACATGATTGGGCCTCAATCCACCAAGAATAGCTTGGATCTAACCGATTTCCACATAAACAAACAAAGATCCTTAGTAGATCTAAACATACACGCGGTGAAAAGGATTGAAAGAAGGTTTTCCAACTTTCTTTCAACTCTTTTGCACTCAATGCCTTCAAACCGGTAGAAACAGAGCTTGTGCCGATTTACAAATCACTTCGGAGGTTGTATGGCTCAAGGTCCGGATTCTACCCACGAGGTTAACCGGCTACGGGTTAAACGTTAAACTCCGTTCCGAACATTTCAGCGGCCGGATTTGGGTGATTCCTGCCCGAGCAGGGGAAACAAGTAAGAACGAGGGTTCTATGGTTAGACTCGTTGTCAAAATACCACGATATAACGACAAACAAACCAGAACAGCCAAGTGTTAGACGAATAGGCTGACCAGGTCAGAATGCTGACCGATCGGACTGTTGTCCGAACGGACAGCCAGCCGATCGACCAGGCCAGCCGATCGGCTAGCACATGGCCCCACACTTGAGCAATTCATTGAAGAGAGTATTGAACGAACAGCTGTCCGATCGAACTACCGTCCGATTGGATTACTCTTCGGATCATGAGATACTATGCTTCAACACTTAGTCGATTTTCAACATGTGCAACGCGTTTGGAGTGCCACCCGATCGAACAGCCGTCCGATCAGGTGACATCCTACTGAGAACCTATTTACTGAAGTCCCTAACCGATCGGATAGCCAGCCGATCGAACGACCGTTCGATCGACCGACCTGAAAGGTAAAGATACTTCAAAGTTTTCAAATACCACAACGAAAACTTCAAAAGTCAAGCCATCATACACAAACACATACTTCTTATAGGAAGAAACAATCCACTCGAACAGCCATCCGATCGGCCTACCGACCAACCGGACAGCGGTCCGAACAGACTGTCAACCGAACGGTCAGCCGTCCGATCGAACTACCGTCCGGTCGACCAGCTGTCCGACTCCCCAACACTTGTTTTCCGTTTTACGCTTCACTTTTCGTTATGCTACCGAATCTATTCAGGCTAATCTTACTCGCTAAGCGCTCCCTTCAATCCATTAACCGCTGTGAGTATACTCGATCCCTTTTTACTTTAAGCACTTTTGGGTGTTACATATGTTACGAATATTCAAACTACAACAACCACACTACTTAATACTATTTGAACGCTAACCGTTAATGCGTGTTATACGTGGCTTATGAATGCTTGTTTGTTATGTTTACACATGGAATGCTGTCTACCTGCCTTAGCAATGATAGTACTATAGTTTGGACTCAGCACCCGTTCACACGGGGGTTGTTAAGGACCATTACTTGCATGGATTACGGTGGTAATCATGTATTGCGAACTGCCTCGGGCAGTCAACCCGCAGTCATTGGTATCGATGGATCTATGTCGATAACTAACGTGCTTCATTTCACTATGTGTACGTGCTGGTTACGCGTAAACGAATTCGAACTCTATATGCTATTATCAAACTTGTATGCTCACCTTTACATTTTATGTATTGACTTTATTTTAACGTATGTGACAGGTGCTTAGGATGCATATGTGGTAGGAATTTGAAGCTAGAATAAAGCTTTAGAGCCCAACAAATAGTTGTCTGTAGATAACGAATCAGGGGTCTCTAGAAGCAGATAAACAATTGCTGTCTATTTAAATCTGAGTTGTCGGAACAGAATATTTGCCTGGATTTATGTCTGTAATAATTATTTACTGTTTGAGATACGGTATGGGACGTGTTGTTTAAATTGAATAGTATTGATAATTGTTATGGAAACTTCTGGACAATCTGTTTCGCTCAGTGCCATGCCCCGATAATTCCGCCATCGGTTGGGGTGTGACAACTTAGCTTCATAGTGTTCCGATTTGGCGGTGGCGATTGCTGCTTGGTCCGCAATGGTAGCCTCAGCCTTCTTCAATTTGCTTTCTAACATGACGTTCGAGCCACATGCGTCCTCATAGAGGAATACCAGGCGTTCAAGGCCCTGCAAGGTAAAGAAACAGGTATCAGCCTAAACTAACATTTGTACTTAGCATATGGTGCAGGATACGAGTCGGGATACTAACCTGGTTAAGGAAACCTGTCATAAACTTGCTGGAATCCATGAACCCGTGATTCTCAAATGGGAATACATGGGGAGTAGTAGGATGATCTGTTTCCTTCCTCTTCCGGGAGCTGGAGGCCCGGGTCCTGTATGCTGGAGGAGCTTTGGGAGCCATAGTAGTCTTTGACCTGCTGGGCTTTGGAGTATCGGCTGGCTTTGGGTTGGTCTCTTGTTTGATGGGTGAAAGGCTGGAATAACTATCCAACTCATCGAGTTGGAAGCCTTTGAGGTTAATGACCAGCACTGTGTCGATGGAGAAGTGTTTAATCTATGTCATTTATATTCTATAGTCAATTTTACTCACAAATACTTACAAGACATTTCTGAAATAGATTTCTGACTTGAGTTTGTGAGAGACAGGGAGAAAGTTCTTTCAGCGGCAGGAAGTCGGTAAATCTCTTTGATCCTGGGTTGTGATTCTGCACTTGGGGATTCTAGGTCTCTGAAATTCGCTGCACAAATGTTAGGATATCAGTCAGAATACAGTTAAGGATATATTTGGGGATATTCCTAAAACCCTAAATCCTACCCTTGGTTAGCCATCTAACTGGCAGATCGAAACCCCCGTCGATGGAGTCCCTTTTTACAAAAAAGAATTTCTGTTTCCATTTCTCCTCATTCTTCGTAGCTTTGAGAACAAGAGGATTTTTGGAAGTGGAGAACAAGAGAAAACGGCTATTACCATGAGATCTCAACCGATATGCTATGGGAAGGTCTTCAATACATAGGTCAGGGCAATGACGAGATCTGATTTGATCTAGCACAATCAAAACTCGTCAGACCATTGGCATAGTTTGGGCATAATTAAGGCCGGTGAGTTTGAAGAAATGAGAGATGAAGGGTGGAAATGGGTACCGGAGTCCCAAAGAAAAAGGGTAGGCAAAAAAGCAGACCCACTCGTCTGATGATGCATCTGATCGAACCTCCCGATCAAAAGGGCGAATGACGGCTCCAGCGGGAAAGGCGCCGGAATCCTTCAGGGCGGCGATATCGGCATTATTGAAGGAGCAGATTTCTTTTTCTGGTTCTCGTATGAGGTTTTGACTCACGAGGGTGGGGACTGGTTCATCCGAACGTGATCTTGTCTGTGATGCCATAAGGGGTATCAAGCAAACTATAAGAAATTCAAAGGAAAGAACAGAGGATGAAGGAAAGGATGACTACCTAAAAATCGCTTGAAGAGTAATGATAGCAAGATGAAATATCTCAGCTAATTATAGGCTGAATATAGGGGGCGAAGAGTAAAAGTAGCATGGGAAGTTGCACAATGTCATCTCAAACTTCACCTCGTTTTAATTGCCTCGGTCTATGAGTTAGAATTTTTAAAATATATCCGTTGGATTGGTATACCAATAGATATATTTGGGGACAATTGTTATGCGCCATTTTCTGAGCGTATATATATCCTGACTAATATCTGCTTTTGATTGTTTACTTGTGATCAGGATAACGAATCAAGATATTGTTAGCATCCTGGACGATATCCTGGTATTAGCTAAATTAATCACGTGCAGGTTAGAAGCTGTGGGTCACTAACGGTCAGATGGACTTCTTCTCCTTAAGACTCGGGCAAATCTGTTATACGAGAGACGTTGAACCCGAAAGACCAGGTCTACAACGTTCAAGTAGGGAATATCCGCCGGATCCCGGTTTAATAGGATAGTTTGTTACATTTCTTTTACTATAAATAGATGGGGCGGATCAGATTAAGGCACACAATTTTTACACACACTCTTTCGCACACTTTTGCTCTCTAGCTTCTAGCAAACACTATACACAAACACTTGTACTCGAATTACATTGTAACACCTAGTTAATCCGCATCACATCCTGCACTGTATCCTGATATTTGAAGAAATAGAAGAACAAGGCAGCTGCGATTGTCAGCTCCCGAGGTTTTGTGCCGGCGATCTAGATTGATCAAGGGCTTTCCTCGTACATCACGTGTCAACCTTTACTTTTTAGCTCATTGTTTAATCATAGATACAGCTCTATATCCTGAGTCGTATCCTGAAACTGTTTTTGCAAATAATTTGATTAAAATATTTTTCACACATATTTCTAGCAAACTACCTCACTTAACTAATTTGATCACTTAATTGCTTCGGTAATTTTTTACCAAAACATTACCCTCAACCCAGTTGTTTGAGTCAGCAAGGATACAATCCTAAAGGGTCAGATTATTGAAAGATAATTAATTAAGTTATTAATGCATATTATGGTAGGCCCCTCTTTTGGAGGTGACGTTACCCTCGGCTAAGTAGTCTGAGTCAGCAGGGATACAGTCCTAAGTAGCCGGATTAAAGTATTAATAGTAGCTTACATATGAGGGGATCAAAGAGTTTGAACCCCCGCTATCCAATACCGGTGGGTATTGAAGGAGGTCCTACTAAATTTGACCCAGGTCCTTGCAGGATCTATACACTGAACAAGGCAAGACTCTTACCAAACCGTTCCCTTAACCCCCGACCAGGTAGCCAACATATCTCCATATAGACCGTGGAGATATGAATGGTGAAAATCTTTTATTTTATATAGACAGTAAAATAATGCCAAGACACCACGGATAAATAATAAGGAAGAATCACCTTCAACATAAGAAACTAGTTATTAAAGTCATTAATACATAACCAAGTAAAAAGTGCGAAAAGATTAAAAATAAAAAGTATTACACTAGACACTTGTCTTCACCAAGTGATGTAAGAGACTTAGGCAAACATGGCCTTTGGTTGTCAAGAACTCTTACGATCAATCTTGGATCCCGAGACGACTCACACACTCTACGATGGACAATGGATGATGGTGGTGGATGATGGTGGTGGGTGGTGGGTGAAGTGTGAGAGAGGTAGTGTGCCAAGGGATGGTTTGCAAATGAGCCAAGAACCCCTATTTATAGCCTGAACAGCAGCCCGGGTACGGCCCCGTGTCCATTGGGCACGGCCCCGTGTCCACCCTCCTTCTCTGTCTTCATTAATTGCAGTTTGTTTACATTAGTTGACCACGCCCACATGTCCGCTGGGCACGACCCCGTGTGCAGAAGCGTATCTATACTATCAAGATTTGCCTGGATTCTGCGAATCTTATAGTTGACCACGACCCCGTGTCCGCTGAGCACGGCCCCGTGGTGGGCGATAGAAGCTTCTGCAGCTTTGTCTTTTCTGCTGACACTTGGGCACGCCCCCATGCTCATTGAGCACGGGGCGTGTTCAGCCTTCTGTTCTCTTATTTTGCTTGGGAAGATGCTGTCGGGGAGGCCGGGCATGCCACGTTTGTTCCTTTTCTTGTATTTATGTTAGATTTAGCTGCCTTTTTGCTTCTTTTGTTCATTTGAGCTCATTTAATCCTGAAAATACAAAAGGAAGACAAAAACACACTTTTTCCAACATTAGTACTAAAAAGGGTTAGTTTTATGCCACAATTGATGTAATTTATATGTTGCATTTTGTGCACATCAGTCACTAAATAAGCTAGTGTAGTTAAGTACTTTCGCGAGGTGTCACATCATCCCCATGTTGATTTGGAATTTCGTCCCGAAATTCAGTAATAGATTCAGTAGTGGATGCATTGTCCTTAAACAACTGAGGATATTTTCGCATCATTTGGTCTTTCCGTTCCCAAGTAAACTCTGGACCAAGACTTGAGTTCCAATGAACTCGAACTATGTGTATCTTGCTACGCTTAAAGGTTTTGGTCTCTCGATCCATGATCTCAGCCGGTTCCTCGATGAAACGAAGCTGATCATCGATCGTGAGTTCCTTGTAAGGCACAATGAGAGTCTCATCAGATAAACACTTCTTCAGATTCGACACGTGGAAAATGTTGTGTATACCACTGGGCTCTTCAGGCATGTTCAGTATATATGCCACTGTACCGATTCTCTCAGTGATTTCGAAAGGTCCGACATAGAGCGGATTAAGCTTGCCCCGTTTACCAAAGCGAACAACACCTTTCCAAGGTGGGACTTTTAACAAAACTCGGTCCCCAACTTGGAACTCCAAAGGTTTTATACGCTTATCAGCGTAGCTTTTTCTGACGGTCACGAGCTGCCACCATTTGGTTTCTGATCTGGGCAATTATTTCTGTTGTGTCGAGTACGAGTTCAGGGCTTGTGATTTGGCTATTGCGAACTTCAGCCCAACACAGAGGTGATTGGAAATTTTTGTTCCATACAGCACCTCGAACGGAGCAACCAGAATGCTAGTGTGGTAGCTATTGTTATAAAAGAATTCCATCAACGGTAGGTGTCTTTCCCAACTGTTACAAAAGTCGATGATACATGCTCGTAGCATGTCTTCGAGAGTTTGGATGGTATGTTCAGTTTGAGCATCAGTTTGTGGATGATAAGAGGTGCTCATGTCTAAACGTGAGTCGAAGGATTTATGCATCGCATGCCACAATTAGATGCGAAATGTGGGTCACGGTCAAAGATAATGGAAGTTGGCATCCCGTGCCTAGCAACTACTTCCTTCAGGTTTCAGAAGTATCAATACCGTCACATGAATTGTTTATGCATGAATGTGATGTACCAAAAAATCCGCGGTTCCTAATGGAATAGGTAACAAAGCTACCTTGCCACCCACTGCTACTAAATCACCCCCCCCCAAGTTAAACTGCTGCTACACCAGGAGCCGTTGTACCAGGTGCTAAAGCGTGGGTGTTTTGTATCCATTGAGCAAAGACTGGTTGTAATTGGATAGCGGTATCTGAAAACATATCTTGAGGATGGTTGAACTTGAAAATTCACTCATTGAAATTGAATAAGTAAACAATTAAATTGGATTCGGTTGGATGGTACTAACAAAATCATGTGCTAACTCCCATTTCTTATTGAATTAACCAATCAACTTGTCATCGGACATTTATTTGGACAGAAAAACCAACTCATGTTTAGGGAGTTTATCATAACTTTAACTGCTATCATTGCTGCTTTTCTTGCTTTGGCGGGAGCTGCATGGTCCTTGAATTTTTTTTTCATTGCTTCTTTCTGCCTATTTAATTCTATCTATTGGTTGTTTATTTATAAATGCTTGCAAGTTTAGAAAATTTGTCGGTTTCTTTGATAGCTAGGAAGTGTGTAGATTTAGTCAAGCGATCTACAATCACTCAAATGGTGTCGTTCCCACTCTTAGATTTAGGTAAACCGGTGACGAAATCAATGGAAATTTGCTCTCATTTCCACATCGGTAATTCTGGTTGCTTTAGTAGCTCTGACGGCTTCTGGTAATCAATCTTGACCATAGCACAGATCGAGCATTTGCTAACGTACTTCGCGATGATCGCTTTCATGTTAAGCCAGCAGTACAAGGCCTTGAAATCATGATACATCTAGTCAGAACCAGGATGCATTGAGTAGCGAGACTTGTGTGCTTCATCCGTCACAAGCTTTCGTAGGTTCCATAGAATGGAACCCATATACATCACAAGCTTCGTCAATGCTAACCTTGAAAGTACGAGTTGTCACAACTTTATTATCAATACAACGTTGTTATGCCAATCAAGAACTTCATTTGACTTTATGTTTCAATTTCAGTCGCAGTGCCTGACTTCTAGTAGAGTTTTTTTTTTTTTTGCAGAAATAGTGCTCTTTTGGAAAAAAAAATCACAAATAATGCCATGGTCAAAAAAATTTCACATCTAATTCCATTTCCATTTCAAATGGCGACTTTTGAGTAGAAGTAGGGTGTGGCAGGGAATATTCAGGGAATGTAAGCTTTAATCATTGGTTTTAGATAAAGTTCTTACAGGTTTCCATTCAAAATGGCGATTTTTTGAACATATCCAATCACAATGGCGATTTCTAGCAAAGTTCTTACCAGATGGAGTGTACCAGAAAGTAGCAGAAGTTGCATTAATATTGTGTCTTGTTCTATTTATAAACATGATTCCATTCAAAATGGCGATTTCTAGTACTTTCTGGTACACACTCTATTCACAATGGGGATTTCTGGTACACACTCCGTTAAGAATGGTGATTTCTGGTACGCACTCAGTTGAATGGAGACTTCGCAAAATCTTTTATAACTTGGGACAACTAAAACTTTAATCTTGTATACAGTTTTACTTATTTGTCATACATATGGGGCCCAGTATACAAGGCACGTAAAATCTTTTATAACTTGAGACAACTAAAATTAACTGACACACCACTTTATAAACCCAAAAAGGAATTATCCCCAACCTTTTGGGTATAATATATTTTAGCATTTTGCATCTGTCAAGTGTATGCCTATAACCCATGCTCAGGTCGTGGCCGTTTGCAATTAAATGAGCCGAGGATATCCAGGACACGGTCAAGTTAACCCCCAATGTTTATGTTATCAAACAATACGGATTAAAAACGGGTTATGCAGATTTGTTAGCCACAATCCAGCCAAGTGATCCCATACCCGACCAAGCGGTAATAATTTACCGTAACCCAAGCCCATATAAGGGAAAATAAGTTAAAAGTATTTACCTGAGTTATAACTTGGTTTTATAAGCAAGAATTAACAACTCAACCGTATTAATCACTTATACACGTGTAGATAGCTTATACCAGGGCTCCTACTCTGGAATGATGGTAATATTAACCAATTAGAATGCTAACGGGTCCTATTTAAGTCATAGACTTAGACCAGCTAGCTTGAAGGATGAAATACGATATAAAACGCTAGATTAAGCGATGACCGGAATGGAATGTAATTTAGACCCAACAAGTATGAAGACTTGTATAATATGGGTAAACTAAATACATTCTGGATTTTGAAGTTTAAATGATAAGGTTAGACCCGTTTCGGTTAATTTTTGCAAACTAGTCACATAAACCGAATCGAACGCGTATAAGCATTAACGGGTAACCGGATGAGTCATATACAAGTTCCATATGTTATTATGCTTAAAATATGTTATGATATCAGAAAGATATCAACATGTATGCCCATAAAGGTTTTAAAACCGAATTAAGCCTCATAAGGGCATTTTGGTCATTTTATGGCTTTTAAAAGGAGCTTGCAAGTAAACTGAAGTTTTGGTCACAAACATTCTTTAAAAATACTTAGTTTATGATATATTATCCGTAGGATATCAAATATATGCGTGGTTTATGCTTTATGGCCAAACTATGCACCGTATGGGCATTTTGGTCATTTCACACATAGTTTTAAGGACATATTTGGGATTCTGAATTCATGACTTGTACCTACTGTAAAAATATAGCCATTGTTAATGGCATGTTGTAAGAACTTTATCTGAAATCGCCATTTTGAATGGAAACCAGTAAGAACTTTATTTGAAACCAATGATTAAAGCTTCCATTTCCTGATTATTCCCTGCTAGACCCTACTTCTCCTCAAAAGTCGCCATTTGAAATGAAAATTGCATTACTTGTGAAATTTTTTTGACCATGGCATTATTTGTGAAATTGTTTTCCAAAAGAGCACTATTTCTGCAAAAAAAAAAAAAAAAAAAAAAAAAAAAAAAAAAAAAGCTCCTTATAGTACAAGTAACCATGAGTTGCGCTTAGGGGCTCCAAAAAATAGGGCCTAGTTAAAAGAAAATATGATTACTATTAACAGAGGTACTACAAAATAGTAATTAACATTATAATAAATAATAACAAATAATACATAAGTTTTGGTCGGAAAATAGTCGGAAATTTCCTACCATTTTCCGACCAAAATTGTTTTGTTTTCATTTTTCGAGCCTTAAAAGTTGTTTTTTTTTTGTTTTTTTTCTTTTACACAACTTAATTATATATTACAGACTTCTATTTTACCAACTTATACCTATTATACATATACTACGTACGTACGCGTACACTATCATCGATTACTTAAAACTAGATTGTATCACTTTTATAAGAATACATGTGTGTTTGTGTATACACCGAGACTCATACATACCTACACACATATGCAAAGACACATACATACAAAATAAAGGTACTATAATATAGTAATTAACATTATAACAAATAATAACAATAATACATAAGTTTAGGTCGGAAAATTGTCGGAAATTTCGACCATTTTCGGACCAAAATGTTTTTATTTTCATTTTCGAGGTTTAAACGTCATTTTTTCCGTTTCTTATATTTCACAACTTAATTATACAATAATATTTCTATTTTACCAACTTATACGTATTATACATATACGTACATCTATACTATCAGGATCGATTAATTAAAACTAGATTGTATCACTTTTATAACAATACATGTGTGTTTGTGTATACATCGAGACTCGTACATCCCTACACATATGCAAAGACACATACATACAAAATAAAGATACTATAATATAGCAGTTAACATTATAATAATACAAAAGTTTTGGTCGGAAAATTGTCAGAAATTTCCAACCATTTTCCGACCAAAAATTGTTTTATTTTCGTTTTTTCGAGCTTTAAACATAGTTTTTTTGCTGATTTTGCGCAACTTAATTATACGTGAAATACTTTTTTTAATAACATATACGTATTATAGATATACATACATACGTACGTGTGTACTATCAGTATTAATATTATTTTTTTCGTTTATACATAAAATACTTTTATTCATTTCTTCTCTTTACGAAGTTTATATATATTGTTTTGTTGTTTCTTTTTTTTATGGTCGGAACTTGGTGGGAAGTTTCCTTCAAATTTCCGACCATTTCTTTTTGGTCGGTAAATTGTCGAAAATAATCGCAAAATCTTGGTTTTTATTTTAGTCGGTTAATTATCGGAAAATGGTCGGAATTTTCCGACCAAATTTGTTTTGTCGAAAAATTTGGTCAGAAATCGTCAGTTTTCTGGTAGTGGGTATTAGTTGATTTTCTTTGAGGAATTAACTTCTACCTCTTTTCTTATTCTGACTTTTTTTTTCTTTGATCGTGGCTTACCTACCTGATGTTCCTCTTGTTCTCAACCCCTCCTCTTTCTCAAAAAGAGACTCTTAAAACCTCCAAATTCAAATACCAGTTGTTGAAATTCAGACTCCAAAACCAACACTCAACAACCAGATATTTTGTGGCAAAACTAAGATAATGACTCTTTCTTGTTATTGATTATGCTTGCACAGCTAAAACATGTTACAGCTAACCCATTTAAACTAGGCTTCAACATTAACCTACCAAGACCCAAACTCCTAAAACCCAAAAGTTCAAACAACTCGATAACAATGAAAAAGGCCTAAACTATTCAGACACCCTCTGGAGCTATTTGGACACTTTTGGTGCCCTAGACACCTCGTATAGGCCTATACGAGGCGTCTAGGCCCAGAATTCAAGGGGGTATGCAGGGAATGTCAGGCACAAAGTTTAAGAAACCCTAGACGCCTCGTACAGGCCTATACGAGGCGTCTAGGTGTTGGGTGTTTTTTTGGTTGAAACAATGAGTGTTTTGGTGGGGTATTTGATAGTTTTTGGAGGTGTTTGTTTTTAGTGAAATTTTTTGTGTTTTTAAAAAAAGTTTTATTTTTTGCACTATAAAAAATTTTACGGTTTTCAGAGTCGGCTCTTTAAATATATTCGATCGATTAAATATTATATTGTTTTTAACATTTTACTTTTTTAAATATTATTCTTCTGATTAAAATATTATCTCGTTTAAATATTGTTTCCATATTATATTCAAAACATATATTGTTTCCGTATTATATCAATTTACGGCAACAATCATTAAGTAACCGAATAATTGAAAACAAACGTAAATATAACATATATAAGATAACTTTTGTACATCCATAACAAAAATATATAAGATAAGTTTGTACATCTATAACAAAAATAAAAACTACAACTGGTCTATGCATCAGACTCCGAATCTGGATCTCGCTGCTGCTGCTGATGTGGTGCTTGAGGTGGTGGGAGCAGTATCGGGGGTAACCCCCCTCTCTCTCTCTCTCTCTCTCTCGTCTATCATGCGCCTCTCGAACCAACCAACCTATTAAATCGTTGAGCCTGTCAAGCTCGACTCGTATCTGCGGATCTACGCAGCTCCCGGGGCATGACCTGGAATAACATGACGTGTAAACTGAGGCGCCCCGAGAGGTGGGGGTAGATGTGGTATCGATGGACCGTCTAAATTCACAGGTGGGTCCGGCACGAGCACTACATCGGGATCTGGCGGAGGATAGACTAGATCGAACTGCTCTGGTAGGGCCTCCTCTGTCCATAAGCTCCTGCGCGATTTTTAAACCGCAAGCCAATGACGTCGAACCTCTTAATCAGTCCCATCCCCCACAACGACTGAAAACCCTTCCGCGCCGGCATGACGGGCGCCCGTAAAAGTGGGTCCTGCTCCGGTACGAGGCCCAATGAACGGGGAATGACGGTCACGTACGCGCCGCCATACAAAAATCCACGCTCCTGTAGGAGATGGGCGGAGGCAAAGTACTGAGCTAGATCGTATGCTAGTGCGCACAGCCTCCTGTACAACAAACAATAAAAGAATAAAAAATATGTGGTCGTACACCACTCACGGCTGTAGCCGCGACCTGTAATAGAAGTAGCGAGCATATGGTGCATATACCTGCAGATAGTGTTAGCGAAATACAAAAACAGAAATTAATAAACAATACACATAATCACAATAATTACTGTAATAAACGTACGTACCTATACAATGGGTCACGAATAAATGAAACCCTCCCCTTCGACTTGTCGTGCTCCCAAGTATCTGCCCCCGCAACCACCTTGCAAAACCCTAAAAGAGTGGGTCTATCAACCACCACTAGCCCCCGTGTATAAACGTCAGTCTCGATCTCATCCTGCAGGTATAAACCGCAATGAACCGCAAACTGTGCTAGCGTCATCGAACGCCAAACGCTAGCAAGCCTGAAAGAAACCTCGGGCGGAGGGGGAGGAGCATCTGGCTGTGCAGGCAGCTGGTCTGCCCGAGGAGGGTGAAATGTGAATGTCGATAGGAACTCTACCAACAGCTCCCTGTAGCTCGGCGTGTGCGCAAACTCAAAAAGACGATGCCACGGCGAATCCACAGGTATAAACCGACGCACTCTAGCCGTCTCACTAATATCATCTATCGCATCCCAGTCGATCGCTGTATGCGCTCCAATGTGCATCCTCCTAAGCTTCTGGCAATGACAGGAGGCGGGGGTGCCGTCGATAAACTCTAGATATGGGTGACCATGCAGCGGATCCACCGGCGGTGGCCGGCTCCAACGCGGACCCCGTGGCACCGGCTGATCCACCGGCGGTGCCCCATCCATCTCCACCTGAATCTCATCGTCCTCCATAATCAATCTGCAAATAAATACCGTATACGTATAATAATACTAATAATAATACTAATAATAATAATAACAATAACAATAACAATAACAATAACAATAACAATAACAATAACAATAACAATAACAATAACAATAACAATAACAATAACAATAACAATAACAATAACAATAACAATAACAATAACAATAACAATAACAATAACAATAACAATAACAATAAATGAAAAAAAATCACTACCTCGTCTATGCCTCGTATAGAGGTAGCTGGGGCGTCCTGTTCTACCCTTTCATCTTCAACAACAAACAACAACACCCAAAGCCACCAAAATCTTAAAATCAGGGCAATCCTACGGTCTAAAGACAAAAATGAATGAAGAATATTAAACTACGGGTTGAAATACGTACCAGGGATGCTTCAATCGTCGAAAATACGGTCCGAATACGATCCAATCGCGTGTATCTGTATGTGTCTCGTATGTGTGTGTTTGTATTTGATTTGGGGGTGTTATGCACGGGCGTCTAGGTCTCCACATGTTATACGAGGCATAGACGCCTCGTATAGACCTAGACGACCCGTCTATGCTTGCAGCATCATTACCATTTTACCCCTGTGTTGCCCTCAGTATAGGCCCCATTCAGGGGTAAAATGGTAATTAACCATTATAAAAAGATATTTCTAAAATGGTTAATTACCATTTTACCCCTGAAAGTGGCCTATACTGGGGCATTTCAGGGGTAAAATGGTAATTTCATAAATCCTATTTTAATTATTCAAAATTAAAAAACACAAAAGTTGCCGCCCAACGTATACGTCTTGTCTAGGTCTATACGTAGCGTCCAGGTTTGAAATTACTTTTATACCCCTGGTTGTGGCCTATACTCGGGGCTTTTCAGGGGTATAATGGTAATTATAAAAAAACCTTTTTAAAATTCAAATTTTAAACAAATAAATGTTGCCACTCAAAATAGACGACCCATCCAGGGCTATACGAGCCGTCCACTTTTTGTAAATTTTTTTATACCCCTGATTGAGGCCTATACTAGGGTTTTTTAGGGGTAAAATGGTAAATGTACAAGTCCTTTTTGAATATTCAAAACCAAATATGTCGCTCAAAATAGACGACCCGTCTAGATCTGTACGGGGCATCTTGTTTTGGTAAAATGACCTTTATGCCCCTGGTTTATGCCTAGATTGAGGGATTATCAGGGGTAAAATGGTATTTTGACAAAACATAGACGACCCGTCTAGGGCTATATGAGGCGTCTATTTTTTTTTTTTTGTAATTATAAAAAAATGATAGAAATTTACAAAAAAATAAATCTTATCAAATTGTTTTAATCAATTGTAATTATAAAAAAAATGATCGAAATTTATAAAAAAAAAATCTTATTAAATTGTTTTAATCAATTGTAATTATAAAAAAATGATAGAAATTTATAAAAAAAAATCTTATTAAATTGTTTTATGCAATTGTAATTATAAAAAAATTATAGAAATTAATACAAAAAATCTTATTAATTACAATAAGAATAATTATCGATACAAAAAATCCTATTAATTACAAAAATCATTCTTCCGTATCACTGTCGATGTAATTAAGACTCGGGTTTGATCTTGGTGGCGGATTCATTATCGATGCATACCATTCTAGACGTGGCAAGTACATGTCTTCCCATTGTCCCGCATGAGGTCTTCGGTGGTTCAACCATAGCCCGTGTGTTGGTGGCATTGGATAATCCACTTCCAGCTTAACATGTATGAAGTGGTTCTCGTTAACATGTGCAAGCGTTATGAATAGTGGTTGTTGGTTAGCCGGAGGACTTAATATCGGGAAGAAAGTGGAACTCGCACCGATGCTTAACAGGTGCACCCCGATACCGCACCTTTGTGCAATAAGAAGTCCTGCTAAGGGGAAGTCCATCCAGTGATTCGGGGGACAACCGGACACTAAATCCCAAATTAGGCCCTGACGATGCTTGTAAAAATATCCTTCATCCCATGCTTCAAATATTGGGAACCAGATCCATTTCTTGGACAAGGTCCCTTCGAATGTGCCCCCATGAATGTCTTCCATACCTAAGCCCACAGCCACAGACCGAAACCCACAATGACCGTCTGGCCTCACATAACTTATGTACGAGATGTACGGGTGAAACACTGGCAAAATGGCAGACTTAAACTGTTTGATGATTCCCACGTTCTCGTCCCCAATTATTAAAGGAAAACCGTTATCATCTCGTATCACTTTCTTCTTAAAACTCTTTGAACAGCTTAGGCCGGCTTTTGGTTTTTGAGACCTTTTAACCGACTGCTGAGAGGCCTGTAACGGAATGTACGAGCTGTGGCGGGGGTTATCGTATTTACTTTGTCGGGAACCTTCTAAGCACGTGTTTGCATCACCGAAGGAGCTTCTCTTCAATTCTTCATCTATACGAGCGGCCTCGTCCAACCTTTGTTGTGCCTGCTTTGTTATTGGTCGGCCACGTGTATTTTGTTGGACAACCGGTGGTTTCTTGGTAGATTTCTGTGGAGTCAACACCACTTTAATCTTTGACATCAGGCTATTTTCTGAGCTAGGGGTGCGACTCTAATTGTTGTCTAACAATATTTAGCTCTTCGACCACGTCAACATCATCGTCTATCAACTTAAAACTTTGGAAGTTAAGCTTCCGCCAGAAGATGTCTATGTCTTCGAGTTGAATCGGACGCTCTGCGCGGTTAAAAACAACATTGTTTAAGTCACATGATTAACGGACATATATCACCCAAGTGTTGTACGTTTAACAATTATTACCTGCACGTAGGTACTTTTCTAGCCTACAAGCACACGACAACCCACAGCTGTACCACATCTGGCAACCACATGATGAATGATAGCGCTGCAAGACGTCTAGCTTCCTAAGTGCCTCCCCACTGAACAAGTCAAGGGCTTTAAGGGATACTTTTCCAAGTAGGTGTTGAAACAGCGGGTGTCTGTGGTGGTTCATTCCTTTTTCGATGTTTTCTCGAAAACTCTTCCTTATTTCACTGTACTGTGTCTCAACTATATCCCGGACACAACCAACTATACGGTCCAGCGAGCTCTATCTAGGACGTATCTCTTTAAGTTGGCGTGTTGGCTCTCAGCTCTGTTTGTGGTACGATTACCAAAGTTGCGCCTCTTATCAGTCCACGCAAAGACGAACATCTCCTTATAATCTTTTAGCCAGTTATCAAACACGTAAATGAAGACCCCTAAAAAGTAAAAATAATTTATTAAAATGTACATAGGTGAGTCATATGTTATTAAAAAACTTACTTGAACGTTTGCACTCCACAAGTCGCTTTTGCAGGTTGCGCAAGTGGTACTCGTATATGGGTACGGATGGAGACTCACACAATGACCCCCAGAATGACAAAAAATTTTCCCAGTCTTCTTCTGTGAAGGCACTCTTGCAGTGCTTCATAATATTCTGTTGTATGTGAAACCTGCAAAGAAACCTGGAGGCGTCTGGAAATACTTTAGCACACGCGCCGATAAGGGCTAGGTCTCTATCCGTTACAATCACACGTGGCTCCATACATTCGTTCAACATTGACTTGATCCTCTCAAGCACCCACACAAAGTTATCACTCCGTTCTTTACAGATAACGGAATGCGCGATACAAAACGAATGGTTGGTAGGCGTCATACCAACAATCTTGACAAATGGCATATTGTATATGTTTGTCTTGTACGTCGAATCGATCAGCAAGACGTTGGGGAATGCACGCCACATTTCACTCGAGTATTGATGAAGAAAGAAGATCTCTGTTACAACCTCTGTCCCGGGTTCCAACTGTGTCTCGTAAATAAATTCGTTGTTTATCAGCATGTTTTCTAGTGACTGCATGGGAGTCAATCCGTCTCTTTGTTTGGCTCTAATCTTCGCCACAGCGTTTTGAACGTCTTTCTGAACATGAAACCTGTCGGGGTCCTGCTTCCTTATCGTTTGAAAAATTTTACGCGGCTCCATGTTTTGAGCAGCCAGCTGCCCGATCAATTTATTTTCACTTGGATTAAACCTTCGCACAAACGCGTGGGCCGACAGGTCCTCACAAAGTTTGTGGTTATGTTCAATTTTTCCCTCTTTTATCTCCCAGGTTTCATACGGATGGTCTCGCACAACCAGCAGGTAAAATGGGCAACCGGTTTTTTTGCTTCCGGCTTTTCTAAGTGTTGCTGTAGTGTGGTGCTCACCACCACGGTCACATTCAAGCCATACCCTCCGGATCCTTACCTCGATTTTCTTTGATCGACGGGTGACAATAATGAAACCATCCGCGTTTGTCGTTTCTTGCATCCATTTCTTTAGGTCATCTAGAGAGTTGAAAACCTGTAATATCGACAATAATAACAATAATAATAACAATAATAATAATAGTAATTATTATTATTATTATTATTATTATTAATATTATTATTATACAAATTTCAATAATAATAATAATAATAGTAATAATAATAATAACAATTAATCTATCTAACGTAACAAAATAAAATTGATACCCGCTTTTTTAAGTACGGATTGTCCGGGATGTGGGGTGCCTCACCACCATATCCACCATATCCATCATATCCTACAACGTCCGGATAGTTTTGTTGAACGTAAGGACCGTTCGGGGAAATGAATTGCTGATGACCACCGTCTCCTTCGTATCCATCAGGATAATGTTGTTGCACGTAAGAATATTCATACCCGTATCCATAATCCAGATACCCTTGTTGCGCCGGATAACTTGGTTGACCAGCATGGTATGAGTCATCTACAGGGGATGTTTCATAAACAGGGGGATGCGTGTTCAAATCTAGAAACGGTCTGTTTTTTTTTCCTTGTACATTAGACACAACCTCCTCTTGCTCGTTAGAATCGGAAACACCACACTCCTCCAAAAAAACGGTATCATCATTAGTAAATAATTCACTAAAACAACAAGTAATTAAAATAGTTAAGCTAATAACTGTTACCGGAACGTTTTCTGGCACCCATGTGTCGCTAGAATACTGCCCAAAGACATAGTTGTCGTCCCAGTATGATGACATTTCAACACTTCACAGTGATAAGAACACTAATGCAAACAAGGGGATATATTTCAAAGATATAAAAGAAACAGAAGGAATGCACGGGTGGATGAACAATGTGTAGGAACTAGGTTCACTTTTTATTAAAATATGTTCCAAAATAAATAATAAATAATAACGAGACTCTCGTTATTTATGGGAAATTCGACTAGTACAATACCGGTTACAAAATTAAAATAAACGAAAATAAATACAATATAATTGTACCAATCTTGATTCAAGTCAATGTCTTTGGAAACTTCAACCACACCTACGAGATCGAAACTCCACTGCAAGACAAGCAAAAAATTGTTGACGGTTTTGGTTGAGGCACGTGTTCTACACGCTTCCCTTAAAACAGATTCCGCGCCTCCTCTCAGACGGTCTGTCTCCCAGGGTACAACAACCGAAACAGTATGTGTACTGCTGGAGATGGCACTCACGCCCGAGATTACACCGGGTATAATGGTGTTCTAATTTAGTAGAAAAATGTGAAGTTGTTTAGTTTGAGAGTTCTCCTCTCAATGTGACAGAAAACTCGTTTCTAACACTTTTGAGTTATTGAGATTCTCTAGTATATCTCATGCCATATGAACCCAACGTTCATACCTCTATATATACTTACAAAAGATGAAACATATTAACCATTAATATTGTAATTAACAAGATCATCAATCTAGTAATAAACAATATTAATTTGTAATAAAATGTACCATTAATATTGTAATTAACAAGATCATCAATCTAGTAATAAACAATATTGATGTGCTATAAAATGGAATTAATGTGGTCAAATGAAACCGTCATATCAATTCATGACATTCTAGTAACTAGTGAAGACCGGGTTGACTGACTTAACTGAGTCACGCGCCACACGGATGCTACTACGCATACCAGGACGCCACCTGGTCATGCGCCATCCATACTCGTGCGCCACCGCGCACCGCACTAGAACTCGTGCGGACACATAGCCTTGCGTAGTCGTGCGCCACATCGACATGTGCCATGCCATGGCATCCGCCTACGCCACCCAAGGGTGCGCCATAAGCGGACCCGCCATGTATTTGACCACGCGCTCATGGGCAAAAATACAAAGGCCGTGTGCGAAGTTCAAAGCGCACTACATAGGGCCTATAGCCCACGTCACGCGCGCATATGTGCAGGTGCGATGCACCCTTTGGGTCCCCACTAGTGTTTGCCTTCAAGGAGTGCTCCTCCTTATATACCACTTTAAGTTTTGTCATTCCACCTATGTGGGACAAGGTGACAAATCTCAATCCATTTTTCTCATCTTTGTTTGTTCCAAACATACAACTTCAAGCTTCGATATCTCATTCATCTCAGCTCTATTTGGACATAGTTTGAACACAAACCCATAAATAATTATTTATACAACACATATATAAATATTATTAATGTCCAAAATATTTAGTGAAAAACTCATTTTCACTAAAATTTCCAACACAATGCACTGCAAGTTCCTGTTTATATGAAACAGAGACGCCTCGTATAGCCCTATACGCCCCATATTGCTTTATGTCGCATGCCAGACACATAGTCACATCAGTTTCAAGACGCCTCGTATAGGGCTATATGAGGCGTCTTGGTCCCCTCGTATTGCTTCCTCGTGTAGGCCTAGACGCCCCGTCTGATGTGACTGATGTGACGTGGTACGATGTTCAGTGGTTGGTCGGATAAAGTAACCCTAAACGCCTCATATAGGCCTATACGAGGCGTCTTGAAGGGTGTGGAAATAGGCAGTTGAGTGTGTGAATATGTAGACTCATGAAAATAAACAAACCTACAACCGATAAACATACCAAATAAACTAATCCTATCTCTAGACTCTTTTACGATATGGTCCATGTGAACCAATGGCTTTGGAGGGTCGCATATATAGGACCTTAGACCCATGCGTTTGTTTCAATCTAAAACCAAATCAAATCCCAAAAAAAAGTTTGAACCTGACTTAATAGGAAGGCACAAGTAACTTTCGAATTGTCAAAAATGTATTAACATGTGTTACCATAAAACTGTACACTTTACAATAACCAAAAATTTCAAGAATCACATTAGTGATCAGATATAATATTTAAGAGGGATGCCCTTGTTCTGATTAACTTCCTAAACAAGCACTCCAAGCCATTCTCAATGTTTTCAGTATTGCAATCTAAAGCCTCAACACGAATTTGATGTTCATCTTTGCATTCAGTTGGTCCTTTTTGGATATATTTTGAGACTGTGGACCATTTAGTTGTCGGCTTTGGCTTTGAAATGGATTTCGACAAATAGGACAAGAGCGTTCTAAAGGCAGAGATGCTGACTTCACAAACTTCTCTTAGTACTTGAATCACCAAAGCAAGATGAGGGACAAGATTCAAGGGGTTTGCGCTGTAAGCATGATCAATTTGATTAAACTCCGCAACACTTTTCTTGGCATCCTTGATTAGTTTCTTTAGGAATGAAGCATCTATGTTCAGATGATTTAGATCCCCTTTTCTCCTCAATGCTGATTGAACATCTCTTACATGTGCCTTGACTTGTGAAACTATGTCTCTGATAGAGCCACAAATATCCAAAAGCCTCATGGATCGATCCTCCAACTCATGGACAAACTCAGTAGATCGTCTACACACGTATACAATCTACCGAGATTTGTTAGACCGTGGTAAATTGTTTCTGCATCAGAAATACATGGAACAGATGTCTCCCAAGTTTTGAATTTGACAAGTTCCTCTTCGACTTGAAGCGTGCTAGGGTGTGATCGGGTTGGCAAACTAACGGATCGAATGGCATGACGATTCTTGGATAACAAAGAAGATGATGAGAAAGACATTTTTTGGTTCGGTTTGGCTAGTAATTTGCCAAATGTTTGGGTTGATAACTAAACTTTCTATTCCTTGTATATTTATACAAACCCATATTGGCATAGATTAATCACATAGATTTAATAAGCATGTGAAACTACACATGGAATCCTTTGAAACAGCTGAACTTGCACCCAAATCAGCATACATATTTCTGATTTCTTCGTTGGCATTTGGTAAGAGAATCTAACGTGGAAAACAGACTATTTAATAAGTGCCCACGTATGGGTTGTCGCCTAATGCCACATTTATGATTTATGATACCGTGTATTTATATGTTTGATGTTTACACGTGAACCGATATGATACACGAGTGTCTCGTTACACGAAGCTAGCTCCAACTCACATCAAAGATCCGATATATTGCCACTTGTATAGTTTAATCAAGGCAAGCATTGCAAATCTGCAAATGCTAGAGTAATTTGTAAAAACATACAACTAGGAAATAAATATTTTGTAACTAAAACATGGGATTGAAATTGGATCTAGATCGAATTGATTCAAAGAATATAATGTTAGCGATCTCTCATCTCTTACTAAACTAAATCAAAACTATTATGTATAAATTATAATGAAAAAGACATTAATCCCTCAGAAACATTGTCTCCTTACGGCTTATGAAGTTACTCTAACTAAGGGGAGGAGGGGTGGTCACTAGTGATAGAATTCGATCTCCCAATATCCAATCAACTCAAGCCATGCTATCACCCAATATTTTATCACTAGTGATAGAAATGTAGTGGGGGTGGTCACTAGTGATAGAATTCTATCACTCCCAAATTTTTTTAAGTTTTATTTTAAAATTAGAAATTAACAATAAAACACTAAATTATAAATTTCATTAAAATTAAAAAATAAATTACATAGCAAAATAAAAAAACAACTAAACATTGGAAAAAAAAACTAAACGGGTGGCATCTCCCAACCCCACTTTGCGCAAATCTCGCGCTTTTGTTGAATTACAATTGACTTAAACGGTTCGTTGAGATGAGCGTGCTTTTCACACAAGAGTTTTAAATCATTTTGTCTTTCAACCGTTTTCAAGTGTTCCTTGTACGCCTGCTCGCGTTCAACTTTTAGGGACATAATTGTTTCTTTTCTTTGTTCGGCCTTCTTGTATTGCGTCATTTTCTCCTCTTCGATTCTGAAGATCGACTCCGCCACCGCTTCCTTCCCTTTGCTTGACGATTCACCACTTTTTTGCGTCGTGGCCTTGTAGATGTATCTTCTTCAACGGGGTCAACGGGTTGATCGGGTTCGTCAAGGGGGTCGTCGTTTAAGTTCATTTGGGGCAAGTTATCCGACGCGGAAGTCGTGTAGTTCCCAGAATCGGATGTCTTTATCTTTTCGAACCTCCTTGTTTTTTTGGAGCGGTAGGACCACGCATGTCAACCAACTCAACCGGGACCCACTTCGGGTGATTTCGCGCAACTTCCCATGCCGCCACGTGTGGAAAAGTCCTGTTTTTGTAGAGATCGCAATACTCTTCGGTGGCTTGACGCATGATTGTCGCCTCGCTCGCTCCACTTTGTGGATTTCGGTTCTACAAAAATATAAAACGTTACGTATTTTAAAAAAAAAAATATGTTTTCGGTTTTTTAAAAAATAAACTGTTTTCTGTTTTTTTTTTTTTAAATAAAAACTGTTTTCTGTTTTTTTTTAAATAAAAACTGTTTTCTGTTTAAAAAAAAAACTGTTTTCTGTTTTTAAAAAAAAAAAAAAAAAAAAAAACTGTTTTCTGTTTAAAAAAAAAAACTGTTTTCTGCTTTTTTAAAAAAATTTCTTGGTTTCTGTTTTTTTTTAAAACTGTTCTGTTTTTTAAATAAAATAAAAACTGTTTATGTTTTTTTTTTTAAATCTTGTTTTCTGTTTTTTTTTTAAACTGTTCTCTTTTTTTAATAAATAAAACTGTTTATGTTTTTTTTTTAAACTGTTCTGTTTTTTAAATAAAATAAAAACTGTTTATGTTTTTTTTAAATAAAAACTGTTTCTGTTTTTATTTAAATAAAACACTTTTGAATGAAAAAAGATTTAAACTTTATAAAAAACATACCTTTTGAATGAAACAAGCGTTGAACTAACTAATTTTCCCGTTCAAATCCGTCCATTTCGACGTCATTTGGTCCATTTTTCGGGCCTTTGCACCGGGAAGTCGGCTAAAATGATTAATGACCCGTCTCCAAAACGCATCCTTTCTTTGCTCGTTGGTATGTTTCTTGTTCTCGGAGATGTGCAAATACGCCTTCACCAAGGACACCTCCTCCTCGCTCGTCCAATGTTGTCGGACGGTTGGGACGATTTCTTGAACGTCATCATTTTCTTCTTCTTCCTCTTCGTCTTCCTCTTCCTCTTCCTCTTCTTCATCGTCGTCAAGACTTTGTTGTGGTTCACGATACGCGTTTGCAAAATGATGGATGAGGGTGTTGTCTTCTAGTAGTGGGTCGAGTGTGTGGGGTTGGGTTTGATACGTTTGGGGTTGAAATTGGTGAGGTTGAAACGGTGGGACGAATGGTTGGTTTTGATACGTTTGCGATTGAAAGGGTGGATATTGTTGGGTTTGAAAGGGTGGATATTGTTGGGTTTGAAAGGGTGGGACTTGCTCGGGTTCGTCTTGCAACCTAAAGCACGTCGGCTCGCCAAGATTCGCTCGAACCTTCGGTCTTACGGGATTTTTCTTCGTACCCGAACCTCTTTTTTTCGAACCCCCACCTCTCTTGCTTGAACCTTCCATGTTTCTTGTAAAAATATTTTTGAAATCAAATGGAGAATTGTATGATTTTTTGAAGTGAGTTGGATAAATTTTGATATGAAATGGATTGGGTTGATAGATTTATATAAAACTTTCAAAAAAAAAATAACCCAAACGTTCATTTTTACCCCCCAACGGTCACAATCAAACGGATCTTTTTTGAATTTCAACGCGTTATGTGTTCAACGCGTTTAAGTTTTCACGCGTTATTTTTGTCATGGCGGCGGTGTGCGTTATAAAATAACGCGTGACGGGGGATCCATCACGGACCGCCCCGCCTCCCCTAACCATAATTAACTTTTTTGTATTCTCTTACCACTCCTTCGGTACTAACTACCATTGTAATTTGTAAGTATTTATCAACATTTAGCTAGGGTCGTTACAACCTTTTTAGAGGCCAAGGCAAAATGAAATTTTATGACCATTTTTCCTTTTTTGATTATTATAAACGGTACTTCTTTATCCGTATTTGAATCTAAGCAAAAATCTAAAACATAGTGGTTGGCTTGTATAAGAAATCAAACAAATCTAAAACAATAAATTTGCATTAATATTAACAGTTAGCATATAAATTTTCTTTTAATTGGAGGCCATATTCTTTTAGAGGCCCTAGGGCCAAGCCTGGGTTACTTATGCTATAGGTCCGGCCCTGAACATTAGTTCCTACATTGATCATTATTGTGCTACCGACCAGAGTGGATCTGTGTGTATCCTGAGAGGTGCACATGCTACTTCTCAACTTTGTCGGGAATTGCAAAATACCTCTCAATGTACCTTAAAAAAATTATCGGTTATATGAATGTATGGTAAAAAAATAATAATTTGGAATAACCCTAAATGGATGTTTTTTTAGAAACTTACTTTTTCACATTCCTAATTTTATTGAATAAAAAGAGTTTCTTCTTTTAAATATATTATCTAATAAAAATTATAGTAAAATTAAAATTGGATCGTGAGATTTAGAAAATAAAAAACTTTATTTAATTCTTTGCATATTTAAAAATATATGTTAATTATTTTTTTATTTTTTTGTATTTCATAAGTAACAACATAAGCGATGTTACTACAACTTGATTAAAAGTGCGAAATCACCTCAACTAGTCATTGGTTTGGTTTCGTTCTCGAGTTAAAAAATTTAAACAGTTTAGAATGTTCTGGTTTGTTGGATCATAGCCACCACATGAACAATAAATGATTGTTTATGAAGATTAATTGATTGTAGATTAAGAGTTTGAGTGTGGTGATTGGTGAATACTAATAGATTCATTACTTCTAATGTATCATACAAGATAATGAAAGAGGGTGATAAAGGGGTGTGATATTGGTTTAACTTTTTTCTTTAACGGAAAATTTCTTTTATTCCATGTGGTCTATGGGACTTGAACCCAACTTTTCATTTGCCAATGGACTACCACCCAATTGGTGGTTGTTTAACTACTTAACCGTAATCATGGCCTTAACCGCCACCATGCCGTTAACTTCCTATCTAGTTTAATATCTAAGATGGTTTGTGGTTTCTAAAAAAACAGTCATATAAAGCCGGACCGAACCGGATCATAAAAAAAAAAAAATTCTGATAATTACTAGGCCATAAATATAAGATGCAATACTCACATTGGACTTATTTTAAAGTGTGTTATGTTTACCATTATACTTAACTCCCTCGTGGCCCATTAATGTCTTAAAACCCAGGAATACACCAACACGCCTCAAGACCACCTCACTTGACTCTTCGGTCAATGCCTCATTGAGACATCAAATTAAAGGGTTAATGGATTTAAACACACTCAACTATTGTCATTTGGCCGCTGGCACTCTCAACTTTGATTTTGGCTCACACCACTCCCAACTTAACACTTGGGTTGCTGTGTCACCCCGTCGTTAAATAAACTCGTTAAATAAACACTAACTGGGTTAGTTCTTTTTGCTGACATGGCCAATGTTTGCTGGCGTGGCATGCAGATGGATCCAAATTTGCTGACGTGGCATCCTGATGGATCCAAAAAACTATGAAATGGGACTAACAAGACTCGAACCCGCGTCCGTATAACCAAGAACCCATTAAATGCACACTGACCACTTGAGCTAACTATGATTTGATGATGTATTGTATTATGTGATATACATATATCGTGAAACGTTATAAGATTTATTATAAATACCCACACACAGATTCACCAACCCATTTATCATCATCATCCCCAACCAAGACCTAATCAATCAACACATCTTGTGAAAACCCAAGATAAAACACACTCTTATGCAGCCAACACCCCTCTACTCTCTCGATTCTGACCGGCGACCGGAGTGACTCCGGCGTGTGACACCTGGGTCACTTCAACCATCAAACAAATACCAAACCAATGAAATATTGTATTTCATACTTTTGACTTGTATAAATATGTGTATCTTTAGCACATATCAACTCTCGTTCGATTTCAAGCTCTAAATCGCTTTCTGGAAGGTTATACGCGCGCTGATGCGTAAATATAACCAGTTTAATGCAACAAACACTCCGGAATAGTGACATATGCTTAACATACCTTAAATAACCTTTACATAACTTAGAAATAAGTTTTAAAGGCTTTGGTATGGCAAAAACAAGTTAATCCGTGTACAAGGGGTTAAAGCGTCAACATTGAAATTTAGGACTTTTCGGGTAACGATAAAGTTAACCGAGGACTTAGAAAATGAGGTACAAGTCCTAAAGCCCTTGTATGTAATTAGGAAGGGGTCAAATTGCAAAATATAAGCTCAGTTGCCCTTTCAAATCATTGAAAAGCCAACATTTTGGTCCCTGATGAAGGCTTACGCACCGCAACAAATAATTGTTACGGTGCGCAAGCAGTGCCCAGCAAACAGAAAACTGGCTGCAGCCTGTTTTGCGCGATTTTGACCGATCCCACTGGTATTTCTCGCTATTCAGCGACCCCTAAAATGTTCCTAGACCCCAGGGACACTTGTGGGACAATTGTGGTCACTTGTAGCCTTAGTTGTCAACATTTTGTGGTGATTTAAACACTATAAAAGGGCACTAAGTAGCAACCATTTGATCATTCACTTCTTGTGCAATTCTGGAGCTTTTGGGAGCTTAAGAGCAGACACAAGACCTTCCTAATCATGCTTAGGACTTCAGTAAGTTTGCTAATCCTTCCTTAGTTTAGTTTTAGCTTAGTTTTAGCTTAAAAGTCAAACCGTCGTAATTAACGGTTGACTTTAAGATTAATCACAAATGGTCCAGTGATTAGTCGAATCAAAAGTAGTTATAAGTTGGTAATTATGTGGGTAATAAACCCTTAAAAAGGTTCCCCCTGATTCCCACTCTAACTATGTCAAATGTCGGGTCAAACTTGCTTATAAAAAGTCAACAGGATGCTTAAATTCTAATTTATGCATAATTAGCAATGTAGAACACATACAACCTATTTGATCATTAATATAACTTGGTAATTAGTGTAAGAACATGTCTAAACATGTTCAAGCCGACAATTTCCCGTTTAGACCCGGTTCGGAACCGAAAGTCGCATAGTTTGACTTTTACTTTGACTTTCAGTTCTGACCCGTTTAGGCATGTTTTAGAAATGCCTTAGAGCTTTAATTGGACTAGGTTACATACTAGTATAACCCTCTGTGATTATACACCTTGGTTCATTAGTTATCCAATTAATATGCATATTTCCGTTAATTGCTCATATGTTGACCATTATGCCCTTTTCACTTTAAAACATGATTTTTGAAAATGTAAAAGAGTAGAAACCTTTGTTACTGATATATAAACTTGTACCCAAAATTTGAGATCAATTGGTTGTGTAGGTTGAGAGTTATGCTCATTAGCGCAAAATGAAAGCTTTATGTTAATTAAATGGCGTAATTAGCAAATAGCCTAGTTAAGCCTACTTTTCGATATCAAACTTATTACTCACTGATGTAATATATTATTTTGGGATTTTTGAAGATTTTTAATTAATTTTAGGCTGAGCATAACTTATAGTCGTAGGCTTAATCCGGTAATTGTCGGTTTTGCCCTTACGGGCCATAAAATGAATTTTACATATCTAAACGACTCCAAACCTTTTTCTACTGATCTTAAATGATAAATAAATTATTTTAAGCCTTCTGGAATAATAAAAATATCAGCTTTATGTATATAACCCGGAAACGGCTCCTAATCGCCTTTCTAAGCGTTTTAACGCATAGTATGTACTAGAACCATTTTAGACATACAAGGGTTGATACCTACTGATATTTTAGGTAAATTATAATGTTTTAACAGTAAGAAAAAGTTGTTTAACTCAGACTTCAGTTTTGAGCTTCACGGCTTATGTGAAATTACCAAAATGCCCTTACGGGGCATGGTTTGTGTTTAAATACATTTCGGGCATAATGAAAGACATCTTACTGATGTCACAACATATTTGAAGCATATTAACTTAGGAAACCTGTATATGGCTCTTACGGATGCCCGTTACGCTTATTACGCATTCGGTTCGGTTTATGTAACTAGTTTACATAAATTAGCCGAAGCGGGTCAAACCTTATCGGTTTTATCTAGAAATCCAGAATGTGTATGAAATACCCATATTAAACAAGTCTTCAAACTTGTCGGGTCTAAATCACATTCTATCCGATCTTCCGATTTAGGTCCGGTTTATTAATGTAGTTACCTATATTAGGTGCCGTTTGATATTCCGTGATCTCTACCATTGCTTGGTGGTTATCTTAGGACTTCTGAGCAATCTCATGTGAGTACATAGACCCCTCTTTTACTGTTTTCCAAACGTTTTGGGGTGAAACACATGTGCCTACTTGTTACTTTCATGCTTTCCATGTTTTCACATCATATACCTGCTATGTTCGTTAGTACATTATAGTACATGATTTCATTACATTTCATGCTATGTATGCCCTTTGTGTGCGTACTTAGTACATCGTTTTACATTACATGCTATGTATGCCTATTGTGTGCGTACTTAGTACATCGTTTTACATTACATGCTATGTATGCCTATTGTGTGCGTACTTAGTACATCGTCCTACATTACATTTCATGCTATGTATGTCCATTGTGTGCATACTTAGTACATTGTTTTACATTACACTTATGCTATGTATGTTCTTTGTTGCATACTTAGTACATTGTTATACATTACACTTTATGCTATGTATGTTCGTTGTTGCATACTTAGTACATTTGTTATTCATCACATGCTTACATTTTGGATACACATTACATGATTTACATTAGACGTGAACATTTTACTTTGGTAGTTTGGTTTGAGTAAGTGATTAAGTAACGAGGCGTGTGTAATATGATACAAGCATGGTGGATACGCCGCTGGTACTTCCTATATATAAGTGTTTGTATGGTATTACATGTCGTAGCGTTATTTGAATCATTTCAGTTTGAGACATATAATATTTTATACAAATAACATACTTTTCATAAGACATTGATTTACAAACAACTTATCTTATACAAACTCATCTTACATGGTTATTCATTTAACCATACGTTATTCTCTTATTTATACATATCATCTGATCTTATCGTTTTTCCATTGATTTACAAGACAAAGCAAATTACAAGGTTCATGACTAAACATTTTCTCAAACATAAGTCATGAATCCTATTTTCACAAAACCTATGTATCTCACAGGCATTTTTATGCTGACGTACCTATTTTCACATGTGTTTTCAGGAGATGATGCATAGGACTTATCAAGACATACTTAGGCGGACCTGTACCTTAGTGACTTAAAACGAGACAAGAACTAGTTAATTTATGTTATGTACTCTTTGTTTCTTGTTTAAAACGATGTAAACTCTCATGTTTGTTTAATAAAGCGAAACTTCAATTGCCATGGATTTGAAACAATTAATTCTGTTTCAACACTCCCCGATGTTTCCGCCACGTTTCGTTGTCTCACGTGGTCGGGGTGTGACGGAAAAGATGGTATCAGAGCTCATGGTTATAGGGAATTAGGTTATTAGTAATACTTTGACCTAGTCTATAACCTTCCTAGGACCCTAACTCGAGTTTACTTGCGTTTAGTCATAAAACAATACCGTCACCTATCCTTAGGCGACGACCACAACAAGAACATAAATTTTGAAACCGCTTTGAAAATTAATCATCTGTTCTTGGATGATTGATTGCTAGGTTTTGAACCCTCTATTGTAAGGTTTTGAACCCTCTGTTACAAGGTTTTGAACCCCTTTGAGTTTTCAAAATCTCGTCAAAGTTTTTGGTCCTAAATAGTGTGAACACGTGCAAACTGGAAGAGTGAATGCCTGTACCCTGAGTTTTCTGTCTAAGGCTAGAGTGTTCGTACAAATCCACATAATCGGACCAGTCACTCTTACCTGGGAACTCTTGGGGTGAGTGTTCACTTATAGGCGAGCATGTCTTCACGATACATTATGAGGATCTATTTGCTTTGATTCAGCCTTTGTGTGTTGTTTGTTTTCTTCATGGTTTAAACAAATGACCATCACCCATGATTTTGGTCGGTTATTGTAACATCCTATTCTTACCCAATGCCATTTCATTTGTTTTCTCTCTTGTTTCCCCTTTTAGAATGCCTCCACGACGCGAAAATCCGGTATCTATTGAAGATCTGGCAGCTGTCATTACACAGCAAATAACTGCTGCAATCCCGAACATCGTTGCCCAATGTCACCAAGCTCTCAACAACAATAATGCCCTCTGCACTTTCAAGACGTTCAACTCGGCTAAGCCATCAAAGTTTTATGGGTCTCAAGGAGCGACTGCACTTCTGCAATGGTTCGAGAGTCTAGAGAGCACCTTCAGGCATGTTCAATGTCCAAACGAGCGAAAGGTAGATTTCGCATCTAGTGTCTTTGAGAAACGAGCTTTGACGTGGTGGAACGGTGTGGTGAGAGATAGGGGTGCCGAAGTGGCACTGGCCCAAACTTGGGAAGAACTTCGAGCACTGATGATGAAGGAATTCTGTCCTCGTCACGAGATCAGGGCATTGGAAAGGGAATTCGACGATCTTAAGCAAGACAGCGGTGAACATTGAGCATACACTGATCGATATGAGGAGCTGAGCCTGTTGTGCCCTACCATGGTTACGCCTTTGGATAAGGCCATCGAGAAATACATTGATGGTCTCCCTGACTCAGTTCAGGACATTGTTACTGGTAGTAACCCCACTACGGTTAGGCAGGCCATTGAGCTATCTGCAACCTTGACTGAATCTCAGATCAGAAAGCATAAACTTTTTCGAAAGGGTGACAAGAAGCCAATCGAGGAATCAAAGACCATGGATGAACAGACTGAATCCCCTGAGAAGTCTAAGAAGCGTAAGGCTTCGTAGAATTGTGCGATTGCTGCTCAACCCAACCAAAACACCCGCAACCAACCAACTCAACCTCCTGCAAAGAAACCTTATGCCGGTACTGCACCGATATGCGACAAATGTAATGCACACCACTTAGCTCACCTACAGTGTCGTCTATGTGCATCATGTGGGCGACTCGGTCACCTGGCAAATGCTTGTCGATTTACCCTAAACCAAGGTGGTCCAAACCAACCTCAAGTAAATCCTGCTCAAGCTCGTATTCCACTAGGTCCTTGCTTCAACTGTGACGAGATGGGCCATTTCCGGAGAAATTGCCCAAAGATTGCTAATGCGAATCCAGCGCAAGGATGAGCATCGGACCAACTAGAAGACAATGTTGTTTAGAGATAATCAAGCCTTATGTATTATTTTCTTTTGTAGTCAAGGTCCATGAAACAGTTGTTGTTGTTTATAAATAAATCTTTTTATTTTACATTGCAATGTACAAATGTGATGGCATGTATAGACAACGTATCCTCTACAATACCGACAATCAAGGAACCGTATTCCTTGAAGAACAGACTACCCCATGTTTTCTTCCATTTTATTATCTCTTGCGTTTTCCACGGAAATCCAAAGTACCCGTTTCTTCCAAGGAAACGAAGTACAAGGCGCAAGTTACAACTCTGTACGAATACCCAAAGTACCACTATAAATTCTTAATAGGGTACCAAAGGGTATTTCCGTATATTCAAATTATTGTACCTAAATTCGAATATTGCGTTTTCTTGAAAACGAAATCGAATTTTTGGAAGATCTTTCTATCTTCATAGTTAGATTCTTGCTAATGTTTAAAGTACCAAATGAAATCCATGAAATGGATTCCTAGTGTGCTTTAAATGCATGTATGTAATTAACAAAACAAAACTTACAAATTAAAGATCTAGATAAACAATTTTGTGGTTATGTGACTATGTGTTTATGCATCTTGTTTTTCCATTTATGCATTTTGTGTTTTTGTATACTCTGGATATTCGCTATCCAAATCCTCGTAGAATCTTTCATACCTTCATATTAGGGATTCGTAGTAGGATATTCAAAAAGGTACTATCTTAAATCCTTAATGGACTTCTACGTTGTAGTTAAGTCCCTTGGATTATAAAGTACTATTCCAAAGTTTAAGGACAACATGTGTTGATATAGTTGAAGAGATTGGTTCGACAATCTAGTTAAAGACATCCTACGTCGATGTAGTTAAATATTTCTCTTGGGTAGTTTAGTTGAAGAGATTGGTTCGACAATCTAGTTAAAGACATCCTACGTCGATGTAGTTAAATATTCCTCTTAGGTAGTTTAGTTGAAGAGATTGGTTCGACAATCTAGTTAAAGACATCCTACGTCGATGTAGTTAAATATTCCTCTTGTGTAGTTTAGTTGAAGAGATTGGTTCGACAATCTAGTTAAAGACATCCTACGTCGATGTAGTTAAATATTTCTCTTGAGTAGTTTAGTTGAAGAGATTGGTTCGACAATCTAGTTAAAGACATCCTACGTCGATGTAGTTAAATATTTCTCTTGGGTAGTTTAGCTGAAGAGATTGTTAGTTGATCTAATCCTTTGGTGACCTAGTTAAAGAGACTCTATTGCAGTCAAGTTAAATCACCACAGAATTATTCGTTTGATTTTTTTTCCCATACGCATTATGAAATGAACTGTGCGGACTGTGCAAGGAAGTACGTAATTATGGAGGCCTACATAATTATGGAAATTCAGTGCACAGAAACCACATGAAGTTTTGTCATGTGTTAAGACCTACAGTGACAAGAGTAATGATACGGGAGAAGTCTTGGACTTTGACCAATGTCATTTATTCTCACACTCCCCAATTCTGATCTCAATCACACACCAAGTTTCCTATGATAATTCTTCACGGGAAACGTTTTCCTGTCTATAGTTTGAAACTCCATGTTTTGCTACTGCAAGGACTTCACTTTGAGGGTTGACATTTTCGCTAAGAATCCAAACATGGCCCAGAGTTTTACTTAAGGGTTCAATGGATTTATTTGAAGGCGAAACCGTCACAACTGTCTTCACAAGTTTCCTCTAGAATTAAATTTCGGGACGAAATTTCCTAAAGTAGGGGAGACTGTGACACCTGGGTCACTTCAACCATCAAACAAATACCAAACCAATGAAATATTGTATTTCATACTTTGGACTTGTATAAATATGTGTATCTTTTGCACATATCAACTCTCGTTCGATTTCAAGCTCTAAATCGCTTTCTGGAAGGTTATACGCGCGCTGATGCGTAAATATAACCAGTTTAATGCAACAAACACTCCGGAATAGTGACATATGCTTAACATACCTTAAATAACCTTTACATAACTTAGAAATAAGTTTTAAAGGCTTTGGTATGGCAAAAACAAGTTAATCCGTGTACAAGGGGTTAAAGCGTCAACATTGAAATTTAGGACTTTTCGGGTAACGATAAAGTTAACCGAGGACTTAGAAAATGAGGTACAAGTCCTAAAGCCCTTGTATGTAATTAGGAAGGGGTTAAATTGCAAAATATAAGCTCACTTGCCCTTTCAAATCATTGAAAACCCAACATTTTGGTCCCTGATGAAGGCTTACGCACCGCAACAAATAATTGTTACGGTGCGCAAGCAGTGCCCAGCAAACAGAAAACTGGCTGCAGCCTGTTTTGCGCGATTTTGACCGATCCCACTGGTATTTCTCACTATTCAGCGACCCCTAAAATGTTCCTAGACCCCAGGGACACTTGTGGGACAATTGTGGTCACTTGTAGCCTTAGTTGTCAACATTTTGTGGTGATTTAAACACTATAAAAGGGCACTAAGTAGCACCCATTTGATCATTCACTTCTTGTGCAATTCTGGAGCTTTTGGGAGCTTAAGAGCAGACACAAGACCTTCCTAATCAAGCTTAGGACTTCAGTAAGTTTGCTAATCCTTCCTTAGTTTAGTTTTAGCTTAGTTTTAGCTTAAAAGTCAAACCGTCGTAATTAACGGTTGACTTTAAGATTAATCACAAATGGTCCAGTGATTAGTCGAATCAAAAGTAGTTATAAGTTGGTAATTATGTGGGTAATAAACCCTTAAAAAGGTTCCCCCTGATTCCCACTCTAACTATGTCAAATGTCGGGTCAAACTTGCTTATAAAAAGTCAACAGGATGCTTAAATTCTAATTTATGCATAATTAGCAATGTAGAACACATACAACCGGTTTGATCATTAATATAACTTGGTAATTAGTGTAAGAACATGTCTAAACATGTTCAACCCGACAATTTCCCGTTTAGACCGGTTCGGAACCGAAAGTCGCATAGTTTGACTTTTACTTTGACTTTCAGTTCTGACCCGTTTAGGCATGTTTTAGAAATGCCTCAGAGCTTTACTTGGACTAGGTTACATACTAGTATAACCCTCTGTGATTATACACCTTGGTTCATTAGTTATCCAATTAATATGCATATTTCCGTTAATTGCTCATATGTTGACCATTATGCCCTTTTCACTTTAAAACATGATTTTTGAAAATGTAAAAGAGTAGAAACCTTTGTTACTGATATATAAACTCGTACCCAAAATTTGAGATCAATTGGTTGTGTAGGTTGAGAGTTATGCTCATTAGCGCAAAATGAAAGCTTTATGTTAATTAAATGGCGTAATTAGCTTATAGCCTAGTTAAGCCTACTTTTCGATATCAAACTTATTACTCACTGATGTAATATATTATTTTGGGATTTTTGAAGATTTTTAATTAATTTTAGGCTGAGCATAACTTATAGTCGTAGGCTTAATCCGGTAATTGTCGGTTTTTGCCCTTACGGGCCATAAAATGAATTTTACATATCTAAACGACTCCAAACCTTTTCCTACTGATCTTAAATGATAAATAAATTATTTTAAGCCTTCTGGAATAATAAAAAATATCAGCTTTATGTATATAACCCGGAAACGGCTCCTAATCGTCTTTCTAAGCGTTTTAACGCATAGTATGTACTAGAACCATTTTGGACATACAAGGGTTGATACCTACTGATATTTTAGGTAAATTATAATGTTTTAACAGTAAGCAAAAGCTGTTTAACTCAGACTTCAGTTTTGAGCTTCACGGCTTATGTGAAATTACCAAAATGCCCTTACGGGGCATGGTTTGTGTTTAAATACATTTCGGGCATAATGAAAGACATCTTACTGATGTCACAACATATTTGAAGCATATTAACTTAGGAAACCTGTATATGGCTCTTACGGATGCCCGTTACGCTTATTACGCATTCGGTTCGGTTTATGTAACTAGTTTACATAAATTAGCCGAAGCGGGTCAAACCTTATCGGTTTTATCTAGAAATCCAGAATGTGTATGAAATACCCATATTAAACAAGTCTTCAAACTTGTCAGGTCTAAATCACATTCTATCCGATCTTCCGATTTATGTCCGGTTTATTAATGTAGTTACCTATATTAGGTGCCGTTTGATATTTCGTGATCTCTAGCATTGCTTGGTGGTTATCTTAGGACTTCTGAGCAATCTCATGTGAGTACATAGACCCATCTTTTACTGTTTTCCAAATGTTTTGGGGTGAAACACATGTGCCTACTTGTTACTTTCATGCTTTCCATGTTTTCACATCATATACCTGCTATGTTCGTTAGTACATTATAGTACATGATTTCATTACATTTCATGCTATGTATGCCCTTTGTTTTCGTACTTAGTACATCGTTTTACATTACATGCTATGTATGCCTATTGTGTGCGTACTTAGTACATCGTCCTACATTACATTTCATGCTATGTATGTCCATTGTGTGCATACTTAGTACATTGTTTTACATTACACTTATGCTATGTATGTTCTTTGTTGCATACTTAGTACATTGTTATACATTACACTTTATGCTATGTATGTTCGTTGTTGCATACTTAGTACATTTGTTATTCATCACATGCTTACATTTTGGATACACATTACATGATTTACATTAGACATGAACATTTTACTTTGGTAGTTTGGTTTGAGTAAGTGATTAAGTAACGAGGCGTGTGTAATATGATACAAGCATGGTGGATACGCCGCTGGTACTTCCTATATATAAGTGTTTGTATGGTATTACATGTCGTAGCGTTATTTGAATCATTTCAGTTTGAGACATATAATATTTTATACAAATAACATACTTTTCATAAGACATTGATTTACAAACAACTTATCTTATACAAACTCATCTTACATGGTTATTCATTTAACCATACATTATTCTCTTATTTATACATATCATCTGATCTTATCGTTTTTCCAATGATTTACAAGACAAAGCAAATTACAAGGTTCATGACTAAACATTTTCTCAAACATAAGTCATGAATCCTATTTTCACAAAACCTATGTATCTCACAGGCATTTTTATGCTGACGTACCTATTTTCACATGTGTTTTCAGGAGATGATGCATAGGACTTATCAAGACATACTTAGGCGGACCTGTACCTTAGTGACTTAAAACGAGACAAGAACTAGTTAATTTATGTTATGTACTCTTTGTTTCTTGTTTAAAATGATGTAAACTCTCATGTTTGTTTAATAAAACGAAACTTCAATTGCCATGGATTTGAAACAATTAATTCTGTTACAACACTCCCCGATGTTTCCGCCACGTTTCGTTGTCTCACGTGGTCGGGGTGTGACACGGCGCCCCTCCCACTCTGGCGGTCGCACATCAACCCTCACACCCTCACTCAACTCTCTCTCTAATTCAAGTCCGGTGACCCGCCGTCGGTGATGTTGTTGAAGATGAGGTGAAGATGACGACGTTTGTGAAGGCATCCACCGAACTCCCTCGTAAGCCCCTCTGTTCACTCTTTCTTTAAGATCTTGTTGATCCACGCATGTTCCGACCGTTTTGTGTTGTTCAGGAAGTAGCAGGGGGGGTGTTGATGGCGACGGTGATTGGTTTGGTTTTGGCAGGGTTGGGCTGTGACGGTAAGCCAGGTGGTGGTGGATACGGACGGCGGAGACAAGCTCCGGCCGTCGAAAAACAGCGGCAACGGTGGTGAGGGGTGGCTCAGTTTTGGAATGGAGATTGGTTCAGTTCGGTTCAGGTTTCACATAGGTCGGATTCAGTCTTGTTCAACAACGATTGGCCACAAAATGGCCACGTCAGCAAAAATGGCAACGTTGGATAAAAACAGGCCATGTTACCATGCCACGTTAGACAAAATGGCCATGTCAGCAAAAAGAACTAACCCAGTTAGTGTTTATTTAACGACGGGGTGACACTGCAACCCAAGTGTTAAGTTGGGAGTGACGTGAGCCAAAGTCAAAGATGAGAGTGCCAGCGGCCAAATGGCAATAGTTGGGGGTGTTTAAATCCATTAACCCCAAATTAAAAGACTTCCATCGATGCTCCTGTGATCTCCCCGATAGGGGTGTTCAGAATTCGGTTTGGATTCAAAGAATTCGACTCAATTCGACTCAATTCGAATTCGATTAGTAAGGTTCTAATTCGAATTGATTCGTATTCGAGTCGAATACGAGTTTATGATTTTCAATTAGATTCGAAATTCGAATTCAATTTATATATAACTTTTTAATATATGTATATACACACACAAACATATATATACACACATATATTACTTTCAAACTTTGTCAAAGTATGAACTACATCCATAAGTGATAAATTTATTATTTATAAAATTACCAAATCTACTAATAAATAGCTCATACTACTTATCTCTAAATTTTTACCTAACTTAAATCGCTATTAGTAACCAACCTATCTTCTTTCTAAATTATGGTATTTTGAGATATTGATAGTTAATTAATTTTGCAGATTAATATTTTTTATGTTGAATATAATTAGTTTGTAGTAGTTTTAAAAAATGAAAGTAAAATAATTTATTGTTCAGAGTGAATTTAAACTAAATTGAATATTCGAATTCGAGTTTCAAATACTAATCGAATCGAATACGAATTCAGGTAAAAAAATTAAAAATTCGAAAAATCATATTTGAATAATCAAAAACTCGTTATTCGATTCGATGAACACCCCTACTCCCCACGCTACCATCGCCTCACCTTTTATATATGTTCCATCTTTCACACCATCTCCTAACTTCTAAGAATTATGTTTGTTTCTTTCATTTTTCTATTGTCACAATCTCACTGTTTAAGGGTATGTTTGGCAAAAGTGGCTGGTGGATGGAAGCTTGTGACTGGTGGCTGGTGGCTAGAAGCTGGTAGCTGATAGCTGTAGTTTTTTGGATATATTTAGGTATTTGGTAGAGTAGCTGGAGCTTTTAATAAAATGTATAAAATGATCAAAATGGACATAACTAAAAAAATAGACCGCTGGTGCTTGTGTCATGGTTACGAACATCATGCAGTTCATCTCATGGTATGTAGTTTGGATGTTGTTCCATTGAAGTAAACAATCTAATCAAGATATGCCAATTTGTGTATTACTAATAAACTAAAGATGAATTAAATGCAAATTAAACAATTAATTGAAAGTCACTTTATGCAATATATATGAAACGGTGTGGATAGAAACTAATCAAATAATCATGAGTAAATTACAAGTTTTGTCCTTTGTGTTTACATCAAATTGCAAGCGTTGTCCTTTTGGCCAAAAGTTTACAGGCGGTGTCCTTAACTTTTCAAAATCGTGCACGTTTTGTCCTTTAGGTCAAACCTGGTTAGAAATCTCAGTTAATTCTTGTCATGTGCAATACACATGAGGGCACAATGGTCTTTTTTCTCTCTCAACCCTATCTATTCCTCCATTTATAACCCTCACCAATCCTCAATTCATCTCTTCAATTCATTAGTTAACACAAATTACCATTTACAGTAGAGTGAGAAAAAAATCAGTGGAATAAAAAAATAGCATAAATAAATCTGGATCAAGATTCAATCTCTACCCATTTGCTTGCTTGTTTGATTCCTTCCACAACATGTTTATCTTTCTTGATTCGATCTCAATACCCACATAATTATAATAACAATAATAAACCCAGATGTTAGCTCTCATACTAATTGATGCTTATTCTTGATTTGATATGGGCTTGGTTATTCACACACCCCCCTTGGTTATTTGCACATCCCTTGAACCCTATAGGAAGCGTATAGGGCAATACGGTTCCTCTGGGTCCAAGCGTATTGAGCAATACACTTCCTATATGTGTACTTGAAGTACAAACTTTTCAGAAGATGGTCAGCTAATGATTAGGGGACCAGAGAAATCGTATAAGGCAATACGGTTCCTCTGGGTCCAAGCGTATTAAGCAATACACTTCCTATATGTGTACCAAACTTTTCAAAAGATGGTCAGCTAAAAGGAAGCGTATTTCCCAATACGATTCCCATAAGTTTAATAGGAAGCGTATAGGGCAATACACTTCATATTAGTTTTACTTAAAAATTATAAGTTGCATCAAATTTTTAACTTATTATTGTTATCTTATAATGTTTTTATAAAAACACTTATTAAACAAAACAATATATATATATAGGAAAGTATGGGGCAATATGGTTTCCTTGGACCCAAAGTATAGGAAGCGTATGGGGCAATATGGTTCACCTAGAGCCAATGAATAGGAAGCGTATAGGGCAATACGGTTCCTCTGGGTCCAAGCGTATTAAGAAATACACTCCCACGGTCATCATCAATACTCGTCAGACTTAGCGAGCTCCTCCTCTGTAAAGTTCGGGCCACGCCTAGTAGAGGGTGACGGGTTGTGCCGTGTATAGGACGTGCCTGGAGCCCATAAAAAATTCAAACAAAATACTCATTACATAACATTAAAATTGTTCGTAGAAAATGAAATAAAACAAAATAACATACCTGCATGGAAAGGTCGAACAGAGGAAAGAGCGGCATGGTCTGGCCGGACCGAGGAAAATGTGGCAAGGAAAGGTCGGGCTGAGTATAGGACGGGTCGTAAGGCTATAAGAATTTAAACAAAATACCCATTACATAACATTAAATTGCTCGTAGATAAATGAAATAAAAATAAGATAATATACCTGCATGGACGAGAGGGGCTGGGTAAAGGATGGCATGGACGGGTCGGGCTGCTGCGTAAAGAATGGGCCCTGGTCCGGATAAACTCGTGGTGGTGGACGGGGTGGAACCGATATACCCATGTACTTATACATTTCACCCATGCCAGTCATCACCCACCCTATGTCATCATGCATCTGATCCATCTGGCGACTGTGGGATGTTATCTCCTGACCATGCAGTGTTAGAAGTCGCATTTGCTCATCTTCATCATCATGCCCGCCATCCTGCTCAGCCATCTGAGGCATCTGAACCTCCTCGGCCTCCAAACACGGGTGATGTACCAACGGCTGCCATGCCCAAACCTGACGGTTCGTCCCAACAAGATATACCACCAGCGCCACCCTCAGTTCCGCCACCACCACCGCTGCCATCACCTCCACTTGTTCCACCACCGCCACCGCTACCTTCAACTATGCCACCGGCATCTCCACCGCCACCAAGAAAAGTACGACAACCTCCGGGTCCAAGGAACACGATGGGAAAAAAACCTAGGAGACACCGACCACCGCCGCCACCGCCAAAAAAAACATAACTTTGGGAAAACACTTGGATTTATATCTGTGGGTTTAGCGGCGATCTTAAAGATTTGTGTGGTGACTTTTTTGTTCATCAAAAGACATCATTTGATCAAGACCCACAAATGATCCGATTTGCATATTCTGGTCGATTGAAAACATACGAATTTGGCGATTAATTTGAGGTGTTGAGTTGGGTTAATTACAGCTTTGAGGAGCTTCTGTAAATGGTAATTCTTGTATTTATTTATGTTAACTGATGAATTGAAGAGGTGAGTTGAGGGGTTGGTGAGGGTTATAAATAAGGGAAATAGATAGGGTTGAGAGGGAAAAATACCATTGTACCCTCAAGTGCATTGCGTATGACAAGAATTAACTGAGATTTCTAACAAGGTTTGGCCTAAAGGACAAAACGTGGAAGATTTGAAGGTTATGGACGCCGCCTGTAAACTTTTGACCAAAAGGACATCGCCTGCAATTTGATGTAACATAAAGGAAAAAACTTGTAATTAACTCAATAATCATTATATATTGATGAACCAAGATATTATTTATACACACAATAAGTTCCAGCAATCGATAAAGTCAAAATTTTCACGTTTAAGCGAAGAGACAACGTACCAGAAAATCGGTGATAAAGGGGACGATCGAAGGAGAATGTATGGGAGCAACAGCATACGAAGACCGTGTATATAATCAAAGAATTTGTTTAAAAGATAACTAAGAATTTGATTTTCGTTATCTTTAGAAAAAAAATTTAAAAACTTGGTGCAATAAAAAGTACATTATCTTTAGAGGTTAAAATAGTTATTTTTTTCCCTAAAAGCTTTTAGTTTCTTCTAAACATTACTACTAGGAACGTTCGACCAAAAACTTCAAGCTCCTAACCTAAAAGTTTCAAGCTTCTTCAACCAAACAATGCTTTTTATTGAGTAAGAGCTTTTTTTTAAAAGTTTGAAACTAAAGCTTTTAAAAGCTCCATGCCAAAGATACCCTAAATATGCGTGTTTCTTCTAATTCTTCAAGGTATTGTTGCACAAAATTAGTAACACACCTTCCTTCTTCCGATTCTTCGTGGTAAATATTAAATCAGCTCTCTCATTTTTGTGACAATGGATTTTACTAGTAAATTTTGCACAAAATTAGAACACTATTTTAGTAAATACTTTTGCAACAACACCATTTTGGTAAATATTTTATCCACCAACACCAATATGGGAAAAAACACAAAGTTTTACCGGTTGCACTTTAAAAAAAACTTAATTCCATCCGAAAGCACACACATACCACATGTAACCATCATAAGAAAAGGCAAAAGCTATATGTATGGGTGTTTGGTTAAGCTTATTTTGGAACTATTTTAACTTATTTACTTATAAAAAGTTAATAATTCATTTTGATAGTGTTTAGATAAGGGTTGGGAAGAAGTTTTATGGTTTAAAAAGGAGAAAATGAGAAGTTAAAATTTGTGACTTATGACTTATGACTTATAAAAAGTTAATAAATCATAAGTTAAAAGCTAACCCAAACACCCCGTATGAACCAACTAGGAATGGTATGCATGTCTAGCTCACTTGAATGTTAGGAAGATTATAATAAGTGTTGATTACCAAGATGTATGATCTTAAACAATGATATATTAAGCAACCTATTTATCACCTTCGTATATTTGGAAAGGAAATAGTGTTATCTTTTTTTTAACGGCGACTTTCTGGTATTAGGCTACCACACTCTCCAAATTGGAGAGCTCCGTTGCCTCACTCCGGCCAGACTATGTTGTTTCAACCGGGCTCACGCTGGCTTCAGAGTTTGGTTTGGGTGTTTCCCCTGGAACCATACCTGTAACAACCCGACCTTTCAAAGTCAAAGTCAAGTAAAAGTCAAAGGAAGAAAAGATTGCTAATCAGATTTGTCATTCCTTACTTAATTATTTCTTGTACTCTCAAACCTCGATATTCGATATTTAGTTTACACTTTTAGTTATATTATGTGGAGTAACAATGTGATACACGCAATAAAACGCTAATCTACTAAACGCTGTCACATCGTAATTCGCATTACAGGTTCTGGATATTGTTTTACGTGTGTGTGCTACTATGTGTTACTTGTGCATGTGTGTATTTGTTTTGAGGTGATTATTCGCAAACGCAATCACAACTCTATCACAACGCAATCTCATCGCGAACACGAAATCTAAGGTTTACTTTTATGATTATTAATAGTTATGCTATTTGAGTAACTATTGTTTAACAACTATCGCATCGCTTACTCGCAACGCAACGCTCAACGCACAAAACGAAAATTCGGAAACCAACTCGCTCAAAGTCATCCGATCGAAGGACCCTTCGATCGAATGGTCATCCGACCGGATGACCATCCGACCGGATGACCATCCGATCGGATGGCCATCCGATTGGAAGGCCCTCCGACCCATCAACCTTCCACCGCCTTTCTCCCCTCTTCCCCTATAAATACTCACCTGTCACATCATTGTTCATGATGTGACAACTCTCCTCCGACCAGCATGCTCTTGCCCACTTTTCTCTCGATTTCTCGCGATTCTTATAAGTTTCTACTCCAAATCTTGTACTTCCATCATCTACACACATTTTTCCATCGATTTCACCCACAAATCACAACTTTTAAGCATGAAATCCACCTGATTTGGGTTGTTTTCAAGTGACGTCATCACGGGTTCATATGAACACCGGAGTATGATCTCATTCCACCAAGAACAACTCAGATCTAAAGGATTTCTACAATGTTTAAACACTGAATTCACCTTAATCTAGACATCTTTCAAATGTTTCAAACTTTTCTTCAACATTCTTAACTTTTCACTCAAAACCGTTAGAATCTAGACTCGTTCGGGAGTTCTACTCATCCACTGGTAGAGAACCGAGCTGAGAACGAATTGCTATCGGAGAGACAACCGATTTACGGGTTGAGCATGAAACACCATCATGAACAGCTGATTAGGAATAGAACGGGGAGATTCCCGTCCGACCGGATGAGTTGGGCTTGATGGGGTTTCCGTTGTTTGGCACGTTATCACATCGTCTCGGTCAAACGGCAAACTTTTAACTTAACGGATTTTACAAGTTCTTAAACAAACAGGTTACCAGAACGAATCGCCGTCCGATCGGATCACCATCCGATCGAATGACGATCCGGGCGGGTAACTTGTGATCTCCAACACTTAAACGTTTTACAGAACTTCAGAGAATATCAGTTCCAAACGAAGGGCCATCCGACCGAACGGTCATCCATTCGACCAGATGACCTGATGCGTAGGAATACTTCTCATTTACAAAATGCTACGATGAAAACATCAAAGTTCACCTCATACACAAACACATCCATCATGGACAACCCTCCGACCGAATGGTCATCCGTCCGGATGACCATCCGTCCGGACGGTCATCCGACCGGATCACTGCTCGTCACTTAAACGCTCTGACGCACTGTTTAACGTACCATTTTAGGCACTGTTCAACGCTTACACTATCATTCTCCGATCAGGCTAACTCTCAAGCGCTCCCTTCAATCCAAGGAAGTGTTTATTTACCAAACACGCTCAGTGAGTATACTCGATCCCTTTTTGCTTAACGCACTTTTGGGTGTTACATACATTACCTATATCGAATCACATCAATCACACAACGCAAACACTTTTTATACGCTAACCGCTCTCACATGTTATACGTGTTATTCGATGAATGCGTGTATGTTATGTTTACACAGTGATTGTTGCCTGACACCTAGCAACGATAGTACTATAGTTTGGACTCAGCACCTGTCGTGGACAGGGGTTGTTAAAGGCTTTTCTTCACGTGTCACAGTGGTGATATGTGTTGCGCATTCTACAACTCGCAGTCACGTCTATGCATATTTCGTCGTCGATAACTTACTTGCTTCACATTTCTATGTGGTACATGCTGGTTATGCGTAAATCGCTTTCGCTACTATATACTATTAAACTTGTATGCTCACCTTTACACTATGTGTATTGACTTGTATTTTAACGTATGTGACAGGTGTTTAGGATGCTTGTTGGTGCATATGTCTGTTGACTTCGTCTTGTATCGAGTCTTGTAATTGGATAGATAGATCAGGGCATGATATACGAGAAAAACAAGAAATTTGTAGAATAGGCCATTTCGCACGAAATGGATGTGTAGCCATTTCGCACGAAATGGAAAGTCCATTTCGTACGAAATGGGTCTGGCCATTTCGTTTGAGCTGTTTCGTGCGGAATGGGCTGCCTATAAATACCTGACTTGTCATTTCGTTTGTAACGATCTGATTCCGGTGCCGAGGTGCTGCCGAAGTGTCTCCAGGCTGTAAAACATTGTTATATTAATAACCAAGACAATTAGAGTGTATATCAAGCTGATTCAAAGTCGATACGTTAGTTTCCGCCTCTCGTATTGATTAGAACTCTTCTGAATGACTCGTTTTGGTCGTTCAAACGATCCTATAAGTGGTATCAGAGCTCAGGAGGAAGAGTTCTTACTGATTTCAGCTGAATTTCTGATTTCTACACCTTCTTTCACATATTTTTCAAAATTAAACAAGATTTCACGGTTAAAATGGACTAATTTTCACACATAACACGCGTAATACTGTTTTAACAAATCCTTGAAAGAATTAGACCTAAAATCAACCTAAAACCTGATCAATTTGACAAAATCATGGCCGATTGGATGACATCAGCATCATTTCGCACGAATTGAACATTCCATTTCGCACGTAGTGGATCCATTTCGCTTCAAAGAATCATTTCGCTTGAATCAAAGTTCATTTCACACAGATTGACAAGTTTAGACTCCATTTCGCACGAAATCGATCATTTCGCATCAAGGGTTCATTTCGTTTGAAAGTGTGCCATTTCGTACGAAATCATCCATTTCGCACCAGATTGTTCATTTCGCTTGAAAAGTGCAATTTCGTTTGAAAACTGTGTTTGTGAATTTTTGAGAACCGAGACATGGAAGAAGAGTTTTACAACGTGTTTGCTACTGCCCCGGGTACTCCTGTTACTATTGCTCAGAGCTTGAACATGGAAAATGAAACAGGAACATTATAGAAACCTCCAAAATTGATGGGCATTGAAGAATACTATTGTTGGAAAGACCGTTTCAAAAATTGGGTTCAAGCAAATCATTTGAGGTCTTGGGAGTGTATTGAGAAAAAAGTATGTTAAACCTCGTACAGATGTGGGAGTTATCAAAACTATTTCTGAACTGTCGGATAAAGAGAGAGACATGTACAAGCAGAAAAAATGATGATCAGTCTACTTCAGCAAGCTGTGAAAGAAGACATTTTCATACTACTTCAACAAGATGGTACTTCACGTTCGATTTGGGAAGCACTTCGAATTAAGTTTGAGGGAAGTACGGATATGATCAGGAGTAAGAAATCATTATTAAACAAAGAATTCGATTTGTTTACTTGCTTGCAGGGTGAATCTACAAAGAAACTGATTGAGAGATATTGTCATTTAGTGCGATCAATGTCACTGTTGGATATCAACAAAGATCGAGAAGAATGGGTTGACAAATTAGCTGATGCTTTACCTCAAAAAGAATGGGGTATATATCTGATGATCTTAAAGAACACTGGAGAATATGATAAATTGACAATTTCTCAGTTCATTGAAAAACTTGAAGGACAAGATCTTGAACGACAAAAGATTGCCAGAATGAACAATCCAAGTGGTCAACAAGACATCAAGATGTATTACAAAGGAAATGTTCAGAATGTTGAAGCAAGTCCGAAGGTCCAAACCGCTTTCAGTGCAGAAAACTCATCTGGATCAGTTAATCAAAGCCCAATCAGCAACAGTGGATTTTCTTCATACTCAAGTGTTAATTCAAATGTTTCAAACTCAAGTTATCAGTCTCAAAGCTCAAACAATAGTAATGGTCATGGGTTACAATGCAATATCGCGTTGCATCTTTAGAACGGTCAAAATTTCTCTGAAGAAGTTGCTAAAGGTCATATGGCATTACTAGTTACAGTGTTAGAATCATATGAGGGTTTGGTTGCAGGAAGGATCGGAAATCCTATGTTGTCAAAAGAGGATTATGATCAGATCGATGCTAAGGAAATGGAGCTTATGGATATTAAGTGGTGTTTAGCGAGTGTGTTGAGGAGAGCTGAGAAATTTAAGCTGATTACAGGAAGAGATGACTTTCGTGATGCTAATGTTTCTACTTTAGGTTTTGATAAATCTAAAGTTACTTGTTTTCGATGCAGGGAAAAAGGATATTTCAAGAGGGAATGTACCAACCGAGAAGCAGGAGGAGCTCAGAATTCATTCGGGAATAATGATTATTATCAGAAAGCTATATATCAACAAGTTGCTCAACAACCGTCATCATCCCATGCTATTGAAGATGGAAAGAAGAAAGCTTATCTGGTGAATCAAGATGATGAAAAAGTGGCAGAAGGTTTTAGCTGGGACAAATACATTCCTGCTGATTATTCCAAATTTGGAGCTCTCATTGCACATATCATTCAAGAGCCAGATTTGATGAAGGAATGGATGGATGTGTTTGCTAATGATGAGAAAAATCAAGATGAAGAGTCTGTCTCTTCAGAAGAAAGCTCAGAAATGACAACAGTCTTTGATCAATCATCAACTGATAGCAATGATGATGAAGAAGAAATACAAATAAACATTGGAAAAACTCAATTATCTCCTGAAAGTTTTAAATTTTATTTTGCAAATAGATTGGAGTAGCTAAAGAAGAAACGAGGAGCAAAAAATCAGAAAAAGGTAAAATGCGAGAATGTTGCTCAGGAAGAGAAGTCTGAACAGAATGAAGAAGTTAAAGTTGCTGAGAAGGTGATTGAAGTTGAAAAGATAGTCGAAGTTGAAAAGATTATCGAAGTTGAAAAAATTGTTGAAATCACGAAACCTTGTCTAAAATGTTTGGAATCATGCAAACAGTGTGAAGAGAAAGATGAGAAGTTTAGTGAGCTTGATAAGATGAAAGAAAAATTATTGTTCGATGTTAAGTATGTGAAAGAATCGTATGATGTGTTGAACAGAACGGTGAATAGGTTGTAAAAGACAAACTCAGAAAGAGAAGATGCCTTAACCATGATGAATGCAGTGATGATGTCTAAGCAGAAGGCTATCAATCACTATATTGAGGAGTGTGCAAAGTTGAAGCAGGAGTTGGAGACCGAAAAGATAGAAAATGAAAGAATCAAACGGTTGCTGCAAAGTTATTCAAGTTCTGATTATTTGATTGATAGAATTTATCCAACCGTTGCAGGTTTTGAAGCCTTCCAGGACAAGAAGTCGGAAAAGAAGGATACTGGTAAGAAACAAAGTGCAAATTATAACAAGTGTCCGCCTCCGATCTGGGAAGGTTATTCTCCCAGAAAACCAAATGAGGAACAAGTAAAAAAGGCAGTCAATATAAAATTGAAGTCTGAAACAACTGATGAGTTACCAGAAAACATTGACGTCATATTCACATCGTCTGACACCGATCATGAGTCTGAGTTAATAAAGAAAGTGGTCGATCAGGTGTTGGATAAGGATGAGGAGTCAGAGTCAAAGTCGGAGTATGAAAGCTCGAGTTCATCAGTTGACAGTCCTAAATCGTCGGTTAAAAGGGTTTATAATAAATAATTTCTATTATCAAAACATAATTTAAATGATGAACCAATCAAAGTTGCATATACTTTGAATGATTCAGACAAATTATTTTCTGATGAGGAATTTCCAATAAGAAGTGTTCAAATTGAAAAGATTAAAAAGGTTTTCAAATTAACAGAAATTAATATTTCTGAAATAAAAGATGTAAATCTTAATGAAAAATCTAAAAAGTAAACTTCAAGAGTCCAACAAAGATTGAACAAGAAAAAAAGGTTACAGTTCTGGTTCTGGTTTTCAAAAGAAACCAAACCATAACAGTAATTTCAAAAAGAAAGGCTTAGGTTTTATTCCACCTGAAAATCATAAAAATAAGAAAATTTCTAAAACAAAAACAGTATTTATTTCAGGAGCTACTTCTGAAGAAGACGAAAAGAGATCGTTCTGGAAACAATCGAACAAAGAGTTCTTTGCAGAAAAGCAAAAGTTTGAAAAGAATGGAGCTTATCAGAGAAAGGAGACAAGAACTTGTTACCGATGTCAAGAAGTTGGTCACATCGCCTGGAATTGTCCAAAGGCAACCAACACAAAACAGGAAGTTGTTTCTAAACTCAAAGAAAAAGTTATTGATAAAACTAAACCACCAACTGAAAAATTTAAAGTGTTTAAAAATTCAACATATGAAGTTGGTGAATGTTCGAAAAGGTTTTACAAGAAAAGGGTGAATCTTGACAACCAAATGTGGGTTGTTAAGAAATCTGATTTGAAATCTAGCGATGAATCTGACTCGTCAAAGGAGCCACAAGTTGAGGTTAAAAGTGATAATTCAGTTCCGCCAATGGATGATGTGAACTTTCCACCATTGCGGGCTGAAAAATTAAAATCAAAAGTTGGTAAAGTAGAGATTTCGAATCAATTCTATTCTGAAAAAAAAGAATTTGATGTCGAAAAGGCTTTCAATGACAAAGTTAAACATATTTTTGGAAAAATGGTCGAGGGTAAGGCCAAAGGGGTAAAAGATCTTTATGAAGAAAAAAGAAATGTTCAAACCCCGAGTGAAGTTGAGAAGGTCACACCCAAAGTTGGTCAGGCTTGGGTGTCTGTATTTCATACTTGAAAAATCCTGACTTGCCAGAGCTTCCAAGTTGGTAATCGTGGAGCAAGAATCGGCATCTTTCTAGAGAAATTCACATCTGTGATATTTCGACCTACATGTGGTAGTATTTTTTTTTAAAAATTGTCATATTTCATTTTACAAGTGGTATGGTTGATAAGTGAACCTACAAGTGGTTGAAAAAGAGGTTTTCACTTACAAGTGGTTAATCAAGGTTATTAAGTTGAACTTGAATTAACTTTCATTCAAGTGGTTGAAAAAGAAACAAAGTGATGAACAAAACCCCGATCTTACAAGTGGTTTCAACAAAACTAATTTTCCGGAAAAACCATTTTGATTAAAACAAACTTAAGTGTTTTGAAATCATAATGGGAAAATAGTTTGTTGTCAGGGGGAGTTCTGATTGTTTATGCCAAGTGAATGGCGATTTGAAGCAATTCTCATCGGTTTGTCAAATTTTCTTTAAATGGTTTTGTATTTTAGGGGGAGTAAGAAATTTCAGAAAATCCAAAAACATTAGAAAATTAAAAAAAAAAAGCCAAAAACATGATAAAAATCAAAAAGGAGTTTTGGTGTGAAAAAGAGGAAATGATAGTACATCAGTGGACTATCACAGCACGCTAAAGAATTGGAAAGTCAAATGTGATAAACGGTCTCACTGATGATATGCCAGTAGGTTTTTACACGCTTAGTAGATTGTGTTCGAGATATAAACCTAAATATCAAACTTGCTTATCTCGTGGGGAACATCTCTCGGATATATGGGTAACCCCCGAAATCTTGTTTGAAGGGCTTTCTATTTCTGACATACTAGGTCTTTGTGCGTGGTGATATCTTGGGTATTATACCTGGACTTCTGATTTTGCGGGAGCAATAGCCTAGTCCTCGTATAATACTTTGCATTGCGTTATTCTTAAAGCTCGCCCTCAGCATAAAAAATGATGAACATTGAAAAATGCTAATCATGTGCTGTTGAAGAAAAGATTCTCTAAAGGGAACACACCTAAAGTCGAACCATCATCTCTCTGATTTTGCGGAAGCAATAGCCTGAGCTCTCATGGTCTCGCATTTAACCCCTTACAGATATCATTAGTGTACACTCACCTGTAAGACTGAATATAGGAGTCTAGATACAGGAGTATATTCTGAGGTGGGATACGCGAATAAGCTTAAGTTCTTAAAACATTAATCTCGTATCTCGAAACAGTTGAACTTTGTGTGAAAATTTTAGTGGATCAGTATACTAACAATCTAAGTGAATCGTTTAGAACTTAAAATGTTTAAAGCTTAACGGTGCTAGTGATTGGTCTCAAAAACTGATATGATCCTCTTACACAAACTCACAAAAATATTGTATGTAAATATTTCTTTACTGCTTTTCATTAAAAACAAAAACAAAATCCAAAAAGATTTTCGGAGTGTTTTAGCAATAAATTTTGAAAAGTTCAAAAAGATTTTATTTCATCTTATTTTCGATAACTGATGTTGGAGAGCTGATTTTCAAAATTCTGAGTGCTAAACATGATGAACAACAGGTTTGGGAGAGTTTGTTTGAATTGAAAAATATTTTTGAAATGATTACACGTTATTCTTACAAGTGATCATCAGAAATTATAATTGTTAAATCATTTTGAACAATATCTACCTGTGATATATAAAATTTGTCAAATTGTTAAATTTGTGAAATTTATTTTGAGGTAGAGTTTGTGCAGGATAGCCAGGTTTCGATTTCTGAAGATTTTCCGCATAAAGCCTGAGCAGAATTTGAGCCAGGTTTCGATTCTAAATCAAGAGCTATGTCAGATCGCGATCCCGGAACAACTTAAGGGGGAGTCTGCTAGCAAAAGGGAGTCTGAAGATAGTAGAGCCAGTTTCGAATCCTGATGGTTATGCCAGCTGCTAATGTTGCAGAGTTTGAAGAGTAGAAGATCAACATCCAAGGGAGAGATTAGCTGCTGATGCTGAAGAACTTAAGGAATCATGAGATCTGATCAAGAGAAGACAGAGATAGGTTGAGATCCTGGAAGAGAGAGAGAGAAGATAGAGATAGAGATTGAGAATGCTTACAGTGTCAGATACTTTGGAAGAGCACGAGAAGACTGATAAAGATTGAAGACTAGACATACTGAAGACTTGTACTGAAGACTCGTCGACATCCAAGGGGGAGTCTGTTGGTGAATATGTCTGTCGACTTCGTCTTGTAGTTTTTGCATGTAGGTTTTATATTGGGATTCTGTTGGTTCCTATTGGTTTTGGATTTGCCCTTTTCTTAGAATCCTGGGAGTCATTCTCCTCCCTTTTTCTTTTCTTATCGGTTTCAGTTTTAACTGATTTTTGTCTCACTAAATCTAGCGTGAGAGACAATGTGTAACAACACGTGTTACCGAAGTCAAAGTCAAGATTGAAGTCAAAGGAAGAAAAGATTGCTAATTGCGATCTGTCACTCCTTGCTTAATTACTGATTTGACTTCTTTGACTTGTAATCGAATCTTTATTTTAATTGCCTTAGTTGTATTATGTGGAGTACTTATTAATAATCGAGGTTTAATCGCATGTTAATCGCTAATCGACTTACCGCATCGCGATCACAACTCGAACTATGTGTTCTGGATATTTTTTTACGTGTGTGTGCTATTATGTGTTACCTGTGCATGTTATGTTTATGATTGAGGTGTTAATCGCAATCGCAATTCTATCGCATCGCAATCTAATTGCAAACGCTAAACGCAAGTTATTTATAGTGATTGTATGTTAGATATAGTAGTTAAGTTATTTGTGTGACTATGGGGTAATACTACCGCATCACTCACTCGAATCGCATCGCAACGCGCAACACGTGAATCGAAACGACAAAACTCAACGCGCCAGACACCCGGATCGAGTGGCTACCCGATCGAGTGGCCATCCAATCGGATTGTCATCCGATCGGATAGCCATCCGATCGGTGACCCACTCGACCCTTGTGTCTTTCCTTTTTGGGAAACCCTATAAATACCTCTCTGTCACATCATTTGTGATATGACAGCTCCTTGTTCGACCAGCCGCACTCAAGCACTCATTTCCCTGGATTCCTCGCGATTCTTTTAAGTTTTCAACCTAATTCTTGTACATCTATGATCTACACGCACTCCTTCATCTTTTTCACCTTTGAATCTTAACTTTTAACAGTGAAATTTTGCGGATTTGAGGTGTTCTAGGGTGATGTCATCATGTAGTTCTTATGAACTTCAAGAGTTGGCATCATTCCACCAAGAATAACTTAGATATGAAGGATTTCCACATAAATAAACAAAGATCTTGCATAGATCTGAACATAACCAAGGTTAAAAGGATTGAAAGATGGTTTTCCAACTTTCTTTCAACTCTTTTACACTCAATGCACTCCAAAACCGATAGAATCGGAGCTCGTTATGATCTTCTACTCATTCCTAGTGAAGTACTGGTTCAAGATCTGATTTCTATTCAAGGGACAACTGAGTTCGGGTTAAACATGAGCGACTGTCACGAACCAGTAAACTGATCGGACTAGGGTGATTCTTGTTCGGTCAAGTAACTTGGTTCATGACAGGGCTTCCGTTGTTTAGCATGTTGTCATACTGTCTCGATCAAACCACAAAACTTATCGAATCTCCGAGTTACAGAAAGATCAGATCGCGGGACGGGTAGCCGTCTGATCGGATTGCCGTCCGATCGATCTGCAATCCGATCGGATCACACTTGAAGATTTCACACTTAACAAAATTTTCAAGACGGATAGCCGTCCGATCGGATAGCCATCCGATCGGATCACACTTGAAGATTTCACACTTAACAAAATTTTCAACATGTTCAATGCATAGTCAATTCCAACGGACTGTCACCCGATCGGTAGACCACCCGATTGGATGTTGATCCTGCTGTGAACTTGTTCTCCAAGAAACACCTTTCCTAACGGATAGCCGCCCGATCGAACTACCGTTCTATCGACAAGCCATCATACACAAACACATCCATCCCAAACAAGGTGTCAATCCGACCGAATGGCCATCCGAATGGATGACCATCCGAACGGATTGACATCCGATCGAATGGCCATCCGTTCGGATTGCCATCCTGCCGGATGACCACTCGTCACCATGTTTCACTTGCACCGTTTTGCGCGCCGCTTATCGTTATGCTATCGTTCTGATCAGGCTAATCCCACTCTAGCGCTCCCTTCAATCCATTAACTTCCATCGCTGTAAATATACTCGATCCCTTTTTGCTTTATGCACTTTTGGGTGTTACATACGTTACTTATTCTAAATCACAACGAACACTCAATGCAAACACTATTTATACGCGGACCGCTACTGCATGTTATACGTGACTTGATGAATGCCTGTTTGTTATGTTTACACATTGATTGTTGTCTACCTGCTTTAGCAACGATAGTACTAGAGTTTGGACTCAGCACCTGTTCACTTAGGGGTTGTTAAGGACAATACTTCACGTTTTCGCAGTGGTGAACATGTGATGCACACTCGCTACTCGCAGTCATTGGTATTGATAGGATATTTGTCGATAGCTTACACGCTTCACATTATACGTTGTACATGCTGGTTATGCGCAAACGATTTCGAACTCTATTATACTATTAAACTTGTATGCTCACCTTTACACTATGTGTATTGACCTCTATTTTAATGTATGTGAAAGGTGTTTAGGATGCTTATTTGCTGGATGTGGAATCAAGTAGGAGAGTCTAGAAACAAAGACAATTTATTTTATTTAAATCTGAGTTGTCGGAACATGTTATTTGTTTTTGAGATATCGCTGTCTGTAATAACTTAAGTTTCTTGATAGGTTATGGTATGGGATATAATATTAACTATCTGGTAATGTAGTTGTAATGGAATTTCTCTTGAACAATCTGTTTCGCTCAGTGCCGCGCCCCGATGTTTCCGTCATCGGTTGGGGTGTGACAGATTGGTATCAGAGCCATAACTATAGGGAATTAGGCAAGACTCGACCTAGTCCTGGTTGACGTCTTAGAAACGAGCTAGTCTATAGTCTAAGTACCAACAGACCGACTTGTGCATGCCCGGTTTGGGTTTTTTACGAGCTTACTCGCTATTTCTCGCTGGAACTCTCTGTACACTACACACTTGCGCGGGCATCGCATGCCACCGCTTCGCGTGAGAACAGCCTTTCCTAAGGCTGATCACACACACAAGCGGATGATCTGGTTAAGATTAGGTGTGAAAACCACAAACTCTCGACCAAATCACTCGTTCGAATTGCTATTTTTACTATAAACAAGAGAAAATTTCGTTGAATTAGGAGTGAAATCCATACTTCGACGCAAATTTTCGCCTCTACATTATCAAAACAGGGGACATAGTTTTTAAGCTAGGGGTGAAACCCGAATCTTGATGACTTGTTCCGCCTTTTATTGTGGTTTTGCAAACTCTCACCAAAGTCTCGACGGACTCCAACGACTTAAAATCACACTATAACTGGAAGGACGCGTGCCGATTGCCCGGATTGAGGCAAGAGCACAGTCCAGAAGGCCTTAGTGTGCACTTGCGAGTCCTTGTGAATAGTCGAATCGCTTTGGGTAGTCAATGTCTCACGAGCCGCAGACAATCTATCCTCGATTTTATGTAATTTATCGATTTCATGTGAAATTTTATGTGTTTTATATGCTTATTTGTTAGCGTGTTGAGATAAACAGCACGGTGGTGCTGATGATTTTGATTTCATGCTTCTCACTCCGCACAACCCACACACAAATCACACCACGCGCCAACGAATCGCTAGTCTTTATTCGCAATTGCTTTCCTCGAACGCGCAAAACTTGAACGATAAGGAACACGGTCATCACATGTAGGTGAATACGTGCAAAATAGGGAGGTGAATACGTGTAAATATGTGCTTACGTGAATTATGTGCTTACGTGCTTATGTGCATCTATGATTATACGTGTCTACATGTTTCTTTGGCTTATGTGTTGCATGCTTCGATGTGTTCCTGAGCTTTATGGTGAATCACTAGACTTTATTAGGAATTATAGAAATTGAGCTTGAGTCCTGTGACGATGTCTGTTACAGACAATGTCGTCATCTGGATCACTTCGCTCCCGCGCTGCTAAACGCAAGCAGGCTGACAAGCGACTTGCTTCTCTCGTCGCGAGCCAGATCGTGAAAGTTATTCCACAGATCGTTAGCGAGCTAAACGAAAACGCAAGCAAGTCTTCTGAAGAGTCTCGGACCGATTCGCCCAAAGCTACTTTTAGCTTCAAGTAGTTAGAGGCCTACAGACCGAAAGAATTTACTGGTGAAGATGGGCCTATGGCCATGTTCCAATGGTTTGATTCGATCGAAGTCACCCTACGTCAGAGTGGCTGTCCTGATGATCTCCATACTCTTAACGCCACCGGCGTCTTCCAATCTCGAGGTTTGGATTGCTGGACGGCCGAGAGAAACAAACGCGGAAATGATGCAGCTTATGGGTTAACGTGGGATGAGTTGAAGGACGTTATGATGCAAGAGTTATGCCCTCCCCACGAGCGCCAAAAGCTGGAGGACGGGTTCTGGCATATCAAGCAGAAGGACGGTGACAACGCTGGGTTAACTGCTCGCTTCAAGCAGCTAAGCATAATCTGTCCAGACCAAGTGAAGACTCCCGAAATCACCATCAAAAAGTATATTCGTGCTCTTCCGGATTGTGTGGCTGATTTTGTTCAAACTGTAAAGACAACAACGATTAAGGAAACCTACTTACTCGCTGCTGAGATCAATGATAAGCGAGTCAAGTCTGGTTACTGGGATAAATTCTCCAAGAATCTGCATCAAGTCATCGCTGTTCCAACCGCTGCAACCACCACTGGGACTACCACCGTACCACAATCTTCAAAGCTCTCACGTCGCAAAAGGAAGAACAATAACAGCTCCAGCAACAAGAACTATGCAGTTGCTGCCGCATCACTTCAAGCTGTACCAACCCAATCGCAACCTCAACACCGCCAAGTAGCGGAGCATGTGGCAAATGCACAACCAACAAAGCATGCATACACTGGGCCACACCCGCTTTGCCCTACTTGTACTTATCACCACCCGGTTGGTATCGCATGCCGTTTCTGTGTTCATTGTAACATGTACGGTCACTTCACCGCCAACTGCCGCAATGGTTCTCGACAAGCTCCAGCTCCATTTCAAGGTCAAGCTACTGCTCAACAAGCTCTACTCCCTGCTCCCCAAGGCCAACAAGCGGCTCCTGCACCCGCGATCCATGCTAGAGCTTGCTTTGCGTGTGGTGATCCCAACCACTTCGCAAACATGTGCCCGAACCGAGTAATGAAGCAAGAGCCACAACAGCAGCAACAACAGCAAGCTCCACAAGCAGCTCACGGGCGCGTCTTCAATATCAACGCCCGCCAGGCTCAGGCAGACAACAATGTGGTTAATGGTACATTCCTCGTAAATGGTATATATGCTTCGTGTTTATTTGATACTGGAGCCGATAACTGTTTTGTATCGTTCGAATTCGAAAAGCTCCTTAATCGTAAGCGCACCCATCTTCCCTCGACGTTTGATGTTGAAGTTGCCACTGGAAGAACCGTTACCGTCAGCTCTGTCCTGCATGACTGTACTCTCAATCTCAACGGTCACGTTTTTCCGATTAATCTCATTCCGATGCAACTCGGTAGCTTTGATGTCATAGTAGGCATGGATTTCCTTCAGGAGAATCATGCTGAAATTGTTTGCTTCAATAAGATGATTCGTTTCTCCCTCGCGAATGGTGATCAATTGTGTATTTATGGTGAAGTCGCTTCGAAAAGACTACAACTTATGTCGTGTGTCCAAGCTAGCAAGTATCTCCGCAAGGAATACCAAGCTTTCTTTGCACACATCGTAGTAGCGGAGAAGGAAAAGAAAGGTAATCCCAGAGTAAAAGACGTTCCCGTAGTTTGTGAATTCCCTAACGTATTCCCTGAGGATCTACCAGGTTTACCTCCCACTCGTGATATCGACTTCCTAATCGACCTTATTCCTGGAGCAAATCCTGTTGCTAGATATCGCCTCGCTCCCTCCAAAATGCGTGAACTATCGAGTCAGCTCCAGGAACTACTTGATAAAGACTTTATTCGCCCTAGCACCTCTCCTTGGGGCGCGCCTGTCCTTTTCGTCAAAAAAAAGGATGGATCGTTCCGGATGTGCATCGATTACAGGGAATTGAATAAGCTTACCATCAAGAATCGATATCCCCTGCCCCGAATTGATGATTTGTTTGATCAATTACAAGGCACTACGTGTTTCTCGAAGATCGATCTATGCTCAGGCTATCATCAACTACGAATCCAAGAAGAAGATATACCTAAAACCACTTTTCAAACCCGATACGGTCACTACGAATTCGTTGTTATGCTTTTTGGTTTGACAAACGCTCCCGCAGTCTTTATGGACCTAATGAATCGAGTGTACAAACCCTTCCTTGACCGCTTCGACATCGTGTTCGTCGATGATATCCTGATCTATTCCAAATCAAAAGCCGAACACTCGCAACATCTACGTTTTGTTCTTGAGTTACTCCAGGGAAACCGTCTCTACGCCAAGTTCTCCAAGTGTGAATTTTGGCTGGAGGAGGTCCAATTCTTGGGTCACATTGTCAATAGTCAAGGTATTCATGTCGATCCCACGAAGATTGAAGCAGTTAAGAGCTGGGTTACACCCAAGAATCCGTCCGAAGTCCGTTCTTTCCTCGGACTGGCAGGATATTATCGTCGTTTTATCGAAGGTTTCTCCGCTATCGCTATGCCGCTTACTTCTCTTACGCACATGGATAAACCTTTTGTTTAGGGAACCAAACAGGAGGAGGCCTTTCAAACACTTAAAGCAATGCTTTGCAATGCTCCCGTGCTCTCACTTCACGACGAAGATAATGATTTCGTAGTTTATTGTGATGCCTCTAACCTTGGTCTTGGTTGTGTTCTCATGCAACGAGACAAGGTTATCGCGTACGCCTCTCGACAGCTCAAGATCCATGAGAAGAACTACACCACACATGACCTCGAGCTTGGCGCAGTTATTTTTTGCGTTAAAGATCTGGCGACACTACCTTTACGGTACTAAGTGTACGACCCTCACCGATCATAGGAGCCTACAACACATCTTTGACCAAAAGGAACTGAATATGCGTCAACGTCGAAGGGTAGAACTCCTCAATGATTACAACTGTGAGATCCGTTACCATCCAGGCAAAGCAAACGTTGTCGTCAATGCTCTCAGTCGACGGAGCTATTTGCATAGCGTTCATAATATCCTTGCCCAGCATCATCTCGAAACCCTGATACGCGAAGCCCAGCATGCTTGTTTCATTGAACGAACCTTGAAGAAGGAAAGAATTCTAAACGATGGCACCCAACTCGAGAATAAATCTAATGGTATCTTTCATTATCTAGACCGAATTTGGATTCCCAAGCGTACTAATTTACGACAACTTCTGACGGGCGAAGCCCACAAATCTCGGTATTCTATTCATCCCGGTTCCGACAAGATGTACCAGGACATGCGCTACAAGTACTGGTGGCTGGGCATGAAAAAGGATATCGTTATCTTCAAAGTCAAGGCTGAGCATCAACGCCCCTCTGGCTTGCTCGTACAACCCGAGATCCCTATGTGGAAATGGGAGAGTATAGCTATGGACTTCATAACGAAACTTCCGCGCACGCCATCAGCTCAAGACAACATTTGGGTTGTCATTGACCGTTTGACTAAGTCCGCACACTTCCTACCGATACGAGAAGACTATAAGGTAGAATGATTAGCCCGAATCTACACTAACGAAGTCATTTGTCGACATGGGACGCCTCGTGACATCATCTCTGACCACGATGGTCGGTTTACCTCACGCCTCTGGGAAACGTTTCAATCTGCTCTCGGTACTACTCTCAATCTAAGTACCCCTTTCCATCCCCAAACTGATGGTCAGACTGAAAGAACGATTCGTACCCTTGAAGACTTGCTTCGCTCGTGTGTCATAGATTTCGGTGGTAATTGGGACACGTACTTACCTTTAGTCGAATTCTTGTACAATAACAGTTATCACTCTAGCATCCAAATGGCACCATTTGAGGCATTATACCAAAGAAAATGTCGATCGCCCATTGTATGGCACGAGATCGGAGACGCGCAACTTACCGGTCCCGAGCTGTTGCAAGAAACGACTGACAAAATCCTCCAAATTTAAGACAATCTACTGAAAGCTCGGAGTCGTCAGAAAAGTTACGCCGATAGACACCGCAAGCCCCTTGAATTTGACTTTGGCGATCACGTACTCCTAAAGGTTGCACCTTGGAAGGGGGTGATCAGATTCGGCAAGAAGGGAAAGCTTGCGCCTCGATATGTTTGACCATTTAAGATCCTGGAAAGGATTGGTAAAGTGGCATACAGACTGGAACTACCAGAGGAACTGAGTAACGTCCACCCGACTTTCCACGTTTCGAACCTTAGAAAGTGCCTAGCCGAACAGGAATTACATGTCCCTCTTAAGGATTTACAAGTGGACGAAACATTACACTTCGTGGAAAAGCCTGTCGAGATCATGGGACGAGAAACCAAGGTACTTAGACGCTCATGCATTCCCATTGTGAAGGTTCACTGGGAAGGCAAACGCGGTGCCGAGTTTACTTGGGAACTCGAAAGTGACATGAAGGCGAAGTACCCGCAACTGTTTGTTACGACTACTTCTTAAATTTCGGGATGAAATTTCCTTAAGTAGAGGGGACTGTAACAACCCGTGTTACTGAAGTTAAAGTCAAGATTGAACTCAAAGGAAGAAAAGATTGCTAATTGCGATCTGTCACTCCTTGCTAAATTACTTATTTGACTTCTTTGACTTGTAATCGAATCTTTATTTTAATTGCCTTAGTTGTATTAAGTGGAGTACTTGTTAATAATCGAGGTTTAATCGCATGTTAATCGCTAATCGACTTACCGCATCGTAATCGCAACTCGAACTATGTGTTCTGGATATTGTTTTACGTGTGTGTGCTATTATGTGTTACCTGTGCATGTTATGTTTATGATTGAGGTGTTAATCGCAATCGCAATTCTATCGCATTGCAATCTAATCGCAAACGCTAAACGCAAGTTATTTATAGTGATTGTATGTTAGATATAGTAGTTAAGTTATTTGTGTGACTATTGGGTAATACTACCGCATCACTCACTCAAATCGCATCGCAACACTCAACATGCAAATCGAAACGACAAAACTCCACGCGCCGGACACCCGGATCGAGTGGCCACCCGATCGGATTGTCATCCGATCGGACAGCCATCTGAACGGTGACCCACTTGAACCTTGTGTCTTTCCTTTTTGGAAAACCCTATAAATACCTCTCTGTCACATCATTTGTGATGTGACAGCTCCTTGTTCGACCAGCCGCACTCAAGCACTCATTTCCCTCGATTCCTCATGATTCTTGTAAGTTTTCAACCTAATTCTTGTACTTCTATGATCTACACGCACTCCTTCATCTTTTTCACCTTTGAATCTTAACTTTTAATCATGAAATCAGCATATTTGAGGTGTTCTAGGGTGATGTCATCATGGAGTTCTTATGAACTTCAAGGGTTGGCATCATTCCACCAAGAATAACTTAGATCTGAAGGATTTCCACATGAATAAACAAAGATCTTGCATAGATCTGAACATAACCAAGGTTAAAAGGATTGAAAGATGGTTTTCCAACTTTCTTTCAACTCTTTTACACTCAATGCACTCCAAAACCGATAGAATCGAAGCTAGTTCTGATCTTCTACTCATTCCTAGTGAAGTATTGGTTCAAGATCTGATTTCTATCCAAGGGACAACTGATTTCGGGTTAAACATGAGCGACCGTCACGAACCAGTAAACTGATCGGACTAGGGTGATTCCTGTTCGGTCGAGTAACTTGGGTCATGACGGGGCTTCCGTTGTTTAGCACGTTGTCATACCGTCTCGATCAAACCGCTAAACTTAACGAATCTCCGAGTTACAGAAAGATCAGATCGCAGGACGGATAGCCGTCCGATCGAATTGCCATCTGATCGAATTGCCATCCGATCAATCTGCAATCCCATCGGATCACACTTGAAGATTTCACACTTAACAAATTTTTCAACATGTTCAATGCATAGTCAATTCCAACAGACTGTCACCCGATCGGTAGGCCACCCGATTGGATGTTGATCCTGCTGTGAACTTGTTCTTCGAGAAACACCTCGCCTAACGGATCGCCGCTCGATCGAACAACCGTTCAATCGAACGACCTGAAAGGAAGAGATTCTTCTCTGTTTTCAAAATACTATAACGAAAACTTCAAAAGACAAGCCATCATAAACAAACACATCCATCCCAAACAAGGTGTCAATCTGACCGAATTGCCATCCGGCCGGATGACCACTCGTCACCGTGTTTCACTTGGACCATTTTACGCGCCGCTTATCGTTATGCTATCGTTCTGATCAGGCTAATCACACTCTAGCGCTCCCTTCAATCCATTAACTTCCATCGCTGTGAGTATACTCGATCCCTTTTTGCTTTATGCACTTTTGGGTGTTACATACGTTACTTATTCTAAATCACAACGAACACGCAACGCAAACACTATTTATACGCTGACCGCTACTGCATGTTATACGTGACTCGATGAATGCCTGTTTGTTATGTTTACACATTGATTGCTGTCTACCTACCTTAGCAACGATAGTACTATAGTTTGGACTCAGCACCTGTTCACTCAGGGGTTGTTATGGACAATACTTCACGTGTTCGCAGTGGTGAACATGTGATGCGCACTCGCTAGTCGCAGTCAACTCGCAGTCATTGGTATTGATAGGATCTTTGTCGATAGCTTACATGCGTCACATTATATGTTGTACATGCTGGTTATGCGTAAACGATTTCGAACTCTATTATACTATTAAACTTGTATGCTCACCTTTACACTATGTGTATTGACCTCTATTTTAATGTATGTGACAGGTGTTTAGGATGCTTATTTGCTGAATGTGGAATCAAGTAGGAGAGTCTTGAAACAAAGACAATTTATTTTATTTAAATCTGAGTTGTCGGAACATGTTATTTGTTTTTGAGATATCGCTGTCTGTAATAACTTAATTTGCTTGATAGGTTATGGTATGGGACATAATATTAACTATCTAGTAATGTAGTTGTTATGGAATTTCTCTTGAACAATCTGTTTCGCTCAGTGCCGCGCCCTGATGTTTCCGTCATCGGTTGGGGTGTGACACAATGATAGGTCCACAACTGACCTAAAAGTAGCTGGTTTAGAAGCCATGGTATTAGATGATTTATAAGCCATGGTATCATTAAACCATATCGGCTATTAGGTTTTTAACTCCTTTACAGCATGTTACTTGAAAGTATATTAATTATATTTAGCCTAGGTCATAAAAGGCCCATCAATGGAATTTAAGGTTTGGACCGAATCCATTAACTTTTTGACAGGGGATCACAATGTCACAACTGTCCTTGCCATGAAGACGATTATGAGTAGCTCGAAGGCTAGCCTTTAGGACTTTTAATATACATGGCACAAAGGCCTGTCACAGGAACATAAAATGATATGGCATAAAGTCTAATCTTGAAGGAAATAAATAATCATGTGGCATAAAGGCCTTGTCGCAAAGGACATTAGTTTATAAGCCACAATCTTATTAGATCAGGGGCTTTAAGGCTTGAACATAGTTCTTCACCTTTGGACAGGTAGTCATAGACTATAGTTGTCATCGTTTTGTAAAACGGTTTATTTCGGCACAAAGGCAAATCAACAGACATCACTAATGGACGTTTACATATGTATATATATAATTATTGTAATTGAGGATATTAGTCATGATCTTATCGATCTTATAGACTATAAGACTTGGGCATTGCCCATTGCCTTGGACGGTGAACCATAATGGTCACAATTGTCAATGTCACTAGTGGACAATATATAATATATAGCCCGTAGGCAAAACATCATTAAGGATATTAAATATGATCATCTTTTCGATGATATTAGTCTTGATCGCACTGATCATATAGACTATGAGGCTTGAGCATAGCTCACCACCTTGGACAGGGAATCATAAAAGATCACCATTGTCTTCGTCACAAATGGACAATATAATATGGCCCGTAGGCGAAACATCACTTAAGGATGTTAAATAATATGATCATCATATTAGATGATATTAGTCACGATTATATTGATCGTATAGACTATGATGCTTGGACATAGTCCAACATCTTTAGACAGGGGGTCATAGACCACAACTGTCGTTGTCTTATGGGACAACAAGTATAGCCCGTAGGCACTTCATCACTAATGGATGTTTATAATATGATCATCACATTGATGATACTTGCCATGATTTAATTCGATCATATAGGCTTTAAGGCTTGGACGTACTCCAAATACCTTGACGGCTGGTGTGGTTTCTTAAGTCACACTGCCAGGAGTGTTAACATGTTCTTGGATGTTAACAAAGATTAATTGTCTTAAGAGGGTTTTACCATCATAGCATGTCTGTATTGACATATTGGCTAGGTTATACCATTAAGAAGATCTTTTGAAATTATTTAGCAGATCGATAATGTTTGAATAAAATCGATATAATTGTTTGATAAAGGATGAAATGAATTCCGATATATAAAAATTTTAAAACTTTTCATAAATTATTAGGAAATTTACAATAGTGCCTTAATCAGGACTTTTCGTACTTTATTTGTTCGCAGAGGATAAAAAGGAAAATTATAAGTCCGTATGGGGACTATATGATATTATAAGTCCGTATAGGGACTAAGAAATATTATAAGTCCGTATAGGGACTATCTTGAAACAGTTTACCTCCAAAGGGACTATAATGAAATGTCATGTCTACAAGGGTCTATAATGAAATCTTGTGTCCATAAAATGACTATTTCGAAATAGCATATCCCCAAAGGGATTTTAATGAAATAACACGTCCATAAAAGGACTTTATTGGTACAACATGCGCACAAAAGAGACTTTGCTGAACAGATGTCCTCACAGGGACTTAAACCTAAAGATAAGTTCATTAGGGGATTCTATTAAACAAATGTCAATGTAGGGACAATACAGAAAAGATAAGTCCTTTTAGGGACTTTGAAGTAATACAAGTCCATGCGGGGACGGAAAGGAAATTATAAGTCCATATAGGGACTATATTATATGTCAACATTGGGATTTTAGTGAAATGATATGTCCTTGAAAGGAGTATGATGAACTATTATGTCTGCCAGGGGGCTTCAATGAAATATCATGTCTATAAAAGAATTTGAATGAAATAATATGTCCATTAAGGACTAATATGGAGTATAAAGTCCACGAAAGGATAATATGGAAGTCTAATGTCCATGAAGAGACTATATTATAATTTAATGTCCACGAATGGGACTATATTGAAATTTAATGCCCATAAAGGGACTATATTGAGATATGATGTCCATGAAGAAACTACGATAGACAAATGTCTAAACAAGGTTTTATTAAAAATATAGGTCCACACAGGGATCACGATGAATTAATAATATGTTCACAAGGGATTACAGTAATCGAATGCCCATACAAGGACTTAGGGAAATTGAAATATAATAGGAGAAGGGTCATCTAATTCCTCCCTTGCTTCATTCCGTTGGTCTCTCTCCTTTGTTTACCATACGTGGTTAGTGACACTGAAGATCTCAGTGAAATAGTTAAACATTCCAATTCAGGATCCGTTGTAGAAGTAGAATCCAAGGATTCAATGGTTCAAGAAATGATATGGATCACGGATTGGGTTTGACAAGCATAGTCCAGGTTTGGAAATAAGAAATAGTGAACACTGGCATTTACTGATATCATCTTTTAATACGGGAGCCTCAGGGACCTTCTGGTATGGACTCCGAAGTCTGGTTAAAAGTTTCAATATGTTGGGTTTTGGAGAATAAGTCCATAAGGGTCTTCTTCCAAACCGGTGACACGCTTTCCCTAGCCGTGGTACGAAGCTTGGCATTTCTTGGCTTCGGACGCGGAGAATCTCCATCAACGGCTTCTTTGGTTGGCGACATAATCAAAACACATAAAATCGAAAACAATGTTTAGTTAATAGGGATGAGAGTATTCCTATGTTAAGTCTAGACTCAGAATGTCTAAGGAATATGCTATTGTGTCATTTGAGATTAAACACTAAAGGCAAGTGTTTAATTCACTCAAACATTGGCTCTGATACCAACCTGTCACACCCCGATATTTACACGTATTACCTGTGGGCCTGGTGGGGAGTATCGTGACGTAGTTGATATCGTCATAGACAATTAAACACAGATATAGCACAGCGGAAGTCTTGAAATATAAAATATCATTACAAACACAAACATCTAAAAACATCAAGTAGTAAGTACAGACAAGCTTGTAATAATCCACAGGCGGATCATTAACACAAAAGAAGTTTATCAGACTAATGGCTTATGCGAAGGAGTTGCAAGTTCCTCGTCTAACAATCCCGAGCAGCTTCCAGCCTAATTACGTATTTGTACCTGTCACTTAACATTTTGAAAATACGTCAGTTTTCATTAGTAAATACAATCAACCGACACATTTGAAAAATGTTTATGAAATTGGTTTAGATGCACAAGGCATAAATATTCTTTTATACTTGGGACAAACTATATCTCATGTTATCAGTTTTACATAACTTGCTCTACATACGGGGCCCGAACTATGCCGGTTCATGATTAACCGACACACCACTTATTCCCTTATTGGGAACCCATATTGGGTATAAAATTTATTTAATATCGCATCAGTCGGGTGTATGCCTACACCCCGTGCTTAGGTCGTGGCCATTTGCAATTTATGAGTCAAGGATATCCATGACACGGTCGCATTAATCCCCAATGTTTCAGTCAAGCAATACGAATTAAAACGGGTTATTTGAATTTCTCGACTTATTGGTCTTCGAATCCCATACCCGACCATGCGGTATATATTTTAACGTATCCCAAGCCCGTATAGGGGAAAATAGGTTAAGAGTATTTACCTGAGCTAGCTCCTGTCTTAAATAGCAAGATTTATAATAACTCAACCGTATTCACTTACCGGAAGGCTCTAGTTTGGAATGATGGTATAATTAACCAATTAGAATGCTAACGGGTTTTAATTAAGTCATAGACTTAGACTGGCTAGTTTTTAAGTATGAAAACGGTACGATACGCTAGATTAAGCGATGACCGGAATAGAATGCAATTTAGACCCAACAAGTATGAATACTTGTATAATATGGGTAAACTAAATACATTCTGGATTTTGAGGTAAAAATGATAAGGTTTGACTCGTTTCGGTAAACTTATGTAAACTAGTTACGTTAGCCTAACCGTTCATGTATAAGCTACAACGAGTAACCGGATAAGTGATGAACAAGTTCCATATTCCAATATACTTTATAAAAGTTATAATATCAGTAGGATATCAACTTGTATGCCCGTTAAGGTTTTAAAATCCAATTATGCCTCATAAGGGCGTTTCGGTCATTTTACGACGTATAAAAGGAACTTGAGTATAATCTGACGTTACGACCATAAATATTCTTGGACAACATTTTATTTATGATCTAATATCAGTATAATATCAAACATATGTGTGTTTTATAGTTTAAAACCCAACTATGCTCCGTAGGGGCATTTTGGTAATTTCACACATAGTTTTGAAGGCTAATTTGGGAATCTGAGTTTATAACATATACCTACTGTAAAAATATTCAATATGATTTATAAAATCAGTAGGTAAAAAGTCTTGATTGGTAGTTATGGTTTAACACCATACTACGCGTCGAAACGGCGTTAAAGTCGCTAAATGACGATATATGCGATGTTCAAGGAAAACTAATGTTGTGACCAGGTTTAAATGATCTAAATATGTTAATTAATATAACATATCAGTGATCAAAAGGTTTTGTATGAAAATTATGCTCTTAAATCATTTTAGGTGCAAAAAGGGCATTATCGACATTTAAAGACATAACTCAAGAACGTATGCGTAACCTCAGTTTATAAACTGAATGAATATCCCAAACTATCCTAATTATGATATTACATCAGTAAGCAATGAGTTTGTTATGAAAAGTTATGCTTAAAACCGATCTATGCACCTAAAGGGCATCTTGGTCAATTTTAAGCATAATTTACGATATTAAATGCAAACTCAGTTTATGATCAGATTTGTAACATCAAATTGTGTTAATCATGTTAACATATCAGTACCTAACTTATTTATATGCTTGTTGGTGTCTAACAGCTTATTTTCGCTAAAAAGGGCATAATGGTCTAAGTACGGCATATTAACGGAACTTGCATAAATTCAGATTTCTAATATGATTATTTAGTATAACCTTATAGGGTTATGCTACATAATAATATGATCCTAAAGGAACTTAAAATAAGTAGTAAACTATTCTAATTCGGTTCATAATCGAAAGTCAACGCAGAAGTCAAACTTTGAGACTTTCGGTTGCGAACCGACCCTAAAACTTGAATTGACGCGCCGAACATGTTTACACATGTTCTAATAATTATTACCAAGTTGTTTAAATGATAAAACATATTTTAGAATACTTCTAAACACATATCATAATTATTTCAAAAACTGACCTGTTGACTTTTAAACAATATTAAGTTGACTCGTCAATTGACCAAGCAAACGTGATTCTTAGGCGGTGCCCTTTTAAGGGATAAACACCTACCTAATTACGATCACGTAGCCACTTTCGTTGCGAACAATGGCTTAACCATACAAGGTCTAACTAAAAGTCAAAGCGTTTATCGTAACGCTTGACTTTTCGGCTTTAAAAGCCAAATAAAATAACTAAACATGAAAGGAACACTTACAAGTGGTCCTATGGACTGAAAATAACTCAAAGGTCTCCTCCTAAAAGCTTAGGAGCTCCCCATATGAGAAAGATAGAAGATTAGAATGGATGGTGCTAGTTTTGAGTAAAAACCCACCTCTATTTATAGTGTTTGGTGATTGTATGGATGATCAACAAGTGTTATGGGGCTTCTAGGATCATGCCAAGTGCCCTAACAGGTGTCTAATACCAGTTACTAGCCCCTTGAATCGAGTTAATGGTTTTTAAAGCTGCTTGGAATGGAAAACTATACTTTTTTGTTGCTGGCAGTAGTATACGGGCCGTATGGTCCTGTATACGGTCCGTAAGGACCTGTACAGCTCACTAATACTTTCGTTTGTTGTCACGTTTGGCCCCTGCACTTCCGAACTTTCATGAAACGATGTTTTTAGCACACGAGGCCTTGTATTTGTTGGTGCATATGTCTGTCGACTTCGTCTTGTATCGAGTCTTGTAAATAGAATGATAGATCAGGGCACGATATACGAGAAAAATTGAGAAACATGTAGAATAGGCCATTTCGCACGAAATGGATGTTGTGGCCATTTCGCACGAAATGGAAAGTCCATTTCGTGTGAAGCCATCTCGTATGAAATAGGTTGCCTATATATAGATGCCTTGGTGATTTCATTTGTAACTTTCTGATTCCGGTGCCGAAGTGTCTCCAGACTGTAAAACGTTGTTATATCAATAAACAAGACAATTAAAGTGTATATCAAGCTTATTCAACATCAATACGTTTGTTTCCGCCTCTCGTATTGATCAAAAACTCTTCTGAACGACTCGTTTGGTCGTGCAAAGGATCCTACAAGTGGTATCAGAGCTCAGGAGGAAGAGTTCATACCGATTCAGCTTGTTTTCATCAAAATTTCTGACTTCTACTCATTCTTCTTCACATTTTTCAAAATTAACAGAGTTTTTACAGTTAAAATGGACTGATTTTCACATATAACGTGCGAAACATAGTTTTAATCAATCCTTGAAAGTATCAGACTTAAAATCGACCTAAAACGTGATCAATTGTGCCAAAATCATGTCCGATTGTATCAGCATCATTTCGTACGAAATAGCCCATTTCGTGTGAAAGCATTCCCATTTCGTACGATTTGGACTCCATTTCGCACCAAGTGATTCCATTTCGTTTGAAAGTGCCAATTCGTTTGAAAACACCATCATTTCGAACGAATTGGACATATTGGACCTCATTTCGCACGAATTGGACATATTAGATCTCATTTCGCACGAATTGGACAGAGTAGACTTCATTTCGCACGGATTGGTAACTAAGTCATCCAATTCGCTTGAAAAGGGTCATTTCACATCAAATCCAGGTCTTTTGAACTTCCAATTCGCTTGAACATTGTGATTTTGTGAACTTTCAACACCGAAACATGGAAGAAGAGTTTTACAACGCGTTTGCTACTGCCCCGGGTACTCCTGTTACCGTTGCTCAGAGCATGAACATGGAAAATGAAACAGGAACGTTACAGAAACCTCCAAAGTTGATGGGCATTAAAGAATACTATTGTTGGAATGACCGGTTCGAAAATTGGGTTCAAGCAAATCATTTAAGGTCTTGGGAGTGTATTGAAAAGAAATATGTTAAACCTCGTACAGATGTGGGAGTTATCAAAACTATTTCTGAATTGTCGGATAAAGAAATAGACATGTATAAAGCAGAAAAAATGATGATCAGTCTACTTCAGCAAGCTGTGAAAGAAGACATCTTCATATTACTTCAACACGATGGTACTTCACGTTCGATTTGGGAAGCTCTTCGAATTAAGTTTGAGGGAAGTACGGAGATGATCAGGAGTAAGAAATCATTGTTAAAGAAAGAATTTGATTTGTTTACTAGCTTGCAGGGTGAAACTACAAAGAAACTGATTGAAAGATATTGTCATTTAGTGCGTTCAATGTCACTGTTAGATATAAACAAAGATCGAGAAGAATGGGTTGACAAATTAGCTGATGCTTTACCTCAGAAAGAATGGGGTACATATCTGATGATCTTAAAGAACACTGGAGAATATGATAAATTGACAATTTCTCAGTTCATTGAAAAACTTGAAGGACAAGATCTTGAACAACAAAAGATTGCTAGAATGAACAATCCAAGTGGTCAACAAGACATCAAGATGTATTACAAAGGGAATGTTCAGAATGTTGAAGCAAGTCCGAAGGTCCAAACCGCTTTCAGCGCAGAAAACTTATCCGGATTAGTTAATCAAAGTCCAATCAGCAACAGTGGATTTTCTTCATACTCAAATGTTAATCCGAATGTTTCAAACTCAATTTATCAGTCTCAAAGCTCAAACAATGGTAATGGTCATGTGCTACACTGCAACATCGCGTTGCATCTTCTGAACGGTCAAATTTTCTCTGAAGAAGTTGCTAAAGGTCATATGGCATTACTAGCTACAGTATTAGAATCATATGAGGGTTTGGTTGCAGGAAGGATTGGAAATCCTATGTTGACAAAAGAGGATTATGATCAGATCGATGCTGAAGAAATGGAGCTTATGGATATTAAGTGGTGTTTAGCGAGTGTGTTGAGAAGAGCTGAGAAATTTAAGCTGATTACAGGAAGAGATGACTTTCGTGATGCTAATGTTTCTACTTTAGGTTTTGATAAATCTAAAGTTACTTGTTTTCGTTGCAGGGAAAAAGGACATTTCAAGAGGGAATGTACCAATCGAGAAGCAGGTGGAGCTCAGAATCCGTTCGGGAATAATGATTATTATCGGAAAGCTATATATCAACAAGTTGCTCAACAACCGTCATCATCCCATGCTATTGAAGATGGAAAGAAGAAAGCTTATTTAGTTAATCAAGATGATGAAAGAGTGGCAGAAGGTTTTAGCTGGGACAAAGACATTCCGGATGATTCAAAGTTTAGAGCATTCATTGCACAAATAGTTCAAGAACCAGAGTTGATGAAAGAATGGATGGATGTGTTTGCAGATGATGAAAAAAGCCAAGATGGAGAGTCTGTTTCTTCAGAAGAAAGCTCAGAAAAGACATCATTCTTTGATCAATCATCAACTGATAGCAGTGATGATGAGGAAGAAATTAAACAAATAAACATTGGAAAAAATCAATTATCTCCTGAAAGTTTCAAATTTTATTTTGCAGATAGATTGGAGAAACAAAAGGAGAAGCGAGCAGCAAAAGATCAGAAAAAGAAAAAATGTAAGAATGTTACTCAGGAAGAAAAGTCTGAACAGAATGAAGAAGTTAAAGTTGTTGAAAAGGTGGTTGAAGTTGAAAAGATAGTCGAAGTTGAAAAGATTATCGAAGTTGAAAAAATTGTTGAGATCACAAAACCTTGTCTAAAATGTTTGGAACCATGCAAACATTGTGAAGAGAAAGATGAGAAGTTTAGTGAGCTTGATAAGATGAAAGAAAAATTATTGTCCGATGTTAAGTATGTGAAAGAATCGTATGATGTGTTGAACAGAACGGTGAATAGTTTGCAAAAGACAAACTCAGAAAGAGAAGATGCCTTAACCATGATGAATGCAGTGATGATGTCTAAGCAGAAGGCTATCAACCACTATATTGAAGAATGTGCAAAGTTGAAGCAGGAGTTGGAGACTGAAAAGATTGAAAATGAAAGAATCAGACGATTGCTGCAAAGTTATTCAAGTTCTGATTATTTGATTGATAGAATTTATCCAACTGTTGCAGGTTTTCAAGCATTTCAAGATAAGAAGTCTGAAGATATGGATACTGGTAAGAAACAAAGTGCAAATTATAACAAGTGTCCACCTCCGATCTGGGAAGGTTATTCTCCCAGAAAACCAAATGAGGAACAAGTCAACAAGGCAGTCAATATAAAATTAAAGTCTGAAACAACTGATGAGCTACCAGAAAACATTGACGTCATGTTCACATCATCTGACATCGATCATGAGTCTGAGTTAATAAAGAAAGTGGTCAATCAGGTGTTGGATAAGGATGAGGAGTCAGAGTCAAAGTCCGAATCTGAGAGTTCGAGTTCATTAGTCAACAGTTCAAAATCATCGGTCAAAAGGGTTTATAATAAAGAATTTTTTTATCAAAATCTAATTTGAATGACGAACCAATCAAAGTGGCATATACTTTGAATGATTCAGACAAATTATATTCTGATGAGGAATTTCCAATAAGAAGTGTTCAAATTGAAAAAAATTAAAAAGGTTTTCAAATTAATAGAAATTAATATTTCTGAAATAAAAGATGTAAATCTTACTGAAAAACCTAAAAAAATACACTTCAAGAGTTCAACAAAGATTGAACAAGAAAAAAGGTTACAGTTCTGGTTCTGGTTTACAAAAGAAACCAAACCATAACTGTTGGTGCATATGTCTGTCGACTTCGTCTTGTATCGATTCTTGTATCTAGATTGGATAGAATGGAGCTCAGTAGGCTAGATAATAGGAGTTTAGAGGTGTTGGATCAGTTCGCACGAAATGGCAAGAGCCAGTTCGTACGAAATGGACTTTGTCCATTTCGCACGAAATGGATTTTGACCATTCCGTATGAAATAGCCTACACTATAAATACCTGAGCTTTCAAATCATTTGTAATAGTTGCTGATTCCAGAGCCGAAGTGTTGCTGGCGTGTCATTTGATCTGTAACCGTGTTATATCAATATACAAGACAATTAAAGTGATTCTGTGTGTAGATCAAGCTGATTCAAAGTCGATACGTTTGTTTCCGCCTCTCGTATTGATTAGAACTCTTCTGAACGACTCATTTTGGTAGTGCAAACGATCCTACAAGTGGTATTAGAGCTCAGGAGGAAGAGTTCTTACCGATTCAGCTTTATTTCATCAAAATTCTGAATTCTACACCTTCTTTTACAACATTTTTCAAAATTAAACAAGATTTTACGGTTAAAATGGATTGAAATTCACATATAACATGCGAAACACAGTTTTAAACAATCCTTGAAAGAATCAGACTTAAAATCGGCCTAAATCTTGATCAATTTGTCAAAAATTAACTCGATTGTGTGACATCAGCAGCATTTCGTACGAAATAGCCCATTTCGTGTGAATCAGAATCCCATTCCGCATGAATTGAACCTTGTGACCTCCCATTTCACGCGAAATTGCATCTTGAGACCTTCATTTCGCACGGATTGGACCCATTCCGCTTGAAAGTTGCCATTTCGCTTGAATTGAACGTCCATTTCGCACGATTTGGAAAAAATCATCACCAGTTCGTTTGAAAAGGACATTCCGCATCAAAATCCATTTCGCACCAAAGTCATTTCGTATCAAAGTCCAATTCGCTTGCACATTGTGTTTTTGTGAACTTTCAACACCGAAACATGGAAGAAGAGTTTTACAACGCGTTTGCTACTACTCCAGCTGCTCCAATTATAGTTGCTGAGACTCTTGAAATTGAAAATGAAACGGGAACGTCTCAAAAGCCTCCAAAGCTTATGTACATCGAGGATTTTAAAGGATGGTAAAACCGTTTTGAAACTTGGGTGCAAGCTTATAAGTTTGATGCATGGGTTTCGTTGGACAAATATTACGTTAAACCGATAGATGACCGTGGAAATGAAAAATCTTTAAGTGATTATTCAGCGGCTGAAAAGTTAAAATACACCAGTGAAAAAATGATGATTAGCATTCTCCAACAAGCGGTAAAAGAAGATATCTTTGTTTTGCTTCAACATGAGGACACTGCTAGATCAATTTGGTTGGCGTTGATTCAAAAGTTTAAGGGAAGTGCTGATATGATAAAAAATAAATGTGCATTACTAAAGAAAGCTTTTGATATGTTTACAGCTTATAAAGGTGAAACGACTAAGAGGACTATCGATAGATATTGTCATCTTGTCCAGGAAATGAAAAGATTGGAGATCAAAAAGGAAGATGATGAATGGGTTGATAAGCTATCTGATGCGTTACCACAAGACAAATGGGGAACTTATCTGTTGATTTTAAAACATATGAGAAAATCTGAAAGCATGAATTTGTGTAAGTTCATACAGAAGATCGAAGAACATGAATTGGATGTTCAGAAAACAGCTATCATGAATAATCCAAATGCTCAACAAGATGATAGTTTATACTATAGAGGAAGCAGAGTTGAGACAACTCTGAGTCCAAAAATTCAGACTGCATTCAGTGCTGATGGTACTTCTGGAACAAATGTTAGCACTACAACTCATAGTGGTGGATATTCGTCATTGTATTCAAGTTTTGATCCGAATTTCTCAACACCAAGTTCTCAACGACAGAGTTCAACAAATCTGCAATGCAATGTGACATTAAACATACAAAATGGTCAAAATCTCTCTCCAGAAATGGCTAAGAAACACATGGCATCACTTGTTACTATGTTAGAATCTTATGAAAGCTTAGTTTCTGGAAGAATTGGAAACCAATGCTCACTAAAGAGGATTATGATCAGATTGATCCTGAGGAACTTGAGTTGATGGACCTCAAGTGGTGTTTAGCCAGTGCTGTAAGAAGAGCAGAAAAATTCAAACAAATCACCGGTAGAGATGATCTTCGTGATGCTGCTACATCTTCGTTAGGGTTTGATAAATCAAAGGTTACTTGTTTTCGTTGCAGAGAAAAGGGGCATTTTAAACGAGAGTGTACAAGCAAAGAAGCAACAGGAAGACAAGATCCGTTTGGAAACAACGATTATCATCGAAAAGCGATTTATCATCAGATTTCTCAACAATCGTCATCATCTCGTGCTATTGAAGATGGAAAGAAGAAAGCTTATCTAGTAAATCAAGATGATGAAAGATTGGCAGAGGGATTTAGCTGGGACAAATACGTTCCTGCTGATTCAGCATTTGTTGCTCAAATCTTGGAAGAAGAGTCAATCAAATCTAAGCTAAAAAGAGAGAAGATTTTCAGATCATCAGAAAGTAATGAAGATACTGATGATGAGGAAGAGTATATTAATACAGCTAGACAAAATTTGGACTCATTTAGTTTTAATTTGTTTTTTGCAGATAAGATCGAGATGTTGAATAAGAAAAAGGCTGCTAGACTGGAGAAAGAATTGGAAGCAAAAAGGATTGCTGAAGAACAGATTCAAGTTCAGATGGAAGCTGAAAAGGAAAAAGTTGAATAAAATTCAACAGAACAAGTCGGAGTTGAAGAAAGTGAAGTAAAAATAGAATTTGATGAAGAATCGATGAGTGAAAAGGTGATTGAGAAAATAGTTGAGAAAATTGTTGAAGTTGAAAAAATCGTCGAAGTTGAAAAAATAGTCGAAGTTGAAAAGATTATCAAAGTTGAAAAGATCGTTGAGATCACGAAACCTTGTCTAAAATGTTTGAAACCATGCAAAGATTGTGAGGAGAAAGACAAGAAGTATCGTGAACTAGAAGAGTTGAAAGAAAAATTGTTGTTTGATGTGAAGTATGTAAAAGAATCATATGATGTGCTGAACAGAACGGTTGATAGTTTGAACAAAACAAACCTAGAAATGGGAGCTGCTGAAACGATGATGAGTTCAACATTAATGACTAAGCAGAAGGTCATCAATGAGTATATTGAAGATTGTGCAAAGCTGAAACATGAGTTAGAGGCTGAAAGGATTAAGAATGAAAGAATCAGACGATTGCTGATGAGTTATACATCTTCTGATTATTTGATTGATAGAGTTTATCCTACTGTTGCAGGTCTTGAAGCTTTTCAAGATAAAAAGACGAAAGAGGATACTGGTAAGAAACAAAGTGTCAAGTATAACAAGTGTCCGCCTCCGATCTGGGAAAGTTATTCTCCCAGAAAACCAAATGAGGAGCAATTAAAAAAGGTAGTCAACATAAAGTTAAAGTCTGAAACCATTGATGAGTTACCTGATAATATTGACGTCACATTCACAGCGTCTGACACTGATCATGAGTCTGAGTTATTGCAGAAAGTGGTCGATCAGGTGTTGGATATGGATGAAGAGTCAAAGTCGGAGTCTAAATCTGAAAGTTTGAGTTCATCAGACAAGAGTCCGAGTTCACCGGTCAAACGGGTTTACAATAAAGAATTTCTGATATCAAAAAATAATTTGAATGATGAACCAATCAAAGTGGCATATACTTTGAATGATTCGGACAAATTATATTCTGATGAGGAATTTCCAATAAGAGGTGTTAAAACTGAAATGATCAACAAGGTTTTCAAACTAACAGAAATTAATATTTCTGAAATAAAAGGTGTAAATCTTGCTGAAAAACCTAAACCTTACACCTCAAGAGTTCAACAAAGGTTAAACAAGAAAAAGGGTTACAGTTCTGGTTCAGGTTATCGAAAGAAACCAAACCATAACAGTAATTTCAAAAAGAAGGGATTGGGTTTTATTCCTCCAGAAAATTATAAAAATGAGAAAACTTATAAACCAAAAACTAAATTTGTTTCAGGAACAAGTTCAGAAGAAGAAGAGAAGAAATCATTCTAGAGACAGACAAACAAAGAGTTTCTCGCCGAAAAAAGGAAGAATATGGTGAAGGAATCTGAGAAGAGATTTGAACGAAGAACCTGTTTCAAATGCCAAGAAGTTGGACACATCGCTTGGAATTGCCCAAAGTCCACTTATACAAAACAGGGACTTACTTCTAACTCAAAGTTGAAAAAGAAAAATGTTGATAAAACAGAACAACCAGCAGAAAAATTCAAAGTGTTCAAAAATTCGACTTTCGAAGTTGGTGAAAGTTCGAAACATTTTTACAAAAGAAGAGTCGATTCGAACAAACAAAAATGGGTTGTTAAATCTGAAACTAGTTCTGACAATGAATCTGACTCGTCAAAGTCAGAAGAGTCATTTGTTGTGAAAAATGTTGAGAATTCCATTCCAGAAATGAACGATGAAAACTTTCCACCATTGTCAAAAGAAAACTTAAAGTTAAAAGTTGGAAAGATTGAGATCTCAGATCGATTCTTCCCAGGTAAAGAAGAATTTGATGCTGAAAAGGTTTTTAATGGAAATGTGAAATATATTTTTGGGAAGATGGTCGACGGAAAGGTAAAAGGAGCAAAAGAATTTTATGAATCAAAGAGGTGGAGTTGCCCACCGAGTGAAAAGAACTCGGGAACACCCAAGGCTGGTCAGGCTTGGGTGACAGCGTTTTCTACTTAAAATCCTGACTTGCCGGAGCTCCCAAGTTGGTAATCGTGGAGCATGAATCGGCATCTTTCTCAAAATTGAAAAATGTCATATTTCGATTTACAAGTGGTATTGTGATAAGTACCTACAAGAGGTTAATTAAGGTCATTAAGTTGAACTTGATTTAACTTTCATACAAGTGGTTGAGAAAACAAAGTGATGAAACCCCACAAACTAATTTTCCAGAAAAACCATTTGATTAAAACAAACTTAAGTGTTTTGAAATCATAATGGGAAAATAGTTTGTTTTCAGGGGGAGTTCTGATTGTTTATGCCAAGTGGATGGCGATTTGAGGCAATTCACATCAGTTTGTCACTTTACCTTGTACAGTTTACTGCTTTTATTTTCAAATTTTCCCGTAAAATCAAAAATTGAAACATATTTTGGATTTTAGGGGGAGTAAAATTATTTTAGAAATTTCGAAAATTTGAAAAAAACACAACTCATTTTTGATTGAAAAATATTGAAAAACAACAAAAACATGAGAAAATGAAAACGAGTTTTGTTGTGAAAAAGAGGAAATGATAGTACATCAGTTAGACTGTTACAGTACGCTAAAGAAATGAAAAGTTAAAATGTGATAAACGGTCTCACTAAAGATGTGACGATAGGCTCAGCTAGACTAGTAGATTTTACGATAACGATACAAACTTAAAAGAAAAAGCCTAGTTCTAGTGGGAAACGCGGTTGAAAGCATAGTACTTAGTTTTATCCTTCGTGACTGTGTACCTACTCAGTAATCGCTGAATGCTAAAAGAGCATAAAAACCGATCAGTTTGTGAACTTTCACAACTTGCTGAAAAAATCAATGTGATTGTGCATTTCATTTTGCATAGATTTAAACTTGTTTGATTTCTTTATTTTGGTTTAAGCATTGGACATCCTCTGCGTATACGTGAGTATCGAACTGGATGTTAGTGCCTAAATGTTCTGCTTTATTTTTCTTGGTGTTTCGTTTAAATCTTGGATCACCTCTGCGTATATGTGAATATCGAACTGGTGGTTAAGATCTAAACATTTTCAACTTGTTTTTATTTCTTATTTTGTTTCAACATTGGACTTTCTCTGCGTATCGAAAGATCGACCTGATTGTTAATGTTTAAACATTCTGCTTTGATTTTCGCACATATCACAGTTGATGAAAGTTTAAAGGCATTACTTGAGTCAGTGTATTGCATGATGAGGGGATATGCTGAGATCGTGGGGTCCATAAGAATTTAATGCAAAATTAATATATCTTAACGTATCGGTAAGCATTTCAAAAGTTTTTAGATTGAGTTTAAGAGGACAACAATACCGTCAATCTATGTGAATCGTTTAGAACTTAAAGTGTTTATAGCTCAACGGTGCTAGTGATTTGTCTCATAAACTGATATGATCCTCTTACACAAACTCACAAAAATATTGTCTGTACATATTTCTTTACTGCTTTCCATTAGTATGTTTTAGCATAAAACTTTGAAATTCAAAAATATTTTATTTCATCTTATTTTCGACAACTGATGTTGGAAAGCTGATTTTCAAAATTCCGAGTGCTAAACATGATGAACAAAAGGTTGGGAGAGTTTGTTTGAATTGAGAAATGAGTTTGAAAAAGATAAAATGGTTTCAATTTAATGAAATGTCAAATTTTGAATGTTATTCTTACAAGTGGTCAGCAGAGATTAAAATTGTTATAAATAAAAATCTTACTTTTGGGTAGAGATTTGTGCAGGTCCCCGAGCATAAAACCTGAGCAGAGTTTGAGCCAGGTTTCGATTCTAGAACAAAAGTTATGTCAGATTGCGATCCCAGAACAACGTAAGGGGGAGTATGCTAGCAAAGGGGAGTCTGAAGATGCAAGAGCCAGTTTCTGATCCTGAAAGTTTGTTAAAGATAGAGCCAGGATTAAGATTCTGGGAATGAATAAGAGAAAGAGGAGATTGAGGATTAGATCAACATCCAAAGGGGAGGTTAGCTGCTGATAGAAGAAGAGAAAAGATTGAAGGAAGCTTACACTGTCAGATACTTTGGAGAAAGCACAAAGACTGATCAAGACTGAAGACTTGTCATGCTGAAGACTCGACACCCAAGACTTCGTCAACATCCAAGGGGGAGTCTGTTGGTGCATATGTCTGTCGACTTCGTCTTGTATCGAGTCTTGTATCTAGATTGGATAGAATGGAGCTCTGTAGGCTAGATAATAGGAGTTTAGAGGTGTTGGATCAGTTCGCACGAAATGGCAAGAGCCAGTTCGAACGAAATGGACTTTGTCCATTTCGCACGAAATAGCCTACACTATAAATACCTGAGCTTTCAAATCATTTGTAATAGTTGCTGATTCCAGAGCCGAAGTGCTGCTGACGTGTCATTTGATCTGTAACCGTGTTATATCAATATACAAGACAATTAAAGTGATTTTGTGTGTAGATCAAGCTGATTCAAAGTCGATACGTTTGTTTCCGCCTCTCGTATTGATTAGAACTCTTCTGAATGACTCGTTTTGGTCATGCAAACGATCCTACAATAACAGTAATTTCAAAAAGAAAGGTTTAGGTTTTATTCCACCCGTAAATCATAAAAATGAGAAAATTTCTAAAACAAAAACAGTATTTGTTTCAGGGTCAAGTTCTGAAGAAGAAGAAGAAAAGAGCTCATTTTGGAAACAATCGAACAAAGAGTTCTTTGCAGAAAAACAAAGTTTTGAGAAGAATGGAGCTTATCAGAGAAAGGAGACAAGAACCTGTTACCAATGTCAAGAAGTTGGTCACATCACCTAGAATTGTCCAAAGCCAACCAACACAAAACAGGAAGTTGTTTTTAAACTCAAAGAAAAAGTTATTGATAAAACTGAACCACCAACTGAAAAATTTAAAGTGTTTAAAACTTCAACATATGAAGTTGGTGAATGTTCGAAAAGGTTTTACAAAAGAAGGGTGAATCTTAACAACTAAACATGGGTTGTTAAGAAATCAGATGTTAAGTCTGGCGATGAATCTGACTCGTCAAACTCAGAGGAGCCACAAGTTGAGCCAAAAGAAGAAAATTCAGTTCCGCCAATGGATGACGCAAACTTTCCACCATTGCGGACTGAAAATTTTAAACAAAACGTTGGTAAATTGGAGATTTCGAATCAATTCTATTCTGAAAAGAAAGAATTTGATGTCGAAAAGGCTTTTAACGACAAAGTGAAAAATAATTTTGGAAAAATGGTCGAGGGTAAGGCCAAAGGGGTAAAAGATTTTTATGAAGAAAAAAGGAATGTTCAAACCCCGAGTGAAACTGAGAAGGTCACACCCAAAGCTGGTCAGGATTGGGTGTCAGTATTGCATATGTAAAAATCCTGACTTGCCGGAGCTCCCAAGTTGGTAATCGTGGAGCAGGAATCGGCATCTTTCTTGAGTAATTCATAATTGTTATATTTTTTCTTACAAGTGGTATTGTTGATAAGAACCTACAAGTGGTTAATCAAGGTCATTAAGTTGAACTTGAGTTAACTTTCATTCAAGTGGTTGAAAAAGAAACAAATTGATCTTAAAACAAACTAATTTTCCGGAAAAACCATTTTGATTAAAACAAACTTAAGTGTTTTGAAATCATAATGGGAAAATAGTTTGTTGTCAGGGGGAGTTCTGATTATTTATGCCAAGTGGATGGCGAATTGAAGCAATTCACATCGGTTTGTCAATTTTTCTTTAAATGATTTTGAATTTTAGGGGGAGTAAGAAATTTCAGAAAATCCAAAAACATTTGAAAATTTGAAAAAGCCAAAAACATGATAAAATTTGAAAAAACCAAAAAGATCGAAAAAATTAAAAATGAGTTTTGTTGTGAAAAAGTGAAAATGATAGTACATCAGTAGACAATCACAGTACGCTAAAGAATTGGAAAGTCAAAATGTGATAAACGGTCTCACTGATGATGTGCCAGTAGGTTTTTGCACGTTTAGTAGATTGTTGTCGAGATATAAACCTAAATATCAATACTTACTAATCTCGTCAGGAACATCTCTCGGATATATGGGTAACCCCCGAAATCTTGTTTGAAGGGCTTTCTATTTCTGACATACTAGGTCTTTGTGCGTGATGATATCTGGGGTATTATACCTGGACTTCTGATTTTGCGGGAGAAATAGCCTAGTCCTCGTATAATACTTTGCATTGCTTTAATCTTAAAGCTCGCCCTCAGCATAAAAAATGATGAAACATTGAAAAATGCTAATCATGTGCTGTTGAAGAAAAGATTCTCTAAAGGGAACCCACCTAAAGTCGAATCATCATCTCTCTGATTTTGCGGAAGCAATAGCCTGAGCTCTCATGGTCTCGCATTTAACCCCTTACAGATATCATTAGTGTACATTCACCTGTAAGACTGAATATAGGAGATGTGATAAACGGTCTCACTGATGATGTGCCAGTAGGTTTTTGCACGTTTAGTAGATTGTTGTCGAGATATAAACCTAAATATCAATACTTACTAATCTCGTCAGGAACATCTCTCGGATATATGGGTAACCCCCGAAATCTTGTTTGAAGGGCTTTCTATTTCTGACATACTAGGTCTTTGTGCGTGATGATATCTGGGGTATTATACCTGGACTTCTGATTTTGCGGGAGCAATAGCCTAGTCCTCGTATAATACTTTGCATTGCTTTAATCTTAAAGCTCGCCCTCAGCATAAAAAATGATGAAACATTGAAAAATGCTAATCATGTGCTGTTGAAGAAAAGATTCTCTAAAGGGAACCCACCTAAAGTCGAATCATCATCTCTCTGATTTTGCGGAAGCAATAGCCTGAGCTCTCATGGTCTCGCATTTAACCCCTTACAGATATCATTAGTGTACATTCACCTGTAAGACTGAATATAGGAGTCTGGATACGGGAGTATATTCTGAGGTGGGACACGCGAATAAGTTTAAGTGCTTAAAACACTAATCTCGTATCTCGAAACAGTTGAACTTTGTGTGAAAATTTAAGTGGATCAGTATACTGACAATCTAAGTGAATCGTTTAGAACTTAAAGTGTTTTAAAGCTCAACTGTGCTAGTGATTTGTCATAAACTGATATGATCCTCTTACACAAACTCACAAAAATATTGTCTGTAAATATTTCTTTACTGTTTTTCTTTAAAAAACAAAATCCAAAAAGACTGTGTTTTAACATAAAATTTTGAAATATAAAAAAAAAAGATTTTCATTTCATCTTATTTTCGACAACTGGTGTTGAAAAGCTGATTTTCAAAGTTTCGAGTGCTGAACATGATGAACAACAGGGTTAGGAGAGTCTGTTGAAATGAAAAATATTTTTGAAATGATTAAATGGTTCAAATTTGAATGTTTCATATACAAGTGGTCTCTAAATTTGTCAAATTTTTAAATTTGTGAAATTTATTTTGAGGTAGAGTTTTTGCAGATAGTTAATTCAAGACTGCGATCCCAGCTTATCGAAAGGGGGAGTCTGAGGACGTAAGAGCCAGATTCAGATTCTGGAACAAAGCTCGAGATAAAAGCTGCTGATTCTGAAAAATTTATGAAATCAACATCCAAGGGGGATTTAGCTGCTGATGCTGAAAAGAGAGAGAGAAGAAGAAGAGAAAAGATTGAAGGATGCTTACAATGGAGAATACTTTGGAAGAGCATGAAGACTGATCAAGACTGAAGATGTGACATACCGAAGACCCGACACTGAAGACTTCGTCAACATCCAATGGGGAGTCTGTTGGTGCATATGTCTGTCGACTTCGTCTTGTATCGAGTCTTGTAAATAGAATGATAGATCAGGGCACGATATACGAGAAAAATTGAGAAACATGTAGAATAGGCCATTTCGCACAAAATGGATGTTGTGGCCATTTCGCACGAAATGGAAAGTCCATTTCGTGTGAAGCCATCTCGTATGAAATGGGTTGCCTATATATAGATGCCTTGGTGATTTCATTTGTAACTTTCTGATTACGGTGCCGAGGTGTTGCCGAAGTGTCTCCAGACTGTAAAACGTTGTTATATCAATAAACAAGACAATTAAAGTGTATATCAAGCTGATTCAACATCAATACGTTTGGTTCCGCCTCTCGTATTGATCAAAAACTCTTCTGAACGACTCGTTTGGTCGTGCAAACGATCCTACAGTATTTCCAATATTAGGCACATCCAAGAGTATAACCAAGCATTATAAACTTCTCGATACGTTAAAAGAGTCAGTCAGAGGTATAGATTGACATATTGACGCCTTTAACCCTTTAATTTGCGAACTTGCGTGTTTTATCGCGAAATGGCATAAAAGCCTTTCAAGATCAAAAATAAGTATTCCCAAGAGTATGATGGGACATTATGACATTCCAGTTCACTTCGGTTCGCTTAAATGGTCGCTCAAATGTGTAGTTTTAAATATTGACGCTTTTGGCCCCTTTAACGCGCAAACTTGCGCGTTTTATCGTTTTATCACGTCAAAGCCCTATTACCCATATTAGGCATTCCCGAGGGTATTATCAAACCTCACGATGCCTTGGGTTCATTAAAAGGTCACTCAGAGGTAAGAATTAACATGTTGACACTTTTAACCCGTTTTAACGCACAAACTTGTGCGTATCATCATTTATCGGTATTAAAGCCATAAATGGCCAATATTAGGTATTCCCAAGAATACATCAGATATCATAATGCTTCGGGTTCATTAGAAGGTCACTCAGAGGTATAATTAAACATGTTGACGCTTATAACCCTTTACCGCGCAAACTTTCAATTAATTGCGCAACTTTCGGACAATTATGTAAACGGCTCCTCTCGTCCAACAAGTGGCTCATATGAGAATACAAACACCGTATAAGGTTACTCAGAGGCTCAGTTTCAGCATGTTGACACTTTTAGTCCTTCTATAAATATAGTTTTTATTTTCGACGAAATTAGTCCCTCATAGTCAACGTTTGACTTTATTAGGGTTTATTGCACGTATCAACACATCATTAGACACGATTCTTACGAGGTGTTACATTTTCCTAAAGCTGGCTCGACACACACAACTTTTCGAAAACAAACGAATGATTAGGTCTAGATTAGGTGTGAAAGCCGCAAACTCTCGACTGGATCGTTCGTTCGACGCACGTTTTTTTCTACTATAAACACGAGAGTTTGCGTTGAATCAGGAGTGAAATCCATACTTCGACGCAGATCTCCTTCCATATCCCGTGGTTCTATCACACAAACAGGAATGCAGTTGTTAAGTTAGGGGTGAAACCCGAACCTTGACGACTAGCTCCGCTCTTTAATTTTGGTTTTCCAAAACTCTCACCAAAGCCCCGATGGATTCCAATGACTCAGTTCATGAAGTAACCAAAAGGATGCGTGCCGTTCGCCGTATGTCAGTGAAAGACCACAGCCTAATAGGCCAAAATGTGTACTCGAAGTCTTTGAGAATAGTCGAATCGCTTTGGGTAGTCAATGTCTATCACCCAGGACAATCTAATTCAAGCCTGCAATCGCTGATTTTATGTGCTTATGTGTTTCGATTTTGGAGATTTATACGCTTTTCCACTGTCTACTTCGATGAACACACACAACTCGCACTACACATCTACCTCAAAACGCTAACAAATCACACACTATGCTACTCGCCATGTTACTCGCAATCGCTACTCGCTAATCGCACCCGCAACTCTCGATCGCTTTATGCAGCTTTGAAGGATAGGTGAATATGAGAAATATATGTAGGTGAATACGTGCAAAATATAGTTGAAGATGTGCTTATGTGGACTACCTGCTTTTGTGCTTACATGGACTACATGCTTATGTACTTACGTGCTTATGTGAATTATGTGCCTACGTGATTATGTGACTATGTGATTAGACGTGTTTCTGTGCTTTATATAGAGTAGAGCAAGAGGTTACTATAGATTATACTCGATTTACTCGCGTCTGAGTCCTATGACGATGTCTGTTGCAGACAATGTCGTCGTTTGGATCTCACACTTCCCGCGCTGCTCGCCGCAACCACGCTGACAAACGCCTCGCTTGCTAGTCGCTAAGCAAATGGCTAATGTCTTTCCGCAAATCGTCAGCGAACTCAATGAAAACGCTAGGAAGTCCTCTGATGAATCTAGGACTAACTCGCCAAAGGCTACATATAGCTTCAAGCAGTTTAAGGCCTGCGGCCCCAAAGACTTCACTAGTGAAGACGGGCCTACTGCCATGTTTTAATGGTTTGATTCAATTGAAGTCACTCTACACCAAAGCGATTGTCCCAAAAACCTATGCACTGTCAACGCAACTGGAATCTTCCAGTCCAGGGCCTTGGACTGGTGGACTGCCGAAAGAAACAGGCGAGGGAATGGCGCAGCCTATGGGCTTAGTTGGGAGGAGTTGAAGGAAATCATGATGAAGGAATTCTGCCCTCCCCATGAGCTTCAGAAGCTGGAGGACGAGTTTTGGAACATCAAGCGAGAGGGTGGCGACAATGCTGGTCTTACTGCCCGCTTTAAGCAGTAAAGCATCATTTGTCCTGGCCAAGTCTCTACTCCTAACATCACCATCAAGAAATACATCCGTGCTTTACCGGATTGTGTTGCTGATTTCGTGCAAGCCGCCAACACTACAACAATTGAGGAGACCTTCCTGCTCGCTGCCGAGATTAATGACAAGCGAGTTAGGGCTGGTTACTTCGATAAAACCGCCAAAAGTCTCCATCAAGTTACCGCTGCTCCCACAGCTGAAACCGCCGCACCGCAAGCTTCGAAGACTTTCCGTCGCAAGGGCAAGAACAACAACAACAACAACAAATGTGCAGTCACCGCCGCTCCACTCTATGCTGTCCCTGCCCAACCTCAGAACCAGAACCGTCAGGTAACAGCACCAGTGACCAATGCACCGCCAGCTAAGCGTGCATATACTGGTCCACACCCACTGTGCCCTACCTGTACCTACCATCATCCTGTTGGGATCACTTGCTGATTTTGTGTTCACTGCAACCTTTACGGCCACTTTATTGCCAACTGCCGTACTGGTCCCCGTCAAGCTCAAGCTCAAGTTCAAGCTCCTGCACTGCCAGCAGCTCCTCTTCCCGCTCCTCAGGGACAACAAGCAGCTCACGCAAGAGCCTACTATGCGTGTGGTGATCCCAACCACTTCGCGAATGTCTGCCTGAACAGAGTGGTGAAGCAAGAGCCACAGCAGCAACTAGTGCAGCAACAACATCAACAGCAGCAGCAGCAAGCAGCCCATGGGCTAGTTTTCAACATCAACTACCGCCAGGCCCAACAGACAACAACGTGGTTAATGGTAAGTTTATCGTAAATGGCATATATGCTTCATGTTTGTTTAATATTGGAGCCGATAACTATTTTGTATCGTTCGAATTCAAAAGGCTCCTAAACCGTAAACGCATTAACCTCCCATCAACATTCGACATAGAAGTTGCCACTGGAAGAACCGTCACTGTTAGTTTCGTCCTACATGATTGTACTCTTGAACTCAACAGTCACGTATTCCCAATCAATCTTATCCCAATGTAGCTCGGTAGTTTTGACATCATAGTAGGCATGGATTTTCTTCGTGAAAATCATGCTGAAATTGTTTGTTTCAAAAAGATGATTCGTTTTTCTCTTTCAAACTGTGATCAACTCTGTGTCTATGGCGAAGTTGCTTCAAAGAAATTACAACTCATGTCATGTGTACAAGAAAGCAAGTATCTCCGCAAGGAATACAAAGCTTTCTTAGCACACATCGTAGTAGCGGAGAAGGAAAATAAAGTGAAGATAATGGAAAAGGTGCTTGTGGTTCATGATTTTCCTAACGTCTTTCCTGATGAATTACCTGGTTTACCGCCATCTCGTTATATCGATTTTCGAATTGACCTCATCCCTGGAGCCAACCCTGTCGCTAAAGCGCCTTATCGCCTCGCTCCCTCCGAAATGCGTGAACCCTCGAGTAAACTCCAGGAATTGCTTGATAAAAGCTTCATTTGCCCTAGCACCTCTCCAAGGGGCGCACCTGTCCTTTTCATCAAAAAGAAGGATGGATCGTTCCGGATGTGCATCGACTACAGGGAACTGAAGAAGCTTACCATCAAGAATCGCTATCCCTTACCTCGAATCGATGATTTGTTTGATCAGTTGCAAGGTGCTAAGTGTTTCTCGAAGATCGACCTATGCTCTGGCTATCATCAGTTACGAATTCAAGAGGAAGATATACCCAAAATCCCTTTTCGAACCCGATACAGTCACTACGAGTTTGTTGTTATGCCCTTTAGTCTTACTAACGCCCCCGCAGTCTTTATGGATATAATGAATCGCGTGTGTAAACCCTTTCTCGACCGCTTCGTCATCGTGTTTATCGATGATATCCTGATCTATTCTAAGTCAAAATCCGAACACGCGCAACATCTCCGTTTGGTTCTTGAACTACTTCAAGGAAATCGCCTCTATGCCAAGTTCTCAAAGTGCGAATTTTGGCTTGAGGAGGTTCAATTTCTCGGTCACATTGTCAATAGTCAAGGTATACACGTCGACCCCGCGAAGATCGAAGCAGTTAAGAGCTGGATTACACCAAAGAACCCGTCCGAAGTTCGTTCTTTTCTCAGATTGGCGGGTTACTATCGCCGATTTCTTGAAGATCGTTGTCCTTCTCACCTCTCTTACGCACAAGGACAAACCTTTTGTTTGGGGAACCGAACAAGAGGAAGACTTTCAAACTCTCAAACTTATGCTCTGCAATGCTCCTGTGCTCGCATTACCCGACGGAAACGACGACTTTGTAGTATATTGTGATGCCTCGAACCTTGGTCATGGTTGTGTTCTCATGCAACGGGACAAGGTTATCGCGTACGCCTCTCGTCAGCTAAAGATCCACTAGAAGAACTATATAACCCACGATCTCGAGCTTGGTGCAGTTGTTTTTGTGTGGAAGATTTGGCGACACTACCTTTACGGTACCAAATGTACGGTCTTCACCAACCATAATAGCCTGCAACATATCTTAAACCAAAAGGAACAGAATATGCGCCAACGTCGATGGGTTGAACTCCTCATCGATTACGACTGTGAGATTCGTTACCATCCTGGCCAAACAAATGTCGTTGCCGACGCTCCCACAGCTGAAACCGCCGCACCGCAAGTTTCATGTGTAACGAGGATAGAGTATGTTCAAATAAGTTTCAAGTGTCAAGTGTTTTGATAATAGAATACATGTTGCATCCCAAAAGTGTCTAAAACAAAAAGGGATCGAGTATACTCACAGCGGGTGCTTAAACCAAACACTGCTAACAATTGGATCGAAGGGAGCGCTGGATCAGCCTACGTGCGGGAACAGAGCATAAGTCATCTAAGAGCTGACCCGGTCAGGAACATAGTGTCGAATGGTGCGAAAATTGAGTAAAAGTGTCTGATAGAATACCTGAGCGGATGGTCATCCGGTCGGATGACCATTCGAACAAATGGACTCCATCTGATCGGATGGTCATCCGAAAGGATGACCATTCGAACGGATGGCCATTCGAACAGTGGGTAAAGTTTGCGAACTGATAAAGTTTCAAATGTTGTGATCATACTGTCCTGTAAAACAAACAAGTGTCATGATAATCAGATCATCTGGACGGATGGTCATCCGATCGGATGGCCATCCGGACAGACGATCAGTGAGTGAAGTTTTGTGTAATTTTCTAAGTTTTGAGTTAACGGAGACGGTGCAACGATGCGTCAAACAACGGAAACATATCAAACCCAGCTCGTTCGGTCGGCTGGGAACCACCCCTTCTGAAACCGACGAACTGTTTATGATGAGGTTTCATGTTTGGACCCGTCAATCGGCCCGCTTTCCAGTGAAATTCAGTTCTCAAGCCGGCTTTTGACTAAGGAATGAGTCAATAGTCTGTTTGTATAAAAATTGAAGAATAGTACGAAACAAGTGAAATTTCGTCAGATCAGGTGTAAAAGTATGAGTTTCCCTTTGATTTTGTATAAAAACTGTGAAAATCCTTAAGATCTAGGGCTTTTCTTGATTAAATGATGCTCCACAACAGTTTATACAAACAACTGAGCGGAAAACACCTTCAAGAGCCCCAAATCAGTTGGGTTTCATGAAAAAGTTGAAGTGTTCGTGTTATTTTGATGAAGAATCTTGTGTAGAAGTAATAAATGATGGAAGTTGTACAAGGATCAGAGAAGAATACTTACGATTTGCCTTGAATTTTGCTTAAAATGACCGAGAGTACGTGTGGTCAGATGGCAAAGAGTGAAAGTGTCAAATGAGAGCACAAGGGGTCTATTTATAGATGACAGTGACAGGTGAGGCGGTGTAAGTGTGCGAGAGGTCGGATGGCTATTCGGTCGAATGGTCATCCGATCGGATGGTCGTATATATATAGGGGATGGTTCAAATGAAAACCACTTTTATTGTGAAAACTCGAAAACTAACTAAAAAACACAGAAATTTTTTTTTTTTCAATTTTTTTTTATAAAAATCGCTGGTTTTTATATATGAAAAAAAACTTTTTTTCAAAAAAAAAATAAAAATTTTTTTTTTGTAGTACACGTGTAATAATACACATGTGTAGTATTACACATGTGCACTACAAAAAAGTTTTTTTTTTTTTTTTTGAAATTTTTTTATATAAAAAAACCTGCGAAAATTATTATGCAAAAAAAAAAAATTGGTATGTTTTTTTGGTTTTTTTAATTAGTTTTCGAGTTTTCACAATAACTAGTGGTTTTCATTTGAACCTTCCCAAATAAAAACCACTTTTATTGTGAAAACTCGAAAACTAACTAAAAAAAGAATAAAAAACACACAAAAATTTTTTTTTCAATTTTTTTTATAAAAATCGCTGGTTTTTATATATAAAAAAAACTTTTTTTTACAAAAAAAAAAAAAAAAGTGTAGTTCATATGTGTAATAATACACATGTGTAGTACACATACACATGTGTAGTATTACACTACACAAAAAAAAAAAAAAATTTATATAAAAAAACCTGCGAAAATTGGTTTCCAAAAAAAAAAATTTGGTATGTTTTTTTTGCCTTTTTTAATTAGTTTTCGAGTTTTCACAATAACTAGTGGTTTTCATTTGAACCTTCCCCTATATATATATATATATATATATATATATATACGCATATAGTATATATAGTTTATGTATTGATTCCAAATTAATTCATTAAGATAATTATAGAGTATTGTCAAAAACAAATGTACGTTTATATTTATTGTTATAAAAATTATTTGAATCCGATACACTTCGTTTTATAATTAAACGCGTTATCGTTTCAAGGATTTTTACGAAAAACGGGCAGAGTTTCCTCTATTTTTTGGACGATCCCGACAAAACAAGTTGTCGATATATTTTGTCAAAACTCAACAATTCATTAATAATGATAGAACAATACGAAGCAATAAATTATAAGGCTAATATATATCTATTTCTATGTATGTTTACGAATTATAAAAGTTTGTTTCGCGTAAAATTTGACATTAACACAAATAATATAATGAACTTCCAGAAGTTAGAATTTTACCGAACACCGAAGACCGGCGTTGACTTTTTGACCAGATTTGACTCGAACATGGCGCGAACACCAAACCGAACAAGACCGGAAACTGAACCAACACGACCCGAACCAAAGCTGACTTCGCTGATTATATTGACCGAAACGAGACCCGAAACCCGAGATCACCTCCAAATCTGCTCATTTTCTGCCGATACGAGAAGACTTTAAGGTAGAACGATTAGCACGGATCTACACCGACAAGATCATTTGTCGACACGGGATGCCTCGTGATATCATCTCTGACCATGATGGTCGGTTTACCTCGCGTCTTTGGGAAATGTTTCAATCTGCTCTCGGTATCACTCTTAATCTGACTACCGCTTTCCATCCCCAAACTAACGGTCAGACTGAACGCACGATTCGTACCTTGGAAGACATGCTTCGCTCGTGTGTGATATATTTCGGTGGTAATTGGGATGCGCACTTACCTTTGGTCGAATTCTCGTACAATAACAGTTATCACTCTAGCATTTAGATGGCACCATTTGAGGCATTGTATGGAAGAAAATGTCGATCGCCTATTGTATGGCACGAGATCGGGGATGCGCAAATTACCGGTCCTGAGTTATTGCAAGAAACGACTGACAGGATTCTCCAGATACAAGACAATATGTTGAAAGCTCGGAGTCGTCAAAAGAGTTACGCCAATAGACGCCGCAAGCCCCTTGAATTTGACGTTGGTGATCACGTACTCCTAAAGGTTTCACCTTGGAAGGGGGTGATTCGATTCGACAAGAAAGGAAAGATCGCGCCTCGATATGTTGGACCCTTTAAGATTCTTGAAAGAATTGGCAAAGTGGCCTATAAACTCGAATTACCGGAGGAACTCAGCAACGTACATCCGACTTTCCACGTTTCAAACCTCAAAAAGTGTCTAGCCGACCAAACTTTACATGTCCCCCTTGAGGAGTTACAAGTGGACAAAACATTACACTTCGTGGAAAAGCCAGTCGAGATCGTGGACCGAGAGACCAAAAAACTCCGACGCTCACGCATTCCCATTGTGAAGGTTCGCTGGGAAGGCAAACGCGGCGCCGAGTTCGCCTGGGAGCTCGAAAGTGATATGAAGGCTAAGTATCCACAGCTATTTGATACGCCTACGCCTTAATTTAGGGAAGAAATTCCCTAAAGTAGGGGAGGTTGTAACAACCCGACCTTTCAAAGTCAAAGTCAAGTACAAGTCAAAGTCCAAGGAAGAAAAGATTGCTAATCAGATCTGTCATTCCTTACTTAATTATTGCTTGTACTCTCAAACCTCGATATGCGATATTTAGTTTACACTTTTAGTTATATTATGTGGAGTAACAATGCGATAAACGCAATAAAACGCTAATCTACTAAACGCTGTCACATCGCTATCGCATCGCAATTCGCATTATAGGTTCTGGATATTGTTTTACGTGTGTGTGCTACAATGTGTTACTTGTGCATGTTTGTATTTGTTTTGAGGTGATTATTCGCAAACGCAATCAAAACTCTATCGCAACGCAATCTCATCGCGAACACGAAATCTAAGGTTTACTTTTATGATTATTAGTAGTTATGCTATTTAAGTAACTATTGTTTAAAAACTATCGCATCACTTACTCGCACCGCAACGCAACGCTCAACGCACAAAACGAAAAGTCGGAAACCAACTCGCTCAAAGTCATCCGATCGGAAGGCCCTCCGACCCATCAACCTTGCACCGCCTTTCTCCCCTCTTCCCCTATAAATACTCACCTGTCACATCACTGTTCATGATGTGACAGCTCTCCTCCGACCAGCACGCTCTTGGCCATTTTCTCTCGATTTCTCGCGATTCTTGTAAGTTTCTACTCCAAATCTTGTACTTCCATCATCTACACACACTTTTCCATCGATTTCACCCACAAATCACAACTTTTAACCATGAAATCCACCTGATTTGGCCTGTTTTCGAGTGACGTCATCACGGGTTCATATGAACACCGGAGTACAATCTCATTCCACCAAGAACAACTTAGATCTAAAGGATTTTGTAACGCCCGTTCTTATAAATCAAGCTTTAGCGTATCTTTTACGAAAACAATCATGTAATTAAGATTACATGTACATCGGAAATGCGGGTTTATTAAATCCTTTTACAATTTAAAAGTTTAGAACATAATGTAATTAAGTTCGTCAATTAAAAGTAACAACAAAACGTCATGCGGAAGCTTATATCTTGATCGTGTTCGGTTCTTCGTTGTGCTTGATCGTCCTCCGGTGTCAAAATTATACCTGAAACTCATAAAACATGAGTTGGATTAGTCATACGTAGTTTAAAACGTGCCTAAACGAGTCCGGGAAGCAAAACTGATTAAAATAAAAATTTTTCGCCAAAAACAGTGCCTGTCGCGCCACGCGACGGCACCAAGTTGCTCCCTCGCGTGGCGCGGGGGAGACCAGTTTCCAGCAGGTCTGGAGCTGGGTCCTGCATTTTTCAGCAATACCGGATTTTACGGAAACGGCCATAACTTCTTCGTTATTGATCCGTTTTACGCGATTCTTTTTCCTGCGCGCTCGTAATTTAATTCTCCATCTTGTGGAGTTAAAATTCAACATTTAAACTAATAAAATTCTAAATTTTTAAGCATTCAGCTTGTTATTTAAAATCAATATTTTGACCTGTTTGTGACTTTACCAAACAAAATATGTTTGTTTGATCCCTATTTTCATGAAATTCATAAATTCAATATTGACTATCATATTGGGTTCAAATCACGGGTTTCTTATGCATTCCTAACCTGTTTTCGCTCTTTTGCTTATTTTGAACCGTTAAGGGTAATTAAGCCTATTTTAAGCATGAATCGCTTTCACTCGCATATCAAGCGTTACATTACCACCTTTCTTATCAACTAATCTTCCTTCACAACTATATTTGTGTTGTATTAAGTGTGGAAATTCCTAAATTCCGAGTTTTACCCCTTGAACCATTATTTTTGCGGCAAAGACTCTTATAGAGTCAAATGACCAAAGATTTACATCTTTCGCTTTTTATACTTATTCTAAGCGTTTATTTAAGCACACTACTCTTTTCCGATTAACCTTTATGGTCATTCACTCAATTTGGCTTGCAAGGGCATTTTTGTCCATTTTATCCCTTTATTAATATAAAGGACTTTTAAAAGCATTTTCGACCCAAAAGCCCTGTTTTAAACTATGCATTTTATTCGAAACGTCATTATGTTTTCAAAACACAACGATCATTATGTGAATCATTCGGTTTACTTATTAAGGTGACCAAATGCTTAGTACTTAGTTTTATCCTTCGTGACTGTGTACCTACTCAGTAATCGCTGAATGCTAAAAGAGCATAAAAACCGGTCAGTTTGTGAACTTTCACAACTTGCTGAAAAAATCACTGTGATTGTGCATTTCATTTTGCATAGATTTAAACTTGTTTGATTTCTTTATTTTGGTTTAAGCATTGGACATCCTCTGCGTATACGTGAGTATCGAACTGGATGTTAGTGCCTAAATGTTCTGCTTTATTTTTCTTGGTGTTTCGTTTAAATCTTGGATCACCTCTGCGTATATGTGAATATCGAACTGGTGGTTAAGATCTAAACATTTTCAACTTGTTTTTATTTCTTATTTTGTTTAAACATTGGACTTTCTCTGCGTATCGAAATATCGACCTGATTGTTAATGTTTAAACATTCTGCGTTGATTTTCGCACATATCACAGTTGATGAAAGTTTAAAGGCATTACTTGAGTCAGTGTATTGCATGATGAGGGGATATGCTGAGATCGTGGGGTCCATAAGAATTTAATGCAAAATTAATATATCTTAACGTATCGGTAAGCATTTCGAAAGTTTATATTGAGTTTAAGAGGACAACAATATCGTCAATCTATATGAATCGTTTAGAACTTAAAGTGTTTATAGCTCAACGGTGCTAGTGATTTGTCTCATAAACTGATATGATCCTCTTACACAAACTCACAAAAATATTGTCTGTACATATTTCTTTACTGCTTTCCATTAGTATGTTTTAGCATAAAACTTTGAAATTCAAAAAGATTTTATTTCATCTTATTTTCGACAACTGATGTTGGAAAGCTGATTTTCAAAATTCCGAGTGCTAAACATGATGAATAACAGGTTGGGAGAGTTTGTTTGAATTGAGAAATGAGTTTGAAAAAGATAAAATGGTTTCAATTTAATGAAATGTCAAATTTTGAATGTTATTCTTACAAGTGGTCAGCAGAGATTAAAATTTTTATAAATAAAAATCTTACTTTTGGGTAGAGATTTGTGCAGGTCCCCGAGCATAAAACCTGAGCAGAATTTGAGCCAGGTTTCGATTCTAGAACAAAAGCTATGTCAGATTGCGATCCCGAAACAACGTAAGGGGGAGTATGCTAGCAAAGGGGAATCTGAAGATGCAAGAGCCAGTTTCTGATCCTGTAAGTTTGTTAAAGATAGAGCCAGGATTAAGATTCCGGGAATGAATAAGAGAAAGAGGAGATTGAGGATTAGATCAACATCCAAAGGGGAGGTTAGCTGCTGATAGAAGAAGAGAAAAGATTGAAGGAAGCTTACACTGTCAGATACTTTGGAGAAAGCACAAAGACTGATCAAGACTGAAGACTTGTCATGCTGAAGACTCGACACTCAAGATTCGTCAACATCCAAGGGGGAGTCTGTTGGTGCATATGTTTGTCGACTTCGTCTTGTATCGAGTCTTGTATCTAGATTGAATAGAATGGAGCTCTGTAGGCTAGATAATAGGAGTTTAGAGGTGTTGGATCAGTTCGCATGAAATGGCAAGAGCCAGTTCGTACGAAATGGACTTTGTCCATTTCGCACGAAATGGATTTTGTCCATTCCGTACGAAAAGCCTACACTATAAATACCTGAGCTTTCAAATCATTTGTAATAGTTGCTGATTCCAGAGCCGAAGTGCTGCTGACGTGTCATTTGATCTGTAACCATGTTATATCAATATACAAGACAATTAAAGTGATTTTGTGTGTAGATCAAGCTGATTCAAAGTCGATACGTTTGTTTTCGCCTCTCGTATTGATTAGAACTCTTCTGAACGACTCGTTTTGGTCGTGCAAACGATCCTACAATAACAGTAATTTCAAAAAGAAAGGTTTAGGTTTTATTCCACCCGTAAATCATAAAAATGAGAAAATTTCTAAAACAAAAACAGTATTTGTTTCAGGGTCAAGTTCTGAAGAAGAAGAAAAGAGCTCATTTTGGAAACAATCGAACAAAGAGTTCTTTGCAGAAAAACAAAGTTTTGAGAAGAATGGAGCTTATCAGAGAAAGGAGACAAGAACCTGTTACCGATGTCAAGAAGAATGGAATTGTCCAAAGGCAACCAACACAAAACAGGAAGTTGTTTTTAAACTCAAAGAAAAAGTTATTGATAAAACTGAACCACCAACTGAAAAATTTAAAGTGTTTAAAACTTCAACATATGAAGTTGGTGAATGTTCGAAAAGGTTTTACAAAAGAAGGGTGAATCTTAACAACTAAACATGGGTTGTTAAGAAATCAGATGTTAAGTCTGACGATGAACCTGACTCGTCAAAGTCAGAGGAGCCACAAGTTGAGCCAAAAGAAGAAAATTCAGTTCCGCCAATGGATGACGCAAACTTTCCACCATTTCGGACTGAAAATTTTAAACAAAACGTTGGTAAAGTGGAGATTTCGAATCAATTCTATTCTGAAAAGAAAGAATTTGATGTCGAAAAGGCTTTTAACGACAAAGTGAAAAATAGTTTTGGAAAAATGGTCGAGGGTAAGGCCAAAGGGGTAAAAGATTTTTATGAAGAAAAAAGGAATGTTCAAACCCCTAGTGAAACTGAGAAGGTCACACCCAAAGCTGGTCAGGATTGGGTGTCAGTATTGCATATGTAAAAATCATGACTTGCCGGAGCTCCCAAGTTGGTAATCGTGGAGCAGGAATCGGCATCTTTCTTGAGTAATTCATAATTGTTATATTTTGTCTTACAAGTGGTATTGTTGATAAGAACCTACAAGTGGTTAATCAAGGTCATTAAGTTGAACTTGAGTTAACTTTCATTCAAGTGGTTGAAAAAGAAACAAATTGATCTTAAAACAAACTAATTTTCCGGAAAAACCATTTTGATTAAAACAAACTTAAGTGTTTTGAAATCATAATGGGAAAATAGTTTGTTTTCAGGGGGAGTTCTGATTATTTATGCCAAGTGGATGGCGAATTGAAGCAATTCACATCGGTTTGTCAATTTTTCTTTAAATGATTTTGAATTTTAGGGGGAGTAAGAAATTTCAGAAAATCCAAAAACATTTGAAAATTTGAAAAAGCCAAAAACATGATAAAATTTGAAAAAGCCAAAAACATCGAAAAAATTAAAAATGAGTTTTGTTGTGAAAAAGTGAAAATGATAGTACATCAGTAGACAATCATAGTACGCTAAAGAATTGGAAAGTCAAAATGTGATAAACGGTCTCACTGATGATGTGCCAGTAGGTTTTTGCACGTTTAGTAGATTGTTGTCGAGATATAAACCTAAATATCAATACTTACTTATCTCTTCAGGAACATCTCTCGGATATATGGGTAACCCCCGAAATCTTGTTTGAAGGGCTTTCTATTTCTGACATACTAGGTCTTTGTGCGTGATGATATCTGGGGTATTATACCTGGACTTCTGATTTTGCGGGAGCAATAGCCTAGTCCTCGTATAATACTTTGCATTGCTTTAATCTTAAAGCTCGCCCTCAGCATAAAAAATGATGAAACATTGAAAAATGTTAATCATGTGCTGTTGAAGAAAAGATTCTCTAAAGGGAACCCACCTAAAGTCGAATCATCATCTCTCTGATTTTGCGGAAGCAATAGCCTGAGCTCTCATGGTCTCGCATTTAACCCCTTACAGATATCATTAATGTACATTCACCTGTAAGACTGAATATAGGAGTCTGGATACGGGAGTATATTATGAGGTGGGACACGCGAATAAGTTTAAGTTCTTAAAACACTATCTCGTATCTCGAAACAGTTGAACTTTGTGTGAAAATTTAAGTGGATCAGTATACTGACAATCTAAGTGAATCGTTTAGAACTTAAAGTGTTTTAAAGCTCAACAGTGCTAGTGATTTGTCATAAACTGATATGATCCTCTTACACAAACTCACAAAAATATTGTCTGTAAATATTTCTTTACTGTTTTTCTTTAGAAAACAAAATCCAAAAAGATTGTGTTTTAACATAAAATTTTGAAATATAAAAAAAATATTTTCATTTCATCTTATTTTCGACAACTGATGTTGAAAAGCTGATTTTCAAAGTTTCGAGTGCTGAACATGATGTACAACAGGGTTGGGAAAGTCTGTTGAAATGAAAAATATTTTTGAAATGATTAAATGGTTCAAATTTGAATGTTTCATATACAAGTGGTCTCTAAATTTGTCAAATTTTTAAATTTGTGAAATTTATTTTGAGGTAGAGTTTTTGCAGATAGTTAATTCAAGACTGCGATCCCAGCTTATCGAAAGGGGGAGTCTGAGGACGTAAGAGCCAGATTCAGATTCTGGAACAAAGCTCGAGATAAAAGCTACTGATTCTGAAAAATTTATGAAATCAACATCCAAGGGGGATTTAGCTGCTGATGCTGAAAAGAGAGAGAGAAGAAGAGAAAAGATTGAAGGATGCTTACAATGGAGAATACTTTGGAAGAGCATGAAGACTGATCAAGACTGAAGATGTGACATACCGAAGACTCGACACTGAAGACTTCGTCAACATCCAAGGGGGAGTCTGTTGGTGCATATGTCTGTCGACTTCGTCTTGTATCGAGTCTTGTAAATAGAATGATAGATCAGGGCACGATATACGAGAAAAATTGAGAAACATGTAGAATAGGCCATTTCGCACAAAATGGCATAAAAGCCTTTCAAGATCAAAAATAAGTATTCCCGAGAGTATGATGGGACATTATGACATTCCATTTCACTCCAGTTCGCTTAAATGGTCGCTCAAATGTGTAGTTTTAAATATTGACGCTTTTGGCCCCTTTAACGCGCAAACTTGCGCGTTTTATCGTTTTATCGCGTCAAAGCCCTATTACCCATATTAGGCATTCCCGAGGGTATTATCAAACCTCACGATGCCTTGGGTTCATTAAAAGGTCACTCAGAGGTAAGAATTAACATGTTGACACTTTTAACCCGTTTTAACGCACAAACTTGTGCGTATCATCATTTATCGGTATTAAAGCCATAAATGGCCAATATTAGGTATTCCCAAGAATACATCAGATATCATAATGCTTCGGGTTCGTTAGAAGGTCACTCAGAGGTATAATTAAACATGTTGACGCTTATAACCCTTTACCGCGCAAACTTTCAATTAATTGCGCAACTTTCGGACAATTATGTAAACGGCTCCTCTCGTCCAACAAGTGGCTCATATGAGAATACAAACACCGTATAAGGTTACTCAGAGGCTCAGTTTCAGCATGTTGACACTTTTAGTCCTTCTATAAATATAGTTTTCATTTTTGACGAAATTAGTCCCTCATAGTCAACGTTTGACTTTTAGGGTTTATTACACGTATCAACACATCATTAGACACGATTTTTACGAGGTGTTATATTTTCCTAAAGCTGGCTCGACACACACAACTTTTCGAAAACAAACGAATGATTAGGTCGAGATTAGGTGTGAAAGCCGCAAACTCTCGACTGGATCGTTCGTTCGACGCGCGTTTTTTTCTACTCTAAACACGAGAGTTTGTGTTGAATCAGGAGTGAAATCCATACTTCGACGCAGATCTCCTTCCATATCCCGTGATTCTATCACACAAACAGGAATGCAGTTGTTAAGTTAGGGGTGAAACCCGAACCTTGACGACTAGCTCCGCTCTTTAATTTTGGTTTTCCAAAACTCTCACCAAAGCCCCGATGGATTCCAATGACTCAGTTCATGAAGTAACCGAAAGGATGCGTGCCGTTCGCCGTATGTCAGTGAAAGACCACAGCCTAATAGGCCAAAATGTGTACTCGAAGTCTTTGAGAATAGTCGAATCGCTTTGGGTAGTCAATGTCTATCACCCAGGACAATCTAATTCAAGCCCGTAATCACTGATTTTATGTGCTTATGTGTTTCGATTTTGGAGATTTATACGCTTTTCCGCTGTCTACTTCGATGAACACACACAACTCGCACTACACATCTACCTCAAAACGCTAACAAATCGCACACTATGCTACTCGCCATGTTACTCGCAATCGCTACTCGCTAATCGCACCCGCAACTCTCGATCGCTTTATGCAGCTATGAAAGATAGGTGAATATGAGAAATATATGTAGGTGAATACGTGCTAAATATAGTTGAAGATGTGCTTATGTGGACTACCTGCTTTTGTTCTTACATGGACTACATGCTTATGTACTTACGTGCTTATGTGAATTATGTGCCTACGTGATTATGTGACTATGTGATTAGACGTGTTTCTGTGCTTTATATAGAGCAGGGCGAGAGGTTACTATAGATTATACTCGATTTACTCGCGTCTGAGTCCTATGACGATGTCTGTTGCAGACAATGTCGTCGTTTGGATCTCACACTTCCCGCGTTGCTCGCCGCAACCACGCTGACAAACGCATCGCTTGCTAGTCGCTGACAACACTACAACAATTGAGGAGACCTTCCTGCTTGCTGCCAAGATTAATGACAAGCGAGTTCGGGCTGGTTACTTCGATAAAACCGCCAAAAGTCTCCATCAAGTTACCGCTGCTCCCACAGCTGAAACCGCCGCACCGCAAGCTTCGAAGACTTTCCGTCGCAAGCGCAAGAACAACAACAACAACAACAACAACAACAAGAACTGTGCAGTCACCGCCACTCCACTCTATGCTGTCCCTGCCCAACCTCAGAACCAGAACCGTCAGGTAACAGCACCAGTGACCAATGCACCGCCAGCTAAGCGTGCATATACTGGTCCACACCCACTGTGCCCTACCTGTACCTACCATCATCCTGTTGGGATCACTTGCTGATTTTGTGTTCACTGCAACCTTTACGGCCACTTTACTACCAACTACCGTACTGGTCCCCGTCAAGCTCAAGCTCAAGTTCAAGCTCCTGCAATGCCAGCAGCTCCTCTTCCCGCTCCTCAGGGACAACAAGCTGCTCACGCAAGAGCCTACTATGTGTGTGGTGATCCCAACCACTTCGCGAATGTCTGCCTGAACAGAGTGGTGAAGCAAGATCCACAGCAGCAACTAGCGCAGCAACAACATCAACAGCAGCAGCAGCAAGCAGCCCATGGGCTAGTTTTCAACATCAACTACCGCCAGGCCCAAGCAGACAACAACGTGGTTAATGGTAAGTTTCTCGTAAATGGTATATATGCTTCGTGTTTGTTTGATATTGGAGCCGATAACTATTTTGTATCGTTCGAATTCGAAAGGCTCCTAAACCGTAAACGCATTAACCTCCCATCAACATTCGACATAGAAGTTACCACTGGAAGAACCGTCACTGTTAGTTTCGTCCTACATGATTGTACTCTTGAACTCAACAGTCACGTATTCCCAATCAATCTTATCCCAATGTAGCTCGGTAGTTTTGACATCATAGTAGGCATGGATTTTCTTCGTGAAAATCATGCTGAAATTGTTTGTTTCAAAAAGATGATTCGTTTTTCTCTTTCAAACTGTGATCAACTCTGTGTCTATGGCGAAGTTGCTTCAAAGAAATTACAACTCATGTCATGTGTACAAGCAAGCAAGTATCTCCGCAAGGAATACAAAGCTTTCTTAGCACACATCGTAGTAGCGGAGAAGGAAAATAAAGTGAAGATAATGGAAAAGGTGCTTGTGGTTCATGATTTTCCTAACGTCTTTCCTGATGAATTACCTGGTTTACCGCCATCTCGTTATATCGATTTTCGAATTGACCTCATCCCTGGAGCCAACCCTGTCGCTAAAGCGCCTTATCGCCTCGCTCCCTCCGAAATGCGTGAACTCTCGAGTAAACTCCAGGAATTGCTTGATAAAAGCTTCATTTGCCCTAGCACCTCTCCATGGGGCGCACCAGTCCTTTTCATCAAAAAGAAGGATGGATCATTCCGGATGTGCATCGACTACAGGGAACTGAAGAAGCTTACCATCAAGAATCGTTATCCCTTACCTCGAATCGATGATTTGTTTGATCAGTTTCAAGGTGCTAAGTGTTTCTCGAAGATCGACCTACGCTCTGGCTATCATCAGTTACGAATTCAAGAGGAAGATATACCCAAAACCGCTTTTCAAACCCGATACAGTCACTACGAGTTTGTTGTTATGCCCTTTAGTCTTACTAACGCCCCCGCAGTCTTTATGGATATAATGAATCGCGTGTGTAAACCCTTTCTCGACCGCTTCGTCATCGTGTTTATCGATGATATCCTGATCTATTCTAAGTCAAAAGCCGAACACGCGCAACATCTCCGTTTGGTTCTTGAACTACTTCAAGGAAATCGCCTCTATGCCAAGTTCTCAAAGTGCGAATTTTGGCTTGAGGAGGTTCAATTTCTCGGTCACATTGTCAATAGTCAAGGTATACACGACGACCCCGCGAAGATGGAAGCAGTTAAGAGCTGGATTACACCAAAGAACCCGTCCGAAGTTCGTTCTTTTCTCAGATTGGCGGGTTACTATCGCCGATTTCTTGAAGATCGTTGTCCTTCTCACCTCTCTTACGCACAAGGACAAACCTTTTGTTTGGGGAACCAAACAAGAGGAAGACTTTCAAACTCTCAAACTTATGCTCTGCAGTGCTCCTGTGCTCGCATTACCCGACGGAAACGACGACTTTGTAGTATATTGTGATGCCTCGAACCTTGGTCATGGTTGTGTTCTCATGCAACGGGACAAGGTTATCGCGTACGCCTCTCGTCAGCTAAAGATCCACTAGAAGAACTATATAACCCACGATCTCGAGCTTGGTGCAGTTGTTTTTGTGTGGAAGATTTGGCGACACTACCTTTACGGTACCAAATGTACGGTCTTCACCAACCATAATAGCCTGCAACATATCTTAAACCAAAAGGAACAGAATATGCGCCAACGTCGATGGGTTGAACTCCTCATCGATTACGACTGTGAGATTCGTTACCATCCTGGCCAAACAAATGTCGTTGCCGACGCTCTAAGCTGACGAAGCTATTTGCATAGCGTTCGTAATATCCAAGGCCAACACGATCTCGAAGCTGTAATCCGTGATGCTCAGCACGCATGGTTCATTGAGAATACCTTGAGAGAGGAAATGAAGAAATGTGGTGCTGAAACTCAATTTGTCACCAAATCGAACGGCATCTACTACTATCTCGATCGCATCTGGATCCCTAGTCGCAATAACCTTCGGGAGATATTGTTGACTGAGGCCCACAAATCTCGGTATTCCATTCATCCCGGTGCCGACAAGATGTACCAGGACTTACGTGCCAGGTATTGGTGGCCTGGAATGAAGAAGGATATCGCTATCTACGTTTTGAAATGCCTAGCATGTTCGAAGGTCAAGGCTGAGCAACAACGACCCTCTAGCTTTCTCGTGCAACCCGAGATCCCTATGTTGAAATGGGAGAGTATAGCCATGGATTTCATTACGAAACTTCCTCGCATGCCATCAGGTCACGATAGCATCTGGGTTATCGTTGATCGTCTTACCAAATCTGCTCATTTTCTGCTGATACGAGAAGACTTTAAGGTAGAACGATTAGCACGGATCTACACCGACGAGATCATTTGTCGACATGGGACGCCTCGTGATATCATCTCTGACCGTGATGGTCGGTTTACCTCACGTCTTTGGGAAACGTTTCAATCTGCTCTCGGTACTACTCTTAATTTGAGTACCGCTTTCCATCACCAAACCGACGGTCAGACTGAACGCACGATTCGTACCTTGGAAGACATGCTTCGCTCGTGTGTGATAGATTTCGGTGGTAATTGGGATGCGCACTTACCTTTGGTCGAATTCTCGTACAATAACAGTTATCACTCTAGCATTCACCTTGGCGAGCATACAAGTTTGAATACGTAGCACAATAGTTTAAAAACTCATATCCATCATGTAAACATAAAATAAGTTTCACCATGCTAGTTTACGCAGTCCAAGTGATAGCCCAAGTTTCCAATGCGTTAAATGCCTTTCCCAAAGACTAACGAGAGGTTAAATGTCTCATCCTAACAATACCCCAAAGACTAACGGGGAGGTGCATTACCCCTATAGCGCTACCATTGTTAAGGCGGAACTACACACAAGGATTAAACGTTCACATAGCATAAAAGTCTCAAGTATCAAGTTTCAAGTTTCATGTGTAACGAGGATAGAGTATGTTCAAATAAGTTTCAAGTGTCAAGTGTTTTGATAATAGAATACATGTTGCATCCCAAAAGTGTTTAAAACAAAAAGGGATCGAGTATACTCACAGCGGGTGCTTAAACCAAACACTGCTAACAATTGGATCGAAGGGAGCGTTGGATCAGCCTGCATGCGGGAACAGAGCATAAGTCATCTAAGAGCTGACCCGGTCAGGAACATAGTGTCGAACGGTGCGAAAATTGAGTAAAAGTGTCTGATAGAATACCTGAGCGGATGGTCATCCGGTCGGATGACCATTCGAACAAATGGACTCCATCCGATCGGATGGTCATCCGGAAGGATGACCATTCGAACGGATGGCCATTCGAACAGTGGGTAAAGTTTGCGAACTGATAAAGTTTCAAATGTTGTGATCATACTGTCCTGTAAAACAAACAAGTGTCATGATAATCAGATCATCTGGACGGATGGCCATCCGGACAGACGATCAGTGAGTGAAGTTTTGTGTAATTTTCTAAGTTTTGAGTTAACGGAGACGGTGCAACGATGCGTCAAACAACGGAAACATATCAAACCCAGCTCGTTCGGTCGGCTGGGAACCACCCATTCTGAAACCGACGAACTGTTTATGATGAGGTTTCATGTTTGGACCCGTCAATCGGCCCGCTTTCTAGTGAAATTCAGTTCTCAAGCCGGCTTTTGACTAAGGAATGAGTCAATAGTCTGTTTGTATAAAAATTGAAGAATAGTACAAAACAAGTGAAATTTCGTCAGATCAGGTGTAAAAGTATGAGTTTCCCTTTGATTTTGTATAAAAACTGTGAAAATCCTTAAGATCTAGGGCTGTTCTTGATTAAATGATGCTCCACAACAGTTTATACAAACAACTGAGCGGAAAACACCTTCAAGAGCCCCAAATCAGTTGGGTTTCATGAAAAAGTTGAAGTGTTCGTGTTATTTTGATGAAGAATCTTGTGTAGAAGTAATAAATGATGGAAGTTGTAGAAGGATCAGAGAAGAATACTTACGATTTGCCTTGAATTTTGCTTAAAATGACCGAGAGTACATGTGGTCAGATGGCAAAGAGTGAAAGTGTGAAATGAGAGCACAAGGGGTCTATTTATAGATGACAGTGACAGGTGAGGCGATGTAAGTGTGCGAGAGGTCGGATGGCTATTCGGTCGAATGGTCATCCGATCGGATGGTCGTATATATATATATATATATATATATATAGGGGATGGTTCAAATGAAAACCACTTTTATTGTGAAAACTCGAAAACTAACTAAATAAAGCATAAAAAACACACAAAATTTTTTTTTTCAATTTTTTTTATAAAAATCGCTGGTTTTTATATATGAAAAAAAACTTTTTTCAAAAAAAAAATAAAAAAAAATTTTTGTAGTACACGTGTAATAATACACATGTGTAGTACACATACACATGTGTAGTATTACACATGTGCACTACAAAAAAGTTTGGTTTTTTTTTTAAATTTTTTTTATATAAAAAACCTGGGAAAATCATTATGCAAAAAAAAAAAAATTTGGTATGTTTTTTTGGTTTTTTTAATTAGTTTTCGAGTTTTCACAATAACTAGTGGTTTTCATTTGAACCTTCCCAAATGAAAACCACTTCTATTGTGAAAACTCGAAAACTAACTAAAAAAAGCGTAAAAAACACACAAAATTTTTTTTTTTCAATTCTTTTTATAAAAATCGCTGGTTTTTATATATAAAAAAAAAATTGTAGTACACATGTGTAATAATACACATGTGTAGTACACATACACATGTGTAGTATTATACTACACAAAAAAAAAATTTCAAAATTTTTTTTTATATTAAAATAGTATATATAGTTTGTGTATTGATTCTAAATTAATCCATTAAGATAATTATAGAGTATTGTCAAAAACAAATGTACGTTTATATTTATTGTTATAAAAATTATTTGAATCCGATACACTTCGTTTTATAATTAAACGCGTTATCGTTTCAAGGATTTTTACGAAAAACGGGCAGAGTTTCCTCTATTTTTTGGACGATCCCGACAAAACAAGTTGTCGATATATTTTGTCAAAACTCAACAATTCATTAATAATGAATGAAAAATACGAAACAATACGAAGCAATAAATTATAAGGCTAATATATATCTATTTCTATGTATGTTTACGAATTATAAAAGTTTGTTTCGCGTAAAATTTGACATTAACACAAATAATATAATGAACTTCCAGAAGTTAGAATTTTACCAAACACCGAAGACCGGCGTTGACTGTTTGACCAGATTTGACTCGAACGTGGCACGAACACCAAACCGAACAAGACCGGAAACTGAACCAACACGACCCGAACCAAAGCTGACTTCGCTGATTATATTGACCGAAACGAGACCCGAAACCCGAGATCACCTCCAAATCTGCTCATTTTCTGCCGATACGAGAAGACTTTAAGGTAGAACGATTAGCACGGATCTACACCGACAAGATCATTTGTCGACACGGGACGCCTCGTGATATCATCTCTGACCATGATGGTTGGTTTACCTCGCGTCTTTGGGAAACGTTTCAATCTGCTCTCGGTATCACTCTTAATCTGACTACCGCTTTCCATCCCCAAACTAACGGTCAGACTGAACGCACGATTCGTACCTTGGAAGACATGCTTTGCTCGTGTGTGATATATTTCGGTGGTAATTGGGATGCGCACTTACATTTGGTCGAATTCTCGTACAATAACAGTTATCACTCTAGCATTTAGATGGCACCATTTGAGGCATTGTATGGAAGAAAATGTCGATCGCCTATTGTATGGCACGAGATCGGGGATGCGCAAATTACCGGTCCTGAGTTATTGCAAGAAACGACTGACAGGATTCTCTAGATACAAGACAATATGTTGAAAGCTAGGAGTCGTCAAAAGAGTTACGCCAATAGACGCCGCAAGCCCCTTGAATTTGACGTTGGTGATCACGTACTCCTAAAGGTTTCACCTTGGAAGGGGGTGATTCGATTCGACAAGAAAGGAAAGATCGCGCCTCGATATGTTGGACCCTTTAAGATTCTTGAAAGAATTGGCAAAGTGGCCTATAAACTCGAATTACCGGAGGAACTCAGCAACGTACATCCGACTTTCCACGTTTCAAACCTCAAAAAGTGTCTAGCCGACCAAACTTTACATGTCCCCCTTGAGGATTTACAAGTGGACAAAACATTACACTTCGTGGAAAAGCCAGTCGAGATCGTGGACCGAGAGACCAAAAAACTCTGACGCTCACGCATTCCCATTGTGAAGGTTCGCTGGGAAGGCAAACGCGGCGCCGAGTTCGCCTGGGAGCTCGAAAGTGATATGAAGGCTAAGTATCCACAGCTATTTGATACGCCTACGCCTTAATTTCGGGACGAAATTCCCTAAAGTGGGGGAGGTTGTAACAACCCGACCTTTCAAAGTCAAAGTCAAGTACAAGTCAAAGTCCAAGGAAGAAAAGATTGCTAATCAGATCTATCATTCCTTACTTAATTATTGCTTGTACTCTCAAACCTCGATATGCGATATTTAGTTTACACTTTTAGTTATATTATGTGGAGTAACAATGCGATAAACGCAATAAAACGCTAATCTACTAAACGCTGTCACATCGCTATCGCATCGCAATTCGCATTATAGGTTCTGGATATTGTTTTACGTGTGTGTGATACTATGTGTTACTTGTGCATGTTTGTATTTGTTTTGAGGTGATTATTCGCAAACGCAATCAAAACTCTATCGCAACGCAATCTCATCGCTAACACGAAATCTAAGGTTTACTTTTATGATTATTAGTAGTTATGCTATTTGAGTAACTATTGTTTAAAAACTATCGCATCACTTACTCGCACCGCAACGCAACGCTCAACGTACAAAACGAAAAGTCGGAAACCAACTCGCTCAAAGTAATCCGATCGGAAGGCCCTCCGACCCATCAACCTTGCACCGCCTTTCTCCCCTCTTCCCCTATAAATACTCACCTGTCACATCACTATTCATGATGTGACAGCTCTCCTCTGACCAGCACGCTCTTGGCCATTTTCTCTCGATTTCTCGCGATTCTTGTAAGTTTCTACTCCAAATCTTGTACTTCCATCATCTACACACACTTTTCCATCGATTTCACCCACAAATCACAACTTTTAACCATGAAATCCACCTGATTTGGCCTGTTTTCGAGTGACGTCATTACGGGTTCATATGAACACCGGAGTACGATCTCATTCCACCAAGAACAACTTAGATCTAAAGGATTTTGTAACGCTCATTCTTATAAATCAAGGTTTAGCGTATCTTTTACGAAAGCAATCATGTAATTAAGATTACATGTACATCGGAAATGCGGGTTTATTAAATCCTTTTACAATTTAAAAGTTTAGAACATAATGTAATTAAGTTCATCAATTAAAAGTAACAACAAAACGTCGTGCGGAAGCTTATATCTTGATCGTGTTCGGTTCTTCGTTGTGCTTGATCGTCCTCCGGTGTCAAAATTATACCTGAAACTCATAAAACATGAGTTGGATTAGTCATACGTAGTTTAAAACGTGCCTAAACGAGTCCGGGAAGCAAAACTGATTAAAATAAAAAATTTTCTCCAAAAACAGTGCCTGTAGCGCCAAGCGACGGCACCTAGTTGCTCCCTCACGTGGCGCGGGGGAGACCAGTTTCCAGCAGGTCTGGAGCTGGGTCCTGCATTTTTCAGCAATACCGGATTTTACGGAAACGGCCATAACTTCTTCGTTATTGATCCGTTTTACGCGATTATTTTTCCTACGCGCTAGTAATTTAATTCTCCATCTTGTGGAGTTAAAATTCAACATTTAAACTAATAAAATTCTAAATTTTTAAGCATTCGGCTTGTTATTTAAAATCAATATTTTGACCTGTTTGTGACTTTACCAAACAAAATATGTTTGTTTGATCCCTATTTTCATGAAATTCATAAATTCAATATTGACTATCATATTGGGTTCAAATCACGGGTTTCTTACGCATTCCTAACCTGTTTTCGCTCGTGTGCTTATTTTGACCCGTTAAGGGTAATTAAGCCTATTTTAAGCATGAATCGCTTTCACTCGCATCAAGCGTTACATTACCACATTTCTTATCAACTAATCTTCCTTCACAACTATATTTGTGTTGTATTAAGTGTGGAAATTCCTAAATTCCGAGTTTTACCCCTTGAACCATTATTTTTGCGGCAAAGACTCTTATAGAGTCAAATGACCAAAGATTTACATCTTTCGCTTTTTATACTTATTCTAAGCGTTTATTTAAGCACACTACTCTTTTCTAATTAACCTTTATGGTCGTTCACTCGATTTGGCTTGCAAGGGCATTTTTGTCCATTTTATCCCTTTATTAATATAAAGGACTTTTAAAAGCATTTTCGACCCAAAAGCCCTGTTTTAAACTATGCATTTTATTCGAAACGTCATTATGTTTTCAAAACACAACGATCATTATGTGAATCATTCGGTTTACTTATTAAGGTGACCAAATGCTTATATGACTGCATTTAGCTATCAAGGAACCTCTAGTTCCTATTCAGTAGTTAACCTATTATACATACCTGGCTCGGATCAATATATTGACCCGTTTCGATACCTTGCCTTAGTAACCGCTAAGTAATAGCGCTATGAGTATCCATTTGATATTTATTCATGAATTCATAAAACTCGACAAACCATTAGTCGATATTGTCAAAGGGTGATATTTTCACCTTTTGACCCGTTTGGTCTAAATGACCGATTATATTGGCGAGATGAAGCTTGTTGCCATATCGTCTACACGACTCGCTCCGGTTTACACCGTGCGGTCATTTTAATTATAAATCGCCTCTTAACGCTTTTTGGCCTATTAAGGCTTTCGAAATAAGTATCTTTCAAAACCAACAATTATTGTCAGCGAGTGCCCAAATTACAATTTTACCCTTATTAGTTATTATGATTTACCTTATATGGTAAACCTTAAAAGTACCTGTTTCATTCGTCATAATATGATCGAATTACCAATTCAACTCATTTTTAACCATCAATATGGTTTCTTATCATATTTGATTATCTTGTTCCGTACGACTACACGTCAGAACACTATATCTCAATTAGGTATTTGTCCTATTCGTAATTAATACGACTAAGAATATTCTAAAATATATGACTAGTGTAAGCTATACTTACCTTGCATCCGAATTATGGTTATCCTTCGTTCTTGATTCGTTTGAACCGCTTCCTTCCCCAAGCTTTCACCTAGCTTGCCTAGCGTCAAACTATCATTGTAATTATAAGACGGTTAGGTTAGTCATAATCATTTACGACTATTCCATCCTACGCTTCTTATATCGAATTTATCATCCGATCATATACTTGGTCGGTTTGACTTTTTAAAGTCAATCGACTTATCAACTTATTCAATGCACATTTGGTTTATTGAATTTCACTTAGGCATTTCATCCGAGCTCTTAACGAAATCAAATTTTACACACTAACTACTAGGTAACATGATTTCAAGCATCTATATCACGATCTTAACATCAATTCTTTTATATCATACAAAAACCCATTTAGTGAGAAGTATGATCTTATACCCAATTTCATGATTTAATCAAACACCTTCTATTCGTTATCATGCATGTTGATTCTAAGCATATCTATATCATCTATTTCATCATAACATTAAAACCCACTTATCTAAGTGTGTTAATTCACCAAATCCATCAATCCATAGCATGTTATGTATGATTTTCACTTAGGGTTTCGTTCCTAAGCAAGTATACATCACTAATCTAGCCATAGCTTCTCTAATCCATGCCTAATTCGTGATTAGGATGATTATCAAATTCTTACAACTTCACCAAACATCAAGATTTTACATACCTTATGATCCTCTTGTTCGGGTGATCATTAATTCACGTTCGGTTGTGAATTTGGGCTTCATTTGATCCTTCAAATTGATGATTATATGTGGATTAGGGTTTTTGGCTCCATGGGAGCCCCCTGAGCTCGATCCAGAACACACACTGTGTGTGTGTGTGTTTGTGTTTGATTTAATTAAATAACTTTTCTAGTTATCCCGCTTTAACCCCTTGTGTTTGGTTCGTTATTAAGTAGGTCACAGCCTACTTATTTCTAATAACAATATTCCCACTTATTAACTAGGTTAAACATTCCTAGTTAACTTAGTGGGTTCGGGGAACTTATGACTCAGTTTATTTATTTATTTATTTATTTTAAGTCCCGTTAACTCGGGCCTTCTATCTATTTTGCTTTCTCAAAGTATTTATCCTCATTTTATTAAATATTAGATTTATTTATTTAAACCCTATTATTTACCGGGTAATTTTTCACCACTAACGGTATTTAACCAAGTCATTAATATTAACGTGGTTTGATTACCAAACCCGTTTTTGGGGTGTTACAAGTCTACCCCCCTTAAAGAGGTTTCGTCCCCGAAACCTTATTTACGTAGTTTTTTTTTTAAATTTTAGACTAAACGAACTTAGCTTCGTTTTCAAGGCATTCATACATTCTTTTTGGATCTAGAGTTTTCGTTTTTATTGACGCGTACGTCCTTCATGTGTAAGGCCTCGCGGGCCGTTACTTTTAGATTATATCTTTTATCTTTATTGACCGAGTTGTTACTTGACCACTCTTTCGCGTTAGTCTGTCAACATGTTTATTTCGCGCTTGTCTTATATTTAACAAGTGCTTTGTATTTGTCATGACAATATCTTGACTTCAAATAGTTTTACCGGCTAGACTAATTAGTCACCGTCACTTTATACCCCGTCACCCGGGTATACTATTTTGCCATCTCCGGCCTTATGTGTGTATAAGATTTTCTAAATCACTTCATACCACTTATGTTTTGTTAAGACGTTGTTTTTGACTAAAAACTGAATTTTTAGTTTACGTTTCCTCTTTGTCTCACATCTTTCTCTCATTTCTAGGAATGTTACTCCCGAGGATCTATTTCTTTCTGTTATTATTTAATGCGGGGAATTATAACTAATTCCCTCGCTTAACCCATATGATCCGTAGGTTCTTTCACTTAGCCTCATATGCTATTTCTTTAGATTTCCACCTTTTTAAGGTGAGACCCAACAATTTGTTTCTTTCTATTTATGACCCAAGGGTCTTCTTGGTCCTGTAGACCTTAACACTATGTTTAATCCCGTAGGTTATGATAATCCCGTAGATCATCTTTTATTCAAGTCTTTATTCAACTGTATATATATATATATATATATGGTGTCAAGGAACCCCTTTTATGTCTAGAACGATTTACTTTTGCTTTTTGGATTTCATTTGACCTTGACCGTAGTCTAAGGCTACATTTGTTCTCTTTCGAATTATCTTTCTGACTTTATGACTTCTAACGTCATTTACACGTCGGTTTGTCCTACACTTACCGTTACCCGGTTCTTACCTATACTTCTTTATGACCCATTACCCGGGTTCTTTATCTTAGTGTTTTTAACATTTTTGTTTCGCTAGTTTGCATTTTTCCTATATATATTCCTTTATGACCCATCACGTAGGTTCATTAATGTTTCACGCTTCCATTATTCAGTTTGCGCTTACTTGCAATGCCAAGTTTTTATACCTTATTTATCTCGTTTGACTTGTTCGTGTGAAATTTCATCACTTGTGAACATCAAACACCATTCTTTATTCGACCCGTTCAACTTTAAAATAGTTGAGCGTAGTTATTAACATTTCTGTTTGCAAATTCTCATTGTCTTTTAGTCATGACTCATATTCCGAGTCTTTTGACTTTCTATTTCGCGTTCCCGTCTCTTGGTTTACGCATTCTTTCCAAATCCTACCCATTCATCGGGTATCTTTACCATAATCATTTTCAAGTAACAATTCTTATATGGTTTTAGACGTTATTTTAATTTATTTGGTCGTCTTAGCGAGATCCATCGCTTTTATTCAATCAAGTCCTTTATTCTTTATTCAATTCGTTTGACGTGTCCATGTGAATTTCATCACTTGTGACAGTCAAACTTTTATCCCTATGCCTTAGCATTCCTATTGGTCGGTCTGTATTTTCTTTTTACTTGATCCATGTCCCTTCTCTCGGGCTCGTTATTCTTACGTAATACGCTTCCGTCATCCGACTTACGTTTACGTTTACTATCAAACATCTTACTTATTTGATTCATTTGGGTACCATTTAAGTTAGTCCCATTCACCCCACCCTTACTACATCGGACATAAATGTGTCCATCATAAGAAGTTCATGGTACCACGTCTTCACTACTTACTTGGCCAGAGTAAGCGATCAACACCTGGTATACATGACCTTTTTATAATTTTCACATTACACCCCATGTAAGTAATGCCTCTATTTGTTTTTCTTGGAAACAATATGCCGGATAGGTTTTCTATTCAGGTTTTTTCCAAGTTTTCAATCTACATATGCAACTTTCAATCTCTACGTATTTGTTGCATATTACTATTTATGCAATAATTTAAAACGTGCACCTGATAATGCTTGCTCTAACAGGCTCTCCTTGCCATTAACTTATTCGCAATCGTTGCGTGATTTAGGTCCTTGGTGAGCATGCTCTATTTGTCGTACTTTGGACCGTTCCTCTGTCAAATCCATGATTTGTTAAACTCTCGCTATCTTCATATGCGAGTGTCCTTCAATCTAAAACGTTTACAATAGTTAGTAATTTCGACATTAATGGGTGCCCGTATTATAATACGAGGCTTTTCTACTATACGCATCAACGCGTGTGATTTCATCAACTATTTTTATCATTTAATTGAGGTAACGTGTATTAAACGATAACTCTATGTGTTATTTATAACACTTTAATCATGTTAACCATTTATATACATATAACTTACCGGATTTGCGAACACACTTTACTCTTTAACCATGAGCTCTGATTACCAACTTGTAACGCCCGTTCTTATAAATCAAGGTTTAGCGTATCTTTTACGAAAACCCATTTAGTGAGAAGTATGATCTTATACCCAATTTCATGATTTAATCAAACACCTTCTATTCGTTATCATGCATGTTGATTCTAAGCATATCTATATCATCTATTTCATCATAACATTAAAACCCACTTATCTAAGTGTGTTAATTCACCAAATCCATCAATCCATAGCATGTTATGTATGATTTTCACTTAGGGTTTTGTTCCTAAGCAAGTATACATCACTAATCTAGCCATAGCTTCTCTAATCCATGCCTAATTCGCGATTAGGATGATTATCAAATTCTTACAACTTCACCAAACATCAAGATTTTATATACCTTATGATCCTCTTGTTCGGGTGATCATTAATTCACGTTCGGTTGTGAATTTGGGCTTCATTTGATCCTTCAAATTGATGATTATATGTGGATTAGGGTTTTTGGCTCCATGGGAGCCCCCTGAGCTCGATCCAGAACACACACTGTGTGTGTGTGTGTGTTTGTGTTTGATTTAATTAAATAACTTTTCTAGTTATCCCGCTTTAACCCCTCATGTTTGGTTCGTTATTAAGTAGGTCACAGCCTACTTATTTCTAATAACAATATTCCCACTTATTAACTAGGTTAAACATTCCTAGTTAACTTAGTGGGTTCGGGGAATTTATGACTCAGTTTATTTATTTATTTATTTTTTTAAGTCCTGTTAACTCGGGCCTTCTATCTACTTTGCTTTCTCAAAGTATTTATCCTCCTTTTATTAAATATTAGATTTATTTATTTAAACCCTATTATTTACCGGGTAAATTTTCACCACTAACGGTATTTTACCAAGTCATTAATATTAACGTGGTTTGATTACCAAACCTGTTTTTGGGGTGTTACAGATTTCTACAATGTTTAAACACTGAATTCACCTAAATCTAGACATCTTTCAAACGTTTCAAACTTTTCTTCAACATTCTTAACTTTTCACTCAAAACCGTTAGAATCTGGACTCGTTCGGGAGTTCTACTTATCCTCTGGTAGAGAATCGAGCTGAGAACGAATTGCTATCGAAGAGACAACTGATTTACGGGTTGAGCATGAAACACCGTCATGAACAGCTGATTCAGAATAGAACGGGGGACGTCCAACCGGATGAGTTGGGTTTGATGGGGTTTCCGTTGTTTGGCACGTTATCACATCGTCTCGGTCAAACGGCAAACTTTTAACTTAACAGATTTTACAAGTTCTTAAACAAACAAGTTACCAGAACGAATCGTCGTCCGATCGGATCGCCATCCCATCGAACGACGATCCGGTCGGGTGACTTGTGATCTCCAACACTTAAACGTTTTACAGAACTTCAGAGAATATCAGTTCCAAACGAAGGGCCATCCGACCGAACGGTCATCCGTCCGGATAACCATCCGACAGGATGACCTGATGCGTAGGAATACTTCTCCTTTTACAAAATGCTACGATGAAAACTTCAAAGTTCACATCATACACAAACACATCCATCATGGACAACCCTCCGACCGAATGGTCATTTATCTGGATGACCATCCGTCCGGACGGTCATCCGACCGGATCACTGCTCGTCACTTAAACGCTCTGACGCACTGTTTAGCATACCGTTTTACGCACTGTTCAACGCTTACACTATCGTTCTCTGATCAGGCTAACTCTCAAGCGCTCCCTTTAATCCAAGGAAGTGTTTATTTACTAAACACGCTCAGTGAGTATACTCGATCCCTTTTTGTTTAACGCACTTTTGGGTGTTACATACGTTACCTATATCGAATCACATCAATCACACAACGCAAACACTTTTTATACGCTAACCGCTCTCGCATGTTATACGTGTTATTCGATGAATGCGTGTATATTATGTTTACACAGTGATTGTTGCCTGACACCTTAGCAACGACAGTACTATAGTTTGGACTCAGCACCTGTCGTGGACAGGGGTTGTTAAGGGCTTTTCTTCACGTGTCACAGAGGTGAAATGTGTTGTGCGTTCTACAACTAGCAGTCACGTCTGTGCGTATTTCATTGTCGATAACTTACTTGCTTCACATTTCTACATGTTACATGCTAGTTATGCGTAAATCGCTTTCGCTATTATATACTTTTAAACTTGTATTCTCACCTTTACACTATGTGTATTGACTTGTATTTTAACGTATGTGATAGGTGTTTAGGATGCTCTTGCTTGTTAGCTGCTATGGAATCAAGTTTAGGTGGTCTAGAAACCCACAAATAAATTAATCTGAGTTGTCGGAACAATTTAATTGTCTTTGAGATGCTATGTCTATAATAACTATTTTATTTGATATGTTATGGTATGGGACGTAACGTTAAATATCTGGTAATTTTAGTTGTTATGGATTTCTCCTGGATAATCTGTTTCGCTCAGTGCCGCGCCCCGATGTTTCCGCCATCGGTTGGGGTGTGACAATACCGTCGGCTGCCACTTGACAGTTGATGTGCGCAAAATGCAACATATAAATTACATCAAATGTGGCATTAAACTAACCCTTTTTTAATACTAATGTTGGAAAAAGTGTGTTTTTGTCTTCCTTTTGTATTTTCAGGATTAAATGAGCTCAAATGAACAAAAGAAGCAAAAAGGCAGCTAAACCTAACATAAATACAAGAAAAGGAATAAACGTGGCATGCCCGACCCCTCGACAGCATCTTCCCAAGCAAAACAAGAGAACAGAAGGCTGAACACGCCCCGTGCTCAATGAGCACGGGGGTGTGCCCAAGTGTCTGCAGAAAAGACAAAGCTGTAGAAGCTTCTATCACCCACCACGGGGGCGTGCCCAGCAGACACGGGGCCGTGGTCCACTCTAAGATTCACAGAATCTGAGGAAATCTTGATAGTACAGATACGCTTCTGCACACGGGGTCGTGCCCAGCGGACACGGGGGCGTGGTCAACTAATGCAGACAAACTGCATTTAATGAAGGAAGAGAAGACGGGTGGACACGGGGCCGTGCCCAATGGACACGGGGCCGTGTTCGGGCTTCTGTGTAGGCTATAAATAGGGGTACTTGGCTCATTTGCAAACCATCACTTGGCAAACCGCCTCTCTCACACTTCACCCACCCACCACCACCACCACCATCACAACCCATATCCACCACCATCATCCATCATAGAGTGTGTGAGTAGTCTTGGGATCCAAGATTGATCGTAAGAGTTCTTGACAATCAAAGGCCATGTTTGCCTAAGTCTCTTACATCACTTGGTGAAGACAAGTGTCTAGTGTAATACTTTTTATTTTTAATCTTTTAGCACTTTTTATTTGGTTATGTATTAATGACTTTAATAACTAGTTTCCTATGTTGAAGGTGAGTCTTCCTTACCGTTTGTCCGTGGTGTCTTGGCATTATTTTACTATCTATATAAAATAAAAGATTTTCACTATTCATATCTCCACGGTCTCTATGGAGGTATGTTGGCTACCTGGTCGGGGGTTAAGGGAACGATTTGGTAAGAGTCTTGCCTTGTTCAGTGTATAGATCCTGCAGGGACCTGGGTCAACTTTAGTAGAACCTCCTTCAATACCCACTGGTATTCGATGGCGGGGGTCCGAACTCCTTGATCCCCTCATATGTAAACTACTATTAAAACTTTAACCCGGCTACTTAGGACTGTATCCCTGCTGACTCAGACTACTTAGCCGAGGGTAACGTCACCTCCGGAAAAGGGGCCTACCACAATATGCATTAATAACTTAATTAATTATCTTTCAATAATCCAACCCTTTAGGATTGTATCCTTGCTGACTCAAACTACTGGGTTGAGCGTAACGTCACCTTCAGAAGAGGGGCCTACTACAATAACTAAGATAATCTCTTAAAAAGTGCAAAAGTGCGGAAATAATCAAAGGTTACACTAAACACGAGTCGGATCCAAGTGATTCATCTTGTCTAGCTGTTTTTATTTTTATTTTATTTTTCAGCATTTTAGTTAGTTTTATTTTTCTAGTTTAAAATATTTTTCTAAACTTTTGATTTTATTAGACGTTGAGGATAAACCGGTACTAAAAGCTCTTGTGTCCTTGGACGACCTTGGTATCTTACCAACACTATACTACGCTCACGATGGGTGCACTTGCCCATATGTGTGTTTAGTGTTAGTAAATATCGTGTTTTATAAATTTAAAATTTGGCTAAAAAGTATTAAAGGGCTTAAAATATACATTAAAAATCTATAACACTACACACACATCAAGTTTTTGGCGCCGTTGCCGGGGACACAAGGATTTTAAGAAAGTTAGGAATCAACGGCCTAATCATTTTTTGTATTTTTCTATTTTTTTAGGAATTTTCTTAAATTTTTCAGTTTCTGCAGAGCTCAGCACGGGTCGTGCCTGGTCGGACACGGGTCGTGCTCAGCATTGTTACTGGCAGTTTTTGTTTTCCGAGTTACAGGGAGTTGAACACGGGGCCATGTCGGTGTAGCACGGGGCCGTGTCAAGCTCCCCAGTAACAGGGATCCAGAAAACAACTACTGTATCTCCGACCACGGGCCGTGTTCACCTGAGCACGGGGCCGTGGTGAACCTTCTGACCAACGTTCTTTTCTGTTTTTATTACAGGACTTGGAAGCCAGGCGCCACATCTGAACTTTCTATGTAGTGTATGAGCTCCAGTTCTAGTAGAGACATAAAAGAACCTCTAGAAGAACCCGAACGCTTTCTTAGAAAAACATTTAAAGCTAAAAACCAAGAGAAAGTTTCGGGGGACCCACTTCCAATGGCGGATCAACGTACTCTCGTGGATTACCTACGACCCACCGTGGGTAATCTTGGCGCCGCTACCAATGCACCGACTGTCGAGGCCAATAACTTCGAACTTCGACCGCATTTGATACAAATGCTCCAAAACTCCGCAACCTTCCACGGGCTTGCGAACGAAGATCCCCATTTGCATATTACTAACTTCCTAGAAATATGTGATACTTTTCGGATCAATGGAGCATCAAACGACGCCATCCGCCTTCGAATGTTTCCATTTTCACTAAAAGACCGAGCTAAGGCTTGGCTTAATACCCTCCCAGTTGGCTCGGTAAACACCTGGGATGAACTGGCCCAAAAGTTTTTATATAAGTATTTCCCTCCTGCTAAAACGACTAAATTAATGACTGAAATAAATACATATTCACAAGAGGCGGGGAATCCATATATGAAACTTGGGAAAGGTTCAAGGAGCTACTGAGAAAGTGTCCCCATCATGGTCTTGCAGTATGGCAACAAGTTTCCACTTTCTACAATGGATTGTTGCCACACACAAGACAAACACTTGACTCTAGCTCCGGGGGACTCTTTGGTAATCGACGCCCAAATGAAATTTATAATCAAATTGAGGAAATGGCTCAAAACAATTTTCAGTGGCACACTCCCCGAGGCAACAAATCTATTGTCCCGGGTGCCCATAAGGTTAATGAGAGCACTTCCTTGCAAGCCCAAATCGAAGCCCTTTCTTCAAAAATCAAAAAGTTAGAAATGGTAAAAACGGCTTCGGTTATGGCTTGCGAGGGGTGTGGTGGGCCACATGAAAATTGGAGTTATATGAAAGAATTGGATAATTAAACGGAATCGGTAAACTACATTGATAATAGACCTAGGCCGTCGGGTCCTCCAACGGGTACCTACAACCAAGGATGGCGTAACCACCCTAACCTTGGTTGGAGAGAACCCAGCAATAGTAGTAACCAACAAAATCTAAACCAACGAACAAACTTTCAAGAACCAAGAAACAAATCGCAAAATTTCTCTCAACAACAACAAGGGGGACGAGAGAGGCTTGAAGATACTGTATCTCGCCTCATCTCCGACTCTGAAAAGAAAAACTTGGATCGATTTCAACAATTGGAATCGAATTTTAGAAATCAACAAGCTAGTATTCAAAACATTGAAAAACAAATAAATCAACTAGCTCAAAATATGTCCGAGAGACCACAAGGCGCATTACCCAGCAATACCGAAACCAACCCAAAGGCACAAGTACATCTCATTACATTGAGAAACCGCACCGTGGGTCCCTAGGAGGCTCCGCTACCCCCAGTTGAAAAGAGCCGATCTAGCCAAACCGCGGTTCCACCGACGGCCGAACAAGAAGCGGCTCCTAAACCAAATCAAGAGCCCCCCAAGAATCCTCCGGTTCCATACCCCGGTCGGTTAATTCACCAAAAGACCGATGAGCAATTCACAAAATTCATAAATTTACTAAAACAATTGCATGTCAATATTCCATTTGTTGAAGTCCTAACCCAAATGCCTAAGTATTCAAAATTTATGAGGGACTTCCTCACTCACAAAAGGAAAATCGAGTCATTGCAATTAGTTAATTTAAGTGAAGAATGCTCCGCCTTGCTACTCAACAAGCTCCCACAAAAGAAGATTGATCCTGGAAGCTTCACAAGCCCTTGTTCGATTGGGGAATCTCCAATTCGCAATGCACTAGCCGACCTCAGGGCTAGCATCAACCTCATGCCCGCATCAACGTTCGACCGACTCGGCCTAGGGAAAACAAGCCCTACGAAAATGAGCATACAGCTCGCCGATAGGTCAGTCAAATATCCACAAGGTCTCGCAGAGAATCTATTGGTTAAAGTCAGCGAATTTGTATTCCCGGCCGACTTTGTCATACTAGATATGGAGGAAGATACCAAAGTACCACTCATCTTAGGTAGGCCATTCCTAGCCACGGCCCACGCAGTGGTAGACATGAATGGTGGGACACTAACATTAAGGGTTGGGGACAAGAAAATGAAGTTTGGAGTTGGCAAAAGAGTAGAAGGCGATGACCCGGTCAATTACATGAAGGTCATAGACTCAAGTTTGGATGATGCTCTCCGACGGTGCAACATGGGATGCATGACATCCCACTTGGGTAACATATGACTGGCTTTGGGTCTAGCCAAGGACCCTTATAAACGTGGCGCACCACGGAGGCATTCCGCGGAAATATCCCTAGTTTAGTTTAGATTAGTTTTTATGTTTTCTAGTTAGTTTTAATTTTCAGGAATAAACCACACTCGGGATGGTGAAGGATACCAAGGGAAACTTACACCAACACCCCTTGCACAAAAACAGAGCCTCCCACCGATTTTTCTTCATTACAGCAAGTTCAGCACGGGGCCGTGCTCAGCCAACACGCCCCGTGCTCAACCATCTGCAGAAAAATGCCTAGTTCAGGTACCTGGACACTGGGCGTGCTCACTGAACACGCCCCCGTGTCCAGCCTTCTGTTACTCTACTTTCTTTTCTGTTACTGGCGATCTGAACACGGGGCCGTGCCCGGACACCACGGGGTCGTGTCCAGATGCCTAGTAACATAAATTTTTGCTTTTTCACATGTTTTTACACATTCAATCAACCTAAAAAACTTATTTTTGGGGCACATTGAGGACAATGTGTAATTTAAGTGTGGGGGGATGCTAAAACCTTGAATTTTGCAAGTCCTAATTACAAGCCTTACACAAAACTCTATTGGAACCGCTAAACACCCCAAATTTTTTTCAAAAATTTTTCATTTTTTTTACTTGTCTAGGTTTAATTTGGGAATTTCAAATTCTAAAAAGGTGATATTTTTACAAATTTACAACCGATAGCGTCGTGATAAAAAGAACCAACATACGGAAATTATGAAACGGCATGACAAATCTAGTTAAAATTTGATTATATATACTTGATCACATAAAAAACCCATTCCCACAAAAAGTGAGTTTTGAGCCTTTATTGAGCATACAAATACACATCTTTAAACTAAATGCTCATTTTTCGTTTCTTGTGTGAATAGCCGCTTGGTTCTTACGACTCTAGAACTTGCCACGACGATACATTCCCGGTTTAAACCCGAGTAAGTAAATGATGGAGGCATTAGGACTAACTATTTTTTTCTACACCATTATTTTTCTTTTTTTACCACCTACCCAAAATCCCCCTAGTTAACCCCTTTGAGCCTAAACCTTTTCATTTCTTAACCCAAAACAAACACTCTTTTACCCACCAAAACCCTTTTTCATTTTAAACCTTTTATTTTAGTAACAAAGCTCGGTTTTTCTTATGACTTCTTCAAAAAAAATTAAAAAAAATGATGATGAAGCCAAAAGAAATAAACAAACAAGTTTATCAAAAAGAACTTTGTTTGAAGAATTGCTTCACCAAAATAAAAAGTCACAAAAAAAATATAAAAAAGTCTTACGAAAACCGATGCTTTTTACGCCTTTCGCCCTTTTCTACTAACCACTAACCCAACCACCTACATTTAACCCAAGCCTAACCCTTCCCCCAAAGTCCTCTTGATATTTACAAAGGTATATAGTTAAAAAGGAGGAGGATTGATTGCTTGGCAAGCTTATGGTAGAAGTAAGTTCCATGCCGCTCTCGAGAGTTTTCACAAAAAAAAATATACACCATTGGCCGAGTGTTGAGTGATCCCCCGTGAGGTATGTGAACTTGTATATAAATGGAATTTTAAAAAGGCATGTTATGCCCGAATAAGTAATTTATCTTATGTAATGTTTTAAATAAATCATGACGAATAGGATTGTAAATAAAATAAAAATAAAACCTAATAAAGAATCTTGGAAATCCCGACACACTATGACAAGCCCAAAAACCTTCTCTTCTACCCGTTCCATTTGGGAGTGTAAAGCCACATCATAAAGAGTTTTGCTTGAGGACAAGCAAAGATTCAAGTGTGGGGGTATTTGATTTGCGCAAAATGCAACATATAAATTACATCAAATGTGGCATTAAACTAACCCTTTTTTAGTACTAATGTTGGAAAAAGTGTGTTTTTGTCTTTCTTTTGTATTTTCAGGATTAAATGAGCTCAAATGAACAAAAGAAGCAAAAAAGCAGCTAAATCTAACATAAATACAAGAAAAGGAATAAACGTGGCATGCCCGACCCCTCGACAGCATCTTCCGAAGGAAAACAAGAGAACAGAAGGCTGAACACTCCCCATGCTCAATGATAAAGCTGTAGAAAAGAAACTGAGTTCTTGACAATCAAAGGCCATGTTTGCCTAAGTCTCTTACATCACTTGGTAAAGACAAGTGTCTAGTGTAATACTTTTTATTTTTAATCTTTTCGCACTTTTTATTTGGTTATGTATTAATGACTTTAATAACTAGTTTCTTATGTTGAAGGTGAGTCTTCCTTATCGTTTGTCCGTGGTGTCTTGGCATTATTTTACTGTCTATATAAAATAAAAGATTTTCACCATTCATATCTCCACGGTCTATATGGAGGTATGTTGGCTACCTGGTCGAGGATTAAGGGAACGGTTTGGTAAGAGTCTTGCCTTGTTCAGTGTATAGATCCTGCAAGGACCTTGGTCAACTTTAGTAGGACCTCCTTCAATACCCACTGGTATTGGATGGCGGGGGTCCGAACTCCTTGATCCCCTCATATGTAAACTACTATTAAAACTTTAACCCGGCTACTTAGGACTGTATCCCTGCTGACTCAGACTACTTAGCCGAGGGTAACGTCACCTCCAGAAGAGGGACCTACCACAATATGCATTAATAACTTAATTAATTATCTTTCAATAATCCAACCCTTTAGGATTGTATCCTTGCTGACTCAAACTACTGGGTTGAGGGTAACGTCACCTTCAGAAGAGGGGCCTACTACAATAACTAAGATAATCTCTTAAAAGTGCAAAAGTGCGGAAATAATCAAAGGTTACACTAAACACGAGTCGGATCCAAGTGATTCATCTTGTCTATCTGTTTTTATTTTTATTTTATTTTTCAGCATTTTAGTTCCTTTTTCTAAACTTTTGATTTGATTAGACGTTGAGGATAAACCGGTACTAAAAACTCTTGTGTCCTTGGACGACCTCGATATCTTACCAACACTATACTACGCTCACGATGGGTGCACTTGCCCATATGTGTGTTTAGTGTTAGTAAATTTAGTGTTTTATAAATTTAAAACTTGGCTAAAAAGTGTTAAAGGGCTTAAAATATACATTAAAAATCTATAACACTACACGCACATCAACAGTCGTTGTGCCACCACAAGAGTATAAATCTCTGGCATAACACACGGTGGGATGAAAACTTGGGTGGGCTCAGGATAGAGCCTGACACCTCTGCAACGAGGCTAGGCTCTATCTGTCATTGTCTTATCCACCAAAGTGATATAAATGGGGATTGAACTTGGGTCTCCATTGGAGAATCTAAGTCTCCCTACCACTAGGCCAGAAGATGGATAGAAAAAGTGTTATCTATTTGGACGACTTTTTATGTGCATTTGGACGGCTAATTATTTTGGACAATTTGTTTAATGCATCACACTGTTTTGTTTTATTGGAGTTAAATGCCCAGATAGTCTCTATGGTTTGGCCTTTTTTCGCCTTTAGTCCCTAACTTTCTAATATTACTACTATAGTCCCCAACTTTTTCAATTTCGTTCCCGAATAGTCCCTGGCGCGGATGGAGAGTCTTTTCAGTTAAGTGGGTGCGAAATGACCTAAAACCCTTACCATTAAAAAATAACTTTTAAATTAATAACCACCTTCAATCCAAACACACCTCTTCTTCCTCATATTCAGATTCATCTTCAATCCAAACACACCTCAACTTTCTAATTCTTGCTCAACCACCTGAATCAGATATGAACCATAACCACCTTCACCGTTCTTGCTCAACCACCTGAATCAGATACGAACCATAACCACCTTCACCATAACCACCGCTGCAACTCACCTCCACCAGACAAACACAAGCAAAATAACTGAACCCAAGAAGTCAAGAACAGATAATCAAGTTATTTGGTTGAGGACTTACATCAAACACCTTGAATGCAACATCCCACTGATTTTAACCCCAAAAAGTTACAAACAGCAACAAATTCTTCATTCCATTCAACAATCTAATCATCTTTCAACGATCCCTCCTTCGCAACATTCCTCCTCACACTTCTCTGCTTAAATCTCAGCGGAATGATCGACTTATTCGACCCTTTCCACTTAACTTTAACACACAATTTCCACGGATGTTCCTATCTGCGGCGGCGGTGGTGGTTGTGGCGGAGGGTGGTTGTGGCAGTGGGGAAGATGGAGTGGGTGCGGCGGGGGTGGTTGTGGCGGAGGGTGGTTGTGGTAGTGGTGATGATGGCGGCGATGGTGGTTGTGGCAGTGGTGGCTGAGTGGTTGTCACACCCCAACCGATGGCGGAAACATCGGGGCGCGGCACTAAGCGAATCAAATTGCTCAAGAGATCCCACAACACTATGTGTTTCGATAATGATTAATCAAGTTTCATAAAAATTGTCTATAACATCAATCAGATACACATACACAATAGTATCATTTAACATCAACATTAAATATTGTTCAAATATTCTGAACTATCTAAGATGAGTTTCTAAGCATCATCCTAGCTTGTTTCTTGATTCCCTCAGCTACTATCAACCGGCAACATGTATTAAAATACTATCAACAAAAATGTTGGCGAGCATACAAGTTTGAATACGTAGCATAATAGTTTAAAAACTCATATCCATCATGTAAACAAAAAATAAGTTTCACCATGCTAGTTTACGCAGTCCAAGTGATAGCCCAGGTTTCCAATGCGTTAAATGCCTTTCCCAAAGACTAACGGGAGGTTAATTGTCTCATCCTAACAATACCCCAAAGACTAACGGGGAGGTGCATTACCCCTATAGCGCTACCATTGTTAAGGCTGAACTTCACACAAGGATTAAACGTTCACATAGCATAAAAGTCTCAAGTATTAAGTTTCATGTTTAACGAGGATAGAGTATGTTCAAATAAGTTTCAAGTGTCAAGTGTCTTGATAATAGAATACATGTTGCATCCCAAAAGTGTTTAAAACAAAACGGGATCGAGTATACTCACAGCGGGTGCTTAAACCAAACACTGCTAACGATTGGATCGAAGGGAGCTGTTGGATCAGCCTGCGTGCGGGAACAGAGCATAAGTCATCTAAGAGCTGACCCGGTCAGGAACAGAGTGTCGAACGGTGTGAAAATCGAGTAAAAGTGTCTGATAGAATACCTGAGCGGATGGTCATCCGGACGGATGGTCATCTGGTCGGATGACCAATCGAACAGATGAACTCCATCCGATCGGATGGTCATCCGGACAGATGACCATTCGAACGGATGGCCATTTGAACAGTGGGTAAAGTTTGTGAACTGATAAAGTTTCAAACGTTGTGATCATACTGTCTTGTAAAACAAACAAGTGTCATGATAATCAGTTCATCTGGACGGATGGTCATCCGATCGGATGGCCATCCGGACAGACGATCAGTGAGTGAAGTTTTGTGTAATTTTCTAAGTTTTGAGTTAACAGAGACGGTGCAATGACGCGTCAAACAATGGAAACGTATCAAACCCAGCTAATTCGGTCGGCTGGGAACCACCCCTTATCGAACCGACGAACTGTTTATGATGAGGTTTCATGTTTGGACCCGTCAATCAGCCCGCTTTCTGGTGAATTTCAGTTCTCAAGCCGGCTTTTGACTAAGGAATGAGTCAATAGTCTGTTTGAGTCCGATTCCACCACTGTTTTGTATAAAAATTGAAGAATAATCCGAAAATAGGTTGTAGAATGTGGTGTTCATCAGATCTAAGCCGGAAACAAGTGAGATTTCGTCAGATCTGGTGTAAAAGTATGAGTTTCCCTTAGATTTTGTATAAAAACTATGAAAATCCTTAAGATCTAGGGCCGCTCTTGATTAAATGATGCTTCACAACAGTTTATACAAACAACTAAGCAGAAAACACCTTCAAAAGCCCCAAATCAGTTGGGTTTTATGAAAAAGTTGAAGAGTTCGTGTGACTTTGATGAAGAATCTTGTACAGAAGTGATAAATGATGGAAGTTGTACAAGGATCAGAGAAGAATACTTACGATTTGCCTTGAATCTTGCTTAAAATGACAGAGGGTGCGTGTGGTCGGATGGCAGAGAGTGAAAGTGTGAAATGAGAGCACAAGGGGTCTGCTTATAGATGATAGTGACAGGTGAGGTGATGTAAGTGTGCGAGGGGTCGGATGGCTATTCGGTGGAATGGTCATCGGATCGGATGGTCGTGTATATATATATATACACACACACATATAGTATATATAGTTTATGTATTGATTCTAAATTAATCCATTAAGATAATTATAGAAGTATTGTCGAAAACAAATGTACGTTTATATTTATTGTTATAAAAATTATTTGAATCCGATACACTTCGTTTTATAATTAAACGCGTTATCGTTTCACATATTTTTACGAAAAACGGGCGGAGTTTCCTCTATTTTTTGGACGATCCCGACAAAACATGTTATTGATATATTTTGTCAAAACTCAACAATTCATTAACAATGATAGAAAATACGAAACAATACGAAGCAATAAATTATAAGGCTAATATATATATATATATATCTATTTCTATGTATGTTTACGAATTATAAAAGTTCGTTTCGTGTAAAATTTGACATTAACACATAATATAATGAACTTCAAGACGTTAGAATTTTACCGAACACCGAATCTGATCGGTTAGACCGGCGTTGACTCTTTGACCAGATTTGACTCGAACATGGCGCGAACACCAAACCGAACAAGACCGGAAACTGAACCAACACGACCCGAACCAAAGCTGACTTCGCTGATTATGTTGACCGAACCGAGACCCGAAACCCGAGATCACCTCCACTGTCGTGAACCCAAAACCAAAACAAACTGAGACCCGAACACGAATCTGAGTGAACCACCTTCACTGACCCGACTCGAACCCATCCGGACCCAAACCCAGAACCCAGAATCTGAGAAAAACCGAACCAAGCAACTCCCAAAGTTGAACCGCTGAACCACCAGTTGGACCGAAACTCGAGTCTTACTGGAACATCACCATCTCCAACATTCGTAGGAGTTTGTCGGAAGGAAGCCAGGACCGTCGTCGCTCACGGCGGCACTGCCGTCGCCACCGCCGCAGCTCGTCGGAGCTCGACGGCTCCTCCTCCTCTTTCTGTTTCTCTTCTGATCCATGTCGCTGGAAACAAGGGAATGGGAGTGCTTCACCGGAGAAAGAAAGGAGCAGGGGGTGTGCGTGGCTGGTGAACCGGTGACAGCTCCTCCTTAGAGCCGCTGGTCAGTCATCGAGAGTAGGGGGTAGCTGGTGAGTTGATGTTGTGGCTGTGTGTAGGGTCTTGTGTGTGTTTGAAGGAGATGGAGTTGTAGAGATGAAAGGTTCTCATATGTGTGTGTGTTTTGTTGCCTTAAGTATAATCGAGAGAGAGAGAGAGAGAGAGAGAGAGAGAGAGAGTACCATTGTGTGAGTGTTTTAATTGTGAATGGGAAAAGGATTGGATAATGTTACAGGCAAGGAGTTTAGAGGGAGAAAGAAGGCAGCAGCTGGTGTATGTGAAATAGGGTTTCCAAAAAAAATTAATTGATTTAGGCTATCACTACAAATATATAGTTAGGGTTATTCCCTTAATGGGCTTGGGCCCAAGGCCCACAAGCCCAATCCCGTCATTTGAGTGGTCCAAAGGTACTCACGAACCTGTTTTCAACCCGAACTCTCTGTAACGTCGTAAACTAATATTTTAGATTCAAAAATATTTAAAATAGTGCAGGTGGTCATTGTTGTCGCGTTTGAGCGTCGGTTGCGTAAAGAGCGCGTAAATTTGCGTCGTTTGTCGTTTTTAGTCAGTTTGTTTTTCGATCCGATTTTGACTTTGATTCCAAAAATAGAAAAACGAACTCGTATTTCTAAAAACATGGAAATACGAAAATACGAGGCATTACAGTCTCCCATCCTTTAGGAAATTTCGTCCCGAAATTTATTTAAGAGGAAGACTTGAAAGGATTTTGGCAAAAAAAGAGGTTTGTTTAACATTGGGACCTTGGAGTTTGAGACGTTTTGAAAAGTATGAAATTCTGAGGAATGACATGATAGGGTTGTAAAAGAGTTCGTTTGGTAAAATAGTTTTGAGGCATTAAACATAAGTGAAACGTGTACGTGCGTATATAGGTAAAGGGAGTTTAGACAAGTTTGGATAACTTAAATTGGAAATGTATTAAAATGATTCGTATCAAGAAGGAAAATTTTATATATAAAACGGTTTGTATTCAATGAAAAGTGAGGTAGTTTGTATGGAATGTTTAAAGGATATCGCCAAATCGTATATTTGTAGAAAATTGTTTTATTGATAGCCATGAGAAGGTTTGGCATTTTACATAAAACGGTTTTGGAGGTAACGACCAACTACGGTGTTTGCACATGAATAAAGGATATAAATGTAGTTTTAACAGGTAAGGAGGTAGGCTGGGATTCGAATGTTTAAACAGACTTAAATGTGAACGGGGTTCGTATAAAAGACGAAAAATAATGGAGAATAATAGGAGTATAGAAGTGAACGATAGACTAAGAATGGCATGAGTATAAGATAGACGAATGTAGCCAGCTAAAAATGGAGTCTCTTCGTGGATAATCGGGTATACTGCGCTTGTGAATTGTTTAAAGTTTGAATTAGGTCCAAAAGGTCTGCAAAACACTGAATTTCTCATGGCACGTTTTATGAAAGTTTGGTAACATGGTGAAAACACTTATATATAGGATGTACCAGCAGCGTATCCACCATGTTTTAACCATGTTACGTCCGCTTCGTATTCGGTGTCATGTTACGTTCCTTGTCTTACCATGCCCAGTAGTACAGTCTATGGTTCTCATACGTCCAACTACTATAATCCTGTGTGCACCCACGATTATACCAATCGTCGCATGATCCGCATAGCTTGTACTAGTGGTGTATGAATTAAGGTATACAAAAATTCTGAAAATAAGATTGCGTGTGTATAGAAATGTAGCATATAAGCACGTTTGTGTTCCAACTAGTATAAGACCAACGTAAGCAATCCCTCGGGTTTCGCTTGCGCACAAGTGCGAGTGTATAAATTTTGAGTAAAAAGCATGAGCATAGTATAAGCTTAAATATGAACACGCAATTGAGCATAAACACAAAACGCATATCAAGAGTATAAGCACAAGTATAAGCATAACATGTAAAAAATGAGTACAAATGTGAGTACAATTTGAGCACAAACGAATGACGTGAGTATAAACACAATTCGTATAAATGAGAATATAAACATAAGTACGAGTATAACAGAATTCATATAAATGTGAGTGTAAATGCGAGTATGAGTATAATATAAATCGTATAAATGAGAATATAAACACGAGTACGAGTGTGAATACGAGTATAAATATGAACACAAATATGAGTATAAGTATAAACACAAATTGCGTGAGCATGAATATGTGTACAAATATAAGTATAAACATAGGATACATGAGCATGAGTATGGACATGAATATAAGTGTAAAACATGAATGTTCGAGTATGAATAGAATGTATGAGTATGAATATAAGTGTAGGAATAATTGTATAAGTATGAACAAAGTGTATGAACGTGAAGATAAGTGTAAGCATAATTGAATAAATATGAGTAAAACATGATTGTGAATATTAGTGTAACCATAATTGTATAAGTGTCGGTGTAGGTGAAAGAATTTACATACGTTGAAAATGGTTGGTTCTTATGAAGTTTCCTTGCCCACACGTTCTAAATTTAATTGACGTATTGATTAACGGTTGAAAAAGGTTCTATAAGTAAATAAGGTTGCATTATTTTAAATAACTTTTCATTAACGAAGAATTTCGGGGTTTAGAGATTCTTGTGACAACGTTGATTTTTAAGAAAAGAGGATTTTGGTATACGAGCTTAGTGATTGTTGAAAAAGCGTCTTTAATAAAACGTTTTATTGATTTTGAAAGAAGTTTTAGTAAATGATGAATAATATTGGTAATATTTTATAGGTGTGTGCGAAAAAGTTGGTTTGATTTCCAAATAAAAATAGAAAATCTCTAGTTTAGTGATATGAGATGAGCTTGTTTCAATAGTTACGTTGAATACAAGATTTCGTGGGCAATGGATTTAATAGACCGACTAGGTTGATAAGTAGCATTTTCGTGAAATTTGAAAATCGAGGAATAAACGTTTATGGTAAAAGTTAAGAATTTTGTGTGTGTGAGCTACATGAAAATAGATTGTAGGATAAGAAATTCGTTCATATAAACAATGCATGTTGAAATAATTAGAGATTTGGCTAATGATAAACGATTTAGATATTAACATGGTCGTGTTTACATAATATGGTCTATTAAAAGAAAGTATCGGTAACGATTACCTAGGTAAGGGAATCACCCCTAACCCGTTGGCGAGGTCGTTGTACGATGAGAAAAGGAAGCGGAGTTAATCGTCAAAGTAAGGAAATCACTCCTATCTCGATGATATGGCTCCATTTATTGTTACAAGGGATATAAATAAAATTATGTGAAATCATGTATGTGAATAATGTATAAATGCATGAAAAAGTATTAGTACGGTATATGCACAAAAGGTGAAATTTCAAAAATAATTTGAAGTCGAAAAGAAGAAGTTGTATCATAAATGGTCGAGAATAATAAATCGTAAATTTGATTTAAAACTTGGACTGTTCTAAAACGGAACGTTGACTAACCAATGTGCTCGAAAAGTCTTTTGAATTTGAGAAGCATGCTTTGGCCTAGTAGGTGGTATACTCTCGCCGACATGTCGGTTAACGGTATTCACCCTTCCGGTTACTACATGTCCCAATTCAAACGAAAATTCGAGACTTGGCGGGATTTATGAAAATTCAAGGAGTGGGACTAATCGACAAAATGCGGGTTTCACCCCTAACTTGACGATTTCGTACCCTAAGGGTGGTTGGTACTCGTCAGGTCAAAATTTAATTTCGACATGTTGACGAGGGTCCACTAGAATTTGAAATTGAAATTCTTCATCAAGGTGAGGACTTCACTCCTAACTTGATGACAAATTTCGTGTAAAAAGAATAGGTAGATTGAGAGTCGTTCACCAAATTGTGGGTTTCACGCCTAGTTTGGTGAAATCGTCTCGTTGTATAATGCGAATGTTTTTTAGCTTAGTGGAAATCGAGTAAAATAGATGAGGAAGATGTATGTTAAAGATTAGACAAACAATTATAAACAAGTCAAAAATAGCACATAAGGAATGGAATAATAAAACATGTACTAACACATAATAAAACCAGGATTAACACATAAGAATAGCATTTCAAGTATAATACATAAGGATTAAACGACATATATGATTAAAAGGCTCAAAGAGAATAAATAAGAAACACATAAAGTGGCATGCATGTAGTTTCAAGCAAAACATAAGAATAAGGCTTTAAAACTATAGACTAGGTAAAAGCATTCCTACTTTTCCTAATTCCCTATAGTTATGGCTCTGATACCAATCTGTCACACCCCAACCGATGGCGGAAACATCAGGATGAGACGAAATAGATTGCAAGAGACTTCATAACGCTATGTGACAATATAGTTTAAATTCAAATTTCATAAATTGCTTAAAATGTCATACAAGAATCAAATACGAACAATATTGTTTCGGTCACATAATACAAATAGATTAATCTAAGTGTGTTTCTAAGTCCACTTAAGTCTTGTTTCTTCACTTAGCATCATCTTGTTTATCGAACTTGTAACATGTATTAAAATATGATCAACAAAAGTTGGCGAGTATACAATGTTGATACATAGCATAAAAATAGTTTTTAAAATAGTCTAACGTCTCGTATCCAACATGAATCACAATATGCAAGTTACTAGTATGTTGAAACGGTGTCAAGTATATGTTCAAACCCAAGAATCCAATGCATTAAAATAGCCTATCCTAAATAGAATAAAGGGAGGTAACATGCTTAACTTAACAATACCCCGAGACTAGTGGGCGGTGCATTACTCCTATAGCGCTATAATTGTTAAGATAGGCTTGTACGAAGTTAATGAGCATATAGACACGAAAAGTTTAACATAATATACGAGATTAACAAGCATCATATAGTTTCATGTTAAAATATGGATAGAGAGTGATTCAAATAGTTTCAAGTGTGTTTAAAATATAGAATACATGTTGCATCCCAAAGTGTTTAAAGAGTAAAATGGGGTCGAGTATACTCACAAAATTTGCTAAGTCTTCCGATTATCCAAGTGTTGACGAGCGTATGAGATTAGGAGGATGAAACACCGAAGTCGCCCTATATGGGCAACGATGGTGCATGAGTAAACGGAATTATGACGGAGGATTTGAAGTGGAATTTAAAGTATAACTTGTTGATATATATATATATATATATACATATATATATATATACATATATATATATACACATATAGTTTATGTATTGATTCTAAATTAATCCATTAAGACAATTATAGAAGTATTGTCAAAAACAAATGTACGTTTATATTATTGTTATTGTTATAAAAGTTATTTGAATCTGATGCACTTCGTTTTATAATTAAACGCGTTATCGTTTCACGGTTTTTTACGAAAAACGGGCAGAGTTTCCTCTATTTTTTGGAAGATCCCGACAAAACAAGTTGTCGATATATTTTGTCAAAACTCAACAATTCATTAACAATGATAGAAAAATACGAAACAATACGAAGCAATAAATTATAAGGCTAATATATATATATATATATATATATATATATATATATATATATATATATATATATATATATATATATTTCTATGTATGTTTACGAATTATAAAAGTTCGTTTCGTGTAAAATTTGACATTAACACAAATAATATAATGAACTTCAAGACGTTAGAATTTTACCGAACACCAAATCTGATCAGTTTGACCGGTGTTGACTGTTCGACCAGATTTGACTCGAACTTGGCGCTAACACCGAACCGGGCGTGAACATCGAACCGAACAAGACCCGAAAGTGAACCAAGACAACCCGAACCAAAGCTGACTTCGTTGATTATGTTGACCGAACCGAGACCCGAAACCCGAGATCACCTCCACTGTCATGAACCCAAAACCAAAACAAACTGAGACCCGAACACGAATCTGGAGTGAACCACCTTCACTGACCCGACTCGAACCCATCCGGACCCAAACCCGGAACCCGAAATCTGAGAAAAACCGAACCAAACAACTCCTGAAGCTGAACCGCTGAACCACAAGTTGGACCAAAACTGGAGTCTGACCGGAACATCACCATCTCCAAAATTCGCAGGAGTTTGTCGGAAGGAAGCCAGGACCGCCGTCACTCACGGAGGCACTGTCGTCCCCACCGCCGCAGCTCGTCGGAGCTCAACGGATCCTCCTCTTCTTTCTGTTTCTCTTCTGGTTCACGTCGCCGGAAAAAGGGAACGGGGGTGCTTCACCGGAGAAAGGAAGGAGCAGGGGGTGTGCGTGGCTGGTGAACCGGCGCCGGCTCCTCCTTGGAGCCATCGGTCAGTCATCGAGAGAAGGGGGTAGCTGGTGAGTTGATGTTGTGGCTGTGTGTAGGGTCTTGTGTGTGCTTGAAGGAGATGGAGTTGTAGAGATGAAAGGTTCTCATATGTGTGTGTGTGTTTTGTTTCCTGAAGTATAAACGAGAGAGAGAGAGAGAGAGAGAGAGACAGAGTACCTTTGTGTGAGTGTTTTAATTGTGAAGGGGAAAAGGATTGGATAATGTTGCAGGCAAGAAGTTTAAAGGGAGAAAGAAGGCAGCGGCTGGTGTATGTGAAATAGGGTTTCCAAAAAAAATGAATTGATTTAGGCTCTCACTACAAATATATAGTTAGGTTTATTCTCTTAATGGGCTTGGGCCCGAGACCCACAAGCCCAATCCCGTGTTTTGAGTGGTCCAAACGTACTCACGAACCTGTTTTCAACCCGAACTCTCTGTAACGTCGTAAACTAATATTTTAGATTCAAAAAAATATTTAAAATAGTGCAGGTAGTCGTTTTTGTCGCGCTTGAGCGTCGGTTGCGTAAAAAGCGCGTAAATTTGCGTCGTTTTCGTTTTTCGTTTTTAGTCGGTTTTTTTTCGATCCGATTTCAACTGTGATTCCAAAAATAGAAAAACGAACTCGTATTTTTAAAAACATGGAAATACGTTACAACTTGAACGTGCTTCATTAAGTATAAAAAGGGTAAGCATTGTTTCTTACATAAAACGCCATAAATATAAAACGTCAACTAAATACAAAACGCCAAATAGTAAAAACTATTTTTCCTGTGTGTAGTTGTTTCTGTGTTTTAGTTAGTGTATTTTATAATCTTGGCCTACAAAAACGACATAAAATATAAAACGCCAAACTTGAAAAGATGGATCGTGTTACAAACTTAACAGATAAAGCTGAGCAAAACCGAGTACTTTATTAATTCATTTATTATTATAATAATATCCCACCTAAACTACGCGCCAAAAACATCCTATAAAGAGAAACGTCTCAGCACCTTCCATTGATCACACAAAAAAAAAAAACAAACGTCATGGTTCCTAAATACCACTCACTGTAAAACGCCAAACAAGTTAAAAAACAAAGATGGCAAACATCATTTCTTGGATATTCAGTATTGTTCTGCGTGAAGTTTCACTAAATGGATTGTTAGGTGAGGGGAGTAACTCAATAAGATTTTCTGCATGAGATAGACAAATCTTTAAGTAAAAAAGACTGATGACAGTCATATGTCATTTTGTCTTTTTTGTTCTTGAAGATGGCTTGGATGAAGAGAAGAGACCGATCCCAGTGTAAATGCTATTTTGGACTCCATGATGACAATGAGGATGGCAGACAAATAGCATCCACCCACACGGTGTCGATCTATGTCTCCAACATCCACAAAAGTCACTTCAACAGCGAACAACAATAAAATCACGCCAAAACATAAACGTCATATATTTGTGACAGTTCTTGTAGTTTCAAAAGAAGAAAGAGACTAATGACAGTGAAGATTTGGAAGATAAATTGGATTCGGATTTTTAATTTATTTTTTTCACTTCTATTTTTTAATTTTTTTTCTGTGGTTTGTTATCTAATTTTCAGCTAAGAAAAATACATTATTTCTCTAAAAAATGCTTGTAAAACGACATGATGCCACAAACGCCAAACTCCCAAACTAAAATAAAATTACTTTGGACAAGTATTATTAAAAACTCCAAAAAAATGTATAAAACAATGTGCAAGAGAATAGAACAAAGTGTCATCTTTATCTAAACGCCATTAAAAATACAAAACGCCAAAATCTAAAAAGATGGGACGTGTTACAGCCATAAACAGATGAAGCTTAACAAACACTAACTACAAACAGTAAACTGAAGCAATGGAAATTTTATTACTAACATTTATTTTATTAAAAGTCACTCCATAGGTAGTTGAATTTATTTATATTTTCAAAACGCCATAATTTCCTGTCACGTTATAGGACTGTATCCTACATGGCGGCAAAAAAAAGTCATTATAAAAGTAGAACAGGTAAACAAAAACTTAACACTCCACACATTATCTAACACGCCATACATTGTCCAAAACGCCATACAACTTAAAAAAAACAGTGGCTAAGGTTATTGCATGGAGGTTTGAGAGGTCGGAGAGACATTTCGTCCTAAAGTTCTCTGATAGGAGAAGGGTGAAGGTCAAGACAATCAAGGCCATACTTAGTATGGATGAAGCCGTTCATAGGGATATTCTGGCCCTTGGGATTCCAAGGGCCGACGATTGTGAAAGGACTCGTAAGGTAATAAGAATATTGAAGAGAAAATTCCAGCAGATGATGATGATATTGACAATACTGGTCTACCAACAGTTAGCAGTTGGGGTTGGATGAACAAGCAAGAACGGTTAAAGTGACTTATCAACACGGGGTGGAATATTCATTGCCGATGGACGAAATGCTGAAGACAGGGAGACTACATCTTCTTGAACAACTCTGTGATTTAGCACCTTCGAACGATGCAAGATCCAGGGTTGTCATGATATTTAAGTATAGGCTGCAGGAAAGACGAGAGGAGATGATGGCGATATACGCCAATGCACAATATGATGATGATGAATTTGAAGAAAGTGATGAACAAAGCGATGGGTACATCTCTGATGTTTTGATTTCGTCTTATTGTAATCTTCTGAAATATTAATGAATTATTAAGAATGTCATGAACGCCAAAAAATTTACCTTTATAACATTTATGGGATTAATTCAACTGGGAACGCCATAAAAGCCAAAAAAATTATCTATGTGACACAAAAACGATTAATTCAACGAGACAGATCTAAAAAAGACCAGTAAAACGCCAGGTTGTTATTGAATCTAACTTAACGCCAAAAAAAATCTTAGACGCCAAAAATGAATCAGTATTGTGACACACGCATCGGGAAAAAGAAGATTAAAAAGACAAAAAAAGCCTCTCCCGCCCTGATTATATCATGCGCCACGTGTTCGACCAGGATGCGTTCTAACCGTTCTCACACTTTTAAGCGTTTTCTCCTTATCCCGTCTCTCTCTCTCTCTCTCTCTCTCTCTCTCTCTCTCTCTCTCTCTCTATATATATATATATATATCAAATTACACTCCTAAATACATGTAAATAATAATCGGTTTTTTGTAACATATTATAATGTATATAAAAATAATATATATTTCAAGTAAAATAATCAAAGCTAAGCCAAGCTACCAAGCGAGCCAAACCGAAGCAATCCGGCTCGTTACGAGCCGAGCTAGGCTCACTTTCTAACCGAGTCGGCTCAGCTCAGTTTCAAACAAAGCCTTATTAAGCGAGCTTTTCCGAGCTAAATCCGATCGAGCTTCGAACGAGCTCCGACCCACAGTTTGAACAAGCCCTTATTGTCATAAACCTCAAATTAAAATTAAAAGTAATCCAATCACGGATTCTCACCCCTCATATGCAAAACAAAATAATTAGAATTGACAAGAAAAAACTAGATTTTTTGTATCTCATTTTGTATATTAGAATTAATGTTAAAAATTATTAAAAAAAAAAGAATCAAGAAGTGGTAAGTGATGAATCTTAATGAGATAGGGGTACCAACAACTATAAGTTTTTCTATAGCTAGATTTTTCGCATCCGAATTTTTTCGTATAAATCTTTGGTATGAATCTCAAATTATATTATATACTATATACAATTTAAGTAGTTCTTATGAACAGTATAGTAATTAGACAATCTTAGAATCCTATTTACAGTACTGCCATGAGCCTTTGTTTACCATCACCACGGCACCACCTGTATGTCTCCATCAAAAGCCCATGAGTATGAGTGTATGGCCAACTTTCTTCTAATCAAAGCCCATCTCTTTATCTCTATTCTTTTGAAATATTGCAAATTAAATTGGAAATCCATCAAATCGATACCATTTAGTTTTCTTCCCTGTAGCCATTTTTTTTGTGTTTTATTGTTTGTGCCTTGTGTTTTATTATTTGTGTTTGCTACGTCTTACGTCAGCGGTATAATTCATGTTTGTCTTGTCTACGTCGTTTGCTTACTACTTAGCACGACAAAAGAACCCCACGCCCGCAACGCGGGCATTAAACACTAGTTTGATATGTTTTGTCTCAGAATAGAGTAAAATGCACGGATAGGCCCTGTGGTTTGGTGAAATTTCATATTTAGTCCCTAACTTTTTAAAATTACACTCTTAGTCCCTGTGGTTTGACAACTTGTTACTCGGATAGTCCCCAAAGCGGATGGAGGTTGGTTTTTCTGGTTAAGTGGGTGTGAAATGACAAGGACTATCCGAGTAACAACTTGTCAAACCACAGGGACCATCCAAGTAACAACGTGTCAAACCACAGGGACTATCCGAGTAACCTTCATCCGTTTTAGAGACTATCCGAGTAACTTGTCAAACCACAGGGACTAAGAGTGTAATTTTAAAAAGTTAGGGACTAAAAATGAAATTTCACCAAACTACAGGGACTATCGGTGCATTTTACTCCTCATAATATTTTCTTTTATATTTTTTTAAAGCAACATTTTTCGTATCGAATTTTTTATATTATTATTGTTGATATTGAGAAAGAAAAACCATAAAAAAGTGACAAAGAATCAAGAAGTTGGTAAGATAATGAATCTCAATGAAATATGCGTACCAACCAGTCAACAACTATAGGTTTTAAACATACAAGAGAAATTCATGTCAATGTAATATTTTTCATTATTTGTAAAATTATTTGCCAACTAATAATAAAAAATACAATAAAATAATTTTGTTGAACATTATGTAGAGTACAAAAGTATCGGTTAATTTCTAAGTAACTCATGATATAAACTATGTTCTTGCCCTCCCTAGTGTATTAGTTAAATGTATATGTCATGAGCAACAACTCTGTTGGCCGGAACATCGAATACATTATGTAAAGAAGTTTGTGTAGTGGGTTTTAAACTTTAAGCCTTTCTCTTGGTATTATCTGACATGTGGTTCCTAATCAGTTAAATGGCTTGAAGTTAAAAAGGGGTGTAGTGGTATTATGTCCATTGCAATGATTGGATATTGAAACTGAATTAAATTAAAAAAAACATCAAAACATTCTATTGGTCATTCTCTCATCATGAGGCGTTTTAATGCCCACGCCCAAGCCCATTTTGACGGAAAAACACCCCAGGGGCGGAGGGAGGGGCGTGAAGGGGCGTATTGGAGCCAAAAAAAAAAGCTCAAATCAAGGCCCACTATGGGTGGTCTGATAGATGTGTACCTAAAGACAACATGAGATAAAATTTGTTTAAAATTGGAACGGTTTCGACTACTATGCAATAATTCAATCTGAACCATTAAAATAAGGTAAGTTGGATTTTAAAATTTTCAACTTTAAACTATTAGACCATCTATAATGGGGCCTGATTTGGGCTTTTTTTCTCCAAGACGCCCCTTCACGCCTCTCCCTCCGCCCCCTGGGAGTTTTTTCGTCAAAATGGGCTTGGGCGTGAGCATTAAAACGCCAGATGAAGATAGAATGGCCAATGGAATGTTTTGATGATTTTTTTTTAATTTAATTCAATTTCAATATCTAATCATTGCAATGGGCATTATACCACTACACAACTTTTTAACTTCAAGCCTCTTTGTTGACTAGGAGCCAGATGTCGGATAATGCCCAAGGGGAGGGGGGTTGAAGTTCAAGCCCCACTATATATGGTCTTAGTGTTTGGTATGAAGGAATAGAAAATGAAATGGAATTGATCATTTTGATGGAATGAAAATAAACATGTTTGGTTATAAGTGGTAATGGAATGCAGTATTCCACAAGGAATGTAATTCCTTCCAAATATAACAATTTTCATTCCTTGATAAGAGGATGTTTTTTTTTTCATTCCTACAAGAAATATAAAGGAATATATTACTATTATTAATATTAATATCAATATTTTTATTATTTATTTTTTTTTACTATTAATATATTATTATTGTTGTTGTTATTACTACCATTCACGTAATTCTATTCTTGTCGTTTTTTTATAAATTGTTTTTCGTTACTTCATCTTATTTTTCTATCAAACTATACAAAGTAATGATTCATTCTATTTACATACGACTAACCAACCAGATATCACAATGAAATGGAATAATCCATTTCATTTCGTTATCCATTTCATTACTTTGTTCGTTCCATTCTCTTGTTTATTCCATTACCTCAAATGGAATGAACAAAGTAAGGCAGTGTTGGTATGCATGAATGAGAGGAGGAATGGAATGGTTTATTACGAGGGAATGATAAAGGATGTGTTTGGTTAGTCAAGGTAATGGAATCACCAATTACGTAGGGCATTCTATTCCCTCAAATTCATTCTATCTGCACCCCGTGTTTTTTTTTTTCATTCCATTCCCTCTCTCACCTTCACCACAAACACCTCCCACCACCTCCACCACTAGCCACAGATCGCCGCCGCCACCACCCACCACCACCAACCTATGTCGTTGGCCACCAGAGCCGGCACCGCCACCCTTCGCAACCGAAAACCGGTGCCATCGCCGCCGCCACCCACCGTCACCGAACACTGACGCCACCGCTAGCACCATTGACCACCATAACCACAACCCACCGCCACCGCTACCCTCCGCCGTCGAACACCGACGCCACCACCGGCCACCACCACTGACCACCCCTACCATCGCTACCCTCCGCCACTAAACACCGATGTCACCGACGGCACAACCCGCCACCACCGCTACCAACCACCGTCGCCGCTAGAAAGAGTATATGCACCAAATAATTCTTATAGGGAATACACACTCAAAACTCAAATCTTGAAGATTGAAATGAATGGAGATGAAACTCCAATCTCCTACCTCAGCCGCACGCAAGAGTATGCCAATGCTTTAGCCAATAATGCCGAAACAAGGATTTTGTCATGCTTGCCATCTCCGCTCTCTGAGAAGAATAAAATGGCTTGAAGGCGAATCTTCATGCTCGTATACTACCTATCACCTTTAATGAATTACACTGTCTCCTTAGTGTCCTTGACTTCATGATCAACCAAACTATTCGAGCAACACCACAAGCTTTCACGGCCTCCACAACTTACTATTAAGATTCAATGTGTTGCAACAAACAAAATCGAGAACTCTACAACAGTTAGCATCGACACTAGAGTACCAACTTACCCCTATTTCCTCTCAAAATCCTCATGATCAACCAAACTGTTCGAGCAACACCACAAGCTTTCACGACCTCCACCGTTGATTTACTATTAAGATTCAATGTGCAACAAAACTCTCTATTGAACACTCCGCAATATTTAGCATCACAACTAGGGTACCATCTGTCACACCCCAATCGATGGCGGAATCATCGGAGTGAGACGAACGAGATTGTTCAAAGACAACATAACGCTACGATTGTGACAGTAATTTAATATTTCAATTTCATACCATCACTAAAAGTTATATCGTCTTAAAAGGAAAGTACAACATATTGGGAAATAACATAACAACATAATGAGAATACATAAAATGAAAATTTGGATGAGTTTCTACTCCATCCTAAGTGTTTTGTCTTGTCGTATCATCATCAATTTCTTGCAATCATGTATATAAAGTATTTGTCGACACAAAAAGGTCGGTGAGCATACAAGTTTGCTTACATAGCATAAGTATAGAAAATGTCTCAAATCCAAATGGCAATTGTATACTAAGTTATATGAATCATACTAGCTTGCATGAACTATAAATCAAACCAAAGTGTCCACTAGCGTAATCTTATCATTGCAACGATAAGACCGTAAAGATTGAATACAATGGGGCGATGTGTACTCCTATAGCGCTATACATGTTAAGGGAGTCTTGCAAAGCTAATGATAGATAGCATGCATACGAGTGTCCTAGTATGTATAAACAAGTAATATAACAAATAGCATGTTTAAGGATTGAGTGATTGATTGATTGTATAAGAGTGATTGATTGATTGTATAAGAGTGATTGTATGTGTGATTGTGTATTTTGTATGGATACATAGTACGACCCAAATAGTGTTTTAAAGCGTAAAAATGGGTCAAGTATACTCACGGTTTGTGAATGCTTTCCACAAAGGTGAGCTTGGATGTGGTGGAAGGATGGAGCACCAAGGTTATCCTAAAATGGATAAACAAGGTGTATGAGTATGACGAATTTAGAGTTTGAAGGAATTCGAAAATCTAATAGTATGAAAATACATAAAAGTCTTACTTGAATACTTCTTTGGAAACCATTTTAGTTAGTGTTTTTTTCATGAGTAAGACACTCATTCGATGCCCAAGATAAGAAGTTCAAAACTTAGATAGATTTCCACCACAACACATGGCATTCAACCATGGATTGGTTGATATCATGGTTCGGTTTCGGATTGAATATTGTATGTACACAGACATATATATATATATATGTATATATATATATATTATTTAAAGTCCAAGTCATAGATTGTCATGCAAAGGTAGGATAAATCCTTTAACCTTGGGATTTCACCAATACACAAATCATCACAAGGATGGTTCGGATGGTCACAAATGAATATAAAGAACAAAATGAAATCCTTTGATTCACCAAAACAACCAATTGAGTAAAACTAGACGAGTGCATTCCAAACATGGATAGTGTTTGAAGACTTGGTGTAGTTTGTTCACTTTCTTTACTTGAAAGTTGTTTGGTGACTTAGATTGTATGAAGTAAGCTAATTAACTAAGCAATCCAGTGAGGTAGGTGGAATCCCAGTTACCAAGGTTCCATTGTTCACACCATTACCATAACTCAAATCTTTCAACAATGCAAGTTGAATACTTGGTTTGGTTCCTCTCACTTTGTTGATTATGGAGATTACTTAGGGTCTTTGAAGCATTAAGAAGGAGGCATATAAACCTCATGCTTTCTGGAATAAACCTTAACTCAAGTCCTGAACATGAAGATTAGTTGGGAACTCGGTTTGGTACAAAATATCCAAAGAAAACAAAGTAGAAAAGAATAAGTACGAAAGTTTTAACAAAACTCAGAAAAATAATCCTAACTTTGGACCCCAAAATGTTGATCTACCAACTTTGTTTACCATGGTAAACATGTGGTAAGACTCCCAGGGGTTGTCCAAGTAGGAGGAAAACAAAAAACAAGAAGAAAAAGATGAGTAGGTGTAACACCTGTGCCTCCACGGCCATCAAACAAATACCGAACCAATGAAATATTGTATTTCATACTTAGGATTTGTATAAATATGTGTATCATTTGCACATATCAATTCTTGTTCGATTCCAAACTCTAAATCGCTTTCTGGAAGGTTATACGCGCACCGATGCGTAAATATAACCAGTTTAATGCAACGAACACTCCGGAATAGTGAAATAGGCTTAACATACCTTAAATAAACTTTACATAACTTAGAAATAAGTTTCGAAGGCTTTGGTATGGCAAAATCAAGTTAAATCACTTACAGGGACTAAAGTTGACAAACTACGAAAGTATGCCAATTTGAACTGTAACAAACATTTCGGAACATGGCCATAAGTTAAACATACCATAAATATCCTTTACATAGATTAGAAATAGGCTTTGAGGGGTTCGGTGTGCTAAAATAAACTTTTGGGTCATTCAGGGACTAAAAGCGTCAAAAAGTGCACAAGTTTGCATTTTCGCGCATAACTTACGTTCTGAATACATCCGGACATCCAAAAATTTATGTAAGCACTAAAACATTTTATTTTAGTGTTTGGCATGAGAAAACTCCATTCGTCGCGCAATTTGGATCGTTTTTCGCGCTTATGCGCATTCCGTCGTAATTAAGCGAACATCGCGTTCGTACGACCAAACGAACTGACATCCGACATATTTTTGAGCATGTTTCACGTCCACAATGTTTAGGCATCATTTTAGGGCCTTAAATTTGGCTTTACGGGCCTTAGAAGTGTCGGAAATGGCCTTAAACACGTGCAGGGGCTGAAACTGTCACTTTTGAAACTTATTTTCTGATCAGAAGCTCCAGGCGGCCCGCCTGAGCTTTATCTGATCCTGAAGCGGGCCGCATCAGCCCTCTGACAGCAGAAAACATGCAGAAACATCGAATCTGGTCCGTTCCAACCTTGCACATGGTTTTTCTCAATACTATGGGCTGGTTTTTTATGCACATGGTATTACAATACTATGGGTGCAAGTGTATGGCCAAGATCGAATCACGTTTTCCAAGAAACGATCCTAACGGTTCGGGAAACACTATAAATACCCCATGCCATCCATTGCTAAACTCACTAGAATTTTGATTTGAGAAACTCTAAGTTGAAACCATTGTTTCATACCTGAGATTCTTGAATCGAGATTAGCATTCGTGGACCCTTCGTAAGTATTCTTTCGTTCTTTTATTGCTTTTCGAGTCTGAAAGTCAAACTTTGTTTGACTTTCTGCATTGACCAGTTTATGGTCAATGCGAAGTTCGTTTGAACTTCGCAACGTGACTGTAATCACGTTGGTTATAGTCCCTTGGGACTATGCCTACTGATTACCACGTTGTCTAGGGTCGTAAGGTAAGCGATCTAATAAATCGCTTATACCTTCGAACCCGACCCATTTGATCGATCATTAGGATCCGACCAAATACATTAGGTGACCATAGTATATAGGGAATAACCTTCCGAGGTTATACCTTATGGTCACATCGTTTGAGTAGTTGTATGATAGGTAGTTTATATGCCTTAGGTAAATTACCAGAATACCCTTTTCATCTATAATTGGTAATTAAGCATATGTAACCTAAACTTTTGTCACATAACTGATTATGTAACATGTTTAGGCATATAACACTTGTCATAGGACTAGTTAGGCGGTCCGAACGCGTTTCACGCGAACGACGCGTTAAAGTAGCATAAGCTACCTAAACGGGTCGTAATGGGTCGTAAACACTTATGTTAGGTTTCATTTAGTATGTAGGCTTTGTTAAACCATATTACACGAGTCTCAATACTCGTTTGGTTTACGAACCTGCATTCTATCCGATCTTCCGATTTAGGTCCGGTATATTAACATAGTTACCTATATTAGGTGCCGTTTGATTTCCGTGATCTCTAGCATTGCTTGGTGGTTATCCTAGGACTTCTGAGCAATCTCAAGTGAGTACATAGACCCCTCTTTTACTGTTTTCCAAACTGTTTTGGGGTGAAACACATGTGCCTACTTGTTACTTTCATGCTTTCCTGTTTTCACATCATATACTTCCTATGTTCATTAGTACATTTATAGTACATGATTTCATTACATTTTATGCTATGTATGCCCATTGCGTGCGTACTTAGTACATTGTTTTACATTTACATTTTATGCTATGTATGTCCATTTGTTGCATACTTAGTACAGTTGTTTTCATAACATGTTTACATTTTGGTATGACATTTGGGTTATTTACAATGGAACAATACATTCATTAACATTAGCTACGCCGTTCGTTAGTAGGTAGTGGTACCATAGGAATTGACAACTCCCGTTCCTGAAATCCTGGGTTGGTGTGGATTGGAAGGAATAACCGAATTCGATATACATAATTTAGATAAATCTTTAAATTGTTTAAGGGTTTATCACCACAGTCTCAAGGCTTGGATGTATGCATTTTCACAATACCGCATAGATGTTCGTATCAGTATAGCATGCATTTTCACAAAACATAGTTGTGATTTAAACCTTGTTTTACTTCAATACTTTGTTTTTGTGCATATGGTTTAGTTGATACATTTCACTAGCCATACAGATCATTTTGGTTACACATTACATGATTTACATTTGACTCATGAACATTATTGACATTGGTTACACATTACATGATTTACATATTGACATAAACATTTTTGACATATTATTCAATACGTTTGGCAATTTGTTTAAACATAGACATCTTACATTGGTGGTTTGTTTGGGTAAGTGATTTGAGTAACGGTGCGTGTGTAATATGATACAAGCATGGTGGATACGCCGCTGGTACTTCCTATATATAAGTGTTTGTATGGTATTACATATCGTAGCGTTATTTGAATCATTTCAATTTAAGATATATATAACATTTTATACAAATAACATACTTTTCACAAGACATTCTTTTACAAACAACTTATCTTATACAAACTCATTTTACATGGTTATTCATTTAACCATACATTATTCTCTTATTTATACATATTATCTGATCTTATCGTTTTTCAAATGATTTACAAGACAAATCAAATTACAAGGTTCATGACTAAACATTTTCTTAAACAATAAGTCATGAATCCTATTTTCATAAACCTATGTATCTCACAGGCATTTTTATGCTGACGTACCTATTTTCACATGTGTTTCAGGATATGATGCATAGGATTTATCAAGTTACACTTAGGCGGACTTGGGCCTTAACGACAATAAAAGATGCAAGACCAGTTATTTTTGTTATGTTTCTTTGATTGTCAAGACATTGTAACTACTTTAATCAATAAAACAATATTTCAATTTCCATGTGTTATGAAACAATGATTCTGTTACAACACTCCCCGACGTTTTCCGCCATGTTTTGTTGTTCTAAGTGGTCGGGGTGTGACAGAAAAGTTGGTATCAGAGCCCATGGTTATAGGGAATTAGGTTATTAGTAATACTTTGACCTAGTCTATAACCTTCCTAGGACCCTAACGCGAGTTTACTTGCGTTTAGTCATAAAAAGATACCGTCACCTATCCTTAGGCGACGACCTCAACGAGAACATAAATTTCCAAACCGCTTTGAAAACCAATCATGTGTTCTAGGATGATTGATTACTAGGTTTTGAACCCTCTATTGTAAGGTTTTGAACCCCTTTGAATTTTCAAAATCTCGTCAAGGTTTTGGGTTTTAAATAATGTGAACACGTGCAAACTGGAAGGGTGAATGCCTGTATTCTGGGTTTTCTGTCTAGGCAAGCACTTCGTATACATCTCATCAGACGCGAGACCAGTTGTGCTTACCTGGGAATTCTTGGGATGAGTGTTCACTTATAGGCGAGCATGTCTTCGCGATACATTATTTTTTTTTACCCATTTACTTTGATTTGTCACTGTCTCATTTGTTTGCCTTAGATAACAAACAAATGATCGCAAATTCTTATGCATTACCATTCTGCATTATTTACCCGATAACCTTTCACTTGTTTCTTCCTATGTCTTTCATTTTCTTCTAGAATGTCTCTTCCTCTCAGCGACGGTCAAATGTCCGAGCAAACAGCTAAATTTGCCCAACAAATAGGCGAAGTCATTCTGAAGTCTGTGGATTTAGGCATTGCCATGTCTCGTCTCAACAATGAAGCCTCTCGTCTTAACAATGAAGCCTCTCGTCTCAACAATGAAGCCACTCAAAAGTCACCAAAGGAAGCAGAAGTCAAGCCAGCACCAAAATCAAGGAAGCGTAAGGCTTCAAGGAAACCCGCAGCGGTTACACCTAATCAAGCGGGACCTAGCCATGTGGCAAGGCCACCAGCTAGGAAGCCATACAATGGAACTTCACCCTTGTGCAACCAATGTAGACTTCATCATCATGCTAATGTGAAGTGCCGCAATTGCCAAATTTGTGGACTTATAGGTCATACGGCAAGGGTTTGCCCAACTACAGCAGTACCAAATCAAACAGGACCCATCCGGGTGGTAACACCACCTGCTAAGAAGCAATACAAGGGAACGGCACCATTATGCAACAAATGTAAGGGGCATCACCTAGCTCACTTACAGTGTCATCTGTGTGTATCATGTGGACGAGTTGGTCATCTGGCAAGTACTTGTCGATATAACCCGAACCAAGGTGGTCCAAATCAACCCCAAGTCAACCCTACTCAAGCTCGTTTTCCGCCTGGTACTTGCTACAACTGTGGCGAGACGAGCCATTACAGGAACAACTGCCCGAAGATTGTCAGTGCAAATCCAACCCGTGGATGAGCAATTGGCTGAATAAAGGATGTTGCTGTCTTATGCCTTTGTTTCTTTTGTTTTCTTGTAATGTGAAACAATCTGTTTTGTTCATAAATAAATTATTGTTCACAAAGTCTGATGTACAAGTGTAGTTACATGTGTGTATGACTTTTCCTATGATACCTACATCAAGGAACTATGTTCCTTACAAACTACTCTTGTGATTCTCCCTTTCAAATGATCGCTCATGATTCCCCCAAAAATTTTAAGTACTCGTTTCATTCTAAGAAACGAAGTACATGAAATAAAGTGAAATTATGAGTAATCATGCTTTTTACACATCTGTGCCATTAAATCCTTGGTTAGATAACTAAGGGTATTTCCAAATCTCATACCCATTATGTTTTGATTTTTCAACATATACAGTACAAGTATTTCAAAAACAATCTTCATGATCTCAAAACATTTCATATAGTTTGAAAACATTTTTTTTAAAATGCATTGTCTATGTTATTTCAAAAACATTGGCCATGTTATCAAAACCAACCTTCCTAATTTCAAAATATTTCATATAGTCTGAAGGCAATATTAACACAGTACATTTTCTTATCAAGTGCATGATTTCGAAAAGCATCATTCATGTTTTTCAAAAACCTTATACATAATTTCAAAATTCATCTCGCATGATTTTAAAACATTTTTATAAATATACTTACCTAGTACACCTACTTTATAATTTCAAATGTATTATATATAAGGTTTCAAAAACATTGAACACATTTTTTTTAGAACCTCATGCATAGTTTTCAAAAATATTTTCCTCATACATTTACTTAACCTTCAAATTCTGCTTCATATGTTGCCTTGGCATATCTAGCATCTCAACTTCGTAAAGCATTTTTACTTCATATTTTGACATAAGCACGTCCAATGCAAGGTTTCAAAACATCTTCAACTTTTAAAATCCATATGAGATCTTTTTATCTTCACATTTAGACCCTTGTGGATGATCATCATTCAAATCAGAGTCCTTAATTGGATTCCTTATGTACCTAAATTTGAACATTTCGGTTCCTTATAATCGAAATCGAATTTCTCTTTTAAAAAATCTTTCTATAGATAGATTCTTGTAAATGTTTAAAGTGCCAAATGAAATCCACGAGATGGATTCCTATTGTACTTTAAATGCATGTGCTCTGTCAAACAAAACAAATAAACAAATAAACAATCTTTGTGGTTATACGACTATGTGTTTATTCATCTTATGTTTTCTTTTATGCATTTTGTGTTTTTATACTCTGGATATTCGTTATCCAAATCCTCGCAGGATCTTTCATATCTCCATATGAGGGATTCGTAGCAGGGTAGTCAAAAGGTGCTACCTTAAATCCTTAATGGGCTTCTATGTAAGAGTTAAGACCCTTGGATTATATAGTACCACTCCATGATTCATAAGAGACCCTTTTAGTGGTCTAGTCAAAAAGATTGATTCACAATTTGGTTAAAGAACGACATCTAGTGATGTAGCTGAACAGACTCCCTAATAGTCTATTTAGATCATATATTGATTTAATTAGAAGGACTCTATGGCGGTCTAGTCACACTCATCACAGGAATGTTCACTTGGTTTTACCTTACACATTATAAAATAGACTGTGTGAACTGTGCAAGGAATTGTCTGATTATGGACTCGTACATAATTATGAAATTTAGTGCACAGAAACCCAGTAAGGTTTATTATGTGTAAGAACCGATAGTGACAACAATAACAAAATGAGAACGATGTAATGGAGGCATGGTGGACGCACCAATGACGCTTCATATACTTGTATATAAGTATCCCTCTTACATTGCAAGCATAATGTTATTAATGTTACTAGAAGTTCAGAACCCTAACCAATGTTGTTCGATCTTTTCAACTTCATGTTTTAAATTCTCACAAGTTTCCTCTAAATAAATTTCGGGACGAAATTTCCTAAAGTAGGGGAGACTGTAACACCTGTGCCTCTACGGCCATCAAACAAATACCGAACCAATGAAATATTGTATTTCATACTTAGGATTTGTATAAATATGTGTATCATTTGCACATATCAATTCTTGTTCGATTCCAAACTCTAAATCGCTTTCTGGAAGGTTATACGCGCACCGATGCGTAAATATAACCAGTTTAATGCAACGAACACTCCGGAATAGTGAAATAGGCTTAACATACCTTAAATAACCTTTACATAACTTAGAAATAAGTTTCGAAGGCTTTGGTATGGCAAAATCAAGTTAAATCACTTACAGGGACTAAAGTTGACAAACTACGAAAGTATGCCAATTTGAACTGTAACAAACATTCCGGAACATGGCCATAAGTTAAACATACCATAAATATCCTTTACATAGCTTAGAAATAGGCTTTGAGGGGTTCGGTGTGCTAAAATAAACTTTTGGGTCATTCAGGGACTAAAAGCGTCAAAAAGTGCACAAGTTTGCATTTTCGCGCATAACTTACGTTCTGAATACATCCGGACATCCAAAAATTTATGTAAGCACTAAAACATTTTATTTTAGTGTTTGGCATGAGAAAAATCCATTCGTCGCGCAATTTGGATCGTTTTTCGCGCTTATGCGCATTCCGTCGTAATTAAGCGAACATCGCGTTCGTACGACCAAACGAACTGACATCCGACATATTTTTGAGCATGTTTCATGTCCACAATGTTTAGGCATCATTTTAGGGCCTTAAATTTGGCTTTACGGGCCTTAGAAGTGTCGGAAATGGCCTTAAACACGTGCAGGGGCTGAAACTGTCACTTTTGAAACTTATTTTCTGATCAGAAGCTCCAGGCGGCCCGCCTGAGCTTTGTCTGATCCTGAAGCGGGCCGCATCAGCCCTCTGACAGCAGAAAACATGCAGAAACATCGAATCTGGTCCGTTCCAACCTTGCACATGGTTTTTCTCAATACTATGGGCTGGTTTTTTATGCACATGGTATTACAACACCATGGGTGCAAGTTGTCACACCCTGGCTTTGAGGAAGCGTGGTTAATTTGGTGTGACTTCTTAATACCATAGCTTAACCATAAACAAGCTATATGAAATAAAACCATGCAAGATCATCCATTTAATTAAGTTTTAAAAACCAAATACAACAACATTGTCTCAACAGAAACACATCCTAATGACATTGTTCAACAAACACAACATAACATAAGCATAGTTTAAGGACTGTGACTTGTCCAGGAAAGAGTCACATTCCCTAAACCCGGATGACCTCGTAACTAGTGCAACGGGAAAACGTGTCATACCGCGCTAGATCCTTTAATTCCCTGAAATACATGTAAGTTGAAAAATCAACAATAATGTTGAGCGAGTTCATGTGTTTAGTATGTGCGCGCGAATAAACCTTTATAATCATTGTAAGTATGAATGTTTTGTAAACTCTGGTATGAAAGCAAATAAGGAAACATATCAGTTAATGTGTAACCACATGGTCCAACCTGCGGGCGCATGGGAGGGGATAGGACAAGGTCACCACATGGTCCAACCTGAGGGCGCATGGGTGGTGTTAAGACAAGGTCACCACATGGTCCAACCTTAGGGCGCATTGGTGGTGTTAAGACAAGGTCACCACATGGTCCAACCTTAGGGCGCATGGGTGGGGTTTGTTATGCTCAAATAGGCCTATCACTTGTATCCCTCGATCGTACTACGAGGACTAATGTTCTTAAGATTTCACCTACCCAATCACATAACCTAACAGTTCCTTCCTTAGCTGACCATACCATTCGTAATTGTCCGTAGCAGTATGTAACATGTATTTCACCCCCGAAGTATAAAACTGAAAACAGTTAAGAGAAAAGGGGGACATGAACTCACAGTGGCGCGTCTCTACCAAGTATATCTCCTGATCAAGCAGCTGTGCGACGACCTACACCTACTAAGTCTATTAGACGGACGGCCGTGCCTTAGCTTAAGGTTTAAGTTTTTGGGAAATAGTTAGACAACTATCTCGTGTTTATATTTTGTAAATACGTGGTAATCATTCTCCTTCCCAAGGATGGGGGATTTATTACATGTGCGTTCGTATATTTTCGAAATATATTATTAAGTTTCACTTAAAAATATATTTTATTCCATTTAACCAAAATACTTTACTTTCCAAAATATAAATATTTTTCCCAAAAATATTATATTTTATTCCATATACTTTTCCAAAATAATACTTTTGTCAAAACACGCGTTCAATAGTATTTTTCCGAAATGCGTAAGTTACCTTTGAAGTTCGGGTGGTAATAACAATACCGTTGTAACTTAATATTTATTGTGAAGGCGTTCGTATTATTTTTGGAGCCGTTAATATTTAGTAATATTATTTTTACCCTAAAAATAATATTTGTATAGTTCACAAAATAATCATAAAAATCTCACACGTGTTGTGGTGAAAAAAATATATACTAAATATATATTTATCAAGTTTCATTTTGTGAAAATCCCACCTCCGATATTTAGAAAATTTTTGTAAATAAGTCGTGGCGAAACTTACGCTTTGAAATCAAGTCAAAAAAATAGATTTACAACACTTGTAGTGAAAATATTCCCAAGTGTTAGGTTTTTAGAAAAATTTCGCCAGAGTTTCCCCTGTAACTGGAGGTGGCCACGCTTTTAAGCGTATCATTTTCTTTTATAAATCAAACCAACAATTTTCTCATTCAATCAAAACAATGTTCAAAGCATCAATTAGTCAGAATATATATAAATCGCATAAATTACACGAACTTGTGGATTACTCAAAACTTGTAGTAATTCTCATTACTTTTAGTGGATCTTTATATAAACCAACCCGGTTTTGTAAAAAACCTTGTTTTTAAAGAAATTCCATCTTTACAACTTCTTGTAAAATTTGACAAAACAATTTCTTTGTCGAAACTTAGTGTTACACAAGTGTTTACACACTTGTGTGTTTAAAAATCATTCTTGTTCATGTAAGATCCGGCTTTAGAAAAATATGATTTCCTTGATACTTGGTTCTTTGAAAATACCGCTTGTAGATACGTAGATCTACTAGTTTTAAACATTATTTTACAAGCAAAATCGCTTTTACACAAGTTCATGATTCGTGTGTAGTAGAGTCTCATCCTTTAACCCTTGTTACTCCCAAAACAACCTTATGTCATGATCCATGATCATGACCAACCCGGGTTAAATGATGATCCGAGCTACCACAACATAGATCGGGTCCAAATAATCACACAAATCAATTACTACAAGATTTACACAACATATGAGCTTTTAACCACCACTTTTAGTGTTTTTAGTAGACTTTTGTGTGTTATTTTGTAAGATTACGAGTTTTAACCGTTACAAGTCATATTAACCACTTCAAAATAGTTCGAGAAGATGATTTAAGCAACTTACTACTAGCTCGAGGCTAGGGAAGAATCTAAGCGCAAAATGAGAGGATAAAAGCAACGAGAAGAGGTCCTTTGAGTTCCGAATGCACCAAGCTTCCTTGTAGGTGATCCTTAACACTTGAATGATCTTGGAATGTGAAGATCAAAATCGAAAATGGATGGGTGCTCAAGGGGGTGTTCGGCCGTGAGCTTTCTAGAGAGAGAGGGGGAGTTGTTTTAGGGTGTTAAGTGGTGAATGATATGTTAGGCTAATCCTTGATCTTATAGTCATTCCATAAGTGTATTACCCAACGGATTTCATGCTCTCTAGATACTAAACATGAAGATTAAAATAATAATTTGGAGGACAAAGTATGTCCCCCCTCTTGGGGACGGTTGGTTAAGGGGGGGGGGGTATCTAGTTCAAATCCAACCAATTAGTTAAGCATTAGTTAAGTTAAGTGGTGGTTAACTCGGTTACTAGTGTGTCATGCAATATTTCGGGTGTTAGGGTATTCAGGGACCCTAACTGGCTCAGAAAAAGAAAAACTATGTTAATGACAATATTTTCATGTTCCGGGTATAGTCCGGTTGTTCGGTTGGATAGTAATCCGTTAAAGCGTTAAACAAGCTTTAAAGTGTCGTTATAATTATTTTTAGTGACACAACTTATTCCTCCAAAGTGTCAGGAATATTTTTCTCATGTTTTGGCACTTTATTAGTTAGCTAAAAGCTGGATTGTTTATTAAAGTGCTGAGTTTTTGTGCTTAGAGTACGTTTTAGGCACATCCAGTCATTGTAACTTATTCCTAAAGACGCAGTTCTACAACCCTTGTATCCCTACACTCACCACTAGTGTAGTAAAATATTTCTGGCTCATACAGGCCTTAGAGGCAGTGTCTGCCTGATGCCGGCTTTATCAGCATGTTCAATAGGTTATCCGTTCATAGTGCTACTGTGCTCTTTGTGCATCATGTTTGTCACTAAGGTTCAGCATGTAAATAATGTAGTGACGGTAAGTAAAGTATGATGCAGGTATATACATGTATCAGAAATCAAGTAGCAGTTCATCAGTAATTTCAAACAAGCACATTAATTAAGCAGTAATTAATTATTAATTAAGTCGTACGGATACCTGGTTTGGTGAGGGTTGTCACATTCTCCCCCCGTTAGAAAAATTTCGTCCCGAAATTTTAAGTTCTGCTTGTAGATGCAGGGTTCTTAGGAAATAAGTGGGGGTATTTCTCTTTCATCAGGTCCTCACGCTCCCAGGTGTATTCAGGACCATGTCTGGCATTCCCACGAACTTTGACGAGCTTGACACTGCTCCGGCGGGTCTTGTTTACTTTCCAATCCGTAACCTCAACCGGTTCTTCAACGAAATGGAGCGTGTCGTCAACATGAATCTCGTCGATGGGAATGGCAATGGTATCTTGGGTTGGACTTTTCTTCAGGTTGGATACATGAAATGTATCGTGAACTGAATGGAGTTCAGCAGGTAAGTCCAGCTTGTATGCTACTAGTCCTATTCTTTCCAGAATTCTGAAAGGACCAATGTAGCGCGGATTTAACTTTCCACGCTTTCCGAAGCGTGCCACACCCTTCCAGGGTGAAACTTTCAATAAAAACCATTTCTCCAACTTGGAATTCCAAGTGTTTCCGGTTTGGATCTGCACAGGCCTTCTGTCTGTGGCGAGCTGCTTCGATGCGTTTTCGGATCAGCGCAATCTTGTCTGTCGTCTCTTGGATGATTTCGGGACCGACAAGCTGTCTGTCACCTGCGTCGGCCCAACATTGGGGTGATCGACACTTGCGTCCGTAAAGAGCTTTGAATGGCGCGGCACCAATACTGGTGTGGTAGCTGTTGTTGTATGAAAATTCTACCAAAGGCAAATGCTTATCCCAGCTACCGCCCAAATCCATAACACACGCTCTCAGCATGTCTTCCAAAGTCAGTATCGTTCGCTCGCTTTGACCGTCAGTTTGCGGATGATACGCAGTGCTCAAATTTAATTGTGAGCCAAAAGTTTCCTTGAAGGATTGCCATATCCTTGACACAAATCTTCCGTCTCTATCAGAGATGATTGAGAGAGGCACTCCATGACATGCGACGATCTCTCTCATGTAAATTTCAGCCAATTTGCCAGTGTTATCCTTCTCTTTGATTGGCAGAAAGTGTGCGGACTTTGTTAGGCGGTCAACTATCACCCAGATAGTGTCATGACCTCTTGGCGTTCTTGGCAACTTTGTAATAAAATCCATGGAGATTTGTTCCCATTTCCACTTGGGAATCTCAGGTTGTTGCAGAAGTCCTGAAGGCTTCTGGTATTCGTCTTTAACCTTAGCGCATGTTAAACATTTGCTCACATAAACAGCAACATCGCCTTTCATCCTAGGCCACCAATAGTAGTCCTTGAGATCTTGGTACATCTTATCCGCTCCTGGATGGATAGAGTACCGCGACTTGTGAGCTTCATCGAAAATAACCTTCCTTAAGCCACCAAACAGAGGAACCCAAATCCTTTTCTCAAAACATAACGTTCCTTCCTCGTTTGGTACCAGTAGCTTCTCCATCCCACGGAGATATTCTTCTTCAAGATTTCTTTCCTTAAGAGCTTCCTTCTGCGCGGCACGAATGCGCAAGGAAAGATAGGTTCGGATAATCATTTCTAAAGCCCTAACCCTTATGGGCTTGATCCTCTCTTTTCGACTCAGGGCGTCGGCGACCACATTCGCCTTCCCTGGATGATACTTTATCTCGCAATCGTAATCATTTAACAACTCAACCCATCGTCTTTGCCTCATATTCAGCTCCTTCTGGTTGAATATGTGTTGTAGGCTCTTGTGATCTGTAAAAATTGTACACTTTGTACCATAAAGGTAGTGTCTCCAGATCTTTAATGCAAAAACCACTGCGCCAAGTTCCAAATCATGTGTGGTATAGTTCTTTTCGTGCACTTTCAATTGATGCGATGCGTAAGCAATAACCTCTTGGCGTTGCATCAACACACAACCCAATTCTTGACGCGAGGCGTCACAGTATACCACAAAATCATCTGTACCTTCCGGTAGTGCTAAGATTGGCGCATTGCAGAGCTTATCCTTTAACAGCTGAAACGCTTCTTCCTGTTTGATTCCCCAATCAAACTTCTTATCTTTCTGCGTGAGGAGCGTCAATGGTTGAGCGATCTTTGAAAAATCCTCAATGAACCTTCGATAGTAGCCAGCCAAACCCAAGAATTGTCGAATCTCGGTTGGCGTCTTAGGCGTTTCCCAATTCTTGATCGCTTCGATTTTTGTGGGATCAACATGGATTCCATTACCATTAACCACATGCCCAAGAAATTGGACTTCACGTAGCCAAAATTCGCACTTAGAGAATTTAGCGTACAGCTGTTCTTTCTTTAGCAGCTCCAAAATAGCTCTTAGATGCTGTTCGTGCTCAGCCTTTGTTCTTGAATAAATCAAGATGTCGTCGATAAACATAATCACGAACTTGTCCAAGTACGGCTTGCAAACTCTATTCATCAAATCCATAAAAACTGCAGGTGCGTTTGTCAACCCAAATGGCATAACAAGGAACTCGTAGTGTCCATAACGAGTTCTGAAGGCTGTCTTCGGGATACTTTCCTCTTGTATCCTTAATTGATGATATCCAGATCGAAGGTCGATCTTTGAATAAAAGCTTGAACCTTGCAGTTGGTCGAATAGATCATCGATTCTTGGCAGAGGGTATCTATTCTTGATCGTCAGCTTGTTCAGCTCCCGGTAGTCGATACACATACGAAAGCTACCGTCCTTCTTTTTGACAAACATGACCGGAGCTCCCCAAGGCGAGAAGCTTGGTCGGATAAATCCCTTGTTTAACAACTCTTGAAGTTGTGTCAACAACTCTTGAAGTTGTGTCGACAATTTTTGCATCTCAGACGGGGCAAGTCTATAAGGTGCCTTAGCCACAGGCGCAGCGCCTGGAACTAAATCGATGTGAAACTCTACTTGCCTCTGAGGTGGCAGTCCAGGTAAGTCCTCTGGGAAGACTTCTGGATATTCCCTCATGACAGGGATGTCTTCTATTCTCGGCTCAGCAGCCTTCTTATCCACAATGTGTGCCAGGAAGGCAACACATCCCTTCTGCAAACACTTTCGTGCTTTCAGGCAGCTGATAATCCTTAATGGCGCATCACGCTTCTCCCCGTGAACCACAATTGTTTCGCCATCTTCGGTTGGGATACGAACAACCTTTTCGTGACAAACTATTTCAGCCTTGTTGCCTGATAACCAATCCATTCCTACCACCACGTCGAAGCTTCCCAACTGGACTGGTAGTAGATCCAGAGCAAACTCACGCTCTCCCAATTCGATTGCACAACCTCTGATCACTTCATTGGCTTCTACTAACTTCCCATTAGCCAATTCGATTGAGTACGAAATATCTAATTTACTAGCGGCTAATCCAAGCATATTCTTAAATTCTAACGATACGAAGCTATAATAGGCACCAGTATCAAATAGATGCAAGAGTTTTGGTTGTTAGAGAACGTACCAGTAATCACGCCTGGATCCTGGCACGCTTCACAAGCTCCGATGTTGGATGTTCCTTCACGGTCTTGTTTCAACTTCGGGCATTCCCTTTTAAGATGTCCATCGTCCCCATAATGGAAGCATCCTGGCACTCGGCCATTTCCTTTCCCATTTCCACCTTGAGCGTTGTTACTGTTTTCTCCTTATCTGGGACTCTTTATCCCACAACCATCCTTGTTGTGTCCTTTCCTCCCGCACCTAGGCTTCCGACATCCACAATCGTGGTGATACTTGCACCCAGCACGTCTTGATTTAGTTTCTAAGTAAATCTTATCATTGGCCTGTTTGTTGCTAGGGCAATCTTTCTTGAAATGCCCTTTGTCCCCGCAGTCAAAACAACCTCGAATAGATCTTTGTTCATCATTATTCATTCGGGTATCTTCGGTGAGCTTCCTCTTGTTCTTTCCGGACGACTCTACCTGAGTCTCCTTGTCAGGGTTTGCAAGTTTTTCTAGTCTAACCGCTTCCGTAACGAGTGCCAAGCCCATCTTACTTGCAGCCATAGTTGTCGGTGGCGTAGATGCTGTCATTAAGCTCAGGACTTGTGGTGCTAGTTCCCAAATGAAATGTCCTAATTTCTTCAATTCTGGTTCCACCAAGTACGGAACGACTCGTGCCAAATCATGAAGTCTTCGCATGTATTCCAACATTTTTGGACCTTCCATCATCAGGCTCTGGAATTCACCTTCCAACCTCTGGGTTTCTGTTTGGGTGCAATACTTCTTACGCATTATTCCTTTCAACTCATCCCAAGTTAATGCGTATGCTGTAGTTAGGCCCATTATTCGAACCTGAAGATTCCACCATAATCGAGCTCCATCTTGAAACAACTCGGAAACGTATGGGACTTGTTGTTCTGGCGTACAACCACTCATCCGAAGGATGGAATCCATACTTCCAATCCATTTCACAAAAGCTATGGCACCTCCAGTGCCGTCGAACTTCGGAGGCTTGTAGTTGAGGAAGTGCCAGTAGGAACAACCGTTATTTTCGGAGGTACCTATGCTAGGTTCGGAGCGTAGGGCCTCGTGCTGTGCTATAGCTGCAGCAATTATCTCTTGAAGTTCCGCCTCTGAGGTGGGCATGCGCATTTCGCGTCTTGGTGGCATCTTCTAAAAGACGTTTCACGTAGGTTAGGTCATAGCAAGTAAAACGTATGTATTCAACAATATCAACACATAACATCTCATGCTATAAATAAATCAACCACATAACATCTCATGTCATAGAGTATAAACAATAGATCAAACATCACAAGTGATGAGAATACTGCGATTGCATTGCCACAAATCGAGGCCACAATGTAAAGCTTACAAGTACACGACTGTATCATACAACATCAATGACTTAGTAGGGGACGACCCTAGACAAGTCGTGCGATCGCTGGACAGGTCCAGGAATCTCTGGTTCGTCCATTTTCAAATTCCAGAACTCCACCTCAAGCTTCTGGATTCCAGCCCTAGAATTGTATTTCTTCTCCATCATTCCTTTGAGCTCGTCCCAGCTCAGTGCATAAGCAGCATATGTGCCAAGGGTCTGAACCTGAAGGTTCCATCATGAGAGTGTGTCATCTAGAAATAACCCCGAGGTATAGGTAACACTCTGTTGGGGCGAACCGTTACTCATTCTTAGAATGGAGTCAATCTTTTCGGACCAACGAACAAATGCAACGGCGCCTCTTGTTCTATCAAAGTTCGAAGGCTTGCTGTTCAGGAACTGCTTATAGGTGCAGCCAGTTGGAGGGTTATTTCCAGTAATGCCATCACTGTGCTTAGAGCGGAGGGCTTCATGTCGTGCATTTGCCTGTGAAATGCGTTCTTGCAGCTCGGCTTCTGTCCTTGGCAATGTACTGGTGTCTGTGACACGTCTGGGTGGCATTCTCTTCTGTCGAAGTGGTATGAAGCGGGCTAGACAACATTTCAATTGTCTATGAGATACATAGCACCATAAGCCATCATGTAATCGCCCAATTTTACACGTAAATATACTCGATGTATGAGTGGGGAAATAAATCTCTGAGCCTTCACATAGGCTTGCCAAATTGGCTTATTGCTTGTAATAGAATGAACTTGAGGCTACATCGCCTTGGTCATTCGTGTTTTAGTTATTTCCTGCTACATTGGTTTTCATTAGCTTGACCCGCAGAGTCCACCAGGATTTCTGTGCACTACAAGTCGTTATTACGTGGGCCCCCGTAATAATAAATTGTCTTGCACAGTTACCCCAAATTTTCTCTCGTCCAAGCAGATGATCAATCAAGGAGTAACAGCAGGTGCATCGGCATGAACAGTGTCATGCTCCGATGCGGGGTCAGGAGCAATGCCTGGCTCAGGGGCCACAGCCGGCTCCGGATCAACAAACTCCATCTCAAAATCAGCTGGATCAACAAACATAGGGTCGACAGGGACAACAGAATCCTCCAAGGGCTGGCCTAAGTGTATGAACTCCATGTCATGGTCTGGATCAAAACCAGGTGGAAGAACAGGATTATCCTCAATTTTCGTGATCAAACTCAAAGCTGTGCGCGAAAACTGGTGCAGCTGATGATGCCATATCAGGGTCGGCGTCGTGTGAGTGGTGCTGCACTCCCGGTGTATGCAAAGACGCGGACGTCACAGACTCAAATGAGTCTGGGACAGGGGAATGGGCATGAGCCTCCTCTGCAGGAGTGTCAGCTAGCAATAGGCTATCACCAGCAGCAATAGGGCCTCGCCCTCAAGTGGGTCCTCCTCTAATAGATCGACATCGTCGTCAGAGACAACGTCGGGGGGGGGGGGGGGGGGGGCAGGAGCAGGGACCACCGCGAGTGGCAAATTCCCAACAAGATGGCCATCAGCAGGCTCTGCTACGACATCAGGCAGTGCAAAGGGCTGAAAGTCATCATCGTCTGTGCCGGTAGTATCGGAAATGTACACCTCGTGCTCCGATGAAACTATGTCGTCTGATACTATGGCCATGGGATTCGTAGTGTCCATCTTTCTAGTACATGATGAAGGCATGACGTTTGTAACACAAACACACATACGTATAACAATCAATCATATTAACATATTAGTCACCAAGTAAGCAATCAAATAGTTCTCCTAGTCCCACTAGCCTCCCAGTCTCCTAGACTGATACTCCTGGTCTCACTAGCCAAATTCTCCCAGCCTCTTAGACTGATCTTCCTAGTCTCACTAGCCAAATTCTCCCAACCTCCTAGACTGCTCTTCCTAGTCTCACTAGCCAACTACCTCGATCTCCCAGACCGAGCCTCGGCCTCCAAGACCGAGCCTCAGCCTCCAAGACTGAGCCTATAAATAATAAATAAAATGTGCTCAACATTTGTTTGTAAAAACGTTTTGGATCTGGACTTAAGTGGTATGCAGTAAAAATGTTTTCGTGAGAGCCCTAGTGATCATAGTCTAGACTCGAGAAAGAATCCTAGTTCGCTATGATCAGAGCTCTGATACCAAGCTGTCACACCCTGGCTTTGCGGAAGCGTGGTTAATTTGGTGTGACTTCTTAATACCATAGCTTAACCATAAACAAGCTATATGAAATAAAACCATGCAAGATCATCCATTTAATTAAGTTTTAAAAACCAAATACAACAACATTGTCTCAACAGAAACACATCCTAATGACATTGTTCAACAAACACAACATAACATAAGCATAGTTTAAGGACTGTGACTTGTCCAGGAAAGAGTCACATTCCCTAAACCCGGATGACCTCGTAACTAGTGCAGCGGGAAAACGTGTCATACCGCGCCATATCCTTTAATTCCCTGAAATACATGTAAGTTGAAAAATCAACAATAATGTTGAGCGAGTTCATGTGTTTAGTATGTGCGCGCGAATAAACCTTTATAATCATTGTAAGTATGAATGTTTTGTAAACTCTGGTATGAAAGCAAATAAGGAAACATATCAGTTAATGTGTAACCACATGGTCCAACCTGCGGGCGCATGGGAGGGGATAGGACAAGGTCACCACATGGTCCAACCTGAGGGCGCATGGGTGGTGTTAAGACAAGGTCACCACATGGTCCAACCTTAGGGCGCATGGGTGGTATTAAGACAAGGTCACCACATGGTCCAACCTTAGGGCGCATGGGTGGGGTTTGTTATGCTCAAATAGGTCTATCACTTGTATCCCTCGATCGTACTACGAGGACTAATGTTCTTAAGATTTCACCTACCCAATCACATAACATAACAGTTCCTTCCTTAGCTGACAATACCATTCCTAATTGTCCGTAGCAGTATGTAACATGTATTTCACCCCCGAAGTATAAAACTGAAAACAGTTAAGAGAAAAGGGGGACATGAACTCACAGTGGCGCGTCTCTACCAAGTATATCTCCTGATCAAGCAGCTGTGCGACGACCTACACGTACTAAGTCTATTAGACGGACGGCCGTGCCTTAGCTTAAGGTTTAAGTTTTTGGGAAATAGTTAGACAACTATCTCGTGTTTATATTTTGTAAATACGTGGTAATCATTCTCCTTCCCAAGGATGGGGGATTTATTACATGTGCGTTCGTATATTTTCGAAATATATTATTAAGTTTCACTTAAAAATATATTTTATTCCATTTAACCAAAATACTTTACTTTCCAAAATATAAATATTTTTCCCAAAAATATTATATTTTATTCCATATACTTTTCCAAAATAATACTTTTGTCAAAACACGCGTTCAATAGTATTTTTCCGAAATGCGTAAGTTACCTTTGAAGTTCGGGTGGTAATAACAATACCGTTGTAACTTAATATTTATTGTGAAGGCGTTCGTATTATTTTTGGAGCCGTTAATATTTAGTAATATTATTTTTACCCTAAAAATAATATTTGTATAGTTCACAAAATAATCATAAAAATCTCACACGTGTTGTGGTGAAAAAAATATATACTAAATATATATTTATCAAGTTTCATTTTGTGAAAATCCCACCTCCGATATTTAGAAAATTTTTGTAAATAAGTCGTGGCGAAACTTACGCTTTGAAATCAAGTCAAAAAAATAGATTGACAACACTTGTAGTGAAAATATTCCCAAGTGTTAGGTTTTTAGAAAAATTTCGCCAGAGTTTCCCCTGTAACTGGAGGTGGCCACGCTTTTAAGCGTATCATTTTCTTTTATAAATCAAACCAACAATTTTCTCATTTAATCAAAACAATGTTCAAAGCATCAATTAGTCAGAATATATATAAATCGCATAAATTACACGAACTTGTGGATTACTCAAAACTTGTAGTAATTCTCATTACTTTTAGTGGATCTTTATATAAACCAACCCGGTTTTGTAAAAAACCTTGTTTTTAAAGAAATTCCATCTTTACAACTTCTTGTAAAATTTGACAAAACAATTTCTTTGTCGAAACTTAGTGTTACACAAGTGTTTACACACTTGTGTGTTTAAAAATCATTCTTGTTCATGTAAGATCCGGCTTTAGAAAAATATGATTTCCTTGATACTTGGTTCTTTGAAAATACCGCTTGTAGATACGTAGATCTACTAGTTTTAAACATTATTTTACAAGCAAAATCGCTTTTACACAAGTTCATGATTCGTGTGTAGTAGAGTCTCATCCTTTAACCCTTGTTACTCCCAAAACAACCTTATGTCATGATCCATGATCATGACCAACCCGGGTTAAATGATGATCCGAGCTACCACAACATAGATCGGGTCCAAATAATCACACAAATCAATTACTACAAGATTTACACAACATATGAGCTTTTAACCACCACTTTTAGTGTTTTTAGTAGACTTTTGTGTGTTATTTTGTAAGATTACGAGTTTTAACCGTTACAAGTCATATTAACCACTTCAAAATAGTTCGAGAAGATGATTTAAGCAACTTACTACTAGCTCGAGGCTAGGGAAGAATCTAAGCGCAAAATGAGAGGATAAAAGCAACGAGAAGAGGTCCTTTGAGTTCCGAATGCACCAAGCTTCCTTGTAGGTGATCCTTAACACTTGAATGATCTTGGAATGTGAAGATCAAAATCGAAAATGGATGGGTGCTCAAGGGGGTGTTCGGCCGTGAGCTTTCTAGAGAGAGAGAGGGAGTTGTTTTGGGGTGTTAAGTGGTGAATGATATGTTAGGCTAATCCTTGATCTTATAGTCATTCCATAAGTGTATTACCCAACGGATTTCATGCTCTCTAGATACTAAACATGAAGATTAAAATAATAATTTGGAGGACAAAGTATGTCCCCCCTCTTGGGGACGGTTGGTTAGGGGGGGGGGTATCTAGTTCAAATCCAACCAATTAGTTAAGCATTAGTTAAGTTAAGTGGTGGTTAACTCGGTTACTAGTGTGTCATGCAATATTGCGGGTGTTATGGTATTCAGGGACCCTAACTGGCTCAGAAAAAGAAAAACTATGTTAATGACAATATTTTCATGTTCCGGGTATAGTCCGGTTGTTCGGTTGGATAGTAATCCGTTAAAGCGTTAAACAAGCTTTAAAGTGTCGTTATAATTATTTTTAGTGACACAACTTATTCCTCCAAAGTGTCAGGAATATTTTTCTCATGTTTTGGCACTTTATTAGTTAGCTAAAAGCTGGATTGTTTATTAAAGTGCTGAGTTTTTGTGCTTAGAGTACGTTTTAGGCACATCCAGTCATTGTAACTTATTCCTAGAGACGCAGTTCTACAACCCTTGTATCCCTACACTCACCACTAGTGTAGTAAAATATTTCTGGCTCATACAGGCCTTAGAGGCAGTGTCTGCCTGATGCCGGCTTTATCAGCATGTTCAATAGGTTATCCGTTCATAGTGCTACTGTGCTCTTTGTGCATCATGTTTGTCACTAAGGTTCAGCATGTAAATAATGTAGTGACGGTAAGTAAAGTATGATGCAGGTATATACATGTATCAGAAATCAAGTAGCAGTTCATCAGTAATTTCAAACAAGCACAGTAATTAAGCAGTAATTAATTATTAATTAAGTCGTACGGATACCTGGTTTGGTGAGGGTTGTCACACAAGTGTATGGCCAAGATCGAATCACGTTTTCCAAGAAACGATCCTAACGGTTCGGGAAACACTATAAATACCCCATGCCATCCATTGCTAAACTCACTAGAATTTTGATTTGAGAAACTCTAAGTTGAAACCATTGTTTCATACCTGAGATTCTTGAATTGAGATTAGCATTCGGGGACCCTTCGTAAGTATTCTTTCGTTCTTTTATTGCTTTTCGAGTCTAAAAGTCAAACTTTGTTTGACTTTCTGCATTGACCAGTTTATGGTCAATGCGAAGTTCGTTTGAACTTCGCAACGTGACTGTAATCACGTTGGTTATAGTCCCTTGGGACTATGCCTACTGATTACCACGTTGTCTAGGGTCGTAGGGTAAGCGATCTAATAAATCGCTTATACCTTCGAACCCGACCCATTTGGTCGATCATTAGGATCCGACCAAATACATTAGGTGACCATAGTATATAGGGAATAACCTTCCGAGGTTATACCTTATGGTCACATCATTTGAGTAGTTGTATGATAGGTAGTTTATATGCCTTAGGTAAATTACCAGAATACCCTTTTCATGTATAATTGGTAATTAAGCATATGTAACCTAAACTTTTGTCACATAACTGATTATGTAACATGTTTAGGCATATAACACTTGTCATAGGACTAGTTAGGCGGTCCGAACGCGTTTCACGCGAACGACGCGTTAAAGTAGCATAAGCTACCTAAACGGGTCGTAATGGGTCGTAAACACTTATGTTTGGTTTCATTTAGTATGTAGGCTTTGTTAAACCATATTACACGAGTCTCAATACTCGTTTGGTTTACGAACCCGCATTCTATCCGATCTTCCGATTTAGGTCCGGTATATTAACATAGTTACCTATATTAGGTGCCGTTTGATTTCCGTGATCTCTAGCATTGCTTGGTGGTTATCCTAGGACTTCTGAGCAATCTCAAGTGAGTACATAGACCCCTCTTTTACTGTTTTCCAAACTGTTTTGGGGTGAAACACATGTGCCTACTTGTTACTTTCATGCTTTCCTGTTTTCACATTATATACTTCCTATGTTCATTAGTACATTTATAGTACATGATTTCATTACATTTTATGCTATGTATGCCCATTGCGTGCGTACTTAGTACATTGTTTTACATTTACATTTTATGCTATGTATGTCCATTTGTTGCATACTTAGTACAGTTGTTTTCATAACATGTTTACATTTTGGTATGACATTTGGGTTGTTTACAATGGAACAATACATTCATTAACATTAGCTACGCCGTTCATTAGTAGGTAGTGGTACCATAGGAATTGACAACTCCCGTTCCTGAAATCCTGGGTTGGTGTGGATTGGAAGGAATGACCGAATTCGATATACATAATTTAGATAAATCTTTAAATTGTTTAAGGGTTTATCGCCACAGTCTCAAGGCTTGGATGTATGCATTTTCACAATACCACATAGATGTTCGTATCAGTATAGCATGCATTTCCACAAAACATAGTTGTGATTTAAACCATGTTTTACTTCAATACTTTGTTTTTGTGCATATGGTTTAGTTGATACATTTCACTAGACATACAGATCATTTTGGTTACACATTACATGATTTACATTTGACTCATGAACATTATTGACATTGGTTACACATTACATGATTTACATATTGACATAAACATTTTTGATATATTATTCAATACGTTTGGTAATTTGTTTAAACATATACATCTTACATTGGTGGTTTGTTTGGGTAAGTGATTTGAGTAACGGTGCGTGTGTAATATGATACAAGCATGGTGGATACGCCGCTGGTACTTCCTATATATAATTGTTTGTATGGTATTACATATCGTAGCGTTATTTGAATCATTTCAATTTAAGATATATATAACATTTTATACAAATAACATACTTTTCACAAGACATTCTTTTACAAACAACTTATCTTATACAAACTCATTTTACATGGTTATTCATTTAACCATACATTATTCTCTTATTTATACATATCATCTGATCTTATCGTTTTTCAAATGATTTACAAGACAAATCAAATTACAAGGTTCATGACTAAACATTTTCTTAAACAATAAGTCATGAATCCTATTTTCATAAACCTATGTATCTCACACGCATTTTTATGCTGACGTACCTATTTTCACATGTGTTTCAGGATATGATGCATAGGATTTATCAAGTTACACTTAGGCGGACTTGGGCCTTAACGACAATAAAAGATGCAAGACCAGTTATTTTTGTTATGTTTCTTTGATTGTCAAGACATTGTAACTACTTTAATCAATAAAACAATATTTCAATTTCCATGTGTTATGAAGCAATGATTCTGTTACAACACCCTCCGACGTTTTCCGCCACGTTTTGTTGTTCTACGTGGTCGGGGTGTGACAGTAGGAGGAAAGCAAAAAACAAGAAGAAAAAGATGAATAAACAAACTCACTTTTGGGACTAAGAATTTTATGCCCAAAAGTGGAAGATTTCTTGATGATTTGAGAGAGTTTAGGAGTGATTAGAGAGTGTGGAAAGTGTTTAGGAGGTAGTGGAAGCTTGTATTTATAAGTGGGGATTAGGTTTTGGGAGTTAATGAAGGTGGTTGGGAGTTAGGACATTAAAGAAAGTGGTTGGGGAGATGAAAATTTCATTTTTAGTCCTTCCACTTGTATTGTTGGTTATTTTATGCTATAAAATCATTGTTTTGCATGTTTCTAGTATTTTAAGGTGTAAGCAAGTATGTTATAAGTATGAAACACTTATGAATGTGATTCCGAGAAAATATAATCTCGATGTATGTCTTGGTTTCTAATTAAAACGTGTATTTCCCGATTGATTACGTATTATGCATGTATGATTAAACATGGTTGATATAAAATACGATTTCCATTATGATCAAGGTCTCGGAATTATAAGGATTGAAATTTAAATACAAATTACAATAAGTTGAAAATGAAATGAAAAAATGTAACATTACAGCCAACTTAACCCTATTGCCTCTCAAATTCCTCAACCTCAAGCATGTTATGCAAATCACTCGTTAAACAATTACCTGGCCAGTGTAATCGTTGTAGCATCGGGCATATTCCCTCGCAATGTCCCCAATCAGTTTAGTTTATGTACTGCTCGTGCACCATCCAAACAAACTATGCAAAGTGGATTACATTCTGGTTCCACCTGGTTTCCTGACACAGGGTCCAGCAGTCATGTCAAAGTGGACTTAACAAGTTTGGAGTCATTTCACGTTGGCGGCAATAATCCTATGTCCAATTTCACATTGGCTTTTCAAAAATCAATTCCGCAAGAAAAACCTTTAGTCTATTTAATATTCTTCACGTACCTGACATTAATATTAATCACTTATTTGTTCAACAATTTTGCACTGAAAACAACGTTTTATTTTAATTTCGCTCATCATTTTTGTTGTGAAGGACGATCTACACATGTTATCTTACTCACGCGTCTAAGTGATCGTTGTTTGTACTCACTTCACCTTCCTCAACTAAAGTCTCTTCCACATCTTACCGTCACCACCACTAAAGCCCCCTTAACTACTTGGCATCAACGTCTTAGACCTCCTCATGCTCGTTTTTTCAGTCTATTGTTTCTAGTTGTTCTTTAATGGTTTCTACAAAATTGCTTCCATCTTTATGTTCTTTTTGTTAATTGGGAAAATCTTCTAAGTTGTCTTTAAAAATTTTGAATATTGGTAGAAGAAAGTATTTTGGATTTGGTTTATTTTGATGTTTGGGATCCCGTTCCATCACTTTCTTTTAGTAGACACGTGTTTTTTATGTTATGTGTTGACCACCATTCATGATATATGTGATTGATGTGCGTAAAGTGTGATAGGTATTTAAGTATATTTTAAGCCCTTTTTACACGTTAGTCAAGTTTTAAATTTATAAAACACGATATTTTACTAACACCAAACACACATATGGGCAAGTGAACCCATCGTGAGCGTAGTATAGTGTTGGCAAGATACCGAGGTCGTCCAAGGACACAAGAACTTTTAGTACCGGTTTATCCTCAACGTCTAATCAAATCAAAAGTTTAGAAAAAGGTTTTAAACAAGTAAAAATAAAAACTAACTAAAATGCTGAAAAATAAAATAAAAGTAAAACAGATAGACAAGATGAATCACTTGGCTCCGACTCGTGTTTAGTGTAACCTTTGATTCTTTCCGCACTTTTTCACTTTTTAAGAGATTATCTTAGTTATTGTAGTAGGCCCCTCTTTTGAAGGTGACGTTACCCTCAACCCAGTAGTTTGAGTCAGCAAGGATACAATCCTAAAGGGTCGGATTATTGAAAGATAATTAATTAAGTTATTAATGCATATTATGGTAGGCCCCTCTTTTGAAGGTGACGTTACCCTCGGCTAAGTAGTCTGAGTCAGCAGGGATACAGTCCTAAGTAGCCGGGTTAAAGTATCAATAGTAGCTTACATATGAGGGGATCAAAGAGTTTGGACCCCCGCCATCCAATACCGGTAGGTATTGAAGGAGGTCCTACTAAATTTGACCCAGGTCCTTACAGGATCTATACACTGAACAAGGCAAGACTCTTACCAAACCGTTCCCTTAACCCCCGACCAGGTAGCCAACATACCTCCATATAGACCGTGGAGATATGAATGGTGAAAATCTTTTATTTTATATAGACAGTAAAATAATGCCAAGACACCACGGACAAACGATAAGGAAGAATCACCTTTAACATAAGAAACTATTAAAGTCATTAATACATAACCAAGTAAAAAGTGCGAAAAGATTACAAATAAAAAGTATTACACTAGACACTTGTCTTCACCAAGTGATGTAAGAGACTTAGGCAAACATGGCCTTTGATTGTCAAGAACTCTTACGATCAATCTTGGATCCCGAGACGACTCACACACTCTATGATGGACAATGGATGATGGTGGTGGATGATGGTGTTGTGATGGTGGTGGGTGGTGGGTGAAGTGTGAGAGAGGTGGTGTGCCAAGGGATGGTTTGCAAATGAGCCAAGCACCCCTATTTATAGACTGAACAGTAGCTCGGGCATGGCCCCGTGTCCATTGGGCACGGCCCCGTGTCCATCCTCTTCTCTTCCTTCATTAATTGCAGTTTGTCTGCATTAGTTGACCACGCCCCCGTGTCCGCTGGGCACGCCCCCGTGTGCAGAAGCATATCTGTACTATCAAGATTTCCCCAGATTCAGCGAATCTTAGAGTTGACCATGGCCCCGTGTCCGCTGGGCACGCCCCTGTGGTGGGTGATAGAAGCTTCTATAGCTTTGTCTTTTATGCTGACACTTGGGCACGCCCCCATGTTCACTGAGCACGGGGCGTGTTCAGTCTTCTGTCTTCTTGATTTTGCTTGGGAAGATGCTGTCGGGGGGTCGGGCATGCCACATTTGTCCCTTTTCTTGTATTTATGTTAGATTTTGCTGCCTTTTTGCTTCTTTTGTTAATTTGAGCTCATTTAATCCTGAAAATACAAAAGGAAGACAAAAACACACTTTTTCCTACATTAGTACTAAAAAGGGTTAGTTTTATGCCACAATTGATGTAATTTATATGTTGCATTTTGTGCACATCAAATACCCCCACACTTGAATCTTTGCTTGTCCTCAAGCAAAACTCTTTAAAATGTGTCTTTACACTCCCAAATGGAATGGGTAGAAGAAAAGGTTTTTGGGCTTGTCATAGAGTGTCGGGATTTCTAAGATTCTTTATTAAGTTTTATTTTTATTTATTTACAATCCTATTCGTCATGATTTATTTAAAACATTACATAAGATAAATTACTTATTAGGGCATAACATGCCTTTTTAAAATTCCACTTATATACAAGTTCACATACCTTACGGGGATCACTCAACACTCGGCCGAAGATGTATTTTAGTGAATCACTCGAAAGCGGCATGGAACTTACTTCTACCATAGGCTTGCCAAGCAATCAATTCTCCTCCTTTTTAACTATATACCTTTGTAAATATCAAGAGGACTTTTGGGTGAAGGGTTAGGCTTGGGTTAAAGGTAGGTGGTTGGTTAGTGGTTAGTAAAAGGGCGAAAGGCGTAAAAGCGTCGGTTTTCGTAAGACTTTTTATTTTTGGAATTTTTATTTTGATGAAGCCATTATTCAAACAAAGTTATTTTTGATGAACTTGTTTATTTATTTCTCTTTTGCTTCATCATCAACATTTTTTTTTGAAAAGTCATACGAAAAACCGAGCTTGTTACTAAAAACAAAGGGTAAAAAAATAAAAAGGTTTTGGTGGGTGAAAGGGTGTTTGTTTTTGGGTTAAGAAATGAAAAGGTTTAGGCTCAAACGGGGTTAACTAGGGGTATTTTGGGTAGGTGGTAAAAAAAAAGAAAAATAATGGTGTAGAAATGAAAAAGGGTTAGTCCTAATGCCTCCATCATTTACTTACTCGGGTTTAAGTTGGTAAGGACCGGGAATGTATCGTCGTGGCAAGTTCTAGAGTTGTAAGAACCAAGCGGCTATTCACACAAGAAACGGAAAATGAGCATTTAGTTTTAAGATATGTATTTGTATGCTCAATAAAGGCTCAAAACTCACTTTTGTGGGAATGGGTTTTTATGTGATCAAGTATATATAATCAAATTTTAACGAAACTTGTCATGCCGTTTCATAATTTTCTTATGTTGGTTCTTTTTATCACGACGCTATCGGTTGTAAATTTGTAAAAATATAACCTTTTTAGAATTTGAAATTCCCAAGTTAACTCTAGACAAGTAAAAAAAATGAAAATTTAAAAAAAAAAATTGGGGTGATTAGCGGTTCAATAGAGTTTTGTGAAAGGCTTGTGATTAGGACTTGCAAGATTCAAAGTTTTAGCATCACCCCCACACTTAAATTACACATTGTCCTCAATGTGTCCCAAAAATAAGTTTTTAGGTTGATTGAATGTGTAAAAAGGTGTGAAAAAGCAAAATTCATGTTACTGGGCGTCTCCTGGACACGGGGGCGTGTTCAGTGAGTACGCCCCGTGTCCAGTTACCTGAACTGGGCGTTCTCTGCAGATTGTGCAGCACGGGGCCGTGTTGGGCGGGCACGGCCCGTGCTGAACTTGCTGTAATGAAGAAATTTTTGTCGGATGGCCCTGTTTTCGTGCATGGGGTGCTGGTTCAAGTTTCCCTTGTTATCCTTCACCATCCGAGTGTGTTTTATTCCTGAAAATTAAAACTAAACTAGAAAACATAAAAATTAATCTAAACTAAACTACGGATAGTTCCGCGGAATGCCTCCGTGGTGCGCCACGTTTATAAGGGTCCTTGGCTAGACCCAAAGCCTGGTTATATGTCACCCAAATGGGATGTTTTGCATCCCATGCTACACCGTCGGAGAGAGTCATCCAAGCTTGAGTCTAGGACCTTCATGTAGTTGACCGGGTCTTCGTCTTCTACTCTTTTTCCAACTCCAAACTTCACTTCCTCGTCCCCAAACTTCAATGTTAGTGTTCCGTCATTCATGTCTACCACTGCTTGAGCTGTGGCTAGAAATGTCCTCCCTAGGATGAGAGGGAATTCGGCGTCTTCTTCCATGTCTAGTATGACAAAGTCGGCAGGGAAGACGAAATTGTCGACTTTGACCAATAGATTTTCAACGACACCGTGTGGATATTTGACGGATCTGTCGGCAACTTGTATGCTCATCTTTGTAGGGCTCGTTTTTCCTAGGCCGAGTCATTTGAACATTGAGGCGGGCATTAGGTTGATGCTAGCCCCAAGATCGGCTAGTGCATTGCGAATGGGGGATTCCCCAATTGAGCAAGGAATCGTGAAGCTTCCAGGATTAATCTTCTTTTGCGGGAGTTTGTTGAGTAGTAAGGCGGAGCATTCTTCGCCTAAGTTAACTAATTGCAATGATTCAATTTTCCTTTTATGAGTGAGGAAGTCCCTCATAAATTTTGAATATTTAGGCATTTGGGTTAGGACTTCGATAAATGGAATATTAACATGCAATTGTTTTAGTAAATTTTCGAACTTTGCGAATTGCTCATCGGTCTTTTGACGAATTAACCGACCGGGGTATGGAACCGGAGGAGTCTTAGTGGGCTCTTGGTTTGGCGGAGAAGCCTTCTCTGGTTGGGGCGTGGGTGGAGTAGTGGTATGGCTGGATTGGCTTCTTTCAGCTGGCAGTAATGGAGCCTCCTCGGGACCCACGGTTCGGTTTCTCAATGTGATGAGATGTACTTGTGCTTTTGGGTTGGTTTTGGTATTACTTGGTAACGCGCCTTGTGGTCTCTCGGGGAAATTTTGAGCTATTTGATTTAATTGTTTTTCAATGTTTTGAATGCTAGCTTGTTGATTTCTGAAATTTGATTCCAATGGCTGAAATCGATCCGAGTTTTTCTTTTCGGTGTCGGAGATGAGGCGAGATACAGTATCTTCAAGCCTTTCTCGTCCACCTTGTTGTTGAGAAAAATTTTGTGTTTGTTGAAAGTTAGTTCGTTGGTTTTGTTGGTTACTACTATTGCCGGGATCTCTCCAACCAAGGTTAGGGTGGTTACGCCATCCTTGGTTGTAGGTACCCGTTGGAGGACCCGACGGCCTAGGTCTATTATCAATGTAGTTTACCGTTTCCATTTGATCATCTAATTCTTTCATACAACTCCAATTTTCATGTGGCCCACCACACCCCTCACAAGCCATAACCGAGACCGTTTTTGCCATTTCTAACTTTTTGATTTTTGAAGAAAGGGCCTCGATTTGGGCTTGTAAAGAAGTGCTTTCATCAACCTTATGGACGCCCGGGGCAATAGATTTATTGCCTCGGGGAGTGTGCCACTGAAAATTGGTTTGAGCAATTTCCTCAATTTGATTATATATTTCATTTGGGCGACGATTACCTAGAAGTCCCCCGGAGCTAGAATCAAGTGTTTGTCTTGTGTGTGGCAACAACCCATTGTAGAAAGTGGATACTTGTTGCCATACTGCAAGACCGTGATGAGGACACTTTCTTAGTAGCTCCTTGAACCTTTCCCAAGTTTCATATAAGGATTCCCCATCCTCTTGTGAATATGTATTAATTTCAGTCATTAATTTAGCCGTTTTAGCAGGAGGGAAATACTTATATAGAAACTTTTGGGCTAGTTCATCCCAGGTGTTTACCGAACCAACTGGGAGGGTGTTAAGCCAAGCCTTAACTCGGTCTTTTAGTGAAAATGGAAACATACGAAGGCGGATGGCGTCGTTTGATGCTCCATTGATCCGAAAGGTATCACATATTTCTAAGAAATTAGTAATATATAGATGAGGATCCTCGTCTGCAAGCCCATTGAAGGTTGCGGAGTTTTGAAGCATTTGTATCAAATGTGGCCGAAGTTCGAAGTTGTTGGCTTCGACATTCGGTGCATTGATAGCGGCGCCGAGATTACCTACGGTGGGTCGTAGGTAATCCATGAGGGTACGTTGGTCCGCCATTGGAAGTGGGTCCCCCGAAACTTTCTCTTGGTTTTTAGCTTTAAGTCTTTTTCTGAGAAAGTGTTCGGGTTCTTCTAGAGGTTCTTTTATGTCCCTACTAGAACTGGAGCTCATACACTACGTAGAAAGTTCAGATGTGGCGCCTGGGTTCCTAGTCCTGCAATAAAAACATAAAAGAACGTTGGTCAGAAGGTTCACCAAGGCCCCGTGCTCAGGTGAACACGGCCCGTGGTCGGAGATACAGTGATTGTTTTCTGGATCCCTGTTACTGGGGAGTTGGACACGGCCCCGTGTTGCACCGACACGGCCCCGTGCTCAACTCTCTGTAACTCGGAAAATAAAAACTGCCAGTGACAATGCTAGGCACAGCCCGTGTCTAACCAGGCACGGCCCGTGCTGAGCTCTGCAGAAACTGAAAAAATAAAAAAATTAGAAAAATTAGAAAAAAAAAACGATTAGGCCGTTAATTCCTAACTTTCTTAAAATACTTGTGTCCCCGACAACGGTGCCAAAAACTTGATGTGCGTAAAGTGTGATAGGTATTTAAGTATATTTTAAGCCCTTTTTACACGTTAGTCAACTTTTAAATTTATAAAACACGATATTTTACTAACACCAAACACACATATGGGCAAATGCACCCATCGTGAGCGTAGTATAGTGTTGGCAAGATACCGAGGTCGTCCAAGGACACAAGAGCTTTTAGTACCGGTTTATCCTCAACGTCTAATCAAATCAAAAGTTTAGAAAAAGGTTTTAAACAAGTAAAAATAAAAACTAACTAAAATGCTGAAAAATAAAATAAAAGTAAAAACAGATAGACAAGATGAATCACTTGGCTCCGACTCGTGTTTAGTGCAACCTTTGATTATTTCCGCACTTTTGCACTTTTTAAGAGATTGTCTTAGTTACTGTAGTAGGCCCCTCTTTTGAAGGTGACGTTACCCTCAACCCAGCAGTTTGAGTCAGCAAGGATACAATCCTAAAGGGTCGGATTATTGAAAGATAATTAATTAAGTTATTAATGCATATTATGGTAGGCCCCTCTTTTGAAGGTGACGTTTCCCTCGGCTAAGTAGTCTGAGTCAGCAGGGATACAGTCCTAAGTAGCCAGGTTAAAGTATTAATAGTAGCTTACATATGAGGGGATCAAAGAGTTTGGACCCATGTCATCCAATACCGGTAGGTATTGAAGGAGGTCCTACTAAATTTGACCCAGGTCCTTGCAGGATCTATACACTGAACAAGGCAAGACTCTTACCAAACCGTTCCCTTAACCCCGGACCAGGTAGCCAACATACCTCCATATAGACCGTGGAGATATGAATGGTGAAAATCTTTTATTTTATTTGGACAGTAAAATAATGCCAAGACACCACGGACAAACGATAAGGAAGAATCACCTTCAACATAAGAAACTAGTTATTAAAGTCATTAATACATAACCAAGTAAAAAGTGCGAAAATGTAGGATCGTGAGTCGATCGAAACGAGTCTATCAGAAGAGTTCTCGGTCTAATCAGAGGCGGAATTCATTAATTAGACTTTGTAACAGCTTGATTCACTCTTAATTGTCTTGTTTTATTGATTTGACACCGATTACAGATCAAATAACACGTCGGCAGCACTTCGGTGCCGGAATCATGAACGTTACAAATGACTCAGCATGACAGGTATTTATAGTGGTGGGTATTTCGCACGGAATGACATCTTGCTATTTCGTGTGAAATAGCAAATGGTCATTTCGTACGAAATAGCTCTTTCCTATTTCGTGCGAAATAGCTCAATCACACCCAAACCCTATTTTCCTCGTACAACGTGCCCTGATCTAACAATTCTATTACAAGACTCGATACAAGACAAAGTTGACAGACGTATGCACCAACACACTCCCCCTCGGATGTTGACGAAGTCTTCGGTGTCGAGTCTTTACATTCTTCAGTCTTTATCAGTCTTCGGGCTCTTTATCATTCACACTCCCCCTTGAATGTTGATCTAACAATCTTCAGTATCCTCTTTTCTTCACAAGTTCAGAATCACAACCTGACTCTCTCATAGCCATAACCTGCACATTCTCTACCTTAAAGTAAATTTCACCAATTTAAAATTTGATAAATTTAAACTTTCTGCTTACCACTTGTATATGAAACATTCAAATTTGATTTCAACTGAATGAACCATTTAATCATTTCAAAAAACATTTTTCATATTAACATACTCTCCCAACCCTGTTGTTCATCATGTTTAGCACTCGGAATTTTGAAAATCGGCTTTTCAACATTAGTTGTCTAAAATCTTTTTGTATTTTTCAAACAATTTATGCTAAAACACTCCAAAAATCTTTTTGGATTTTTGATTTTAACGAAATGCAGTAAAGACATATTTACAGACAATATTTTTTTATGAGTTTGTGTAAGAGGATCATATCAGTTTATGAGACAAATCACCAACATCGTTAAGCTTTAATCATTTTAAGTTCTAAACGATTCACTTAGATTGTCAGTATACTGATCCATTTAAATTTTCACACAAAGTTCAACTGTATCAAGATATGGATTTAATGTTTTAAGCACTTGAACTTATTCGCGTGTCCCACCTCAGAATATACTCCCGTATCCAGATCCCAATATTCAGTCTTACAGGTGAGTATACCTAGATGATATCTGTAAAGGGTTAAATGCGAGGGCCATGAGAGCTCAGGCTATTGCTTCCGCAAAATCAGAGAGATGATGGCTTCGACTTTAGGTGTGTTCCCTTTAGAGAATCTTTTCTTCAACAGCACATGATTAGCATTTTGCAATGTTTCATCATTTTTATGCTGAGGGGGTGCTATATTTCAAGCAAGCAAAAAGTATTATACGGGGACTAGGCCATTGATTCCGCAAAATCAGAAGTCCCGGGATAATACCCCAGATATCACTAAGCATAAAGACCTAGTATCTCAGAAAGAGGGATCTTTCAAACAAGATTTCGGGGGTTACCCATATATCCGAGAGATGTTCCCCACGATATAAGTAAGTTTGAAATTTAGGTTTATATCTCGACACAATCTACTAAATATGCAAAAACCTACTAGCACATCATCAGTGAGACCGTTTATCACATTTTCTCTTTCCAATTCTTTAGCATGCTGTGATAGTCCACTGATGTACTATCATCTCCTCTTTTTCACAACAAAACTCATTTTTGATTTTATCATGTTTTTGGATTTTTCAAATTTTCTAATGTTTTTGGATTTTCCGAAATTTCTTACTCCCCCTAAAATTCAAAACCATTTAAAGGAAATTTGAAAACAAACTGTACACATAAACTGATTTGAATTACTTCAATTCGCCATCCACTTGGCATAAACAATCAGAACTCCCCCTGTCAACAAACTATTTTCCCATTATGATTTCAAAACACTTAAGTTTGTTTTAATCAAATGGTTTTTCCGGAAAATTAGTTATGTTGATTTTATCACTTGTAAGATCGGGGTTATGATCATCACTTTGTTTTTCTCAATCTCTTGAATGAATAGTTGAATCAAGTTCAACTTAATGACCTTGATTAACCACTTGTAGGTGAAAACCTCTTCAACCACTTGTAGGTTTACCAATCAAACATTTTCAAGAATGATGTCGATTCCTGCTCCACGATTACCAACTTGGGAGCTCCGGCAAGTCAGAATTTCAGTTTGAAAATCCTGTCACCCAAGCTTGACCAGCCTTGGGTGATTTTGACTCACATCTATCCCACCATCTTTTAGATTGGTAAAATTCTTTTGCATCCTTCACCTTTCCAACAACCATCTTTCCGAAAATATGTTTAACTTTTCCATTAAACACTTTTTCAGCATCAAAATCTTTCTTACCAGCAAAGAATTGATCTGAAATTTCAATCTTTCCAACTTTCAACTTCAAATTTTCCTTTGACAATGGCGGAAAATTTTCATCATTCATCTCTGGAACGGAATTCTTCTCACTTTTCTCAACAAATGACTCCTCTGATTTTATGGAATCAGATTCATTGTCAGAAATACTTTCAGATTTGACAACCCACTTCTGTTTGTTCAAATCGACTTTTCTTTTGTAAAAACGTTTTGAAACATCACCAGTTTCGAAAGTTGAATTTTTAACACTTCGAATTTTTCTGCTGATTGTTTTGTTTTATCGACACATTTCTTTTTCATTTCAAAGTTAGAAGAAACTCCTTGTTTTGAATAAGTAGACTCGTGGCAATTCCAAGCAATGTGTCCAGCTTTTTGACACTTAAAACAGATTCTTTTGTCAACTCTTGGAACAAATTTCTTCATATTCTTCTTCCTTTCAGCAAGAAACTCTTGGTTTGACTGTCTCCAGAATGGTTTCTTCTGCTCTTCTTCAGAACTTCCTCCTGCAACAAATTTTGTTTTTGGTTTATAATTTTTCTCATTCTTATAATTTTCTGAAGAACTAAAACCTAAACCTTTCTTTTTGAAATTACTGTTATGATTTGGTTTCTTTTGAAAACCATAACCAGAATTGTAACCCTTTTTCTTGTTCAATCTCTGTTGAACTCTTGAAGTGTATTTTTTAGGTTTTTCAGAAAGATTTATATCTTTTATTTCAGAAATATTAATTTCTGTCAATTTGAAAACCCGTTTGATCATTTCAAATTTGACACTTCTTATTGGAAATTCCTCATCAGAATATAATTTGTCTGAATCATTCAAAGTATATGCCACTTTGATTGGTCCATCATTCAAATTAGATTTTGAAAACAGGAATTCTTTATTGTAAACCAGTTTGACTTGTGAACTCGGACTCTTTTCTGATGAACTTGAACTTTCAGATTTAGACTCTGACTTTGACTCTTCATCCATATCCAACACCTGATCAACCACTTTTTTTAACAATTCAGACTCATGATCAGTGTCAGACGCTGTGAATGTGACATCAATATTATCGGGTAACTCATCAATGGTTTCAGACTTTAACTTGATGTTGACTGCCTTTTTTAACGGTTCCTCATTAGGCTTTCTGGGAGAATAACTATTCCAAATCGGAGGCGGACACTTATTATACTTGACATTTGGTTTCTTACCAGCATCCGTATCTTCCGTCTTTTTATCTTGAAAAGCTTCAAGACCTGCAACAGTAGGATAAACTCGATCAATCAAATAATCACAAGTTGTATAACTCAACAACAATCGTTTGATTCTTTCACTTTCAATCTTTTCAAATTCCAAATCCTGCTTCAGTTTTGCACAATCTTCGATATACTCATTGATGACCTTCTGCTTTGTCATTAATGTTGAGCTCATCATTGTCATAGCAGCATCAACTTCTAAATTTGTCTTTTTCAGACCATCAATTGTTCTGTTCAACACATCATATGATTCCTTCACATACTTCACATCAGACAACAAATTCTCTTTTAACTCTTCCAGGTCACGAATCGTCTTGTCTTTTTCTTCACAATCTTTGCATGATTCTAAGCATTTTGGACAAGGTTTTATGACCTCAACTATCTTTTCAACCTCGACAACTTTCTCAACTTCAACGATTTTCTCTACCACCTTCTCAATCATTGGTTCTTCATCAAATTCTACTTTTATTTCACATTCTTCATCTTCAACCTTCTCTGTTGAACTTTTTTCAGCTTTTGCTTTCTTAGCTTCCAGTTTTGCCTTTTCTTCAGCAATCTTTCTTGCTTCCAATTCCTCCAACTCTCTCTTCAGTCGAGCAGCTCTTTTCTCTTTCAACATTTCAATTTTATCTGCAAAAAACAAATTAAAACTGAATGAGTCCAAATTTTTCCGAGCTGTATTGATGTATTCTTCCTCATCATCAGTGTCATTATCACTTTCTGATGATTTGAAAATCTTTGTTCTTTTTGGCTTAGATTTGACTTCTAGTTCTTCCAAGATTCGAGCAACCAGGCCTGAATTAGCTGGAATTTATTTGTCCCAACTAAAACCCTCTGCTACTTTTTCATTATCTTGATTCACAAGATAAGCTTTCTTTTTCTCAACTTCAATGGCACGAGATGATGATGGTTTTTGTGTGATCTGATGAAAAATTGATTTTTGATAAAAATCATTCTTTCCATCTTGTCTTCCATTTGCTTCTTTATTTTTACATTCTCGCTTAAAATGTCCCTTTTCTCTGCAACGAAAACAGATAACCTTTGATTTATCAAACCCTATTGGAGATGCACCCATTTCACGAAACTCATCTCTTCCAGTGACTTGTGTGAATTTTTCTGCTCTTCTTACTGCACTAGCTAGACACCATTTGATGTCCATCAATTCAAGTTCTTCAGCATCAATCTGATCATAATCCTCTTTGGTGAGCATCAGATTTCCAATACGACCAGCAACTAAGCTTTCATACGACTCTAGCATAGCCACAAGTGATGCCATGTGTTGCTTAGCTATTTCTGGAGAAAGATTTTGACCATTTTGAATGTTCAAAGTAACATTGCATTGCAAATTTGTTGAATTCTGTCGTTAAGGACTTGGTGTTGTGAAATTTGGATCAAAACTTGAATATGATGATGAAAATCCACTACTCTGAGTGACTGTACTACCATTCGTTCCAGAAGAACTATCAGCACTGAAAGCAGTCTTAATCTTTGGACTCGGAGTAGTTTCAAAGTTGTTTCCTCTGTAATATAGACTAACATCTTGTTGCGCATTTGGATTACTCATGATTGCAGTTTTCTGAATATCCAATTCATGTTCTTCAATCTTTTGAATAAACTTTGCCAGATTCATATTTTCAGATTTTCTCATGTGTTTCAAGATCAACAAATATGTTCCCCACTTATTCTGCGGTAATGCATTGGCTAGCTTATCAACCCATTCATCGTCGTCTTTTTTTATTTCCATTCTTCCCATTTCCAGAACAAGATGACAATATCTATCAACAGTCATTTTTGTTGTTTCACCTTCAAGAGCTACAAACATATCAAATGATTTCTTTAGTAAAGCTTGTTTGTTCTTTATCATATCAGCACTTCCCTTAAACTTGTTAATCAACGCCAACCAAATAGATCTAGCAATATTGTCATGTTGAAGCAACACAAAAATATCTTCTTTTACGGATTGTTGAAGAAGACTAATCATCATTTTTTCACTGGTGTATTTCAATTTCTCACCATCTGAATAATCACTAAAAGCTTTTTCAATTCCACGTTCATTTTTTGGTTTAACGTAATCAACATCTAATGAACACCATGCGTCAAACTTATAGGCTTGCACCCAGCTTTCAAATCGATTTTGCCATCCTCTAAAATCTTCAATGTACATAAGCTTTGGTGGTTTTTGGTAAGTTCTCGTCTCATTCTCACTGTAAAGAGTTTCAGCAGCTGTAACAGGAGCAACTGGTGTCGCTAACGCATTGTAAAATTCCACTTCCATGATTCAATAACCTGTATCACAAAATTACAAAGTTTAAACAACAATGAAAGTTCACACGAAATGAAAACTCAAACGAAACAACTTGGTGCGAAATAGCTTCTTCGAATAAAATCAAACTTTGGTGCGGAATGAACAATTTCACGCGAATATAACTTTTGGTGCGAAATAGCTTTTCAAACGAAATGACTTTTGATTTTGTGCGAAATAAGGTGATTTCGTACGAAATAACAAGAATTAAGGCTATTTCGTGTGAAATGAAGATTCCAAGGTGTATTTCGTGCAAAATAAAGATCTGATTCAAACGAAATAGACTATTTCGTGCGAAATGTTGCTGATGTCATCTTTTCGATCAGTTTTCAAGCGAAATAGACAAACTGAACAAGTTTTAGATCGATTTTAGGTCCAATTCTTTCAATGATTCTTTAAAACACTGTTTCGCTTATTATATGTGAAATTCAATCCATTTTAACCGTCAAATTTTGTTTAATTTTGAAAAGAAGGAGTAGAAGTCAGATTTTTCAGCTGAAATGATAAGAACTCTTCCTCCTGAGCTCTGATACCACTTGTAGGATCGTGAGTCGATCGAAACGAGTCTATCAAAAGAGTTCTCGGTCTAATCAGAGGCGGAATTCATTGATTAGACTTTGTAACAGCTTGATTCACTCTTAATTGTCTTGTTTTATTGATTTGACACGATTACAGATCAAATGAAATGTCGGCAGCACTTCGGTACCGGAATCATGAACGTTACAAATGACTCAGCATGACAGGTATTTATAGTGGTGGGTAAATCGCACGGAATGACATCTTGCTATTTTGTGCGAAATAGCAAATGGTCATTTCGTACGAAATAGCTCTTTGCTATTTCGTGCAAAATAGCTCAATCACACCCAAACCCTATTTTCCTCGTACAACATGCCCTGATCTAACAATTCAATTACAAGACTCGATACAAGACAAAGTCGACAGACGTATGCACCAACAGAAAAGATTAAAAATAAAAAGTATTACACTAGACACTTGTCTTCACCAAGTGATGTAAGAGACTTAGGCAAACATGGCCTTTGATTGTCAAGAACTCTTACGATCAATCTTGGATCCCGAGATGACTCACACACTCTATGATGGACAATGGATGATGGTGGTGGATGATGGTGTTGTGATGGTGGTGGGTGGTGGGTGAAGTGTGAGAGAGGTGGTGTGCCAAGGGATGGTTTGCAAATGAGCCAAGCACCCCTATTTATAGGCTGAACAGTAGCTCGGGCACGGCCCCATGTCCATTGGGCACGGCCCCGTGTCCATCCTCTTTTCTTCCTTCATTAATTGCAGTTTGTCTACATTAGTTGACCACGCCCCCGTGTCCGCTGGGCACGCCCCCGTGTGCAGAAGCATATATGTACTATCAAGATTTCCCCAGATTCTGCGAATATTAGAGTTGACCACGGCCCCGTGTCCGCTGGGCACGCCCCCGTGGTGGGTGATAGAAGCTTCTATAGCTTTGTCTTTTATGCTGACACTTGGGCATGCCCCCATGTTCACTGAGCACGGGGCGTGTTCAGTCTTCTGTCTTCTTGATTTTGCTTGGGAAGATGCTGTCAGGGGGTCGGGCATGCCACGTTTGTCCCTTTTCTTGTATTTATGTTAGATTTTGCTGCCTTTTTGCTTCTTTTGTTAATTTGAGCTCATTTAATCCTGAAAATACAAAAGGAAGACAAAAACACACTTTTTCCAACATTAGTACTAAAAAAGGGTTAGTTTTATGCCACAATTGATGTAATTTATATGTTGCATTTTGTGCACATCAGTGATCTTATCCCTTAGCTCAAACATATGACATTTATTCCACTTTTAAATCCTTTTTCACAATTGTCGAAAGATAATTCAACACAAAGCTTAAAAATGTGCAAACCGATTGGTGGGAGAATTTCGCATGACCTTTTTTTCTCCTCACTTGGTATTATTCATCAACGTTCTTGTCCATATAGGAATGAACAAAATGGTATTGTTTAGCATCGACATCCTCATATTGTGGAAACAGGCCTTGATTTCGTTGCGTATTCTAAACCCCACAACATTTTTGGAATTTTACATTCGAAACAGCAGTTTACCCAATAAATCAACTGCCCTTTAGAACTTATTCCAACAAATCACCTTTTTAGTATATTTTCAAGAGGCCTCCTGATTACTCGTTTCTTCATGTTTTTGGATGCCAATGTTTTTCGTACCTACATCTGTATAACCACCACAAAATGGATTTTCCATCTACACCTTGTGTGTTTTTAGGATATAGTCTTATTCATCATGGGTATCAATGTTTGGACTTGCATACCGATCGCTTGTACAATGCACGCCATGTTCGTTTTGAAGAATAGTCCTTTCCATTCACACATATTCCTTTAGCCGAACCTACCACGCAACCAACCCCTTATTTTTTCCCATTTCCTACACCTGTTAACGACACCCCTACCCCTATCCCTACCCCTGCCCCATCTCTTTCTACCACACATCCCCTGCCTCAACACCTACCTCACACTTAAATATTACACCCATTGATCCTATAATACCATACTCAAATCCTACTTTCAATCGCGCCACAACCTTGAACTCGTCTTGCTAATCTTTGGCCCAATCCTATACCCATAACTCGTTACACTCCCTCCTCCTATTATACATCAGCCAACCCATCTCCTTTTCTTGAACCTTCCTCATTTACTGTCGCCAATAAATCATCGGAGTGGCGTCAAGCCATAAATGAAGAGTTTGATACCCTTTGTTAAAAATGGGACATAGTCTCTTGCTCCTTATATTAAAAACACTAATATTATTGATTCTAAGTGGGTATACATGTTAAAAAGGGATCAGAATGGTAATGTAACATGTTACAAACTACGACTTATTGCAAAAGGTTTTCGGCAACAACCGGGTTTCGAATTTCAAGAGACGTTTAGTCATGATGTAAAGGCTACTACAATTCAGGTAGTATTATCTGTTGTGGTCACCAACTAATGGTCCCTAGAGAACTAGAAGTACAAAATCTTTTTATTCATGGTGATTTAAAAGAAAGAATCTACCTCATAAAACCACATGGTTTTGTTGACAAAACTCGACCAAATCATGACTGTCTTCTTCATAAGTCCTTTTATGGCCTAAAACAGTCTCCAAGGGCCTGATTCCAACACCTATCTACTACCCCGCACAAAATTGGCTTCTCTGGCTTCAAACAGATCCATCATTTTTTATTCTGAAGTCCCGGGGTACTTTGCATACGTGCTTGTTTATGTTGATGGCATAAACATCACCAAGAACAATACCAAAGTTATCGACGATGCTATCACTCGATTGAGCACCTCTTTTATCGTTAAAGATATGGGAAACCTACACCATTTCTTGGGTATATAGATTGTTCCTCATCGTAAAAAATCATCTTGTCGCTGGGAAAGTATATCTCTGATTTAATCACACGGAATGCACTTTTGGATTGTAAATTGGTTCCTTTCCTAATGAGTAGTTCGCAAAATTTAGCACTTGGTGACAGTCCCCCACTTACAGATCCTACCAAATATCACCAAAATGTTGAAGTTCTTCAATATGTCTACCTCTCAAAACCGAATATCACCTTTGATGTGAATAAAGTTTCTCAATTTGTGACGCTCCAATAGGTAATCATTGATCAGCTGTTAAAAGGTGCGCTTTTAAATGCATAAAGCATGTTAAAGGCATATTGAAAGTTAGTTCATCTCCACAAATGATCAAACCATTAATGTTTTCACAAAACCACTAATGTGACAAATGTGTCCGCTTTTAAGGTCCAAGTTGCATGTCATTTGTAACACCTCGTAAAACCGTGTCCAGTAATGTTCTAACACGTGTCCCTATTTCTATTTATGCCTAATATTGGCTAGGAGGGATTATTTTTTGTCAATTGTGAAAAGTATGAATGTGGAGGGACTAAAAGTGTCAACATGCTGAAACTATGCCTCTAAGTGACCTTGTACGGTGTCTGTATTCTCAAATGAGCCACTTGATGGACGAGAGGAACTGTTTGTGAATTTATGTGGAAGTTTGAGATTTGGAGGACTAAAGGTGTCAACATGTTAATTTATACCTCTGAGTGACCCTTTAACGAACCGGGAGCTTAATGATGTTCGGTCATACTCTCGAGTGTGCCAAGTATTGGCCATAAGGGGCTATTTATGCTATTATTGCTAATGCATACAAGTATGGAAGTTAAGGGGCCTAAAGTGTCAAGCTTGAAAGATGTTTTGCTGACCAGACAAGGACCGCAAAGGCTGGGCGTCCGTAAGCCTGTGGTCAGCATCGAAAATTGCTTGGAGGCCACACAAACAGCCAAAAACCTTCATTTCCGTTACCAGGGGCTGCATGGTGGTTTAACATATGTATAAGGACACCTGAGATCCCCTAGCCCTTCATAACACCTGTATTGATCCAAATCTTGAGCTCCAACTATAAATACATGCATTTGTGCATCATACCAACTTGCTCATTCTTATTTTCATCTTCCTCTCATATCCTGGAGATTCCTAACTGAAGGGAGCTTCCATTTGAGTTCTTTTTCGTGCAAGGTTCACTGGTAAGTGATCCTTTCATCTCCATTTTCGTTTATAGGCTTTTTAAAGCCAAAAGTCAAGCATTTTCGATAAATGCTTTAACTTTCGGTTTAGACCTAAATGGTCCAGCCATTGTTCAAGTCGAACATGGCTACGTGATCGTAATTAGGTATGTGTTAATCCTTCAAAAAGACACCTCCTGAAAATCACGTTTGCTTGGTTAATTGACGGGTTAAAGTTTTGATATTAAAAAGTCAAACGGGTCAGTTTTTGAAATAATTATAATCTAAGTTTATATATGTTTTAACACTTAAATAACTTGGTAATAATTATTAGAACATGTGTAAGCATGTTCGGCTCGTCAATTCTAGTAATAAGGTCGGTTCTCAACCGAAAGTCGCGAAGTTTGACTTCTGCTTTGACTTTCGATTCTGACCCGATTTAGATTAGTTTGCTACTGATCTAAGGTTGCATTATAATCATAATATAGTGTAGCATAACCCTCTAAGGTTATATTACACGATCATAATCATATTCTGAGTTTTTGTTCAAGATTCGTTAATATGCCATACTTTGACTAAATTGCCCTTTTTGTTAAAAATAAAGTTTTAACCCATAACGAACTTGCAAATGACTTATGTACCAATATGTTAATTTAATTAACATATTTTTATGTTATTAAACTGATCATAAACTGAGTTTTCATATAATGTCGTAAATTATGTTTGAAAGTGACCAAAATGCCCTTCCGGCACATAGAACGGTTTTAAACATAATTTCTCATATCAAACTCATTACCTACTAATATAATATCACAATTAAAATATTTTGGGATATCAAATCAGTCTATAATCTGAGTTTATGTACAAGTTCTTGTATTAAGTCATTAAATGACGTAAATACCCTTTTTGGCACATAACATGGTTTTAAACTATGATTTTTATTCAAAACCATTTACCTATTGTTACGTTATATTAAATAAAATATTTTAACAGTATAAACCTGATCATAACTTTTGTTTTTATACAAGATCGAAAATTACATCATATAACGACTTAAACGCCATTTTGCCGCGTAGTATGGTTTTAAACCATATTTATCAATCAAGGCTTGTTACCTACTTATTTTATATCTAATTTGAATTGTTTTTTACAGTAGGTACATGTTTATAACTCAGGTTCTCAATTAAGTTCTCAAACTATGTGTGAAATGACCAAAATACCCCTACGATGCATAGTTTGGTCTTAAATCATAAAACATACATATGTTTGATATCCTACAGATATTATATCACAAATAAAGTATTTTTACAGAATGGTTATACTTATAACCTCAATTTATATGCAAGTTCCTTTTATACGTCGCTAAATGACTAAAACGCCCTTTTAAGGCATAGTCTGATTTTAAAACCTTAATGGGCATACAAGTTGATATCCTACTGATATTATAACTTGTTTAAAGTATATTGGCATATAGAACTTGTCCATGACTCATCCGGTTACCGGTTGTCACTTATACGCGTACGGTTAGGCTTATGTAACTAGTTTACATAAGTTTACCGAAACGGGTCAAACCTTATCATTTTTACTTCAAATTCCAGAATGTTATTTCTTTACCCATATTATACAAGTCTTAGTACTTTTTGGGTTTAAACAACATTCTACTCCGGTCATCGCTTAATCAAGTGTAGCATACCTTCGATAGATTAAAGCTAACCGGTCTAAGTCTACGACTTGAATAAGACCCGTTAGCATTCTAATTGGTTATTTATATCATCATTCTAGACTAGAGCCTTCCAGTAAATTGCTACCTACTCTTACTTAATTGAATACGGCTGAGTTAATTATAAATCTTGCATTATAAGACGAGAGTTAGCTCAGGTAAATACTCTTAACCTATTTTCCCTACACATGTTTGGGATACGGTAAATTATTACCGCTTGGTCGGGTATGGGCAGATTGTGGCTACAAAATCTTCATAACCCGTTTTAATCCGTTTTGTCTGATAACTTAAATATTGGGGGTTAACGCGACCGTGTCCTGGATATCCATGGCTTATTTAAGTTACTAATGGCCACAATTGAGCATGGGGTGTAGGCATACACCCATCAGATGCTAATGCTTATATAGAAATGTTTTTCTTACCCGTTGATCAGGGGATACCCCTTTGTGGGTTTAAGTGGTGTGTCGGTTAATCATGTCTCGGTGTTTAGTACTGGGCCCCATATGTATTGACAGGCATATAAAACTGTATACAAGATCATTTTGATTTGTCCCAAGTTATTTATAAAAATATGTGCCTTGTGCACTTAAATCAATTTTGAAAATGTTTTCAAAATGTGTCGGTTGATTGTATCTACCAGTGTAAACTGACGTATTTTCAAAAGACTAAGTTACAGGTACAATTACGAAATAGGCTGGAAGTTGCTCGGTAATGCTTGAAGAGGATTTTACAACTCCTTTGCATAAGGCCTATTAGTCTGTTGAACTCCTTTCTTTTGTACATTTGATCCACCTGTGGATTATTATTACAAGCTTGTCTGTATTTATTATTTTGGAACTTTCGGACATTTGAGTTTGTAATAATATTTTATACTCCAAGACTTCCGTTGTGCTACTTGTGATTGTTTGACTATGACGATACTCTCTATGGGGGCCCACCGGGATTGTGTTGGAAATTCGGGGTGTGACATCATTCATGCCCATAACTTGTGGGGGAATGTTAGTATATTAGTGATCATTGTTTCTAGATGATAGTTTTGTGTACTATCTCGTCCTATATATAGGATCTATTGTATTTATCATTTGAATCTTTAAGTAAAACCTTTATACAATATTTGGAATTTAAAACAGAAATTATATGACACATGAACACGATAACATGTTAACCTCATAATGGCATAAGATTAGAACACTAAATTAAAGTTGAGGGACTTTAGAGAGTCAAAATGTTTTGAGTGGTTAATCAAATGAGAAACTTGATTACAAATATGTATAGTAGTAAAATGATCATGTACAAGAGGCATAATCCAATGGTTAAGATTAAGTGGTCACTAAATCTATAAATCACATAAGAGAAAACAAGTGAAACAATTGGGGAAGGGCAGAATAGGAAGATCCGATATTGGTGACCCATAAACTCAATTTCCCCACGATTTTCAAACGGCTATAACTTTTCATACGTTTATAATATTTATAAAAAAACAAATTACACTGTATTAACGAATATTTCATTCTCTTTAATTTGAGCATTGTTGTGGTTTTCTTAATTTTTAGAATTTGTGCTTTACAAGCTATAACGATACGTGATTTTGTAACGTGATTATGTTTCAATACGTAATTACTTAATATATATTTTATTCATGAAAAATTGTAACATTACGCGATTATATATCAATACTTAATTATACAACAATAATTGACTATGTATTACTACTACGTGCTTACATGATTTTGAATACCCATTACATGATTTCATTCTAGTATTTATATGAAAACTCATTAAGTGATTACGTACTAACTATAACTGTAATAAAATAACATAATAATATATTAGTTACTATTTTAGGTCTAAATCAAAAATTAAGTATAAATACAATACAATACAAAATATTAATCAATCAACCTATATTACAGATTTAATCACATAATAAAGCATAAACAATTAAGTTCTCATTATTGAATGTGTAATCGCGTAATAAACATACGTGTAACAACATCAAGTATATTAAATGTGTAATCACGTAATCTGTAAAAGAAATTAAAATTTTAAGAAAAATATAGCAATAGCCTACTCAAATTAAAGAAAATGAAATGCTCGTTAATTCGATGTATTTTTTAAAAAATTTATCGTATAAAAATTATAGCCATTTAAAAATTATGGGAAAGTGGGTTTATAAATCAACTATATTGGATCTTCCTAAAATATACCTGTAGGAGATTCATTTGAAAATAAAATTAAATTAAAAAGAAAAAGAATAAATGGTACAATGGCAAAACATTAAATAATTCTCTCATTTCATTTATTATTATCTTTGACTATAATTAGTTATAAAAACTATCATCCTCCACATTAAAACTTTTGCCTACATACATCAAAATTTATTCTATACATTTTGAAATTTATCATACACACCTCGTAATTCATCCTACACACCTCGTAATTTAGCCTACATTTAGAATAAATTTTTTTCTTTTTATTTGAAAAAATATATATTTTAAAAATAAGTTACAAATTTAATTTAGTTAGCTATTAAGACAACGAATTAATGATCTATATAAGTTTACCAATATACCCTTATAATAATATTAGAAACAAAAAATAAATAAAGTAAATGAAGGATTTTTATTGGTTTAAATTTCTTCTTTTTTATTCTTAAAAAAAAATTCTCATTTGAACCCTCCACAACACTTCTATTCTACACTTCTTATAAAATTAATGTGTTGTATAGTAACCAATCTCATGTATAGTATTTATTTTTTATTTTCTATTTGGCATATATAGGGAAGGACTGGGAAAAGACAATAACACTTCGCAACCAAGTATCATCATAAAATAAAGAGTTAAATGCTTGGTTGGTCCCTGTGGTTTGCAAAAATTTCATACTTGGTCCTAGTGGTTTACTAATTACACGCGTGGTCCCAAAAGTTGTCAAAAATGAACTCGGTTGGTCCCCTGACCTAACCTCTGTTAAATTTCTCAGTTAAAACACCCCATGTGCTTGGCACGTGAGGGTAGTTTGGTCCTTTCCTGGTTCTCCCACCCCACCCCCTTCTTCTTCCTCAAACCACCACCACTACCACCACATAACGGTTGCATCAAACTCGAATGCGGTGGTGATTCCATCAAAAACCCCCAATTCGACTGCAAATTCCAATAATTATCCCCACAATTTCGCCTCTGCATCTCCATATCCTCCAGCAAACATCATCGGTCCACAATCAAGATTCAAAACCCTAACGCAAAACACGTTCACCGCACAACTCGAAAAGAAATAACAACATAAATTGATGAATGCATAAATAATGATTGAATGAATTGAGATTATTCGAACTGAATTGAAAATAACACTGAATCGATTAAACGGGTAACCGAATAAACATGTAAGAGATTTATACCTTCGTGTTATGCGTAAAGATGGTAATAAGAACTCCGGGGACGACTTGCAATTTCTGGCGTGCTCCGATGGCACTTTGTAGGACGAGTACAGTGTGTTTCAAAGTGATTTTATGGGTGATAAAGCCTTAGAGATTCGATTAGATGAAGCTTATATAATCAATTCGACTGAAAATGACCTTGAGTCTCAAATCTTGATTCGGTTACACAATCTCGTCCCTTGTGGCAAAAATCAGAGGTGAGGAGGTAGGAGGTGGAGGACCAGAGGTGGTGGCCGGCTATCAGAGGTAGGAGTGGTGGCAGAGGTGGTCTGGAAGTTGTCAGTGGTTGTGGTGGTTATTCAGTGGAGGAGATGAGATGGTGGTGGTGGTTTGAGGACGTAGGGGGTGGGGTGGAAGAACCTAGAAATGACCAAACTACCCTCACATGCCAAGCACATAAGGAGTTTTAACTGAGAAATTTAACAGAGGTTAGGTCATGGGACCAACCGAGTTCATTTTTGACAACTTTTGGGACCACGCGTGTAATCAGTAAACCACTACGACCAAGTATGAAAATTTTTGCAAACCACAGGGACCAACCAAGCATTTAACTCTAAAATAAAAATTGACCGAAAATTAAACTTAGATAACTGATATCAGCAAAATATTTCTCAACTTTTACAACCATTTTGACCGAAAATTAAACTTAGATAACTGATATCAGCAAAATATTTCTCAACTTTTACAACCATTTAATGGTGAAATTTAATATAGTGGTTTCTAGGAGTTTTAGATGTGATACTTGTATACAACTAAAAGTCTTCAAACAACGAACTTTATACAATATTTATAATTTATAAAATTTATATATTTATATATTTATAATATATACATAAAATTAACAAAAAAAAAAAAAAACAGTCGATGATCACAAGGTCAACCTAAAACCTCAAACAGCTACAACTAACTTAAACAAAAAAAAGGAAAAAAAAAGAACCGAAAAAACGTCAACATCTTTTGCCTGCATCAAACAAGTCAAGTCGGAAACATAAGTTATATCGTAAGTAAATTAGATGATGAAAATACTGGTTATCGGATCAACACTCGATACCTGCTGCTACAATCAGTGATGTCCCTTCTTAAAACCCGAGAAAAATCCACCAAGAGATTTGTCCTTTTGCCCCTCTCCAGCATTCCCGACCTCTTTTGCTAAACGTTTTAGTTTGTCCAGAATGTCTGTGAAGTTGGGTCTCAGTGTCGGGTTCTGTTGCCAGCAACTCTCGAGCAACTCAATGAGCTTAGGATGAGTCTGCTTAGGGATTGGGGGCCGTAGACCCTGGTAATTCAAGTAAAAACCCCACTTGCTTCTTATTATTCAAGACAAACAATAGTCCTAGTGGGTCATAAACAGGTGGCACATTAATGTCACTGTTAAAAACGTCTAAACGCGTTAACCCACTTAGCCCATTCATGACATGTTATTGTGTTTTTTGTAGGTTAACGCGACACGTCTATGACCCGTTTCTCAAAACGACATAGTTTCATAGTTTTATAAATAATAAAATATATTATAATTAAATCGAGTTAAGCATGTCATGTCATTAATGTTATTGTACTTAAATCACGTTCGTGTCATGTAACCAACGTATTAAACATGTCCGTGTTAATGTTTAAAAAAATGACACCTAATTAAACGTGTTGTATTCAGGTTTACTACTCGTGTTAAACGTGGCGTGTTGAACACGACACATGAAGTTTTAAAGCCAAAAGTACCTGTTGTACTACACCCACTGCTGCTTGTAATGGGGATAAGCATCTGTAGGGAACCTGTGAAAAATATTAAGTGTAAGGAAATGATTATACGTAAATAAAAACTTTGTTTCTTATTTAAAAAGACGTTTACTTCGCCTGTTAGAAGCTCCCATAGCACTACCCCGAAGCTGAACACGTCAGCCTTATGATCGTATGGTCTGTGCTCGATAACCTTCAATTCATAATAACTGTTATTAAGACAAGCCCAATAGTGCGTAATAACAAAATGTAAAAACCAATAAAAAGCCCAATACCTCGGGTGCCATCCACCTGTACGTTCCGGTTTCAGCAGTCATTACTCCGGTTTGAGTCTGAACCCTAGCCACACCGAAATCGGCAACCTTCACAACCTACCCAATAAAATTATATTTTAAACGAAGATTGAAATATGCAAAACATGGTTGTCCAGAAAACCAAAAGGAGAAACTGAAAGTCTGAAACCAGAACAGATGTTTGGCAACTCTTACTCCGTGTTCATCCATCAGAAGATTGGCGGTTTTCAAGTCCCGGTGGATAATATTATTTTGGTGCAGGTAGCTCATGCCTTTGGATATGTCAATCGCTATTTTCAGTATCATAGGAAGTTTAAAAGAACCATTCTGCTTGTGCAGATAGTTATATATGCTTCCCTGTGCCATGAACTCTGATGAGAGAGAATTATTATTAGCATTTGGCAAAGAAAGAGAAAAATCTATAAACTCAATCTAATTTTACCAAAATCCAGTTGATCAAGTTCCTACACAATTATACCAGTTTTTGTATTTTAAATAGAACAATTGTGTATTTAATATTTATCGATGTACATGGTGCAACATAATTAAGAACAAAATCAAATGTAACACAAATACGTAAAACTGAATAAAATGAGAAAGCTTTTAAAATTAATCTTGGTACCAGTTACAATGCAGAGGTTCATAGGCTGGGTACATGCTCCAATGAATTGAACAACATTCTTGTGTCTAATCTTCCTGCCAAGAAATGAAAACACAGGTGAAACATAGCCAAAGGTCAAAGAACTGAAAAATCTTTTGGAATAATAACACATCATCAAAAAAAACGGAAATACTTTTTCTGTAAATGAAAATTAAATATCGAAGTTCTGACGAATCTTGGTTTTAAAAGACATGAGGCGCAAGCGCTAGCTACGCATACACGAGGCACCCAGTATTCATTAATCCTTATATATTAACTTACAGATAATATTTTATTATTTATACCATTTTAATACTTACACATCTAAAATAAAAAGATTAAAGAATATATACAATTTAATAATATAAAAAGCATCATGTCTCCTATTTATGAGATTTTTTATCTCTATCGAAAACAGTACAACTAAAGAAGCATTACGTATAGCGAAAAGGAACTATATTTATAGTTTAATTATCATAATACACATAAAAGGAAAAAATCAGCTGTTCAAAAGATGTCAAATAAAAACAACATATAATATGAGAAGCAAAGTTAGCACCTAACTACTTATATGCCCAAACGACAGCTGGAGCAATAAAATTTCAAATATACCTACCAAATATATTATATACAAAACTAGCAAGTTATCTGCAAGCATAAACTAGAAGAAATAAAAAAAATACAAACCTCATAATAAACACTTCCTGGGTGAATTCTTTTACCATATCTGCATCAATGCGTTCTGGCTTAAGAACTTTAATAGCTACTTCCTGACTACAATATGTGCCTTTATATCTGAAAAAAGATTACAAAATACTAAAGCCAAGAAATTTTTGCAGATTCTAGAGAAGGTTTAGATTTCAAAGTTCAAACGCTTACAAATCACCGAAAGTCCCAGATGCCACTTTATCTTCGAATTTCAGAAGGTTAACATCAATTTCCCATACATCAGTTCCATCGGTAGGTATTTTTACATGACCATTAGAAGGCATAGAGGGACTTGGTGTAGGAACGTTATTAGAAGTAGTCGGTGAAGATTGTTTTCCCCCCTGCAGAGACGTTGTAAATAACAATGAAGTTGCAAACTTAATATTGCAAAACGCTAAAAGGAGTTAACGAGAAACTACCACTGCCTTCATTATCTTCTCTGCTATTGCATATCTGAGCTGTTCGGTTTCCTATAAGATGCCAAAACATATCAGTGCACATATGTTATAAGATCCAACAAACTTTCCAGTTTCCATAACTAATAAGTGCTACTTAAAACATGTTACTGGTGTTAGCTATGACAGTTTTCCATTTCAAAAATTACTAAACCCGACGATAAGAAGATTTAGAGTAAAATGCCATTTTCGTCCTCGAGGTTTGGCCAGTTTTGCGACTTTCGTCCAAAGGTTTGAAATCTTGCCATTTTCATCCGGCTCGTTAACTCCATCCGTTTTTCTCCATTAAGTCAGGGGTATTTTCATCTTTTTTCTCCGTTAAGGGTACTTTGAGTACTCGTACATTATGCAAAATGCTTGCACATACAGTGAAAAAGACCGAATTGCCCTTTAAGTTAACAAAAAAGACGGAAACGCCCCTCATTTAACGGAGAAAAATAGATGGAGTTAACGAGTTGGATGAAAATGGCAAGATTTCAAACATTTTGGATCTAGATGTGGAAACAGAAACCTTTGGACGAAAGTTGCAAAAGTAGTCAAGCCTCAAGGACGAAAACGACACTTTACTCAAAGATTTAACTACCGATGAAAAAAATGCGCTTTTAAAGGAATGTATATCAGTGATATAAAGACATCTAAGACCATACCTCATGAGGCCATCCATCAACGACAAAGACATCCAACGAGAAGCCATCAGCGGTGGAGAAAGCATGTGCTTCTTGAATGTTCAATCCAACCTCGGAAAGTAAAGAAGTCAACTGCATAATTGATAAATTCATAGCTTAATCATAATTCTTATTATATATCCCACATCAAGAAAACTGACTCAGCATCTTTATTAAAGTAATCATGCAATTAACTAGCTTCCCGTCATTTAAGTGTACAATTAATAACATTGAAGCTAAAACCACTCAAGTTTTGACTTCCAACAACACATCAAAGTTCATAATTATGAAACATAAACATAAAGTAACTTTTTAGTTCTTGAAAAAAAAATTAGAAAATATATATACACATACACGCACCTGACTTAGGACTTTTGGTCTATCGATAGTTGAAAACGTGACCTCATGCATAGGCCTGCATTATCCAAATTCAAATATTACGGTTAGTGAGTCACTATTTCATGAAAACAACCTGAGACTTAAATAAATACAAGTCCGCAACAAAAGGAGGTGACTTAAAATCTGCCAAATGGGACGGCATGTGGAAGTGCTTGTCTGTAAGTCATAATTATAAGAACAATGGCTTAAGTTTACACCATTTGGTATGTAAGGCAGTTAATAATGCATAATTGTTAATTTGTTTAAACCTTGTTAACCTACATTATGCTGTCATACCTAATTCCCATAATCAAACTATTTATGTATATAGAAACGACGAGCCATTCAATAACAGCTGAAAGCAAATCTATGAAACTATATTATGCTGTCAATCTGTCAATACTTAATTCCCATAATCAAACTGTTTATGTATTTAGAGCCGTTCAATAACAATCAAAACCAGATCTATTAAACATGCACTTTAGTAATAATATTTTTCTAAAGTAGAAAAATTACAAAAACTAACAAATTCGAATAACGCTAGTTTTATTAAATTGTAAGCAATCAGACAACATAGTGTTACAAGCTCTATTGTTTATTGACTACTGTATTCAGCATTAGCAAGTTAGAAAGTTTTAGGAGTTAGAAACAGGTTACCTGGAAGACACTGAAGTTGAATTCACATCATTGTCGGTATGACTGTCATGATGTCTATTGACTTTTAGTGCAAGTGCTTCAAGATTTTGCATAGAACCAAAAGACGGAGGGGGGTGCAATCTTAAGAGAGCATAAACCATTGGAGAGACGAAGGATAGCACAATGAATAACAATAAGTTAGAAAAGAAACTACATGGAAATCTAGCAAATAAAGAATTAATGACATTTACATTTTCAAAAATTAAACAGAATTCAAACTCATGATATTGTTATGTCATTACCCGCTTCTGCTAGTGTAAGTGAAAGGACTTTGAGCGTCTTCTTTCATTGAGATTTCCATACTGTCCATATCAGATGTGTTATCATCTGAGATAGGATGAACCTATATAAAATTTCCTTTGCATAAGACAAAAGGAACATCAAGAAATAATCAAGAAATAACCTGCCAATATTCCAGAAATGCCCGGATTATGCTTATACGTCCCTTAAATATATTCATTTTCTTATAGAATTAAAGAACTGATACTGTTCAACTTTAAGGAAATATTTTGTGCATCTTTTCTCATGAAAGGGGCGTTACACTATTAAACTATTAATCTCTAATCAAAAATTTTAACAGACAAACAACAACTGCAAAAAGCAAAAGTGACGTACTTTGACTACTTTGTACAACATTTAATAGCAGACTTCCTAACACCTCAAATCAGAATTTCTGGCCCAATCAATACCTCGAATCAATACACGTTATCTGATGCTTAAATATATACCGAAGGCCGATGTTGGAGTTGCGTCATTCATAGATGATAAAGTCATGTTGGAGTTACGTCATTCACTCATTCATAGATGATAAAGTCATGTTGGAGTTACGTAATTCATATATGATAAGGCCAGCCGATTATAAAAACGGAAACTACATTTTCTTATATGATAAGATCTCTACTGACCAGTCAATCGGTTTACATGACACATAAACAGAATCACAACAAGAATAAAGAAGACCACAAAAAGAATGCATATCATCATCTTCCGTTCAAAAAAGAATATTCAAAATCATTAATATTAACGTCAATCCCTTGCTTCCAGTTTGAAGTACCAGACCGGGGTGAAACAAAATTAACCATAAGGGTGAACTGGAGATACTGAAAGTTACATCCATAAAGAAACTTAAGTCCCCAGAAAGATGATAGAGAAGTTTAAGTGAACATAACCAATATGACTTGGACGATAAAAAACTAATTATGCAGATATCTTTCTTACAACTGTAGGCAATGCAAGGCCAAGCCTTAGTGCCTTACATTATTAAACCAACAAAATTTTACACTTATGAAGTTCCAAAGCTAAAAATTGTTAAAAAAAAACAAAGACGAATATGCAAATCAACGCAATAAATGTGACCTTGGTTTAAAAAAGTGTGAGGCACTCCAAGGCGTTTTGGTCCCAAAAACCGAGGAACAGAGCATGCATCTATGTACTAACATATAAGCTTAATTTACAACCAGAAACTGCATATCTTCATATTGTTTACGTATAAAACTATTTATCAAGTAAACATTCATAGGTTGGTTTTACGTTTAAACATCCTAAGAACCCAGTGTTTGGTATGCAGTAACGAGAGGCGCCGGAATGGAATGGACCATTGTGAACGAGAGAAGAAAAGGGTGTTTGGTTGGTCAATGAAATGGAATCGCCCGTTAGGCCGTTACACAAGGCATTCCATTCCTTCAAAATCATTTCATCCGCCCCCCATGTTTTTTTTCATTCCATTCCCTCTTTCACCCTTCATTAACAACACCACAACCCACCACCGTCGCCAGTCACCACCACCCACCACCGCCACGGCGCCACCCCCACAGCCACCCACCATCGTCGCCGCCACACACCCATCATCGTCGCCGCCACACACCCACCGCCGCCGCCCACCACCGACCGCCGCCACCAACCACCCACCACCGCCACCCACCACCGCCCGCCTCAGCCGCCACCCACCACCGCCCGCCGTCGCCGCCCAGCGCAATCCCCGCCACCACCCACTGTCGTCGCTACCACTGCCACCTATCACCCCCGCTGTCGCCGCCACCCACCACCACCACTCACCACGCATTTTATTCCTTCATCTTTTCTTGCCTACCAAACAACACAAAGTAATGATTCGTTCCATTCCCACATGGTAACCAAACAAGATATGGAATGGTAATGATGCATTCCATTACCTCGTCCATTCCATTACCCCGCCCATTCCATTACCTCGTATAAACAGACGCTAATTTTGACCAATTCTGACCTAGAACCACATGATGCTTTTCCACCATCTCTCGGATAAGGCACGTTTTTTTTTAAACAAGATCCTGACCTACCTACTAGTGTTAAGTTAAACCATAGAAATCCAAAACCAAACTTTTCAGTAACATTTTTACCTGCACTAATCGGACTTCAAATGCAGGTCTCTTAGCAGGATCTTCTGCCATCTTCAAAACTCTCTTATGCACGATCACATCTTCCGCTCTCTCCACGTTCACATCCAACGCATATCTGTCCATCATTAACAATCAACCACATCTCAAAAACATTAATAGCTTTCCGTACGGGATATATTCAAACAAGTACACACATAGATATTATATATATTATATATATTAATACAAATTATATATATTAATACAAACTTGGCATGAATAGTATTTTACCAAGATTTTTTTAATACTCTTCTTTTCTTAGTTAATAATATTTTGTTTAAGTCAATAAGAAATTTTGTTTTAAATAATATTTTTGTTCTTAATAATATTTACTTGATGATATAGTTGAAAATATTTTTTAATTGATATTCATCTAATAATTTGCGCTCATGAACTTTTTTGAATCTAAATACGTAGTTGTGCTTGTTTTTTTTATTACTTGACATCCTGATATAGATTTTGTGTGAACCAGTACTGTGATTAACCGAATCATTTCTTAACGAAAACAGTACCCATTTCGATTTTATGGTTTTTGATCGATGTAAATCAATTGATATCTTTTGTACTGTACATGCCACTGATTTCTTTTTTGGCCTTCCTCTTTTAAAAGATATAGCAATTGTTGGTACTATAGCGAACCAAATCGCTATCGACTGAGGTCCCACCGCATAGCGCGGGGGAAACACACTAGTTACAATTATTACATCATGATTCATGTCAATTTGCAAAACCTCGCATGTCTAACACAAGTACGATCAAATCAAACACTGGATACAAGTATTACATCATGCTGATTTGCAAAACCTCGCATATCTATCAAAAAATATGATCAAATTAAACATTAGATATAATTCTTACATCATGCCGAATTCGCAAAACCTCGCATAACTAACACAAATACGATCAAATTAAACATTAGATACATCTATTACATCATATCGATTCACAGAACCTCGCATGTCTAACACAGATACGATCAAATTAAACAGCAGATACAACTATTACATCATATTAATTTGCAAAACCTTCATGTCTAACACAAACACGATCAAATTAACCATGACATACAAGCATTTCATCATGTCTATTTACAAAACCTCAAAAGTATGAATCAGATACAACTATTACATCACATCGATTTGCAAAACCTTGAATATCTAACACAAATACGATCAAATCAAACATTAGATACATCTATTACAACATAACGATTCGCAAAACCTCAAATATCTAACACAAATACACTCAAATTAAACATTATATACATCTATTACATCATGTCCATATACAAAACCACCGCATGTCTAACCAAAACACGATCAAATCAAATGCCTAACACAAACACGATCAAATTGAACATTAAATACACCTATTAATCATATATAACGCAAACACAATCATATTAAACATTATACACAACTACTACATGATATATCCAACACAAAACACAATCAAATGACACATTACACACTAAACTAACAGAAATCAATCACCTAGCCGGAAGCCGATTAAAGTGAATCCATAACTGATCTTCAAAATCCACTTGCTGAGTATCTTCATGACGCATGTCATACAACCGAGTGAGAACATCGTTATAAACCTCGAGTTTCTGCCGCCGTTGTTTGCTCTTTTTGGGCGATTCCACCGCCCTGCTGCCGCAGCTTTCGGTGTCCTCCATCGCCATCGACGGTTGAGGTGCCGGAAACGGAGAGGATAGAGAATTGAGAGATCTGTGTGTGTGAAAAAGTGTGTTGGATTGTAGCGGTGAAGAGGTCCGTACGTGGTCGTATGACCTATAGGTTATAGCTACTGTGCGCCGGTGGTGCTGAGGTGTAAATGGGTCCCACCACTTTTGCTGATTCGGATTCGCATGGGTGGTTGGATGTTGAGTAGTTTGACACTTATCTACAGGGGATGTAATGAGTGATGACTTGTGTTAGAGCGGTGTATGTATGAATGTATATTCAAATCTGTATTTGTTTATCTTTTGGGATATCATTTATTATTATATTATTCTTTATGTGATATAGATTTATAGTTATACATGTGATACATTGCTACAACTCTTATCTTATATTATGTATGCCAACTTCTTATTGTGTGTTATAAACCTATAATATAATAAGTAGGGATGGGATTAGTACTCGTACATGACTAAACTGGTACTGTATCACAAATTATCAGAACACATATTAGCTAATATCTATGTTGAGCACCATACTGATTGTGGTCAGTCAGTACAAATATCATTGAAAATAACAGAATATGCTAATACCAAAATTGTTAGGAAACATATTAATTAGTATTGTTATTGTTGATACGATGCCTGATAGTACTGATATTTGGTTAGAAAATCTCATCCCTGACAATGAGGAATCAATAGTAATATGTGATACCACCTCCGGATATAATTACAATTTTAAGTTTCTACTTTATATTTATTAGTGTTTTATGTTGTTTTTGTTCCAATTTTTTTATATTACTTTTTTATCTGTAAAAATGGTCAAATGTAAATAAATTGTTAATCAAAGTCAAGATTGTGTAGGTCGTCTTTTATACCTATATCATGAGACATAGATCCTCAAATAGACACTTTGGGATATTGAACATTTAGTTTAGTTCATTGAGATGACAACAATGATTTTCATTCGGATCTTGTGATGATAACGACTATTAGGACATGTTCGTTAAGGAAACATACGAGGTGCATGGAGCAAGTACACACGATGAGGGGTTGTGGCTTTAATCACTATGAATTTGTAAATGTGATTCATGGAAGATATGGTGGATGAGGAAGGCCATGCATGAAGCTTAGAAAACTTCCACTTCTGTGAGGATCTTTGTGGGATACTTTGTCATATATTGTGTTAAGTGGATAAGGGAATTATGCGGTTTACTAATGGTGGAGGAATCAAGATAAACTATCTAAGCTTGTAAGTTTATAATCCTAAAAAGGTATAGTATTTCTATATTTATGTTTCTAACCTAGTTTTCAAGTGCAGATATGGTTTTTAGAGTAAGGGTTCCACTGGAAGCAACATCTATATCCTATGGGATAGAGATATGGCTTGTCTACATCCCACCCTCTCAAACCATACCAATAATTTTGCTCTTGATAGGCTTTTTATCGGGTTTAGTTGTTATTGTTGTACTTTTTCAGAGCAGATTAACACTTAGGTTAAATGGATGTTATAAAATTGGAACATGTAGCTACACTTGGGATTATGATGTATTGGACGTTCTACCAACATATTTTTCCCAGTTGTTTGTCTCGGGAGAGTTACATTACATGATGGTATTATATTGGGAACATGTAACTACAGATGGGACTATGATGCATTGGACAGTTCTGCTAACATATTTTTGTCAGTTGTTGGTTCGAGGAGTTACGTCAGATGATGTTTGTTTCTCGACGTCACCTTAGAATCTTACTATACATGGTCAGGCCCACCATCCTTGTTGACTTGAATTCGCATTGCTTCCCAAAAAATGCGGACTATGATGCATTGGACGATTCTACCAACATAATTGTGCCAGTTGTTGGTTCGAGGGTTACGTCACATGATGTTATTATATTGGAGGCATGTAACTAAACATGGGACTATGATGCATTGGACGATTCTGCCAACATATTTTTGTCAGTTGTTGGTCTGAGGAATTACGTCAGATGATGATTGTTTCTCAACGTCACCTTAAAATCTTACTATACATGGTCATGCCCACCATCCTTGTTGACTCAGATTCGTGTTGCTTCCGGAAAACTGCGGACTATGATGCATTTGATGATTCTAGAAACATATTTGTGCCAAATTTTGGTCCGAGGGATTACGTCACATGATGTTATTATATTGGGAACATGTAACTACACATGGGACTATGATGCATCGGACGGTTCTACCAACATATTTTTGTCAGTTGTTGGTTCGAGGAGTTACAGTAAATGATGTTTTTTTTCTCAACGTCACATTAAAATTTGCTTTACATGGTCATGCCCACCATCCTTGTTGACTCAGATTCGGGTTGCTTCCTGACAAATGTGCATCTTAAAAGCCATTATAAAGAAATATCAGCATTTAGATCAAGCTTAACTTTATATTTTTCATTAGTAGAATGTTATAACTTCTTTTTATGAGTATTAATAAATTTTGAGATACATTTTATCAAGATTCATTATTGTCATTAAATCAAAGCTAAGGTGTTACACACATATTTCTTAATTTGGATCCCATGTATATCTTTTTAGTGTACTTTTTTTACGAAAGAAATGACAACTTTTTAATTGAAGAAGTTTGGAAATTGTATATATCCATCTATTCTAACAAACAAAAACATTTTTATACCACATGGCATTATTCTAAACCATTATTGCCACATGGCAATTCTAAATTAACAACCATACACATTATACCCGGTTACACATTATATCCGGTTATAATACATTCATTAGTCGCAATGACCCATTTTCATATTCGGGACTTATTTAAACCAAAACACATTTATTTCACTCGTATGAAACCCTAATTTCAATTTACAATTGATCTCGTCACCAAATCTCTCCTCAAACGATCCATTGCATATCTGCTTTCATATTTCTCAATTTGTTCAATGTAACCATTTTATTCTCACGTTCTATGTAACAACTCCCAAAATACCTTATAATGACCCCTGATCGAAACCCCAAACTTGTATGATGCGACCCAGTACGAAAAACAAAGAAACCAATAACTGGATCCTCGGGAGGCACGCGGGGGATACCCCTAAACCTTCTGCGACCTGCGGAGGAGTACCAGGACATGTGTGGCAAGCCTATACGTGCGACGAGGCTACTCTAGGTCTATTTGATCTTCCAGGTGACACGCGGGGGTTGCCCCGTTGCCTTCCGCGAACCGCGGGGGGTGCTTGATTGAGCTATATATTCAACAACTTGGGACAGAAATTACTGCTCAAAATCGATTAAAATTCACGTTCGTCTTCCGTCTCGTACTATTGTTTCTTTACCGAAACCCCTAAACCCCCGAAACGTTACACCGTTATCAGGGTAATAACTCTAATCACTGATACGGTACCATATCCGATTGATTGATGTAATACCTCGCAAAAACATGTCCAATATAATGAAGACACGTGTCATAAACTTTAAACATGAAATGAATTGATTTCGAGGGACTAAAGTTGACAAACAAGGAAAAGATATGTGTGAAAGGATCCAAAGTGTCAACATTTGATCAACTATACCTTTCAACAACCCTACTTGATATTTATACCCTTAATCGAATAAATTATAGAACATATGAAGCCGTTTGAGAAAGAAAGTGAAAGTTTACAAGACGCGGGGGTTAAACGTGTCAACATGTTAAATTACTACCTCTGAGTGACCTTCTAACAAACCCGGGACTTTGTAACGATTGATTACACTCTCAAGAACAAGTGACGAAAAATTCACGAGGTTTCGATATCGTTTGGTATTAAATGCGTTAACTTTCGTAAATAAAGGGTTAAAAGCGTCAACGTTTGAAATAAGACCTTTCGGGTGACCTCGTAACTAACCGGGAGCTTAACGAAGTTAATTTTATGACCCATGACACTTAAAAGTTAACTATGGGGGTTAATAATGCAATAAACGAAAGTTATTTAAACTTAATATGGACCAGGGACTGAAAATGCAAAGTTTACAAACTTTTTACCGGAATCAGAGGTCCTCGCGGACCGCGAAGACTCCCTCTGATGTCTTCGCGGGCCGCGACAGAGTCACCAGCGACAGAAAACTGGCAGATGCATGTTGCAGGCTGTTCCACCGCCATTGCATGCTAGTTTTCGATACCAGGGACTGTGCAAATGGTTTCTACTGCCCTAGGGACACTTGGGATCATCTGGTTACTCCTAGGAACAGCTGGATTGATCTTGGGGGTCTTCAATCTTCTATATAAAGGGCCATGCATTGAGTTCTTCACTTGCACACTTCAAGTTTTTACTCTCAATTGATCTCTGAAGCATCATGGTCATCTAGGAAGCTTTCTCTAGTCTAATCTTCATGCTAAGGCCCATTGTAAGTGTTCTTAGCTTCTATAGTTAAGATTTCATTAGCTTAATGACCGAAAATCAAAGTTATCGTAATGATGCTTTGACTTTGTGTTTAATCACTAACGGTCCAGCCATTATTCGAATTGAAAGTGGCTATGTGTTGATAATTAAGTAGGTGATAATCTCTCAAAAGGGCACCTCCTAATTATCACGTTTACTCAGTCAATTGTCGGGTCAAAGTTATGAACAGAAAAGTCAAACTGGTCAGTTTTTATAAAATAATTCATAACTGATAATGTAGAAGCTATAAAATACATTTTATCACTTAAATAACTTGGTAAATAATATAAGAACATGTTTAGGCATGTTCAACCCGACAATTCTGAGTATTAGGCTCGGTTCGCAACCGAAAGTCGCAAAAGTAGACTTTTGCTTTAACTTTCAGTTCTGACCCGATTTAGCTTAGTTTAGTTATGCCTTAGGGTTCCTTTGGGATCACATTATATGTTAGTATAACCCTCTGAGGTCATACTACATGGTCCCTTAGAAATCATAGAGCATTGCATGTTTCCGTTAAATGCTTAAAATTGACCATTATGCCCTTATTTTATAAAAAACAAGATTTTTGAAAATGTGAGGTGACAAAAAGCTTTATTACTGATTTATAAGTATGTCATAAAAATTTGACATCAGTTTCTAGTCTCAAATAAAAGTTATGTAAGATATCGTAAAACAAAACTTTTTGTTAACTAAATTGCATTTTTGGCATAAACCATATTTAAACTCAATTTTTGGCATCAAACTTGCTACCCACTATTATGATATAATATTTAGGGATTTTTGGAATTTTTTGTCAAATTTTATACTTACCATAACGTAGAGTTCTAGCATGAATTCGGTAATTGACGATAATGCCCTTTTCATTAATAAAATGAGAATTACATATCTTTTATATACCAAACCTTTTCTTACTGATGTCATATGTTCAATAAAATGTTTCTAACATTCAATACTGATCAAAACTTCAAAATTTTATAAACAACTCAAATATCGTCAAATACCGACTTTTACGCTTATTAAGCGCATAGTATGGTTTAAAACCATATTTAACGCTTAAGAATTGTTACCTACTAATTTTAAAAATAATTTTTTTATATTTTAACAGTAAGTATAAGTCTTGAACTCAGATTCCAAATTTGACCTTAAAAGCATATATGAAATGACCAAAATGCCCCTACGGTGCATAGTTTGGCCATAAATGATAAACCTCACATATGTATCATATCTTACTGATGTAACTTGATACAAATATTTATTTTTACTGAATATTTTAGACCAGAACCTCAGTTTGCTATTTAACCTCTTTTATAAACTTTAAAATGACCAAAATACCCTTACGGGGCTTAAATTGGTTTTAAATTCGTTTTGGGCATAATTATTGATATCCTACTGATATCATATCATATTTAAAGCATATTAACTTGTGGAACTTGTACATGACTCTTTCGGTTACCCGTTATGCATATACGCGTTCGGTACGGTTTATGTAACTAGTTTGCATAAATTAGCCGAAACGGGTCAAACCTATCATTTTTACTTCAAAATCCAGAATGTATCTAGTTTACCCATTTTATGCAAGTCTTCATACTTGTTGGGTCTAAATCACATTCTAATCAGGTCACCGCTTAATCTTGCGTTTTGTACCGTAAACCTTTCTTTAAAACTAACCGGTCTAAATTAAAACTTAAATAAGACCCGTTAGGAATCTAATAGGTTATTAAAACCTTCGTTCCAAATTAGGAGCCCAGTAAAAGCTATATGCACTTGCTGATTAGAATATACGGCTGAGTATAATTTACATTTTAGCTCAGGTAAATACTTTTAACTTATTTTCCCTTACACGGGCTTGGGATACGGTAAATTATTACCGCTTGGTCGGGTATTGAATATTTAATCGATTAGTGATTAAATCATTGAGATAACTCGTTTTAATCTGTTTTGTTTGATACAAAACATTTGGGGGTTAATATGACCGTGTCCTAGATATCCTCGGCTCATTCATTTGAAATGGCCACGACTTAAGCACGGGGTGTAGGCATACACCTGACAGTTGCGTATGTAAAACGGTATCTCACTCGTGAGGAAACTTCTTGTGGGCTTATACTAGTGGTGTGTCTATTAATCTTGTCCCAGCTCTTCTATTCCGGACCCTGAGCGTACGACAAACATGTAAATCTGTATACAAGATTATTTTAAATAATTGTCCCAAGTTATAAAGGATTTTATGCCTTTTGCATCCAAACCAATTTTATAAACACTTTTCAAAAGAGTCGGTTAATTGTATTTACCAGTGTAAACTGACGTATTTTTCAAAAAGTTTAAGTGCAGGTACTACGCGTAATGGGCTGGAAGCTCCTGAGTATTAGATAAAGAGTCTTGCAAGCTCTTAGTACTTAAAGTCTGTCGAACAATATTTTCCTTATGTTTTAGATCCGCCTGTGGATCCACATACAACCGCTTGTATAATATTTAATTATACTTTGTGTTTCGGTTTGTATTAATATTTTACTTTCAAGACTTTCGCTGTGCATTAAACTGTGATTAATTGACTATGATGATATCAACTACGTCATGATACTCCCCACCGGGCCCACCGGTAATACGTGGAAATATCGGGCTGTGACAGGTTGGTATCAGAGCCAACATTGAGTGAATTAAACACTAGCCTTTTTGTGTTTAATCTCAATGACACAGTTGCACATTCCTTAACTTCCGAGTCTAGGCAAACAACTTAGGACTAATCCTAATCTTAGTCGTTTTGCTTTATTTGTTTTTGTTTTGATAGGACTTCAATCAACATGCCTCCAAGAGTTAGGGGAAGGAGCGGACGAGGAAAAGCCCCAATGCGGGGAAGGAACGATCACGAGGCCGGACCATCTCACCGGCGCACACCATCAGCAACACTCAGCTCTAGTCCTCACGAAGACTGGAGAACCTACTTGGAGCCCGCGAGACGCTCAGTCTCACTCAGTTCCTCACCATCCTACCACCATTCGTTCGGGCCACATCAAGATGAAGAGCCTCATGATTCTCATCATTCTTTTATTCCTTTGCAGCGTTCGGGTTCCCACAGTTCTTTCCAGAACCCAACTCCTTATTTCCAGAGCCGGTTCAACCCGTTGAACCAAGTCGAAGAACCAGAGGGTCCAAACCCTTTGGGACCAGCTGACCATTTTTCTGAGTACCAAAACATGGATGTGGACGAGGATCCAAATCCTGAGATGCCGCCATCTGGGACGCCGACGCATCCCATCGAGATTTCTAGCGGATCATCCTTTCATGGTTCGCCTTACAGGGGCCCTGATATCTGGGCCGAAAGATGGGCTTCATACAAGTGGGAGTATACTCCCCCTCACCGCAACTCGCCACCACACCAGTAGGTCCCTTCTGAGAACCCACATTTCCAGGAGGTCACGTCGCCGCCACCACCAGCGCCAGAGCAGCCACCGCCTCCCGAACCATCGAGGCGACGAAGAGCTGCACGGATGTCCGTGCGTAGGGATTTCCACTTTAGCACCCCCCAACACTCCAGCAACAGCAACTACCCGTCGCTCTATGAAGACCCGCAAATGGGCGGGCCTTCAAATGCAGTTTCTGATGTCGACTCTGCACCAGTCGCACCAGCACCACACATGGGTTATGAAAACCCAATTCCTTCATACCCAGCTGGGTATAACCCGTTTGAGCAGCCAGCTTACTCGGGTTATAATTACAACAATGCCCCTGCCGTTGACCCGTACAACGAGGCAGTAAACTACAATGCTCTCTACCCTGGACCCTTTCCGGCTACTTACCCAACTGGGTACCCTGCATATGGGTATCAATACCCACCGCCTCCTCAATCTCAGCAGCAGCAGCCGCCGCAGCCACCACAAATTCAACCACCGTAGCAGCAAGAAATCCTCCAAAGGTTGCACGAGGTGGAACAAAGGGTAGAGAAGAGCGTAGGAGCCGCCGCGGTCTTCTAAAGGGTTTGGCAAACCTCATTAAGGGGAAGAAGAAGAGGGATTATTAGAAATCCTTATTTATTGTATTGTTATTCTATTTAAGTCCCTGCGTGGACATTTCATTTATTTGGTCCCTGCGTGGACTTGTCTTTTCTTATTTTAGTCCCTGCGTGGACAATGTTAATTATTTTAAGTCCCGTTTAGGGCAACTATTGTACTTCTTAGGACAATTTATGGAATGTTTCATTTTAAATTCTTATTTGTCATTATATGCATATACTATATAAAACAAATCAAAATATCAATTCAATTTTATTTGATATGCCATTAATCTCAAAAGAAAATCTTAAAGGTATAACCTAGCCTATATGTTATTTTAGACATGGCCATGATGGTAAAGCCTTTTTAAGATAATAAATCCTTGTTAACAACTGAAAACATGTTAGCATTCCTGACAAATGTGATTCGGTAAAGTCACACTAGTCATCCTTTTATTGGATTCCTCCAATTCCTTATTTAGCCAAATGATCTAGAAATCATGGCTTATATCATCAATGTGATGATCACATTATAAACATCCATTAGTGATGAAGTGCCTACGGGCCATATTTACAAATGATAGTGTAGTCAATGACTTCCTGTCAAGAAAAGTTGATGAACTATGTTTAAACCTTAATGCCTCGATCTTATAAGATCATGGCTTAAAAGTGTCCTTGTGACTAGGCCTTTTATGCCACTCTAATATCCTTAATGATATATAACTGGGATTAATTATAAGGTAAATTTTAAAATAAACCTGATTAACAAATTAACCAATATGGTATGTATTTGCCATGGTTAATGAATCATCGAAAATGATGATTCCATAATAAACTTCTGAACAAATTATTGTCAATTGTTTTATAGCAATCGAGCTACATGGCTGAATCTCAAGAAGTTAATAGCCATCCAAGGGAAAGAAATGATAACACCAGAGTAAATATAGCTGGTGCAGATCTACAAGCATTAATAGACAATGCTGTTACTAGAGCCATTGAAAGACAGTTCAAGGAACCAAGTAATACTCGCACAAAGACTCAAAGTGTGGCTCATAGTAAGCCCCCTTCTAAAACACATGAGTCAGATAAGGACAACTCTCGTCACTCGCCGAATCAGAAGAGTCTCCTATCCAAGCAAATTGTGCTTAATCAGGAACCACGTATTAAGACTTATTCTTACAAATACTTCGTCTCTTGCAAGCCAAGGGACTTTACAGGAGAAAAGGAGCCATTGACTGTATGACATGGCTTGAGGAGATGGATACTGTAGTAGATATCAGTGGTTGTGCAGAACAGGATATTGCGAAGTTTATTTCATAATCATTTAAAGGGGAAGCTTTGGCTTGGTGGAGGTCGTTAATCCAAGCCACATGGAAGATTCCAACGTACAACTTATCTTGGGAACAATTTGTTGCACTGATTAAGGAAAACTTCTGTCCTCAGCATGAGGTAGAGAAAATCGAAACTGACTTCTTGACTCTGGTCATGAAGAACTTGGATTGTCAGGCATATGTTACAAGTTTCAACACCATGTCCCGATTGGTTCCTTATTTGGCCACACCAGAACCAAAGCGTATAACACGTTTTATTGGAGGTCTGGCTCCAGAAATTAAGGGTAATGTGAAAGCTTCCAAACCTACCACATACAGGTCCGTGGTGGATCTGTCTCTATCTCTCACACTAGATGCGGTTAGAAATAAGTCTATTAAGACTTCTGAAGAGGGAAAGAGGAAACGTGAAGATGAGAGATCACGTCGCTCTGACAAGAAAAGAAAAGGTAACTCTGAACATAGGAAGAATTCTAGGTTTAAAAACGACAACCAGCAGTTAGGTGAGAAACCTAAGTGTAAAACCTGCCAGAAGCACCATTTTGGGAAGTGCAGATTCGAATCACAATCGCAATCGCAGACAAAGCCTAAAGTTTGTGGGATCTGCAAGTCAAAAGAGCATAGAACTTTGGATTGCAAGAAAATGAAAGATGCAACTTGTTATGGTTGCAATGAGAAGGGGCGCATAAGGACCAATTGTCCTAAGAACCCAAAGAAGCCTGAGGAGGCTAAAAAGACCAATGCTCGAGTCTTCCAAATGAATGCACAGGAATCGGTGCAGAACGATAATGTTATAACAGGTACTTTCCTTATCAATGATGTTTATGCTAGAGTTTTGTTTGATTCTGGCGCAGATAAGTCCTTTGTAGATAATAAATTTTGTAAACTGCTAAATCTGCCTGTTAAAACTCTAAGCATAAAATATGAAGTAGAATTGGCCGATGGTACCATAGAGACTACTTCAACAATCTTAGATGGATGTTTCATATCCATTAGGAATCACTCTTTTCCGCTGTCTTTGCTTCCGTTGAAATTGGCCGGATTCGATATAGTGATAGGCATGGATTGGTTATCTTTTAACCAAGCCCAAATTGTATGTGATAAGAAGCAAGTAATTATCAAGACTCCTTATGGTGAATCACTTACTATTCAAGGAAATACGCAGTATGGATTGCCTAAACAAGTGTCTATGCTTAAGGCATCTAAGTGTTTGAAGAAAGGTTGTGTCATTTACATGGCACAGGTGACTATATATGAACCAAAACCCAAGATTGAAGATATTCCTGTTATTTCTGAATATCCGGATGTTTTTCCTGAAGAATTACCTGGTTTACCTCCCGACAGACAAGTGGAATTCAGAATTGATATTATCCTAGGAGCAGCACCAGTTGCCAGAGCTCCTTATCGGTTTGCACCGACCGAGATGAAAGAATTAAGAGCGCAGTTGGATGATTTGTTGGAGAAGGGTTTTATTCAACCAAGTTCATCCCCTTGGGGAGCGCCTATTCTATTTGTGAAAAAGAAAGATGGCTCAATGCGTCTATGCATCGATTATCGTGAGTTGAATAAAGTTACAATCAAGAATAGATATCCATTGCCCAGGATTGACGATCTATTCGATCAACTTCAAGGGGCAAGTTACTTTTCAAAGATCGATTTGAGGTCAGGTTATCATCAATTGAAGGTCAGAACTGAAGATGTGCTCAAGACTGCATTCAGAACAAGATATGGCCATTACGAGTTCTTAGTCATGCCTTTTGGGCTCACTAATGTACCTGCAGCATTCATGGATCTCATGAATCGCGTTTGCAAGCCATATCTAGAAAAGTTTGTCATTGTCTTTATCTATGACATACTTATTTATTCAAAGAGTCAAGCTGATCATGAAAAACATCTCCTGTGTATTCCTAAACTCCTGCAATAGGAAAAGCTCTGCGCAAAGTTCTCTAAATGTGAATTTTGGCTTAGAGAAGTCCAATTTCTTGGACATGTGGTGAGTGAGCATGGTATCCAGATGGATCCCGCTAAGATTGAAGCGATTATGAATTGGCAAGCACCAAAAACACCTACAGAGATCCGCAGCTTTTTGGGTCTAGCAGGATACTACAGACGTTTCATTGAAAACTTTTCTAGGATTGCTGCACCTCTAATAAGATATCAGAAGGCTGAACACACCCCGTGCCCAGCGGACACGGGGGCGTGCCCAAGTGTCTGCAGAAAAGACAAAGTTGTAGTAGCTTCTATTTCCCAACATGGGGGCATGCCCAGCTCAACACGTCCGTGGTCAACGCTAAGATTCGCATAATCCAAGCAAATCTTGATAGTACAGATACGCTTTTGCACACGGGGATGTGCCAAGCGGACACATGGGCGTGGTCAACTAATGCAGACAAACTGCATTTAATGAAGAAAGAGAAAGTGGATGGACACGGGGCCGTGCTCAATGGACACGGGGCCGTGTCCGGGCTTCTGTGCAGGCTATAAATAGAGGTGCTTGGTTCACTTCAAAGGCATCCCTTGACAAACCACCTCTCTCCCACTTCACCCACACTCCACCACCATCACAGCACCCACATCCACCACCATCATCCATCATCCATCATAGAGTGTGTGTAGTAGTCTCGGGATCCAAGATTGATAGTAAGAGTTCTTGACAATCAAAGGCCATGTTTGCCTAAGTCTCTTACATCACTTGGTGAAGACAAGCATTTAGTGTAATACTTTTGTTTTTTAATCTTTTCGCACTTTTTATTTAGTTTTGTATTAATGACTTTAATAACTAGTTTCTTATGTTGAAGATGAAACGTCCTTATCATTTGTCCGTGGTGTCTTGGCGTTATTTTGCTATCTATATAAAATAAAAGATTTACACAATTCATATCTCTACGGTCTATATAGAGATATGTTGGCTACCTGGTCGGGGGTTAAGGGAATAGTTTGGTAAGGTTCTTGCCTTATTCAGTGTATAGATCCTGCAATGACCTGGGTCAAGCTTACTAGGACCTCCTTCAATACCCACTGGTATTGGATGGCGGGGGTGCGAATGGCTTGATCCCCTCATATGTAAACTACTATTAATACATTAACCCGGCTACTTGGGATTGTATCCCTGCTAACTCAAACCACTTAGCTGAGGGTAACGTCACCTTCAAAAGAGGGGCCTACCACATTACGCATTAATAACTTAATTAATTATCTTTCAATATTCCAACCCTTTAGGATTGTATCATTGCTGACTCAAACTACTGGGTTGAGGGTAACGTCACCTTCAAAAGAGGGGCCTACTACTATAACTAAGATAGTCTCTTAAAAAGTGCAAAAGTGCGGAAAACATCAAAGGTTACACTAAAGGCGAGTCGGATCCAAGTGATTCATCCTGTCTATCTGTTTTTACTTTTATTTTTATTTTTCAGCATTTTTAGTTTTTATTTTCATTTTAAAACCTTTTTCTAAACTTTTGATTTGATTAGACGTTGAGGATAAACCGGTACTAAATGCTCTTGTGTCCTTGGACGACCTCGGTATCTTACCAACGCTATACTACGCTCACGATGGGTGCACTTGCCCATATGTGTGTTTAGTGTTGGTAGAATATCATGTTTTATAAATTTAAAACTTGACTAAAGTGTTAAAAAGGGCTTAAAATATACATAAAAATTATATCACACCAAACGCACTTCACAAGCCATATCTTGACAAGTTTGTCATTGTCTTTATAGATGACATACTTATTTATTCAAAGAGTCAAGCCGATCATGAAAAACATCTCTGGTGTATTCTTAAACTCCTGCAACAGGAAAAGCTCTACGCAAAGTTCTCTAAATGTGAATTTTGGCTTAGAGAAGTCCAATTTCTTGGACATGTGGTGAGTGAGCGTGGTATCCTGGTGGATCCCGCTAAGATTGAAGCGATTATGAATTGGCAAGCACCAAAAACACCTACAGAGATCCGCAGCTTTTTGGGTCTAGCAGGATACTACAGACGTTTCATTGAAAACTTTTCTAGGATTGCTGCACCTCTAACTTCGTTAACTCGCAAGAATGTCAAGTTTGACTGGGGTCCCAAGCAGCAAGAATCTTTTCAAATCCTCAAGCAGAAATTAAGCAATGCCCCTGTGTTGACATTGCTAGAAGGGATAGAAGAATTTGTTGTTTATTGCGATGCATCGCACACAGGTATGGGTTGTGTGCTTATGCAGAGAGGCAAGGTTATTGCCTATGCTTCACGTCAATTAAAAGTGCACAAAAAGAACTACACCACCCATGATTTGGAATTGGGTGCCGTTGTATTTGCACTCAAGCTTTGGAGTCATTACCTATATGGAACTAAATGTATAATCTATACAGATTATAAAAGCCTTCAACATCTGTTTAACCAGAAAGACCTCAACATGAGGCAACGTCGTTGGATGGAAACATTGAACGACTATGATTGTGAAATCCGTTATCATCCAGGAAAAGCGAATGTTGTCGCTGATGCTTTGAGCAGAAAGGAAAGGGTTAAACCAATAAGGATTAACGCTAAAAGTATCGAATTACGGAACAGCTTGAATGAACACCTTGAACAGCTTGATCAATTATCTTATGGCAAGGATGGAATCCTTAGATTAAATGGTCGAATCTACGTTCCAAACCACGAAGGACTTAGAGATGTGATCCATCAAGAAGCTCATAGTTCAAAATATTCAGTCCATCCAGGCAGTGATAAGATGTACCAGGATTTAAAGGCAAATTATTGGTGGATAGGTTTGAAGAAATCTATAGCCACTTCCGTGGCTAAATGTCTGACGTGTACACAGTTTAAAGCCGAGCATCAAAAGCCGTCTGGTTTGCTGCAACAGCCTAAACTTCTCACTTGGAAATGGGAAATGGTAACTATAGACTTCATTACTAAGTTACCAAGGACGAAGCACGGGAATGATACAATATGGGTTATAGTTGACAGGCTGACCAAGTCAGCTCACTTCTTGCCCATTAAAGAAACGCATAGCTCCAAAAAATTAGCCTAGCTGTATATGGATGAGACTGTATCTCTCCACGGAGTGCCAGTATCTATTATCTTTGATAGGGATACTAGATACACATCACATTTTTGGAAAAGCTTTCAGCAATCTCTAGGCACTCGTTTAAATTTCAGCACTGCTTACCATCCTTAGACGGATGGGCAAAGCGAGCGTACGATTCAAACACTTGAGGATATGCTCAGGGATTGTATTATTGACTTGGGAGGAAGTTGGGATGACCATCTTCCTTTGATTGAATTTTCATACAATAATAGCTATCATTCGAGCATCCAAGCAGCGCCTTTTGAGGTCTTGTATGGAAGAAAGTGCAGAACGCCAGTTTGTTGGGTGGAAGTTGGAGAAACCCAACTATCAGGACCTGATATAGTTCTGGAGATGACGGATAAGATCGTTCAAATCCATGATCATCTCAAAGCTGCCAGGGATAGGCAGAAAAGCTACGCAGATATGAGGCGGAAACCTCTGAAATTCAAAGTTGGTGATAAAGTGCTACTCAAGGTGTCACCCTGGAAAGGGGTGATACGTTTTAGCAAAAAGGGCAAGCTGAGCCCAAGGTACATAGGACCATTCGAAATCATCAAATGTGTCGGAACTGTAGCTTACAAGCTAAATCTTCCTGAAGAGCTTAGTGGAATTCACAATGTGTTCCACATCTGCAATTTAAAGAAATGTCTAGCCGACGAGTCGCTAGGAATGTTGCATAAGGACCTACAGATTGATGAAAGCTTAAAGTTCGTTGAAAAACCTTTGTCAATCGAGGATCGACAGGTTAAGAAGCTTTGAAGAAAGCATGTGCCGATCGTAAAAGTGAAATGGGATGCTCGTAGAGGCCCAGATGTCACACCCCGATATTTCAACGTATTACCGGTGGGCCCGATGGGGAGTACCGTGACGTAGTTGATATCATCATAGTCAAACAACACAATATTAAATGCACAGCGGAAGCAAATGATAAATATATTACAATCCGATATAAGGTATTATCAAAGTATTACAAACGGAAAGTAAAGGATCCACAGGCGGATCGAAAATAAAATAAAACACTGTTCAACAGACTTTAGGCATCTAAGATTGCGAGACTCTTTATTGATGCTAGGAGTAGCCAGCCTATTCCGATTAGTACCTGCACTTAGCCTTTTTGGAAAATACGTCAGTTTACACTGGTAAATACAATTAACTGACTCATTTTGAAAGTGTTTTAGAAAATTGATTTGAATGCACGTGGCACAAAACTTTTTATAACTTGGGATAATTATTTGTATATAATACTTGTAAAAGAATTATATGTTCCTTATGCGTTCAGTAGCCCGATCTGTATATCGGGTTAAAGATTAATAGACACACCACAGGTATAATGCCCACAAGGCTGATTCCTTTAAGTGGGTTACCAGTTTTTACATATGCATCTGTCAGGTGTACTCCTACACCCCGTGCTTAGGTCGTGGCCATTTCATGAATGATGCCAAGGATATCCGGGACATGGTCATTAACCCCCCAAAGGCTTTAAGCAAACAAAACAAAATTTTCAAACGGGTCATCTCGATAATACTTAACCACCAAACGATTAAGGTCGAATGCCCGACCAAGCGGTATTTTATATACCGTACCCCAAGCCCGTATAAGGGAAAATAAGTTAAAAGTATTTACCTGAGCTAAATATAAATTCAATCCCAGCCGAATCAAATCAGCAAGTACAGATAGCTTTTACTGGGCTCCTAAATCTGGAACAAAGGTTTTTAATAACCTATTAGATTCCTAACGGGTCTTAATTAAGCCTATGTTTAGACCGGTTAGTTTTAAAAGAAGATACGGTTCAAAACGCATGATTAAGCGATGACCGGTTTTAGAATGTGGTTTAGACCTGACAAGCTTGCATACTTGTGTAATAAGGGTAAACTAAACACATTCTGGATTTTGAGATAAAAATGATAAGGTTTGACCCGTTTCGGCTAATTTATGCAAACTAGTTACATAAGCCGATCCGAACGCGAAAAGTGCGTAACGGTTAACCACATGAGTTATACACAAGCTTCCTAAGTTAATATGCCCTTAATATGTTGTGACATCAGTAAGATATCTTCTATTATGCCCAAAACGAATTTAAACTCAAATTACGCCCCGTAGGGGTATTTTGGTCATTTTAAAGGTTATAAAAGAGTTTAAATATAAATCTGAGTTCCTGGTCTGATGAAATCAGTAAAAATACTTAATTTACTAAATCATATCAGTAGGTTATAACCTATATGTGAAATTTATCATTCTTAACCATACTATGCACCGTAGGGGCATTTTGGCAATTTCACATAGGCTTAGATGGTCAAAACTGGAAATCTGAGTTTAAAACTTTAGCTTACTGTTAAAGTATGAAAATTTACTTAACATATCAGTAGGTATCAAGTCTTTTATATCTAAAATGGTTTTGATATATATACTATGCGTTAAAAACGCTTAAAAAGGCGATTTGGAGCCATTTCCGGGTTTTTAAAGGAAAGCTAATATTTTTATTATTCCAGAAGGCTCAAAATACTTTATTTATTATTTAAAATCGGTGGCAAAAGGTTTGGGGTCAAAAGGATTTGTAAAACTCATTTTATAGCCCAAAAGGGCAAAACCAACACTAACCGAATCAAGCTTAGAACTCTATGTTATGCTCAGCCTAAAAATGATTAAAAATCTTCAAAAATCCCAAAATATTATTTTATATCAGTAGGTGAAAAGTTTGGTATCAAAAATTGGGCTTAGATAGGCTATATGCCAATTACGCCATTTAATTACTAAAAAGCTTTTCATTTACGCTAATGAGCATAACTTCTATTCTAGACCTCAAACCGATGTCAAATTTTAGGGACATGTTTATAAATCAGTAACAAAGATTATTGTCCATTCACATTTCCAAAATTCTCGTTTTAAGGTCAAATGGGCATATTGGTCAATATTAGGCATTTAACGGAAACATTGGACAATCAACGAGTCAAGTAGTATAATCGCAGAGGGTTATACTACCATACAAGCTGGTCCTAACAGAGCTCTAAGGCATTTCTAATACATGCTAAAACGGGTCAGAATTGAAAGTCAAAGCAGGAGTCAAACTATGCGACTTTCGATCCCGAACCGAGCCTAAACAGAAAATTGTCGAGTTGAACATGTTTAGAGATGTTCTTACATTAATTACCAAGTTATATCAATGACAAAACAGGTTGCATAGCTTCTACATTGCTAATTATGTGTTTATTTGCAAAATTGCTTCCTGTTGACTTTTTAAGATCAAGTTTGACCCGACAATTGACCTACTTAGTGTGAGAATCAGAGGGTGCCCTTTTAAGGGTTTATTGCCCACATAATTACCAACTCATAGGTACTTTCAATTTGTAATTTGACTGGACAAATTAAGATTAATGACGAAGTCAAATCTTAATTATGACGGTTTGACTTAAAGCTAATAAACTAAGCAAAACACGATTAAGGAAGGTTAAGGAAGCTTACCAAGGTCCTATGCACGACTAATGATGCTTAGGAAAGGCTCTTGTGCTCCAGAAATCCTCAGGAGTTGAGTTTGAATGAATGATCAAAAATTGAAACAATGTGGGTCTTTATATAGTGATCTTGATTGATCAAGATCATGCCAAACAAGTCTAGGATTGATTCATGATCAATACAAGTGTCCCTAGTGCCTTCTAAATCATTAAACAAGTCCCTAGAATCAAGAAATGGCAAAATGAGGCGGTGTAACCGGCTGGAACAGGAAGCTGTGAAGTTTCTGATGCTGGCACATGCTTACGGACTGTAAGGTCCAGTGTATACGGTCCGTAAGGACCTGGTCAGCAAAGCAAAGTTTCAACTGTTTACATGTTTAGCCCCTGCACTTGCATTGTTGAGTTTTTGGCACTTCTAACACCCGTTAACCCCATTTCTAAGCTCTATAAGGAAGTTAAAGTATATTTAACTTCAACCATGCTCAAAAATATTATGGAGGCCAGTCGTTCGGTCGTACAGTCGCGTTTTTCGCTTAATTACGACGAACGTTTAAACGGACGCGAAAACAATCCAGATTTCGCGACTGATGGTACTTTTGCATTCCCATCATTAAAATATAATATTTTAATGATTACAAAAGTTTATGTATGTACGGGTAGGGTCAGAACGCAAGATATGCGCGAATATGCATACTTTCGCAGTTTTGACGCCTTTAGTCCTTTGAACGCATGAAGTTGCGCGAAATGTCGTTTACTGATATCCAAGCCTTCCATGGCCCATAATGGGCATTCCCAAACATATAATTAAATATTACTACACTCTCGATCGCTTAAATGGTCACCGAAAGGCGTAGATTCAGAAGTTGACGCTTTAGGTCCCTCTATTGCGCGAACTTGCGCATTTCATCATTTAATAGCATTGAAGCCTTATCTAATCCATATTAGGCACTCTTGAAAGTATTATTAAACATCACGATTCTTTGGGTTCGCTAAAAGGTCATTCAGAGGTATAATTAAACATATTGACACTTTTAGTCCCTCTAACTTGTAAAGTTGCGCGTAACTTTACTTAAGAATTAACATGTTGACGCTTTTAACCCTTTATTGCGCAAACTTTCAATTAATTACGCAAACGGCCACACTCGATCATCAAGTGGCTCATTTGTGAATTATTAATATCGCGAGAGGTTATTTAGAACTTATTTTAGGTGTGCTAACACTTACAGACCTTTCATAATCAAAGTTTTTGATTTTTCGAAAAATTAGTCCCTTAAATTCAATGTTTGACTTCATTAGGGTTTATTACACGTGTCAATATATCATTGGACGCGATTTTACAAGGTGTTACACCAGAATATACGTGGGAATTTGAATCCACAATGAAGCAGAAATACCCTCATTTATTTCAGTAAATCTCGAGGTCGAGATTTCTTTTAAGGGGGTGAGGATGTAACACCTCGCAAAAACATGTCCAATATAATGAACACACGTGTCATAAACTTTAAACAAGAAATGAATTTATTTTGAGGGACTAAAGTTGACAAACAAGGAAAAGATATGTGTGAAAGGATCCAAAGTGTCAACATTTGATCAACTATGCCTTTCAACAACCCTACTTGATATTTATACCCTTAATCGAATAAATTATAAAACGTATGAAGCCGTTTGAGAAAGAAAGTGAAAGTTTACAAGACGCGGGGGATAAACGTGTCAACATCTTAAATTACTACCTCTGAGTGATGTTCTAACGAACCCGGGACTTTGTAACGATTGATTATACTCTCAAGAACAAGTGACAAAAAATTCATGAGGTTTTGATATCGTTTGGTATTAAATGCGTTAACTTTCGTAAATAAAAGGTTAAAAGCATCAACGTTTGAAATAAGACCTTTCGGGTGACCTCGTAACTAACCGGGAGCTTAACGAAGTTAATTTTATGACCCATGACACTTAAAAGTTAACTATGGGGGTTAATAATGCAATAAACGAAAGTTATTTAAACTTAATATGGACCAGGGACTGAAAATGCAAAGTTTACAAACTTTTTACCGGAATCAAAGGTCCTCGCGGGCCGCGAAGACTCCATCTGGTGTCTTCGCGGGCTGCGACAGAGTCACCGGCGACAGAAAACTGGCAGATGCATGTTGCAGGCTGTTCCACCGCCATTGCATGCTAGTTTTCGATACCAGGGACTGTGCAAATGGTTTCTACTGCCCTAGGGACACTTGGGATCATCTGTTACTCCTAGGAACAGCTGGATTGATCTTGGGGGTCTTCAATCTTCTATATAAAGGGCCATGCATTGAGTTCTTCACTTGCACACTTCAAGTTTTTACTCTCAATTGATCTCTGAAGCATCCTGGTCATCTAGGAAGCTTTCTCTAGTCTAATCTTTATGCTAAGGACCATTGTAAGTGTTCTTAGCTTCTATAGTTAAGATTTCAGTAGCTTAATGACCGAAAGTCAAAGTTATCATAATGATGCTTTGACTTTGTGTTTAATCACTAACGGTCCAGCCATTATTCGAATTGAAAGTGGCTATGTGTTGGTAATTAAGTAGGTGATAATCCCTCAAAAGGGCAGCTCCTAGTTATCACGTTTAGTCAGTCAATTGTCGGGTCAAAGTTACGAACAGAAAAGTCAAACGGGTCAGTTTTTATAAAATAATTCATAACTGATAATGTAGAAGCTATAAAATACATTGTATTACTTAAATAACTTGGTAAATAATATAAGAACATCTTTTGGCATGATCAACCGACAATTCTGAGTATTAGGCCGGTTCGCAACCGAAAGTCGCAAAAGTAGACTTTTGCTTTGACTTTCAGTTCTGACCCGATTTAGCTTAGTTTAGTTATGCCTTAGGGTTCCTTTGGGATCACATTATATGTTAGTATAACCCTCTGAGGTCATACTACATGGTCCCTTAGAAATCATAGATCATTGCATGTTTCCGTTAAATGCTTAAAATTGACCATTATGCCCTTATTTTATAAAAACAAGATTTTTGAAAATGTGAGAGGACAAAAAGCTTTATTACTGATTTATAAGTATGTCATAAAAATTTGACATCAGTTTCTGGTCTCAAATAAAAGTTATGCAAGATATCGTAAAACAAAACTTTTTGTTAATTAAATTGCATTTTTGGCATAAACCATATTTAAACTCAATTTTTGGCACCAAACTTGCTACCCACTATTATGATATAATATTTAGGGATTTTTGGAAATTTTTGTCAAATTTTATACTGATCATAACGTAGAGTTCTAGCATGAATTCGGTAATTGACGATAATGCCCTTTTTATTAATAAAATGAGAATTACATATCTTTTATATACCAAACCTTTTTCCTACTGATGTCATATGTTAAATAAAATGTTTCTAACATTCAAGACTGATCAAAACTTCAAAATTTTATAAACATCTCAAATATCGTCAAATACCGACTTTTACGCTTATTAAGTGCATAGTATGGTTTAAAACCATATTTAACGCTTAAGACTTGTTACCTACTAATTTTAAAAATAATTTTTTTATATTTTAACAGTAAGTATAAGTCTTGAACTCAGATTCCAAATTTGACCTTAAAAGCATATGTGAAATGACCAAAATGCCCCTACGATGCATAGTTTGGCCATAAATGATAAACCTCACATATGTATGATATCTTACTGATGTAACTTGATACAAATATTTATTTTTACTGAATATTTTAGACCAAAACCTCAGTTTGCTATTTAACCTCTTTTATGAACTTTAAAATGACCAAAATACCCTTACGGGGTTTAAATTCGTTTTAAATTCGTTTTGGGCATAATTATTGATATCCTACTGATATCATATCATATTTAAAGCATATTAACTTGTGGAACTTGTACATGACTCTTTCGGTTACCCGTTATGCATATATGCGTTCGGTACGGTTTATGTAACTAGTTTGCATAAATTAGCCGAAACGGGTCAAACCTTATCATTTTTACTTCAAAATCCAGAATGTATCTAGTTTACCCATTTTATAATAGTCTTCATACTTGTTGGGTCTAAATCACATTCTAATCCGGTCACCGCTTAATCTTGCGTTTTGTACCGTAAACCTTTCTTTAAAACTAACCGGTCTAAATTAAAACTTAAATAAGACCCGTTAGGAATCTAATAGGTTATTAAAACCTTCGTTCCAGATTAGGAGCCCAGTAAAAGCTATCTGCACTTGCTAATTAGAATATACGGCTGAGTATAATTTACATTTTAGCTCAGGTAAATACTTTTAAATTATTTTCCCTTACACGGGCTTGGGATACGGTAAATTATTACCGCTTGGTCGGGTATTGAATATTTAATCGATTAGTGGTTAAATCATTGAGATAACTCGTTTTAATCTGTTTTGTTTGATACAAAGCATTTGGGGGTTAATATGACCTTGTCCTGGATATCCTCGGCTCATTAATTTGAAATGGCCCCGACTTAAGCACGGGGTGTAGGAATACACCTGACAGTTGCGTATGTAAAACGGTATCTCACTCGTGAGGAAACTTCTTGTGGGCTTATACTAGTGGTGTGTCTATTAATCTTGTCCCGGCTCTTCTATTCCGAGCCCTGAACGTACGACAAACATGTAAATCTGTATACAAGATTATTTTAAATAATTGTCCCAAGTTATAAAGGATTTTATGCCTTGTGCATCCAAACCAATTTTATAAACACTTTTCAAAAGAGTCAGTTAATTGTATTTACCAGTGTAAACTGATGTATTTTTCAAAAAGATTAAGTGCAGGTACTACGCGTAATGGGCTGGAAGCTCCTGAGTATTAGATAAAGAGTCTTGCAAGCTCTTAGTACTTAAAGTCTGTCGAACAATATTTTCCTTATGTTTTAGATCCGCCTGTGGATCCACATACAACCGCTTGTATAATATTTAATTATACTTTGTGTTTCGGTTTGTATTAATATTTTAATTTCAAGACTTCCGCTGTGCATTAAACTGTGATTAATTGGCTATGATGATATCAAGTACGTCACGATACTCCCCACCGGGCCCACCGGTAATACGTGGAAATATCGGGGTGTGATAAATTGGTATCAGAGCCAACATTGAGTGAATTAAACACTATCCTTTTTGTGTTTAATCTCAATGACACAGTTGCACATTCCTTGACTTCCGAGTCTAGGCAAACAACTTAGGACTAATCCTAATCTTAATCGTTTTGCTTTATTTGTTTTTGTTTTGATAGGACTTCAATCAACATGCCTCCAAGAGTTAGGGGAAGGAGCAGACGAGGAAAAGCCCCCATGCGGGGAAGGAACGATCACGTGGCCGGATGTTTAAGTGTTGCCGGTACCCGGCTATACTTTGTCATTCGTTGTGGGTTTTGATCTCGTGATTATCGTTAAAGTTGAATTGAGTTAATACGCTAAACGTGTGCATTGTATATTTAATTAGGTATGCCAGCATTAAACCTGTAGGCCAATACCGTCAACTTAAATCTGCAATATGTGTCATTCTTTCTTTTTATCAAAATGCTTCGCAAAACCCTAAATGTTTTCAGTTATACTTACAGTGATTGAGTATGTGTAATCTGAAATTACTGCCAGTATGTGGGGTTTCGTATACATTACTTAGTCCAGCGTACTATTGGATGATCGGATCCAATAGTGACATGACCATAAGTACATTGTTTTGGCCCAGTAACAATACTGATTTAAGTAATTGGCAGATATAAGCAAATGTAAAAACTCTTGATACTATAATTATAACAAATGTGTTTTTGTACAAACTGAATGAATTTGCCTGTATTTTTCGTTGACCAGATGTTTTTAAAACGCGTTTCAGGTGACTTACTGTGAAGAAAGGAAAAAGTGTCGTGAAGCACCTCAGCTTAAATAAGTGGCTATGTAAACCTGAAATAAACGTGTTTTCTTTAATCAATGATTTCCCTGTGAAATTCCTTTATGTAAATACGGGTTTTACCCCACAAATTATGAAATGAAAACTTGGTGTTTTGAAAACTCTGATAATTTTTCCTGACACCCGGTCCTGATAATTTTTCTGCTGCGAAATTTATAAACACCGGTACCACTGCTGTCTGCCATGCGGCGGCCGAACCGGGGTACGGGTCGGGGCCGTGACAGAATGTGGTATCAGAGCCACTGGTTTAAGCTAATTAAGTATTGTAAAGATACTTAAATTTAGTAGTCAGGAAATTGATTTAAATACTTCTATGAATTCTGTGATACTAATGAAATATTATATATTCGGTTTTCGGAGTTCGTGTTTTCATTGTTTTTGACTAACAGTATGAGCGATAGAGACTTAGCGGATGCATTCCAAAACATATATGTTAATCCAACATATATGAAGACAGCTGAAAGTCAAACCGGATACCAAGCCGAGAATGACGAACCTATGGTTTTTCAAGCACAGGCATAACCAAAAGCACCACCAAAGAAAAGAAAAAGGATATTGGACTGGAAGAGAGGCAGAAAGAAAAAACCAGTCGCACAAAAGATCAAAAAGACCGTAGAACCAAAGCGAAAGGAGGTTGTAAGAGAAAGTTCAAATCAAGCCCCTATGATACCCACATGGGAAGAGTTGGATAGGAGATTGGCCAATTGTGATCTGTTCGGGCCAATGTCAGAAGAAATTAACCTGAACATGCCAGTTCAACCATAGATGCCGATGAATATGGAACCAATCATACCTGAACCAGCTATTCCCCAACAACCACTCAAAACCAAGCAGGTGAGTAGTGGACAAACGATTGGGCATTCCAGAATTTAGTGAACAACCCTAATCCCTACTACCCAGATTACGAACCAGCACCTGTAGTGTTTCCACTAATGAACCCAGAGAACGTTGCAGAACTTCGCCATTACGGCGAAGAACCTGTGGATGCAGGAAACAGGATCCGAAGCGTGGGCGAAAATCTCGTCTGGAAATATGACGAGAGGGAATTCAACTTTTGAAGACAAGAACTAACTATATATTAAATGTTTGTTTAATTTATTTCTGTATTTTGTGAAATATATATATAATAAACTATATATGTATATATATGTATAAATATAACTATAACTGTGGTAGTGTAACATATATGAAGCTTATTATTAGAAATATATGTATATGTCGCAATAAACGATGATTTTGGCAATATGCTCTGACCAGTGTGTATCTGTGTTTACAATATTTTGCTTATTTGCTATTTATTCTGTGATATTAATCTGTGGAATATGTTTGCAATTCAGATGTCAAACAAAGTTAACCAATCGGTCCAGAATAATCAAGAAAATCCCTTGGACAAGGATGCTATTGAAAATATAATCGTGCAGGGAATAGCTAATGCTATCCTGAGCCACTAACATATGCAAAGAACTATACTCCTGAGAATCAGGGGCAAATTGTAACCATCTATGTGGGTGTAGTAGTACATAATTTGGGACCAAATAGCTGGTCTGGCTGCCCACCTGGATATGCTCCTGCCTCAGCGTGGCCAGGAAGTCCTAATGGGAACACTACCACCAGTGGTGCTACATGAATAGGATCAGGGTTTACCTCAGGTGATGGTGTATGCTCTAAATCAGATGTATCAAAATAATCACGAAGCCTCTTACCTTACCTGTAAGATCCCGTGCATGATGAAGATGCCATCCACACAAGATTTAACATGTAAGGTCAAAGCAAAGCGATTATAGATCATCACATTCATATCCAGGGCAATGGATAGGGTCATAACAAATTTGGGGTTAATTTGTTCATCGAGATGTATACGACTCGTAAGCATTCAAAGGGTCCACAGGTCGTATACATTCAAACCTGCAAATTTGTGCAAACAGAATGACATGGCCTCAGATTTAGTCCATAAAGCAACAAAGAGTGACGATAAGCAATTCAACTTAAGATTTACGCAACAATATCCACTATAAATTCCTAAATTTGAGTTCCAAATATGGGTTTTATAAAGAATCAAAATTTCAAAATATGTTTACCGTGTTTGTGAAATCTGGACATATAGATATGATCACAAGCTTGCTAAGAATCGGAAAATCACTTCGGCTCGAGTTCTCGATGTAGTTGATTTAGAGAGTAAAAAGTGAGTGTGTATATGTGAATGGCGGTCCAGTGGCATCATATAGTTGCCACTTGTAGGGCTTACGGGTCATAGCCCTAATGGGCCTTACGGCTCGTAAGGGTCAGAAAGTCAGATTTTGGGCTTTTAATCATATGGGACAGTAAAGAACTGATATAATGGTGATGATTCGATAAGAAATCATAGAAAGAGAATCTGGGTTGCCTCCCAGTAGCACTAAGTTTCAGCTAGTCTTCAGCCAGACTGTCTCTTTTAGAAGGGTTACCATACTAAAATGTACGTACCAACCTACAATCGGGTGGTTTCTCATTAATGTTTCTCAACACTGTTTCACTTCGGATGAAGTACACATCACCATGTGCTATTATCTCGAAATAAACAGCTTCCTTTATACTTCATTCTTTTTCTGTCTTGAACCAATCCTTTTGGAGTTTAACTAAATTTTTGTACTTTATCTTTGCAACTTTCAGTTCAATCATCAACGTGTCTTCAGCAATGTTTATTTCGTGTTCAGACTTGATTGGGATATGTTCATTATCCCCACACTTATCTGCTACAATAGCGGGTTTCATTGTATGTTTTAAGATGGGAACCATGGCTTGATCTTGATCAGGTGGCCTACCATGGATCAACCATTCCAGTTCCTCAATATCATTCTCATGGTCAGAGATTGTGTCATCTAGCTCATAAGGCAACTGGTATAACTCATCCATAAATTTGTCACACCCCAACCGATGGTGGAATCATCGGGGCGCGGCAATAGGCGAATCAGATTGCTCAAGAGAATCCATAACAACTAATTTAGCGACAATATTTAACAAGTTCATTAACCCATACTAATAAACAAATATTTCACATAAAGTTGTACAGATTTCATGTATCTCGAACAAAACAAATCCGACAACCTAGATTTTAGGTGAGTTTCTAAAGTAGCCCTATCTTGATTGAGATAACCTGCGTTTAACCTGCAACATACGTTAAAATAATGTCAATACAAAAATGTATTGGCGAGTATACAGGTTTGATATAGTATAAAGTAGGTAAAAGCGTTGCGAATTTCCACATACATAAACATGATACACAACATATACGCTACAAGACAAAAACTACCAGCTAAGTCCCAGATGACTGCGATGTGCATTTGCGAGTGCGAGTTTGTCTTAACTAGACCCCATCAGGCGTGAGTCGAACTATAGTACTATTCTAGTTAAGAGGGAATGTCACGAGTAAAAGTCCTAGCACATATGTATCAAGCATCACGTGTAAATATGTACATCAGTCATTAGCATGTGATAATAGTTTAGATTGTGTGCTACGTTTTGATAAGCGTGTTTTCGATATAAACGTATGTTACACCCCAAAAGTGTGTTTAAAGCGTTAAAAGGGGGTCAAGTATACTCACAGTGCGTGTCCAACAAATAAACACGATCTGGTTGGATGGTTGAAAGCGTCGAATCAGCCTGTGTACGGGAACAGATGCATAAGTATTCCACAGGGATGAACGCTCGGAATCAGCGTGTCGAATGGGGTAAAAGTGGGTTAAGTGTTGTAGCCGTGTATCCGGACGGATGGGTTCCATCCGGACAGATGGTCATCCTGGCGGATGGTCATCCTGTCGGAGGGCCATCCTGTCGGATGGCCATCCTGTCGGAGGCTATTCGAGTGAGTTGAAGTTTTTGTAAAATTTTCCAAGTAAAGATTTTCGAGTTAACGGCGACGGCGTGATGACGTGTCAGACAACGGAAATCCACACCGAGTCTAGCCCAGTCGATCGGATGGGAACCACCCCATAAGATCAGACCTGCTGAGCTTGATGGGACTCATGTTCAACCCGTTTGTCGATCACCTCTCCGGTGGAAATCCATTTTCGAGCCGGCCCTAGACTATAGAGTGAGTCTTAGGTCAGGTTGAGTCCAGATTCCATCGGTTTTGAGTAGAAGAATGTAAAAAGAGTTGAAAGAAAGTTTGAATCAGTTGAAATGTTGAAGTTTTGTTTAAAATTCGTGTTAAAATGTGTAGAAATCTTTTAGATCTGAGCTAAACTTGATGAGATGACGTCACCAAGTGAACACCATCTTCAAGCAACCCAAATCAGGTGATTTCGTGATGAAAATCAGTGTTTTGATGGAGAAGATAATGGAGATGTGTGTAGTGAAGATGGAAGTACAAGATTTAGGGAGAATTACTTACGAAATAGCCTTGAATCGAGTGAAATAGTGCTTGAGGACGCGCTGAGATTGAGTTGGTCGGATAGGGCTGTCACATCAGTGAGCAGTGACATGTGGGAGCTATTTATAGTGTGAGAGAGAAGTAAGGCGGTGCTGGTGAGGTGTAGGATGGTGATGTGCGATAAAGTGTCGTATATTTTAGGTGTATATTTTAAGCCCTTTTTAACACTTATTTTAGCCAAGTTTTAAATTTATAAAACACGATATTTCACTAACACTAAACACACATATGGGCAAGTGCACCCATCGTTGAGTGTAGTATAGCGTTGGTAAGATACCGAGGTCGTCCAAGGACACAAGAGCTTTTAGTACCGGTTTATCCTCAACGTCTAACCAAAATAAAAGTTTAGAAAAATGTTTTAAACTAAGAAAAATAAAAACTAACTAAAATGCTGAAAATAAAAATAAAATAAAAACAGATAGACAAGATGAATCACTTGGTTCCGACTCGTATCTAGTATAACCTTTGATTATTTCCGCACTTTTGCACATAATTAAGAGATTATCTTAGTTATTGTAGTAGGCCCCTCTTTTGAAGGTGACGTTACCCTCACCCCAGTAGTTTGAGTCAGCAGGGATACAATCCTAAAGGGGTGGATTATTGGAAGATAATGAATTAAGTTATTAATGCAGTATTGTGGTAGGCCCCGCTTTTGGCGGTGACGTTACCCTCGACTAAGTAGTCTGAGTCAGCAGGGATACAGTCCTAAATAGCCGGGTTATAGTATTAATAGTAGTTAACTTATGAGGGGATCAAAGAGTTTGGACCCCCGCCATCCAATACCGTGAAGTATTGAAGGAGGTCCTACTAAATTTGACCCAGGTCCATTGCAGGACCTCTAAACGCTGAACAATGGCAAGACCTTTACCAAACCGTTCCCTTAACCCCCGACCAGGTAGCCAACATACCTCCATATAGACCGTGGAGATATGAATGGTGAAAATCCTTTATTTTATATAGACAGTAAAATAATGCCAAGACACCACGGACAAACGATAAGGAAAGATCACCTTCAACATAAGTAACTAGTTATTAAAGTCATTAATACAAAACCAAATAAAAAGTGCAAAAGATTAGAAATAAAAAGTATTATACTAGACACTTTGTCTTCACCAAGTGATGTAAGAGACTTAGGCAAACATGGCCTTGATTGTCAAGAACTCTTACGATCAATCTTGGATCCCGAGACGACTCACACACTCTATGATGGACAATGGATGATGGTGGTGGATGATGGTGTTGTGATGGTGGTGGGTGGTGGATGAAGTGTGAGAGAGGTGGTGTGCCAAGGGATGAGTTGCAATGAAACCAAGCACTCCTATTTATAGGCTGAACAGAGGCCTGGGCACGGCCCCGTGTTCGCTGGGCACGGCCCCGTGCCCGTCTGACACTCTCTCTCTTCATTAATTGTAATTCGCAATTACAATTAATGCGCCTGCAGTACTTTCGGCACGCCCCCGTGTCCGCTGAGCACGGCCCGTGGTGGGCAATAGAAGCTTCTATAGGTTTGTCTTTTCTGCTGCTTCTTGGGCACGACCCGTGCTGGCTGAGCACGGGGCGTGTTCAGCCTTCTGTTTTCTCTATTTTGCTTTGGAAGGTGCCGTTGAGGGTTCGGGCAATCCTCTAATGTTCCTTTTCTTGTATTTATGTTGGATTTAGCTGTCTTTTTGCTTCTTTTGCGTTTTTGAGCTCATTTAATCCTGAAAATACAAAAGGAAGACAAAAACACTCTTTTTCCAATATTAGTACTAAAAAAGGGTTAGTTTTATGCCTCATTTGATGTAATTTATATGTTGCATTTTACACACATCAAATACCCCCACACTTGAACTTTTGCTTGTCCTCAAGCAAAACTCTTTAATATTTGGCTTACACTCCCAAATGGAATAGGTAGAAGAGAAGGTTTTGGGCTTGTCATAGAGTGTCGGGATTTCCAAGATCTTTTTAGGGTTTTATTTTTATTTATTTACACTCCTATTCGTAATGATTTATTTAGAACTGTTCATAAAAGAAATTACTTATTTGGGCATAACATGCCTTTTTTAAAATTCTATTTATATACAAGTTCACATACCTCGCGGGGAAATCACTCACACTCGGCCGAAGGTGTATTTTTAGTGAATCACTCGAGAGCGGCATGGAACTTATTCCTACCATAGGCTTGCCAAGAAATCAATCCTCCTCCTTTTTAACTTTTATACCTTTGTAGATATCAAGAGGACTTTGTGGGTTAAGGGTTGGCTAGGGTTAAAGGTAGGTGGTTGGGTTAGTGGTTAGTAGAAAAAGGGCTAAAAAGCGTAACAAGTGTCGGTTTTCGTATTTTTGCAACTTTTTATTTTTGATGAAGCTTTTATTCAAACAAAGTTATTTTTGATTACTTTGTTTGTTTATTTTCTTTTTGCTTCATTTTTCTCTTTTTTTTTTTTTTTTTTTTTCGAAGAACCGAACTTGTTACTAAAATAAAGGGTTAAAAATGAAAAAGGTTTTGGTGGGTGAAAGGGTTTTTGTTTTGGGTGATGAAATGAAAAGGTTTAGGCTCAAAGGGGCTAACTAGGGGGATTTTTTGGGTAGGTGGTGAAAAAAAAGAAAAATAATGGTGTAGAAATGAAAAAGGGTTAGTCCTAATGCCTCTATCATTTACGTACTCGGGTTTAAGTTGATAAGGACCGGGAATGTATTGTCATGGCAAGTTCTAGAGTCGTAAGAACCAAGCGGCTATTCACACAAGAAACGAAAAATGAGCATTTAGTCAAATGATATGAAATTGTGTGCTCAATAAAGGCTCAAAACTCACTTTTGTGGGAATGGGTTTTTATGTGATCAAGTATATATAATCAAATTTTAAATAAGTTTGTCATGCCTTTTCATAATTTTCTTATGTTGGTTCTTTTTATCACTACGCTATTGGTTGTAAATTTGTAAAAATATAACCTTTTTGAGAGCTTGAATTTCCCGAGTTAAACCTAGACAAGTAAAAAAAAAAAAAAATGAAATTTTTGAAAAAATTTGGGGTGATTAGCGGTTCCAATAGAGTTTTGTGTAAGGCTTGTATTTAGGACTTGCAAAATTCAAGGTTTTAGCATCCCCCCCACACTTAAATTACACATTGTCCTCAATGTGTCCCAAAAATAAATTTTTAGGTTGATTAGATGTGTAAAATAGTGTTTAAAAGCAAAAATTTGTGTTACTGGGCACTGAACACGGCCCCGTGTTATCCGGGCACGGCCCCGTGTTTAAGTGCCAGTAACAAAATTGAAATAAGAGGAACAGAAGTCTGGACACGGGGGCGTGTTGGGTGAACACGGCCCGTGTCCAGTTACCTGTACTGGGCGTTTTCTGCAGGTGGTCCGACACGGGGCCGTGTTGGTTGGGCACGGCCCGTGTTGAACCTTCTGAAAGGGAGAAAACTGTCGGGTTGCCTCATTCTTGTGCATGGGATCATTTTTCTCGTTCCCCTTTTCATCCTTTACCACCATGAGTGTGTTTTATTCATTACAAACCATCCAAACATTAAAACCATCATTTCATTTTATCATAGAGAGAACTTACATAATCCTAAATGTAAGTGGATTGCCCGAAAAGGTTATACAAACCATCCCCGGCAACGGCGCCAAAAACTTGATGTGCGATAAAGTGTCGTATATTTTAGGTGTATATTTTAAGCCCTTTTTAACACTTATTTCAGCCAAGTTTTAAATTTATAAAACACGATATTTCACTAACACTAAACACACATATGGGCAAGTGCACCCATCGTTGAGTGTAGTATAGCGTTGGTAAGATACCGAGGTCGTCCAAGGACACAAGAGCTTTTAGTACCGGTTTATCCTCAACGTCTAACCAAAATAAAAGTTTAGAAAAATGTTTTAAACTAAGAAAAATAAAAACTAACTAAAATGCTGAAAATAAAAATAAAATAAAAACAGATAGACAAGATGAATCACTTGGTTCCGACTCGTATCTAGTATAACCTTTGATTATTTCCGCACTTTTGCACATAATTAAGAGATTATCTTAGTTATTGTAGTAGGCCCCTCTTTTGAAGGTGACGTTACCCTCACCCCAGTAGTTTGAGTCAGCAGGGATACAATCCTAAAGGGGTGGATTATTGGAAGATAATGAATTAAGTTATTAATGCAGTATTGTGGTAGGCCCCGCTTTTGGCGGTGACGTTACCCTCGACTAAGTAGTCTGAGTCAGCAGGGATACAGTCCTAAATAGCCGGGTTATAGTATTAATAGTAGTTAACTTATGAGGGGATCAAAGAGTTTGGACCCCCGCCATCCAATACCGTGAAGTATTGAAGGAGGTCCTACTAAATTTGACCCAGGTCCATTGCAGGACCTCTAAACGCTGAACAATGGCAAGACCTTTACCAAACCGTTCCCTTAACCCCCGACCAGGTAGCCAACATACCTCCATATAGACCGTGGAGATATGAATGGTGAAAATCCTTTATTTTATATAGACAGTAAAATAATGCCAAGACACCACGGACAAACGATAAGGAAAGATCACCTTCAACATAAGTAACTAGTTATTAAAGTCATTAATACAAAACCAAATAAAAAGTGCAAAAGATTAGAAATAAAAAGTATTATACTAGACACTTTGTCTTCACCAAGTGATGTAAGAGACTTAGGCAAACATGGCCTTGATTGTCAAGAACTCTTACGATCAATCTTGGATCCCGAGACGACTCACACACTCTATGATGGACAATGGATGATGGTGGTGGATGATGGTGTTGTGATGGTGGTGGGTGGTGGATGAAGTGTGAGAGAGGTGGTGTGCCAAGGGATGAGTTGCAATGAAACCAAGCACTCCTATTTATAGGCTGAACAGAGGCCTGGGCACGGCCCCGTGTTCGCTGGGCACGGCCCCGTGCCCGTCTGACACTCTCTCTCTTCATTAATTGTAATTCGCAATTACAATTAATGCGCCTGCAGTACTTTCGGCACGCCCCCGTGTCCGCTGAGCACGGCCCGTGGTGGGCAATAGAAGCTTCTATAGGTTTGTCTTTTCTGCTGCTTCTTGGGCACGACCCGTGCTGGCTGAGCACGGGGCGTGTTCAGCCTTCTGTTTTCTCTATTTTGCTTTGGAAGGTGCCGTTGAGGGTTCGGGCAATCCTCTAATGTTCCTTTTCTTGTATTTATGTTGGATTTAGCTGTCTTTTTTGCTTCTTTTGCGTTTTTGAGCTCATTTAATCCTGAAAATACAAAAGGAAGACAAAAACACTCTTTTTCCAATATTAGTACTAAAAAAGGGTTAGTTTTATGCCTCATTTGATGTAATTTATATGTTGCATTTTACACACATCAATGGTCAGTCGATCGGATGGCCATCCGATCAGAGGGTCATCCTATCGGAGGGTCATCCTATCGGAAGGTCATCCATCGGAGGGTCATCCTATCGGAGGGTCCTCCTATCAGAGAGTCATCCTATCGGAGTCGGAGAGTCATCCTATCGGAGTGTCATCCAATCGGAGAGTCATCCAATCAGAGGGTCATCCTGATGGATGGGCTCCACCCTGACGGATGAGTTAGTTTCCCAACTTTCTATTCATTTGATGCGTTTTGTTGTGTTAATTGCTGTAAGTACATTAAGCGTTTTAGCGAGATAAGTAGTATCGTGTTACGTTGTGTTTCAGTGCGATAGTCGAATTGCGCGTGCCCGTGAGTGCGCGTTTCAACAAGTTTTAAATACCCAGATGTTTTAATATAATGTACTTTAATAGGTTATAGCACAAGTAACTGTGTTTTGAGTTCGCGTTGCGTTGAGCGATAGCGAATAGCGCAATAGTGTACGCATTAGCGTTATAAGCGTATGCGTTGTGATATAGCGTGTGCGAAAATATGCGAAATAGCGTTGTAAGCGTTATAGTTTACATTATGATTCGAATCTCGGGTCCTAGGCATAACGAGAGTAACGAGAGCGATAAGCGGGTTGTTACAGTCTCCCCTGCTTTAGGAAATTTCGTCCCGAAATTAATTCATAAGGAAGACTGTGAGAATTAACACAGAGGGATAGCGATAAAAGTGTTAGGGTAACTGAGGATGAACGAGCGATCGATCGAGGATTGACGAGTGAGAGTGTCTCGGATAGGGGAAATTCGATTGCGATAGCGAAAAGCGACTTGTTTGACTTAAAAAGTTTTTAACTCACGAGTTTACGTTCTAAAACGTTTTGAGCTTCGAAGAGTTCTCTTAAATTATTGCAAAAGAGTTTATGAAAATTTTCTTATAACGTGGTGTTACGCTGAGTCGATGTTAAACTGTTAGGCCCTAAAGTGTGAGACTGACGCATCAAATTAACACAACGGGTTATGGTTACGAACTGGGCTTTACCGAGTTAGTTTATATTAGGTTTTGGACCTTTATAGGTCACTTGGGCCAAGCTTTAGGCCATGTGGGCCAAGCAGGCCCAAAGGGAGCCCATGTAGGGAATTGGGCTTGAGTTAGTATAAAAACAAGTTTCTAACTTGTTTTTAGGTGGGAACTTTTGGAACCTTATTGTTATAATTTCTCTAGAGAGAGAGGCGATCTTGGTGTCAACTTGTACCAGACGTTTTGCTTATTCAAGTAATAGAACGTGTGCAAGTTTGAAAGTGATTTGGTATTGTGTTTTTCGTATTTTCATATTTTTCGGTTTATTCTTGAATCACATCAAGTTTGGATTCCGCACAAACTTGGTGTTGTTTGATATCATTGAAAGATCCGGTTAAACGGGACTTACAAGTGGTATCAAAGCCATTAGAACATGTTTCTAGGCTCGGTGTGATATCAAAGATTCAAGATTTTCGTTATTTTTGGTTTGGTGTTCTTCGAGTTCTTCGTGTTCTTCGTAGTATTCATCGGAATTTTATAAAAATCGGTATATTTTGGTGCTTTGATTTTGAAAAAGTTGTTAAAGGATTAAATAAAATCTTTTTATTCTTTTTCTTGAGAATATCCTGTTTTTAAAAATTCCCAAAGTTTCGGTGGAGAGTTGTTAGGTTGATTGAAACTTTCTATATATTTTTTATAAAATACAGCTCATTCATCACACGTTTTTTTTGGGAATCGCAATCACTTTCACGTAAACTGATTTCAAGTCCTACATTTTCGTGTTTCATCTTCCCAAAAGTCTGAGTAACAACTGGTCTCGAGTTATCAGAGGTCTCGACTCTTCACGGTTTCACGGTCCCGACTCGCAACCTCGATTACGAGTCGCAACCACCGTTTCGACTCGTCCGACTCGCAACCACGTTCCTTAGTCTGATTTCGAGTTGTCGTCTTCTAGCTCTAGAGTCGCTATCGTCATCATCGTGCACCATCAATCTCCGCCATCCTCCGATCACCATTTACCACCGGACACCGTCGGACCTCCATTAAACATCCACCACGGTTCCGACTCGCAACCATCATCATCAGTTTCGACTCATCCTGTTTGTTTTCGACTCGCAACCATCATCAGTTTCGGCTCATCCTGCTTTGGTTTCGACTCGCAATCATCCACGGTTCCGAGTCGCAACCGAGATCTCGAGTCATCTCGTTTTGTTTTCGAGTCGCAATCATCAAAGGTCTCGAGTCCTATCTTTTCGAGGTTTTTGAGTTTAGTGATTTCGAGTTTCAGCGGTAATCATCATCTTCTCCGGCTGTCGTTCTGTCATCTTTTTGTTCGATAATCATTGCCGGAAACCTGCAACACCATCGTTCATCATCGTCTTTGTCGACTTCCGTCCTCCGCTGAAAACCTGCAACTCCGATCAATGTTCATCTTGACATTATCACGTTCCCATCTGCAACGAACAAGACAACTACCACCATTTTCTCCGTCCACCTCCGACCAAACCGCCACCATCCTCATCACCGTTCAACATTGGTAGTGGCGCCTGAAGTTATAATTAGGGTTTCGGTTCTGTGGTTTACGAGGAAGAAGACGTACAGTGACATTTGATATTTAGGTCTTATAAATATAATAATTATAATAATCTAATCATTTTGTCATCATTACATAATCATTAACTATTAATAATAATAATAATTGTTTTAATAATAATATTTGATATTCTATTTCTTTAATTAATTAAAAATTAATTATATTAAAAAAAAAAGGTTTATTCTATAAATAAAAAAATAAAATAATAAAAAAAAGGTTTGCTTGTGATATCGGTTTGACAGGTTTTGAGGTGCAGTTCAGTAAGCGGGTTCATTCGATTGCAAAGGGTTTGAGTTAGCGAGTACACGGGTTCTCGTTTGATTTGTGTTTTGAGGAGAAGAACAAAAGTATTAACCACCCGCTGAAATTATGGCATTTGTGTTTCACAAACCCGCGGCTCAAGAAATGACTGTTGAAGATGTACTTTCTGTTTTCTGCACTCCTGAGTGTCGAGAAAGGGTTGAGGCATATAGAATACACAATGCTGAGCTAATACAAGATTATCAAGACATAAAAAATAAAAATTTTACTTTATCAAAGAATGAAAAGCTTTATAAAGATAAAATTGAAGCTCAGCGAAAAGACATCATCAAACTCAAAGATGATGTAAGTGTAAAAACAGCCCATTTCTTAGAAGCTCAGGAGAAAGTATGCATTTTGACTAAAGAACTGGAAGATATCAGAGATAGATATCAAATAAATGAGCTTAATATTAAGAAATTTGATTCTTCCAGCAAATTAGTCAAAAACTTGTGTGATCAACAGCTCGCATACAAGGAAAATAAAGGGCGTGGTTTGGGTTTTAATCAGGCTCCTCCTCCTTACAATGATAACTACACATATTTACCCATGACTGAGGAGGAATTGATGAATGAGGACAAGATGGCTTACGGTCCTAAAACTGATAAGTCATCAATCAACAGCAGACCTGTTGATAAACGAGCGACTCCTCCAATAAATTTTGTCGCTAAGGGTACAATTGATCCTAATGCTTCGTCTACATGTGCAGATGAAGTAGTTGAAGTAATGGTTGAAAAAGTAGCTGGGGATGAACAAGCATCAGAGTCTCATTCTTCTGAAAATTTAATAAATGAACTTAATGCAGACTCTATTGCAGCGTGTGATATTTTTAACTCGGTTTTTTGCTCTGTAATTAATTTCAGGCCTGACGGTTTGGGCGAAAACGTTGATGCTTGTGAAACAAAGACTGAAACGACAAATGAAACGAATGAGCCAGTTGAACCATCTGATTCCAAATGTGAATCATTTGAAGCAACTGATTCTGAGAAATTGGAATCAGTTGATTCTAGTGGATTCAGCTCAAAGGCGTCATGTGCAGAACCGTCTTGTGCTGAAAATTTGTCAAATGTTTCAGATGAAGTTCCTGCTAAAGTTTCTGGTATTTCATCTAACAAACCAGAACTCTCCGATTCTGTCAAAGCTGATGACATGAAGGATGAAGAGAAGATTGACGTGGACAAGGCTCCAAGTGTGCAAGCTAAACAATCTGAACCTTCTGTTAGTGATGAAAAGGTTCAGATCAAGCAACAAGAGCCGAAGCGAGCAGGTAAAGGACGCGGAAATAAGAAGCCTAAACATCACAGACGATCAGGCTCTCCACAGTCCTCAACGGGCAGCAATAGTTCTCAAAAGACCCGTGACATGAAAAATGCTTTCGTTAAGCCAGTCATTAATGGCAAATGTGAGAAATATGCATTTGACTGTGCTAACAAAGCTTTCGGAAAGACTGGTGAGATTTCTGAACAAGACTTGCAGTCTAAACAAAACAAGAAGAATCAAAGGAAATCTCCACCACAGAAGGCCGCAGCAAACGACAAGTATAGACATCCAAATTCATCCTCGTTTGTCAGAAATGTGCAACAAACACAAGCACAGAAAGGACCAGTTCATCCTTCAGGGCCTGCAAGAGCTACACAGGCTGATCAGAATGCCTTCTACGTTAAGAGACAAACATGCTTCAATTGCGGCATTGCTGGTCACATTGCTCGGAACTGCACACATCGTCCCTACGTACCATATTATATGCAAAATCAGAGGGTTACACCAAAGGGTAACTACCATTCCAAGCCAATGAAGGTTTCATCACCTAAGGCAATGAAGAATGTGAATCCCAAGGTTAAACCTTCTGATGGGGATTGGAACGCTGCTAAAAACAAACAAAAGGCTGTTCAAGAACAAAAATGTTTTTATAAAACTAACAAGCCAGAATTAGCTAAAGTTGCTCAACCGAAGGCAACAAACATGTTTGTTAAACCGAAACAGATTTGGAAACCCAAATCCAAGGCAGCAACGTCTCCAATCCTTGAAACAAAAGGGGACTTGTGTTTGAAAGAAGTGTCTTACTTTGATGCTTCAGGAAATCCCAGGACCACAATGGCCTGGGTACCCATGTCTTACTAATCTCCTTATCTTTCAGGAACAACCAAGGAGGAGCTGTTGACAATCTCTGGAATGTTGATAGCGGTTGTTCCAGAGATAAAAACGGGTAACATTTCACTGTTGCAAAAAGTTCAAATTTTTTTTACAGATGATATGTTTCCTTTGGAGGAGATAAGAGAAGTAAGAAATGATCAGCAAAAGGTACCGTTTAAATTCAGTACTTTGATTTGAATTTGATTAGTCTTCAATCTAATGACGGAACGGTTAAGCAAAAAAAAAAATTTTCTCTCTTTTTCTTAGTTTATAACTTTGTACATAAAGTGTCATTTCTCTAGTAAATGGTAAATTTGCGCAAAAATACAAGATTTATGCACAAATTTAGGGGGGGAGAGGAACATATAGATAAATATAGAGTTTAAGAGGAGAAAACACAAAAAGAGTTTGCTGTAAATATGTATTGTTTTAGGGGGAGAAAATGAGAAAAATACAAAAACATTAGAAAAATGAAAAAGCCAAAAAGAAAGATTGCATGATATGGGAAGTGAAATAAATGTTCGTGTTAAAGGGTTTTGACTAACACATGTAAGGTGCCATAGCTGAAAAGACTAGGATCTACTGCGATATGTCGATAGGCTTGACGCTCAACATGATAAAAGATACTAAGTGATATAAACATAACGAACTATGTACCATGTGGGTAACATACCAACGGCGTATGATTATTTGAATGTCTTAAATCTTGCGTTGATAGATAGCCAACATCTGAGGTTTCGGGTCTTTATATTGTTGAATCATCCGGGGATATCTTGGCTGTCCTTCTGTTTAGAATTAAAATTGTACATGACCCCAGGAAAGAAAGCCACTTGGAATTAGCTCATTTCTATTTGAATGTCTGTATGTTGTCCCGATACACACAATTTTGATCTGATTCTGAAATCTTCTCTGAAAAAGTCGTGTACCTCCTCTGCTGCATCCAGATATATGCTGACCTGGAGGTGCTAGGCAACGTCAGCTTCTGCTGCATCCAGATACATGCTGACCTAGCTGTACGTTGTCGCTCTGTAGATCAATTAACACCCGAAAGAGGCCCTCAAGTGCCCAAAAGAAACCCGAGAAACCTATATCAAATTGAGAAAAACTCATTTGATCTGTACATTATACCATCTCTACTTAAGATCTATTCTGTTCTCTTCTCAATCTATTCCCAGTTAAGATTTCAGAAATCTGGATTGGACTTGTGAAATATGTGGTAGGGAAGATACTTGCATGATAGAGTGTGCTGTTTATATTTCCAGGATTTGATTAGTATTTATTTGGGTGTTCATTGTTAAGAAATCAAAACATGATAAAACAGATTATATGCAGACCTAGACACAGTCAGGATATCTTAAAGGATGACATCAGTATACTCACCTGCTACGATGAATCGTTGTGCTTACCTTGATCGCGGGGGTATGTCTTGGAATGGGACACACGGGTATGATAGTATAATATTACCTAAAGCATATCACGAAGTTGAAAAATTGAAAGTTGAGCGTTAAAGTTTAAGTGGACAAACATATTGGCAATCGCATAGACCAGTTTGATTAGGCTCGTACTGAAAAGTGTTCCTTAGTCTGCCTGAGAACGAATTTTGATCCCTTTGCAATTGTAATTGTATATTATGGTAGTTGTTTATATTTTGAGTTTTTATTTGCTTTAATTCTTAAAATTAAAAAAAAAATTGAAAAAAATCAAAAATACAAAAATAGTGTCTTGCTTTTCTATAAAACCAAAAATCCAAAAATAGAGTGTTTATTTGTTTTCTTAAAAATTAAAAAATATAACCGTTCTTGAAGATTTGACTGATCATCAAAAGTTGAAAGAATTTAAATTGTGAAATCTGAGTATAAGTACTTGGTTGTACCTAGTGTTCATATGGTACTCTCCCTGTTGCATAAGAAATGTTTGCTTATGAGTTTGTGAGAATGTGCAGAACTTGATTTCAATCAAGAACAGGGGTTGATGAAGACTGAGATGCTGTTAGTTGCTGAAGAAGCTTGAAGCAGCACAACAACAAGATGTACATGAGTCAGAAGAACCGGATACGAGACGCCGTCTGACAGTGAAAGTGCATTTGAAGAAGTACCGTGAACCTGCTTGAAAGAAAAAGATTGAAGAAGAAAAGAGTTGTTGAGAATCCTCCTCTCACATTCTTTTTAACAAGATTTTCAAGCAAAGCTGATCGAGATCCTGATATGAAGCTAACCACAAGAGCTGAAGAAAAGAGACCCAGTGCTGAGAGTTCAGAAGTCAAGAACTTCCACAACATCTGCAGCATTATGACAACCATAGACTTAGTTGAAGACGTTGCTGAATTCATGTTATGAAGACAATTTGATGGCATCAGTCTAGGGGGAGATTGTTAGGCCCTAAAGTGTGAGACTGACGCATCAAATTAACACAACGGGTTATGGTTACGAACTGGGCTTTACCGGGTTAGTTTATATTAGGTTTTGGACCTTTATAGGTCACTTGGGCCAAGCTTTAGGCCATGTGGGCCAAGCAGGCCCAAAGGGAGCCCATGTAGGGAATTGGGCTTGAGTTAGTATAAAAACAAGTTTCTAACTTGTTTTTAGGTGGAAACTTTTGGAACCTTATTGTTATAATTTCTCTAGAGAGAGAGGCGATCTTGGTGTCAACTTGTACCAGACGTTTTGCTTATTCAAGTAATAGAACGTGTGCAAGTTTGAAAGTGATTTGGTATTGTGTTTTTCGTATTTTCATATTTTTCGGTTTATTCTTGAATCACATCAAGTTTGGATTCCGCACAAACTTGGTGTTGTTTGATATCATTGAAAGATCCGGTTAAACGGGACTTACATAAACCAACGTCGTAAGAAGGGTTTTGTTTAGACATTAAAAAGATTTGGAAGGAAAACTTGGTTTAAGAAACCTCTCTTATGATATGGTATTAAGCTGAGTTTGATGTTAAACCAACGTCTTAAGAAGAGTTTTGTTTAGGTATTGCAAAAGGTTTAAAGAAAAAAAACCGGACTTATGAAAACTTCCCTTGGAAGTGGAGTTAAGTTGAGTCGATGTTACCTCCACGTTGTGAGGAAATTTCATTCGCCCAAAGGTTTTTATCAAAAATTTTAGAAAAATTTTCCAGTTATTTTAAAAAACAGTAACTATTAAGTCTTACCAGTATCAAAAGTTTAAATTAATATCGAGCCCCCACATGGCATCTTTCCACGAAAGTTTGTTAATATGGCTAAAACACTTATATATAGGAAGTACCAACGGCGTATCCACCATGTTTTGACCATATTACCTCCGTTTCGTGAAGCGATGTCATGCGTGCCGACATGACACGGATAGATTTTTGTATCCTCGGTCCAAGCGGTAAGGCGTCAAACCGAGTTTGGTGAAAAAGCAGATTGTAAATTTGTCACACCCCAACCGATGGCGGAATCATCGGGGCGCGGCACTAGGCGAATCAGATTCCTCAAGAGAATCCATAACAACTAATTTAGCGACAATATTTAAAAAGTTCATTATCCCATACTAATAAACAAATATTTCACATAAAGTTGTACAGATTTCATGTCTCTCGAACAAAACAAATCCGACAACCTAGATTTTAGGTGAGTTTCTAAAGTAGCCATATCTTGATTGAGATAACCTGCGTTTAACCTGCAACATACGTTAAAATAATGTCAATACAAAAATGTATTGGCGAGTATACAGGTTTGATATAGTATAAAGTAGGTAAAAGCGTTGCGAATTTCCACATACATAAACATGATACACAACATATACGCTACAAGACAAAAACTACCAGCTAAGTCCCGAGATGACTGCGATGTGCGTTTGCGAGTGCGAGTTTGTCTTAACTAGACCCCGTCGGGTGTGAGTCGAACTATAGTACTATTCTAGTTAAGTTGGAACGTCACGAGTAAAAGTCCTAGCACATATGTATCAAGCATCACGTGTAAATATGTACATCAGTCATTCGCATGTGATAATAGTTTAGATTGTGTACTGCATTTTGATAAGTGTGTTTTTGATATAAACGTATGTTACACCCCAAAACTGTGTTTAAAGCGTTAAAAGTGGGTCAAGTATACTCACAGTGCGTGTCCAACAAATAAACACGATCTGGTTGGATGGATGAAAGCGCCAGATCAGCCTGTGTACGGGAACAGATGCATAAGTATTCCACAGGGCTGAATGGTCGGAATCAACGTGTCGAATGGGGTAAAAGTGGGTTAAGTGTTGTAGCAGTGCATCCGGACGGATGGTCATCCTGTCGGATGGTCATCATGTCGGAGGGTCATCCTGTCGGAGGGTCATCCTGTCGGAGGGTCATCCTGTCAGATGGTCATCCTGACGGATGGCCATTCGATCGGATGGCTATTCGAGTGAGTTGAAGTTTTTGTAAAATTTTCCAAGTAAACATTTTCGAGTTAACGGAGACGGCGTGACGACGTGTCAAACAACGGAAATCCACACCGAGTCTAGCCCAGTCAATCGGATAGGAACCACCCCACGCGATCAGACCTGCTGAGCTTGATGGGACTTCATGTTCAACCCGTTTGTCGATCACCTCTCCGGTGGAAATCCGTTTTCGAGCCGGCCCTAGACTATAGAGTGAGTCTTAGGTCAGGTTGAGTCCAGATTCCATCGGTTTTGAGTAGAAGAGTGTAAAAAGAGTTGAAAGAAAGTTTGAATAAGTTGAAGTTTTGTTTAAAATTCGTGTCAAAATGTGTAGAAATCTTTTAGATCTGAGCTAAACTTGATGAGATGACGTCACCAAGTGAACACCATCTTCAAGAAACCCAAATCAGGTGATTTCATGATGAAAATCAGTGTTTTTGATGGAGAAGATGATGGAGATGTGTGTAGTGAAGATGGAAGTACAAGATTTAGGGATAATTACTTACGAAATAGCCTTGAATCGAGTGAAATAGTGCTTGAGGACGAGATGGGAGTGAGTTGGTCGGATAGGGCTGTCACATAAGTGAGCAGTGACATGTGAGAGGTATTTATAATGTGAGAGAGAAGTAAGGCGGTGCTTTTGAGGTCTCGGATGGCCATCCGATCGAAGGGTCATCCTATCAGAGGGTCATCCTATCGGAGGGTCATCCTATCAGAGGGTCATCCTATCGGAGGGTCATCCTATCGGAGGGTCATCCTATCAGAGCGTCATCCTATCGGAGCGTCATCCTATCGGAGCGTCATCCTATCAGAGGGTCATCCTATCGGAGGGTCATCCTATCGGAGGGTTATCTTGACGGATGGGCTCCACCCTGACGGATGAGTTAGTTTCCCAACTTTCTATCTGTTTGATGCATTTTGTTGCGTTAATTACTGTAAGTACATTAAGCGTTTTAGCGAGATAAGTAGTATCGTGTTACGTTGTGTTTCAGTGAGAAAGTCGAATTGTGCGTGCCCGTGAGTGCGTGTTTCAAAAAGTTTTAAATACCCAGATGTTTTAATATAATGTACTTTAATAGGTCATAGCATAAGTTACTGTGTTTTGAGTTCGCGTTGCGTTGAACGATAGCGAATAGCGCAATAGTGTACGCTTTAGCGTTATAAGCGTATGCGTGGTGATATAGCGTGTGCGAAAATATGCGAAGTACCATTGTAAGCGTTATAGTTTACATTATGATTCGAATCTCGGGTGCTAGGAGTAACGAGAGTAACGAGAGCGATAAGCGGGTTGTTACAAAATTCATCTTCCCAAGACATCTCAGTTCCATTCTTAACTATGACGTTGATCGTAAGAGAAGATGCTTCTTTTAGCTCATGAATGGTATTCAAATGCCTCTTAATGTTCAAAACCATTAATTCCTAATTAACTCGAAGAGTTAACTTGCCTTCAAAAACATCAACGAGAGCTCTAACAGTGGCTAGGAAAGGACGTCCAAGAATTTTAGGAATCTTTGAATCAACATCCATATCTAAGATAACAAAGTCTGCGGGATACACAAATTTTCCTATCTTTACCAGCACATTTTCCACAACACCACGGGGATATTTAACTGATCTATCAGCTAACTTCAAGCTCATGCAGGTAGGTGAAGGCTCACCTAATCCTGGCTTAGCAAAAATCAAATACGACGTCAAATTAATGCTTGCACCAAGATCGGCTAATGGATCACTTGTAGCTAATTGTCCAATCTCACACGGGAGTGTGAAACTTCCAGGATCGGATAATTTCTCTGGTAATTGCTTCTGGAGTACAACTGAACATTCTTCACTCAACCGAACATTTGCTACTTCATCCTGGTTCTTTTTATTGGCGCGCAGTGTAACACCCCGGCCGGAGGCGGAAAAGCCAAAGGTGTTACGAAACTTGATAGAATGCATTTGAGCACATGATTGTTAAATTAAGTTGAAATATAGTTTAGGTTCAATTAAAGAGATTGCATTCACATCTGAGTAGATAACAGTACATAAACAAAATAACAAATTGTTTCACAAATACAATAGATTCAGATTTAATCTAAGGCATAAGTCTTGATTAATCCTATATGAAATATTCTTGCAAATCATAGCATCAAACATTGTCACCTGAAACATATGTTAGAAAATAAAGGATCAACAAACGGTTGAGTGAATTTATAGGTTTTGTTAAGCAAAAATGACAATGTGATATAAGAAAAGCTTAACATAGTGGCATATGATATGTCTTTAAGCAAAAGATTAATACAAGCAGTTACTTGGTGGTACGTTCAAACCTATGACGTTAATCGGGTTTATCATCCAGCTTCCAAAAGCAACAAAAAGGATAAGCAACAACAATAAGTTTATGTAGAACTAGAAGTCTGGATGGGCCGTCACACCTATAGCGCTATAATACAACCGATGGGCTTATGCAAGTTGATGAACGTAAACTTCTTAAAGCAACAACAACAAGTATTAAGCAAATGCAAAAACAATCGGGGGAACCACAAATGGCAAATAAGTTTGTATCACATCGTATCATATGTTTCATCCCAAAAATAATTGTAAAAAAGGACTATGAACTCACCTTGAGTGCGGTAAGTCCAACAAGTAAGTTTAATGTAAGAGTTTGTGGAAATAAGATCCAACGTCACTCTAATCGTTTGAACATGCATCAATATAAAGTTTGTATTAATAATAATGTTTAATTGTATAAAAGAAAATCCTAAATCTATAGGTTTCGGTATGGTTTGTCTAAATGGTAACTATAAGGTTTGGATAACCTAATAGAGAACTCGGAAAATGAATATGGAATTATCTATGAAAAATATTTCTTTAACATAAATAATTAAATTATATAAATACATAATTGAGTTACTACAAACATTTAAAATAATAAATCAATTATATTCAATTTGTATAATTAGTTTAACATAAATAATTATACCAAAATATTGCATAAGTGATATAATTAATTTATAACTTTATAATTGGATTTAGAAGTACAAAAATATATAATTGTTGGAACCTGAAGGTTTATTCATGTAGGTTAGCATAGTTTAAGGGTTGATTATGTATTTGTTTAGTTTACATGTTTGGGTCGATTTTGTAAGTGTTGGGCTAGTCTACTTGATGTCGCAATGGGCCTAGGATTAGCCCGGTTGTTTTGTATTTAAATAAACCTCAACCTTATGGTTGAGGTTGTTCGTTACTTTGAAGGTTGCGACTCAAGGGAACCGTGTTTAGTCAAGAATCTTGTATCAGTCATTGTTTAACTTTGAATGCAAGATATCTGGTTTGTGTTTCATTCATATCATTGTTCGTTTATTGTTATTTGTTCTTGAATCAACTTGTGATTGGATTTCGCACCTTCACAAGTTAAGATCGATATCATTGAAAGATCCTGAACGGGTTTTACAATTGGTATCAGAGCCAAGAAACCATTCTTGGTTCGGTTTTGATATCAATCAGATTCAAGAACATCAGTTGTTACTAATACGGTTTTGGTGTCTGTTTTGCAGTGAAAAGCGTCACATATTCAAACTGTTCTTGGTGAAATTGTTGAAAAAATATTACTGATTTTGGATTGTGTGATTTCAGAAAATCTGTTAGCTGATTTCTCGGAGTTGGTGATCAAAGAAAATTCAAAGATTTCGATATCTTTGAATTTTGAACGTGCTGAAAATCAGGGATTACGAGTCAACAGTGTTTATCTCATATCTGTTTTGCAGGTTCCGACTCGCAATCAACAGAGGTCTCGACTTGTGCTGTTTTGGTTTCGACTCGCAATCTTCAACAGTTTCGATTTGTTTTTGCTCCGGTCTCGACTCGCAACTTTCGTGGTCTCGACTTGTGCTGCATTGGTCTCGACTCGCAATCAACAGAGGTCTCGGCTTGTACTGTTCCAGTCTCGACTCGCAACCATCAACAGTTTTTGATTTGTTCTGCTCTTGTCTCGACTCGCAACTGTCGCTGTCTCGGCTTGTGTGGATTTAGTCTCGACTCGCAATTGTGATCTCGACTCGCAACGTCATTTCACAACGTTACTTGGACCTGGACTTTTGAACTGTTTGGACTTAAAAATTAATTAATTAATAACCTAATTAATTAATTACCTTTAAGAAAACATGTCTTCTGGTAATCAAGTTAATGACTTAGCTGTCACAAATGCTCAGCAAGAATTGGACTCCAAAATCGGAACTAGTTCTCGCATTCCAAGGTTGTTGGATGCTAATGATTTTCCAGAATGGAAGTGGCGTTTTGAGCAGCATGTAAAGTTCAAGGAACCTAAACTTTGGAGGTGTATTGAAAGAGGTCCTAGAGAAATTATGTATGAGAAGGAAACAAACCCTGGAGTCAAGGTCAAGAAACCTCGTGCTGAATATACTGATGAAGACTATGCTATTGAAGAGGAAGATAATCGGGCAACATCTTACTTGACCATGGGACTAGGGTCAGACATCGCCATGGGATTTCGTACTTGCAAATCAGCCAAAGAAATGTGGGACGCACTGATTGATGTTTACGAAGGGAATGAAGACATGAGGGAAAGCAGAAGGAATTTGTTGAGGCAGAATTTTAATAATTTCAATTACATTTATGGAGAAACTATTGAGAATCAGATTCAGCGTTTCTCAAAAATTGTCACTCAAATGGATCTAGAAGAAATTCTTCCTTCTAAAGCTGCGCAAAATCGACAACTTTTGAATGCTTTGCCAAAGAGCTGGGACAATCATGTTGCAATGATTAAGCGGACCAAAGATCTTGCAAGATGTACCTTGACTGAAATGATTTCTCATATCAAGGCATGTGAACTGGATGACAAGCAAAGGGAAAATAATCATAAGTCCAGCATGCTGGCAGCAGGTATTTCTGTTTCTTCTACCAATTCGAGCAACGACAACGCTGCACTGATTTCTCAAAATGGAGCGAAAAAGACCTCTTCTGGTTCTACAACAACTGTGCATTACTCTAGCTCAAGTCCTTCGTCGACAGCAACAAAAATTGCCACAACTCCTTCAGCTAAAGCCGAGCTGATTGCTTTCTTTACTCAGCAATCCAAAGAAAATCTGGAGATCGCTGCTTCCGTTGTCAATTGTTTAAATGCTTTTGTCGCAGGTAAAATACAACCCCCTAGCTGGTCGTTGAATGATCTATATCAGTATCATCCTGATGATGTGGAGGAGATGGATATCACATGGCAAATGGCAATGGCAGCGTTCAGAGCACACAAATTTGCTAATAAGACTGGCAGAAATAGATGGGGTTCTGCTTATTCAAACTCTACAACTGTTCCGTTTAAACTACGCTGCTACAACTGTCATGAACCAGGACATTTGGCACGGAACTGTACTAATCCAAATAACAACAAAGATCAAACACCAGCGCATCCTGCTCCTCAAAATTCTGAAAGGGCTCTTGTAACGACAAATGATTCTTCAACTGTTGCTGGTGAAGGCACTCAGAGTTCAGCCCTTGTCGTTCAACAAAGTGCTGATTTTAATTGGGATGACGAAATTCAACGCTTGAACATCTCTCCACCAGAAATCAAGAGTGTCGCTGAAAACATAGCTTTCATGACGTCAGATAACAAAGACTCTTTGCCTGATGTTGAACCTCCAGCTGAGAATCTGGCCTTTATGACCAAAATCTTGTCAGCTCCTGTTCATGGACTTACTGCTGAAGAGGTACGTTCTATTTTCTGTACTGATGAATGCAGAGAGAGAGTTGAGGCTTATAGGATACATAATGCTGAGCTTATTCAAGATTACCAAGATCTTAAAAATAAAAACTTTACTTTGGCCAAAAATGAAAAACTTCACAAAGAAAAAATTGAGGCCCAAAGAAAAGATATTGTTCAGTTAAAAGAAGACCTCAGTGCCAAAAATTGTAATTTTTTAGATGCTCTAGCTACAATCAGTGATCTGACCAAAGAACTAGAAGATTTAAAGGTCAAATATCAGGTAAATGAAATAAACATTAAAAATTTGACACTTCTAGTAATTTGGTCAAGAACATATGTGATATACAACTAGAGTACAAAGAAAAGAAAGGGGCTGGTTTGGGATACACAAAAGCTCCTCCTCCTTACAATCACAATTATACTTATTTGCCTTTCACGGAAGAGGAGCTAATTAATGAGGGAAAAATGACTTATGGACCAAAAATTGATAAGTCATCTGTCAAGAATGAATCTGCTAGCAATAAAAAATCAGCCCCATCAATGAACTTTGTTTCTAAAGGCAATGTTGATCCTAACCAGTCGTTTGCATGTGCAGAAAAGGTTGATTTGAAATGTGAAGATACTCTTGGGGGAGAACAAGTTTTAAATTCTGATTTACAAAAACCTTGTTTTGATGAAAATAATCCTGATCTTGTTTTGGGACAAAATATTTTTAGCATGCTTCTTTCTTTAGCTTCTAATGGGCCTGATGTTTTGGGCAAGACTGATGATGTTTGTGTTGAATCTGTGAACATTATTTCTGGTGATGAATTTTCTTTAGTTGATAATTGTGTATGTAATGGTTCTAATCAGTCAGATGATGATAGTGTTGCAGGTGAGGTCCCTCAGGATACATTTAGTGAATCCACTGAAACTACTTCTCAAGAAAATCAAGAATATCCTGATTCTTCTTCTGAATCGGTCTCAGTGGGAGTCCCTAATGTTGAATCTAGTGGGACCCCATTGGAAACCGTTGATGCACATGTTGAAGAAACATGTGTTAGTGAAATTTCAACCATTTCTGAAATTGAAACCGAGTCAAAATCCATTGACAAAGAATTGAATGTTGAAATGAATATAAAATAATCAACAGATGTTTTACCAAATAAAACTGAACTCAAATCATCAACTTTTCAAAATAATGATGATCACGGTAAGAAGGATACGTCTCAATCTCAACCTACATCACATGCTTGTGCAAATTCCAATCAGCTGGATCCAGGTTGCTCAAAACGAAAGCCAGTTAAATTTGCTAAATCTGTAAAGCAAGCCAGGAACGATTTTAAGAAAAACCCGAATCTCCACACATTGAAACGACAAACATGTTTCAACTGTGGAATTGCAGGACACATTGCACGAAACTGTGTCCATCTCCCAAGAATGTCATCTAAGCACAAGAGCTTTAACAATCAGAAGACTAAGTCTAATCGAACATGTTGTTCAAAGCCAGTGAAAGTTACAAAGACTGAGGCAATGAAGAATAACAGTCGTGGGACCAAGCCCTCTGATTTTGACTGGAATGCGGCCAAACAAAGAAACCAACAATATCACAGAAATTTTCAAAGACACCAACATAATGTTTTTGATAACTATAATTTCAAGTGGTCAAATCAACATTGGAAACCAAAAATTAATGCTGCTCAGTCAAACATGTGTGCGAACTCTTTTGTCAACAAAGACAAATCGAGATTTTTGAATAAAGATAATCTAGTTTGGCAAAAAGTAACGTACATTGATGCACAAGGAAAACCCAGATCCACCATGGGCTGGGTTCCCAAATCTAACTAATCTCGCAAATTGTGCAGGAACAACTATGGAGGACTACCGTGCGCCTCTGGTACATGGATAGTGGCTGTTCCAGGCATATGACGGGAGACTTGTCTCAACTGGTCAATGTAAAAGAATTTGACGGTGGATATGTCTCTTTTGCGGGAGGAGAATCTAGAAGAATCACGTTGAAGGGAACAGTGAAAAACGGCGTGTTAAGCTTCGAAAATGTGAATTATGTCCCAGAATTGAAACACAATCTGCTGAGCATTTCTCAAATTTGTGATCGAGGAAATTCTGTTCATTTTACAAAGAAAGGATGCTATGTTTTGAAGCCAGGAATCGTCATTCCTGAAGATTGGTTTTTAATGACTGCTGAGAGACGAGGAAACGCTTATGTCATCGATATGAACAAGAAGCCATGTGAAGAGATCACTTGTCTATTTTCGAAGATATCTGAACATGATGGTTTATTGTGGCATCGTCGTCTTGGACATGTGAATATGAAAAATTTAAATTGTCTTGCCAAAGGTCAACTGGTCCGTGATCTGCCAATCAAAGACTTTATGTTAGTAGAAAAATGCGTTGCTTGTGCTAAAGGAAAAGCTCATAGGAAGCCCCATAAATCCAAGCCTACACTCTCAACCAAAGCTGTTCTTGAATTACTTCATATGGATCTATTTGGTCCTGTGAATGTGTTAAGTATTGGCAAAAAGGCATACTGTCTTGTGATAGTCGATGACTATTCACGTTATACCTGGGTGTACTTTCTAAGTCACAAGAGTGAGGCTGCAGGTTTGATAAAACAATTTATCACTTTGGTGGAAAATCAAGCTAGTACGAAAGTGAAGGCTATTCGATCAGATAATGGGACTGAGTTCAAAAATGCTTTCATGAATACTTTCTGTGAAGAAAAGGGAATTAATCAACAGTACAGTGCACCTCGAACTCCACAACAAAATGGAGTAGCTGAAAGGCGAAATCGTACTCTTATAGAGGCTGCGCGTACTATGCTGGCTGACTCAAGGCTTCCTAGTTTCTTCTGGGCTGAAGCTGTTAGCACGGCCTGTTATATCCAGAATCATGCTTTAGTTAATAAACGTCATATGAAAACTCCTTATGAGATTCTGGAAGGACATAAACCTTCGGTTTCACACTTTCGCATCTTTGGTTGTCCATGTGTGTTACTACTTATGGACTCTAATGGAAAGTTTGAGGTCAAAGGGGACGAATGTTACTTTGTTGGATATGCTAAAGGGTCAGCCTATAGAGTATACAACAAGGTAACTAAAAAGGTCGTCGAGTCGTGCAACATTGAATGGCTCGAAGAAAATGCTACGGATGCTAGAGTTGGACCAGATTGGTTATATGATTATGCTGAATTGTTTAAGTCATTTAACTTTTCGTCAAGTGATTTTTCAGATGCAGGTGTGTCTATTCCAAAACAACCGCTGTCTTTTGAGGATACTGAAGAAGAAGAACAGACAGAAGGAAGAGTTAGACATCATACCATTGATCCGCCTGGAATGGTGTTTACGCAACATTCTACGTGTCAACAAACGTCCCATCAATCGCCTGAAGGTGCTTCAAATAATGGTTCTGCTTCTAATGGTTCAGAATCTGCACTATTTCCTGAACCAATTCCTAAAGATTGCATTATTACCACTCCATTCGTTCGTAATACTACAGCATCTAATGAGGGGGAGACTAGCAACACCACCACTGAAGACGAGACCGTACCTGACCTGGCAATACCCACAAGTGTTCAACGGAATCATCCTATAGAGAATGTGATTGGTCCTGTAAATGCAGGAGTTTTAACCAGGAGTCAATCGGGAACCATCAATACTTGCTTATATTCTTGCTACATTTCTCAAATCGAACCTAAAACTGTTGATATAGCTTTGCAGGAACCAGGCTGGGTAGATGCTATGCATGAAGAGCTGAACCAGTTTGAGAAGCTTGGAGTATGGAAACTTGTCAAGTTGCCACAGGGAAAGCGCAAACTTGGAACTAGATGGGTTTTTCGAAACAAGCAAGATTCTGCAGGGGTTATTGTTCGAAATAAAGCAAGGCTGGTGGTTCAAGGATTTCGACAAATAGAGGGTCTGGATTATGATGAAGTATATGCTCCAGTTGCTCGACTTGAAGCCATCCGGATCTTCTTAGCTTACGCGTCATATATGGGATTCACTGTATATCAGATGGACGTCAAGACAGCGTTTCTATATGGAGATGTGAAGGAAGAAATCTTTGTTGAGCAGCCTCCTGGTTTCGTGCATCCAGATCATCCAGAATATGCCTACAAGCTCGATAAGGCATTGTATGGATTACATCAAGCACCACGAGCTTGGTATGCCACATTAACTGAACATCTTCTGGCTCATGGGTATACACGTGGCACGATAGACCAGACTCTTTTTATCAAGAAAGTAGGCAAGGATCAGATTTTAGTTCAAATCTATGTTGATGATATTATTTTCGGATCTACAAGTGAGGAACTTTGCAAGGAATTTGAGAGAGTAATGAAGAAGAAATTTGAAATGAGTGCTCTTGAGGAAATGACACTGTTTTTGGGTTTACAAGTCAAGCAGAATTCTCAAGGGATTCTTATCCATCAAGGGAAGTATGTGGATGACGTGCTCGCAAAATTCAAGTTTATGGACGCAAAGCCTGCCGAAACACCAATGGCAGAGAGACCGTTGTTGACTGAAGATGAAGAAGGATCTCCTGTGGATCAACGTCAGTATAGGTCTATGATCGGGTCGTTGATGTATCTGACAGCTAGCCGTCCGGATATCATGTTTGCTGTCTGCAACTGTGCACGATATCAGGCTAATCCTAAAACTTCTCATCTTATTGCTGTTAAAAGAATCTTTCGGTATCTTAAAGGCCGACCTCGGTTTGGTCTGTGGTATCCGAGGGATTCCAATTTTGACTTGTTTGCATTCTCTGACAGCAACTTTGGAGGTACTGACAGTGACAGGAAATCTACATCTGCGGGATGTCAATTTTTGGGCGACAGGCTCATTTCTTGGCAATGCAAGAAACAACAAACAGTGGCGATATCTACAGCTGAAGCTGAGTACGTTGCTGCTTCTGCATCTTGCTCTCAAGTGGTGTGGATGCAACATCAATTGCAGGACTATGGTTTGACTTATCTAAATACTACTATTTACTGCGATAATGATGCTGCAATTCAAATTGTTCGAAATCCTGTTTTTCACTCCAAAACCAAGCACATTGACATAAAAGTTCATTTTATTCGAGACTGCTTTGACAGAGGTCTTATTACTCTTGAACAAATCGACACAGATGCAAATGCTGCCGATTTGTTCACTAAACCTGTCAGCAGCTCCAAATTCAAAGTGCTTGTGGATTTTCTGAAAATGATCCGTTTCACTGAATGAGCATGTTTGTGTTTCATAGGTAAATTTGTTCATAAAGTTTTCTATTATTAGGTAGTTTTTATTTATGCACAAATTTAGGGGGAGAAAAATAATAAAAAAAAAAAGAGAAAATGAGAAAAATACAAAAACATTTGAAAAATGAAAAAGCCAAAAAGAGAAATTGCATGATAAGGGAAATGAAATAAATTTTCACATTATGGTTGAGGGCTGACTCATGTAAGACCAGTATCGAAATAGTTTGACTCTAGTATGATGTGTTGGTAGGCTCTATCCTTTAGGCTGGAAACATTGGCTGTTTCTGTTCAGAACTAAAATAGTACATGACCTCAGGAAAGAAAATCACTTGGAATTAGCTCATCTCTATTTGAATGTCTGTATGTTGTCCCGATACACACAATTTTGGTCTGACTCTGAAATCTTCTCTGAAAAAGTCGTGTATCTCCTTTGCTGCATCCAGATATATGCTGACCTGGAGGTGCTAGGCAACGTCAGCTTCTGCTGCATCCAGATACATGCTGACCTAGCTGTACGTTGTCGCTCTGTAGATCAATTAAACACCCGAAAGAGGCCCTCAAGTGCCCAAAAGAAACCCTAGAAACCTATATCAAATTGAGAAAAACTCATTTGATCTTGTACATTATACCATCTCTGCAAAAGATCTATTCTGTTCTCTTCTCAACCTATTCCCAGTTAAGATTTCAGAGATCTGGATTGGACTTGTGAAATATGTGGTAGGGAAGCTACTTACATGATAGGGTGTGCTGTTTGTAATTCCGAGATTTGATTAGTATTTGTTTGGGTGCTCATTGTTAAGAAATCAAAATATGATAAATTTGTTACAGGCAGTTATATGGAAAAGGTCTAGGGAGATGAGTTTAGATGGACAAATATACTGGCAATCGTCTAGATCATTCGGTAGTAGATCAGTGTTAATAAGTGATGTCAAGCCCAAAACCTCGTGATTTGATCCCTGAGTAATCTCCGTGATTTTCCTAATTTATTTTTGTAAATAATATTTTTATTATTATTTATTTTGGTTTTTAGGTTTTTGTAAATCATGCTCAGAAGGTTTAATGGGTTATAAATGTTAACTGCTTAATGGATTTGATTAAATTTGATTTTTTATAAAATCTTTTCAAAGATAATCCATGTTTATAAGCCTAATCAGTTGATCCGGCCCAAGCCCATTTAATTGGGTATAGGTATAAGTTCAGGGTCTCGAGTCGAGACCTCATTTCTCACTCGAGACCTTCAAGAAATTCTCTCAAAATTCCGGCGAATTTTCTGTTCTTTGTATTTCCGACTTATTTCGACTTAAATCTCCGGTTTCAAGTCGTTGATCTTGGTGTTTCCGGTCTCGATTAACTATTGATTCAAGGTATGATGATGATTTTCTTGAAGATTTGCAGGTGTTATGAAGATTTGATGAAATCCTGATGAAGATTTGAAGATGATTAAGAACCCTAATCTTGAATATATTTTGGTCTTCAAACAAATCTGATGATGTTATGGGGTTTTGATCCAAAAAGTTCAGAGGACAAAGTGTTTTTGGGGTCTCGACTCAAAACACATAAGGACTCGAGACCAGCTGATTGCGAGTCGCAACCTCATGATTGTGACTCGAGATCTCTAGGTCTCGACTCAAGATCTCGACTCGAGATCTCAGTTGTTATTCTTGATTGCGACTTGAGAACTTATGATCTCGACTCACGGTTTCGAGTCAACAGTAACTGATCTCGAGTCAAGATTAGAAAATTCTGAATTGTTGAAATCAAACATGTTGACTTTGAAATTTAAATTATTGTAAAAATATAAGTGTAAATGTTTGTAATGCACTTTTGTTTTGTGCAGACTATGGATTTAAAGTTCATTGCAACACACAATCAGGCTGGATACTTAGCACCTCCTCCAGAGAAGCACAGAAGATTGTATACATCATTGATGAAAGGTCTCAACAACTGTCGCATCGTTCACGCATTACGAGACAATCCAGTTATCTATGAAAGTCTTGTTCAAGAATTCTGGAAGAATGCAAAAATTGAAGTTGTTGAGGGAAAGGGAGTTATTGTCTCTGAAGTTCAAAAGAAGACTGTTACTGTGTCAGAGCAGATGATTCGAGAAGTATTGCAGTTCAATGATCAAGAAACAGATTCGATCGAGCTTCCAGCTGGCACAGTTGAAGCAATATTGCCTAGACTGAGTTATGAAGGAAGATATCCACCTCTGGTTAAGAAATTTGTGCATCCTTATTGGCGACTTTTGCTGCACATGTTTCTCTTGTGTATATCCGAGAACAGAGGAGGCACAGATCAGCTGAACAGTACACAGGCTGCTGCTTTAGTCTGTGTGATAACTAATGAAGCATTCAACTATTCGAAGTATATTTTGGAAGCTATGAAAAGGAATGTACTAGGAGTCAGGAAAGACAAATTTCTCATGTATCCAAGGTTTCTGCAAATGATTTTTAATGCTCGTTATCCAGAGTTGGAGAGATCTGGTAATACATTGGAGTTGAAGCCCATGGGTCCAGCTTGTTTCAGTGCTCTCACTCCAAAGAAGGGTACTGAGAAGAAATTCGAAGGATTGATTGATTTAGAGAAATTTGGTCAATTTGCAGAGACTGAAGATGTTGGTGATAATCCAGTCGTTGTGCAACATGTTCCAGTAAATGTTACTCCTGCAAATGCTATAGTTGCTGAAGAGCATGATATCCAAATGGGTACCGAAGATGAGCCTGAGACAGAGATTTTAATAATTGACTCTGACGATGAAGGCATTGAGATTATGTGTGATTCTGGGGAAGATGAAGAGCTTCCTCCTGAAGCTGAAGTTGATACTGCTGTTTCTGCTGTTCCACCTGTGATTACTGCTGAAAGTTTGGCTTTGTTATTAAAATATGTAACTGATAAGATGGGAAGTCCTCCTTCTGATCTTTCAGTGTCAAGAGAAAAGCCTAGTGAAGACCCAAAGGATTCTGATTCCATGCCGTTGAAGCGGAAAAGGAGGGATCCTCGACTTGGAATGTATGTTGAACAAAACCAAAATCAATCCATGACTATTGCTGAAGATGATGAAGGTTTATATGATTTTGATTTTGAGAGAAGTATTGCTGACACTACCACCTCTACTGAAGATATATTTGATTCCAACATTGACTCTCAAAGAAATGTTTTGGCAACCACTGCTGCTGATATTCAGGTTACAAATGTTGATACAGATCCCGTAGTTGATACTATGCCACTTGGTATTTCTGAATCTACAGGTCCTTCTAGAAGTGTTCCTGATGTACCTAGTAGTTCGAGTGGTAAAAGACCTGAAGAGCCATTTAGAATGCCGTTTGATGATGATTCTAGTGATGAAGATGAGTTTATCAGCATGAGAGATATGAAGAAAAGAATGGTTGTCCTTGAGCAAGATTCAATTCATAAAGATGCGAAGATTATTCAACTTGAAGATACAATTGTGAAGAAAGATCAACAGATTGAGCAGCTTCAAGGAGATGTTAGTTTGCTGTTTAACATGGTGTATGACTTACGTGGAAAGTTGGAGAAGAAATTTGGACAGGAGTTCTCAGATCCAACTGATGTTGAAAACAGGAAAAAGGCCTTTGAAAAGGATGATGCTGAAAGAAGTGCTGCTATGGAACAATACTTTAAAAGAGTTATTGATCCTGTCGCAGACAAAGAGAAGGCTGAAAGAATCAAGAAGAAAAGAGAGTTTGTAATTATGAAAAATCGGAATCTAAATCCAGATGATGATGATGCTCATGCAACTCATCATTTAATGGATGTTGGTGAAACTCTCTATGATAAGGTTGGAAATCGTTCTGGTGTAGTTAGCTGGGGTTATGATCATGATCGCAAAAGATGGTGGATAAAAAGAAAAGTTGGACCTGTTGAGTGGTACAAACATCCAGGCCAGTTTCAGTCGTTTACTAAGGTGGACTTGACAAACTTGTCTAAAGCACCTTATGTAGATGATAAGCCTGGAGGAGTTGGATATATGTTTTTCGAGAGGTTGAAGAGGGAGGTTCTTAAGGGTTTTCCTTCAATGCGTACTGCAGAGTCCATTGTTAAACCAGCTAAAGGCATTAGAGATCCATACACGAACAAGCGAATGAAGATTGTGCGCTGGCCTGTAACTGACAAAGAGAAGGTGATTCCATTGGTGAAAAAGATACCACAGGGTGCTCTGAAGTCCTTACATTTTTGGTCTTATGACGAGCGCTTAGGGCAGGCAGTGATTGTTTGTGATGATGATGTGTGTTTTCGCTTGGTGGATCAGATTGATTTACTGAATGTTGCTCATGAAGATTTGGAAGTGTTAGCTCGTCATCAAATTAGAGCTACTGAAAAATATGAAGAAATTGCAAAAGCGTGGACTGCTGCTGTTGCATCATCTATTCATATTCGTACAAAGGGTTTCGGTGGTCTTAAGGATCGGTTGCAAGGTGATCGTGAAAGTTAAAGTGTCAAGAACCTGCATGCATAAACCTAGGGGGAGATTGTTGGAACCTGAAGGTTTATTCATGTAGGTTAGCATAGTTTAAGGGTTGATTATGTATTTGTTTAGTTTACATGTTTGGGTCGATTTTGTAAGTGTTTGGGCTAGTCTACTTGATGTCGCAATGGGCCTAGGGTTAGCCCGGTTGTTTTGTATTTAAACAAACCTCAACCTTATGGTTGAGGTTGTTCGTTACTTTGAAGGTTGCGACTCAAGGGAACCGTGTTTAGTCAAGAATCTTGTATCAGTCATTGTTTAACTTTGAATGCAAGATATCTGGTTTGTGTTTCATTCATATCATTGTTCGTTTATTGTTATTTGTTCTTGAATCAACTTGTAATTGGATTCCGCACCTTCACAAGTTAAGATCGATATCATTGAAAGATCCTGAACGGGTTTTACAATAATTATTTGGTAAATGATAATTATATAGTTTAAAGAAATAATATGATAATTATATAACTAATTATCAGAATAATTAAAAATAATATTTTTAATTATTGAATTTGAAATATTACTGATTAAAATAATTATTATGGTTTTTGATTTATTTTGAATAATTAAATTGAATTAATTTGCTTAAATTAACAATAAATAAGTTTATATAAGTTTAATTATTTAAATAATTAAATAACATAAAAATTTTGGATTTTTATTCCTTGAAAATGATTTATTATTAATTAATTAAGAAATAAACTGTTTTTAATTAAAATAAATAGTTTTATAAATAAATTGACAGATTTTATATTTTTATAAAATGTAATAATAAGTAGTAATAATATAAAAATTATTGGAAGTGATAAAAACTTAAAAATAAAAAGATTAAAAACATTTGCACACTCCAAGATTCGAACTTGGGTCTGTGTTGTAACCAAACAGAGTCTTAACCACTGGGCTAAGCTTCTGTTTGTGTTTGCTTTAGGACTGCTAAACTTATAACCAAACAGGACCTGGTCATCTTCTCCAAGGAGAAGTCAAAGTCAGAAGACCCGGTCAAACTAAAAGTCAAACTCGTGATTTCTACTGGCAAACCTATGTTATCTCTAAATTAAATCCTAGGAAACGATCTATAGGCATAAACTAACTAATTAACACAAGAAAAACTAACCGGTATTGACGAAAGAGACGGTTGACAAAGGTTCCGGCGGAAAAGTGACTATTCCGGCGAGTTGCAGGTCTTAATCCGACGATTTCGGGTGTTTAAGTGTTTGTAAATGGTGTGGAATGTTGCTAGGAATGTAGGGAACTTAAATACACGAAGTTTGGATCTCAGATTCGACACAAATTAGTGGATTAGATCTACTTTTTATTTTATAATAATTCTTTTTCTTTTAAGTGTTTTGGCACCATAATGTGTCGTTTGAATGATTGGAACGAGTTGGGATGGGTTGGGGATCATGTGGGTAAGCTTTACAGGTCAAAAGAATGAATAAAAATCGGTTTTGGTGGGTTTTTGTTCGAAATCCCGTAACCTGCGTGCTGTGTATATATTTCTGGTTCATTTTAAAGTTAATATAAATATAATACAATCTAATATAAATCAAATCCCAGCTGATAGATCAGCTGGTTGTGAGCGTGCTTTGTGTGCGGACCGACGCGGGTTCGAGTCCCGGGTCTGGCCGGTTTGTTTGGAATTAAAACCTTTTTGTTTCTGAATTTAATTTAATTAAAATATTAAATCCTAAATAGGATATAAAAGAATTAAAATCCATAATCTATCAGCTCCTTTTAGGAGGATAAACTGGTTAAGGCGTTGCGGTTGTAACCGAGAGGTCACGAGTTCGATCCCAGCAAAGGCCGGTTCTCACCCAGGAGACCCCTTTTGACCGAATTTTTGCATATTTACACTTAGGTCCCTGTAGTTTCATTTTTTACAAAAATGGTCCCTCAACTTTCCTAAAATTACAAAAACAGTCCCTCAACTTTCGTATAAAATACATGTTTGGTCCCTGAAGTTTCGGGAATTGACAGAAATGGTCCCTGATCTGTTCAGTTAAATAAGTTAACTGAGTTAGTGTTTAAAGAAGAATTCTTTATATAAAAGTTAACCAAGTTAGGATTTTCAGTTAAAATGAGTTTATAAAAGTCAGTTTTAGTCCCTAGAGTTTAGGTTTGAGAAAATGATCAAATGAACCTTGGACTTTTAAAACTAAATATATATGTTTATTTTTAATAATATAAATTTCAAAAATGACCAAAAGGACCCTAAACTTGTAGTTTTCAATAATTGCACTTTTAACCCTTGTATTTCTAAAGTTTCAAAGAATGACAAATAGATCCCTTAGATTGTAGTTTCACAAAATGTCACAATAGGCCCTTATAGTTTATGTAACCTTGTTTAATAGCATAAAACTCAACAAATTTGAAATTGTTTCACGTGTTTGTATTGGTATAAGCATGTATAAGCACAAAGCAAGTATGTTCAAATAAGTTTTATTCCAAATACGGTATTTGTTACAATGCAATGCAAGTCAAAACAAATGCGAGTGTGAAAACCAGGGTGGTTACAGTCTCCCCTACTTTAGAAAATTTCGTCCCGAAATTTATTCGAAAGAGACCGTAGAATGTAATTGTAATGATTAGAAAGATAAGCATGGCATTAGTTTCTAGAGCATTGTTTGGTGTTGATAATTTTGAGGAATCTACGAGGATCATTGTATAGAAATTGTTTTGCATGGCACTTATGTTATGCTGAATTTGTAATGTAAATATTAGGCAAACAATTGGGTGTACAAATAAACAAATAATGGATAATCACATAACCACATAATGTTTTTATATGCCACCGTACTTAACAAGGCTTACAATGATTCTCATGCGTCGAACCTCGTAATTAAGTGTGCACCCAAAATTACGCGTTTCGTCGCATGGTCCACATAACACTTCTAGTTAAGTGAGGAAAACAAATAAGGTTGAGGTATCGTTTAAATCAAATAAGCATCAATATAACACAACATCAATTGAATCAAAACGTATTTCAGATTTGTAATGATAGCATCGTTTGTTTTTCATACAACAAAATTAGTCGTAGGTATTTCATTCAAGCACAATGAAATTTTATGTTTCACATAAATCAAACTAATAATGTGCATTATAAACTAAGCATGGATTGTCATAAGCAATATAAGTTTATTGTGAGACTGTACTAAGCGTATATGTGTTTGTAATTTATGCATCAAGTATGTTAAATCAATATACGAAGAAAAATGTATTTGTAAGCGTTTACCAAGCATGATAGGTCAATATACAAAGCAAAGATGTATTTACTAAGCATAAAGTTCCTTAAAAAAATTCACATTTTGAGAACTAGGCATAAGGTTGTTCTCGTTTTAGGAGCCCAAAGATAAAGCGGAGGTGAATCTTTTGGTTGGCTTTGGTTTCGGAGTGGATAAGAATATCATAAATGAAGAAATGACAAATTTATCCAAGTAGGGTTTGAGGACTTGGTTTAACAAATTTTGAATATGGTATGGCAAGCAAAGGTTCAAACTTAGGTGAAACGAAACTTCTATTCGTACTTGGGTCAAACAAAATGGAAGCTTATTAACTAAATTGATAATTTAAAACACACAAGATAATACAAGGTCTTTAGTACATTGAAAGAGACGGTAAACGGGCAACAGACTGCGCCGAAACCCTTTTTTTGAATAATAATGCTAAAACAACATCCATAGATCTCGAAGTCATAACATTATTATGCATGACCCTTTGGATCCGGCTAAGTAAGCCCACGGCCTCAGGCTACATCGTTCGGGGTACGAGCCTCGTTAACGTTGAGATTGAATGCACGACCTCGAGCGGGTTGGGCATTCGCGAGTTTGGGGCATTCTTGTTGGAAATGGTTTGGGTCTCCACAGTTAAAACAAGTTCCGATAGGGTAACGCGGTTGTGCAGCAGCAGGAGGAGGTACGCGACATGTGGCAGCTAGATAACCCAATCGACCACAACTTGTGCATTGGCGACACGAGAAATGAGTAAGATGGTGATAGTTGTAGCGAGTGCACAAGGGTGCATCACCAACATATGATCGTTTAGCGGGTGGAGGAGCAGCTTGATTTGCGGGTGCAGGAGTTGTAACAACAAAGTTTTTGACGGCTTTGCGTTTGTTAGAATTCCTAGAATTCTTTGAAGATTTCGACCCAGTATCATCCACCTTAGCTTTGTCGGTTGAATCCTTTGAGGGTGTTTTACCTTTGCGGGTCAAGTTCCCTTCTTTGACTTGTGCGTCGGCGAGAATAGCGGAAAGTTCAATAGCTTCACGAAGTGTGGCTGGTTTGCTACCGGTCACTATGTGCTTGATGCAAGTTGGAAGACCACCGATGAATTTCTCAATCAAGCGGTCGGGAGGCAATAACGTAGTGTTAGAGCAAAGGATGCACAATTCTTCAAAGCGGTTTATGTAAGCGCGGTTTTCACCACTATCTTGTATAAGGTCGTGAAATTCTTCTTCCAATGCTCGCATCTCATTGCGCGGGAAAAACTCCTTTAGCATGAGGGCCTTTAGTTCTTCCCAACTTAAAGCCATGGCGACATCGACACCACGGTCTCTCATGATGCCATTCCACCATGTTAATGCCCTCTTTTGAAAGACACTTGTTGCAAACTCCACTTTTCGCGCCACGGTACACTGACTATGGCGGAACGTGTTCTCCATACTCTCGAACCATTGCAGTAGTCCGGTCGCACCTTCGTTTCCGGTGTATTTGACGGGGTGACAAGAGTTAAACTGTTTGAAGTTACAAGGTGCATCGTGGTTGTTGTTTCCGTGACCGTTACCATTGATTCCATTTCCGTTGGTAGCTTGTGCGAGTTGAGTAACCAAATTAGGAAGAACCACAGCAAATTGTTGAGTAATGAGGGCTGCCAATTCTGCGTTTGGGATTTCGTTTTATGGTGCAGGACGAGGAGGCATCTACAAACGGTAGGGGAAAACATAAGATCATAGGAATTTAAAATGAAATGTTTTTGGTAGAATAATTTTACAAAGTCAACGAGGATAAACACGTACTGGGATTGACATCATTTATTTTACGAATAAACAACATCGGGGATAAGTCAAAGTAATTGGGTTCTTATAACTTAGCGAAGTCATGCTTTAGCCTATAAGTGGACACTCATCCCGAGAATTCCCAGGTAAGCACAACTGGTCCCTCGAGTTGGGATTTATACGAAGTGCTTGCCTAGACAGAAAACTCAGAATACAGGCATCCACTCTTCCAGATTGCACGAGTTCGTTATTAGAGCCCAAAACTTTAACGAGGGTTTGAAAATCAAAAGAGGTTTTGAAAATAATCACCTAAGGATAGATGATGAGCATTTATATAGTGTAAAGAGTCTAAAGGTAAAATACGCGGTGACGAGGCTTCAGTTTGCAAAAGATAAGGATAAGTATAAAGATAACAACGCGGAATGAGTACTAATGGATAGGAGTCCTAGGTAAGTTATAGCCTAGGTCAAAAGTAATTTCTAATAACCTAAATCCCTATAACCATGGCTCTGATACCAATCTGTAACACCCCGACCGGAGGCGGAAAAGCCAAAGGTGTCACGAAACTTGATAGAATGCATTTGAGCACATGATTGTTAAATTAAGTTGAAATATAGTTTAGGTTCAATTAAAGAGATTGCATTCACATCTGAGTAGATAACAGTACATAAACAAAATAACAAATTGTTTCACAAATACAATAGATTCGGATTTAATCTAAGGCATAAGTCTTGATCAATCCTATATGAAATATTCTTGCAAATCATAGCATCAAACATTGTCACCTGAAACATATTTTAGAAAATAAAGGATCAACAAACGGTTGAGTGAATTCATAGGTTTTGTTAAGCAAAAATGACAATGTGATATAAGAAAAGTTTAACATAGTGGCATATGATATGTCTTTAAGCAAAAGATTAATACAAGCAGTTACTTGGTGGTACGTTCAAACCTATGACGTTAATCGGGTTTATCATCCAGCTTCCAAAAGCAACAAAAAGGATAAGCAACAAAAGGATAAGCAACAACAATAAGTTTATGTAGAACTAGAAGTCTGGATGGGCCGTCACACCTATAGCGCTATAATACAACCGATGGGCTTATGCAAGTTGATGAACGTAAACTTCTTAAAGCAACAACAACAAGTATTAAGCAAATGCAAAAACAATCGGGGAAACCACAAATAGCAAATAAGTTTGTATCACATCGTATCATATGTTTCATCCCAAAAATAATTGTAAAAAGGGACTATGAACTCACCTTGAGTGCGGTAAGTCCAACAAGTAAGTTTAATGTAAGAGTTTGTGGAAATAAGATCCAACGTCACTCTAATCGTTTGAACATGCATCAATATAAAGTTTGTATTAATAATAATGTTTAATTGTATAAAAGGAAATCCAAAATCTATAGGTTTCGGTATGGTTTGTCTAAATGGTAACTATAAGGTTTGGATAACCTAATAGAGAACTCGGAAAATGAATATGGAATTATCTATGAAAAATATTTATTTAACATAAATAATTAAATTATATAAATACATAATTGAGTTACTACAAACATTTAAAATAATAAATCAATTATATTCAATTTGTAAAATTAGTTTAACATAAATAATTATACCAAAATATTGCATAAGTGATATAATTAATTTATAACTTTATAATTGGATTTAGAAGTACAAAAATATATAATTACTTGGTAAATGATAATTATATAGTTTAAAGAAATAATATGATAATTATATAACTAATTATCAGAATAATTAAAAATAATATTTTTAATTATTGAATTTGAAATATTACTGATTAAAATAATTATTATGGTTTTTGATTTATTTTGAATAATTAAAAATTGAATTAATTTGCTTAAATTAACAATAAATAAGTTTATATAAGTTTAATTATTTAAATAATTAAATAACATAAAAATTTCGGATTTTTATTCCTTGAAAATGATTTATTATGAATTAATTAAGAAATAAATTGTTTTTAATTAAAATAAATAGTTTTATAAATAAATTGACAGATTTTATATTTTTATAAAATGTAATAATAAGTAATAATAATATAAAAATTTTTGAAAGTGATAAAAACTTAAAAATAAAAAGATTAAAAACATTTGCACAATCCAAGATTCGAACTTGGGTCTGTGTTGTAACCAAACAGAGTCTTAACCACTGGGCTAAGCTTTTGTTTGTGTTTGCTTTAGGACTGCTAAACTTATAACCAAACAGGACCTGGTCATCTTCTCCAAGGAGAAGTCAAAGTCAGAAGACCCGGTCAAACTAAAAGTCAAACTTGTGATTTCTACTGGCAACCCTATGTTATCTCTAAATTAAATCCTAGGAAACGATCTATAGGCATAAACTAACTAATTAACACAAGAAAAACTAACCGGTATTGACGAAAGAGACGGTTGACAAAGGTTCCGGCGAAAAAGTGACTATTCCGGCGAGTTGCAGGTTTTAATCCGGCGATAAAGATAACTAACGCTAGTCTACTTAACGCTATCACATCGCTATCGCATCGCAATTCGAATTACAGATTATGGATATTGTTTTACGTGTGTGTGCTGATATGTGTTACCTGTGCATGTTTATATTTGTTTGAGGTGGTTATTCGCAAACACAACCGCAACTTCATCACAATCAATCTCATCGCGAACTCGAAATCTAAGGTTTACTTTTGTGGTTAATAGTAGTTATATTATTTGTGTAACTAGTGTGTAATACTATCGCATCGCTTACTCGAAACGCATCGCAACGCTTAACGTACGAAACAAAAAGTCGGAAACCAAGAAATTTTGATGTGAAGAGTTTTGAAAATTACAAGAAATTTTGAATATTGTTCTTCTATCTTTGTATTTTTAAATCGGCAAGGATAAGGAATTATCGGTTGGTATTCACGTACAGTAGGTTTAACTTTTTTAGCAGGTGCCTCTTTCACCACTTCCTCAACCTCTGACTCAGCAAGTTCTTCAGGAGTAAGTGTTTTAGAAACTGGGTCTTGTGTGGAAATACCATGCGAGTGGTAATTGCTTTAACTTGAGAATTAGGATTAACTTCAGTATTTGAAGATAATTCCCCTAGTTTCCTTTCAGACATGCGTTGGACTAGCTTTCCTAACGCCTTCTAAATGTTCTGTAGTGATGCCTTCTATCGCTTTAGCTCCTGTGTTATCCATCCGAATATTAGTAGGTTCGATATATTTCTTCGTTAAAACTAAAAAAAAAATTAAGTAACTTTAGTAAGACAATTAGAACACCTAATTGCTATGGTGTGACGCTATCTCCTTTTCAACCATGTATCTTTCTCTCTCTCACTATGTGAATATTAGGTTCATGCCTTTTTTTTTTTTTGTATTCAAAACCAACTATGTATCAGGGCTACATCAATAGTTCATTCGCTAAGGAGTAAATTACAAGTTTTGTCCTTTATGTTTACACCAAATTGCAGGCGATCTCCTTTAGCGCAAAAGTTGAAAAGTTTTGTACTTAATGTTCCAAAATCTTAAACATTGTGTCCTTTAGGCCAAACCTAGTTAGATTTTTTGGTTAAATCTGGTCATGTGCCTTGCACATGAGGGCATTGTTGTCTTTTCATCTCTTCAGGGACTATTGTGTAAAAAAAATTATGTTTAGGGACTAGTTTGTGATAAATTTAAAAATCAAAGAATTATAATATGTTTCTATGTATCTCTCTACCTCCCTGTCTCTCTCTACAGCCAACAACCACCACAAGCCACCACCCTCAGGATGGTATATTGCCCAGGGATCTCAACTTTCTACATTTTGCAAACACCAGCAGCTCCGATGAGTAAGATTGATATATTATTCTTTTATGATTCACCAGAAAGAATGATATCAACTTTTAATGCGGTGCAGGGATGAAAGGGTCAAGCAAGTGGTTGTGGACCCTAGCGTTTATCACAAAAAAACCACTCCAATTTTCTATGGTAAACAGATCCGAAATTGCGGGTTAGGGTTTGAGAGGATATGTGAGGGTTAGGGTTTATAAATTGGGGTTTGGGTTTGTTGCGTTGGCGTCAGAATCTTCGTCAGAGGAGGAGCGGAGTATGTCGAATTCTGACAACGGGGGATGCTGAAGTCCAGTGGCGGCTGTCACGCCCCAACCGATGGCGGAAACATCGGAGTGAGACGAAAACAAGATTGCAAGAGACTTCATAACACTATTAGTGACATAATTAAATAATGGATTTCATTTCATTTCTAAGCTTCCTTTAAAACACTATTAGTGACAATAATTAATTATTGGAGCTTCAAAGGTTCCTTTAAAACACTTAGTGTTTTCTTTTATGACTCTTAGAGTTCTCTTCCTTGTTTTGAAGATTTGAGAGAAGTAGAGAGGTTGAGAGAAGAATGGTTGGAACACTTAGTGTCCTTTTAGAATTCTTGATTTAGAGAGATTGAGAGAATTAGAGAGATGGAGAGAAGAATGGTGTGAAGAAAATGGTAGAAGGAGATTGGTATTTATAGGTAGAAAAGGTGGAAACGGGTGAAATATGATTGGTTAAAAAAAGGTGGAATAGGATTGAAAAGATGATTGGTGGACAAAGGGGGTGGAATGGGTGAAATATGATTGGCTAAAGAAGTTGGAAGAGGATTGATGAGGTGGAAAGATGATTGGTATATTTCTTGGTATTTCTTGAGTATATATTATGTAATTGAGTATATAAAAAGTATAAAAGTATAATTCAAGTATTGAGGATGTGCGTATAAGTATTTGTACGTATAATTGTGTCGGTTTGCATATAAATTCATATTTAAATGATCGGTTGTGTGAATAAAAAATATGTATAAAATATGAATTTTATTATGATTAATGCCTCGAATTGTGAGATTGAAATTAAAATATGAATGTAAGGTTTCTAAAATTAGAATAAGAATATGAACATTTTTAAAATAGAAATACGAAGATACAAGGCGTTACAGTCTCCCCTACTTTAGGAAATTTCGTCTCGAAATTTATTCAAGAGGAAGACCTTGGAGAAAAAGCATTTTGGCTAGAAGAATGATTGTCTAAAATCGAGACTTGGAAGTTTTGAAATGTGTTAAAAAGTATGAAGTTTCGAGGAAAGGAAAGAAAAGATAGGTTTGTAAAAATGGTTCGTTTGTCTAAAATGATTCGAGGTATTGAGCATAAGTAAAACGTGCATGTGTGTGTATAGGTAAGCGAGTTTAAACAAGTTTGAATAACTCAAAATGAAGAGGTAACTTTAAAATATGATATCCAAAAACTTTCGTATAAAATGGTAAGTATTTCGATGGAAAGTGTGGCCGTGTTGTAAGTTGTAAGATAGTTTTACTGATTTCAAAGAGTATTGATAAATCTCAGTTTTTAGTAAATAATTCGATTATTTGTGAGAAACGAGAAAGTTGAGTATTTTAAATAAACGGGTTTGGAGGTAACGACCAACTAAGTGTGTTTGCACATACCAAGAATGGAAGATAATTTTAAAAGCAAGAAAGTATTTTTAGGATTCGAACGTGTACACATATTTGATTGTAAACGAGGTTTGTATATAAGACAAGGAATAACGAAGGTACGGGGTGGAATGATCGATCTAGTAAACGAATACGAGTATAAGAATGGTAGGTGTATTGGACAAACGAAGGCGTTATGTTAGGAATGAGCTCTCGTTGTGGATAATCGGGTATTGCGCATTTAGCGATGCGTTTGTAAGTTGTTAAAGTTTGTATATTAGGTCTAAATAGGTCTGCAAAACATCGAATTTCTCATGGCACGTTTTACGGAAGTTTGGTAACACGGTGAAAACACTTATATATAGGAAGTACCAGTGGCGTATCCACCATGTTTTAACCATGCTGTGTCTGTTTCGTATTCGGTATCATGTTACATTCCATGTCTTACCATACATAGTAGTACACTCTATGATTCTCATGCGCCTATCACTATAATTCCGTGTGCACCCGCGATTATACTGATTGTCGCCCGATCCACATAGTTTGTACTAGTTGCGTACGAATTAAGGTGTACATAAATTTTGAAAATAAGAATGTGTACGTATAAGAATGTAGTATATAAGCATGTTTATGTTTAAGTATGTAGGACCAACGTGAGTGAACCCCTCGGGTTATGCCCACGTATAGGTACGAATGTATGAATACAAGTATGAATATGAGTGTGCGTATCAGAGTGTTCAGTTTCCAACGAAGGACCATCCGACCGAACGGTCATCCGTCCAGATGACCATCCGACCAGATGACCTGATTTGTAGAAACACTTCTCGTTTTATAAAATGCTACAACGAGAACTTCAAAGTTCCATCATACACAAACACATCCATCCCAAACGGACAACCCTCCGAGCGAATGGCCATCCGTCCGGATGACCATCCGTCCGGATGACCATCCGTCCCACATCATTCCAACGCACCGTTCAATGCTTATACTGTCGTACTGTGTTCAGGCTAATCTCTCAGCGCTCCCTTCAATCCAAGACTGTGTTTACTTGTTAAACACGATCTATGAGTATACTCGATCCCTTTTTGCTTTAAGCACTTTTGGGTGTTACATACGTTACTTATATCAAAATCACAATCAACACACAACACAAACACTGTTATACACTAACCGTTCTGCATGTTATACGTGTTATTCGATGAATGCTAGTATGTTATGTTTACACAGTGATTGTTGCCTGACACCTTAGCAACGATAGTACTATAGTTTGGACTCAGCACCTGTCGTGGACATGGGCTGTTAAGGGCTTTTCTTCACGTATCACAGTGGTGATATGTGTTGCGCATTCTACAACTCGCAGTCACGTCTGTGCATATTTCATTGTCGATAACCTACCTTCTTCACATTATACATGTTACACGTTGGTTATGAGTAAATCTCTTTCGCTACTATTATACTACCAAACTTGTATGCTCACCTTTACACTATATGTGTTGACTTTTATTTTAGCGTATATGACAAGTGTTTAGGATGCTGTGCTATGCTAGCTTTTGTGGAATCAAGCTAGGGGAGTCTAGAAACAAACTAAATAATTTATGAGTTGTCGGAACAGTTTTTATTTGTCTTTGAGAACAATTTGTCTGTAATAATTGTGCTACTTTATATGCTACGGTATGGGACGTAATGCTTAAATATTCAGTAATCATAGTTGTTATGGAATCTCTTGGACAATTTGTTTCGCTTAGTGCCGCGCCCTGATGTTTCCGCCATCGGTTGGGGTGTGACATTGACGGAGCTTCGGTCCCGATACGACGTGTTCGGTTCGTTATTATTACTAAGAAAGGAGTAGAAGATAGATACGACACCAAGAAGTCACTTATAATCTGGTCTCTATTCATATCTTGACAAGTTATAGCACCGTGAGACCTGTTGGACAACATGTCCCCTCTGGGATCCAAAAGCTTGTCCAAATGGGAACCCCAACTCCCTATTTATAGGCAACAGCCTATCCAGTCCGAATGAGTTAGTGTCCATCTGTCCAGATGGACTTTACAATGTACAACCTACATTCGGATGGGGGTTTGGACTATATGTTGTCCATCCGTCTGGATGGACCTTTAAAGTATCAACACCGTGTTCAACTGATCATATTCTATATAATATTCAACACACGCTCTATCTAGCTATTCGCACAGTGGCAGACGTACGAAATATGCACCAACAATAGATATGTTTCATGTATTTATACCTCAATTTCATGCAGGGGCGGAACTAGTAATATGTGAGTCGTAGCACGGGCTACGGCTGAAGTCTGTATGCTTAGTGTATTTTTTTTGGTTTTATATAAAGGATACCCGTAAAATAATAAAAGGATATCCCTAACCAACCCAAACTTATAAAATGAGGGAGCCTGATTGAAACAATGACCCAATTGATTAGATAAGCCCAGCTGATCAGATTAACCCAAAAAAATCACGAAATACGTATGGTGGCATTCTTTCTGATTATCGCTCAGGATCTAGAAGAAAACCAAACGTCATTGGTCATCCTTTACGCATTGGTCTCCTGTTTTGCTGCTGCCAATAACACAGGTTCGATAAAAATCCACAATCATGTTGTTTGCTGTTGTGATAACACTGGTTCTGGCCGTTCCGCCCCTGCCTTGAACTTTTGCTGCTGAAATCGGAAGGAAATCACTGACTTGGTAAGCGGTAACTTGTTATGCAGTTTAATTTTATGCAGAATTTTATACTTTTACTATTATAGTTTATGCAGAATTTTTAGTTTATACAGTTTAAGAAAAAAACTTTAAGAACATAAGAAAAAATAGGGTTTATACTCAAACAAACATGCTTATGTCAATTGAATTGGTGTTTACAAAGAAGCCAATAAACACTACAAGAAAACACAGCTTTAGCGGTGACGTAAATCGCCTCGAAAATCGTCACTATAGGCATTAGCGGCGACATGTTTGCCGGTAATGAGACTGTCACTAATGAACAAAATGTCGTCGTTAATACGCATGTCGCTGCTATTGGTTATGCCAGTGAGTTTGCCTGAACGTTTGCCGGAGATGGATTTCCAGTTTATACTTTATTTAATGTCGCTGATATATTGTATGATTGTACGGTCAAAAAATTTTTGGGATACCCCTGGTTTAATGTGCTAGTTTCGCCACTGATTTCATGTATTTCTAAGCAAAAGTTTTAGCCAACGATTGGTTTTAGCTATTAACCGAAATCAAATGAATCCAACCAAAAACCGTTATTCTAATCGAATAACCTGGACTGATTAAATGAAAACCGATTGGTTAATAAAATAGACTAACATGTGATTTTGGTTTCGACTTCGGTTGAGGATAATAGTTGAACCGACCAAACCATGCACGCAACAAAGAAATGGACTAACTGATGACTTCGTTATGACGTATATCCACCACAATTATGCTACAATAACTGTTATACGAATAAGAAACTACCAAAAACGAGTACCGCAATGCAAAGTATCACCCCGTCACATCTCACAGACATTCTGCTAGTATTATTGAGCCATGTGGTTAAAATCAAATTGCATGTTGAGTCTTTGTCTCTTAATTTCATCCTCTCAATCCCCGACATTATACAATTTTAACAATTGAGTCCCTCTCGTTACATACACATTTAAAGTTGAGTGAGAAACCAAAACCTTAGTTCAAAAAAATTTAAAAGGCAGAAATATAAAGAAAAGAAATATCAATCTTGTGTTGACTTATTAGGCCACCTGTAGTGGCACGTTATATCACGCCAAAATGGTATATGGCCCCCCACCCCCCATAGCGCTGCCAACACCACTACGGCGGGCGCTATGGGGTGTTTTTTTCCTTCTCCCGTGAAAATCATAGTGGTGTGAGGGAGGGTTATATATACCAACTCTCACACACACATATATATATATACATACATAATCTCACTACACCCTCTTGTGATATAAATCTCCATAAAACCACTCTCTTACGCGTTTCGCCACTTATCGCATAACGCCCCCTAAGAGACTTTAGAACTACACATGATTTTAGAGCAAGTAAATTGGGTTTCCCCTTTTCATGGTTGAATCAATAAGTGCTTTAAAGTTGATTTTAATGATCCTTAAATTGTTAAATTAATTATACTTAAATGACGACGCAAAGTAAATTGGGAAATCAAACTAATTTTTGTGATTAATGATATATGGTTTCATGGTGTCTCTTGTATCTTTTAAGGCAACTTTTATTAACAATCTAGAGTACGCTAACATCAAACACACATAACCTGAATCAATCCCAAATTACGTTTTAACTACAAAAATCAAATATATACTATTGCTCCCAATCTAATGAGTCTAACTTGGACCGATTTTTCACCCACAAAAAATACAAGTGTACGTATTTCATCCAATATATTACCTATCATCAATCTTTTCAATTTGAAAATAACTTCATTCCTTTAACGCCAAATTAACCACGATTGCACTGCCTTCTTTTTTTTGCACAGACCTTTCAACACCCTTGTATATGTCAAATAGATCCATAAAAGATTAAGCAAAGATTTGTGGAATGCAACACCAATTAGAAACCTATTGCCAAACAACTGACGCTACATAACAAGATATCATTATATGGTCCAGAGTTTCCTCTTCCTATCTGTAGAGTGGACACATAGAAGAGTTAACTCCAATACCTCGTCGTCTAACGAGTGTCATTCGTGTTGTTAGACAATTAAGAGCAAGTGTCCATCCGAAGATGTTGACTTTTTTGTAGTCACCTATTTCGAGTCATCATACATCCATCTCGGTTTGAAGTTGGGGTAGCTAAGAGCTATCGCAGTGATCTAACCAAAAAACATCCAGTGGTGCTTGTATTTGGTTTCCATCTTGCCATTTAAAAAAACTTGCTAAATCCTACTTTTTATGATTAATGACATTTCTTTGTTGTTAAAAAGAAGTTAAACTGATTTTTGTAACAACCATGAAATATAATTGAATAAAAAGAAGTTAAAAGACTTCCAGTAACAACTTGCTTCCTTACCCATTAGATTTGAGGGTTTGCGGTTGTATTCGGCTGTAGAGGCTTCATCCTATGCCTTTGTGGCCTGGAAGGCCCAATCTTGGGTGCTACAGGACCACATCTTACGAGACAGTGCCATATGTGGTATGAATTCTTATTATGTTTGTGCTTTGGCGTGTCTTCGTGATACGATCTCAAGCTTCGACTTTATTGGTTTCAGTAATAAGGACACTACCCCCTAAAGCCTAACATGCATTGGTGAGTACTCTTTTTAGTAAAATTGTCCATGACATTGAAGTACAATTTGACTTGACTATTAGAAAAAAGCGGTTTTGAGTGTCTACGGGTACCACATGCCCAAGATTTTCTTCTTGTTATACCTATAGATGGGTTAAGCCAACATATGTCGCTGGTGGAGAACCGTACTATCTTAAGTATCGCCTCATGATTCCTTTATTTCCAGTTGACGAGATATGCGTTGATTGTCATAAGGCGTGTTTGGACTCTTTTGGGAAGCATGCAGTTCATTGTAAAGAGCTTTTGGGGTTCAAGTACCAACATAATTTGGTTAGGGATGTCCTTTTTGACATATTTAGGCACGCTGGGATTTCCGCTAAGAAAGTGGTACCCGTGAATTTTTTAATTGACTAATTGGAAGCAGGATCTACCTTTAAACTAGCCAACTTTTTGGTCTTCAGATGGATAGGAAGAAAACACTTGTGTGTGTTTCTGATAGGGGTTTCCCCCTTGGCATATGTTTATCCCATTTGCTTTTGACACTTTTGGTTTTCTTGCGCTGGAAGCTATGGACCTACTTAGTCGAGTTCAAAGGATCATGCATAGTAATGTTATGACCCCGCGATCTATGGATATAGTTTTTAAAAGAGTTAATTTTGCGCTGCACAGTTTTTTGCCTGTTTACCTTCTATCTTGATGTAATTTCTATTTGAAAACTTCATAATATCCATTTGATGTAATTTCTATTTGGAAACTTCATAATATCCGCTAGATGTTTGGTGTTTTGAATATATATATATATATATCCTCTTTGGCTGTTAAAAAAAAAACTATAGAGTAAATGTATTAGAACTTGTAAATTTATTTAGTTAAACTTTAGTTGATTCAATGATTGGATCTTATCTGAAATACGTGTTTGTAGTTAAAAAAATGACAACTTAATGGTTTTTTCAATAAACAAATTAACATAAATACGGAGGTGTTATCAAATATTCATCTAGGAATTTCAAACAAGACGCACTTTTAATAATAATCTATCAACTCTTGAAGAATTGGTCTACTTAACCGTTTGCAATCCAATTGGTTGCCCATAGATTACAGAGAGCAAACGATGTGCACCCATATAAATAATATATCGACAACTATATATTATCATTTTTACAGGGTCTCAAATTACAATTGACTTTGCCTTGTATTAAAATTTACATATTTTCTTCCCAAATTACATAACCTAAAAACCGTCTTCGATTTGTTGCCATTTTAGGAATTAGGATCAAACAGGTTTTTTCAGTAACGAAAACCCCTATTTTGATTTAACAAAGAAGGTTTGCATTTCAAAGGATAAAGTTTTATGAAGTTTATACTCACTTAGGTCTAAATATTATGAGATGTGTTTGATACATAGCAGGGTCGGTCCTACTGTTCAAAAAAAAAAAAAAAAAAAAAAAAACAGGGTCGGTCAAACAGTTTTAGAAACCCTAAACGAACAAAAAAAGTCAGGACCCTTTTAAGATTTATTTTTAATTTTAATTATTCAGTTAGTCAGGCCCTTTTAAGATTTATTTTTAATTTTAATTATTCAATTAGTTTACAGTTGTACTAAAGAATCAAAGATAATAGACAAAAACACAAAGATCAGTAATAAAAGATAACAGTCAAGTGAATTTTACAACAAAATCCAATCCTTCATTTTTACCCAATATTACACTAATAATCACCATCTTTTCAATTAAATAATGTTTTTTAATACCTTTACCAATACATTTTCTCTCTCTTCCCTACACAAACTCTTTCAAAAAAAATTATAAAAGGTGAATAGTGTCATCTCAAATTTACAGATAAACAACAATATTTTCTCTCTTCTATATTCACAACAATTTACAACCACTTTTCATAAAATAAAAACTTCTCTCGCATAATTTGAGAGAAGGGATGTAAATGCTCTAACGTAGAAAAAAAATACTACTCTAGTTTGCTACTTCTCGCCTAAATCCAAACTAACAAATCTATTAACCCAACACATGTATATATGTATTTGAAAAATTGGGGCCCACAATTTTTTGGGGGCCTCTAGTAAGAGTAAATTACAAGTTTTTTTCCTTTATATTTACATTAAATTGTAGACGCTGTCCTTTAGCGTAAAATTTGACAAAATTTGTACTTCATATTCTAAAATCTTACACGTTATGTCCTTTAGGCCAAACCCAGTTAGATTTTTTGTCTAAATCTGATCACCCAATGGTATTTTAGTCATTTTACTTATTTATTTAAAATAATTTAGTTTTACAAGTTTTTTCCTTTATATTTACATCAAATTGTAGACGTTGTCCTTTAGCGTAAAATTTGACAAAATTTGCACTTAATATTCTAAAATCTTACACGTTATGTCCTTTAAGCCAAACTCAGTTAGATTTTTTGTTTAAATCTGATCACCCAATGGTATTTTAGTCATTTTACTTATTTATTTAAAATAATTTAATAAAAAACAAACCTATATTATAAGTCATATGAACCAAACAAAACTTTAACATGGTTTCCTCCATCACCCTCTTGATCCCCTCAATCAATCTCTAGCCTTAATCTTGAACCCCCACACTCAAAACCCACCACCACCGCCACTGTAACGCCTCGTATCTTCGTATTTCTATTTTAAAAATGTTCGTATTCTAATTTTAGAAACCTTACATTCGTATTTTAATTTCAATCTCACAATTCGAGGCGTTAATCATAATAAAATTCATATTTTATACATATTTTTTTATTCACACAACCGATCATTTAAATACGAATTTATACGAAAACCGACACAATTATACGTACAAATACTTATACGCACATCCTCAATACTTGAATTATACTTTTATACTTTTTATATAATCAATTAGATAATATATACTCAAGAAATACCAAGAAATATACCAATCATCTTTCCACTCATCAATCCTCTTCCACCTTCTTTAGCCAATCATATTTCACCCATTTTTCACATCCTTTCTCCACCAATCATCTTTTCAATCCTCTTCCACCTTTTTTAACCAATCATATTTCACCCTTTTCCATTTTCTCTACCTATAAATACCAACCTCCTTCTACCATTTTCTTCACACCATTCTTCTCTCAATCTCTCTAATTCTCTCAATATCTCTAAATCAAGAATTCTAAGAATTCTAAAAGGACACTAAGTGTTCCAACCATTCTTCTCTCAACCTCTCTACTTCTCTCAAATCTTCAAAACAAGGAAGAGAACTCTAAGAGTTATAAAAGAAACACTAAGTGTTTTAAAGGAAGCTTTGAAGCTCCAACCTCTAACTCTTCACGGAATCACCAAAGGAAACTTTGCAAAATTGTGAGTATACCTGAACCCCCTTTTTGTTTACCACTTTTTGGGTGTAACATGTTTATTTATGAAACTTACACTTAAACTTTATTCGTAAATGCACAAACATTCCTTATACACGCTTGCATACTTGATTACTTGATACTTTAAACTTGGGGTTATACGTTTTGTGTTAGACTTATCATTAACTTCGTACGAGCCTATCCTTGACATATATAGCGCTATAGGATTAACGCACCGCCTGTAAACTTTGGGTTATGTTAAGAGCTTATTGCGTTTCATCATTGGTTTGATTAGTTAAACACATGCCAATTTTATTGTTTATCTTGTTTCAATAGCTTGCCTTACAACTTATTTTTATGCTATGTATGAAAACCTGTATACTCGCCAATACATATTTGTATTGAACTATGCTTTTAAAACATGTTGCAGGTTTTGAGATGATGTTGATGATGCATGGAACATAGTAGGATGCTTAGATACACATTTAAAATTGTGTATTCTTATTGTATTATCATTCTTGTATTTCAAGTTGTTGTATTTGATTCCAAACTTTGTAATTGACTTTTAGAAATGAAATGAAATCCATTATTTAATTATTGTCACTAATAGTGTTATGAAGTCTCTTGCAATCTCGTTTTCGTCTCACTCCGATGTTTCCGCCATTGGTTGGGGCGTGACAGATTGGTATCAGAGCCATAACTATAGGGAATTAGGAAAATTGTCATGCTTTTGACCTAGTCTATAGTTAAGTACCAAATTCGACCATACTTGATTTATATGTTAATTTTCGTGAGATGCCTTTATGTGTTATTCTTGAAATATCTTTTATGTGCTCATACTTGTTTTATTATTCCATAACGTACGTCTTTCCTAAGGCATTTTACTCGATTATACTAAACTTGAAAACACTTGTAATACATAAACGAGACGACTTCACCAAAATAGGCGTAAAACCCACAATTTGGTGAACGACTCTCATTCCACCTATTCTTTTTACTCGAGATTCGCCATCATGTTAGGAGTGAAATCCTCACCTTGATGAAGAATTCCCCTTCGAATTCTAGTGGACCCTCGTCAAAGTATCGAAACTAAAATTTTGACCCGACGAGTACCAACCACACTTAGGGTACGGAATCGTCAAGTTAGGGGTGAAACCCGCACCTTGTCGACTAGTCCCACTCTTTGATTTTTTCATAAATCCCGCCAAGTCTCGAAATTTTGATTGATATAGGACATTTGTAACCGGAATGGTGAATACCGTTAACCGACATGTCGGCTAGAGTATTCCACCTATTAGGGCAAAGCATGTTTCTCAAATTCGAAAGACTTTTCGACCACTTTGGTCAGTCAAAGTTCCTTTTCGTAACCATCCAAGTTTCAATCAAACCTATGTTTTCATATTATCAATCTTATGCGATGCAATCTTTTCAAATTCAAATTTATTTTCGAGATTTTTTTCTCTCACACACACATCATACTAAATCTTTTCATACATTTATACACATGCATGATTTCGAAAACGTCACCAACTAGATTTACATTTCTTGTAACCCCAAAATGGAGACATATCATCGAGATAGGAGTGATTTCTTACCTTGACGATTAACTCCACTCCTTTTTTTCTTAAAACGACCTCACCAACGAGTTAGGGGTGATTCCCTTACTTAGGTGATCGTTACCAAAATTTTCCTTCAAAAGAGACTTTATTATACAAACACGATTAAGTTTTATACCTAAATCGTTTATCATTTGTCAAAACCCCTACTTGTGCAAATTTCAAAGTTCATTGATTTATTAAACGTATATCTTACCCCATACTTTATTTTCACATAACTCACATACACGAAATTCTTAATCATACCTTAAAACGTTTCATTACCCGAATTTCAAAACCTTACGAAATGCTACCTATCAACTTAACCGGTCCAATGAATCTCTTGCCCATGAACTTCATACTCAACCTAATCACTAAAACACGCTCACATTATATCATCATACTAAAGACTTTCATCCTCAATCGAAATCAAACCAACCTTTCTCACATACCTATATGATCTTATAGTTATTATAAGATCATTTTACTAAAGCTCTTTTCAAAATCAATAAAACTTTTTATTAAAAACACTTTTCAACGATCACTAAGTTCATTATGCTAAAGTTCTTTTTAAGAATCAATGTTTTCACGAGAACCTCCAAATTTCAAATTTCTTATTTCTTATTTTAATGCAAGACCCTTTAAAATGATGCAAACTTACTATTTTCAAAATCTTTTTCATATACCGCTCAATATGTCATTTAAATTCAAAACATGTGGGCAAGAAAACTTCATAGGAACCAACAATTTTCAACTTACGTAAATTCTTTTAAACCAAGAGTAGCATTTCCGATCATTACAAAATACGTCACGTATAACCAATAGGTACTTTGTATTCGTTTACATTCACAAACTAGATTCTACATTCCAAATCAAACTCAATCTATTTTGATTCGATAAACTCAACGTTTTGCTCAAACAACTATACATACATATCATCGTACATGTTTTAGTCAATATCTCATGAGAATTTCCTTTTATATCATTCATTTTCCTTCTTTTTCGTACTCAAACTTCTAAATCATTTTATATGCTTAAGTTCGCCGTATTCAATATATGTCATACATGAAATCATCGTCATTTATACCTACTTATATTCATAAATATACTCATACGTTTTATTTTCACACTTATACTCATATGCATACTCATACTTGTATTCATACTTATACTTATACGCACACTCATATTCATACTTGTATTCATACATTCGTACCTATACGTGGGCATAACCCGAGAGGTTCACTCACGTTGGTCCTACATACTTAAACATAAACATGCTTATATACTACATTCTTATACGTACACATTCTTATTTTCAAAATTTATGTACACCTTAATTCGTACGCAACTAGTACAAACTATGTGGATCGGGCGACAATCAGTATAATCGCGGGTGCACACGGAATTATAGTGATAGGCGCATGAGAATCATAGAGTGTACTACTATGTATGGTAAGACACGAAATGTAACATGACACCGAATACGAAACAGACACAGCATGGTTAAAACATGGTGGATACGCCGTTGGTACTTCCTATATATAAGTGTTTTCACCGTGTTACCAAACTTCCGTAAAACGTGCCATGAGAAATTCGATGTTTTGCAGACCTATTTAGACCTAATATACAAACTTTAACAACTTACAAACGCATCGCTAAATGCGCAATACCCGATTATCCACAACGAGACCTCATTCCTAACATAACGCCTTCGTTTGTCCAATACACCTACCATTCTTATACTCGTATTCGTTTACTAGATCGATCATTCCACCCCGTACCTCTGTTATTCCTTGTCTTATATACAAACCTCGTTTACAATCAAATATGTGTACACGTTCGAATCCTAAAATACTTTCTTGCTTTTAAAATTATCTTCCATTCTTGGTATGTGCAAACACACTTAGTTGGTCGTTACCTCCAAACCCGTTTATTTAAAATACTCAACTTTCTCGTTTCTCACAAATAATCGAATTATTTACAAAAAACTGAGATTTATCAATACTCTTTGAAATCAGTAAAACTATCTTACAACTTACAACACGACCACACTTTCCATCGAAATACTTACCATTTTATACGAAAGTTTTTGGATATCATATTTTAAAGTTACCTCTTCATTTTGAGTTATTCAAACTTGTTTAAACTCGCTTACCTATACACACACATGCACGTTTTACTTATGCTCAATACCTCGAATCATTTTAGACAAACGAACCATTTTTACAAACCTATCTTTTCTTTCCTCGAAACTTCATACTTTTCAACACATTTCAAAACTTCCAAGTCTCGATTTTAGACAATCATTCTTCTAGCCAAAATGCTTTTTCTCCAAGGTCTTCCTCTTGAATAAATTTCGAGACGAAATTTCCTAAAGTAGGGGAAACTGTAACGCCTTGTATCTTCGTATTTCTATTTTAAAAATGTTCATATTCGTATTCTAACTAGAAATGGAACCCGCCGCGATGCGGCGTGGGCTAGATTTAAAGCTATATTCGGCCGGTTGTCGTTAAGTCACATTGATTTAGTTAAATGCATAAGCTAGACCCAAAAGTTTGTGTCTAGGTTTAATATGTGTGTTATGGTCACAACTTATCATCACTGCCACCGCCTTCAATTTACAAAATCATAGTTGCTCCCATGTGGATTTGCAAAATTCTTTGATGTTGCAAAATCAATGTTGCTCCCTTGCTTCTTTGCATGATGAGGTGAATATGTGAATTATAGGTGTGATTAGGAATTGGACCTGAAAAATTATGAATTCCAGAAAGTTACAAATTCACATATTACAAGTTAACATATTCAAATCATGGAGTTCAAGTCACAAATTCATATTAAAAAGGATGCGATTTGTTCACATATTCGAAAAAAAACTATAACATCTACTCCCAATCCAACACAACCTAGTTCGAAATTCAATAAAAAATCACCGATCTTCACAAATATGCATGTAGAAATGAACATTATTTACTAATACACAAAGAAAATGTTTTTTAGAAAATTAAGAATATGAAAAATTTGTTGATTAATAAAACTGATTGTTTAAAAAACACAACTTTAGCATAAGCTAATAAAACAGTTGATGGTGTTCACAGTGGTTTGCAATATTGCATTACTACTCAAACCAATAGTGTGGTGGCAAAATATGAATAAGTGAGTGACCATGGTACCAGCACATGGTTTTGTCATAAACTGTTGTCCAACTTTATAAGCAGACAATACAACTCCCAAAGCCTAAGAATGTTATAAATTATACTATTATATATAATATATAATTTGTAGGTTCATGAATGCATCACAGGAACAATTTACAACATAACAGCTAAAAGGCCTCACCTTACTTAGCCCGATTCCCAAACTTGCATATCCATCCTCCTTAACCTCAGGTTCAGCGACTTCGGTCGAAGGCATAATTCCTAATTCAATTTTATGATTAAGCCTATTAAGCACTTAACAGAAAAAAGGAAAATGGATTCCTTTACATGGTTACCTCCGAGATGAAACTTCCATTCTTTTTAGACAATGCAAAACTTTTTTGAGTAGTAGCTTTACGAATATCACCATGTGCTTTAGCTAACTGGGCTTTTTTTTTCTTTAGATCACAATCGTCTTAATCAAGCACTACATCCCATCTTCAAAGGACTCCACTGCCCATCATCATGCTCGCCAGTCGCCACAAACATTTGCCAAGGCCGATACCATGGCGGCCTCGGTAACATTATTGTTACAAATGTTGGCAAATGCCCACATGTGTTTCATCATGTATTCTCTCAGTGCACCACAATGCGTCTCAAACACATGATCCTGATGATATAAAACCAACATCATAAATTTCAAATTTTTAAAAAATAGTCTTAGATCTCACCTAAAGAGACAAATTAATGGTACTTACCATGGACTTTAGGCATCCCCAATCATCTACTGTTGACTCCCTTGAGCCCGAAGAGAGTTAACAATCATAAAACCATTGCCCGAGTCAAATAGTTGCACCCGATCGCATCTACACTACTATCCAAATGGGAACGATGATTCTTTATGTCATTGATCTACTTTAGGATGTCTGCTTTTTCCTGTGACCCTTCGACTATTTTCTCATACTCCAACATTACAAAAGCCAGTTTCCATTATATAAGGATTCCACAAACTTAGAAATTACAATACCTAAAGCAATATACACTTGACATAGCATATCAATAAAAGACAAAAAAATGTATGTAATCTGATTCAGAAGCAGGTAACTTACTATTATTGAAGTTATAACATTGAAATACTATAAGATTCAAAAAATGACTTCAAAACTTACTATAATTTAAGTTATAACATGGAAATACTATAAGATTTCAAAAAATGACTTCAAAATAGAAAGGATTTGCTACGAATGTATGTCATCTGATCAATTTAACTCAAAGAGATAACTTATGTGTGCATCTTGTATTGCTTAAACATTTATAAGCACTTGTTTATTGAAATAAAAAAATCAAATTATTATGCCACCCACCAGCTCCAGTTGGCATTTCTTTTGTTTATTTATTCTTATTTTATTGCTACCAAATGCAAGGCCATAACATATATAATAATCAAAAGCATTCCTAGACTCTATGAAGCATAAACCACGACCATGTTCTTTAATAACCCTAAATGTTTTTATAATTTGCATCTGGATTATAACTATAATTTGTAATGCGTTACATTCTCTTATGTTACTAATTCTACTACATCACTTAAAACATCTAATACAAATTATCACAATTTTCAAGCAAGTTACATACATGGTATATGAGCAAATTAACAGATTGCACAAATCAAAGTACCGACAAACAAACCTGAAATAGAACAGATGGCAGAAACAGAATGCAGAAAAACGAAGCACGATACAACGTCACAAAGAAAGAAGACATGAAAAGAAATAGAAGCCTTTGTATTGCCAATGGCTGCAAATTCTGTTGTCGTCGGCCTGATCAGAAGCGTAAAAACAACTTAGTTAATCAATTTACGAATTAAGATCGAAACAAACATTAATTTGTATATAGACTTAATGTCAATTCATATTTGAAATACTTATTGTTTCTCATTCTAATAAATGTTGATAGCCATAAAACAAACATTAAGACGAATATTTTTATTAACCATCCTCTTTTGTGCACTTCAGGTTCAGATGGGGACACGTGGCTGTATTCTGGGTGTTATTTAAGATTTGTTATGATTCTTGGAGTTGCTCTTATCCTTGTGCCATCTAGTGTGATACACTGCACATCCATTATAAAATAATCTCTTCTAAGGATAGTTAACCAAGCATGAAGCAAGTAACCATAAGCAAGATCCCAGCTGAATGTATCATCATCATCATCCCTTCCATCACCTAAGAAAACCTCATGTTCGATAAACAACACAATCATCCACAACTTCACTACACATAACATCACATCACAATACATTACAACACAAATTTTAACAACAATATCTTCCATACAAACACAGAAGCAATATTACAACATCATAACACACACAAATATCAAAACTAAACATCAAAAACCTAAAAATAAATACAATCTTCAAACAAATTTCAGTAATTGATTAAGGAAGCAGGGTCTCTAAAAACCCTAAATCAGGTAAGAAGCATTGCTGCATAAAATTGGGGGATTTAACCTGATGAATGCAGGTGTGAGATTCGGATTACAGAGCTTGAAATGGTGAGGACTACCACCAGTTGAACGGCCATCGCCGGTCAACCTCCCCTGCCACGCTTAAGAAGCTTGCACGACGGAAATACCGGTCTCTGTTCTCGATCCACCCTCACCAGCCTTCCTTTTCTCTCTAATGTTTGTTTACTTCACCGCAAGACTCTTGATGATTTCATAGTCTTGATTATCTGAAGATGAACACGTAGCCTTCTTAGGGTTGCCATCACTTTTGGTGGAAAGAAACCCACCCATGGTTTCATAGAAACCACCAAACAAATTTTAAAACACAAAGTACAAGTAGCAATGCATAAGAATGTTAGAAATTAGAGTTTTATATAATTTTAGAAACCTTACATTCATATTTTAATTTCAATCTCACAATTCGAGGCGTTAATCATAATAAAATTCATATTTTATACATATTTTTTATTCACACAACCGATCATTTAAATACGAATTTATACGAAAACCGACACAAATATACGTACAAATACTTATACGCACATCCTCAATACTTGAATTATACTTTTATACTTTTTATATACTCAATTATATAATATATACTCAAGAAATACCAAGAAATATACCAATCATCTTTCCACCTCATCAATCCTCTTCCAACTTCTTTAGCCAATCATATTTCACCCTTTCCACCCCCTTTGTCCACCAATCATCTTTTCAATCCTCTTCCACCTTTTTTTAACCAATCATATTTCACCCGTTTCCACCTTCTCTACCTATAAATACCAATCTCCTTCTACCATTTTCTTCACACCATTCTTCTCTCCATCTCTCTAATTCTCTCAATCTCTCTAAATCAAGAATTCTAAAAGGACACTAAGTGTTCCAACCATTCTTCTCTCAACCTCTCTACTTCTCTCAAATCTTCAAAACAAGGAAGAGAACTCTAAGAGTCATAAAAGAAAACACTAAGTGTTTTAAAGGAAGCTTTGAAGCTCCAACCTCTAACTCTTCACGGAATCACCAAAGGAAACTTTGCAAAACTGTGAGTATACCTGAACCCCCTTTTTGTTTACCACTTTTTGGGTGTAACATGTTTATCTATGAAACTTACACTTAAACTTTATTCGTAAATGTACAAACATTCCTTATACATGCTTGCATACTTGATTACTTGATACTTTAAACTTGGGGTTATACGTTTTGTGTTAGACTTATCATTAACTCCGTACGAGCCTATCCTTGACATATATAGCGCTATAGGATTAACGCACCGCCTGTAAACTTTGGGTTATGTTAAGAGCTTATTGCGTTTCATCATTGGTTTGATTAGTTAAACAAATGCCAATTTTATTGTTTATCTTGTTTCAATAGCTTGCCATGTGGAATTGTTTACAACTTATTTTTATGTTATGTATGAAAACCTGTATACTTGCCAATACATCTTTGTATTGAACTATGCTTTTAAAACATGTTGCAGGTTTTGAGATGATGTTGATGATACATGGAACATAGTAGGATACTTAGATACACATTTAAAATTTTGTATTCTTATTGTATTATCATTCTTGTATTTCAAGTTGTTGTATTTGATTCCAACCTTTGTAATTGACTTTTAGAAATGAAATGAAATCCATTATTTAATTATTGTCACTAATAGTGTTATGAAGTCTCTTGCAATCTCGTTTTCGTCTCACTCCGATGTTTCCGCCATCGGTTGGGGCGTGACAGCCGCCACTGGACTTCAGCATCCCACGTTGTCAGAATTCGACATACTCCGCTCCTCCTCTGACGAAGATTCTGACGCCAACGCAACAAACCCGAACTCCAATTTATAAACCCTAACCCTCACATATCCACTCAAACCCTAACCCGCAATTTCGGATCTGTTTACCATAGAAAATTGGAGTGGTTTTTGTGTCATAGACGCTAGGGTCCACAACCACTTGCTTGACCCTTTCATCCCTGCACCGCATTAAAAGTTGATATCATTCTTTCTGGTGAATCATAAAAGAATAATATATCAATCTTACTCATCGGAGCTGCTGGTGTTTGCAAAATGTAGAAAGTTGAGATCCCTGGGCAATATACCATCCTGAGGGTGGTGGCTTGTGGTGGTTGTTGGCGGTAGAGAGAGACAGGGAGGTAGAGAGATACATAGAAACATATTATAATTCTTTGATTTTTAAATTTATCACAAACTAGTCCCTAAACATAATTTTTTTTACACAATAGTCCCTGAAGAGATGAAAAGACAACAATGCCCTCATGTGCAAGGCACATGACCAGATTTAACCAAAAAATCTAACTAGGTTTGGCCTAAAGGACATAACGTTTAAGATTTTGGAACATTAAGTACAAAACTTTTCAACTTTTGCGCTAAAGGAGATCGCCTGCAATTTGGTGTAAACATAAAGGACAAAACTTGTAATTTACTCCTTAGCGAATGAACTATTGATGTAGCCCTGATACATAGTTGGTTTTGAATACAAAAAAAAAGGCATGAACCTAATATTCACATAGTGAGAGAGAGAAAGATACATGGTTGAAAAGGAGATAGCGTCACACCATAGCAATTAGGTGTTCTAACTGTCTTACTAAAGTTACTTAAAATTTTTTTTAGTTTTAACGAAGAAATATATCGAACCTACTAATATTCGGATGGATAACACAGGAGCTAAAGCGATAGAAGGCATCACTACAGAACATTTAGAAGGCGTTAGGAAAGCTAGTCCAACGCATGTCTGAAAGGAAACTAGGGGAATTATCTTCAAATACTGAAGTTAATCCTAATTCTCAAGTTAAAGCAATTACCACTCGCATGGTATTTCCACACAAGACCCAGTTTCTAAAACACTTACTCCTGAAGAACTTGCTGAGTCAGAGGTTGAGGAAGTGGTGAAAGAGGCACCTGCTAAAAAAGTTAAACCTACTGTACGTGAATACCAACCGATAATTCCTTATCCTTGCCGATTTAAAAATACAAAGATAGAAGAACAATATTCAAAATTTCTTGTAATTTTCAAAACTCTTCACATCAAAATTTCTTGGTTTCCGACTTTTTGTTTCGTGCGTTAAGCGTTGCGATGCGTTTCGAGTAAGCGATGCGATAGTATTACACACTAGTTACACAAATAATATAACTACTATTAACCACAAAAGTAAACCTTAGATTTCGAGTTCGCGATGAGATTGATTGTGATGAAGTTGCGGTTGTGTTTGCGAATAACCACCTCAAACAAATATAAACATGCACAGGTAACACATATCAGCACACACACGTAAAACAATATCCATAATCTGTAATTCGAATTGCGATGCGATAGCGATGTGATAGCGTTAAGTAGACTAGCGTTAGTTATCTTTATCGCATTGTTACTTCCATATAATACAACTAACAAGCGTAAAATAGAGTATCGATTATCTAGGTTCGAGAGTACAAGCAATAATTAAGCAAGGAATGACAGATTCAATTACCAATCTTTTCTTCCTTTGACTTGTACTTTGACTTTGGAAAGTCGGGTTGTTACAGTCAAACTCACCAAATCCTGGAATCACAAATGGTATCAGAGCTACAGTACCGATTTAATCGATCTAACAGTCGGTTAAATCACCCAAGCTCATCAATTTTGAGTTAAACGGGAGTTTTGACGTTAAAACAAAGAAAATCATCAAAATAATGGTCAATTCACAGATGGATTTTGGAATTGAAGCCATCATTCTGTTCGGAATTGATTCGCGCATAATCCTGTGAAGTTTCATCATGAAATTCACACAAATAACGATTCTGGATCGAAAAAACATGATTTGGAGTGTTCTTGAGTTGTTAGAACATATTCCTTCGGATGACCATCCGGGCGGATGACCATCCGGACCATTTAGTCATCCGGGCGAATGGTCATTCGGACCATATAGTCATTCGGACGGATGGGTGAAACCTCATCCGGATGGACATCAACTCCATTCGGACGGATGAAGACACTCAGGTGGCTAACTATCATGGTGATCCAAGATCAATCCATCCAGACGAATGGATCTACTCCATTCAGGCTGATGAACAAAATGCCTAAAAAAGCATTTTTTGATCGCAACGACGAAGAGAGTCTCCAGAAAAAATTTGGTGATTGAAAACTTTTTTGGGTTTTTCACGAGCAAGCTGGGTTGTTTGGGGACACCATCTGGGGCTTCAGTGAACAGATTTGATGATGCGATCACGGATTGTGGAAATTAGTGGGGTAGTCATGATTTTGGTGCAGAATTGTCACACCCCGACCGCGTTAAAACAACAAACCGCGGCGGAAACGTCGGGGAGTGTCGTAACAGAATCATTGTTTCACAACACATGGATTTGAAATTTCATTTTATTGAATTAAGTTTATTACATTGTATCGAAATTAGAAGCAAAACATGAACAATTGTCTTTCATTGTTATTATGTCATTAAGGCCTCGTCCATCCCTATGTGAGCATGCATTATAATCATCATCAAACATCATCAACTCTGGTACCTGAGACATATGTGAAAATACGTCAGCATAAAAATGCCGGCGAGTACATAGGTTTTCTGAGAGTATCGGATTCATGGCTCGTTTACATGTTGCAATACCTCATTTGACTACAAGAGTCGTTACTTGAAAACCTTGTATTGAAAAATGTTTGGTATTGCAATATGAATAACCAGCTCAAAATAAGTTGGTTATAGTTTATAAAATATCGTTGCCATGTATCTTAACCCAAAACATTTGTTTAAGTAAACCAAATTGTAAATCATTCTCGTAATAAAACTCATATGGTTTATATCGTATAGAAAACCTTGTAGTGTAACTTCATTTTGAAAACAATTCGTCCAAGTAATCTAGATAACGCAACGACATGTAATGTGTTAAAAGCACTTATATATAGGAAGTACCAGCGGCGTATCCACCATGCTTTTATCACATTACATCCACCTCGTTACCTAATCACTTACCATAACCCAATCGTTTAATAGTTTAATTAGTTCCAATTGTTCAATAGTTCAAATAGTTCACATAGATCAAATAGTTCCAATCGTTCAAATAGTTCAAATAGTTCACATAGTTCAATAGCTCCAGTGGTTCAATAGTTCAAATAGTTCACATAGTTCAATAGCTCCAATGGTTCAATAGTTCAAATCGTTCACATAGTTCAGATAGTTCCAGTGGTTCAAATAGTTTAATTTGTTCGCATAGTTCAGATAGTTCCAGTGGTTCAAATAGTTCAATATAAACCATAACATTCGTTTTAGGGAAACTCGAAATCGTTTAACACATATGAATCACCCCAAAACAATTGAAAACGGTAAAAGAGGGGACTATGTACTCACTTGGGATTGCTTATTAGTCTTGGAATTAAGACCAAATAAAGCTTCAAGGATCACGGAATCAAACGGAACAAGGTGTTCAAAAGGCTGGAAAAGATGTACTAGAACTCAAGTAGGTGGCTCCCAAAGCAGGAAATCCTCCACTTAAAGTTCAAAGTATGAAATGAGCAATGAACAAGGTGAATGAGGGGGTATTTATAGTTGTGGAGGACTTGTAAGATTATTAAAAGTGTTTATGTAACCTCCAAGGAATAAATCAAGACCATACATGTGTTTAGGACAGCTAACATGCTTGGAGAGGTGTTAACTTGTTGCCCAAAACATGGAAAATTGCATAAAAGGCCCTCAAGAATCATGCAGCAGCTGAAAATGGAGTTTCTATCAAAATAGGGACCTCGCGTGCCGCGACGGTACACCCACTTTGCTGTGGCGCGATGCCACGGCCTCCCAGAGCCAAAAACTTCCAAAAATTGGCAAGAATGGTCCCTGAAGCATGTTTAAGCCATTTTTAACGCGTTTAAACCCCGTTAACCCATTTTTAGGGCTCTAAAATGAAGTTAAAGTATAGGAGACTCAAAATATGCTTGGAAATATCACGGATGTCGGTTCATTTGGTCGTACGTTCACGTTGTTCGGTTAATTACTACGAAACTCGAACGGACGCGGAAACGATCCAAATTAAGCGACGAATGGTATTTTTGCATTCCGGTCACTAAAATAAAATATTTTAGTGACTACAAAAATTTTTGGATGTCCGGATGTGTTCAGAACGTAAGATATGCGCGTAAAAGCAAAACTTACGCCGTTTTTGATGCTTTTAGTCCCTGTTTGATCAAATAAGCGTATTTTCACATACCGAACCACTCAAAGCTTATTTCTAAGCTATGTTAAGGTTATTTAGGGTATGTTTAGCTTATGATCATGTTCCAGAATGTACGTTTCCATACGAAACGGCAAACTTTTGGAGTTTGACGCAAATAGTCCCTGTGAGCGAATAAAGTTGTTTTTGCCATACTAAACCCTTCAAAACTTATTTCTAAGTTATGTAAGGGTTAGTTAAGGTATTTTAGGCTTATGTCACTGTTCTGGAGTGTTCGTTGCATTAATACTGATTACGTTTACGCATCAGTTCGCGTATAACTTTCCAGAAAGCGATTTAAAGCTTGAAATTGAACAAGAATTGATATGTGTGCAAATGATACACGTATTTATACAAATCCCAAGTATGAAACACAAGATTTCATTGGTTTTGCATTTGTATGATGGTCGTAGAGGCACAGATGTCACAGTCTCCCCTACTTTAGGAAATTTTGTCCCGAAATTTATTCGAAGGAGTCTGTCTGTATAGTTGTGTTAAACAATCGTCTTGCAGGGAATCTAGGGCATTATCTATTTGCATAGAGTAACCCATAAAGGATTTCCATGTAAGGCGTATCTTTATCCTTCCCTAGTGGGTGCTTCCTTAGATAAAGTAGGAAGTGGGAATGAGTGATTTGATTAATGATAAAGATTAAACTAACCAATAGTTTTGTGGGTATCCCTTAAGAATCTAACTATTAAGGCAGAAAGATCTGGTAAGGATTTGTATTTCATATCTCCAGTGGATATTCTTCAGAAGCGAGAATGAATGGATGATTCATTTTCTCCAATGGATTCTTCGTCAGATATGGAGATGAAAGATGAATAGGTTATTCATTTCCAATGGGTATTTCTTTAAAAGCGGAGATGAATGGATAATTCATTTTCTCCAACGAATGCTTTTATCAAAAACGGAAATGAAGGAACGTATAAGTTGTTCATTTCTCAATGGTTATTTCTTCTGAAGCGAAAATGAATGGATGATTCATTTTCCTTTGTGGATGCTTCGTCGGAAGTAGAGATGAAGGATTTTCGCAAAGAATAATCATTTCCCCGATGGATATTTCTTCAGAGGTGAAAATGAATGGATAATTCATTTTTCTCAATGGATACTTCGTCAGAAGTGGAAATGAAAGATTATCATAAGGAATATTCATTTCCCTGATGGATATTTCTTCAGAAGTGAAAATGAATGGATAGTTCATTTTCCTCAGTGGATACTTCCTCAGAAGTGGAAATGAAAGATTATTGAAAAGAGTATTCATTTCCCTGATGGATATTTCTTCAGAAGTGAAAATGAATGGATAGTTCATTTTCCTCAGTGGGTACTTCGTCAGAAGTGGAAATGAAGGATTATTGAAAGAGTATTCATTTCCCTGATGGATATTTCTTCAGAAGTGAAAATGAATGGATAGTTCATTTTCCTCAGTGGGTACTTTGTCAGAAGTGGAAATGAAGGAATCGATACAGGATTATTCATTCCCCAATGGAGTTTTCTTTAGAAGTGAAAATGAATGGATAATTCATTTTCCTTAGTGGATACTTCATCAGAAGTGGAATGGATTTATTTATTTATTTATTTTCCTTAGTGGATATTTCTTCAGAAGTGAAAATGAACGGATAGTTCATGTTCCTTAGTGGGTACTTCATTAGAAACGAAAATGGCAAAATTAACGTAGGATTATTCATTCCCTCAGTGGGTATTTCTTCAGAAGCGAAAATGAATGATCAATTCATTTTCCTCAATGGGTACTTCGTCAGAAATGGAATGAATTTATTCATTTTCCTCAGTGGGTATTTCTTCAAAAGCGAAAATGAACGGATGGTCTCTTTTCCTCAGTGGGTACTTTATCAGAAATGAAAATGAATTCGTTCATTTTCCTCAGTGGATATTTCTCAGAAGCGAAAATGAATGGATAATTCATTTTCCTCAGGGGGTACTTCATAAGAAATGAAAATGAACACGGTTCATGAATAGATTATTCATTTCCCTCAGCGGATATTTCTTTCAGAAGTGAAAAATGAATAGCTAGTTCATTTTTCCTCAGTGGGTGCTTCATCAGAAACGGAAATGAATAGAGTTAACTTTAGTTTCTTGTTTATGTTGATACATGACAAAACTTGTTGTGGTTTCTGTGCACTGAATTCCATAATTATGTATGCATCCATAATTTCGTAATTCCTTGCACAGTCCGCATAGTTTATTTTATAATGTGTAGGGGATAGAATTGGTCGAATAATCTTGTGATAACTTTAATTTGATTAGGTCAACACATAAACACGTAAGCACATAATAGTTACACAATTGTTCACTTGGTTATTTAATTCGTTATTAGTTTGTTATTAACTTGACGTTGATTTGTACACGGGCATTCAAAGTATACCAGGAATCCAGTCAATGGACTTCAACTAGCACTTCGAACATCCTCAAGAATTCTATCTTATAAAGATAGGACAATCTTATAAGGATTCGATTTCGTTCACAAAGAATCATAACATTCGAATTATATCACACAAAGAAGCCAATTAAGGACTTTGATTGTTGCGCTTTAAACGCCCACAAGGGTCTAACTATGAAGATAGGAAGATCCTATATAGATTTGGAATTTGTGTAGCGAAAAAAGTTTAGGAACCTGGTGATAGATATGCTAAGACAACATATGAAACAATTGGATCCTTGAATCATTGTGCTAATCAGGCTATATGTCGGCGTATGAAGCAGGGTGTTCTTGAAAATCGCGCACTACGTATGCTAAGGCAACATACGAGCGAAATTGTTTTTGAAAGCTATGCTTGGAATCGTTAAAAATATGTTTTTGAAAACCTTTTGTAATGTTTTTGGAAATCATGTACTAAGTATATTAGATAATCATTTTTATAAAATGTTTTAAAACCATGTGAGATGATTTTGAAAACGTGTATGAGGTTTTCGAAAACATGCATAATCTTTGGAAGTCATATGCTGTGTAAAATATTGTGAAGCTGGGAAGATATGATATGTAAGACTAATCAAGGCTTACGGAAGTACCCTTGGATATCCTATTAAGGATTTAAAGTGGTACTTTGGGTATTCGTCCAGAGTTGTAACTTGCACCTTGTATTTTGTTTCTTAGAAGAAACGAGTATTTAGGATTTTCGTGGAGATCGCAAGCGATCACAAAATGGAAGAATTTCGAGAGTAGTTTGCTTAGCAGGGAACAGGGTTCCTTGGTGTTGGTATCGTAGGGGATAAGTTGTTCATACATGTAACCACATTTGTTTTTGTACGTCGAGATTGAAAATAAAGATTTATTCATAACCAAAATAATTGTTTCATAGTCTTGGATAGCAAAAGAAACAAAACATAGAGTTCAGTTGTTTCAAAGCAGCATCGTCTTCCAGTTAGCCAAATGCTTATCCATGGGCTAGATTTGCATTAACAAGCTTTGGGCACTTGTTCCTGAAATGGACCATCTTGCCACAGTTGTAGCAAGAACCAGGTGGAAAACGAGCTTGAGCAGGGTTGGTTTGAGGTTGGTTTGGACCACCTTGGCTCGGGATAGTTCGGCAAGCACTTGCCAAATGGCCAAATCGCCCACATGATGTGCACTGACGACACTGTAGGTGAGCTTGGTGATGTGCATTACACCTGTTGCATAGTGGTGCAGTACCGGCATAAGGTTTCTTTGCAGGGGGTTGAGTTGGTTGGTTAGGTGCAGCTTGATTGTTTTGAGCAGCCCTAACGAAATTCTGCGAAGCCTTACGCTTCTTTGACTTTCTTAAAGGCTTGGTTTTTGTCTTCTTAGGTGCCTCAGGAGCAGTTTCATCCATAAGATGAGACATGGCAACAACTAACTCAATGGCCCCATGAATTACTATGCTTATTTTTTGAGCAATAGTAGCAGCCAATTCAGACTTTTGAGTATCGCTGTGATGAGGAGACATTCTAAAGATAGTGGAGAGTATCAGGGAATAACAAGTGGGATGTTATCGAAAAATCAAAGCTGAATGTTAAAGAAGTATCGTCGAAACATGAGGATTGTGACTATTTATTTGTTAATTAAAACAAACAAACAAACGACACTGTGACTAATCAAAGTAAGTGGGTCATAACAATGTATCGCGAAGACATGCTTTAGCCTATAAGTGGATACTCACCCCAAAAGTTCTCAGGTAAGAGTGACTGGTCCAATACTGTGGATTTGTACGAACACTCTAGCCTTAGACAGAAAACTCGAGGTACAAGCACCCACCCTTCCGGATTGCACGTGTTCACATTGTAAAGACCCAAACTTTGACGAGAATTTGAAAACTTTGAAGGTTCAAAACCTTATAACAAATCATCTAAGGATAGATGATTGATTTTCAAAACGGATTTGTATTTTGTGTTTCTTGTTGTGGTTGTCACCTAAAGATAAGTGACGGTATTGTTTTAAAATCTAAACGCAAGTAAACTCGCTTTAGGGTCCTAGGAAGGTTATAGTCTAGGTCAAAGCATTACTAATAACCTAATTCCCTATAACCATGAGCTCTGATACTAACTTTTCTGTCACACCCCGACCGCGTTAAAACAACAAACCGCGGCGGAAACGTCGGGGAGTATCGTAACAGAATCATTGTTTCACAACACATGGATTTGAAATTTCGTTTTATTGAATTAAGTTTATTACATTGTATCGAAATCAGAAGCAAAACATGAACAATTGTCTTTCATTGTTATTAAGTCACTAAGGCCTCGTCCATCCCTATGTGAGCATGCATTATAATCATCATCAAACATCATCAACTATGGTACCTGAGACATATGTGAAAATACGTCAGCATAAAAATGCCGGCGAGTACATAGGTTTTCTGAGAGTATCGGATTCATGGCTCGTTTACATGTTGCAATACCTCGTTTGACTACAAGAGTCATTATTTGAAAACCTTGTATTGAAAAGAGTTTGGTATTGCAATATGAATAACCAGCTCAAAATAAGTTGGTTATAGTTTATAAAATCTCGTTGCCATGTATCTTAACCCAAAACATTTGTTTAAGTAAACCAAATTGTAAATCGTTCTCGTAATAAAACTTGTATGGTTTACATCGTATAGAAAACCTTGTAGTGTAACTTCGTTTTGAAAACAATTCGTCCAAGTGATCTAGATAACGCAACGACATGTAATGTGTTAAAAGCACTTATATATAGGAAGTACCAGCGGCGTATCCACCATGCTTTTATCACATTACATCCGCCCCGTTACCTAATCACTTACCATAACCCAATCGTTTAATAGTTCAATTAGTTCCAATCGTTCAAATAGTTCACATAGATCAAATAGTTCCAATCGTTCAAATAGTTCAAATAGTTCACATAGTTCAATAGCTCCAGTGGTTCAATAGTTCAAATAGTTCACATAGTTCAATAGCTCTAATGGTTCAATAGTTCAAATCGTTCACATAGTTCAGATAGTTCCAGTGGTTCAAATAGTTCAATTTGTTCGCATAGTTTAGATAGTTCCGGTGGTTCAAATAGTTCAATATAAACCATAACATTCGTTTTAGGGAAACTCGAAATCGTTTAGCACATATGAATCACCCCAAAACAATTGAAAACGGTAAAAGATGGGACTATGCACTAACTTGGGATTGCTTATTAGTCTTGGAATTAAGACCAAATATAGCTTCAAGGATCACGGAATCAAACGGCACAAGGTGTTCAAAAGGCTGGAAAAGATGTACTAGAACTCAGGTAGGTGGCTCACAAAGCAGGAAATCCTCCACTTAGAGTTCAAAGTATGAAATGAGCAATGAACAGGGTGAATGATGGGGGGTATTTATAGTTGTGGAGGACTTGTAAGATTATTACAAGTATTTGTGTAACCTCCGAGGAATAAATCTGGACCATACATGTGTTTAGGACAGCTAACTTGCTTGGAGAGGTGTTAACTTGTTGCCCAAAACATGGAAAATTGCATAAAAGGCCCTCAAGAATCATGCAACAGCTGAAAATGGAGTTTCTGTCAAAATAGGGGCGTCGCATGCCTTGACGGAACACCCCCTTTGCTGTGGCGCGACGCCACGGCCTACCTGAGCCAGAAACTTTCAAAAATTGGCAAGAATAGTCCCTGCAATATGTTTAAGCCATTTTTAACGCGTTTAAGCCCCGTTAACCCATTTTCAAGGCTCTAAAATGAAGTTAAAGTATAGGGGACTCAAAATATGCTTGGAAATATCACGGATGTCGGTTCGTTTGGTCGTACAGTCACGTAGTTCGGTTAATTACGACGAAACTCGAACGGACGCGAAAACGATCCAAATTAAGCGACGAATGGTATTTTTGCATTCCGATCACTAAAATAAAATATTTTAGTGACTACAAAAATTTTTGGATGTCCGGATGTGGTCAGAACGTAAGATATGTAAAAGCAAAACTTACGCCGTTTTTGACGCTTTTAGTCCCTGTTTGATCAAATAAGCGTATTTTCGCATACGGAACCACTCAAAGCTTATTTCTAAGCTATGTTAAGGTTATTTATGGTATGTTTAGCTTATGATCATGTTCCGAAATGTACGTTGCCATACGAAACGATAGAATTTTGCAGTTTGACGCAAATAGTCTCTGTGAGCGTATAAACTTGTTTTTGCATACCAAACCCTTCAAAACTTATTTCTAAGTTATGTAAGGGTTAGTTAAGGTATGTTAGGCTTATGTCACTGTTCTGGAGTGTTCATTGCGTTAATATTGATTACGTTTACACATCAGTTCGCGTATAACTTTCCAGAAAACGATTTAAAACTCGAAATTGAACAAGATTGATATGTGCAAATGATACACGTATTTATACAAATCCCAAGTATGAAACACAAGATTTCATTTGTTTTGTATTTGTATGATGGCCGTAGAGGCACAGATGTCACAAGAATGTTTATGATTCAGGTTATCTGACTATTTATGGGCCAAAACGTAAAATCCGCAATGATGAAAAATTGACATTTTGAGGAAAATTGCCATATTTTTGGCATAGTCGAGTTTTTCATAGATAAAAGATGACTGAATTGCTCAATTTGAGCCGGAATTCAGTAATAGAGACGACAGAATTTGCAAAAATGTGGGGGAATAAATGTTTTCAGATGATCCAGCATTTTTGAAATTCGTGAAACTACAACAGTATTCGGGTGGTTTTGACTTCAGATTGTCAGGGGGAATGTGAATCTGATCGTGGGTGAAAGCTTCCAAGATTAAGATGATCCGAGGTGTTGATATCAGATCGTGGATGAAAGCATCGGAGATCTGAGAGTGATCGTGGATGATAGCTTCTGAGATCTAGATTATCCGAGGAGATAAATCTGATTGTGGACGAATGCTTCAGAGATCAGATTACATTACTAGATGATTTGTTTTCAGATGAAGATTTGCTGATTATGGAGAATACCGTTTACACAGATCTGTCATTCGTACGGTGCGTTAACGTTGATCACGGAAAATGGGATATCAGATCTTCAGGGGGAATTACGGATTTGAAGTTAACCAGTGGGGTATTTGAAGTTTCTATCAATTGCCGGTTGGGTTTTTGTACATTCTTAGATCAAGCAGGCGGAATGCGAGATCATGGTGCTGAAATGATATATCAAAAACTGAACTCGAATGTGGCTAAAGCTGAAACAGAGATTACTGTACTGATTGATTTCAAGTTGGTGATTGTTCGTGAAGGTTGCAGTTTAGCAAATCAGGGAGAGTCGTGAACTGTGAAAAAGACCTGAAGATTCATTTCAAGGGGAATTGGTGCTTTACTCTGTCAAAGCAAACCCAGATCATCAATCAAGGGTGATTGAAGTTGCAGAATAATTGAAGATTGTAGAATATTCAAACACGGCTCAAGGTTCTCAAAGTGTTAGTGACGATTCGACAGTGACAGCTGAGGGGGAATCTGTTGGTGCATATTTCGTACGTCTGCCACTGTGCGAATAGCTAGATAGAGCGCGTGTTGAATATCGTATAGAATAGGATTAGTTGGACACGGTGTTGATACTGTAAAGGTCCATCCGAACGGATGGACAACATATAGTCCAAACCCCCATCCGAATGTAGGTTGTACATTGTAAAGTCCATCCGGACGGATGGACACTAGATCATTCGGACTGGATATGTTGTTGCCTATAAATAGGGAGTTGGGGTTCCCATTTAGACAAGCTTTTGGATCCCAGAGGGGACATGCTGTCCAACTGGTCTCACGGTGCTGTAACTTGTCAATATATGAATAGAGACCAGATTATAAGTGACTTCTCGGTGTCGTATCTATCTTCTACTCCTTTCTTAGTAATAATAACGAACCGAACACGTCGTATCGGGATCGAAGCTCCGTCAAACTCGCCGGATCCTGGAATCACATGTATAAATACATGAAATAGATATATGAATACATAAGGTATAAATACATAAAATGGATGTATAAATATGAAATACATGAACTAAAGGTATAAATGCTAGAAATATATGAAAATACTAATGGTTCGGTTCGGTTAATTTTGGTTAATCAATGGTACGAAAAAAATCGATAACCAGCTTTGGTTAACTCGGGTTTTGGTTAATCGGTTTTTAGTTAATTCAGTTTTTGTTGACTTTGGTCGGTTTCGGCTAGAAGAGTGCACGCGCGATGCAGGGAGAAACACAGACACTGCCAGGGTGTGCATTGTTCAGTTGGTTCAATTATTATTCTCAACCGAAACCGAAGTCATCAATTAGTCTATTTTATTAACCAATCGCTTTTCGGTTAATTGGTTTGGTTTACTCGGTTAATTAGTCTATTTATACTCGGTTCCTTGTTTGATTCGTTTAATTTCAGTTAATAGCCAAAACCAAACTTGAGCTAAATTTTTTGTTTAGAAATACATGAAATTAAGGTATAAATACATGAAATGAATGTTTAAATACATTAATTGGAAGTATAAATATGAAATACATGAACTGAATGTATAAACGCTAGAAATATATGAAAACATGAATGGTTCGGTTCGGTTAATTTTAATTAAACGACGGTACAAAAAAAAATCGATAACCGGTTTAGTTAATATGGGTTTCTTTTAATCGGTTTTCAGTTAATTAAAAAAAACTATAGCAATACTATATTCAAATTAAAGAGAATAAAATACTCATTTTTATGGTGTAATTTTTTTAAGAAATTATTAATGTACAAAAAGGTTATGAACACTTAAAAATAATAGAATAAGTTATTTTTTATAAGAGATAAAGTGTAACGATTAATTAATTATCTACCCTTTTGATAATGAATGAAATTAAAGTGTAATTAAGACGAGAAAGTTAAACTATAAATAGTGTTTGAAAGACCCGAATTTTAAATTGTGCAAAACAAAAATAAATTATTAACTTTTAGATATCTTAAAATATGCTATGCTTATACATCATATATAATATAGATATAGATAGACTACAAGTTGGATTCAGTTCAATTAAGAACCACATGTGAGTCGGGCCTTAATATTTTGCACAAAGGTAGATAAAATGTTATAAACACATCTGTAAAGAAAAAGAAAAACTAAAAAAAGGTCGAATCGGTAGTTACACCTAATATAAATTTTGTTTACACCCGATATAAATGTTCCTGATTCTTATGATTCTCACAACTCCTTAAGATGATTCTCATTTTACCTTTTCCTGAACACACGTTATCCTTTACTTTTTTGGTCAAAACCATAGAAAACAAACAAAGATGGAGGACCAAAAGTCCAAAACACTATTAAACCCAAAACAGAAACCAGCACGACACATGATGAACAACAAGTACCCACTACCGTTGACCACTCATTTTTCAAATTACAATAATAATCACCTCATCACATTTCAATCTCAAATCTTCAAAAATGGGATCCAAATCACGAATCCACCCTCGACCTTCTCAATTTCTACGTAAATCATCTTCAAATCTCATCTTCACAGTACTCATCACGTGTTCATTCTTCATCTTAATCCTTCTGGCCTTCGTCATTCTTTCCATTCCGACCAGTTCCTCGGATTCTCCCAAGGCCCATGAAGTCAACTCCATTGTTCATCGTTCTGTTGAAAGGTTTGTTGACTTTTTTTTTTTTTTTGAATTTGTTGTTGATCTGATGATTGATTTGATGGGTTTTGGTGAATGTAGCAAGAAGAATGGAGATGAGAGGAGTGATCAGTGGGTTGAAGTTGTTTCATGGGAGCCTAGAGCTGTTGTTTATCATAATTTTTTGGTTAGTACTTTTCATTCACTCAAAATTAAACCGAACCGGCCGGGTCAGCTGGACCGGCCCAAATGGTTCGGTTTTGGTGGCTTGCCGGTTTGGGCCGTATTTTTATTACCGAATCGTATCATTAGATTTTCGGTAGTATGGTTTTAAGAAAAGTTAAACCGAACCGGCCGGGTTGGCTGGGGCGGCCAGATTGGTGAAACCGGCCCAAACGGTTCGGTTTTGGTGGTTTGATGGTTTGGGCCCTTTTTTAGCACCGAATCGTATCACTAGATTTTTCAAAAAAATCAGTAAAATGGTAGGTTTAAAACAAGATTAAACCTTTTACCTTTTGTTTTGAGTATTAAAGAGTTTTCAAAAGAAAAAAAGTGAAATAAAATAATAACAGCAGGAAATCGGTTAAATTGGTAATATGTATGTATTATAATTAAAAATAGTTATATGTTAAATAAATTATTGTTATTTAAATTTCCGCCTGTTGTTGTTTGGGATTGAGTTTGGAAATGACTTATTAGCTTTCTGAAAAAGCTTATAAGTCATTTCCAAAAGCCAGGATTTGAAGATTTCCAAACTCAATCTCAACCACCACGGTCGGTTCCAAATTGTAAACCTTCGTTAGCTCGGTTTGGATGGTTTTAATGGTTTTTGAACACCCCTACAATTAGAATAGAATGAATCTTGACACCAATCACAAACACCTTGAGCCTATAATTCATGACAGAGTAATACTTGACTATAGTGTGTTAAGATTGTGCTCCAGTCTTGTCATTGTTGGAGAATAACTTTTCATTACAAATCCATAGTCTAGCAACTAAACCAACAACCACGCGCTAATGAGCTTCAAAAGAAACATATAAGTTATGCCTCTAAGATAAAAGTCACTGATTTAACTTCATGGGGTCTGGATGACCAACATAATTTATCCTTCATGTTCAATATCTTACAACATGATTGTACCCTTTTGTATCGTTTTGGATTCCTCTGCATCTCTTCCTTAGCCGAATCCTGAGCTTAGTTTAATAGGGCTCCGAGACATTTTGGTCACAAATTCTGAGGCATGAGGCGCACACATCATGTATGTTATGTATCAGCATTTTTATCAAGTAAACCTTCCATACTTTGTTTATCCCTTTGGTTGTTTTTACATATCACCCTATGTTTTACCATATTTGACCCAAAACTACATTATACACAACCAAACTCCTGAGGTTCCCTTCTTGCATTGCTTTGGAATATTCCCAGAACACATAAAAAGACACCTAAGTTGGGTTACATAAAACCGACCGCTTATTACTCAGTCACATAGGATTTTCTTCATTTGATCAGCACGAGTGTTTGCAGTAGCCACTTTATTGTTTTCTTAACTTGCAAAACAGGTGATCGTGTTCAAACCGTTAGGTGTTGTCATGTAAAGTTGTTTAGTTCCAACGGTTAAGTAACTCGCGTAGTACATGCACAATATGGATTGTAGAACCGAATAAAATTTACCATCGTATTATGTTGAATCATTGCAAATTTAGAATCATAACATTTAACACAAAAGTAGTTAATTGGTGGAGGTTCGGTTTCAGTCTCGCATAAGTTCATCAACATAATTTTAGTCAACTTCCAATGGCAGTCCCAAGATGAATGTCAGCATCTGATTGATCTTGCTAAGCCTCATATGGAGAAGTCGACCGTTGTTGATAACGAGACCGGCAAGAGCAAAGATAGTAGGTGTGCTTTGTCTTCCTATTTCTGTACACACTTCAGTTATTAATGTTAGTAGTATGTTGTTTTAGTGTCATTTAGATATTTATACTGCTAGAGTTTTGCGTGTCTCTTGTTCAGGGTGCGTACGAGTTCTGGAACATTTCTGGCCAGAGGGTATGATGAAACAGTCAAAACCATTGAAAAGAGGATTGCGGATTTCACCTTCTTGCCTGTAGGTATGCGTTTTTTCACTCTAACCGGATGTTCTAAACACATGGGAAATATCAATCCTTTTACTCTACCGCGTTGTGTTTTATCTCAACCGGGTCAAACTGTAAAAAAAATAGCTAAAAAGGAAATGGTTAAAGTGACAAACGGGTTAATAGCGAATAGCGGATGATAGTGACAAGCTACCTATACGCTACATAGCGATACGATGAAATAGTGGGCGCTATTTTATGTTTAGCGATACACTAGAAGATAATTTTAGAAATATTTTATATATCTATTTTATCAGTCATTTATTAAAATACGCTGTCTTCATATGTATATTAAAAAAAACAAAAATCCTGCTATTTAAGAGGCATATATCATCGCTATTTATATTAAAGAAAAAGAAAAAAAAACCTACAATCCCGCTATTTTCACGCTTGGAGGTGCCAAAATCAGATAGCGACATATTGACGCATCACCATGCTAAACGCTATAGCGAGCGCTATGATCGCTATTAACAGCACTGATACAACCTCCTAAACTGTATTTGTTTAAAGATTAAGATTATTATTGTAATAATATTATTTACGTAATCATATTTAACACATTATATATTTATATAAAAATGTTCTAAATGGGCAAAAGAAAAGTGTTTACAGGTCAACCTGACATGGCCCGTTTTTGACATTCAATGACCCATTCAATCACAATCCATTTTAACCCATTCTTACTGTCTAATTTGTGTCCAGAAAATGGGGAAGGACTGCAAGTTCTACATTATGAAGTCGGGCAGCAATACGAGCCTCATTTTGACTACTTCCTTGATCCGTTTAACGCCAAGAATGGTGGTCAACGAATGGCTACAGTTCTGATGTATCTGTAAGTGATGCTTTCGTTTTTATTGAGTTTTCCTCGTGCATTTGTAATCATATCATTGATATCTTTCTGTACTCTTGTTCGCAGCACAGATGTTGAAGAAGGGGGTGAGACGGTTTTTCCTAACGCAAAGGGCAATGTTAGTGCTGTACCTTGGTGGAACGAGCTGTCTGAATGTGGCAAAGACGGGCTATCCGTTAAGCCCAAAATGGGAGACGCGTTGCTGTTCTGGAGCATGAAACCTGATGCATCTCTAGACTCTTCAAGTTTGCATGGTTAGTTAATTTTCATTTATGCTATGGTATTAAACACGGCTAGTGGCGGAGCTTGACCAAAAGTTCCGCGGGGGCAGAAAGTCCATTGGTCTTGACCAAAAGTTCTGTGGGGGCAGAAAGTCATGGGACCCAACATTTTTTTTACCTATCGCTATGTTTCGGGTTATATGTTCGGGTCGGATATTCGATTCGAGTCGGGTCAAACAATAACAACTCCAAATATAACTAAATACTGTTCATTCATCCAAAGGACCCATTCTTACACATAAAAAAACTAAATTTGAACCCTCAAGTGTCATTTATATAAAAACTAGTTTCAACTTTATTTAAACTCAATTCAAGTTTTAAAACAATTATAAAAAATTATTAATAGCCCAATTTTTCACGTTTTTTAAACTCAATACGAAAATATGTATAAATTTTTTGGACAATAAACTTGGTAGGAGCAAGGAATTTTTAGGCAAAATAATTGGCGGGGGCGGACCTATATAATTTAAAAAATTTTGGACCAAAAATCGGAAAATTGCACTACTAACCGCAACATCGGTGGGGGCGGGTGCACCCTCTTGCTCCTGAACGCGGCAAAATAGACAATTAGACACATCTGTCAAGTTGGGTTACAGGTCAAAAACGGTTTGCATTGAAATGGATCATTTTTAGTGTTGGTTGAAAGAGTTGGGTTGACCAACTTGGATCTTTCCATAAATATTGATGTGCTATATATAATTACAAAAAATATACATATGCGCGGCAAAATGGGCTGGGCGGGTCGGGTAACAGGGTAAACTGGTGTTCTGGTCAAATGGGTTCTTTTCTATGTTTCTCTTATGTCATGCATATCTTTTCTTGATTTGTAGGCGGGTGCCCTGTTATTAAGGGAAACAAATGGTCCTCAACAAAATGGATTCATGTCGAAGAGTATAAGGTTTAAATTTGCTTTAAAAGGTATTCATGTTAACGACCTCCTGCTACTGTAGAATGTTGTATGCATAGTTAAGAGAAAACAAGAGACTCAAAACTCACAACTAGAGGTGAATTTCGCCCCATTTAGTTATAAATGAGTCGATTTGGGTCAGGTTGTGTGTTATCTTAAATGGGTCAGATCAAAACAACGAGCTAGAAGGGGACGTGTGAGTCAAATGGTTCGAAAGTCATCCATAGCCGATTTAATAGTCTATTTTAAATGCATACAACCTCCTAGATTATTTTTTATTTAAACTATAATTATAACAATAGTGTATTGCAAACATGCTAAACTAATACTTCAACAAAGCTAAAATGGACAAAATTAATCATTGGCCCATGCCGTCCCTACTCGTGTTGACTCATTACCAACATTTTGGACCTGCCCATCTTGCTTCCTCTACTCGCATCAATTTGGCTAAAATATTTTCTCACTACCCGGTCGACTAATCTGAATGCTCTTGATTTAATATGTTTTGGCAGGTTCTGAATGCTATAACAAATTTGTTCACGCATGACATCAACTGTTTATGTTTACAAAGGCCAGAATATTTGATGTACTCATCCCTCATTTCCATGTAATTTCTTTCATATAATATACATAAATATATATAATTTATAGTTTTATTCTCATTATTTCAGACATCAAGTTTATATAATTTCAATATATATTTTTATACAAATAAGAAAAACAAGTCAATGTTTGAACATGTTAAAGTATGACATCCTTTACATTGTTTTATCTTTTAGTTTTTATATTTTTATTATATTGATGATTATGATTATTGATGGCCCGTTAATTATAAACGAGTTAATTTCTTGGATACTATTAATGAAGATGAAAATTTTGTTGTTCAAGATTGACTTCGAAAAGGCGTTTAATCATATTAATTGGGATTTTATTGATTCAATTATGGATCAAATGAACTTATCGGTTAAATGGCACAGATGTATAAAAAGGGTGTTATGTTCGGCGAGATCCTCTATTTTGGTAAATGGGTTTCCTTCGTTCGAATTTCAATTCCAAGGGGGGGATTAGGCAAGGTGACCCTCTCTCGCCATTTATATTTATCATTGGTATGGAGGCTTTGTCTTATATGATCTCGAAGGCGGTTGATTTGGGTATTTTCAAAGGCATGCATACTCCAAATTCCGGTCTTGTTGTTACGCATCTCCTTTAGGCGGATGATGGATTGTTGTGGGGGGGGGGGGGGGGGGGGGGGGGGGGGGGGAAGGTTAAAAGAAAATGTGCTAAATAAGGCGAGAATTTTAAGATATTTTCATTTAGTTTCGGGCGTTCTAATAAATTATGCAAAATCTAATTTAATTGGAGTGGGGGTGAATTAGGATGAGGTCTCAAGTTTTGCAAAGTTAATGGGGTGTAAGCTGAGTTCTCTTCCTTGTCAATATTTGGGGCTCATTATTGGGGCTAAAATGAATAGAGTGTGTCTCATTGGAATTTAATTCCGGAGACATTTGATAAAAGACTCACTCTATGGAAGGCGTCAGGTATGGGGGGGGTTCTGTCTTTTTAAGACACCCTTCAAGGTTATTGATCAATTAGAAGCTAGAAGATGTAGATTTTTCTGGGGAGGCAATGAAGATAAACAAAAAATTAATTGGGTCTGTTGGAGCAAAATAACTTCACTAGTTGAAGCGGGAGGGCTTGGTTTAACGCCATTATGAGATGCAAACATTGCTTTATTATCGAAATGGTGGTGGAGGTTTGAGACTGAGACAGTTGCCCTTTGAAGGAAAGTAATTATGGCCTTGCATTCTTCAAATTGAACGTGACTATACATTCCTCACTCTAAGTGTCTACCGGGTACTTGGAACAACATCATGCGTGTGGAGAGCGTCTTACTCAATTCTAATTTGGTACTTTCGAATCTTATCAAAGGGGAGGTGGGGGTGGGGATAAAATTAGATTTTGGATGGATACATGGGTGGCGGATCAACCTTTAAGGTTGATTTTTCGGAATCTTTTTTGATTGAAAAAGAAAAGTCAGTTTTGGTTAGAGATTGTATTGATAAGTTGGAAGGAAATATAAGTTGGAATTGGAGATGGAAAAAGAATCGGCTAGCTCAAGAAGAAAAACACGCTTTGGGGTCATGCTTAAGTTTATTAAAAGGACTTTCATTTACCAGCAATTTTGACTCTAGATTTAAATGGGGTGTTCTCGGTAGCTTCAATGAAGAAAGTGATGTTAAGCAATGTATCGACGACTTCTGTGTTTGTTCCCAAATGGAATACATGGGTGCCGAAAAAGTTAATATATTCATGTGGCGAGCTAAGATGAAGAAGTTCCTTCGCTTGTTGCATTGTCGAGAAGGAATGCGCACACTGAGTCGATTATACGCAAGTTGTGTGGAGAGAGTGATGAAACAACGTACCATCTACTAACTTCATGTTATTATGTGGTGCGGATTTGGCATTGGATAAGTAATTGGTGTCGTATCCCTCCAATTTATATGTTTGAAGTTAGAGATTTGTGCTCGATGCATAGCAATTTCAAGAAAGGTGCTCGAAAAGAAAAGGTGATTAATGGGATTATTCGTACGACATGTTGGAGCATATGGAAGGTAAGGAATGATGTTATTTTTCTCGGATAATAAGAAGAGTGTTGCTACATTTAAGGGAGATATTAAGTCTCTTGCATATCTTTGGATGAAATTCGCTCTTCTTTGTCAAATCTTCCTTGGAAAGATTGGTGTATGTTTGAATTTTAAGTTGTTTGTATATTTTTCTAGCTTCTTGCTCGTTCAAACAAAAAAAGAAAAGACTTAAGAACAATTTAAAATAACATAAAACAGAAAGTAAAAATCTTTTCTTTTAAAATAATAAAAGAAAATCAAATGTAATATTGTTCCTTCTTAAAAACCAGATTTATTTTATGTACTATAATGTATGTTTATTATGAAAAATATGAAAATGAATAGTGGACAATTCAGTGCTATATAAATGAATTAAATTACTTGCAATAATTAGGGGGGACGGGGCGCCCCGTGGTCACCACCCCATCACGCGTGGATGAACACAAAACACCGCCGCCGGCCCTTTTTTCACGCGTCAACTTGTTCATGCGTTAAAGTTTCAAAAATTGGAACGTTGTGATGGGTTGTGACCGTTAAATGTTACCGTTTAAAAAAAAAAAAACCTTTAAATCTATAAATATCACACTTTCTTCTCATTTCACCCACACAAAAAATACATATCACACATTCTACATATTTCACAAATGGATTTTCCTACGTCTTCATCGTTTCCGATTGACAGCGATAGCGATAGCCAATCGTCTTCTAACAATGAGACGGTTGAATTTTTCGAGTTGGTGTATAGCGAACTTGAAGCAAGTTCAAGCCGCCCAAAGAAGAAAATGGTGGATCGTGATCGTATACATGCCTACGAAGTGTTAATGAACGATTATTTTGTGAAGAATCCGGTCTACAATGTCAAAACGTTTGATCGGTTTCGTTTACCAAAAGAATTATTTTTAAAGATTGTTGGAGACATCGAAGCAACTGAAGAATGGTTTCAAGAACGTTACGACGGGAGGGGCAAACGAAGTTTCACTCCGACACAAAAATGCACGTCCGCCATTCGCCAACTAGCGACAGACAGGTAACCCTCCCGATCAATTTGATGAATACTTAGCTATGTCGGACAGAACTTCACGTGAATGTCTACAATTTTTTTGTAACGCGGTCATTAAATTGTATGGTAAAGAGTTTTTACGTAGACCGACGAGACACGACATCTTACGTATTTACGCCGTACATGAGGCTAAATGGCATTTTCCAGGGATGCTCGGTACCATTGATTGTACACATATCGAGTGGAGAAATTGTCAAAGAGAGTTGCGAGGGGTGTATGTTAGGGGTGACGTCAAAAGACCAACCATCCATCATTTATGGTTTTGGCATTCATATTTTGGTGTTCCAGGTTCAAACAACGACATCAATGTTTTGCACACGTCACCGTTGTTTCAAACCGTAACGGATGGTACCGCACCCTTATGTCCATTCTATGTTAACGGACGATATTACAGACGAAGCTTTCTTCTTGTGGATGGTATCTTCCCATCATGGTCTGTTATTGTGAAAGCTCATTCATTTCCTGTCGAAGCTAAAGAAAAGGCGTTCAAAAAGTTGCAAGAATCGGCAAGAAAAGATGTTGAGAGGGCTTTTGGTGTTTTAAAGGGTAGATGGTGCATACTAAGCCGACCGGTTCGTGTGATAAATAAGAAATCAATACATAGCATATTATATGCATGTATCATATTGCACAATATGCTAATCAAAGAAGACGGACGTGCAATATCTCCCGATTGGGTGCCGGATCCTCCTACACAAGTTCCCGTTTCCGAAAATATCCAACAAGACTTGCGTGATGAAGAAATTCACTTTCCGTTAAGATACGATTTAATCGAACTAGTAGGTTCTTTAGGTTCGGAATTTCCTAATTCGTTCGAGGAGTAGAGTTTTTTTATGTATGTTTTTATTTTTATTGTAGTCTAAAATATTTCTAGAAATATTGTTTTTAATTTAAATGAAATTTATAATTTTAGTGTTTTATTGTTAATTTATAATTTAAAAAAAAAAGGTTGTGAGTGATGAAATTCCATCACATGTGACGGGCATTTACACTAAATCCATTACTAGTAATGGAATAATGTTTGATGACATTGCGAAACTTGATTGAAAGTTGTGAATTAGTGATGAGTGATGGACGTCCCTACCCCTTATATGAAATATACACTGCTACATTACTAGCGAAATGAATGTTCATGTGTGGGCCGTCCCAACTTTAAACATGCAATTTACAACTGTAGTAACTTATGGTTGGCCGCAATCCTTATCATTTCATATATCAAAATATCTTTCAATATATAAAATACGGGGAAAGTTGCTGTAAAAATAAAGTTAATGTACTAAACGTACGAATAGAATGAAAGGGGTAGGATCAAATAAAAAGTTTATTTTGCCTAAGTAGGATGAGAAGGAATCATAACCATTCATTTTTCAAATCAATGGTTAAGATGAAAGAGTAGGAGAAAGGAGAAGTGCAAGGGTATCTTGGGAAAATCCTATTTATGGACTTTCTCTCTCCACATGCAAGACACATGCATATTTCACCCCCATTTTTTAAACGTTCATAACTTTTTTATACGACATTACTTTTTCATAAAAATTTCACCGTAAAATCGAGCCTCTTTTTATCTTTAATTTGAGTACCATATTGTTATATAAAATATAAAGATTAAAAAAACCCACTAAAATGTGTTGTATTTCTATGTTGTATAACATTTTTTTGTGCTGGATTTTTGTACTATATTTTTTTGCTAAATTTTTTGTGCTAAATTTTTTTGTCTTAATTTTTTTTTTCTCAATTTTTTGTGCTGGATTTTTTTGTACTAAACCTTACAAGAACAAAATTACTCTACAAGAACATTTTATAAAATTACTCTACAAAAGATCAAAATTACTCTACAGAATCATTTGTAGAGTAATTTTGATAGTTACTGATAATTACAAAAATGCCACCGCGTTTTTTGTCTTTTCATTCAGTTCGTACATTTTGTACGTTAACGTTTTGTTAATGTATGGGCCGTCCAACTTTAAACATGCAATTTACAAGTGTTAGTAATTTATGGTTGGCCCCAATCCTTTATCATTCATATATCAAAATATCTTTCAATACATAACATACTGACCATTAATTTTCTTGACGTCAGGTATATTAATAAGTTTGTTTAATAAAACCCTTGTTTATCACATTGATTGTCTCATTTTATATTTGTTCCATTAGGATGAAAATGGGAAAAGATATGAGGTCAAAAACAATAAAAACAACCTCATTATAATAAGAATGGACAAAAATAAAAAATAAACAACCCTCTTACAAGAGAAGTAAAAAAAAAACACCATATCATTATACCCGGACTCGTCTATTTTATTTCAATCGCTACACTCCTCCAATCTCATTGTCCTCAACAAAACCCATCATTCTGGTCTTGATCTCGACCCTCTTAAGACTCTCATAATTATCGACCATATGTCACTACACGCTCATGGCCAGGGGCACAACTTTATAGGGCCGGGGGGGGGGGGGGGGGGTGGCGCCCCCAAGTATTTTCGCTGAGTAATGCCCGATGTGTAGTTTTTGTATAGGTATATACGTTTTCGAACCTCCGATTTTATAATTTTATTAGGTATATACGTTTTCGACCTCACAGTCGGAAATCTCAAACTTCGCCACTGCTCATGGCTATTCATTTTCACTAGGACCTCTCATGGCTTCAAGGTTTGTTCACCCGTCTCCTATGTATGACAAATTTCCACATAAATTCCCACAACACTTTTATTTCAAACACATCATCTTAAACATTGATATCTTTTTCACCTTAACTACGTTTTAAACACTTCTGATACATTGATAGTGCATAAAACATGATACATAGTCGATTATTTAAATATAAAAAGAAAAGAAATAACAAAGTTATTGATATATTGACTAAAGCACTCAAGTATTTATTATTTTTTTCTTAGCACCCGAGAAATGGTCTTCGGGTCCTAGTGGGTTAAAACCCACTGGTTCTCCAAGGTAGTTTGCCAGGTTGAACCGGCTCTGAAAAAAGGGCGTTGGGTCATCAAAAGGTGAGTTGTGTCCCTGGAGAGGAATGTAAGATTGGTGGGAATTATGGGGCTCATTTTCAGAATGAGGCCCAAAGGAGTGTTGAAAAGAAGGCGAGGAGCTCAGCGAAACTGAGCGCCTTGCTGGTTCAATATAGGTCCTCCAGTTGTCTTGAGGACTCTGGCTAAGTGAATCTAATGGTGTTCGCCGGTGCGAAGGCCCGGCCTCATGATCATTCGGGGCGACGAGTGGCCCCTTGCCTCTTCCTCTCCCTCTCACTCTTGGTGGCATCTTGTTCAACCTGTCAAAACAAACCAAGTATACAACAAAAATATAAAAGACAAAGTTAGAAAATAAAGCAAATTTGGATAAATCCTAAGTTCTTTGTCTAGACTCGAGAATCGAGGAATGTGCAACCGTGTAACTGAGATTAAACACCAAAAGGCTAGTGTTTAATTCAATCAGTGTTGGCTCTGATACCAACCTGTCACACACCGATATTTCCACGTATTACCGGTGGGCCCGGTGAGGAGTATCGTGACGTAGTTGATATCATCATAGTCAAACAACACAATTTTAAATGCACAGCGGAAGCAAAAGATAGATATATTTCAACCGAATAAATTGTAATAATTAAGTATCACAAAATAGTTGAAACAGATCCACAGGCGGATTAAATAAAAAGGAAACATAGTTCATCAGACTTAAAATGCATCCAAGCTTGCGAGACTCTTATTGATGCTAAGGAGAGACCAGCCTATTTCGAGTAGTACCTGCACTTAATCTTTTTGGGAAAATACGTCAGTTTACACTGGTAAATACAATTAACTGACTCATTTTGAAAAGATTTAGAAAATTGATTTGAATGCACGAGGCACAAAATATTTTTATAACTTGGGATAATTATTCATATATAAACTTGTAAAAGAATTACATGTTTGTTATACGTTCAGTAGCCCGGATTGACACCGGGTTAAAGATTAATAGACACACCACATGATATAGTCTCGCGGCGAGTTATTCCCGAAACCGGCGGTTATACCTTATTATTTATTTATGCACTGTCGGGTGTACGCCTACACCCCGTGCTTAGGTCGTGGCCATTCGTAAAATGATGCCAAGGATATCCGGGACATGGTCATTAACCCCCCAAAGGCTTTAATCAAACAACACAATTTAAACGGGACATTTCAATAAATTAATCTTCATACAATTAAAAATTCAATGCCCGACCAAGCGGTATTTTATATACCGTACCCCAAGCCCGTATAGGGAAAATAAGTTAAAGTATTTACCTTTGCAAGTATTAATCACAAACAGCAAATGCACGTAGCTTTTACCGGGTCTCCTAGTCTGGAACAAAGGTTTATAATAACCTATTAGATTCCTAACGTGTCTTTAATTAAGCCTAAACTTAGACCGGTTAGTTTTAAAGGAAGATACGGTTCAAACGCACGATTAAGCGAAGACCGGAATAGAATGTGATTTAGACCCGACAAGTTTGGAGACTTGTGTAATATGGGTAAACTAAACACATTCTGGATTTTGAGACAAAAATGATAAGGTTTGACCGGTTTCGGTCAATTTATGCAAACTAGTTACATAAACCGAACCGAATGCGAAAAATGCTTAACGGGTAACCATATGACTCATATACAGGTTTCCTAAGTTAATATGCCTTAAATATGTTGTGACATCAGTAAGATATCTTCTATTATGCCCGAAATGGATTTAAACTCAAACTATGCCCCATAGGGGCATTTTGGTCATTTTAAAGGTTATGAAAGAGTTTAAATAATAATCTGAGCTACAGATCTGATATAATCAGTAAAAATACTTAATTTAGTAAGTTATAACAGTAGAGTATTACATATATGTGAAATTTATTATTTATAACCAAACTACGCACCTTAGGGGTATTTTGGTAATTTCACGTAGGCTTAAAATGTCAAAACTGGAAATCTGATTTTAAAACTTTTGCTTACTGTCAATATATAAAAATTTACTGAAATTATCAGTAGGTATCAAACCTTATATGTTTAAAATAGTTTTAATGCATACTATGCGTTAAAAACGCTTAAAAATGCGATTTTGAGCTATTTCCGGGTTTTTAAAAGAAAGCTGATATTTTTATTATTCCAGAAGACTCAAAATGTTTTATTTATCATATTAGATCAGTAGAAAAAGGTTTGGTATCAAAATAATTTGTAAAACTCATTTTATAGCCCAAAAGGGCAAAACCGGCAATTACCGAATCAAGCTTAGAACTCTATGTTATGCTCAGCCTAAAATTAAATAAAAATCTTCAAAAATCTCAAAATATTATATTACATCAGTGGGTAAAAAGTTTGGTATTAAAATTTGGGTTTAGATAGGCTATATGCTAATTACGCCGTTTAATTAATAAAAAGCTTTTCATTTACGCTAATGAGCATAACTCCTAATCAAGACCTCAAACTGATGTCAAATTTTAGGGACAAGTCTAATAATCAGTAACTAAGGTTTATATTCTTTTACATTTTCAAAAATCACGTTTTAAGGTCATATGGGCATAATAGTCAACATATAGGCAATAAACGGAAACATGCATATGAATCGGATAACTAATGAACCAATGTTGTATAATCACAGAGGGTTATACTAACATGAAACCTGGTCCAAATAATGCTCAAAGGCATATCTAAACTATGCTCAAACGGGTCAGAACTGAAAGTCAAAGCATAAGTCAAATTATGCGACTTTCGGTTCCGAACCGAGTCTAAACTGAAAATTGTCGGGTTGAACATGTTTAGACATGTTCTTACATTAATTACCAAGTTATATTAGTGATAAAACAGGTTATATGGCATCTACATTGCTAATTATGCATTAATTTGAAAATAATCTTTCTGTTGACTTTTTAAGATTAACTTTGACCCGACATTTGACCAAGCTAAGATGGTAATCAGTAGATGCACTCTTAGAGGTTTATTGCCCACATAATTACCAACTTGTAACTACTCTTAATTTAACTAATGACTGGACCATTAGTGATTAATCACGAAGTCAAACCTTAATTACGATAAGTTTGACTTATGGTCATTAAACTAATTAAAACTAAAACTAGGAAGTTAAGGACACTTACAAAGGTCCTAAGAATGATTATGGATCCTTAGGAAACTTGTTGAAAGCCAGAGAAGCTCCAGAGATCAGCTTGAAAGTTTCCAAATGAGGTGCTCCAATGTTGCAACAATGCAACTTCTTATATAGTGAGCTAAATTGGCCAAGATGATGCCAAGCAAGTCTACACATGTAGTATGATGTTCCCAGGTGTCAATATAATGCCAAAAACCAGTTGCAAAGCCCCTGAATTCAAAAACCACTCTCCTAAGGCGGTGCAACAGGCTGAACAGGCAAGTGTCCATTTTCTGCTGCCAGGGACGGTCTTACGGACCGTAAGCATAACCCCTTGCGGTCCGTAAGCACCACTTACGGACCGTAAACCCTTATCTCTGCGGTCCGTAACTGCCTTTGATCTGAGGTGCCCAGTTACTAGCCTTGCGGACCGTAAGTCCTTGGCTTTGCGGTCCGTATCCGCTTTTAGAATTCAACGCCCAGCTCCGCCACATTACGGACCGTAAGGACTCACCTTTGCGGTCCGTAAGCCTTCATCAGAAGACAAAAACTTGAAAACTTTTAAGTTTTTGACCATGCAATCTTTCTATCTCCGAATCTCATGTCTTCTTTGCAGTAGGGGACCATATAGGCAGGCTTTGCATGTCCTTGCATGTGTTGCTATGCATATGAGGTTTCTTGGACATATCTAAGAAGGCTTTTAATAATGACTCTTGTCGTAAATACACCTTGAATCCCATCATTTGCAACATGGATTTATTATTATCAGAAATAACCGGATTTGAACATATAAGATGTTTACAAAACAGATTAGGGTCTGGGGATTCATAATTAGGTCGCTCAGAGGTTTTAATTAACATGTCGACAGTTTTAAATCCTACCATTAATCTTTTGACTTGATCCGGGTTTATGACGTGTTTGCCTTACGTGACACGTGTCTTAATTTTATTGGGCATGATTTTTACGAGGTGTTACATCCTCACCCCCTTAAAAGAAATCTCGACCTCGAGATTTACTGAAATAAATAAGGGTACTTTTCTTTCATTGTGGACTCTACCTCCCACGTATACTCGGGACCTCTACGGGCATCCCATTTAACTTTTACAATTGGTACATGCTTCCTTCGAAGCTTCTTTACCTGTCGATCCTCGATCAACAAAGGTTTTTCCACAAATTTCAAACTCTCGTCAATATGCACATCTTCATGTGACATGACTAGCGAGTCATCCGCTAGAAATTTCTTCAGATTGCAGATGTGGAACACATTATGGATACCACTGAGCTCTTCAGGCAAGTCTAACTTGTAAGCCACTGATCCGACACATTCGATGATCTCAAATGGTCCTATTTACCTTGGGCTTAATTTGCCTTTCTTACCAAAGCGCATCACTCCTTTCCAGGGTGATACTTTAAGCAACACTTTGTCACCAACCTCGAACTTTAGAGGTTTACGCCTTAAGTCTGCATAGCTTTTCTGCCTATCTCTGGCAGCTTTGAGACGATCTCTTATTTTCACAATCTTATCTGTCGTCTCCAGGACTATATCAGGTCCTGATAACTGAGCTTCTCCTTCTTCTGCCCAACAAATAGGCATCCTGCATTTCCTACCATATAATGCCTTGAAAGGCGCAGCCTGAATGCTTGTATGGTAGTTATTGTTATAGGAGAACTCGATCAATGGCAGGTGGTTATCCCAACTACCACCTAAGTCAATCACACATGCACGAAGCATGTCTTCTAAAGTTTGGATGGTACGCTCACTCTGCCCATCCGTCTGAGGATGGTAAGCTGTACTAAAATTTAAGCGCGTGCCCAAAGATTGTTGGAAACTTTTCCAAAAATGTGATGTGTATCTAGTATCTCTGTCAGAGATAATAGACACTGGTACGCCATGCAGAGATACAATCTTATCTACGTATAATTGGGCTAACATGTCGGAGCTATAAGTCTCCTTAATGGGTAGGAAATGTGTCGACTTAGTTAGTCTATCTACTATCACCCATATAGTATCATTTCCTTTCTTTGTCTTTGGCAACTTGGTGATGAAATCCATTGTCACCATCTCCCACTTCCAGGTGGGAAGTTCAGGCTGTTGTAGTAATCCTGGCGGCTTTTGATGTTCAGCTTTGACTTGAGCGCACGTCAAACATTTGGCTACATAGGTAGCTATAGACTTCTTCAAGCCTATCCACCAATAGTTCGCCTTCAGATCCTGGTACATCTTGTCAGCTCCAGGATGAACGGAGTATTTAGAACTATGGGCTTCCTGGAGGATAACATCCCGAAGTCCTCCATAAACTGGAACCCATATTCGTCCATTTAACCTTAGGATTCCGTCTTTGCCATAGGATAACTGCTCTTCAGTTACTCCTAGCTTTTCATCAGGATAGTTAGCTTCTAGCACAACTTCTTTCTGTGCAGCTAACAACCTTTCATTCAAACTATTCTTTAATTCAATGCTCTTGGCATTGATTCTAATGGGTTTCACTCGTTCCTTTCTACTTAAGGCATCGGCAACCACATTTGCCTTGCCTGGATGGTATCTTATCTCACAGTCATAGTCGTTCAAGGTTTCCATCCAACGTCGCTGCCTCATGTTCAAATCCTTCTGATTGAACAGATGTTGAAGGCTCTTGTGATCCGAATAGATCACACATTTGGTACCATACAAATAATGTCTCCACAGTTTTAGTGCGAATACAACGGCACCCAACTCCAAGTTATGGGTGGTGTAATTCTTCTCGTGCACCTTTAACTGGCGTGAAGCATAGGCAATGACTTTTCCTTTCTGCATAAGCACACACCCCATACCGGTGTGTGATGCATCACAATACACCACAAATTCATCTATTCCATCAGGCAACGTCAATACTGGAGCGTTGCTCAACTTCTGCTTCAGAATATCGAAAGATTCTTGCTGCTTAGGCCCCCAGTCAAATTTGCTATTCTTTCGAGTTAATAAAGTCAGGGGTGCTGCAATTCTTGAGAAGTTTTCAATAAATCGCCTGTAGTATCCTGCTAAACCTAGAAAACTACGAATCTCAGTAGGCGTCTTTGGCTCTTGCCAATTCATGACAACTTCAACCTTAGCGGGATCTACTTGGATACCACGCTCACTGACAACATGTCCAAGGAATTGGACTTCGTGAAGCCAAAATTCACACTTTGAAAATTTAGCGTACAGCTTCTCCTGCTGAAGTAGTTCCAGAATACATCGAAGATGCTTCTCATGGTCGGCCTGATTCTTTGAATAAATCAGAATGTCGTCAATGAAGACGATAACAAATTTGTCCAAATACGGCTTGCAGACACGGTTCATGAGATCCATGAACGCTCTGGTGCATTAGTGAGCCCAAAAGGCATCACTAAGAACTCGTAATGACCATAACGAGTCCTAAATGCAGTCTTGTGTATATCTTCATCTTTAACCTTTAGCTGATGATAGCCTGACCTCAAGTCGATCTTCGAGAAGTAACTTGCCCCTTGCAATTGATCGAACAGATCGTCGATCCTGGGCAATGGATATCTATTCTTGATAGTGACCTTGTTAAGCTCGCGATAATCGATGCATAGACGCATCGACCCATCCTTCTACTTTACAAACAGGATTGGTGCTCCCCATGGAGACGAGCTAGGTCTAATGAAACCTTTTTTTACCAATAATTCATCTAACTGGGTCCTCAACTCTTTCATCTCTGTTGGTGCCAACCTGTAAGATGCCCTTGCAACAGGTGCTGCTCCTGGAATAATGTCAATTCTGAATTCTACTTGCCTATCTGGTGGCAAACCAGGTAGTTCTTTAGGGAATACTTCGGGATATTCAGAAATGATGGGAATATCTTCAATCCTAGGCTTCGGCTCATCCATAGTCACTTGTGCCATGTAAATGACACAACCCTTCTTCAAACACCTAGATGCCTTGAGCATAAACACTTGCTCAGGCAGTCCATACTGGGTATCTCCCTGAATGGTAAGTGACTCACCAGACGGAGTCTTGATCACCACTTGCTTCTTGTTGCAAACAATCTGAGCCTGGTTATAAGATAACCAGTCCATGCCTATAACTATATCAAAACCGGCCAACTTCAAAGGAAGTAAGGACAATGGAAAAGAGTGGTTCCTAATGGATATGAAACATCCATCTAGCACGGTTGATGCGGTTTCTATGGTGCCATCGGCTAATTCAACCTCATATTTTATGCTTAGGGTTCTAATATGTAGGTTTAACAACTTACAAAACTTATCATCAACAAATGACTTGTCTGCTCCAGAATCAAATAACACCCTTGCATAAACATCATTAATAAGGAAGGTACCTGTTATGACGTTATCATTCTGGATTGCCTCTTGTGCGTTCATCTGGAAGACCCTAGCATTGGTCTTTTTCCCCTCTTCAGCCTTCTTTGCAAACTTTGGGCAGTTGGACTTAATATGCCCTTTCTCGTTGCAGCTGTAGCACGTCGCATCCTTGATTTTCTTACAGTCCAATGTCTTGTGCTCAGAAGATTTACAAATCCCACAAGGCCTTGGCTGCGATTGGGATTTCGATTCAAATCTGCACCTCCCAAAATGGTGCTTCTTACAGACCTTACACTTGGGCTTATCACCCGATTGATGACCATCCTTTTTCGTTCCAGAATTCTTCTTGTGGTCATTGTTTCCCTTATGCTTCTTGTCTAAACGTCGTGAGTTGTCATCCTCACGCTTCCTCTTCTCAGCGTCTATGTTTCTCAGCGATCTCCGCCTGACCGCGTCCAAAGTAAGAGACAATGATATATCAGCTGCAAACCGAAAAGTAGCTGGTCTAGAGGCCTTCACACTGGCCTTGATTTCTGGGGCCAAACCCCCAATGAAACGAGCTATCCTTTTAGGTTCCGGAGTCACCAGATACGGAACCAATCTTGACATAGTATTGAAGCTTGTAAGGTAGGCTTGACAATCCAGGTTTTTCATAACCAATGACAAGAAATCAGCTTCAATCTTTTCAACCTCATGCTGATGGCAGTAGTTTTCCTTAATGAGAGTAACAAACTGATTCCAAGACAGATTATACAATGGAATCTTCCCAGTGGCCTGAATCAAAGATCTCCACCACGCTAGTGCCTCGCCTTTGAACGACTGAGATACAAACTTTACCACATCCTTATCAGCACAACCACTAATATCTACCACAGTGTCCATCTCGTCTAACCATGACATGCAGTCAACTGCTCCTTTCTCCCCAGTAAAATCCCTGGGTTTGCAGGAAACAAAGTACTTATAGGTGCAACCTTTAGCGCGTGGTTCTTGGTTCAGCACAATTCTCTTAGATGGAACACTTCTCTGGTTCGTTGAGTGATGAGAATCACTTTTGTGAGCGGTGTGAGTTCTAGATGGTGGTTTAGAGTGTGGCACAGACTGGGTCCTTACATGGGTACCACTGGATTCATTGAACTGCCTGTCCAAAGCTCGTGTAACAACATTATCTATTAATGCTTGTAATTCTGCTCCTGCTACGTTGACTCTAGAGGTGTCATGATTTTCTCTGGGGTGACTGTTGGCTTCGTCTGACCCGGCCATGTAGCTTGTTTGCTACATAAAATAATGATTTTAATTCATTCAGAGGTCTATAACAGTTTTATCATTCTAGATGATTTATTAATCATGGTATTTAAGAAACCATTTCGATTAATTTGTTAGGCATATACATATTCAGGATTTCTCATTATAATAATCCTTGGTTATAATTAAAATATTTTAATGGCAAAAAGGCCTAGTCATATGGATGGTTTTAAATTTTTAATCATGATCTTATAGGATCAAGGTATTGAGGTTCTAATTATAATTCATTACCTCTTCTTAACAGGGGGTCGAAGACCACGACTGTCTTTCATCTTATATGACAATGAATATAGCCCGTAGGCATTTCATCCCTATTGGATGTTTAATATACTAAAAGCAGTTGGAAGAATTTTAATGCAAGGATGACTTATGCGATTTTATCGTATCGTAATTTTTCAGGAATGTTAACATGTTTTACAGATTTTAATGGGAATTTGAATCTTTTAAATAGGTTTTACCATTTTGGCCATAATTAGAATGACATGTGGCTAGGTTTTACCTTTTAAGATTCTTATTATTTTATTAAAATGGTAGGTTTTGTAAAATGAATGTTATTTTCATTTATTTCACATATTATATTTATGCATATAATTTAAAAATAAAAATTTAAACTAACCATTCCATTAAAATTTTAAACTAGTACAAATTTGCCCTAAACGGGACTTCTACAGAAATAACACGCCCACGCAGGGGCTAAACTAACAAACATACCAACGCAGGGGTCAACAGAAAGACATGCCCACGCAGGGGCAGAATACAAAAAGACATGCCCACGCAGGGGCAGAATACAGAAACAAATGTCCACGCAGGGACATGATTACAACACTAAAATAAACAAACAAATAAAGGATTTAATGATCCTTCTTGCTTTTTCCCTTGATTAAGTTCACCAGACCCTTGAACATCCCACGGTTTTGCCTACGGTCTTCCCGCACCTCCTGCCGTACTTCATTTATCCTTTGAAGAATCTCTTGATGCTGCTGTGGTGACATCACTGGCGGCTGCCGGGGTTGCTGATAAAACGGAGGTTGAGGAGGCGGCGGTTGCTGATACCCATAAGGTGGGTACCCATAGTGTGGGTATCCAGCTTGATATGGGATCCCAAAGGATCCTTCCGGATGATGGGCATTGTAGTTTGCCGCTGGTACCAGGTAAGGGTCGGCCTCGGCATAGTTGTAGTTGGTGTGGATTGGCTGCTCAAAAGGATTATACGCCGCCGCACCGGTGTATGTAGGTATAGGGTCGCCAAAGCCCAACGGTGGTGGTGCGACAGGCGCAGAGTTTACTTCCGAGACAGGGTTTGAAGACCCACCCATCTGCGGTTCTTCATGGAGTGGCGAGTAGCGGCTGCCACTTGAAGGTTGAGGGGTGCTGATACGCACTCCTCCTCGCACGGACACCCGTACGGTTGTTCTCCTTCGCCTCGGTGGCTTCGGAGGCTGTTGCTGAGCTGGTGGTGGTGGCGGAGTGACCGCGACAAAACGAGGATCCTCGGAGGGATCCTGCTGCTGCTGCTGTGGTGAGTTGTGGTAACTGGGAGTAAACACCCAATCGATCTGTCGGAACCTTTCTTCATAGCTGTCGGGACCATTATAAGGTGACCCCATGAAAGGTGACCCATCTGAAATTTCGATGGGGTGGTTAGGGGTTCCGGACGGTGGCTCTGCAGGATCGGTGTCCTCGTCTATGTCTATTGCATGATCACCCGAGAAATGGTCTTCGGGTCCTAGTGGGTTAAAACCCACTGGTTCTCCAAGGTAGTTTGCCGGGTTAAACCGGCTCTGGAAAAAGGGCGTTGGGTCATCAAAAGGTGAGTTGTGTCCCTGGAGAGGAATGTAAGATTGGTGGGAATTATGGGGCTCATTTTCAGAATGAGGCCCAAAGGAGTGTTGAAAAGAAGGGGAGGAGCTCAGCGAAACTGAGCGCCTTGCTGGTTCAATATAGGTCCTCCAGTTGTCTTGAGGACTCTGGCTAAGTGAATCTGATGGTGTTCGCCGGTGCGAAGGCCCGACCTCATGATCATTCGGGGCGACGAGTGGCCCCTTGCCTCTTCCTCTCCTTCTCACTCTTGGTGGCATCTTGTTCAACCTGTCAAAACAAACCAAGTATACAACAAAAATATAAAAGACAAAGTTAGAAAATAAAGCAAATTTGGATAAATCCTAAGTTCTTTGTCTAGACTCGAGAATCGAGGAATGTGCAACTGTGTAACTGAGATTAAACACCAAAAGGCTAGTGTTTAATTCACTCAGTGTTGGCTCTGATACCAACCTGTCACACCCCGATATTTCCACGTATTACCGGTGGGCCCGGTGGGGAGTATCGTGACGTAGTTGATATCATCATAGTCAAACAACACAATTTTAAATGCACAGCGGAAGCAAAAGATAGATTTATTTCAACCGAATAAATTGTAATAATTAAGTATCACAAAATAGTTGAAACAGATCCACAGGCGGATCAAATAAAAAGGAAACATAGTTCATCAGACTTAAAATGCATCCAAGCTTGCGAGACTCTTATTGATGCTAAGGAGAGGCCAGCCTATTTCGAGTAGTACCTGCACTTAACCTTTTTGGGAAAATACGTCAGTTTACACTGGTAAATACAATTAACTGACTCATTTTGAAAAGATTTAGAAAATTGATTTGAATGCACGAGGCACAAAATATTTTTATAACTTGGGATAATTATTCATATATAAACTTGTAAAAGAATTACATGTTTGTTATACGTTCAGTAGCCCGAATTGACACAGGGTTAAAGATTAATAGACACACCACATGATATAGTCCCGCGGCGAGTTATTCCCGAAACCGGCGGTTATACCTTATTATTTATTTATGCACTGTCGGGTGTACGCCTACACCCTGTGCTTAGGTCGTGGCCATTCGTAAAATGATGCCAAGGATATCCGGGACATGGTCATTAACCCCCCAAAGGCTTTAATCAAACAACACAATTTAAACGGGACATTTCAATAAATTAATCTTCATACAATTAAAAATTAAATGCCCGACCAAGCGGTATTTTATATACCGTACCCCAAGCCCGTATAGGGAAAACAAGTTAAAGTATTTACCTTTGCAAGTATTAATCACAAACAGCAAATGCACGTAGCTTTTACCGGGTCTCCTAGTCTGGAACAAAGGTTTATAATAACCTATTAGATTCCTAACGGGTCTTTAATTAAGCCTAAACTTAGACCGGTTAGTTTTAAAGGAAGATACGGTTCAAACGCACGATTAAGCGGAGACCGGAATAGAATGTGATTTAGACCTGAAAAGTTTGGAGACTTGTGTAATATGGGTAAACTAAACACATTCTGGATTTTGAGACAAAAATGATAAGGTTTGACCCGTTTCGGTCAATTTATGCAAACTAGTTACATAAACCGAACCGAATGCGAAAAATGCTTAACGGGTAACCATATGACTCATATACAGGTTTCCTAAGTTAATATGCCTTAAATATGTTGTGACATCAGTAAGATATCTTCTATTATGCCCGAAATGGATTTAAACTCAAACTATGCCCCGTAGGGGCATTTTGGTCATTTTAAAGGTTATGAAAGTGTTTAAATAATAATCTGAGCTACAGATCTGATATAATCAGTAAAAATACTTAATTTAGTAAGTTATAACAGTAGAGTATTACATATATGTGAAATTTATTATTTATAACCAAACTACGCACCTTAGGGGTATTTTGGTAATTTCACGTAGGCTTAAAAGGTCAAAACTGGAAATCTGATTTTAAAACTTTTGCTTACTGTTAATATATAAAAATTTACTGAAATTATCAGTAGGTATCAAACCTTATATGTTTAAAATAGTTTTAATACATACTATGCGTTAAAAACGCTTAAAAAGGCGATTTTGAGCTATTTCCGGGTTTTTAAAAGAAAGCTGATATTCTTATTATTCCAGAAGGCTCAAAATGTTTTATTTATCATATTAGATCAGTAGAAAAATGTTTGGTATCAAAATAATTTGTAAAACTCATTTTATAGCCCAAAAGGGCAAAACCGGCAATTACCGAATCAAGCTTAGAACTCTATGTTATGCTCAGCCTAAAATTAAATAAAAATCTTCAAAAATCCCAAAATATTATATTACATCAGTGGGTAAAAAGTTTGGTATTAAAATTTGGGTTTAGATAGGCTATATGCTAATTACGCCGTTTAATTAATAAAAAGCTTTTCATTTACGCTAATGAGCATAACTCCTAATCTAGACCTCAAACTGATGTCAAATTTTAGGGACAAGTCCAATAATCAGTAACTAAGGTTTATATTCTTTTACATTTTCAAAAATCACGTTTTAAGGTCATATGGGCATAATAGTCAACATATAGGCAATAAACGGAAACATGCATATGAATCGGATAACTAATGAACCAATGTTGTATAATCACAGAGAGTTATACTAACATGAAACCTGGTCCAAATAAAGCTCTAAGGCATTTCTAAACTATGCTCAAACGGGTCAGAACTGAAAGTCAAAGCAGAAGTCAAATTATGCGACTTTCGGTTCCGAACCGAGTCTAAACTAAAAATTGTCGGGTTGAACATGTTTAGACATGTTCTTAAATTAATTACCAAGTTATATTAGTGATAAAACAGGTTATATGGCATCTACATTGCTAATTATGCATTAATTTGAAAATAATCTTTCTGGTTGACTTTTTAAGATTAACTTTGACCCGACATTTGACCAAGCTAAGATGGTAATCAGTAGGTGCACTCTTAGAGGTTTATTGCCCACATAATTACCAACTTGTAACTACTCTTAATTTAACTAATGACTGGACCATTGATTAATCACGAAGTCAAACCTTAATTACGATAAGTTTGACTTATGGTCATTAAACTAATTAAAACTGAAACTAGGAAGTTAAGGACACTTACAAAGGTCCTAAGTATGATTATGTATCCTTAGGAAACTTGTTGAAAGCCAGAGAAGCTCCAGAGATCAGATTGAAAGTTTCCAAATGAGGTGCTCCAATGTTGCAACAATGCAACTTCTTATATGGTGAGCTAAATTGGCCAAGATGATGCCAAGCAAGTCTACACATGTAGTATGATGTTCCCAGGTGTCCCTATAATGCCAAAAATCAGTTGCAAAGCCCCTGAATTCGAAAACCACTCTCCTAAGGCGGTGCAACAGGCTGAACAGGCAAGTGTCCATTTTCTGCTGCCAGGGACGGTCTTACGGACCGTAAGCATAACCCCTTGCGGTCCGTAAGCACCACTTACAGACCGTAAACCCTTATCTTTGCGGTCCGTAACCGCCTTTGATCTGAGGTGCCCAGTTACTAGCCTTGCGGACCGTAAGTCCTTGGCTTTGCGGTCCGTATCCGCTTTTAGAATTCAACGCCCAGCTCCGCCACATTACGGACCGTAAGGACTCACCTTTGCGGTCCGTAAGCCTTCATCAGAAGACAAAAACTTGAAAACTTTTAAGTTTTTGACCATGCAATCTTTCTATCTCCGAATCTCATGTCTTCTTTGCAGTGGGGGACCATATAGGCAGGCTTTGCATGTCCTTGCATGTGTTGCTATGCATATGAGGTTTCTTGGACATATCTAAGAAGGCTTTTAATAATGACTCTTGTCGTAAATACACCTTGAATCCCATCATTTGCAACATGGATTTATTATTATCAGAAATAACCGGATTTGAACATATAAGATGTTTACAAAACAGATTAGGGTCTGGGGATTCATAATTAGGTCGCTCAGAGGTTTTAATTAACATGTCGACAGTTTTAAATCCTACCATTAATCTTTTGACTTGATCCGGGTTTATGACGTGTTTGCCTTACGTGACACGTGTCTTAATTTTATTGGGCATGATTTTTACGAGGTGTTACATCCTCACCCCCTTAAAAGAAATCTCGACCTCGAGATTTACTGAAATAAATAAGGGTACTTTTCTTTCATTGTGGACTCTACCTCCCACGTATACTCGGGACCTCTACGGGCATCCCATTTAACTTTTACAATTGGTACATGCTTCCTTCGAAGCTTCTTTACCTGTCGATCCTCGATCAACAAAGGTTTTTCCACAAATTTCAAACTCTCGTCAATATGCACATCTTCATGTGACATGACTAGCGAGTCATCCGCTAGACATTTCTTCAGATTGCAGATGTGGAACACATTATGGATACCACTGAGCTCTTCAGGCAAGTCTAACTTGTAAGCCACTGATCCGACACATTCGATGATCTCAAATGGTCCTATTTACCTTGGGCTTAATTTGCCTTTCTTACCAAAGCGCATCACTCCTTTCCAGGGTGATACTTTAAGCAACACTTTGTCACCAACCTCGAACTTTAGAGGTTTACGCCTTAAGTCTGCATAGCTTTTCTGCCTATCTCTGGCAGCTTTGAGACGATCTCTTATTTGCACAATCTTATCTGTCGTCTCCAGGACTATATCAGGTCCTGATAACTGAGCTTCTCCTTCTTCTGCCCAACAAATAGGCATCCTGCATTTCCTACCATATAATGCCTTGAAAGGCGCAGCCTGAATGCTTGTATGGTAGTTATTGTTATAGGAGAACTCGATCAATGGCAGGTGGTTATCCCAACTACCACCTAAGTCAATCACACATGCACGAAGCATGTCTTCTAAAGTTTGGATGGTACGCTCACTCTGCCCATCCGTCTGAGGATGGTAAGCTGTACTAAAATTTAAGCGCGTGCCCAAAGATTGTTGGAAACTTTTCCAAAAATGTGATGTGTATCTAGTATCTCTGTCAGAGATAATAGACACTGGTACGCCATGCAGAGATACAATCTTATCTACGTATAATTGGGCTAACATGTCGGAGCTATAAGTCTCCTTAATGGGTAGGAAATGTGTCGACTTAGTTAGTCTATCTACTATCACCCATATAGTATCATTTCCTTTCTTTGTCTTTGGCAACTTGGTGATGAAATCCATTGTCACCATCTCCCACTTCCAGGTGGGAAGTTCAGGCTGTTGTAGTAATCCTGGCGGCTTTTGATGTTCAGCTTTGACTTGAGCGCACGTCAAACATTTGGCTACATAGGTAGCTATAGACTTCTTCAAGCCTATCCACCAATAGTTCGCCTTCAGATCCTGGTACATCTTGTCAGCTCCAGGATGAACGGAGTATTTAGAACTATGGGCTTCCTGGAGGATAACATCCCGAAGTCCTCCATAAACTGGAACCCATATTCGTCCATTTAACCTTAGGATTCCGTCTTTGCCATAGGATAACTGCTCTTCAGTTACTCCTAGCTTTTCATCAGGATAGTTAGCTTCTAGCACAACTTCTTTCTGTGCAGCTAACAACCTTTCATTCAAACTATTCTTTAATTCAATGCTCTTGGCATTGGTTCTAATGGGTTTCACTCGTTCCTTTCTACTTAAGGCATCGGCAACCACATTTGCCTTGCCTGGATGGTATCTTATCTCACAGTCATAGTCGTTCAAGGTTTCCATCCAACGTCGCTGCCTCATGTTCAAATCCTTCTGATTGAACAGATGTTGAAGGCTCTTGTGATCCGAATAGATCACACATTTGGTACCATACAAATAATGTCTCCACAGTTTTAGTGCGAATACAACGGCACCCAACTCCAAGTTATGGGTGGTGTAATTCTTCTCGTGCACCTTTAACTGGCGTGAAGCATAGGCAATGACTTTTCCTTTCTGCATAAGCACACACCCCATACCGGTGTGTGATGCATCACAATACACCACAAATTCATCTATTCCATCAGGCAACGTCAATACTGGAGCGTTGCTCAACTTCTGCTTCAGAATATCGAAAGATTCTTGCTGCTTAGGCCCCCAGTCAAATTTGCTATTCTTTCGAGTTAATAAAGTCAGGGGTGCTGCAATTCTTGAGAAGTTTTCAATAAATCGCCTGTAGTATCCTGCTAAACCTAGAAAACTACGAATCTCAGTAGGCGTCTTTGGCTCTTGCCAATTCATGACAACTTCAACCTTAGCGGGATCTACTTGGATACCACGCTCACTGACAACATGTCCAAGGAATTGGACTTCGTGAAGCCAAAATTCACACTTTGAAAATTTAGCGTACAGCTTCTCCTGCTGAAGTAGTTCCAGAATACATCGAAGATGCTTCTCATGGTCGGCCTGATTCTTTGAATAAATCAGAATGTCGTCAATGAAGACGATAACAAATTTGTCCAAATACGGCTTGCAGACACGGTTCATGAGATCCATGAACGCTCTGGTGCATTAGTGAGCCCAAAAGGCATCACTAAGAACTCGTAATGACCATAACGAGTCCTAAATGCAGTCTTGTGTATATCTTCATCTTTAACCTTTAGCTGATGATAGCCTGACCTCAAGTCGATCTTCGAGAAGTAACTTGCCCCTTGCAATTGATCGAACAGATCGTCGATCCTGGGCAATGGATATCTATTCTTGATAGTGACCTTGTTAAGCTCGCGATAATCGATGCATAGACGCATCGACCCATCCTTCTACTTTACAAACAGGATTGGTGCTCCCCATGGAGACGAGCTAGGTCTAATGAAAACTTTTTTTACCAATAATTCATCTAACTGGGTCCTCAACTCTTTCATCTCTGTTGGTGCCAACCTGTAAGATGCCCTTGCAACAGGTGCTGCTCCTGGAATAATGTCAATTCTGAATTCTACTTGCCTATCTGGTGGCAAACCAGGTAGTTCTTTAGGGAATACTTCGGGATATTCAGAAATGATGGGAATATCTTCAATCCTAGGCTTCGGCTCATCCATAGTCACTTGTGCCATGTAAATGACACAACCCTTCTTCAAACACCTAGATGCCTTGAGCATAAACACTTGCTCAGGCAGTCCATACTGGGTATCTCCCTGAATGGTAAGTGACTCACCAGACGGAGTCTTGATCACCACTTGCTTCTTGTTGCAAACAATCTGAGCCTGGTTATAAGATAACCAGTCCATGCCTATAACTATATCAAAACCGGCCAACTTCAAAGGAAGTAAGGACAATGGAAAAGAGTGGTTCCTAATGGATATGAAACATCCATCTAGCACGGTTGATGCGGTTTCTATGGTGCCATCGGCTAATTCAACCTCATATTTTATGCTTAGGGTTCTAATATGTAGGTTTAACAACTTACAAAACTTATCATCAACAAATGACTTGTCTGCTCCAGAATCAAATAACACCCTTGCATAAACATCATTAATAAGGAAGGTACCTGTTATGACGTTATCATTCTGGATTGCCTCTTGTGCGTTCATCTGGAAGACCCTAGCATTGGTCTTTTTCCCCTCTTCAGCCTTCTTTGCAAACTTTGGGCAGTTGGACTTAATATGCCCTTTCTCGTTGCAGCTGTAGCACGTCGCATCCTTGATTTTCTTACAGTCCAATGTCTTGTGCTCAGAAGATTTACAAATCCCACAAGGCCTTGGCTGCGATTGGGATTTCGATTCAAATCTGCACCTCCCAAAATGGTGCTTCTTACAGACCTTACACTTGGGCTTATCACCCGATTGATGACCATCCTTTTTCGTTCCAGAATTCTTCTTGTGGTCATTGTTTCCCTTATGCTTCTTGTCTAAACGTCGTGAGTTGTCATCCTCACGCTTCCTCTTCTCAGCGTCTATGTTTCTCAGCGATCTCCGCCTGACCGCGTCCAAAGTAAGAGACAATGATATATCAGCTGCAAACCGAAAAGTAGCTGGTCTAGAGGCCTTCACACTGGCCTTGATTTCTGGGGCCAAACCCCCAATGAAACGAGCTATCCTTTTAGGTTCCGGAGTCACCAGATACGGAACCAATCTTGACATAGTATTGAAGCTTGTAAGGTAGGCTTGACAATCCAGGTTTTTCATAACCAATGACAAGAAATCAGCTTCAATCTTTTCAACCTCATGCTGATGGCAGTAGTTTTCCTTAATGAGAGTAACAAACTGATTCCAAGACAGATTATACAATGGAATCTTCCCAGTGGCCTGAATCAAAGATCTCCACCACGCTAGTGCCTCGCCTTTGAACGACTGAGATACAAACTTTACCACATCCTTATCAGCACAACCACTAATATCTACCACAGTGTCCATCTCGTCTAACCATGACATGCAGTCAACTGCTCCTTTCTCCCCAGTAAAATCCCTGGGTTTGCAGGAAACAAAGTACTTATAGGTGCAACCTTTAGCGCGTGGTTCTTGGTTCAGCACAATTCTCTTAGATGGAACACTTCTCTGGTTCGTTGAGTGATGAGAATCACTTTTGTGAGCGGTGTGAGTTCTAGATGGTGGTTTAGAGTGTGGCACAGACTGGGTCCTTACATGGGTACCACTGGATTCATTGAACTGCCTGTCCAAAGCTCGTGTAACAACATTATCTATTAATGCTTGTAATTCTGCTCCTGCTACGTTGACTCTAGAGGTGTCATGATTTTCTCTGGGGTGACTGTTGGCTTCGTCTGACCCGGCCATGTAGCTTGTTTGCTACATAAAATAATGATTTTAATTCATTCAGAGGTCTATAACAGTTTTATCATTCTAGATGATTTATTAATCATGGTATTTAAGAAACCATTTCGATTAATTTGTTAGGCATATACATATTCAGGATTTCTCATTATAATAATCCTTGGTTATAATTAAAATATTTTAATGGCAAAAAGGCCTAGTCATATGGATGGTTTTAAATTTTTAATCATGATCTTATAGGATCAAGGTATTGAGGTTCTAATTATAATTCATTACCTCTTCTTAACAGGGGGTCGAAGACCACGACTGTCTTTCATCTTATATGACAATGAATATAGCCCGTAGGCATTTCATCCCTATTGGATGTTTAATATACTAAAAGCAGTTGGAAGAATTTTAATGCAAGGATGACTTATGCAATTTTATCGTATCGTAATTTTTCAGGAATGTTAACATGTTTTACAGATTTTAATGGGAATTTGAATCTTTTAAATAGGTTTTACCATTTTGGCCATAATTAGAATGACATGTGGCTAGGTTTTACCTTTTAAGATTCTTATTATTTTATTAAAATGGTAGGTTTTGTAAAATGAATGTTATTTTCATTTATTTCACATATTATATTTATGCATATAATTTAAAAATAAAAATTTAAACTAACCATTCCATTAAAATTTTAAACTAGTACAAATTTGCCCTAAACGGGACTTCTACAGAAATAACACGCCCACGCAGGGGCTAAACTAACAAACATACCAACGCAGGGGTCAACAGAAAGACATGCCCACGCAGGGGCAGAATACAAAAAGACATGCCCACGCAGGGGCAGAATACAGAAACAAATGTCCACGCAGGGACATGATTACAACACTAAAATAAACAAACAAATAAAGGATTTAATGATCCTTCTTGCTTTTTCCCTTGATTAAGTTCACCAGACCCTTGAACATCCCACAGTTTTGCCTACGGTCTTCCCGCACCTCCTGCCGTACTTCATTTATCCTTTGAAGAATCTCTTGATGCTGCTGTGGTGACATCACTGGCGGCTGCCGGGGTTGCTGATAAAACGGAGGTTGAGGAGGCGGCGGTTGCTGATACCCATAAGGTGGGTACCCATAGTGTGGGTATCCAGCTTGATATGGGATCCCAAAGGATCCTTCCGGATGATGGGCATTGTAGTTTGCCGCTGGTACCAGGTAAGGGTCGGCCTCGGCATAGTTGTAGTTGGTGTGGATTGGCTGCTCAAAAGGATTATACGCCGCCGCACCGGTGTATGTAGGTATAGGGTCGCCAAAGCCCAACGGTGGTGGTGCGACAGGCGCAGAGTTTACTTCCGAGACAGGGTTTGAAGACCCACCCATCTGCGGTTCTTCATGGAGTGGCGAGTAGCGGCTGCCACTTGAAGGTTGAGGGGTGCTGATACGCACTCCTCCTCGCACGGACACCCGTACGGTTGTTCTCCTTCGCCTCGGTGGCTTCGGAGGCTGTTGCTGAGCTGGTGGTGGTGGCGGAGTGACCGCGACAAAACGAGGATCCTCGGAGGGATCCTGCTGCTGCTGCTGTGGTGAGTTGTGGTAACTGGGAGTAAACACCCAATCGATCTGTCGGAACCTTTCTTCATAGCTGTCGGGACCATTATAAGGTGACCCCATGAAAGGTGACCCATCTGAAATTTCGATGGGGTGGTTAGGGGTTCCGGACGGTGGCTCTGCAGGATCGGTGTCCTCGTCTATGTCTATTGCATGATCACCCGAGAAATGGTCTTCGGGTCCTAGTGGGTTAAAACCCACTGGTTCTCCAAGGTAGTTTGCCGGGTTAAACCGGCTCTGGAAAAAGGGCGTTGGGTCATCAAAAGGTGAGTTGTGTCCCTGGAGAGGAATGTAAGATTGGTGGGAATTATGGGGCTCATTTTCAGAATGAGGCCCAAAGGAGTGTTGAAAAGAAGGGGAGGAGCTCAGCGAAACTGAGCGCCTTGCTGGTTCAATATAGGTCCTCCAGTTGTCTTGAGGACTCTGGCTAAGTGAATCTGATGGTGTTCGCCGGTGCGAAGGCCCGACCTCATGATCATTCGGGGCGACGAGTGGCCCCTTGCCTCTTCCTCTCCTTCTCACTCTTGGTGGCATCTTGTTCAACCTGTCAAAACAAACCAAGTATACAACAAAAATATAAAAGACAAAGTTAGAAAATAAAGCAAATTTGGATAAATCCTAAGTTCTTTGTCTAGACTCGAGAATCGAGGAATGTGCAACTGTGTAACTGAGATTAAACACCAAAAGGCTAGTGTTTAATTCACTCAGTGTTGGCTCTGATACCAACCTGTCACACCCCGATATTTCCACGTATTACCGGTGGGCCCGGTGGGGAGTATCGTGACGTAGTTGATATCATCATAGTCAAACAACACAATTTTAAATGCACAGCGGAAGCAAAAGATAGATTTATTTCAACCGAATAAATTGTAATAATTAAGTATCACAAAATAGTTGAAACAGATCCACAGGCGGATCAAATAAAAAGGAAACATAGTTCATCAGACTTAAAATGCATCCAAGCTTGCGAGACTCTTATTGATGCTAAGGAGAGGCCAGCCTATTTCGAGTAGTACCTGCACTTAACCTTTTTGGGAAAATACGTCAGTTTACACTGGTAAATACAATTAACTGACTCATTTTGAAAAGATTTAGAAAATTGATTTGAATGCACGAGGCACAAAATATTTTTATAACTTGGGATAATTATTCATATATAAACTTGTAAAAGAATTACATGTTTGTTATACGTTCAGTAGCCCGGATTGACACAGGGTTAAAGATTAATAGACACACCACATGATATAGTCCCGCGGCGAGTTATTCCCGAAACCGGCGGTTATACCTTATTATTTATTTATGCACTGTCGGGTGTACGCCTACACCCTGTGCTTAGGTCGTGGCCATTCGTAAAATGATGCCAAGGATATCCGGGACATGGTCATTAACCCCCCAAAGGCTTTAATCAAACAACACAATTTAAACGGGACATTTCAATAAATTAATCTTCATACAATTAAAAATTAAATGCCCGACCAAGCGGTATTTTATATACCGTACCCCAAGCCCGTATAGGGAAAACAAGTTAAAGTATTTACCTTTGCAAGTATTAATCACAAACAGCAAATGCACGTAGCTTTTACCGGGTCTCCTAGTCTGGAACAAAGGTTTATAATAACCTATTAGATTCCTAACGGGTCTTTAATTAAGCCTAAACTTAGACCGGTTAGTTTTAAAGGAAGATACGGTTCAAACGCACGATTAAGCGGAGACCGGAATAGAATGTGATTTAGACCTGAAAAGTTTGGAGACTTGTGTAATATGGGTAAACTAAACACATTCTGGATTTTGAGACAAAAATGATAAGGTTTGACCCGTTTCGGTCAATTTATGCAAACTAGTTACATAAACCGAACCGAATGCGAAAAATGCTTAACGGGTAACCATATGACTCATATACAGGTTTCCTAAGTTAATATGCCTTAAATATGTTGTGACATCAGTAAGATATCTTCTATTATGCCCGAAATGGATTTAAACTCAAACTATGCCCCGTAGGGGCATTTTGGTCATTTTAAAGGTTATGAAAGTGTTTAAATAATAATCTGAGCTACAGATCTGATATAATCAGTAAAAATACTTAATTTAGTAAGTTATAACAGTAGAGTATTACATATATGTGAAATTTATTATTTATAACCAAACTACGCACCTTAGGGGTATTTTGGTAATTTCACGTAGGCTTAAAAGGTCAAAACTGGAAATCTGATTTTAAAACTTTTGCTTACTGTTAATATATAAAAATTTACTGAAATTATCAGTAGGTATCAAACCTTATATGTTTAAAATAGTTTTAATACATACTATGCGTTAAAAACGCTTAAAAAGGCGATTTTGAGCTATTTCCGGGTTTTTAAAAGAAAGCTGATATTCTTATTATTCCAGAAGGCTCAAAATGTTTTATTTATCATATTAGATCAGTAGAAAAATGTTTGGTATCAAAATAATTTGTAAAACTCATTTTATAGCCCAAAAGGGCAAAACCGGCAATTACCGAATCAAGCTTAGAACTCTATGTTATGCTCAGCCTAAAATTAAATAAAAATCTTCAAAAATCCCAAAATATTATATTACATCAGTGGGTAAAAAGTTTGGTATTAAAATTTGGGTTTAGATAGGCTATATGCTAATTACGCCGTTTAATTAATAAAAAGCTTTTCATTTACGCTAATGAGCATAACTCCTAATCTAGACCTCAAACTGATGTCAAATTTTAGGGACAAGTCCAATAATCAGTAACTAAGGTTTATATTCTTTTACATTTTCAAAAATCACGTTTTAAGGTCATATGGGCATAATAGTCAACATATAGGCAATAAACGGAAACATGCATATGAATCGGATAACTAATGAACCAATGTTGTATAATCACAGAGAGTTATACTAACATGAAACCTGGTCCAAATAAAGCTCTAAGGCATTTCTAAACTATGCTCAAACGGGTCAGAACTGAAAGTCAAAGCAGAAGTCAAATTATGCGACTTTCGGTTCCGAACCGAGTCTAAACTAAAAATTGTCGGGTTGAACATGTTTAGACATGTTCTTAAATTAATTACCAAGTTATATTAGTGATAAAACAGGTTATATGGCATCTACATTGCTAATTATGCATTAATTTGAAAATAATCTTTCTGGTTGACTTTTTAAGATTAACTTTGACCCGACATTTGACCAAGCTAAGATGGTAATCAGTAGGTGCACTCTTAGAGGTTTATTGCCCACATAATTACCAACTTGTAACTACTCTTAATTTAACTAATGACTGGACCATTGATTAATCACGAAGTCAAACCTTAATTACGATAAGTTTGACTTATGGTCATTAAACTAATTAAAACTGAAACTAGGAAGTTAAGGACACTTACAAAGGTCCTAAGTATGATTATGTATCCTTAGGAAACTTGTTGAAAGCCAGAGAAGCTCCAGAGATCAGCTTGAAAGTTTCCAAATGAGGTGCTCCAATGTTGCAACAATGCAACTTCTTATATGGTGAGCTAAATTGGCCAAGATGATGCCAAGCAAGTCTACACATGTAGTATGATGTTCCCAGGTGTCCCTATAATGCCAAAAATCAGTTGCAAAGCCCCTGAATTCGAAAACCACTCTCCTAAGGCGGTGCAACAGGCTGAACAGGCAAGTGTCCATTTTCTGCTGCCAGGGACGGTCTTACGGACCGTAAGCATAACCCCTTGCGGTCCGTAAGCACCACTTACAGACCGTAAACCCTTATCTTTGCGGTCCGTAACCGCCTTTGATCTGAGGTGCCCAGTTACTAGCCTTGCGGACCGTAAGTCCTTGGCTTTGCGGTCCGTATCCGCTTTTAGAATTCAACGCCCAGCTCCGCCACATTACGGACCGTAAGGACTCACCTTTGCGGTCCGTAAGCCTTCATCAGAAGACAAAAACTTGAAAACTTTTAAGTTTTTGACCATGCAATCTTTCTATCTCCGAATCTCATGTCTTCTTTGCAGTGGGGGACCATATAGGCAGGCTTTGCATGTCCTTGCATGTGTTGCTATGCATATGAGGTTTCTTGGACATATCTAAGAAGGCTTTTAATAATGACTCTTGTCGTAAATACACCTTGAATCCCATCATTTGCAACATGGATTTATTATTATCAGAAATAACCGGATTTGAACATATAAGATGTTTACAAAACAGATTAGGGTCTGGGGATTCATAATTAGGTCGCTCAGAGGTTTTAATTAACATGTCGACACTTTTAAATCCTACCATTAATCTTTTGACTTGATCCGGGTTTATGACGTGTTTGCCTTACGTGACACGTGTCTTAATTTTATTGGGCATGATTTTTACGAGGTGTTACACTACATTACTAGCGACATGAATGTTCATGTGTGGGCCATCCCAACTTTAAACATGCAATTTACAACTGTTAGTAACTTATGGTTGGCCGCAATCCTTATCATTTCATATATCAAAATATCTTTCAATATATAAAATACGGGGAAAGTTGCTGTACAAATAAAGTTAATGTACTAAACGTACGAATAGAATGAAAAAGCAAAAAGCACACGGTGATATTTTTGTAATTATCTGCTTGTAGGGTAATTATCAGCTTGTAGGGTAATTATCAAAATTACTCTACAAATGATACTGTAGAGTAATTTTGATCTTGTAGAGTAATTTTGTAAAATATTCTTGTAGAGTAATTTTGATCTTGTAGGGTAATTATCAAAATTACACTACCCCCCCCCCCCCCCCCCCCCCCCCACACACACACCCCCCAAAAACCTAAAAAAAACCTACCCCCACCCCAACCCAAACTAAATCATAAAGCTAAACCCCATAACTAAATGCTAACAAAATTACTTTACAAGATCAAAATTACTCTACAGGATCATTGTAGAGTAATTTTGAATTGTATGTTGTTTGATAAACTTGCAGTGTAATTTTGATTAATTAGTAAAGTAATTTTGATGCAGAGTAATTTTGATACACTTTTAGAGTAATTTTGATAATTACCTTACAAGAACAAAATTACTCTACAAGAACATTTTATAAAATTACTCTACAAAAGATCAAAATTACTTTACAGAATCATTTGTAGAGTAATTTTGATAATTACTGATAATTACAAAAATGCCACAACGTTTTTTTGTCTTTTCATTCAGTTCGTACATTTTGTACGTTAACGTCTTGTTAACGTATGGGCCGTCCAACTTTAAACATGCAATTTACAAGTGTTAGTAATTTATGGTTGGCCCCAATCCTTATCATTCATATATCAAAATATCTTTCAATACATAACATACTGACCATTAATTTTCTTGACGTCAGGTATGTTACACGTGGATAAAAATATAGTGTTCAAGTGTTTATTATGTATGTATAAACACGTTCTTGCTACAAAATTGGTATTTATATGTATAATTCTTTTCGCTCAACTTACTCTATAATTCCATTTATGTGTTTGTAAAAAAGACTATCTTTAAGGGGTGTTTGTAAAAGAAACTTTTTAAAACTATTGATAAACTAGTAGTGTTTGGGTGAGCTTATTGTATTTTGATAATACAATAAGTTAATAAGTTTGTTTAATAAAACCCTTGTTTATCACATTGATTGTCTCATTTTATATTTGTTCCATTAGGATGAAAATGGGAAAAGATATGAGGTCAAAAACAATAAAAACAACCTCATTATAATAAGAATGGACAAAAATAAAAAATAAACAACCCTCTTACAAGAGAAGTAAAAAAAAACACCATATCATTATACCCGGACTCGTCTATTTTATTTCAATCGCTACACTCCTCCTCCAATCTCATTGTCCTCAACAAAACCCATCATTCTGGTCTTGATCTCGACCCTCTTAAGACTCTCATAATTATCGACCATATGTCACTACACGCTCATGGCCAGGGGCACAACTTTATAGGGCCGGGGGGGGGGGGGGTGGCGCCCCCAAGTATTTTCGCTGAGTAATGCCCGATGTGTAGTTTTTGTATAGATATATACGTTTTCGAACCTCCGATTTTATAATTTTATTAGGTATATACGTTTTCGACCTCACAGTCGGAAATCTCAAACTTCGCCACTGCTCATGGCTATTCATTTTCACTAGGACCTCTCATGGCTTCAAGGTTTGTTCACCCGTCTCCTATGTATGACAAATTTCCACATAAATTCCCACAACACTTTTATTTCAAACACATCATCTTAAACATTGATATCTTTTTCACCTTAACTACGTTTTAAACACTTCTGATACATTGATAGTGCATAAAACATGAAACATAGTCGATTATTTAAATATAAAAAGAAAAGAAATAAAAAAGTTATTGATATATTGACTAAAGCACTCAAGTATTTATTATTTTTTTCTTAGCAAGAAAGAATTAGTTTGTGTGTGTCAGGTTACTAAATGTCCCTTTGACCCCACAAGCCAACAAGAGATTTAGAAACCCATAATTCATAAATGCTTCCTGCTCCATCTTCCTTTGATTCCATCTTCTTCATATATATATTTTGCTCTTTCACTAAATGCAATTCAAACAAAAATCACAAAACAGTTGAAAAAAATAATAAACAAAAATTTCAGACAACCCTGTTTTCAATCCATCAGTAATGGAGGTTTACACTTATGCATCCCATTTTGCACCATCATTTTCACATATTTCATCTTTTTCTGTCAGAAATGTTGTGTTTAAAGTGAAAGATTTCATTAGTTCTGCTGTTTCCATGGTTCTTGGGAATGTTTTCTCTGCAATTCTCACCTTCTTCTTTGCATTAGGTATGTGCTTTGTAATTTGTTTCATAGATTTTGTGTTTTGTGTTTGAATCTGATAGGTACAACTTGTTGGGTGTGAATCTTTAATGGTTTTTTGGTGTGGGTTTTCTGTGATTTCAACTCTATGTTTGATGATCTTAGTTTGTAGTTTGACATGTTGTTGCTGATCAAGAATATAAGATTATATAGTTTTTTTTTTTTTAATTTAAGTTAGGAAATCCATGAATGTTGATGAGTAAAAAAGGGTCAGGCTATACACACCACCGGCGAGTTATACCGGACGTATAACATTTTTGCCATATGAGCCGTACAAACGGCTTGTATGATATGGCAAAATGTATGTACCGGCCCGTATAACTTTACTAAAACTAAGTGATGTCAGAAGTTATACGACCCATGTAATGTGACAGGTGTGTGATTTGCGAAAGTTATACGGGTCGTATAACTTCATATGGGCCGTATAACTCTATTACGCCTGTGTGATATGACCTGGTGTGCAGATTGGGTGCGGTGTACCTATAACATTAACCTATATCATGAGCATTCACATCTAACCCTTTATTTTTTACCCTATATTACACTAAAAATTACTATATTTTCTCTCTCATTTCAATTAAATAATACTTTTTAATACCTTTATCATTACAGTTTCTATCTCTTCCACTCACAACCATTTTCAAAATATATTAAAAAATTATAAAGGGTTAACAGTGTTCCCTAAATTTACAGATGAACAGTAACATTTTTTTTCTCCTCTACTCACAACCACTTTTCATAAAATAAGAACCCCCCTCACATAATTTGGGGGGTTGGATGTGAATACTCTAAGGATATGCATGTTCTAACTTTGATTTCCATCATTTTTGCTGAAAGTTCAGTCTAATGAGAATGATGATGATGTTTGATATAATGCAGTAGGAACTTTACTAGGAGCAATGACAGGGGCTTTAATAGGGCAAGAGACAGAAAGTGGTTTTGTTAGAGGGGCTGCAATTGGAGCCATTTCGGGTGCGGTTTTTTCGATTGAAGTCTTTGAATCTTCACTTGTTTTGTGGAAATCTGAAGAATCCAGGATCTGTTGTTTTCTTTATTTGGTAAGCAATTCGGTTTTACCCTTTGTAGGCATCGACAACTTTGAGTAGATTGATCTTGCTTCCACTAGTGTCGTGCCATAGCCTCTTTAAGGCCACCTGACAGGCTGACAGCGCAAGCTGCAATTTACTTACCCCGTTGGTTAGCAGGGTATTGGCTGGGTCCCGTGAGTTTTCTAGTATCGCGTTCCCATGGTTAGAAAAAAAACTATAAGAAGTTGCAAGAAACGAATCATCATGATAAATGCAAATTTCTATGTATATCCTTGCTAAGCCTGGCAAAATGAGTGGGTCGGGTAACGGGTCAAAACATTTTCTGACCAAAATGGGCTCGGGTCAAAACGGGGCGTTAACCCTGCTTTTAAGCAACTTAATATAGAGTATGACTCAAATTCTTCAAGAATTACCAATTCTAAAACATAGAATTAAACACCACTAAAGCTAATGGCACTTGTTACACCAGATTGATGTCATTGTAAGCTTGTTAAACGGAAGGCTTGTACGCGAACGGATTGGTCCAGCTATGTTGAGTGCGGTTCAGAGTCAGGTAAATCAGTCATTTAAAATGGTAACAAGAAAGAACATTGTACTAAGAAAGAAAATTGTAAAAGATCCTAACTTTCTTGTTGGACAATAGATGGGAGCTGTTGAAACAAGTTTTGATGAGGTGCATAACATATTTGACATTGGTGGATCTAAAGGCTTGACTGAGTATTCTCTGGAAAAAATACCTAAAATCGCCATTACTTGTGATAATGATGTTGATGAATCGGGAGAACGCGTTTCTTGTTCCGTGTGCCTTCAGGTAATATAGTTATTTTTTCGTTTTTATCATGATATTTTCTTATTAATATTTTGATTCGGGTTATTTTTTAAACGGGTCAAATAAAAAAAAGGTTTAACAATAAACGAACATGTCGAAACGGTATATCCAATGCACATAAAATCACATATAACACAACTCCTTTTATCTTTTGTATTAGATCCAGTGACAAGTTGATTGATTATTCACTTTTGTGACTTAAAAGATTTCCATACAATTTAATACTATAAGACCCCACTTTGAATTTTGATAATTTGGTGTTGTAGGATTTTC